>JAENHJ010000016.1:1845000-3232500 GCA_025330945.1 Mucuna pruriens | reverse complement strand
ACTAAAATTTTGAAAATCTTTCGTTAAGTTTTAACTTAATTTGTAAAATATTATTCACGCTATATATATGTATGGCTCCTAATGGAATCTCAACAAGTATATAAGTCATTCCAAATAATAAATTAAAATAATAAGATTGAGTATCATTCTCAAGAATCGATGGATGATTTGTAATTTACGAAACACAATTTAAATAAGAGTCAAGAAAGATGAATTATGATGGATTGGTTAAAAAAAAATTTAAGTAAAACAAGAAATATTTATTTTTGAATTTTTTTATTTTAATATGCAAGAACAAACACAAAGAGAGGGAAAACTTTGGGATTACATAGAATTTATAATTTGTGTATAATATAATTTGATTTCTTTTTGTCTACCAGGTTTACTAATTTATTTAAATCATAATTTTTTAGACTATTAAATATTTATTTTTTATTAACAATCTTATTTATTTACATGAAATTAAATAGACATAAAACTTAAGATTTGAATTAACGATAACAAGCTTTAAGTGACTACTCATAACCTAAAAGATTACTAGGTTTGTATCTCATAATACATTTATAAAGTAAATTTTCATTTACAAAATAAATCTGAAATCTCTTTAAGAATGATCAAGTTTTAAGAAACATCAGTAAAGAAAAAAGACAAATGCAATATAAGAAAATACAGTTTTAAAAAATCCCAAAATCAAGTACTCACAAGTTAGATAGAAATGATTTTGCTAGACATAAAAATGATAAAAATAACAGAAGATAAAGAGAAAGAAAAATAGGATTCTATTACCACTTGAAGAGATGTAAAGTTTCATACTATAGTCATTTTCTTTGTGCTCGAAAAGCTTGTGCATAGAGAGAAATATATATATATTATAAATGACGATTTCATAAGCAGAGAATGAGAGGAAAACAAGTCTTAATTCTCTTTATTATTCTCATCATTTTATACGTGTCGATCGGACAATTTATACTAAAAATACCAATCTTTAAAATCTTGTTTCTTAATCCATTAGACCTTTAATCCTTTTTCTTTTATTACATAAAAATACAAATACAAAATATAAAAATCCTAATTTAAATTCAGAAAATAAAAAAGATAACATCTTTCATTTTATTAAATTTTAAATTTATTTATTTGGAGATAAAATGAGTTAAAAGTTATAATAAATTGCTCAATATCAATTATCTAAATAATATATTTTAGAGACAATTTTATTTGAATCAACGTGGAAAACTAGATGTAAGTATGTTTTTTAACAAAAATTCAAACATTAATCCTCTATATTGTGGAGGATAAATTTTTTCCATTAAACTCAATCTCGATTGATACTGACACTAATTTTTTATACTAGATGATAATAAAAAATAAAAAATAAAAATAACTTATTTTATAAAATTAAAAATGAAAAAAAAAATCAAGACTATAAAATTAAATCGATCAATTAATATGGAACTTGAATAATAAATCCAGGTTGTAGGTATAACTTAATATCACATAATTAGTTTATAAAATGAGAATTCATCATCACTTTATATTATATATACTCTATTTAAACAATTTTTTCTTGTAAACATGATACGTAAGTTTTTTTCAATAAAAATATTAACATCTAGTCATGATATTGGTTTAATAAACAAATATTATTAACAAGTTATATATTACAAGTAAAGAAGATATAATTTGCTCGAAGGTATTACAATGGATGAAATTATAAACCTACTTTTGATACTGATGGGTGAGACGACATTAGATGGGATAGATACTTTGATTGCGCAAAGATCACCACATTCAGATTAAGTTAACCTAACTAGCAAGAGAAGGCTACCCACAGGGAAAGTGCAACTTTTAAATATGAAAGTATATAGCTACTTAGCAAATTAAATAATGCTGCTCAACAAAGTGATTGTGATCTTTCCCCTCTCCAACGTTTCTTACCCCCGACAAACCTTAGTGGAGGTCCCTTATTTTCAAGACCAAATACACACTCTCCATTTTTTTTGTACTACTTTTTGCTTTGGTCAAGCCTACCGAAAAAACCTCAAATTTCAAACTCTATTTCTCTCCCTTTAATTATCTCCCTCACGTGTTCAAGGAATTTTTTATATGGTACATAAAACAAAAGGGGGTCCTTGTAACTCATAATCTCTTTGTCAAACACAAATATGCATAATCACCATGTTTGGAATTTTTCTGAGCAATTAATATAATAATAATTAAGAATGAGACATGGAATCACACTAATTAATTATATATAGTTTTTATTTATTTTTATTGGGTAATTGATCTCTAGCTAGGTATCGGTGGATGATTCGGTGGGAAAGCCCCCCAAAATGGACTCTGTGACCTGAAAGTAGAGCAGGTATATATATTACTTTGAAAGAAAAAAAAAATCAATCCCAACGTACACCACTTAATTTCACGTATATAAGATTTTGGTACTTATTATATAATTAACCATCATCTTTCACTATACCCTTGTCTTGTTGATGTTGATGAAGCCCTATGTTATTGTCACCACTCTTAAAATTCGTATGTTTTTTTTTTCCTTCTCGTAAATTAAAGAGGTAAAGGGGGTGTTATGGGGAAAGGAGATCGTGCACTAATTATAGATAAGCACTTTTTATGTTCCTTAAATGAACAGCAGTTAATAATTACACTCCTTGCAAACATTGTATAAAACCTTTATGGATTAGGATGATGTTACCTTCTGCATAATAATTGAACGGTTCTTTTACGGAAAATGGTTGGTTCATCACATCTATCTGTGGCATGTTTCATCACATCTTCACATCTGCATAATTATCAGAAACAGAATATGTTTGTATAATATAATGGTTGCATATAACATGATATATAATAAAAGAATAGTTATTTTTATAATAAATTTTTATAGCAATAAAAGTGAAGTGAAAGAAATTTAAGATAAATAATGAGATAGAAAATAAATAAATAAAATGAGTGCATAAAAATAAAATTATTCTTAATAAAAATTATGTAAATATATATATGGTGAGTATTCTTATAAAATGTGTGTAACCTTTTTTTTTTTTCAAATTATAAATTTTGACTCAGTCAACAACAAAAAATCAAAACTAAAATTCATCATATTTATAAGTACTAAAATCATATTAATAAACCAAAAATAATCTGGGTCTATAACGTGAGTTGATTGAAAACATGTAAAGTGGAGTAATATACAACGCCGCATATACTCTACCGTCTTAATTCGGTTTCACATTTAGCATTGCTTAAAGATGATTCTATAGTAAAAGATTATAAAAACACATTAGTCTAGCATGCACACATTTATAGAAGCAAATTCACATCAAAGCGTCACAAAGATTAAACAAGACTTTACATACAATAAAGTCCTTGAATGAGGTTTACCATTTAGTAATGAAGCGGATAAATTTCCTCCATCGAAGAGGTTACAAAGATTAACATGATATAACACTACTACTCTCTCTTGCTACGTGAAGAAAATTCATCTACTTCATCACTTGAGGCAACCACCTTATTAATTAACCAAAAGCAAACTAGTCCAAACCTCTATTGATAGCTCATCACCACCCTGCAAGTGCTCGGTAGCAAACCTTTCCCTGAGTCTTCATCTCAGCAGTTTTTGAGAATTTTTTGTTACTGAGCACAAGGGTAGTAACCAAACTCTCTACTACAATTACCACTACTCAAGGTTTTCATTGCAACAGCATGGCCACATTTGTCTGCATCTTTCTGTATCTGTGACTGCAATTTAAAACCTTGCTACGATGTACTATATCTTCGAAATAAAGGAAAAAGCTATAGAATGTTAGCTAGATCATGTATGATGAGCATTATTAACTTCATCTTCATCAGAGGCAGTAATGCATTCCTTCTCATCCTCAAAAGCTTCAAAAGCAGGATGAGGGCTATGTCCCTTTCCAAAGGATCTAATATGATCCTTAAGTGATCTTTTGTGCTTGAAATCTGAGCCACAAGTACAATACCACAACTTGCCACAGTTCTTCTCGTGAGTCCTCCAATCCCCTTTGACTGCAAATGTTTTCCCACATTTTCTGCACATAAACGGCTTTGTGCCGTGCTTTCTTTTGTAATGCGTTTGGAGGGTTCTAAAGTCCTTCAATGGCTTGGCTCTTGGATGGTTGATGTTGTTCTTGCAACCCTGGGCACAGCAGTAGCATGGTAACCTTAACATTGCAGCTGGTTGTGTTCCTTTCAGTGAGTCTGGTCCCTTCCTGAATTCTGATCCATGTCCCCACATATGCATCTGCAAATGAAAAAAGTTGGTGCTAGTTAATTTGAATTACTAGAGTTGCTATTTGTACCATAGTTTATATAATAATTTGTACAATAAAAAAAAGTTTATAATATAATTAATAATGAGATAAAAAACAATAAATACAAAAAAATAATATTATATAAATTATTGTAAAAATTATTATATATACATTGGACTTCTACATGCATGCTCATTTCTAATTGATCTTAAATTTGCTTGAAACTAAGAGTTTGTTTAGTTTTTTTTTTTTCTCTCCTTGAATCTTTAGTATTTAGAAGTTACATATAGTGTGGATTCATTTAAAAAGTGTATCTACTTTAAAAAGAGTTTGTTATATATTTTTATTTTTTATTTCTCCACATATTTTCATTTTTATTTCGTGTTTTACAAAATAATCAAGGCGGCTATATTTGACCAGGCATGTCGTCCTTTATATGGCCTAGCAGTGGCCATCGTTGCAAACAATTGTTAATCTTTATAGTAATGGGTCTAACATGTCAAATTCTCGTCAAAAAGCTACGGCTAGCTCCATGAACGGTGAAGTGCATATAACTCTCTTGGTATGATCTAATTAAAATAAGAAATTCTCTAATTAAAACGAAAATCTAAAGTTTTGAATAGTTTTCTTTCTTAACCGTGGCTTAGGCCTAGCTAGTAGTTATATATGTGTCCTAGTCCTAGCTACACGGACAAATTATGCATGCCACCTTCCCCCACATATATAATTGCTCCAATTGGAAAGGAAATAAAAGCATGCATATGAAGATTATTACAATTTCCCTTTGAAATTTATGGGATGAAAAAGAAGCCTTTCGTTTAAAAGTGAAGGGAATGCTTGAGGGACAACACGTACACCATCTAGTTCAATTTTCTTAAAGTGATCGGGAGAGAAAGGGAAAAAAAAAAAAAAAGAAGAAGGCAGGTATCAAATGGTCATGTAATCATGTATAAGTTGTTGCTAAAGTTGAATTAATTATATAATTGTTTTCTTCTTAATGATTATCGTCATTGTCATTATGATGTAACGTATCTACTTCATTTTGGCGTGGATAAAATGGAGGGAATTCAAATTCAGTAGGTATATATATATGCACACGAGTAGTGGAAAACTATGGAATGCTGTAGAAAATTAAGGAGCCGTTGTGGAAAAATAGAACAAACATTGATTCTGTTCATAGGTTTGGTTTCGGTGGAATGCATATATGGCAAGAAAAATATTTGAAGTGATCGTGAAATTAAGAACAAATTAAAGTACTATTTAGCGAACCAAATCAAACTAAAATAACATGTTAGTTTCAGGAATTAGAGAATAGAAAGAACTAGATCTTTCATCATAGATGTTTTTTTCTTTCCGAATAGCTAGACCTAGGTAGCTAAGCTAACTAGGGGATGTCCAGTGCCACGGTTGCTGATTGTGTGTATAAAATTGAAATGCTAGTGATAATTATGTGAATAATAATAATAATAATAATAATTATTATTATTATTATTACTAAGCTCTTCTTTTACGAAAGGACGTAAAAGTTTATTATATTCAAAACTTTATTTTTTCTGAAATGAAATTGAAGGCATTTTTTGAGGTGAATGATCAAGTCTACAACCAAGTTTGTCGTAAGTGGGGTGCTAAAGTCTTTGAGACAGTACTTGATAGTACCTAGCTTACATTCCTCCACACAATAAATCTTGAAACCTCATTTATATATAATTATATAAAAGAGGAATCACGTAAGCTAATTAGTATGTTCAGTTTTAATTGAAGGAACCAAATCGTAACTATTATGATCATGTTCCCCTCAAAGGAAATTAAAGGTAGATCGGCACGTGCAACTATCTTCCCTTAAGGTGGTACTCATCTTGTTAACTACTGCAAGTGCTTTACTTCACAGCCTACAAATAGATCCTAACCTCAACATAGAGAATCCCAGTTTAAAAAAAATCTCAAAAAATACTACTAAAATAAAAACTAAAACGGATAAAACTTTCCATACAATGTAAAATCGACTTAATTATATATATACTTCATCTTTTTTAAAAGCTTTTTCATTATTTTTTAACCTTGATCCTTCTCCACTAGTCCTTTTACAATAGTTTTCAACTGTTTTTTTAATAAAAATTGTTAAAAATAGAATAAAATCTAGAGTAATTTTATGATACGAGAGAAGTTGAGAAGCAATTTAACTAACCTGCATGTTGTTATACCTATTAAAGGTTTTGCTACATATGGAGCAAGCAAACTGCATCGGGCCAACAAGGATCTGAGCAGGAGTTGGAATCCAAAACCTTCTCTCTTGGTTAAAGGAGCATCCATGGAAGCTTCTCTTCAAGGACTCTTCTTCTTCCTTAACATGGAAAATCACCTTCTCATGATCATCACCAACCTCATCATGCCCTTTAGTGTCAGGCAATCCAATGTGCAAAGCCACAGCCACTTGCTCAACCCTTTCCTCTTTCACTCCATGATCTGAGGCCTCATAGTTTGAGGCCTTTTCACTTAAAATTGGCAAGAATTGGATAGTTTCCTGAACAAACTCATTCCTAGTAGAAGAATAAGAAGATGGTGATGATGGTATTATTGTATTGGAATTTAGATATGAAGGAGGAGAAGAACATGGTTTGAGCCACTCAATGAAAGTAGGAGCATGAAGGTATAGATTCCTATTGTCCTCCACATTGCACTCCATCAAACCCATATTCTTGAGAGAGAGAGTCCCTGGATTTGGTGGAATTCTCTTCTCTCCTCAGAAAAGGGCTATGTATGTATGTGTGTGTCCAGACTTTATGATAGAAAGCCTGCACTTATAATATGGTTCATTAATGGATGGAGGCTTTCTTTGTCTTTATGGACCTTTTCTTTTTTTCTTTTTTTTTTAACCCTTACTTTTTTTCCCCCTTGTTGTCCTTTATTTGTTTGTTTCTTTTGGGGTGAGACTAATTGGAGAGGATTGAAAATGACATGCAAATCACAGACTCGCACATTTATTAGAAAGAATCCTACAATAGTCTGAACTTTGAATTCTAATCGATGCTGGTCATCAGATTAGGAAAGATTCGCATTGGTCATCAATTTGAGAGACATCATTAGTTCTTGGATAAGTTTATAGCATGGAATTTAATTATTTCAAAATTTAAATATAATAATTGTTGCAATAAATTTATTTTCAAATAATAATTCACCTCTTATAAAATGAGTAAAAATAAAGTAAGCAATGTTGGTTGTTGATGTGATAATCCACTATTGATATTTTAACACATTTATGTATAAAATATTATACATGTATACATAATATTACTTATTTATTTTTTTTATCAATAATTAAAATTAATTTTATCTCCTAAAGTATGTTACCCATTTTAGAAGAGTCGTACACTAAAAATAGGAACATAAATCTCCCTTTTTTTTACATAAGGAAGATTCACTGATAAAGAATACCTTAGAGGAAGTCCCATGATAAAAAAAAAGAGCTAAAAACAAGAATGCATTATGGCAGGTTAGAAATATTTCATTTCAACTCCCACTTGAATTTTGGCTTAGCCGTAGAAAGTTTGAGTAATTTACGTTAGATTTTAGATTTTAATCTTATCGTTGCTAGTGTAAAAAATATATATTTCATTTCTAACTAAATTTTTGGGAATGAAACTCTTAAAAATTAAATAGGATTCCTAAATAATTTTATAAATTATATTTTATTATTATTTAATTTTTTTAGAAAAATATGTTTACAGTTAAATATTACAATAAAAGAAAGTTTAATATCTTCATATATATATATATATATATATATATAGAGAGAGAGAGAGAGAGAGAGAATTATTATGGGAAAGGCTAAGAGATTACAAATTTAACGAGTTCAGATTTCGTCTAATATGCATGTATTTTTATAAGTTTATAATTAATTTCTGGGACATTATTGCCAAATTTTTTAACACTATTTTTTAAAAAATCATTTCAAGGTTTGAATTTTGATTCTTTTCTTGAATTTAATTAAGAGTCCTTACCGTGCATTTCACTCTTGTTTATAGTGTTTAGATTTTGATGACACAGATGGGTATAATGTGAAGCGTATTTGTGATGAGCAAATTTTTTCTGCAAACTCTATATATTGTGGAATGTGACCCGTATGCACACAGTTTCTCAAACATTGACCTTAAGCAAGTGATCTCAAATAAAAGGATGAACGCAAAGATGGCATTAACTTGGTCAATACCTAAACGGAGAAAAATACTATAAATGACGAACAAAAGGCAACAAGGACCTTGACATAGTGTTATCTAGTGCTTATAATATGTGCACCATATTCATTAATTCCATATGTCAATAATTTAAGGGAAGAAAATTAAGCCTAATTTGTTGGTTGATGATGGCTGCAGCAACTTATCAATATTTCATTCCACAAAAGCAAACAATAAACATTTCTTATTTTACTGTAAAATTGCTTTAAGAATTTTTTTGTTCCAAATAATTACTAGCTAGTATTTTTTTTGTTTTAATTCTTCATTTTTTTCCAATAACAATATTACCTTTTCGAAAAAGAAATCACCGTAAAAGCTTCTTTTTCGATCTAATATTATACAAGAGAAACAATTCTTCTTAAAAGATGAACAGAACATTCGTACCATTGAATCTTGAAATGAATGTATAATTAAAACTACATAAACGAGACTAGGACATTAGAAGCACTTGACATGCACTTCGATCATTCTCGTAAATAAAATAAAACATCAACCTCAGTCAAATAATTAATAGGTAGTCGGAGTCGCTTAAACATATAAAAAACTGTTGAAAGAAAAAAGAATTTATTAATTTAATAATCTTTCATCACAAAAGATTTTCCCGATTATCAACTACGATACACTCGCCAGCATCATGGGGTAGGTTTAGGTAAATTTTTTCATTAAATATTTATAAAAATATATAAAATAAAATAAAACAAATTTTCTTAAGTTATAAATTAATTTATAGAAACTATTTTACTTAATTTCTTTAAATTTTAGTTTTTACTTATGTAATTTTAGTTTATAGAAAAATTATTTTATTTTTTTATATTTTCTTCTCTTATAATTATTTATAAAAAAATTATCTAAACAAAATATTATTCAAACACTTAAGAAAGTATCTAGTTCCATTGATGTTCTAGCTTCCTAATGGCATTTGCTCTTGAGAGACTCCCTACTACTACTAGAATGAATCTACTTGATAGAAGATTCATCACTATCCACGATGGCATCTCATGCTTGTTGTACTTGGGACACGAAGGAGATTTAAATCATTTATTCTTTCCTTGCCCGATATCTTATTAGGTATGGTTGGATCAATTTCTATGTTGTTTTACCATGTTGTAGACAAGCTAACCACCTACAACATGCTAACCAATTACTTAGATGTAAGAGAGTTAAAAACTAAGTTTTTAACATGTTACTTGATCTATTTAGCTTATCCGTAAGATAATATTTTCGACAGATAGTTTTTATATGACTTATATAAATGGATCTTATTAAGTTAGATTTTTAACATAGTTTATTATTTAGGATTAGGAGTATCAAAATGATAATGGTTCAATTAGATCAAACTCCGAAGTATAGATTGAGTTGGATTGTAAAAATTTATACTTGAGAATATTTTAATTTAATCCAACTTAGCTTGAAATTTTATTAGCCTAACCAAGTTGACTCATGATGGGTCAAGTAAGCCTATGGACTAGATTTTATTTTTTTATTATTTAATTTTTATAATTATTAGAATTGTATATGATAAATTTAATATTACATGTGTTATTTATATCTATTTTATAGTTAATATTTTATGCATAACGGACTAGTTTATTATTATAATTGATATATTTTATTTTATTTTTATTAGTATGTATTATACTTTATTATTTTATGTTATAATTAATAATCTGTATTTTATTTTAATTTATAATAGTTTATGTTATTTTAATTTTTTTATTTTAAAAAATATTAACTCTTGGTTAACCCATTTGACTCACATCTAACTAAAAATTAGGGTGTGTTAAGAAAAATTCACTTCAATATCAAATTAACTCAATCCAATACGAAAATGTGTTTAGATCAACCCAAATAAACAGTAAACAATTCAAATTTACAACTAAAAAAAACAAAGATGAGAAAGTTACAGGTGTCAATCCTCTTATTGAAGTGTGAATACGATAAACTGGATTTATTTGTGTTGATAACATTACTTACATAACATCTTGCATGAAAGTTGAAGTGTCCCGTACATTAATTCATCTATGCTGACCAAATTAAAAAAGGAGACACTCTTAGTTGTTGTTGTTTTTTAAATAACAATAAAACATGAAGTTCAAGGATGATATAACATTTAATGTTTTCATACTTACAAAGTTTGACCCTCTAGGTAATATGTGACATTTAAATTCATTCCCATGACCATATACGGGTTGCGTATGGCCATGTAGAAGACACTTGGCACATATTCCGTTGTACAAAATGCAAATCTATAGCTATCAAGAAACGTACAAAATGAGGGCACCACAGCACTGGGTGCCAAATTATACAGCACGTATTTTGTATTTTAGAGCTAAACATAACTCATTGGTGATTAGGTGAGTGGAGCCAATTAAATGACTTTTACCGACAACGTTTGTGAAGGCATCTTTGTTACAATAACACATGCATATGCTTACCTCTTCTATAACTCCTCTTTTTTTTTTATGATGGAAGCATATCGTCACTATGTGATTTTCTATCAATATCACCACCTCTCTTTTTTCCCACTATTTTCATTCTTTAATTCCAACTTTTCTTTTCACATTTTCAACATCTACACTTTGTCTCGATAAAGTTCTACGTTTATCGTAAACATATAAAAAGTATTATTTGATCACACCAACCATCAAAATAATTTCCATTTATACTGAAAAAATTCTACACAGCATACATATAATAGGTTGTATTAATTAGCTCTTACCCATTTCTCCTTTTTGTTGGAATCATTACTAATTAATAATTCTCAATGTATAGGCGTTTCTATCTATTGTTATACTTTTTTATTAAAAAAAATTTATTATATAAACATTGTAAATTTACACCAACACATTATCATATTAATAGATAATTTTGTTAATATAAAAAACGAGGATCAAATGATTACGATATCGTCTTTTATTTTGTTATAATATAATATATCTTATTAATTAGATTACAAGAAAATGAATAATAAATATGAAAAGTAATTTTTTTAATTATTTTTTAAGTAATTTGATTTTTGTCGTATAAAAAATTAATAAATAATGTAGATACAGTAAACTATTAGTATAATATATAATTCTATATTACTAATTTGATTTTTGTTAAATAAGTTATATTAATTTGTTATACTAGTATATGAGTTTTTATTATTAGTATACTCACTAATCAAAATTTCATCCCTTGATCTTGTCTCCTAGAGATGCATGCCGCATGCTAGCAATTCTTGTTCCAAGACAGAAGCTATATCAATAGACATCCACAGTATGTAATCTTCCTTTTTTTTAAATTCAATATCAATCCTTTAAATCCATTCATATTTGGTTGTTTTAGTATTCTGGTTTTGTTTTAAATTTTTTGGTTGTTTTAGAATTCTAAAATATAATTGTGTATTTTTTTCTAATTATGTCTGTATATATAATAGAGTAATCAAAATGATAAATTAGTAATTTTAATTTTTACAAAGTATTAATACTATCACGGCTGCATTTTTAACTTTTTTTTTTCTTAGATTAAAATTAACTTTTACATTAATTACGTTTTCATTTTCATTGAAGAATCAATTAGAAAGTGAAGCCTTTGTTACCATTAATGTAATAAATTATTTTTTTTTAAATATTCAAAACCAAACTCCTAATTCTTGTCCTCTTGAAGCCAATTTCTCACATTTTCTTATACAATTTGATCTCCTAAATTTATGCTTATGTGATAGACTTTTTTATTTAAAAGTTTTTCAAGCACAAAACATAATAATACATCTTACATATTTATGATTACGCTACTACATTAATAATATATTTGGTGTTAAATTAAGTACAGTCACTCTTCATCTTATCCTATTACACTAGTGGTGAATTTGGTATTGAATTAAGTTTTGCAATCACTCCTTCATCGTCGTCCTCTTCAATAGTCACTTTGTTATATATTTTTCACCATAAGTTTTGCAAAATGGTAATGTAGTTGGAGAATCCGCTATTTCAATTACTACAATAGTGTATTCCATTGCTCTTTTTTCTTATAAGTGTTGATACCCAATTTTGTCCTTAGACTTTAAAAGGAAAGAAGACAAAATGGGTGGAGAAAGGACAAGTTGACTGTCTCTCCCTTAAAAAGAAAAGGATAAGGAATGTTGGAAAGGCAGCAGGTCTTGACAGGCCCACATCTCCCAATCTGTCTCGAGCATGTGCCAACAGATGGGAAGTCGCGCGTTAGGCCCTAGCCTATCAGAAAAGTCATCCTAAGCCTGCCAACTCGCAAGAAATCAGGGATTTGGGAAGCGCTTTCTGCTGTACGGTCAGAGGAAAGGATGTAGAGGTCACCGCCGCATTGAATGCAAAGTCATCGCATTAATTAGAAGGAGCCTCGCATAGGGCACCGTGACATTTATGAGACCCTGCGGGGAATCACCGCATTAATGGTGGAAGATCTCCTCGAAAGATCATAGGAGCAGAAGCTAGCCTATAAAAGGAGTTGAGCTTAAAGGAAAGGGGGTCGAAAAAAATTCTGGAGAAGAGGAGAACTGGTTGAAAGAGTTATTTTCTAGAGAGGGGAAGCATTAAGAAGGGGAAGGAAGAGTAAGATCGATCCTCTCCCAAATACAATGACAAGACACCTGGATAGCAGGTGAAAAACTTGAAGCTCTTTTTAAACGTGCATACATTGTTTGAGGCATTTAGATCCGAATCATAGGCAAATACTCCGTCGAAAAACTTAAGGGTCCATTCATACCTCGATCAGCAAACCGATTCTAGATTGATCGTGCCTCAAACCCCATCTAATATCCAGGTCCCAGTCGACCAACTATGAGTCGGCACTCCCTGACCGATTTTAAGTCAAACCCTCGCTGATACTTAGTTGTTACTTTTTGTCCTTACCGACTCCTAGTCGGCACTACACATTCACTGACTCCCTACTAGCACTTTACTTTAGTTGACACTTAATCGAAACTTCCTTATGGTTGATTTGATATCGGTCTTTCCCATATAACCCTTTAAGTCTCAGTCAGAATTACGTAAACTTTAACTTCTCCAATGCATTGGGAGATACGTAAGAGCAAGATGCGACTCTTGTCAAGTTCATAAAATCTAAAAACACCATTTGTTCTTCTCTTTGTAAATACTCACTCTTCCATGCATTCGAAAGGTGAAAATTTTGGTATAGAAGTCATTTTTATTTCTTACATCTAGTTAGGGTAACTATCTTAAAGATAAACATGATGAAATATTAATGTTTATCTTCGCATAACCGACTCTCAAATCCAAGCCCTTGTCCCCATGACTAGCTTTATCAAACCATAGGCTTTGGTAGCAACTCTAGTCTCCATGTTCCCTTCTCTGAAAAGAACGTAAACTCTAGACTTCTATTTCTCGTCGACTCCGTTGCGGTCTAGGTTGTGACAGTAAAATAGTCACCACTTGAGACATAGAAGATGTTTTTTCACTAACAACTACATAAACACATATTACATTTTGTCCCTGTTGATTGAGAATCGTATTTGTGGCTAATAATATTTTACCTGTTTGTCTATCTCTAATAATTAATTTTCGCTAAGCACATTCTATGGGATCATTCAATCAATAACAATAAATCTAAACATCTCGAAATAATAACAAAAGCAGGAAATGAACTAAAACTTTTGAAATTGAAAATTAAAAAATAATATATTACGAGTCATTTACTTAAAATCAGAATATTATTGAAAGTAATTTAAATCTTGTGATCTTTTTGCAAGGAAAGAGAAATTAGAACGTAAGCTGCAAATGAAAATAAAAAAATATATACGTTTAAAATTAACTTTTTATACTAATGTATTTTTAGTTTTATTTGCATTAAAAAAAATAATCTACGTGAGACACAAATATAAACATGAAACATGTGTTTGTGTTTGATAATATATCTCTCGTAAATTTAATTAAAGAATAATAGATAAGTATAGATTCATATAAATGAAAGTTTAGAAGAAGTAATTAATAATGTAACCGGCAGGTAGCAACTAACAGGAAGAAAACAAATAGGTTGTCGTATATGCAATTGGCCATGGAATGACAGAATTTTTCGGTTGTTACTGTTGAAGATTCTGACAATGAAGTGTTCGATCTATAAGCATACTAGGCACGGAAATAGGTTACCTTGAGACCTCTTTTTTCTTTTCTTTTTTTCCTCTTTTTTGTTTTTGTGGCCATGTTCCAGTGACACACTCCCGTGACACCACCTTTTGAATCATTTGTCGCCTTTTGCAAATTTAGTTTATTTGAAGGGTGGTGATAGTGGAGGACCAGCTTTTGCAGATTATGATATAACCAAATTAAGCTTTTTTCTTTTCTTTTCCTTCTTCTTCTTATCATCCTTCCATGTGTTGTGTGGATGATTATTTAGCAACTTGGATATTGAATTTCAACCCAAGCTTATGCACCTTTCCTTTTTTAAAGATTAATACCCTCTCCATCGGGAATTTGCAATTTTGCCACTCTTCACAAGAGAAAATTAAGTGCCAAAAATCACTCTTACTTTTTCATTCTTCAGCTAATGAACTACAGCATAGTCATTTCAACTTTATTTACCTAACTCTTCCACTAAAGCCAAAATATTTAAAATGAGTAATCACCTACTCTCTACCGGCCTACTAATAATTAAGAGATAAATTATCAATTTTCGGTTTTCAATTTATTTTTAAAACTCCTTAATTTATTCATATGTTAATTTGCATACAAAAAATAATTAATAAGAATACCGGAACTTCGCCTCTTAGGCGATGATAGTTTCAATTTATGGAATTTTAGCAGTAAAATATAATTCATAAGGACTGGAAATTTTAAATAGAAGAATCAGAGAGGGTCAGAGGGAGAGCAACAATGAATGGACATAAAAGAGGATAATAAAAAAGATAAGGAAGTAATAGGGTATAGGAAAAATGTAAAACTTGTCAAAATTTATTTATTGTCACATTAAATCCAACTAATTGAGTTAGATGCACCTTTTTAAGAGAATAAAAATTTATCAACTTTTTTTTATTCAAAAGACTTAATTTGGATACAAGTTGTAAAAGTAAACCAGCACGTTTTATGTTGATTAACTTATTATGGGTTGATAAAAATAAAGTAAATTAATCTATTTTGACTTATTTTTTATGACTCAAAAATTGCCAATGCAACTTAATTCACTACGAATGGGTGATTATACAAGTTAACTTACCTAAAATTAAAAAAATGAAAATAAATAAATACACAGAATATATAAGTAAAAAAATATCAAAAAATATAGAAAAATAATATTTAGTTGATAAAAATTGAGGTGATAAATAAAAATCAGAGCATCAATTAATTTATTACATTATGTCTTATAGTTCATATATATTAATTTATAAAGTGATATCCTTTCTATATCTATATATAAAAAGATAAAATAGTGTACTACTACCCTTTATTATGATTAGAAGAAAATTAAATAATTAACTTTACATGTTCCTTACTTTAATTACTTAGTGAATTAATGTACTAAATTGTAATTAAACAAAATAACATGTGAGTCAATTTTTACTAACTCAACTCTACTCAAATCCATGATGAGTTAAGTTGGGTAAGAAGATATAACTCATATTGGTAACTCTAATTTTAAGTTCATATTCACTAATGAAGGACATTTAACAATATTTTAAAATCAAACTGGTAATTGAACTAGTGAAGAAACTTATTCAAGATTTAATGGTCAGTTTCGACCAATCCAATAATAACTACATTTACATTTTTAATATTATATAATAATTTAAGTAACAATATAAAGATTATAAATAAATATAAATGACTAAATTATATATTTTACAAAATAAAAAGTAATATAATTGACAAAAATAAGTTATACTCATGTAAAATATTTAAATGTGTGTTTTTATCTCAAAAATGTTTTAAATAAAATTAAAATAATAAAATATATTAAAATAAATAATTGAAAAAAATTGATTCAAACCAATTTTTTACTCTAATTTTCACTCATTTTATACCAATTTGACTAGTTCTTTATTGATTCTCACCCATTCTGAATTGCTTCAATTTTTTAGGGTTAACATACCGATCAATCGGCCCTATTTTCAAAATAATGGCATTTAGGCCTTTGAGTATAACGGAAAAAACTTCTCGTCATCAGTGTGTCATGGTGAATGTGCATGCCTCATGTAACATGTCCAATAAGAGAAAGATGTAAGAAGATTTGCCTATGTCCAAACGGAGCTTTGGAGTTCGATTGAAAAACTAACTTAATTATAAAAATTTAATAATTTATTATTATATAATAACTTATATTATAAATGTTTAAAATTTATTAAGTTACTTGTATTTTGATATATAAATTAATAAATACTTATACAATTTTGAAGTATTATTACATAATTATTTATAAGATGTTGTCTCATTTAAAAAAAAATTGTGATAAAATAAATTAAAAAATTATATAACTAACTTAATAATTAATACACTAACATTATATATATTGATGGAGATATTATAAATATCTCTTTAGATTAAAATGTTACAAATATTTAAATATATTATTAGGAGATCATAAATATTGCATTTTATCTATAATAATTATCTTTTTTCTTTTTGGTTAGTTATATTATCTTTAAGTAAGTTATCTTTATCCTATAAAAAGAGAGATTAGAAATTGTATTATTTAATTTAATTAATAAATAATTTTTTTATTTTTAATTTATATATATATATATATATATATATATATATATATATAATTTTGATAAAAATATTAAAAATAAAAATCACAGGGAGCTATTTACCTATTTTTAGTTTTTTAAAACAAAATTTAAAGTATGATGAATTTTAAAAAATCATGCCACACACATTTATGAATAATAAATTTTAAAAATTAAAACCAATTCCAAAAAAAATAAACACCACATACTTATCAATAATTTAAAAAATTAAAAAATGAAATATTAAATTAAAAGTATATATTATAAAATTATCATATAAACTTAAAAACACTTACCGTTCACATGTATAAATTAATATGAGAATATAAAAATAATAAATTATTATAAAATTCAATCACTGCACATCATCATAGAAGGAACATATAAAAAAATACTAGCAATTAGAAGTGTTTGTGGGACAGGTTTACCGATATCTCTCCCGATTCAAAATTTTGATATGATCAATTTTGTGAACTTGAATTTAATTAAGAATCAACAATATATGGAATCAAGTAAATTCGGCTCATTGCCATAATGTATTAATTTTTAACATTATATATTATTAAATCATAGATTTAAAGAAACATATAACAACGATTAATGAATATTTTATAATATTTATTTTAAGATAAATAATATAAATATAAATATAATATCATATCATGTTAGATAAAATATTATTTATCAAGTCAAAAAGTTATATTATTAATACCTATTTATTTAATCAATTATAATTTTTTAAAAGAATATATGATATTAAATCAAATCAAAATGACCCAAAACATAATACATTCTTGTTTCCAAAATATATCCGGGATAATTTATTATACATGAACTCAACAAAATTCCATTTGAAGCGAGGCAAATTAGTGGGACAAAACAAGTAAGGAACATCCCTACTTGCAGTGTATAAAAGAAATTATTAGCAACATATAAAAATAGAAGTTTATTTAATTATATTTTTTTAATAAAAAAGAAGGAAACGTATGAAAAATAAATACAAAAATTTACTATCAACAAATAATTAAATTTTTTTATGTAAAAGTTATTAAAAAAACAAATAACGAATAATTATAAATAAAAAAACTTATAATATGTATTAAAAATATTGCACTTATCATTTCGTTAATCATTGTATATGAGCGTACAAGAGTCACAACGAATTTGAGAGAAGTAATCAAGAAACAAAATATTAAGAAAAAAATAAGCAAGTTTCATATGTTTGGTCTTGGTAGGATTCAAAAGTAGATATTTTTCAAGATAAATTATTTATATAAGTTATCTTAGAAAGATTATGAAAATAAGTTAAAATTATTTTATAAATTAATCATGAAATATTTTAATACACTCTTTCAAATATTTTCAGAAAAAACTTAAATAAATTGTTTATAAACTCTTTCGAATAAAATCTTGGTAGAATACTTTGATGTGTGAACTTTTTTAACGTCGTAAAATCAAGAGACAAAAGGAAACGAGCTGTGTTACAAGTGGATTACAGAGAATTTTAGGAATTTCAAGGATTTATTGATAGTATGGATTTGATAGATGTTTTTGTATTAGGAAACAAATATACTTGGTTTAAACTTGATGATTCTGTTATGCATCCCTTAGATATATTTTTGTTATAGAATTGACAACTTTGTACAAGGTTTCAGCTCAGTCGGTGGATAACAGGGATATTTTTTGTTATATTTTTTAGGTTTTTTTTTCTTAATAATTTCTTTACAATACCAGTCTAATATAACAAGAGGATAGAATCATAAAAGAATTAATATTTTTGTTTAACCACCATAATCAAGATCTTTGACTTTCTCATGGGACTTCAAAATTTTTCTACAAATTTCGATCTTTTTAGAAAATTTAACGTGTATCGTGAATTAAATTACGCCAGTTAAGTGATTAATATCTTTATACGTGGAAAAAATTTCATTAGATTATGCATCTCTATGCAGCACAACTATATAGCCCTCAATTGAAATGTAACTCAGTCCACACGCAAAATTATCCCGTTACGTTTTCTTCTCTGGTGTCCTTGAAGAGTCACCAAACCAATGATTAACATGATATGCATAAATGATCTAAATTCTCATGGTCATAAATTGTTAAGCCGAAAATATTGAATTCCAAATATTTGAATCGCACACATATATATTTCTAGAAATCCAAGACGAAGTTTCCCCAAAGGAAGAACCTGTTTCTTTGTGGTTTAACAATTCTTCTTCTCCTAATAGTGCTAAGTGCTAAGGTGCAAGTGTGTAAGCTATTCTTGGTTTATTCAAAATAGTTGTCCGCAATTAAAGGATACGTCGTCTTGGTGGAGCTGATGGAGGGAAAAAAAAGGACCAATTAATTAGTGTGTTGCCTCGACTAAAAATTGTTCAAAGACATACCTTCTTCAAGTACGTAATCATTATCAAGAGTTTTCAATATATATAAATGTACCATGTCCTGTGTGATTGCACAAATTAATTATAAGAATTATAACTATCTTGGTTGAGCTAATTAAAGTAAACCCTAAAGTCATACCCATGAGTATACCTCTCCTCTAGAATTTTTTGCCTCTGAATCATTTTTTTTCCTCTTTTTTTGAACAACAAAAGAGACCTTTTGTTATTTTCAAAATTGTTAAGGTAAGAATAATTATTAGATATTTGTTAAAAAGTTATAAAAAGATTTTTTTATACAAGTACTACTAACTCTCTTTCTAACACACTATTTGAAATTATAAATTTTGAAAAAAAAATAATAAGTGATATCCATTAAAATTTATTAATTTTTAACCAATAACAAAAATAATATTGTTAGCATTTTTTTTCTTAGATACATTTTATTCTTAAAAAACTCACATTTTTATGTTCAACATTTTTTATTCTCGTGATGGAAAAGGGGTTAAAAAAATTAGATTCTCATACTGCGAGAATAAATTTTATTATGAAAATTTTAATACACCCTCACTATCCACTATCTTGTATTATTCCCGAAAATATAAAAAAAAAATCAATAAATTGTCGTTAATCAAACATGTTTTCTTAAAATATTAAGAAATGTCATCCTCGTAGTTATATTTTCGAAAATGTAATTTTTAAGAAGGTAATATCATATACTTGAAGCAAACACCTCCAAACGTTTAAATGTTCCTCCAGCTTCCATTTTTTTTTTCTTTTACGTTCCCTAAATCAGTTAAATCTTTATGAAAAAGTTCAATTAGCTATAAGACGATATTGCACAAATAGTTATTTTTTATAGGCAAGTGAATTTTATTAAAGTATTGAGTACAAGCAACACTCAATACCATGAAAGAAGATGTGATACAACATTGAATGACCAAAGGAAAATAAGTGAAAGAGCCCTGTAACTATACAGCCACCCAAGACAAATAGTATTAAATTTTACTAAGTCTCGGTATTCATTATGAAATTCTCCGACTTTAAAGGTTCGGATAGATCTATATATATATATATATATATCAATCCACAAATAGTATTAAACCTATTTGTCATCGATAACTTTTTGAGAACTTATTTGGATGCGTGCAGCTCTCAATTGGTGTGACAATGTTTTGTCGGGATGACCAAGTGAAACATGAAAAATCGACTAAACAAAAATGTTACTAATATTTATTGTGAACAAATAACTCTTACTTTAAATTTTAAGGTTATATCATGATTATAAGTGAATTGAGTGTTTACTTCTATTCCAATTATACACATATATGTTCAACATAGCATCTATTATTTTTTAGAAGGAATTGAAAAGGCAGAAGAGCTAGTTTGATTTTTTTTAGTTTATATGTTTTTACTATCATTATAAAAATATATAATACTCTATTTCCATGCTATTTTTATTGTAAAATTTATGGAAAAATTGTAAACAAAAAAGGTTGAATCAAAATAATGTATCATTTGTGCAATTACAATAAACTATATTAACTAATATAAAAAAAAGTCAATAGACAAAAACCCATGAAGTTTATTTGAAATTTTTTCTTATAGAATTTTTTTTTACATCCTTAATTAATTAAAAATTATATTTAATAGAACTATTGAAATAATGATTATAAATATTAAAATAAATAAAGATATTTCTTAATCTATAGTTAAAGACTAATTTTTTTTTAAAACATAAAGATCACTAAAATAAATTTTATGATTCTCAACAAATTTTCTATACATATAATTAAAAATTAAATTCAAGACCACATCATTAAAACTTCAGTTATCTACTCACTCTGTTGAACTTTATTAATAGCTAATTTAAATACTTATTATAATGAGAAGCTTCTGTTTAAATTTTTCTCCGTTTTCAATCTAAGATTATTAATGGCAAAAGTTCAAATGTTGGATGGTAGTGGAAGTTGACATCATACCCTTACATCATGGTGGTAGGTCAGGGACTAAAATAATTAATTTAGTGGCATACTTGTAAGACATTCAAAAAAATATACATACTAAGAAGAAAGGTTTGAACTTAATTATTCACTTAATGACGTTAATAAATTACTGACCTTGACTTCACTCTCATTATCATCTGAGTATATGGCAGTTTTAAGCCGTTGGGATAGTGAATGGGAGAATACCAACCAGAGAAGGAATAATTTCAATGGAGAGACCCAAAACTTTAGAAATTAAAGGGCTTAATTGGGTGTTAGTGTCTAGACCTATGTTGGCACTCCATTGAAAAATTTGATTCCACATTTTGGTCTATTTCCAAATTACAAAACTTGATGACTTCAAAATCTTCATCATTACTATGAACCTTTCAAGTAACTACCGGCTTGGGAGAAAAATACAAAAAGAAAAAGAGAAGTGATTTATATACTTCACTTTGTGTGAATTGGGAACTGTCTTCCAACTGCGTCACCAACCCAATCTTCTGTTTACGCGTAAATATTCCAAGTCATCCCATTAAAGTCTTATATGTCTTCCTTCATATTTATAACATTTTTTCCTTATATATCTTATATGCCACAGCTGGTACACTAGTCAAGAACGTTTTCAAGAAAATAGATTTTTGATGCCTCTCTTTTTCTAGTTTTTGTATGCTCTTACTTCTTCCACAGTTCCACGTATAATGATCGAAACCAAAATGGGGTATACGTAGTTTGTCAAATGGTATGTGACCAAACCCTCAAGATAGCTTGACTTGACCAATATACTATTGGATGAAATTTTGTAAATTAGGTTAAATGACTTAAATCTTTTTTGGTTATAAAACTAAAAAGATTTTAATTTTTTATGCACCGTCTATGTAAAAATTCTTATATTATTAACTAATTAAAAAATATATTTTTAGTGTTATTTTTATATTAGCATATATAATAATTTGACATCTAAATTTGAATAATACAGAATTTTTCATGTAAAAAAATTAATATACGGTCCCAACGAAAGTGTCAAATGGTTTCGAAAATGCTTATACACTGTAGCAGATATGACCAAATACAGAGTTATGCATTAAGAAAATTAACAAACCCACAGATGGAGTCAATTATGGTGTTCATACCTTATGTAGTAGATAAGAGGAATGTTATTATAAAAATAAAAACTGCTACAGTATACGAGTAAATATAATAAGTTGTGTAGGTAATACATGCACATGTATAATAATACAAGCTATTTGCGAACTGTGAATATCAAAATTAGATTTAAATTTGATTCATTTAAATATTTAAACAAAAACGTGGTTGTTTAGATAAATATATGAGCCTCATTGAATATTCACTGAGTTTAACTTTCTCTAGTTCATCCATTTTCCTCCATTGGTTTCATTTTATATAATGAGTTTGAGGTACATTTTCCTATTCTCTTACACATGAAGCTCAAAACTAGCTCCTGCTATGGGTTTCAGCCCATTAACCGTAAGGGACTTTTTTGACTGGCTAGATATTTTTAGGGCTTATGGGTTGGGCTTGTGTAACCTAGTCCGAAACAATTAATAATCTAATATTTGGTCCTTTTCTATTTTCTTATTGATACCACCAGAAAGTCAAAGATTCCAACACCACTTCAACAATATTTTTCACCAAAAACAAAATATTTTTCACAAGCCTTCTTCCTTTGTATCAATTAAAATATTTGAATTTTGAACTAAAATCATCTTACCATTTTTCAGTTTATAAATTACATCAACAAATAGTGAGATTGTGAGTGGGGTGTGATCACAATGCTGTAACAAAATCATTGAATAGCCAAAACAAGATTAAACCTTTATATTTTAAGGAAGCTGGGAAATAACCATGCAAACAAAGAATTATCACAAATACGCAATTTCTAGGTAATTTGTTGTGTTAATTTGGCATTGCATAAGCTTAAATAATACTTGAGAAATGTTTTCCCCACTTCTTTTACCGAAAGAAAAGAATATTCCTCACAAAATTCATCTAGTAAATTTCACAGGAACCCCTGCATTATTTTTTATTGCTAATCAACCTTCATGGCAGTTTGATTAAGAGAAAAGGTACGATTCCAGTGAAGTTGGTACTCAAGCACTGAAATTTGGCGATACCGAATGACAAGATATTAATGATGTTACAATCAACTTGTTGCCTGGCATATATATTAACATGATTTAATTATTTTTTTTATCTATCAGGTATCATAATCATGTGTTGTTAAATAAAATTATTGGGTGAATTATCTGATAAATGTGAAATAATATAAATAAACATATTTTTATATATTTTTAATTTTATTATATATTAATTATTATAATAATTAAAATAATTTGAAGTGTTCATAAAAAAATATATTGTACCAAAAAATATAATGAAATATAATATTAAAAATAATATAAATAGTATAATTGTTAAAATAAATATTTTACTATAAAAATATCTAAATAATAAATAAAAATTTATTATTTATCATTATAAATATATTATGTAATAAAATGATAAAAATAACAAAACTATACCTGTGAGAGAAAAAAAACAGTAAAATCATGTATTATATAGAAAATGATAAAAATAAAATAATAAATATTTTAAAAATAAAAGGAGAATAAAAATAAAAAAAAGCTAAAACATAAATTAGCATTTAAAAAATACGTTACTTGAAATATTATCTCAAAAAATATTACAAGTTTACTAAACACTACTAAAAATTAAACAAATTTTATATATAGTAAAAAAAATTAAAATTTATCTTAAATAATAGGTGAAACATAACTTAAAAATAACATATCAATTTTCACATATTCATTTAGTACTACATAGAAGACGGATGGAAGCATAAATATGATATCTAAAAGTCTCAATTTATTCTACTGAAGCTTAGAAAGACTAAAAGTAACAATTAATTTTTTTAAATATTTATATTTTTTCTGGGTAGTTCCTCCTTCTACGGCTCCCTTATAGATTCCTTGTACCTAAAGTGGCCAAGTATTGTCTTTATAATTTGATGCTTTCTAACTTGTTTTGAACCGTTATTGTCGTAACAGAGTGAGATATATCATTTTGTATTATATTATATTTCTCTTCTGGAAATAGAACCTTCTATATATATATATATATAACCCTTCTATATTTGATTCATCAGTTCATATAAAAAATAATCTGTATCCACATTATTTCGTGATATTTTGTTTATAATAGTATTTTGCCAACAAATCAAGTATTATTATTATCATCGTGCAATACTTTTTGGGGTTATTTAAAAAAAACAAAATAGAATTGCATAATATTTTGGTCTCTAGTTATTTTTAGTTTTGATTTTTTATATTTTTTTTAGAAAGAATAGATTATACATCTACATTATAAAATAATTGTATATCTATTCAAATGTAATATTTGTGATTGGATAAAGTGTATAATCATTAAAAAAAAATTATTCTTGTTTTTTTTAATTGCATGATTTTAGTTTTTCTAGTATGATATATGGACAATTTTAGTTCATGTAGTTCTAATTATTTAATTTTTTTTCACACATTTGAAAATATACAGTTTTAATTATTATGATTTTAATTATTTAATTTTCATCTACTTCTTTAAAAATTAACAATTTTGATTATTATTTAATTTTTATAAGACACAGTGAGATAACTAGGTTAATATTTTTTAAATTAAACAATTTATGATATATAATATTTGATATGATATTAATTATTTAATTTTTATAAACTAAATTATTTAATATACATACGAAAGTTATTGTATTTTTAAATATTGAAAAAAAAATTATTGAAAACACTTTCGTTGAATAATGATCGTAAAAAAACAATCTCATCCAAAATAATTATTTAATTTATATATTTTACTGTAATTATTTTTAAATTTTTTATATAACTTTTAATTTAATTGATAAATTTTAAAACAATATACAATATTATTATGTAATATCCATGTATATATATAGTTATATATTTTTAATTTATATAAATATAAACAATATATATTTATATACTTTATATTATAAAATTATAATTAAAAAAGTAGCTACGTTGGGTAAAACCACTATAATTACTTTTTTATTTTAATACAATGTTTGATATAATTGAAAAATTAAAAAAAAACATTATTGTCTAACATTTATATATTTAGTTATATAATTTTTATTTATGTTCATATTATAAATAATATATTTATATACTATAATTAAAAAAAAGTAATTACAGTGGGTTGTACCCACTATAATTTACAGTGTGTAATTAAACACTTATTTAATATATTATTATTATGTAAAAATTCATAAATTTAATCATGAAATTTGTTAAAATAAATTATATAAAATAATAGTAAAACAAGTTTTAAAAAAAATATTCTTGGAAATGTTTGGTTAGTCCAACGTCTAGAAGGTGATTTTAGAGCCAAACTTATCGAATGAGAAGTGAGAAGATACACTTGTCTTCTCGTGATACTGAAATAACTTTCCCAACACAAACAAGTGCTGCAAAAGGTGACTTTGGAGTTATAGTTTGGCAACACGTTCCAATGAAATTGTTTCTCATTAATTTCTCCCATAAGCTTTAAAAGAATATTCTTAATATTTTGGTATAAACCCTAACACTGTGATGTCGATGTGGGAGCAATGATGGCCACAGATACATTTCTGATATTTTATGTGGCCCTACCAACTTTACTAATTGTTATTTTTGGCCAGTGGGACTCATATTTTTTAAATAATAAATATGTCCAGTTATATAATAAACTGCATATGCGTTTCAAAAGTTAAAAAAATGTAATTTAAAAATATATATAAAAGTTGCGTCATAAATGTCTCTTCTTTAAAAATTATCTCAACATATTTTAATGGTTTCTGAATTACTTTTTTATTTACTAGTTTAAAAGATATTCCGAATATTAATTAAAACGATTTAAAATTATTTATTAATCCTTTAAAAGGAAAATAAGATATTTGATCCATACATGAATCTTGAATTGGTTTGATCCAGTATGGAAATTTGAGATTCTGAGTTGACAATTTTCTTAATTGTAACAGAAATATAGCAGTAAAAGAAATATAGCAGTAAAAGAAATAAATTATTTGATCAAATTATTCATTTCCATAGGATCGTGGATTCATGGTATATGCCTGCTACTACAAGTGGAAAATTTCTCATATATGCAAAATTCATAATTGTAATATATTTTCCCAAAAATGTCACTAATTCTGATTTCAAGCAAATTCTTTAAAAGGGGAAGATGTAAAAAAAAAATGTTTTTTAGATACTACATGTATTTTTGAGTAAGATAGGACTAAAATTCTTTCTTCAAATATTAATGCAACTAAATATTTAAAACTAACTTGAAATCATACTTATTAAACTAAAAAAATCTCATGATAATTGATAGATTGATATAAAATAAAATTTACAATGTGAAAAAAAAAATTGATGAAAAAACTGTCAATGTTGTCAAAGGTAAAGCCAATTAGATTAGACCCCTGTGGCCCAGTCTGCAAAACCAACACGAAATGTTTCAACCAATAGGTTACCAACAGAGGGACACTTAAGATGCTGTTATCTATGGAAGAGAATATTCACAAAGTAAAAACTAGGAACCAGCACATTCTTTTAACACTATTTTAATTACAGTTTTTATTATTCACCGAAATCTAGTAAAATCATAAAATCAGAGTAAATTTCAATAAATAAAAAATGTCACTCACATTTTAATAAAACTCAACTTCTAATAAAAATACATTTAAAATAATGTATTAAAAGTTGTGCAACCTGGTATTTTTTATGGTATACTTAAATGCAAAGAAAGAAAATACAGATATTATTATATTTTTGGTTGTTTAATAAGAAAGAAAACGAAAAAAGAAAGAAAAAAACAATTTCTAAAAATAAAAACTCAACTTTTTCTTTCTTTGTATTTTCTTTTAGTCAAATTTCAAAATTTTCTGACTTTCTTTAAGGTTAAAGAAAGTGAAAATGACACAAAACACCATTTTAAGCAGACAAATTGAGCCATCTCCCCAATTATGCACAAATCTACAAGTCAAAAGGAGAGGAAAACTAACACAACAATCCACAAACCATAGATTGAAATCCCTCAACTTCTCACAGACAACATCTGCAGAGTATTAAGTTTGTGACAGGTAAGCATATTCTCACTTTTTACCTTTTTCTTGTTCCAGCACATCTATGTGATCATTGTACTGAGGGGGAAAAAATGTATCATAGATCTATCTACCCTCTATTCCTTCAGGCATGGTTTCAAGGGCAGCAATAGTGTTACTCATAGGTCTTCTAGGAATGTTTTACCAGGCCACTCAGCTTCCCTCTCCTAACCGCAATGATTCACCAGATGGTGTTCCAGTCTCACCAAGAGTCAGACTTAGTGATGGAAGGTACCTGGCTTATAGAGAAAAGGGTGTCCCCAAGGACAAAGCCAAACACAGCATCATCATTGTGCACGGCTTTGGAAGCTCTAAAGACATGAATTTTCTGGCACCCCAAGTAATCTCAATCTCTCTTTTTGCCTGTGTTGATTTGAAAATAGTAGACATTTCATGTTGGATTAGTGGATTTAGATCTAATTAGCACAGTGCTAAAAGCAGTGAAATTAGGGAAAGAAGTGGAATAGATTCAAAATGCTAGTGATACTATGCACAAATCATTAGACATACACCCACACTCAACATAACAGAGTTCCTTAAGCATATTGTTAAGAGTTGTGTGTCTAGAGAAGACTTTTGTCAAAAGAGTCAAAACCTACTTCAATAATCTTTATATCTCAAAGAAATTAGTCTCTGACTATTGGTTCATAAATATCTTTGTGCAAATTAAAATATCTTTAGACATTCAATGTATTTGGTTTGGCGGTCAGCAACCAGAAAACGTGGTGTCACGGTGAAAAACCAGAACCAAACACACACGGTGGTTCTGAGTAGATACTTGGATACAAAGAATAGGTGTTCATTAATCTTTATATAGAACCTTTTTTTCTTTCGTTCCCACTAAGTTGGAAATTGTAATGGATTCTAAGTTTTGAAGCATCTTTTTAAACTTGGATAAGCATAGAAGTTGTGGTGTACCTATTCAAATATGCCAACTAAGATAACATTGACACTGATTCTACAGGAACTAATAGATGAACTGGGAATATATATTCTGCAATATGATCGAGCAGGGTATGGAGAAAGTGATCCAAACCCCAAACGCTCACTGAAAAGTGAAGCACTTGACATTGAAGAGCTTGCTGATCAGTTACAGATAGAGTCAAAATTCTATGTGATTGGAGTCTCAATGGGGTCGTATGCTACCTGGAGTTGTTTGAACTACATCCCCAACAGGTAAAAAAATGAACCTTTTGATGTTGAAAATGGAATGTTAATTTCACCACAAGGTCAACATTTGTGCAGACTAGCAGGTGTAGCTATGATAGCCCCAGTGATAAATTATCAATGGCCTTCCTTTCCTGAGAGTCTGATAAAAGAGGATTATAGGAGGAAACTTATCAAGTGGACCATGTGGCTTGCAAAGTATTTCCCTAGACTGTTACACTGGTGGGTGACTCAGAAGTGGCTCCCTTCAAATTCTGTCATAGAGAAAAACCCAGCATTCTTCAACAAAAGAGATATAGATATGTTGAAGATAATTCCTGGGTTCCCAATGCTTACCAAGGCAAGTTCATGTTCTTTTCACTTATTCTATATGTGAATATACATAGAGCCTCTCTGGATAAATTTATCAATAAAAACTTATAGCAGAAGAAAATAAGAAGGTGAAATAAATTAAGTTTCTCCTTATCTTTTGCATAAGTTAAAATCAACTTTTAGAGTAGTTAACTAAGAGTTTCTACAAATTAACTTATGTATAAATTAATTTTAACTTATAAGTATTTATTGAGAAATTTATGCAAATAGGACCATAGTAAAACCTCTTTGAGGGAATTGTGATGATGGTATGTTCCCCACTTACAGGAGAAATTAAGGGAACAAGTTGTTTTTGATACTCTAAGGGATGATTGGATGGTGGCCTTTGGCAACTGGGAATTTGATCCAATGAAGCTAAGTAATCCATTCCCTCATAATACAAGTTCAGCTCACATTTGGCAGGGGTATGAAGATAAGGTAGTGCCCTCTCAGATCCAAAGATTTGTTTCAGGGAAGCTACCTTGGATGCAGTATCATGAAGTTCCAGATGGTGGTCATTTGATTGTCCACTATAGTGGCTTATGTGAGGCCATTCTGAAGGCACTTTTACTTGGAGAAGAAAATCTTTCATATAGACCTAGACCAGAAGTATCTGTATCTTGATTTTCCATGACTTCTTAATACAATATGGTTATTGTTTTTTTTTTCTTTGGAGAATGTCAAAGATGTAAATCACATTCGTTGATTGAAAGGAGGAAAATGTCATATAGGTAAATTGCTTCTTTTTTTTTTTTCTTTTTCTAGAAATGCTTATAACACATCTTTTTGATACCCTATTTTCTTATCTTTACTATTAGGTGAAATCTAATAATGCAGACCTACTAATGAAGAGTAGGTCAGTTTATTTAGTGGAATCAACATGAGATTTCACTCATCAATAATAATAGAAGAGAGTGTTGCTAGGCGGCATTTTTGTTGGTTGAAACTTGCAAGCATAACACAGTCATTACCCTAAGAAGAAAATTTCCTCTACACCTGCTTGGGGTGTGTTTCTTGACTTCTTTCCACTAATTCACTCTCTATCGAATGGTTGTTTGTTCATGTATGAGGCACAAAGTTGGTGTTTTTCGCTAGAACTAGTGTTAGTTAATGCCTCTCGCAAGTACATAGCAGAAACAGGTCACACTCTACCAATTTGCATAATTCTAAGAAAAATGTTTCATAGAAACATTAGGTTAGTAGACACCTGGAGAAAAAAAAAATTAAAGTATAATATGATATCATAAGAAGTGAGAAATAGAGAAAAATGAAAGCTAACCCATGTTAGGATCATATAATAGCTACTGTTATTGTGTCATTGTAATTGTAATAGTTAATAGTCTGTTAGTTACTTGTAGCCTACGAGAGTCGATCTTGAAAGTTGAGTAGATTAATGAGATCTTAGATTTTAACTTCAGAAAAGAGAAAAATGAAAAATAATTACATATATCCAAAATCAAAATTCTAATTCCAAAGAAAATGATGCATGGAGAAAATTTCAAACATTTGCTTGCTTGCACAACATCTCTCTGTTTACTCTTAATAAAGTAAGGGTCTTCTCTTCCACCTGTCAACCTCTCATCACTCACCCCTTTTTAGTTTATTTCTTTTATTTAAAACAAAACTTATTGATGGGATATTAAAAGGCAAAACTTATGTTCTGCTACTTACAAATCCGACAGGCTTTTCAGAAACAACATTATTATTACATTATTAAGCAAAAAGGAAAACACTGTTGTTATAATTTTTTTCTTCTTTTTGCATATTGAAGCATCTTGTGTTGTGTTGCCAAGTCTCCCTTTCATTCAACGATTTTTGTAATGACATCTTTCCTTCCACATGCTATTTTTCTTTTTGTTCTCTTGCTAACTTCTTTGTTTGGGTTAATGACTATCCATTCTTAAGGATTTACTTTTTCACATTTTTAGTTTATGGGTAGATACTAGTAAACAAGTAGTTTACAGGTATTAAATTAGTTCACTTAAAATTCTCTATTTTTTTAGTTGTTTTATTATATTTTCTTTTTCAAGTAGATAAGTAACTGAATCGTACAGGTAATATTGATAGCAGCAATTGAAGTATTCTACAAATTTATTCTTAATTTCATTTTTTTAGTTTCTCAAATACATATTTTTAATATTCTTTTATGTAAATTTCATACACCATCTTTTCAATTAATAAAAAAACTCTCTCTCAATCATTTCAAACTAATTTTCTTTTATCTTTATATATATAAAGATAGATAGATAGATTTAAAATTTTAAGTGTTTATCATTTTTAATCTATTACTTTTTATCATATATCTATAGTTAAAATAATTTTAGGTCAAAATTTAAATTATTCATTATAAGTTTAAAATATAAATTATATGTTTAAATTTATTTATTTATTTATTATAAATTTTAATTATAATATAATTTATATATTAAAAATTATTTATTATTTTGATTTTAATTTATAAAATAAATATTTATTATGTATAATAAACTAAAATAATGACTTAATTATATAAATATTATCCTTACAAATAAATATTGATGTTGGATAATATTTTGTATCTAATTCTATTAATTGAAAAGCTATAATTTGCTTAAAGATTTTATGTGATAATATATATTTTAGAGATATATTTTGGATGCTCTGACAATTAATGTTCGATTGTTAAGCCCTTATATTGGGCCTTAATGTACTGGTATGGGCAAATGTTCAGTATTGTATTTTAATTTGAAAATGATATTACATGTAATGGGGGTGGTTAATATCCAATTAAAAATGTTTCAAGTTCCAATCGTTACTAAAAAAAAAAATTATTTAGTCTACAATCAGTTTTACTTCAAAAGGGTATGGTGGACTATTCAGTTTAAATTCCAGGGATAATTTTATACAAAAAGACAGATTGTTCATTGTTGGACTATAAAATTAGAGTGATGTTGATTACCTTAAAGTTTAATAACAGTAGAGGTCTCAGGACAATAGATCAAATATACAGCACTTTAAGGAGTTAAGAAAATGAGTTCGAAAATGGAAAGAGAACATTTGAGATATTGAAAAGTTTTGGTGTTAATTTTTTTTTTTCTAGACTAAGAGAATGTACAATCGAGACCAGAGCTCAACCCAGAATATGTTCTCTGTGTGTGTATATGTAAATTTTATTTCCTCGTATGTGTAAATTGGGATCCAAAATATCCTTTGACTTATGATCTATTTTTTTAATATGATGCTGATGTTGACTTAAAAAAGACTGGATAGCATGACATTTGGATACATCCTACCTTAGGAATTATATTATTCTAAAGACGAGTTTAATATTAGTGATAAATTTAGTCGTTCAAATGATGGGTTAAATCAATTTTTTAATTTAATAATATGATAAGATAATGTTTGAAATTATATATTATTAATTAATTTAATTTTTAAAATTATAATAGACAATGAAATTGATATTTAAAATTAATTTAGTTTTTAAAATTATAACAACGAATCAAATTGGTTTATAAAATTAAAAAAATAATAATTACAATTCTTATCTCATGATTTTTAAATATTGAAAATTTTGTCCTTCAACTTTTTTTTACATTTTTTTATCTCAAATTTATATAAATTTATTAAATTTGTCTCTTTCTTTTAAATTTTTACGACCATCAAATTCATTATTTATTACAAAATTTTATTTTAATTATATAAATTTATTTATTTCTTTATATAAAATCGTTTATTATTTATATATTTTTCACCATTTTATTTACATAGTAATTACTTAGAAATAAAAATATTTAATAAATAAATTTATAAGATATTATATAATTTAACTAATAAATTATTTTATATGATATAATAAATAAATATATATAATTTATAAATTTATATAATTAAAATAAAAATATTTAAAAAATAAATTTATCATCTTAGTTTTTTAATATTTTTATATAATAATAATAAATATAAACATATACATAAGAAAGGTAAAGTGTAATTAATAAATACAATAGTTATATATATATATATATATATATATATATATATATATATATATATATATATATATATATATATATATATATATATATAAATAAGTAAAATACCTAAAAAAATATACCAAAATGTTAAAGTTATAAGATATAAAATACAATTAAATTTTTTAAAAAAATTTTAAAGATCAATTTAACTAAACATTATAATTTTAATGATTAAAGTGATTAATAATTTACCATTTTATTGACCACTTTACTATTTTATTTATTTAAGGAATTAATTTGTCATCCATTACAATTTATATTTCAATTACTATTTTAATATTTTATTAATTTTAAGGATCATGGTGATTTACTTATTTATGAAATTATGTATTTATGATTTTACGAAATTATGTATCTATATATTTATATATAAGTATTTAGTGTGGATATTATTTAATAGATATAAATATGAGGTATATATGATATGAGTTTCATAAATAACATTACACTTGTCTTTAGCTTAGTCATTTAACCACGAGTCTTAAGTGCAAGTTAGATTTTAAGTTTGTGTTATCTAAGTTTTTCTTAGGTCATTTTTATATTGTTTTCTTCTTTTTAACTTGATCAATTAAAAAATTAAAAAAAATAATAATAAAGTATTGATCGAAATACTTAATTGTAATTAGAGGATATTTTTAAAATTTAATTAGTACAATTTTAGAAATAAAGAGAATCAAAATTACATATATGTTATACCTAAGATTAAAAGTACAATTAAACATATAACTTTTAAAATAATTATTATAAATTAACAAATTTATTATATATAATCATTTATGGTTGGATGGTAGTATACAAATTATTTATACTATTGTATAGACTATTTTGTCCAAAAAAAGATTAAATTATATTTATATAATTTATACCAACTATTAGATCATTTAAAAACTTTACATATAATGTTCATTATATCCATCAAATCATTAAATTGAATGTTTCATTCATGTAAATTATATATAAAACTTGTACATTAATTCAAAATTATTTAATATTTTTATTTATATTGATCAAAATTAACAAAAAATATTTAAAAAATACTAAAATATGAATTATTTGATTACTTTCTCATTGTTGTTCAATTTTAATAAAATTTGATATAAATAATTAAGATAATATAAAATTAAAATTCAATAATTAGATTAATAAAATTTATATTTTATATCAAATTATTTGAAGTGTAATAATTTATGTGAATTACACCGATATAATTTGATTTATGTTATTTTATATGTATTTTATTCTATAAATGACAAGTTTGTCATGTACTAACAAAATTTAACAAATAATCTTGAGAGTGTGCAAAATATTTTCAAACCAGCAAAAATTAGATTAGTATGAAGAGAACAAACACATGAGAGACAAAAGAGATAAAATAGTGTATAAGTCTTTATGCATCCCAAATTTGGATTCTCATTTAAGATCATAGGTATTTTAGTTGGTATAATATACACAGAATTAAATAAAAAAGACATTTTTAATACATAAATTATATTATAATTATGATTATAATAAATAAATATTTTTAATATACAAAGTATACTATATTTAATAAATATGTTTAACATATAAATTATATTTACCAACCATGTTATTTTTACTTGTTGATAATTTTTTTAAAATATTAAGAGATAAGAGATTAAAAATATTGAAAATGATAGATTAAAAAAGATAAGAGATTAAAAATAATCTTTAAAAATATTTTTATTAAAAAAATAAATAAAAACACCTTTATTAAAAAATATAAATAAAACGCTCTCCTTCAATATTTTCTATAATATATATATATATATATAATCAGGCATAAATAAAATCAAAACTAAACTAATTTCATCACGATAACAAGAACTCAAGAGTGTCGGTCCTAATAAAAGCAAATGTGTACTCTAAAAATAATAATGAAAATGAATTTTATCTGGTCCATGTTTGATTGCAAATTAATTTAAAGAAGTAATTGTTTATTTTGTAAAATTTATCTTTAGAAAAAACTAATAATTATTCTGAAAAAATCTTAAAAATTAAAGAAAAACATATTAAGACAGGTAATTTTAGACGAAAATTTTGGATAGGCCTAGAGTGGCCGTATTTCAAAAGAGTACTCTCCCGCGTTACGTTGCTCCTCCTTACCTCTATATATATAGTAACATACTCCAATTTCTTTTCCTTTTTGTAACTCAATTCTGCGACTTTGATCTGCTCTTGCCTTTCTTCAATTCCACTTCCAGGTACTTTTCCTCTCACCCTTCTTTCATTTCATCTCTCACTTCATTTCCTGCTACCAAATTTCTCATAATAATAAATAACAGATAACATTCTTTTTTAATATATCATTTTCTTTTAAGAATATAGTTTTCCGATTACTTTTTTCAGAATCAACAGACCTACAAATATTTTTTTAAATTTTATAACAAACCTAAAAATATTAGCATTTTTAATCCGCGAAACCAACATTCTAGGGTTCTTCGATCATGCGGAAAATTTTCCTACACCATTGTCTGTATGATGGTTGCCCGCATCTGGTTTTTTGTCTCCATTCCATGCCATTTTTGGTTTTACTCAAACTTTTCGGATCTATTTTTGATTCTTTAAACAAAGGGAATTATCGTTTTCTGTTCTATTTGTTGCTTAAACGGGTTCATTTAAGATCAATTAATTGACCTTCATGTAAACAATGTTCATAATTTTATTTCATTTTATAAATTAAAATACACTGTTTAACGCCTATCCTCTTTTTACCATACATTAGCATTTATCAAATTATGATTTGAACACACTTTAAATTTTTGTTTTTATTTTCACAATTACACATTTTTTATTCTTTTTCTAGAATGTGTATTTCATAATTTTCTTCCCAACTAACCGATTTTTTTTTATCTGTAGTAGTGTTGATTTTTCTAACTATTTATCTTTTATTATCTATTTCTTTTTTATCCTTAAATTGAATTTCAAATTTAAAAAATAATTTATATGAACATTTAAATTATTTATTATAAATCTAAAATATAATTTATATATTTAAAATATTTATTTATTATAAAATTTAATTATAATATAATTTATATATTCAAAATTTTTATCTATTATAAACTTTAAGCTAAATTATAATTCTGATTAGTTTTTTTATCTTTTTTAATTTATTACTTTTAGTTTTAAATCAAAATTTATTTTAAATAATTAAAAATAATATTATATTATAAAATAAATGATTTATTATAAATTTAAAATATAATTTATATATTAAAAAAATAATATATTATAAATAAATATTTATTTTACGTAATGCATGGAATAGCAGCGACTACAAAAATTAATAATGTAACCATGATTTAATAAAGTCAGATAATTGTAGGCGAACATATACGTATTGCGTAGAGGCGGCCTAGAGTATACACGGAATACGAGGGAGTACCCTCCCGCGTTATTTTGGTTCTTAACTAGTACTACTTTATTTTATCTCTCTATATAATATACATATATCTTTACCTTTTCGGGACTCGACTCTGCGACTTTGATCTGCCCTTGACTTTGTGTTCCATTCCACTTCCAAGGTACTCTTTCTTCCCATCGTTTTCCCTTTTCATCAATTCACCCTCTCAATTCATCTCCAAACCCTTCCCCCCAATTAACCTAGGGTTTCTCGAACCAATTGATTCCTTCTCTCTCTCTCTCTTATCCTCAATTCCGATCTTTCAGAAAATTTCTTAACGCTTATCTCTATGACGGTTGTCTTTATCGAGTTTGTCTTCTCTTTATTCTTTGTCTTTTCGGTTTTACTGTACAATTTCGGTTCAATTTCGTTTTCTTTTATCAAAAAGGGTAAAATCGTTTTCGGTTCTACTCGTCTCTTCTGAGTGATGCGATGTTCTGCATTTAGTTTTATTCGTTGTGTCGAATTCGGTAATTGAGATTTCGTGGAATTGGGAATGTACGTTAGGGTGTGTCCATATCGTAGGATTCTAAGTGTAAGCCGGTTAGTATTGATTCTTGAAGCGGGAGAAACATGGATTCGTTAACGTAACTTGAAACTTGTGGGTTTCTCTATTTGAGTATCATTCAGTGAAGTAGGTTGCTTAAGTTAGTTTCAACTTTCCTTCCCCCCCGCATGATCTCGTGGTATACCAAGTAGTCTATGCAGAGCTTTATATGGACTGGTTATTATTATTTTTGTAATATTATGTACTTTAGTGTTGTTTGGATAAACTTTTTTTAAGTACTTATTATGGGAGAAGAAAATAAGAAGATAAAATGAATTGAACTTCTCCCATAAGTTAAAATCAACTTATGCACCACAGTTTTCAGAGAAGTTAGATGAGAGAACTTCTATAAAAGTTAAGTGCATCAGTTGATTTAAACTTATGGGAGAAATTTAATTCATTCTATCTTGTTATTTTCTTCTCTTATTAGTATTTATGGAGAAACTTATCCAAACAGAGCATTTATCTAGCTGTTGCTGCTGTTATTAATGAATACTTCTGTTCTGCATTATTAGGTTGTGGGCAGGAATTCAGAGACTCAATTTGATCTTAGGGTGCAAAAGAAAGAGACTTTCTTTTGACCTGCCTTCTAAGCTTTAGTAAGGTTGGCAGCTTAATGTTGAGTTCTGGGAACAACTTAAACAACAGCAGCAGCAGCGGGATAACTTCTTCGGATATGCCACCCTTGCCCCAGTGTTTGCCACTAGATTCAATTACAGTAAGCAACAGAAAATATACAGGAGAGCTAAGGAGGGTTCTTGGTGTTTCTGCTGGAAACACATCTGAAGACCATTCTTTTGGAGGTCCACATCCTAAACCCATGGCTCCAGGAGCTTCAGGGGAACTAAAGCACTTCAAAGAAAGTGTACAAGATGCTTCCAGAAAGGCAAGGTATATAATTGTTATTCTACCCAATTTGCTCTAACGTATTCTTCAGATCTGAAATGTATGGCTGAGTGATAAACAAAATTTAATATGGTTAGGTCAACTGTGATATGAATGGTCTCATTCTCTTACTGTTGGTATAATGTTTTTTTATGAGGGTGTAATTGGTGAGTGGTGACAATATCAGTATGGTTGGCCTTTTTTTTTTTACTCTACTCTATGCAACCTTAAGATTTGTAAAATACTTGTGATTAAGTTTTGTATACTGCAGAAGTGTTAGTTCCAAATGTAAATTGTTTACCTATCATTTTATGACACAGTATGTTCATATTGATGTCCTAATAGAAGTGTAAAATGTTGATCAGGGATAGATCAAAAATGTTTGGGGAATCTTTGTCTAAATTGGAAAAGTATGAGGCATTAAACATAAAGAAGCGACAAAGGACTGATTTATCAAGTGATAGGGGAGGTGGAGTAAACTTGTCAAAGATGGGTAGCCAGATTCACAAAACCCCTAATGATAATCTAACTCAGAGATCCGAAGCAAAGGCGTCTAATTCAATGCTGAACAAGCGAAGTCGTACATCAGTGGCAGATGTGCGGGTGTGTATGTTTTACACTATTGTTACTTCTGTGTTTTTATTCTTTATCTGTATAGTGCAAGATGCTATTATTAAAATTTTATTGCAGACCTGTCATATTATGTATATATTGTTAAATTCCTTTTTAACAATATGTACTTTTAATATTTGTGAGGGCCTAGCAGGAATGCATTATATTCACACTGATTCAGACATTTAAATTTTCAAGCTCCTTTTTAATCCCAAAAGAAAGGATTCAAGTTGCTTCAAGCATAGTTTAAACATATTAGGTTGGAATAATTTGAGTTATCTATCATCTCAATCTCCAAGTAAAGCATTGACAATTGATAATATTAATGTCAGATTTTAAAAATGGACATAATTTTTATGCTCTGTTTTCTTTTTCAACCTTAAAACATAAAGTTTTAGATTTAATTTCTGATAATAATCTGTTTGTGTTCACTTTCATTCTTTCTTCATGACTTTGCTCACTCTGCAATGCTCCCAGGAGGAAAGTAGGTCTGCTGCTATTGGAAGGCCACGGATGGCCACAGAGAAGGATGGAAATCTGATTCAGACACTTGGTGGGAGCTCTGTTCGAAATGAAGAGAAAACTCGCAGATTACTTGCTGGAGGTGAAGGGTTGGATCAAAAAATAAAGAAGAAGAGGTCTGTTGGAACTGTAGGGAACAGAGTTATAACAGGTGAAAGGGATGTAAAACGAACTGCTCTTCCAAAGGCAAATGCAGATTTGAAGACACGCCTTTATGATGGTCAGGGTTTCAGGTAGTTATTTAATTTTTATTTTTGTCTTGTATATTTTTCAAATGTAAACTAATTGTAGTTTTAGACTGGAGAGCATGTTGGAGGCTTTTTAGGTCTTTCTGCACATCATATTTGTGAATAGTGAAGATTATTTCACTCTGTACATGTTTAAGTGTGTAGTACAGCATTCAAAAGGAACCCATTGTATCTGTCACAATATCAATACTTGTGCTGTTAATATCATCAGTGTACTTATCTGATTCATTTAGTAATCTGTTTCTTTTGTTCCTTTCCAAAGCATTCCTGTTGTTTACTTGTTTAGAAGAAAAAAAAAAACTTTATAACTTGCATTCTCTTCATTGGCTATTAAATAGAAGTGGAGTCTGGGCCTCTGTGGGCATTTTTTGTTTTGTATGGTAAAAGTAGAGTTTTCATTTTGGGGGTCATGAAGATAAAGCTCTGATGCACAACCTTTGTTTCTGTACGCTTTTGTTTCTTTCCGTTTAGTGATTGTTCAGAGTCACATGTAATCTATATGATTTGAATGATCCCTTGGACATGCAGTTTTTCCATGGTATAGTTTTTTGTAGTTGAAATAGTGATTGATATTTAATGCAGACACTTCTGTTAATCATCATTTCTATTCAAAAACAGTTTTGGTTAAAAAAGTTCTTATACTAAACTTTGCCATACTCTGAATAATTACATGTATAAAAGTTATTTTTAATCGTTGGAATACCTGGAAGACTAAATGTCTTGCTTTCTATGTGTTTTGTAGTGAAATTATTTTATGAATGGAATGCAGGAATACATCCAAGAGGAGCTTGCTAGTCATAGACAAATGATTTGTATGCCTCTCTGTGTATATTAAATTTACAAATGAATGCATCAAGGTTAATTATGTTGAATTAGCTTCACTGCTATAGGGTAGACTCAGTTGGAAAATTCCATTCTTTTATGTTTGAATTATGTGTTTATTGTTTGTTTATATTCTGCAATTGACCAACTTATTGCAACCAGTATTATATTGCAATTCAGGTAGAAGCTCATCTGCATTAATATTGCATGGTCTTTTTATCCTGCTAATCTGTTCCTTCAGTAATTTTCCTCTTTGGAATGTTGTATACTTGGTTAACTCTTCAAATCTTAGGTAGTCAAGTCATTGTCAAATGGTTTGATGCAACTTTTGTTATTGGAGAACAGAAAAGCAAAACTAAATCTTTTGTATTAATAAGGTTTTTGTGGTGCAGATTGAAGTCACATCCTGGATCTGGTGGAATTAAGTCTGAGGGCTCTTCAGAGCTAACTAATACAGGTGTGCGCATGGTTCTTACAAGTGAGCAAGGTGTTTCTCTTCACAGGGAACACATAGCTGATCAGAGAGTTGTGACAAAAGGAAACAACAGGTTTGAACATATCTTGACATTTCTATGGTCTTAATATATTTCTACAGCCTAATTGATTTATCAGTCAATTTCCTGACATTCTAGATTAAGATTTAACACAACACAATTTTAGACTGGTCTTTGTCTACATATATATCATTATATGTGTTGATAGCTATTTACAAGTTTATTAATTTTTATGTTTCTATAAATAGGGCAAACACCCAGGAGGACGCAGCAAGCAGCCCTAACATGCTAATAAAAAACAAGGTATCTCGGGCACCAAGAACAGGTTCAGTTAGTGCACTAGAATCATCTAACATTCAACCTTCATCCACAACTTTTCAAGGTTGGTAACTGCCTTCAAATTCTAATATAAAGTCCCAGTGGTTGGTATTGCAAATAATTAAAAGCTTTTTACATCTATAGGTTCTTCTATGCATCCAATGAACCAGTGGGGTCTTAGGCCACCTAAAAATTCACGCTCACGAAGAATGAAAGCAGTTTCTCCTGCCTCGCGAAATCTTGAAGTTCAGGTCTCATCTGAAGGCTGTTTAACTTCTGATTTCAGTGTTAAAGCTTCTTCTGCTGGCAACAATGGATTTCAACTGGCAAGCAGTATAGACAACAGTACTCCAAAATATAAAAGATCACATGATGATATTTCATCTCCCTTTGGATTATCTGAAAGTGAAGAATCTGGAGCTGGGGAAAACAAAATAAAAGAGAAAGGAGTGAATGGCAGTGACTTTGCTATGACTGTAGATAAGGCTGGGGCTTCTATGTTCCAGATGAGGAAGAATAAGATATCTACAGATGAATCTGGAGATAGTGTGCAGAGACAAGGAAGAAGTGGAAGGAATTTATCGTTAATAAGGCCAGGCCTTCCTTCTGGGAGGGAGAAGTCAGAGAATGTACCAATAGTGAAACCAGTACAGGACATGAAGCCTAATGATAAGAGTAAAACGTATGTTGATTTTATTTTTAGATCTAGTTCATCCTTTCTCCTTCCATTTGCCAAAACTGTACTCATACCCTTTTGTTGAGTGCAGCAAATATGGACGCCCTCCTTCAAAAAAGCAGAAAGAGCGCAAAATTTTAACTCGTGTAGGGAAGCAATTGAACACTAGTTCTTCTGATTTTGGAGGTAGTGTTGATATTTAGAAGCTAAGCTTGTTTATTTGGGAATTTTAGTTTTATGGTAGGGGTGGCTAAATTCCTTCACTTCTCTAACATATGGTAGTGATATTAGCATGTTAGGTTTTACCCAACTGGAATATTTTCACAAGTTATTAATATTATGTCATAGCACTTTGAATTGTTCAGGCATGTAGAGGCTAGCATATAAAAAATTTTCAATAGCTATATTTTTATTATTCTACATATAACTTGTTCTATCATTAAATTTGTTTTTCTTTATTTGTGGTATAATTTTTTTTTCAGGTTAATGTATAATCTGTTAAATATTTTATAATCTATATTTGCTTTTCATTATGTCTTCACACACTATATTGAAATGCGACTGTCCAGGTGAATCTGATGATGATCATGAAGAATTATGTAAAGCTGCAACTGCTGCTCGTAAAGCTAGCAGTATGCTTCTTGAACCAATTTACCTCCTCCCAAATGTTATTCCTTTTTGTATTCAGTTTTTAATTTTGCTAGTTTGGTGGCTTATTTTATGTAGACCTTGCTTGTTCTGGTCCATTTTGGAATAAAATGGAGTCTATTTTTGCTCCTATCAGCTTGGATGATGCAACTTACTTGAAGCAACAGGTAGCAACTGGGGCTTGAACATGTCATGTTTTTCTGGAAATGTGAAGTTTAACATTTGACTCTCAATATGTTGAATAGATTCTGACTTATTGATTTTTTGTTTTTTGGTTGCTGAATCAGCTCAATATTGCTGAGGAATTTGATAAAAGTTCATCTCATATGTTTGGCATTGATCATGATCTGTTGGTAAGTGTTTGGCATTATATATAAACTATCCTATATCTTTCATCTTACTTATCAATAATGAAGAACCACTGTGTAGATCTCCATATGTAAATTTAAGATTTTCACAATTACACCACAATTTTCATCTGGAAAATTGTAAAAAGGAAATGGAGCCACTTAAACATGAGCTAAACCTTTAGAGGAATGTGGTAACCAGTAAATTTTTATTTCTTCAGGGTGTTGTTATAAATAACAAGACCACTCAAGGCTCAGAGGAAAGAAAGAGAAGTCACTGTGATGATGAATCAACTAAGTTTGATGCTTTAGGTGGAAAGAAGGACATGGAAAGATTGGACAAGGTTACCCCACTATTCCAAAGACTTCTTTGTGCTCTAATTGAAGAAGATGAAAGTGAAGAATCATATCACCAAAGTGATGCAAAGAATATATCTCGACAATGTGCTAGTGATGATTCTCACTGTGGTTCTTGTAATCAAATTGATTTTGAACCCAAAGATCGGGATAGAATGGATTCTGATGTTGAATCAGAGGTGGATCTTCAAATTCAGAAGAGTTGCATGTTGGATAGACTATCTTGTGATAAGAGCACCACATCCAACACATTTAGATATCCAAACACATCCAGTTCTTTACAAAGCACTGGAGTTTCGCAGGGAGATGAAGAATTTTATCTTTCAGATATCACGCACACCAGTGAAATATGTTCAAATGATCTTGATCAACTGCTGCCTGCTGAATTAAGTGTTCCTAGCTTTCCTTCTCCTGATAGCCAGTATCAGCTGATGTCACTGGATGACAGACTGCTGGTTGAGTTGCAGAGCATTGGCTTATATCCTGAAATATTGGTAGGCTTTTATTTCATATATGGAATTGCAAATCTCATAGTTACTTGAAGCTTACTAGATTCATGGCTGTAGTAATCTTACTTTGCTTGGTGCAGCCTGATTTAGCTGAGGAAGATGATGCTATAAATCAAGACATTATGAAACTCGAGAAAGAACAGTATGAACTGGTGCGTATTAAAAGAATTTTCTGTGATAGTTTTGATCACATCTATCTTATTGACCTCAAATTTGGTCCATTCTTATATTGTCATCCCTTATTTTGATTGACTAATAGAATGGGAGGAAGAAGAAAAACTTGGACAAAATTGATAGAGGTATTCAAGAAGGGAGGGAAGTGGAAAGGCGGTAAGTGCTAATTATGCTTTTCATGTTTTGCCTCTGATCCCTCTTTGTATCTTCAATATCATTTTTGTAATTGCTTATTTCCCAATTTCCCCTTTTACTTACTGCCATTCACGAGTCATGACTTTCCATTTCATGAGTTTGTACTTAAGATATTATTGATTCTTATTAAGATTGATGTGCTTATTGTGCAGGAAGATTGAGCAAGCTGCATTTGACAATCTTGTTGAATTGGCTTACAGAAAGAGATTGGTAATAAAAACTTCTCTATCAACCTTTTATTGTATTTTATTAAGATATACAAACCACTAGTAAGTCGAAAGGAAAAGGATGAAGTATTGAACTGCTATAACTAGACACATGATTTTTAGAACTTACAGATGATTTCAAAAGATTGCACTTCAGATGGCGTTGGCTTTCAGTCTCTCTTTTTTTGATTGTGGCATATATTATTCAGCAGTATAATATGTATCAGTTTATTATTGATCAATGGTAAAATACCGTGTACTTTGAAATTAACCCAGTCACCACTATGATAGCTGAAAATGGCATTCAAGATTATGTTGAAATTTTATGTTGCCTAGTCTTAATCCTATCCTTTGTTTTAGTAATTGGATTGTGTTTAATTACATGTTACTAAACAATGTAATTTTCTTGCTTGTTCTGCTGGGAACTTGGGTTTTTGCCTCTTTCGATAGCTGTCCTTTATTGTATTGTTGGTTATCTTTTTCTGTATAACATGCGGGTAGTCTACAGGTTTGTAAATAACTTCAGTGGTGATTTGAATTATTTTTTTTTTAACTTATTTTCACGGTTGATTTGGAAATACGTCACAATTCCACCTAGCCCTCCCTTTCCTGTTCCATTGCTACCTTCATAAATTCTTACTAGTTTCTATGATATTGGTTATGACCTGCTATCTTCTGTGTCACAACTGAAGTGCTCACAGACAGACAAGTTCTCTACATTTAATGTAGCATTTTCTAGATAATCACTTTAGTTGAATTATGGATAATGTAGGTTACAATTCTAAGATCACTGACAATTCGCATTATTATTTTAATGAATGAATCAAGTTATTTTATTAGCCGTAGAATAAGTTATTTAAAATATTGGCAGGCATGCCGTGGAAGCAAAAATTCGAAAGGTGCAGTTCACAAGGTGTCTAAACAAGTTGCTTTGGCTTTTCTCAAACGTACTATTGGAAGATGTAAAAGATATGAAGAAGCTGGCATTAACTGCTTCAGTGAAACTACCCTACAAAATATCATGTTTGCCTCACCTTCACGTGAGAATGATGCAAAACCCGCAGATTGCATGGTCTCTGGGACAGCCAGTAATACATGTAACAAAGCTTCCCATCAAATTGAAGCAAGAAAATCAGGTATTTCAAAATTCTGCTTTTGTTTACTTTTGTATTGTTGATGTCAGTGGATGTCTTGTTGCTCTTTTAAAATATTAGGTCTTAGAAGTCACTATTAAGTAATCACCGTCTCTTCCTTTATGCAAGTACTGTTTCATTGATTGTATCTTTGCTAACGTGCAAGAGATTTGTCTGTGTTGGTTCACTTGATTTTTTTTCCCTTAATTTTTGTTGTGTCTACTGCTACAGGTGCAGTTTCTAGTGCTTCCGAGAAATATGATTGCCGCAGAGATTATGCAGACCGGGGATTGGTTGATTCTTTTCAAGGTTCAATTCAGTCATCAGAACAAGCATCATCCAAGAATGGGTCTGTGTTTATCAAGGAAAAGAAGAGGGAAATGCTGGTCAATGGTAGTGTCAATGGTTCTTCCTCAAGAGCATCAAATCTTGATGGTTCTGTTCATGGTGGAGTGAAGGGAAAGAGAAGTGACAGAGATAGGAATCAAAGTCGGGATCAGAACAGACAAAATTCTATTTGCAGAGCTGGACGCATGTCATTGGACAGTAGCCAAAATGAGAACAAACCAAAAGCTAAGAAACAAAAGACTGCCAGTGGAAATGATAGGTTTATGGAAGCAAAGGAGTCTCCTCGTTTACCACCATCTGTGGCTGATACAATCAATAATGGTAGCAAAGATGGGGCTACATTACCTGGTAACCAGGACGCTTCTCAAATAAAGGAATCCAATGACTTTGGGAATTTGCCGCTACCTGATTTAAGTTCAATAGAAGAATTTGGTGGGGCGCATGATTTTAGTTCTTGGTTGAACTTTGACGAAGATGGTTTGCAAGACCATGATTCTATTGGCCTTGAAATACCAATGGATGACCTGTCAGATTTAAATATGCTTATGTGAAGGGATGTAACTTAGACTCTACGGGTTACACGTATTATCTCTGAAGGAGAATTTCTATGTATTCAACTAACCTTGTGGGCATCAAGATCTTGATGATGGTACTTGGGTTCTCTGGAGGAACAAATTTTGTGATTGGGATACGAATTTTGACACATTTATAGGGTGGGTGGGTAAACGGAGATGGGGGAACTTATAATTGCAATTCCTTTTTTTTTTTTTTTGGAAAGTTGTATAGAGTTAGTTACTATCATGGATTTCAAGAAATTGCTTCTCATGAATCTAACTGCTTTTGCTGTATTAAAAGTCATGGTCTCAGAAATGACTTTCTATAGGAGATTGACTAGCTTCATAATGTCGAGATTAAAGCTATGCCATTCATTTAATCAGAGGCTGAGGGTGGTTTCATTTCTCAAGCTACGACTTGGGCTACCATACAATGTAAAATGTTTATTGTTCTTGTAGACCGTAATTCGCACAATTTGATTGTTTTCTCCTGAATAATGGAGAATGAGGTTTTAGTTACTCTGGGATTAAACTTATTAATTAATCCCATCTGCAGCGACTTAGGACAACAGACTTTTTGCAGTTATATAATATAATTGAACAGAAAAACGATTCATGTCTGCTTTCTAGTTTCGGGTCTCCCATTCTCTGTTGCTTCTTTTCCCACTTGCCTTGAGCATTCAATTAGGTTTTGAAGTTTATTTTCATAATTTCAATAATGACGCAAACAATTAATGCTGCGAGGATGAGTCACCTTTACTCAACTTTATAGCCCCTTGTCTCGTGTCCATCCATTCTGATTTTATTTTTTAAGATTTGTTTCGGTTCATTTTCAGCTTCCTATTTGTTTTTTCAGATTATGTTTTGTTACGTCATAATAATTTTGTTTATAATGTATTGTTCACAAGTACATTTAGATATTCTGCATCTTAATGTTGAATCGACATCTGTAGTTTAGAACTTAGGCATTTTGAATCGAGGTAAGCCTGGATGCAGATTGGTCTCCTCCACTTACACCTACATATTTCTACAAACCTAAAACAATAGTATATACCACGCATTCGACTCGACAAAACTTACGGTTAACCAAATTGATTCCCCAGTTGGCTATATATAGTATATACGTTCATTATATGAGTATCACATCTATGAGGGCAGAAACAAGATGATTCATTAATAATTTAATTTTCGTTTGTAGCTTTCATTTTATAGCTAATTATTTTATTTCATTTCAATACCTTAATGCAGGTCCCACTCTCAATCTTATACACTATAAATAATGACAAAAGCAGCATTACTTTGTTAATAAATGATACCTAATCCAAAGAGACATATGCATTAAACTAATAGGAAAAAGAAAAAGATTGTACTCTAAAATCTCATCAAGATTGGACGGTTAATATATAAGCACGCCGATAATGACCCATATTGCTATCTTTCCTAATAATTTAATCCCTGTTGCTCATAATTGATTCAAAAGTAGTAGACAAATCTGCAGAGCCAAACTAATAGAAGTATAAAAATAAAAATAAATTATCATGAAGGATCCAGCATTCCGAGTAAAAAATTAGACTAACCAATCTTCTAGAGCATGTCTACTAATTTCCATTCCTACATCCAATTTGAGGTTGCTCGAAATTCTTAACGATCGAATATGAGAGGCTGCTAAATGCTAATTCAATACGATATACTGTAAAAAAAAATATAATATAATACAATGTTATAAAGAATAAAGTGCTAATAAGAAAGAAACAATTAATACCGTACTAGTAATTAGGAAATAAAATATAAGCAAATGTGAACAATGTCTTCATGACACTGGATATGAAAACAAAAATGGAAAATTAAAAAAAGAAAGTGTCCTAGACTAGGGCTCAGCACTTCAGCCCAATATGGGCATAATGAATTGTTCACTGTGGTGACTAAGAACAAGGAGGTCATAAAAACTTAGTCACCTGAAGGTATGCATTCATTCTATTTCTTATATCTTGATTCTTAAATAGACTAACTTGAGCATTGGTTTCATAGGTGTCCCCACCATTGCACAACATTGAAGGCAATCATTGGATGATCATCATATTAATTCCTCAAAGGTTACCAGTATGCATGTGATTCGCTCCTCTCTAAACTTGTGAAGAACAAAAAAAATACTTATTATATTACAAGAGTCATGTTATATCCTTTTATTACATCTTCCTATATCTTATGAAAATTTAAATGAGCAAGTCCTTCACGTATAAGTATATGTAAGATATTTTTTAAATAGAAGTGTAACCTCTCTCCCAGAAATTTATCCAATTGTTCACATTAAAAAAACGGAATAGATGTGTCCCAAAAAAAAAACAATAACACATTATAGGGAAGGGTTATTTTTTATTTTTATTTTTTATATCCATATACACCAACATAAGGAATGATTGGTTATTTCATTTTTTATCTAGAATAAATAGCTTCAAATTTATCATTTAATGCCTTGAAAGTATAAATGCATTCAATACTTATAAGAAAAGGAAGCAGGAGAATTTAGAATTATTGATTACAAATATAAAAACCATTTAATACATGCCTTTTAAAACAGTTTGAGGAAATTAAGAGAGTATTTTAATGTTTTTTAATTAATTAATATTTTTAGGACACTAATTAACATAGGATCAAACTTTACTCCTAACATTTAGAAATAACTTTAGTAAAAAAAGTATTCTAAATTGTTTATTGTTTATTGTTTTAATATATATATATATATATATATATATATATATATATATATATATATATATATATATATATATATATATATATTCCTTTTTTTTAACTTTATCCTTCTTTCTACATTTTTTCTAAGCATTTTGTTCAGTTGATTTGTTCTTTTGATTGTAAAATTAGGTTCTTATCTTTGTTTTAAGAGGTGTATTCTTAAAAATATATAGGTGTGTTGTTTCGATAAATATGATTATTTTAATAGTCTCTTTAAGATTTAAAGTATTTTCGTTAATAAATAGTATTAAATATATGAGGAAATTTACTTATCAAGACTATTTTTTTTATTATTTATTTTCTTACGATCTAACTGTCAGTGTGACACATTTTATTAGGTAAATCATTAGAAAATGAATAATGAAAATAAAAATTATTCTTTAAATAAATGAATCCCTCTTTTATATATATATATAAAAGAATGTTTTTTAAAAGATTTTTTTAAAAAGACTAAATGTAATATTCTCAAGAAAAAAAAATTTTAGTGTCATGGTAAATTGTTTTCAAGATATATTTTAAGAAAATTATTAATTTCTTTAATTTTTGTGCATCACTTTAAAACAAAAATTATTTCAAAATAGAGGGAGTATAATTTCTTTTACTATTTTATTGAAAACCCAATAATTGAGGACTTACTTTTTATTCTAAGGAATTAGAAGTATTGAATACAATATATTTAATGTCCCCTAAGCATTTATGGCATTAATTAATTATATATCCAGCTTTTATCAAATTAAAAATATTAGTAACACGTAATTTTAAAATTTTTTGAGCTTAATAACGGTAAATATAATTTTTTTTACATAATTAATTAAAAAATTATTAATATTTAATATAAATTTTAAAGTAGTTATTAGGAGAGAACAAACTTATTTTATATATATTAGTTTGTGAATGAATAATAATATAATAATATTTTATCAATATCTTAATTATTTTCTCCTAAATTTATTGATTCACAAAACCACGTTCATCTTGCTCTTTGTTATCTCACTATTCTTAGATTTGGATTTTTTATGTTACTAACTAAGAAGACAATATTATATAGAAGGAGAAAGATTAAAAAATAAGATTGATGGACGACCTACACAAATAATGTTGAGTTTTATTATATTTTTTGTACTATCTTTCTGTCTCATGAGTCATGACATTCTCATGTTAAATAAGTTAAAAAAACTAATTTCTCATAATGAATTTTAATATTTTTAATTAATAAAAAAAATATAAAATTATGTTAGTATTTTTTATTAAAAAATTCCTATAGCGCTCATAAATGTATTACAAGAAGTTAAAAAATACAAAATTAACTAAATAAAATATTTATTATATAAAAAAAAACACAAACATTATTCAACACTTATTTATTATGTAACTTAAAACAAATACGACGTATTTAATATTCTTACATATATCCTTCCACATAATAGACAAAACCCTTTCAATAAAAGTAGGTTTAATTTAAATATTCGTAGCGACGTCGATGCTTACATTTTCAACTTACTATACTAAACTCAATTTGTTAAGTATGCAAATTAAATGCATTCTGGTATCTTGAACCTCCACACTTAAGCGAAAATTGTTTATTTTATACTGAGTTGACGAATAGTTCATGAACACATGAATTTCACTTCAAACTTAATTCATTTGTTCTCTCATGCATGTGCTCCCACAGGCCACAGTAGTACATCAAGTACTTAACGTGCATGTAATTATTGTGTTCTATATATGTATGGTCCCTTTCCACACACACGTACACCACCGCTCAATTAACCTGAAATGCATATATATATATATATATATATATGCATGTGGAAACATGCACGAAGAATAGCGAAAGCATTTACTTCCATCTAGCTGCTAATTAATTTTCAAAAGCAGAATGGGAACAAGAGTCAGGCTAGTTAACAGGCTATGTCTACTATTGTCTACAGTGCAACTTAATTATAGCGTAAATTCAACAATAATGCTGCTATATGTACGAAGGTGTCATATATCTGTCACCATATTCAACATAACTAACACATTTCTTTTTATCTAACCCTTTACTCTTACTACTCTCCCTCTCATAAATCATAACGTTGTGGACGCGATCGGTGCATGAGTACCGAGATTTGGAAGCTCAAGTTACTATTCATAATTATATTATCCATGAAACAAGACATACCTAATAGCGAATATAGATGACATGTGTGGTGGTTTGACATCATTTTATGATGTTTAGTTATTCAAAATATTAATTATAGATCATATTGTGTATCTTTTATACTTTAATATAATACATATACACGTGTAGTATGAAATATGATTGCAAAGATTCTGATACTCAAATCAATGTTTAAAGTGATATTATTAATAAAAAGAAAAGATATTTAATAATTGATAAATAACTTGTGTGGTAATTTAACATCGTAATCCTATCCTGTTTAACTAGTCATATAGATTATATGTATATATATACTAGTACTTGTGTGATTTCATAAATTTGATGTTAAGTAACAATTAGACGAGCTACCTAGTTAAATTTAAAGGAATGAGTAATTTAATGTTAAGTAATAGTTAGACGAGATAGTATGATTTAAAGGAAGGAGTGAAACATAGATCTGATCATATGGTCAGTTTTTGGGTGGCAACCCCTCATGATATTATTCCATAACACATACACACGTCATCCTCATGATATTATTCCATAACACATACACATGTCATCCTCATCTAACATGTATTAGATTCACCGTAAGAGGGTCTCGTGATAATAATGTAAAGATTGATAATTCTAAGTAAAATGTGTGTCCATATGTATACCAACACCTTATTTTTCTGGTAATCAGTTAACTATAAGGGGGATTTGTTATGTATCCAAAAGTCAATAATAAGTTGCAAAAGAATTTCATGACATGTTTTCCTTTTATTTTTAATTAACTACTGCATTTAGAAGCAATGTGTACATATGGACGAAAAAAATAATAGTATTTGAGGTGGAACACATAGGTGTGCCAATTGCATGAAATTCTGAGATTGAAACGAACATATATATATATGCACTTGTCGATCTCAAATACAAACAACAATGAACCACTCTCATTTTCAACGCACACAAACGTATGCACATGCTCGCAAAGACACAAACGCGCAATTCCCTCGTTCATTTTCTTTTCGAATAAATTAATCAATCCTATTTGTATTGTACGTAACCAAACCACTTCCAATAAATGAAGAGACACAACCTCTTCTTTTCAGCTACGCAAATTGTGCAATAACCACCAAAACCAGACAACGTTTTGCATTAATTATATGTATAGGGTACTCCACTTGCAACTAAACCACTACTATAAATGCACTCTCTTCCCACAATTTGTGCCACCTTATACTTCAAAAGCCATTAATTAATTAATTTAAAATTTGGTGAGTAGTATGTGTGTGTGTAAAAGAACATTAAAAGAAGAAACTAGCTAGCCATATATAGGAGATAGCATCAATTTTATGTAAACTTATGTCATATATATACTTCCCTTTACCATTAATTTTTTCTACTCTTTTAGCTAAAGTAGAAGCTTCCTCGTCATTCACATAAAACTCAGATTCCATTTAATTACAACAAAACATAAGAGACACAAGATCGAGCAGAAAAGAAAGGAAAAGAATATATATGATGCTGACAACCCTTTCCTTTCCTTCTAAAGAAATCCACTTGCAGCAGGTTTCAATTACAATTAATATATTTCAGAAACTTGAGAAATGATTCTGATGAGAAGGTTGAACCATTTGCAATTCCGTGGTTGTTTGGCATGAGTTATCGTCGTTGATCATGCTCCTGTTGAACCAAAGGAATTTAAAGGGTGATCTTTAATTTTAATCAATATTTTCAATGGAGCAGATTAGAAGTTGCAGATATGTAAGTGTTGTTGTTGAAAAAGAAATCAAGACCATCCATACAAGTTCCTTTTGACTAATCAAGCTTCATAGATTTTAAAGAGATTAGAATTAAAATAAATTTATTTCTTATAAACTATATAGAATTAACAATTATCTCCAACAATATTTTAATCTAAGTAAAATTTAAAAATATAAAAAAAACATACATAAAAATTAAATAAGTAAAAAAATATAAGTGATTTAGATTTGAAAAAAATTGAAAAAGATTAATTTGATAATCTAAATATTTAAGAAGAAAATAGACTATTATTCTTAAACAGTTTTACATAATTTGATCACAAATTATCATGTATGAGAACAAGTTTGAACAAATTTGAACAAGTTTGATAAGTTTCAAATTAATAATAATTTTAATTAAATAATTGTGTAAACACGTAATCATGAAACTTATATTTAAAACAAAAGAAAATTATATAAGAAAAGTTAAAATTGATTAAGATATGGTGTTAGATATGTCTTACTCTCGTGGTCTTGATGCCCAAAGAGAACTAAGGGCTCTAAGACGGCCATAATACTCTGCAATCACAATAAAACAGCGTGCTGCTTGACGAACTGTGAGTAATCGACATAGTTGGTGAAGGGTTTGTTGCCTCAAATTATCAGCCTTCAACAAACACAAATTGATTAATTGGGTGAGAACTGAAACAATATAGGTATAAGAGAGAAGCCAAGTTAATTAACTAAATAATTAAGTCAGAAGAAAGTATGATGTTTAATTAATTCATTAATTAATCATATATTTAAACTATATATTAAGTAGAATCAAACCCCAACTACCGCATGAGATGGGTCCCTAGATAACCAGGGGCACATATGGACAAGGGCACTATGCTTTTCTTTGGGCTTGTCTTATCTATGAACTTGGACTGATTCTAATTAATACACTATAAAATAGTATATTTTCTTTTTTATTTTATGCTACTGGAATTTAATCAATTATAGGAATCACTTGTCAATTTGATTTTTAAAATATTGATGATTATAAGTCTACATAGGGTTTATGCATAAAAATCCACCCGTCACTGTCTAAAACCAACTTCTGATTGGAACATTTTGAGATGAAAAAACTACATCAACATTTTGATGAACATTCATGCACCTTAAATATTAGTAGAAAGATCGCCAAGTAATAAACTAAAGCACCCAGAAACTATATAATAATATATACTAATAAAGACGTGTTGAACATGTAGTAGGTGATCTAAGTCAACCCAATTATTTACAAGAAATTATTAAGCTATTTAATCATATTGAAAGAAGTTGTAGTAGACTTGTAGCTTGAGACAATAGTCTACAAGGCCATGATGCTTATCAAAGAACTAAGGGTAATGTCTATCACTTGACAAATGTGTAAGGATTAATTAATTGCTCATAAATAAATAGAGTATATTTCAAGCTTTGGCTTTTTGTAGATTTTATCTATATATATATGAAAAAGTAAAAAGAAGAAAATTACGGGCATGTTAAATCAAATTGAAGTGATAAGGAGGTGTAAGCTAAGTATACTTAATTTTCTTGTGTAAGCCATGGCAGAATTGCGGCGCAAAACATGCAAAGAGTGGATGAATAATGAGCAAAAGAAACATACTGGAGTAGAAAGTAACATTTCAGCTATATCATTATCTGAATATTTGATTTTGAAATTAATTATACGTGTCATTAATGAATGAGATTATCCTTAAAAATGTTTCAAGTCAAAAACAATAAACCATATCTAGTACTTGACAAGCCGCGAGAATTGAATGGCTAGCTTCTTCCATTCCAATTTCAAACACGCCAAGTTTCTTAAACCAATTGCTATTTGAAAGCTAGAGATCCAAACGTATGAATTCAAATTTAACTTTGACATAAACCTATAAACACGCTCTCTCTCCTATCATCAGTCATGTAGATATTCTGCTACAAATAATTTTGACACAGATGTCACCTGAGGAGGCTTTACGTCAACCTCCCCACCAAATTTAGTGCACAAAAAGGGTATATTACTTTAGCATTAAGACATAAGAAAAATATTGCCTTAGCTATAAGATAATGTGATCGATCAATCAATTCAATAATATGACATTTTTGCTTAAAAAGTTAGCCTCCTCCTCCTTTTGTGTTTATTTCTACATCTAATTAATAAGTATATATTTATACACAGAATTTTGTTACTAGTTTAATTATACTATTACATATATATGTAACTTTTAGTAATATTTATTATTATAAAAATATCATCAATATTTTTATATCAATAATAATATTTAATAAATATTAAATGTTAATAACATTTTATTATATGATTCAGATATAATATTTATTAAAATATTATTATCAAAATTAATAAGTATTTTTTTTTATATTTTCATGATATCTTTAAATATTATAAAACTTCATATATATATATATATATAGAGAGAGGGGGAGAGAGAGTAAGTAGTGCATGTTAATTACCTGACCAAGAAATCCTTCAAGATTGGCAAGCTTGCCCATGGCGGCGACCATCTGTTGCACACTGTCGGTGATGGAACCGCCGGCGATGGTGTCAACAAGAGACTGCTGAAGCTGTTCAAGGCCTTGAGTGAGAGCCTCTTCTGCTTGCAGTGAGGAATGCCGGAGCCCATATATGCCCATAAGTTGCTGCTCAGCTAGGGGCTCCAACTGTTGTATTAGCATCTGACCAAAATAATGCATACATAAATTTATGAATATCACATGCACTACGTAAATAATAAGTTGAGGAGTATCAAATATTTCTTTGAAAACTTACTTGCTTTTATTTCTTTAACCTAAGTAGTTGAAAATATTGCTGTTAATTAGTTGACTCAATCATAAATACTTACGACTTTTTTTAAGCGCCAAAATAATTCATCAACAAATAATAAGTTTTACGTAAGAAAAAGTTATAATGCTTTAACCAAGAAAATTGGATATCTCAATATTTTCACCTTTATTCAAGAAAATGACTTCTCTTTTTAGTTTAGGTTTATTTGCTATATTTTTTTATATATACTTTTAGGTTCGAATTCGTTTTAAGCGACACATTAGTCTTAATTTAGAGGAGTTAATATGTTTTATATAGAAAATGTTACTTATAACTTTTTATGATTTTATAACAAGCATTCACTTCTTCCTAAACTTTTTCTGTCATTGTTTCCCCTCACGTCAACAGTTCACATTGAGAAAACAAACTTTGTATAAGAAACAGTTCTTATACAACATTATTTTTTTTTTAATAAATTCTCTGAACCGAGTTCATATTTAAAATGAACAAGATGCATGTAGTATCTGCTATCCACTCTTTAAATTTAGTGTGTTAAGACTAGGTAACATTAAATTAAATCAAGTATTGAAATATACACCTTACTAGTTAATTATATTTATTATAACAATGATTGAGCAAGATGAAGTGTGATCTTAAGGGACAAAAAGAAGGGCATAGATAAAACATACTGTGATGAGCTCTGATGGTCTAAAACCTCCAATCCAAAGGAAGCATCTCTCAGCTGGGGAAGTCCACATGCCATTAATAAGGTGAAACACATCTGTTTTAGCAGCCACCCCTTTGAGCCTGAAAACTTCATCATAATGAGACAGATATCCATCCACAATCACTCTCAGTTCGCCATCCGACAGCGGTGCCTGCAGCCCCGTCCGGAGCTCCGCCATGTGCCGGTGGTCATCTTCTAACCATCTTGCATACTCCATGTCAAACATTGCGGCTCCTACAATAATATGCTAGGTTCACTTTTACCCGTATGTGATGATATTAGAGTATAGTAAATTTATTAATTTTTATAATAATTATTTTAAAAATCATATCAATTATAATTTGTTATTAGAATGTATAATGATTAAATATATAATTTATTTTTAACAAATTATGCCAATAATATTATATGTTGGTGAATATAATGTAAGAAATGATAAGTTTTGTAGTATTAAAATTAAAATGTAGGTCGTTTGTTGACCAAAATAACATTTTATTTAATTCATCTTATGAACAAAAGAAAATAATGGATTAATTAACCTGAATGCATTATGTTTTTGTTTTTTTCATCCCAAAGTGCATATATCGGGATATTTTATTATTCTATGTTCAAACCTTTTTCTTTTAATCTTTAAAACCGTGTTCTTTACCAAAAGTGGAAAAAGCAGTTATATCATGGATCAATAATTCGCTAAAAAGTTAAACTAGCCTTTATATTCATGTTTAGAAAGGATCGCACAGTTTTCTATCTTCATCACATTTTAATATGACATCACAATCTTTTTAGAATAACGGTCCACTGTTTATTTGCCTATTTAATAATGTGGATTCAAACCCGAATTAGGCCACAGATTTTGGTCAAATTCCGAGACTTCTCCACAGGATTCTAGATTTTGAAAGTCCATTTCAAAATCTAAATTTGACTTTTACTTTTGGCCCTAAAAGATTCAATTCAAAGGGCATAAATAAAAAGAAATTACGTGTAAGTAATAGCAATTGCTTCTCACGGAGTCTCTTGATTCTTTGTCTCATGTTCCCATTAACATTCTCATAAAAAAAAAATGTTCCCCTTTCCAAAGTGTAAAAAAGAGTCAAAAGATCACCACAACAAAATCTCTCAGGTACTCATTATAGTAAGTTTTTCCATGCCCCAGAATCATTTGATAATATATGCGTCAGAAAACTATGCCATTAGAAAATGAAATTGCATTTAACCTCACCAGAACTTATATTGCCACCAGCACCACCACAACCCATAAACACTCCCTAAAAAATTAACCAACACAAATAACAATCATCAGAAGAAGTCAAATAAATAATTAAAAAAAATTATGCAATATTGTGTGTGTAATGAGAGAAAAGAACCTGAGAACGAGCTCTTTGAAGGTCTTGTTCAAGGTGAGTGAGCTTTAATCTACTTGACTCTAGTTGCTGCACATAAGCCTATTGCAACCCAGAAGCATATTTACACAATGTAATTGAGGTTACATTTTTCGTTATATAATATATGTTATTTCTATTCTAATCAATTGATAGTGTAACTGTAGTACGGTAGAATATGTGATGGGACACACCTTTTTCCTGAGACGGCTTTTCCTTGCGGCTTCTCTGTTTTGAGCTAAACGTCTAAGTGACTGAATCCAAACCAAAAGAAAATATTGACTTACCTCTCATGTGAAAAATCCAAAAAATAACATACCTTGGAATATAACATTTATAAATTATAATTAAAGAGTATGTGTGTCATATTCAAAACCTTTGCATCAAGCTGCTTCTCTGATGTGGAACCAGATCCTTTCCTCTGAATAAAAAGAACCCGAAAATAGAAAGAATTAAAGGGATTAATTTGAAAGGTGAGAGAATAGAGAGGTAAACTCAAACTCAAATGTTGAATTATTCAGTTTAAAGGGACTTAAAAAAAATGTGATTTGAGGTTGGCAAGAGCAAAGAAAATTGTTCAACGTTACTCAAATTCATCCTAGCTTTGAGGTTGGCAAAAGCAAAGAAAGGCAAAGCTCATAGCTTTTATGCAAGAATGCAAGATAAAATGAATGTGATTTGCTCACAGAATTTTTGGGAAGAGTTTCTGAATGAAAAGGCCCTTTATTGGGCAAATTTTCCTGTGGTGGTGTGCAATCATGAACAAGATAAGGGTAGCAAAAAGCATCTTTATCTGCCATTGTTTTGGTGAATTCTGGGGCTTAGATTAGATTTCTAACTCCACAATTTAACTTGTGAGAAAGCACAAGTTTTTTTAAGGAGGATTCAATGAAGTGGGAGTGGGTCACTGTTAAATAGAGAAACATTGATTGATAAGTACTGAAAAGATTCTCACTTTGTTTTTTTGTTTGTCACGTTCATCTTTCCCTCTCTCTCACTCATATTACATGTCAGACATTGATCAGAAAATCGTTCAGGAATCAGAGAAACTCTGTGTCCCTTTGATTTTCTGAGGGCTGTTGGGATCTGTGCTTGAACATGTGGACAAAGAGGAAGAGAGAGACACCAAGCAACACAGTAATAATAATTGCATAAAAGAGGTCAACTTTCCCAGTGTTTTGGGACAAAGAAAAGAGGAAACTGTGAGATTAACAGTGGAAACAATAGCTGTTTTAACTTTGAAGAACCTTTTCTTGTAGTGATTTGGCTGCTGATTGATTCTGTGATGTGCCTGCTCTTGAGGCATCAGTTGTTGTCTCCTGTTGATGTTGTTGTTGCTGATCAAAAGTCTGATGATGATCCGAAGAAGATGCTTTTATGCTTTTGGGAGATTCTGTTTCAAATTGAAACTCAGTTTTGCTTGAAAGAGTGTTCATTCCTGATCCTGAATCAGTGCTTTCCCCTCCTGACTTTGAACCTCCCTGTAAATCCACCAAAATTTTTTATTGAAATGTCCAAGACCAACAACATTAATTCATTTCTAGTTAAACTCTTTTTAGTTGTTTAATATTAGATTTTGAATTGATCCATATACTTCTCAATTGGAAGAAAATAAATAAAAAAGATTGAGATACTATTGAATTTTGTGTTGGTTGTGAGGATCTTTGGAAATGGATTGGTCAAAGATGGAGAAGTGAGAGAGAGTGGTACTCTTGGGGTTTGCTGGAATCTCATTGGCCATGAAGGGAACATTTCCAGTGTGGCTGAAGGCCTGCCTGTGTATAAAGCTGTTACAATCACAAAAGAAATATCTCAGAGGATCACCAAAAATAAAGGCTTTATATATGAACATCAATTATATCAAAAGGCATGGAGTCAGAAAATCATGCAAGTTTCTAAGATTGTAACCCCATGCCATCCTAGTTTATTATCATTATGGTATGGGAAATGGTAACTCCCCCACTCAGCACTTTAGGCATACTCAAACCTCCTTCCTCCTCCCACTTCTTTCTTCTCTTTGCTTTTGGAAACAGTTGCTTCTTATGCTTATCTAACGTCACAAAAAGGAGAACCATGGAAAAGGAAACATACATGCTTTGGCTTCATCATTTCTTATCTTAATTCCTTGTAGAACAATAGCCTCTTCCAGCTCTCCAAAATCAAAAGCAGACCCTTGATTCCTAAGAAACAAAAACAAAATGGAAATTAAAAAAAAAGGCAAATTTATAAAAATGAGGAAACACCATATAATTATATATATGTCTGATAGAAAAGTTTCTTAATACTGGGATGGAGAAATCATTGAATAATTTACATTAAGCCTGATGCTGGGGTATGAAGAACTCCATAAGGGACATGGTGACTTGAAGGTCCAGACTCAGACAAACCAGTTTCTCCTATTCTTTGGCTCGCCATGCAAGGCTACTTAGACCATTCTCACCTTCTCTGATGCTGAAACTGAAAGGTTCCCTCTCATTCACAATAGCAAAACTTGTGAAGAATATAAAAATTGAAGTGTGTGCATGTGTCCATAAATATATATTATATAGAGAATTCTGTGTATGAAAACCGGGAAATTATATGACTTTTAATTACCTCTCTTTTCTTTGGAATTCTATGGACAAAAAAAATACTATATGGACAAGTTCACACAGTAAGGAAAGATCAAAGCTTTCTTGTCAAAGTAATATATAAGTTGCCACAAGAAGAGGGTCCAGTCTTTTTCTCATGTATGCTCATCTTTGCAACATTTTATCTTTCATGGGGTGTCTCTATCTTAATTTCTTTTCTCCTTCTCCAAGAAGAAACCTGATTGGTAAGTGTGTTTGGCTTGCTTTATCATTGTCCCTATTTGTAAATACTTCACATTCAGTAACTCATCGTGTGCTACCCCAAATCTTCTCCTAACAAATTAGCAACTTGTGTCAGTCTCTCTAAATTTGTGGGGTTCCATACAGATAAAATAAGGGGAAAATTATTTTATATTATACGATTATTATAGTCCTAACTAATAATATAATTAAATTTTACTTTTTTAAATTAAAAATAATAATTATATGTTACAAGAAAATTGGTCTAGACTACAATATTTACACAAATTATCCAAATGAAAGTGTAATTCTCATTAAAAATAAATAACATTAAAAACGCCTAAACAACTACTAATAAGTTGTCAGAAAATAAAATTAAAAATTGGAAAAACCAATAAAATTAATTAAAATTAGAGGGGTGGGGTCCTTGCAAAAAAAAAAAAAACAATGCAATCACTGACTCTCTCTCCTCTAACCGCCTGTGTTTTCTTATTGGTTCTCTCGTGGGGGCTTCTACAGGGCTGCATGTACTTAATAAGAAAAAGTCATGTATTCATTTATGAAGGAACACAATAAATTCAGTACTATGAGATCAAGATGAGACAAGTTTTTCTTTCTTTTTTCCCTTTTCCTTTCTCGTTAAAGATGGCAAAAGAGGACGAAAAGAGAAAGCTCTAAAGGTGATTTTCTCAATCCTTTTATACCCAAGGGGTGATGGATTTCAACTTTTTTTTTTTTTTTATCAACTAAGAGTTAGGAAAAACTAACAACAAAATTGAATAAAGTTAGGAGATATTTTGAATCTCTTAAACATATAATTAGAAGATCGATTTTATTTATTTATATATAAAAAATTGTTAAAAAAATAAAATATACTTCAATAATATCAACATCTCACACATAATTAGTCTTTTACTATGCATTAAAGGATATTTTTTTGTTCAAACATAAAAAAAAATGTTATAACAAAGTGACTTGTTTTACACATCATATCCTAAACTTGTGCTTGTGCCATTTCAATCAAAACAATTGAATAATATTCCACAAGCACACCCACTTTCTGTATTTAATCCCAGCTCTGAGATGGATTTGTTTGGTATTTTCCCCTTCGTTGATAGGTCAACATCCATTCCCTGTCATCACCTAAAACCATGTTAAGATTCTTTTCCACTCATAGACATATATGTCTGCAGAGCAATACGGTACACAGGGCAATCATGAAATTACTTGCAACTTATTTTCATTTTTTTTGTTAATTAGTATCATAAACTCATCATTAGATGTAGTTTGTGTTTTGGCTTCTACCTCTCAGACAGTGCCTTAAACATTATATTTCAACAATTTCAGTTTATTAAAGATAATTCCAAGTCAACATTATTGAGGAATAAATGTATTATATAAGTGCATGTTTGAATTCAACTTTAATTTTAAATAATCACATCGAAATAACAACAATATTTACATATTTATTTCTGTGTATGTTTAAATCTAGTTTTGAGTTAAAGCAGCCTTAAAAAGTAAAAAATTACATTTGATAACATAAAAATTATAGCTATTAACTTATTAAAATCACATATGAAATGAGAAATTAAACACATTAATAGTTTTCGCTTTGAATAAAAAAAATATAGTAAATTTATCAATAATTTACTTTTAAAATAAAAATATTCAAACAAATAATTTTACTTCAAAATCAATTTTACAAAATCAAATTTAAATAATATTAATTTTGTTAAATGCTGATCCAACACCTAATATATATATATATGTATGCTGAATCAGAAGACAGAAAAAGAAGGATGAAGGAGACATTTAGGCAATGTACCCGATCTACCCTATAAAGAGGTAAAATCAAATATTAAATCTAGTGCTCATCTAACACCTTTTATAGCTTCCTACCAATTATTCCCTATGATTTCAATGATTGGTCATTAAAAAGAAAGTTTGACTAAAAATATAAATTCTCAAAAGGATTAGGTCAATAGGTATTTTAAGTATGTATGTACCTTTGTTCCCAATATACCTTACAACCTATGTTCTTCACATGGAAATGTTTTTGTGAAGGTTCTAGACGGCAGATTGTTCCATGAATATGGCATTACCTTGAGCCGTAATTCTTTGAGCCACACAGTTTTATGTCTCCATAGAGGTAATCGGTCAAGATCAAATTAATTCCAGAATAATTAACTATTCTTTTGTTCATTGTGTGTTCAACTATTATGCTAAGTCATTTTGCTTGTCGTCTAAGCAAGGAACTAAAAGAGCATTCTTTCTTTATCACTTTCTCTTTTTTGGTTTTTGCTTTTATTTTTGGCTTTGCGAGACCATTTGCATTGATATTGACATTCAGCAGTTTGTGTGACCGTTTGGCAGATCAAGCAGAGATGTCGTGTGTGGGAATTAGTAGTCTTAAAATGGACCCTTTGGAAGCCAATCAGAATCTTTAACTCACCCCAAACACCAATTCACCTGTAAGCTCAGCCATTTCATAACCAAATAAAAAAAAATCGAATCAATTTGTTCTAATCTAAAAATTAAATGAATTATATATATTTTTTAATTTAGTCTAGTGATTTATTTTTTTTATATAATTTTAAAAAACAAAAAATATACATAATAAAATAAATTAATATATTTTGGATTAATAATTTTTAGTTATCTTGAGTTGGGTCAATAATTTTTAGGCTTGTTAGGTTAGACTAAATTTTTTTTTCATATTATATTTGTTAGAGTCCAGCTTAATCTAACTTGTCAAGTTAACATGTTTTTTTTGAAATAAAAAGTTATAAGTAAAATAAAAAATAAAAATATATTTATAGTTAATTAAAAATAAATTCAGTTTATGATATGTTTTAATTTAAATTAACTTACTCCATCAAGTGTATTATAAGAGTTAAAAGATATATAATAATTTTACATTGTTAATCAATTACAAAATAGTATTTATATGACTTTTTTAAGTAATTGTTATAATATTATGATTTATAATTAAATAATAGTATAAAATTGATTTGTATTATCCTTGTATAATTTATTTTCTCATAATATAATGTTATTCGTTGTTCTTGAATAAAAATATTTTAAAAAGATTTTGCTTCTTTAAGTCACGTAATTTTTTAAAAATTAAGTAATTAATTTTATTTTTTATTTATACCGTTGATTACTTTCAATATTATTACTTAAACTTTGATACACCAAATTAATAAAGATAATGAGTTTTTATTTTAATAATTTATTTTCATAATTGCTTCCTCATTTTTAAAAGTCTTATCTTTTATTTATTTTTAGCTAATATAATAAATAATGAAAACATTTGCTATTTTTTAATTAACTTTTATAAATTTAAATGCAATAGACAGAAAGCTTGTTAGTTTTTCTAAATTTCATTTTTGTTTCTACCATTTTTTTTTTAATTTCCTTTTGGTTTGTTGGTATTCCCAAATAGTTTGACCTGATCCCAAAACCTTCCATCCCTCACCAAATTCAACGTTCTTCTATTGCCGTAAGAACTTTTCTCTTATCTACATAAAACTGTAATTGTTGTAAGTTAACTAAGACATATTGAACAAGTGCATAACGAGGGCAAGAAAGTACAAAGTCTAGAAAAAAACAACTTGTGAGAAAAACCATAAATACAACAAAATTAGAAGAGATTATTAAAAATATCAAATAAATAAAAAACAAATAAAATGAGATAAAAGAATCACCATTAGATAATGTCTCTCTCTCAAACCACAAGCAAAATGAAGGCTAGTACTCTAGAAAAACAATTAGTGAGCAAACCCAAAAACCTAACAAAATTAAAAGAGATGAATAAAAATATTAGATAAATAAATAATAAAGCAGGAAAAAAATATGAGATAAAAGAATCACCATTAGATAAATAAAATGATACCACCAATAATGGGGAGAGTCATAATGTTACACTTACAAAGCACAAAAGCATAAAGATTTCAAATGCATAATTCCAGAGAGCTTATTCCTTAATTTTGCTCTGTCACAAATTTATAGTCATTCTTATATTAAAAATAAAATTTCATTCAATTTTTTTTGTTGTTGATAATTTCTTTTACTAAAATTGTAATTTTTAATTTCAAATTGTAATTTATTTTGATTTGTTTCCTTAAAATTTGATTTAGATTTAATGTGTTGCTGTGCCGTTAACATTCTTGCTGTATACAATATTTATGTAATGACGGTAAAGGATTACAAATTGATTCAGAAGGAGGAAAAATCATCAATGATAATTAAAATCATCTCCTATAAAATTCATTGAAATTCTTCTTAATTAAAGTTAGGTTTGGAATCTTACTTAAATATGAACTCACAATTAAAAGTATTATTTTATTTACTGAAGAGTCTACATGGTAAAAAGAAGAATATCTTCTGACTTATAAAAAAAATAATTGTATAAAATTTACATTATAAAATTCAATCAAATTGGCTAATTGTCCTTTGACGGCTTATGTATGTGGCATGAGATGATCTGTTTTAAATATTACTTAAATTATTTAAATTTTGATATAATGAATCGATAAAGATGATGGGTTTTAATTTTAATAATTTATTTTCATGATTTCTTCCTCAATTTTAAAAGTCTTATCTTGTTAATTTAATTTAATTTAATATAATAAAGTATTTATTATCAATAATAAAATTATTTACTATTTTTAAGTTATGAATATTTATAAATTTTAATAAAATTTAAAAATATTCATGTGTATAGAAAACTTGTTAGTTTACTAAATTTCATTTTTTGTTTCTACCCATTTCTTTTTATTTCGTTTTTGTTAGTTGGGCATCCCAGATAGATTGATCCAATCAAATTCAAAATCAACCTAGATTGCTTTTTAACCAATATAAAAGGTATAAGAAGTAACACACATAAGTGGAGTTATAAATGGCACACGGGCCAACAAATCCAAATTCACTATACACACTTGTCTATATATATATATATTATCCTTTTTATTAAAAATGATTTTTGTGATGTGCATATAAGAAAAATGTTACTCACACACTTTTTAAAATATTTATTACCAATTTATGTTCCACATCAATAATTAAAAAAAAATAGAATTTCTAAAACAAGAATGAGAAAAATCTTTAAAAGGTTGTGTTGATATCATTCTTCGTATGGGTATTATGTAATTGAGCAATTCTATTTCTTCATTCCAAAGGATTGAAAAAGAGTACTTTCTGCTTTGACTTGACTAATCAGGTTCAAACTTGGAGCTGGCTTAATTTCTTTACATGCACCAAGCTGATACGAATATGCACTTAATATCTCCGAAGGATGATTCAGTAGTTAACGAAAAAGCTAATTTGAAAACATCCTAGTGTTAAACATGTAACACTTCCAAATGCTATTCTTCTGGTTCTGAAGATATATGACCTTTGGATTTAAGTCGATACTTCTGTTTAAAATGTAAGCTTTCTGATAGTTTAATCCAGGGAGCATTTGAAAAGGAGTAACTGTGCTTCGAAAAACTACATCAAAACATATGTTTTTCCGTTCCTCTGCATAGTAGCAGAGTAGAATACTGAAACAAGTTTTTATAGTTTCATGTTATCACCACTTCAACTCTATTTGACACCAATTCATCATGTTACGTTAGCCAACAATTATTCATCTCAGTAAAGAGCTATCCATCTCTCCTCTCCACTCAGTGTAAAGCATGCTAAACAAAGACTCTAGCAAGTTTTGCAAGGTATCAATGATTATAGTCGCTATCTCACTAAGTGACCCAAGGATAAAATAATTAAAGCTCAAGTTTTAAGTTCATCAACAAAAAAATATGTTATTAGTTTTTATAAAACAAAAAAGCCATATATATTGACAAAAAGATGCAACATATAACTTTTTCATATAAAATAAAAATCATTTTCTATTTTCTTTAAGCCTCACTTACTGATAAACCCTACTATTGGAAGTGCAGACAAGTGCATGCATAAACAAACCAAGTAATCAACAAACATAAAAATGGAAGAACCACAGCATGGACACTACTGAAAAATTGCAGCATATATATCTGAGAAAGAAAAATTGCTTTCCATATGCCGCGTAGATCTCACCACTGAAAAATCAGTTAAAGTATCAGCTTCAGAATCAATAGTCTACTCTTCGAATAAATGACCAGAAATCTAAAGTTGAGCAGCATCACAAAAGTTTATCACCATATCAAGGGCTTTGCTACACTGGCCTTCTCTACAAACTTAGAAATTGAAATAGTGGCCCCACCACATAGTTGCCCATGAGGCTGCAGAGAAAAACACAAGGCACACAAGAGAAGGAAAGGCAGCCATAACATGTCCAGCAAATAAAGGTAAACTTGTACTCCTCAAGAGTCAAAACCGAAATTCAAATTGCCTCCTCCGTGCAGAGAGAGAGAGAGAGATAAGGAACAATAAAATGTGAGATAAAAAGGGCCATCTAAGTATCAAAATGCAGGTCAGGGCTTGAGCATGATTGGATATTTCCCAATAATATGCCGCTATATATTTTGAGAAGCCAAAAGTAAGTTGCGCCATTATGGGTTATCCAAATATGCAGTTTGATCAATTCACGTCTTAAAATAGATTTAAATAGAAGACAAACAAATAAAAATGAAACTCCTGAACAAAATATTTTTAATGGTATACCTTAGAAGGCCATTGGAATGCCACCACTCATTATAACAACCCTCCTCTCTCAAAATTGAATCTATTGCAATGGCTTCATATTCTATTTTTATGGTCTTAATTATAAGATTAAAATTCCCAGAACACATGAGAATGTAAAATTTCCAGACTAGTTAATGACCATTCTGCTTGCTAAGAAGGGACCGAAGTTCTGAATGTCTGTCATGAGCTATCATTGTTGGTCAGTCACACAAATTCTAGAGGAAGATTCCAAACAATTAAGTTAAAAGTTGTGCATAAACTCTTGAATTCAATAAGATATCTGCAAATGTGCCTAAACAATTAGACTTAAAAGAAAGCATGAGCTATAACAAGGTATTTAACAAAACCCTATTCATACTTGAAATGTGGATCTACATGTGCGTATCTCCTCATCAGCTCAACCATAGATGTGGTGAAATTGGCTAACATCTGCCATTCTTCATGAGACTTAGCCTCGGAAACAATCCCATGAATAACCAATTTCTTCAGATTAGGGCATCGCTTAAGCAGCCCCTCAACCCAGTGGGAGAAAAGATCATTGATCACAGTCCAGCCAAGCTCCAAGACAACAACATTGTCCAGATAAGAACAGCCTTGTAAACCATAGTGAAGAACTCCATCTCTCACATCATAACTAAGAGATAAATGGCTCAGGAAGGGAAAGCAAGTTGCAATTGTTTCCAAATCCACAACCTCATCCTCATCATCAAACATCACATCCCAAAGCCGAAGCCTCTTTAAATTCGACGATCTTGAAATCATCTGGTAAAACTTTGGCCATATAATTGTGAAGTTGCTGATATCCACAGTCTCAAGATTCTCAACTGTCTCACCAATATCAAGATGTATAACACTAACATCATCAATCTTAAAATGCTTCAAGGTCCCCTTGCCAATAAGTTCAAAAAACTCAAGCGCACAATCTTTCAAGTGCAAGCACTCAAGCCCATCAGCTTCCAATAAAAACTTGTCCAAACTGATTGCTTCTACATACACTCTCTTCAGTGTCGAACTACTCAATTCGACAGTCACCTGTGCATCAGACATAGCAATCTCAGGATTGACAAGTTCCAAGGATTCAATCCTGGGACATGCAAATACCAAAAGATTCAGATCCAACGCGGATATACTGACATAACTCAAGGAAAGAGATTTCAAACAAGGGAATCGCTGATAATTAGGCTCAACTCCCACAATGGAATTATGAGCCAGGTCTAGTATCTCCAGCTTGTGCCTGCCACATATTTCAAGAATGTTAACATTAGGCGTAGTCTTGACATTATAATACAATTGCCTCAGAGTCTCCCTGGTGTACAAGAGCCAAGCGGTAACGGTTGAAGCTGAGAATTCATCCACATCTTCCATCAAAATAGACAAGGCCTGCAAGCCTGAGGTCTGAAAAATGGTTTGTGTGATCAAAATCTCGAGGCGAGTAGTCGTCAAATCTCGGTAAATAGGCCAATCTTTGGAGCTGAAGGAAAGTGTATGAAGGTGCTTGCAGCACGCCAGTCTCCATTTCCTGCATGTTGCAGAGGCTATCACCACATCTCGTGCAGCCCTCAAGTGTGACAGAATGTTCCCAATCACTTCAACAGGAAGCTGGTCCATCATCTTGAAATTCGCAGCTTGCAAACCCCTCACAACGATGTATCTATCAAACTACCTTTATCTTGTGTCTTGTGTTGACAACAAACAACAGAAAAACAAAAGCCAAGCAAAAAAAAGACACTTTTTTTTTTTAAATCCTTCAATTCAATATATTTCGGAAGTAACCTAAAAAATCACGCCAGAATCTCGAATGAATTTCACCATATGCAAATGCGCAACATCTCTCATCAACTTTCTCTTCTCGCTGATCAATTTGCAACAGAAATCACACGAAAATGAGGAAAGTAATTAAGGGATTTAGGAAAATCGAATTTAGGATCAGATTTGAAATTAATAGAAACAGCAACAACAGGAATAATAATTGATTAGAAAATAATAAAAAAATATAAGTATGAGAAAGAAAAAGTGGTTGGTTACCTGAAAAGAAAGGAACAACCAATGAGGATTGTTGAATGTTATTGGGTCAGAGAGAGAAAGAAAGAGATTGGGACAAAGTTTTTGAGGAGAAGAAAATCAGTTGGGAAACCTGAAAGTGTGAAACCAAACCAAAGTTGGTTCGTTTGAGTTTGACGTAGGATTTTCCATGATGTGGTTCCAGGGCGTTTCAGTTACTAGAGTTCTTTCTTGCAATTGTATCCTTCTAATTCTAAGGATGGATATAAATATAATATAAAGTCATAATTATTAACTCAAAAATCATTCATTATTACTTTATCATATTAATTGTAAATTCAAAACAGTAAATGCTACTAATAAATGCCTTTAGTGTTATTTTCAACACTTCTTGTTGAATAAATTACCTGCAATTTATTACTTTCTTATATAAAGACTTCTTTTAATTAGTCTCTCGCATTAATAATTATTGTGATACTAAATTATTTTTAATTAGTTTACCGTAAATGTTATAAATAAATATGATAAATTTATTATTTTTTTTATAAAAATGGAAGAAAATGATTAACACATATTAATTAATTACATAAAAGATAACTAAGTGAAGAGAGTGAGATTATGTGTTATAATATTATTAGTTAAACTATTCAATTTTTTAATGTGTATGAATTGAGTAAAAAATCTTGTATTTAAGGATAAAATTATTCGATAATAAAAAAAATATTAACAATATTTTTTAAACTAGTATTTTAATTAGTGCAATATACATTACAAATATTTATTTTATATAATTAAAATTATAATAAATAAATATTTTTAAATATATAAATTATGTTTTAAATTTATATTATTTTCGTCCTTTAGAAATAAGATTCTCTTAATTTAATCACTTTCTACATGTATGTTAATAATCTTTTTCAAAAGAAAATAAATTTATTCTATTAATTTATAACATTCATTTTAAAGTAATTAAAGACGATTTAATAAAAAAATAATTAACACAAAAAAGCATTTTAAAGAATCTTATAAGAAGGTTAAGGAAATTTTTTAAAAAAACAAACTTACATATAGAGACATGGACAGTAATAAATATTTTATATTATGATACAAATTAATGTATTTTTTAAATATTAAATTTTAATTTAAAAATAAAATAAAATGATAGATGAAAAAAATAAGATGTTAAGAAAAATTTATACAAACGTTTTTGATAAATAAAATTCATAAAAATACTCTGTTAAAAAATAATTCCAAAAATATTCTCATTTAAAATAATTATTTTAATAGTTTAAATATTTTTTTTAATCTTTGTAATATATTCATTTTATATTTTTAATTCCTATAAAATTTATCTTATGATTTTTTTTCTTATAAAATTTTATTTTCTGATTAAAACAATAAAATAAAATTTTATAAAAATTAAAACCATATAAAAATTCTAAGACTAAAAATATAAAACAAGTATATTACCAAAAATAATAAATATATTTAAGTCTTATTTCATATACAGAGAAGATTATTTAAATTTATTTTATTAGTTTTTAATTGATGATTATGACTTTGTGTTTTATTTTTTTGAAATGTATAATTATAGTTGGAAAGGAACCTCTCTCACTTTTTTCTTTGTATTATTTGAATTGAACATAGATCCAATGCAAGCTACCCGCTCCATGAGCGTTCAATACGACATATTGTAAGACAGACAACTTTGGTTCCCACATTCAAACAGCTACGGTTTTTTTGTCTTTGTCTACTTTTGAGTTTTTATGAATTTTTAAATATTACCATGAGACTGGCATATTAGACTATTCAATTATGTCAGTTGACTAATTTTTATTGCCATCATTATTTCTAATATTTTTATTGGCTCCTCTTCTCCTTTATTGCCATTTTAAGTTTTAAAAATATACTCCTACGTGATAACGAAGAATACATTATTTTTTTGGTACACAACTTTATTGGAAACAACGAAGAATACATTATGATTAATAAGTTTCGTGTAAAAAATAATAAAGACATGTTTGGATGATAAAATTGAAACTATAGTTTTATGCGCACACAAATAGAAAAATCAAAAGATATATTTAGGTTGTATAAAAAATTATATTATACGTAGAATTAAAATTTTAAATTTCATTTCATTTCTATTACATAGAGTTGGTGGGTTGAGAGGAGTGAAAGAATCATATTAAGGATGATATTTGTAACAATTACAAATATGAGATAACGATAAAAATATAATAGTAAATAATAATAACCATAACAGTAATAATATTGATAAACCGATGATATTTAAGATATAATTCAAAATTAATAATTATTTAAATTAATTATTTTTTTATAATTTGATGCAATCCTAATGTAATATTTATACTTATTATTTGAGAGGTGTTCTTTTTGGTACTTACATGGATTAGTATAATGTCAAGTTGTGGTGATTTAATAGTTCCCTGTCTAGATATATTGACAATGAGTAGTGGTGATAATTACCTATAGAGATTCTAATATCCAAATGAGAAATTACTATACCAACAACAATAATATATGAAGAAAAGATGTGCCTCTGAATCAAATGGGTCTTATTAAGTCTAGGACAATTCATCACATAGTTTTTATGATAATATATAATTCATAAAACAATTATGTTTAGATAAAGACTAATGACTTTTCATGTACTACATACTAACCTAAACATTTCATGTGAATGAGAAATAACTTACTACATTCAAAACGTTCATATATGAAAGTATTTGGAGCTTTGTTTGTCACAGACCATCGTTTGATAAGAAGACACAAAGACTCCAAGACATCATGAAGAATATAAGTAATCAAAAGAAATAAATAAATAAAATTTACTAACTCTCATACCTCAAAGAACATGGCCTGACACAAAAGTGGAGTTAGGAAGACAATACTACAAATAAAGTGTAAATAAAAAAGTATAAATATGTAAATTTCTATTTGTTATATAGACAAAGAGTATGTTTGGTAAATTACTCTAGTAGTTTATAAGTTACTTTGATGGATTTAGGGTCTGTTTAGATGAACTTTTTCATAAGCACTTATAGGAGAAGAAAATGAGAAGAAAAAAATGAAATAAGTTTCTTCATAAACTAAAATTAACTTATATATAAGCTAATTTATAGAAACTCTCATTTTTTGATAAACTAATATGAGAGAGCTTTTATAAATTAGCTCATGCATAAGCTAATTATAGCTTATTAAGAAGTTTATTTCATTTTTTTCTATAAGTGTTTATGAAAATTTTTATCAAAATAGACCCTTATAAGCTAGTTTGACCAAATAAACTTATTTGGTGTACAAGTTTATTTCAATAACTTCTAACTTGTTTTCATAAATTATTTGAAGTAGCTTATTAAAATAAGTTAGCTTATAAGCTACTAACTTTTTTATTTTTATTCTTATTATTTTTTAAATATTTTTTTATCCTTAATTATTCAACTTAGCAATCAAATAACTAAATATGACATTATGTGCCAATTTATATTTATCAGCTAATCTAACCAAACACTTTCAATTCAATCAGTTAGTTTATAAGCTTTCAAATTTTTAATTCCAAGCTTATAACTTATAAGCTTCAATTAGTTTATAAATTAGCTAGTTTTACCAAACACACTCAAAGTCTAAAAAGAGAAGATAAGTTATATACTTTTTATCATAATATCCTCATCAAACAAGTTTTTTTTAATGTGAATATTAATTCACTTAACATCCAAAATCAACAAAAAGGAAGAGGCTTTCACCTACTATTTTGTACATCATCTTTAAAAGTCTTAAGAAACGACAAGTTATAGAGAACTTTGTGAATTGTATTTACTAAGTTTATTTATTTTAAATCATTTGGAACACTTTATGTAAATTTGGTAAATACTTCGAGTGATTTTAGATTATCATATTATGTCAACAATAGGTTTGCCTTCCACCACGTAACACTGAATCATTCATATTTACTTTCATCCAGCTAAAAGGAGGAGGGATCCAATATAATTGACGTATTTGGACTTTGGAAGAGTCTCATTGTGAACCATGATTCAAATGTCTTCTTGTAGAATGAACACCACATATGTTTCCATCAGGGCATTGCAAAGAACTACAACAACATTAATAAGATAATTGTTAAACATATACTTGTTTTAGACTTACCATACACTCATTAGATTGTAGGAATAAAGAGTCCCCAAATACACCCATAACAAACCTTGTGTATATCACCAAGATTACTTATCAACCACTTAACCAAATTATTTAAAAGAAATCTCATGGTAAATAATGCTACATTAAATCCCAAATCTTTTTGATCAAAACAAAATTCCTAGGTGCATGCAAACTTGTCTCATCATACTATTGGCACAAATTGCACCTGAGGCTATTGGACATATGTCTAACCTCCCTAAAAGCATTAGTAACAAGGCCCATATGCAATGCCTTCCAAATAAAGCACTATTGGCAAGGCTGGACCAAAGGAGGTCAAACTTGTTTCCAACTTCTCGTATATAAAATAAGATTCAATATTGACAATAGATTATAAGCTAATTTGATCAAAAAAAATTCCATCAAGGATAAGCAACCAAATAAATTTGTATGGACTACTCAAAGCATAATGAGGAAACACCACTAATTTTCGCAATGAGCCAAAACAAAACAAAATATTGAAGCAAATCTCCACGTCACTAACTTGTAGAAGAAACATTTGAGAAATAGTAAGATCAACATAATTATCAAATATATCTTGATGAATATGTTCCTTAATAATAATCCTCAAAAGAAGTCACCTATAACTCCAAAATTTCACACTCTTGTCATCCCTAATAACCATCTACCACCCATGACAATATCATCTCAAGTAGAAACAAAATCCCTTCCAAACTTTCAAGCAACTTACAGATTTTCTAACTTGCAAAATAGCATTAGGATTTGAATCAAACCCCACATTGATTTCATGACTATATAAGCCAATTAACTTGGACTTTTCTCTTCCTACTCGTGTGTACAATATAATGTTACTTTAATTAAAAGTGATGGTTATCAAGAAAGTGTTGAACTTAGGCTAAATAATACAATTAGACTTCACAAAACTTGGTAAAAAAACAATATAAATATTGATATTTTTTCTTTATTTAGATTTGGAATAAAATAAAATAAAAATAAAAATGATATAAATAACAAACAATATGTTGTTTAAATGTAAAAGAAAAAAAAAAAGAAAATAAAAAAAAATTCACTTATTTAGATGAGTGAAAAGGAAAGTAAACATAAATAAGTAAATTATATAAAATATATTTACTAATTAAAAATTATTTTTTTACTCCACTATTTTTGTCTTAATATAAAGTTATTTATTGCCTTTTTTTAAAATTTTACATTATAAAATTTTATTTAATTTTAAAATTAAAACAAACCAATTCACGACATTGTGAAGGAAAAGTTTTTTGTGGATCTCATAGAAAAAAAAATCCCTTCTTCCATTTTTTTTCAAACGATGGTGAAAAAATAATGTTTCAATCATATCTTCTTCCCTTCGGTTCATTCTATTATGTTTTTATAAGAAAATTACTAACAACACGCTTCTACACTTAACTATTAGTTAAGATTTATTAGTAACTATAAAATTATGAGTAAAAATCTATAAGTTAGATGTAAAATTATACAATTTTATAATTTCTAAAAAAATAACTAAAATAATAAAAAAATATGTTAAAAAATATTTACCAAAGAGTATAATATTAGCATTTTCTCATTAAAAAAAAGTCAGAAAGTTACTCTACCCTCAAATCCTCAATTCACCGTCTAGATTTTGGGTATTGATAAAAATTATAGACCTTTCTCTTTGCATCAGAGCTGAAAATATAAATAAATGTTACATTTGAATAATTTTTCTAAAATACTTACAAGAAAAAAAAATAAAAAATTTATTTTTTATAAACTAAAATTAACTTATATATTTAATTTGAGAAATTTTATCATTTTAACTTTAAAGTGTATAAATTAATTTTAACTTATAAAAATTTAATTTAATTTATTTTTATTTTCTTCTTAAAAAATATAGAAGATTATTTAAATATGACCAAAATACACAAGAGAGCAATAATGCAGAAAAGATATAAGGGTCAAAAGTCAAGGTTACTTAAATCACTAAATTTCAAAAGTCAAACCATCATTAATAGAAAAATATAATGGATATTAAGTGTGAACATAGGAAATATCAATTACTTAAAACAATTAACTTAAACTCTCTTAATTTTTTAATATACATATATATTTGAGAAATTATATATATATATATATATATATATTAAAACGAATGAGTTCAATTAGTTTATTTTAATTGGTTTGGATTATTTTCATCTAAAAGTAAGTCAAATACTGAATTCAGCCCTAATAACTCTTGCTTTAATCAATCATCTTAAAAAATATTGATCCTTCTGTATACTTAGTTTTTTTTTTTTTTTTTTTCCTTTTATACATATAATAAATTTACAAGTCTCTAACTTTTTTATTAGATTTCATTTATTTTATGCTATAGAATGGTCCGATTCTCATATAAGAAAAAATATTAAGAGGGATTATAAATTAAACACAAATAAAAATGTTGAGGGTAAAATTAAAAATGTTTTAAAAATATATGAAAATAAAAGCTTATTTTATTTTCAAATATTAAATTAAAAATTAATTTAAAAATATAATAGTTATGTCATTTTTCTCGACCATTGAAAATAATAAATTTTAAACCAATCATATCATAATTTTATTCAAAAGGAAATTTTTGTCTATGATAGTAATTTTATCCAGCAAAATTGCCCTGCCCGTTGTCTGTGAAAAATTAAAAAAAAAATCCAATTACATCATAATTTTTTCTTTTAAATTTTAACAGATAAAATGTTTGTATTGAATACCCTTCAGAAAAGGGGGTACAAACATTTTTTCTTTTTAAAAATCTAGAGGGGAATAGATCTTCCTATTTTGTTTTTTGTTTTTTGAATGGATCTTCCTACGATCCTATCATCTAAAATTAAGTTTTAGTAAGTAGAACAGGTTTTTTCATATGTTTTCATTAATTTTGTTTGATCTTACATGTCTGTGTTCGCAAGTTGTGTGTCTGTAATGTAAGCATTTGACTGAGGGAGTTAGAAAAGCGTTGCATCTGGCTTCAACTTCACCACCTGCATCTATGGCCGAACCCCACCACCTCATTCTCCTTCTTCTTCTCTGCGCCACTTTTCAATCTTCTTCACCTTCACCCTTCGACCACTTCTTCGATGTTGGAGATGTTGTCCCATTCTTTGTCAACAAAGTAGGACCCTTCAATAACCCCAGGTTCCATCTCTTTTCTCATTGTTTTTCCTTATGTTTATGTTCTTTGAATTTCTGTTTACACAATTCCCTTGTGGCAGTGAGACATATGAATACTATGATTTGCCATTCTGCACCCCAGGTTAGTCACTCTTGCTCTTAGGTTTAAGGTTTAAGGTTTAATCTCATGATGTTGAAAAATGGGATCGTATGATCATTGGATTGGAATTTGGAACCACTAGGATTGTAAAAAGGTTGTGTTTTTCTCAGACCCAATTGTCAGAAAGAAAGAGTCCCTTGGGGAAGTTCTCAATGGTGACCGTTTGAGCAATGCTTTGTATGAATTCAAGTTCCGGGAGGAGAAGATTGGTGAGACCCTGTGCCAAAAGAAGCTTACAATTGACCAAGTTGCAATCTTGAAGCAAGCTATAAACCGCGACTTTTACTTCCAGTTTTATCTGGATGATCTTCCATTCTGGGGGTTCATTGGGAAACTTGAAGAGGATAGGTGGACTCCTGGTGGAGGAGGACCAAACTATTACCTTTTTACACATGTTCAGTTTGATGTTCTTTATAATGGGAACCAAATTGTGCAAGTAAATGCGTTTGGTGATCCAAATCGTGCTGTGGATGTAACTAAAGATGTTGGTGTTGATGTTAAGTTCACTTATTCTGTTACTTGGAATGCCACTAAAGCGCGTTTTGAGAACAGGATGGACAGATACTCGAGAGCTTCGTTCATGCCCGTCCTTCGTCAAGTTCATTCGTTCTCATTAGTTAACTCATTTGCCATTATTTTGCTTTTGGTTGGTTTGCTTGCCGTGTTTTACATGCGGCATCTGAGGAATGATTTGAAAAAGTAACTTTCTTCTTTACTTGTATCTCTATAAGAGCAGAATATAATCAGGCTGTCTTTATTTGTTAGCCTAATGGTTTTTCATTTGCAATTTAGGTATTCTAATGCAAATGAGGAAGATAAGGAGGTTGGTTGGAAGTCCCTCCATGGCGATGTATTCAGGCCTCCTCCAAACTCGTCCTTACTTTTTGCTGTTGTGGGAACTGGTACCCAATTGCTAATCTTGTAAGCTACTTTTGTGGTCAAAATACATATTCCCCAATCCTCTCCCCAAAAGCCATGTATTCAGCCTCTAGTCTTTACATGGCAATGTCATGACTATAATATATGAAGGTGTTTGATGTGTAACTTCATCTATGCATCAACCAACCTAGGTTTTCAATCAAATCCTTTAGCAATCTGAACCTTGGCTATCAAGTGATAGCGAAGGCCAAAAGCATTGTCCTTCTCCTTGATTTCTACTTTTGCTGGTTGCATCTCATGTATGGTTATGTGTAAGGTGTGGATATTATTTCCTTCTGATTCTTTGTATAAATCTTTAAATTAAGCCGAGGCTGTGGAGGTTATCAGGGAGCTTTCTTATGCAACCTTTCATAGATAGTTTTCTACCCTTATTCTTGCAACCTATGTACTAAATGCATCTTAGCAATGGACATGGATTTCTTTTAATAATTATGCATCATGATTCAATCAAAATTCAAGATCATTTTTCCACCACGAGTCTTAATTGTCTTGCCAAAGGCTGTATCTGTTCTATTCTCACTCTAGATCCATATATACACATAGAATGCATGTCAAAATTAGTTCCTGAAATAGCAGTCAGTGTGGTTCAGATATCTAGCTTATCAGTCATGTCAATAAATCATTATCACTAGAAAAAAAAAATAATTACAACTAGTTGACTTTTAACTTTGTTCCTCTTTCGATTTAAATGTGCTCTTTTCCTTCAGGCTTTGTGTCTTGATGTTTCTAGCACTTATTGGCACTCTCTATCCCTACAATCGTGGAGGACTGTTAAATTGGCTTGTCTTGCTGTATGCTCTTTCATCTGTTTTTGCTGGGTACACTGCAGCATCCTTCCATGGCCAATTTTCTGAGAATGGATGGGTAATTCTATGTGTAATTTCATGAGAAAGAAAAAAAAAAAAGTTTCACTTTTAATGTTTTTTTACTACCTATAACAATTGTGTGATTTGGCTATAATTCCAGGAAAGGGTGGTTAGTTTGGCAGGGATTCTTTACACTGGACCAGTGTTTGTTGCAGCCTCTATCCTCAACATTGTTGCAATATCTTACAGGGCTACAACTGGACTCCCATTGGGCTCCATTATTGTGATTCTTGCTTTATTCACATTTCTTGCCATCCCATTGCTTGCATTTGGTGGAGTGATTGGATACCGTTTTCGATCTAAATTTCAAAGCCCCTCTGCAACAAAGAGACATCCGAGAGATATTCAACAGCTTGCTTGGTACCGGGGAACACCGTTTCTAATGTTCATTGGGGGTCTTGTGCCTTTTAGTGCAATCGTCCTGCAACTACACCAGGTGTATGCTAGTATGTGGGGCTACAAAATATACACTCTTCCTAGCATTTTGTTTGCCACATTCATCCCTGTCATTGTGATCATTGCACTTGTCAGTATTGGCTTGACATACATTCAACTATCAGTGGAAGACCATGAATGGTGGTGGAGGTATGTTGTGATGCTGATATCAATGCTTGCAGCTTGCTTATGTTTTTTTTCTCCCCTTACCCCTCCCTTTTTGTTTGTGTGCCTGGGATAATATTTGATCCTTGATAACCATGACATCCTAAGTCAAATCAATTGAGAAATGCTATTCATATATCAGTTTATACAACAAATTGTACAACCAAGAGAGAGATAGACTGAGAAAGAGAGAGGGGAGAGAAGTGCGTATTGTAATTAATTATGAGATAGAGAGAGACACAGAAAAAAAGTAGTGTTGTATGAATAACATATCTATCCATCTTACAAAAAGAAAGATAGAGATATATGGCAATAATTTTTTTATAATATCAAAGCTTGTACATAGGAGATGAGAGGATTGGATGAAATGGTCTTATTAAACAGCCATCACTACTGGGGAAAAGACCATCAGGAAATATTCATGTTATGGTCAATTCAAATACATTTCATTCTTTCTAAGGCTAGCATGCCTTGTTGCATTCATAGTTCCTTTTGTACTTTCTTCTCTCCTTTTTATTAACACTTATTTTCTTTTTTTGAAAAAAATAAATAAACAGTTTGATTCATATTAAAATTGTGTTAATATAGGGTAATTTTTTTGTCTATAATGTTCATGTTATATAATGTTTTCATAACAAAATTTGGGAGGTAAAAAAAAAATAACTACAAACATTAGGCACCCTTTTAGTACGAGGCTCTGTCACTAATGTTTTTTATTTTTTTGGTGGGTGCAGATCAGTGCTGTGTGGTGGCTCAACAGCCATTTTCATGTTTGGGTATTGTATCTACTTCTATGTGAGATCAAATATGAGTGGATTCTTGCAGCTATCCTTCTTTATTGGCTATAATGCATGCCTATGCTATGCTTTCTTCCTAATATTTGGTGCCATTAGTTTCCGAGTTTCATTGCTATTTGTTCGCCTTATATACCATAATGTTAAAAGAGAGTGAGTCACCTATCTCAGAAGCACAGAGCAATATTGGTTATAATGTAAGGGTATCCCTTCCTTGAATTGATAGACTACCCTTCTGAAATTGAAGTCTACACAACATCCCTTCCTTGAATTCTTTTACAAGGACATTTGTGCAGACAGTGTATCCTTTATTTTATTTTTCTCAACTCCATGACTACACATTTTGAAAGAGGCTTCCTGGTGAAGAGATGAGTGGAATGACATTTCTAAGGAGGATTAATTGTCTATTTTTGTTTTGAAGTTTATTAGAATTTATTTTAAATCATTAAAATGTGACAATTAATTTCAGCTACCAATTTTACATTAAAATGTGTGTATAATGTGAATAGTTTATTTCTAATGTGTCAATTAATTGATTACTTTTTGGGTGTTACTTGTACTGAACTTTGTCAACGAGGAATTGACAATGTATGTTGCATCCAAAGCCCCAAGGGGACAGCAGTGGTGTAACGAAGGACAGGACCCTTTGATATAATGTCATCAAATTGTCAATTTTAATTGCAAAACAACAAATATGTATAGTATTATATGTAAATTCATTTTAAGTAGTAAGTTTTATTCAATCAAATAATCAAAAGGTAACAATAGATAATAAAAATCTTGAGGAAATTGTACAGTGAACCTAACCAGTGAAATGAATCCAATTGATTAACGACATAAAAACATAATGAACCATAGGATAAGATCCCGCTTGATGTATCTCTCTACAGCTGAATTTACATAGTGGATCACTAAAGCTGAAAAGCATCATTTACAGGAGAAAAACAAAACTCTTAGCACACCTAGGATATATATATATATATATATTTTGTACTCATATGGTGGTAAATACAAAGTATCCACTTTAGTGACTAATTTTTACAAAAGAGACCGAGTTTATCCAATGTCATCAATTTTTCTTTCAAGATGATTTTTCTATATCCAAAATCAAGATTTCAAATTTTAATATTTTGGTTAAAAAATACAAGTAACTATCACTTGTATCAACTAAAAATGATATAACATCTTCTATAGTACGAATGCATGATTTAAGTGAAAGAAAAATATTATAAGCTTAAATATGTACTCAATCCTTATAAAATAAGTGATTTTTATTTAATTCCTATATATTTTTTATCAATTTTTATTTATCTAAAATTTGAATTTTTATTTTTGATCATTACTATTATTATGTGATACTTATTAATCACATGTACCTTCAAAAGAAGGTCAAATGACCTTCATAGTTATACATATTAGTATATGTGGTATCATGTTAGCATATGACATCTTTAAAAAACAAATTTAGATCCTTAAAATAAACGTTATTTATTTATTTTAAAATAAAAATTAGGGACTAAAAATAAATATTTTAAAATTTAGAGAGATGAAAATTAAATAAAAATATTTTACATAAACTAAAACTAAAATTTACTTATTTTATAGGGATCAAAATTAGTAATTACAATTTTCCGAATGATACAAATTGATCAAAAAATTCTACTAAAATTAAAATCAAAACTCACTTATTTTACAGGGACTAAACATATTCAAATTAACATTATATTATTTATGTATCTGCACAAATTTTAGAGAGTGGATGAAGTTCTGGACTTCTTAATGTTATCATCCTCTGAAGGAGAAGAAAATGCTGCATTGTAAGACGAGGAAACAAGTTGTGCAAGAGCAGGAACAGCCCCACCTGCAGTTATTATAATGACAATGTTATCAACTCAGATCACAGTAAATATATACATCACAAGGATAAAACCAATGGAAAGGTTAGCACTTATCAAGCACAGAAAACGTCATTAGGATAAGTACACTTCTTGACCATGAAAATTTTCACTTTTGAATATAACACATTTTTGTAAACGTGAGAAACTTTAGGAAAACTCAGTACTTGTTTGTGGAACTTGTTACCCTACCATGTTAGCCAGTTAGCCATAGCTCAAGCTTAAACTAAAGACCATATACAATATTACAATTATACATATATTAGTATATTAGCTAAGAATATTAAGTAATAACACAGAAATTCACCTGCCAGTCCTGCACAGGTTGAAGAGAATACTATCACAGGTGGTGTCTGAAATCAGAGAGAAGTTTTTGTCAGTATGATATTAACAACTAACAATTTTTCAATTCATTAAGAAGGCAGAAAGTTTTGCACTATAAGTGTTTCTGCTGGAATAATATGAGGGAAAGCTCCATAATGCTTGAATGAATACCTATGAACTCAATTTCAGAAAATCCAAAATGCAAAGGATGTCATATAAACCAACATGAACAAGGACATATAAAAAAATTTGAGAAAAAAATACATGCCAAAGTCCAACTATACCACAAAATATATAATGACTGGAACTTCAAGTATGTATTACACACTTTTTAGATAAATTTTTCCATAAACATTTATAAGAAAAAAAATTAATTAATTTTTTCCAAGCTAATTTATAAAAGTTCTTTCATATTAATTTCTTCAAAAGCTTATTTTTAATTTATGAATAAGTTAATTTTAGTTTATGAAAAACTTATTTCATTTTTTCTTCTTCTATAAATGTTTATGGAGAAATTTATCCAAATAAACCTAGAACAAATGATGAATAGACCAGAAGGATAAATTTAGAGACAGCCTTAATTTTACACTTTCGCAAGTTGTGCGAAAGCATGAATATGTTACTGGGAGGTCAACCAATGATTTATGCATCAAAACAGGACTGATCCAAGATGAAACAAATATGGTGGTTGAAGATGGTGGAGATAGCATCTCTAGTGTTTCAAAAAATGTGACTAAATTAATTTCACTACCTGATAAAACTATTTGAGGAAAAATGGTTTTCTTTTGCAGTTGTACACTCAAAGATTTATACTTATTTTGCCAACAAAAATATTGCATCAATATTTGCCATTGGTTTGGAAGAAAAGTGGAATAAAAAAAAGAAATTGATACTCTTAATAAAAAATATCTCCATGAAATTTTATTCAAAGAAGGAAAGGAAGTAAATCACAAATAGTTAAATGTTACAACAGAATACCACAAGCTGTGTAGGATGCTTAATGTAACAATTTAAAACTAGTCACAGATGCATCCGCCAAAAACAATAAACATGAGGAAAAGTATAAATGAGCAAAAAGTCAAAATAAACAAAACAATCATGCAGGAAAATTGCAGAAACTAATAAAACGAATAAAATACAAAGAAATGGTTCATACATATGGCACAAGAAACTTACACCAATGAGAAAATGTAACCACATGGGTCCTTTTACACATCTTCGAACAACTGGCATAACTGCATTACAAACGAGAAAAAGGAAACCCTTTGAATAGTAGCCTTGGTTGTTAATATTAATTATTAACCATTAAAGCTAAAATTTTCAGTTTGGAACATAACTATCTCTGCAATTACATTTTACAAATTGATAAAACTTATACATTATCATTCATCTTATCAGTAAACGCCCTAAATCCCTCAACACAAGTTTGAATGCAGTGAATCACATTTGTTTTAATGGCAGTATTTCAAGTTTTTAACAAACAAAAGCAATGAGCTAAATTAACATTATACTTAGTCGACTCAAGAAAGTGGACATTAAAAAAAATTATCAGAGTTTTGTGCATTATACGTGCCTATTTTTCCATTCTCCAAACATGAGGTACCCTTTAAAGCAAAATATTAGGCCACCGCATTAAGTTAAAACACCATATAATATATTGTAAATAAAATTTAAAAAAAAAAAAAAGAGCACATACTATGGTTGAATCCATAAAATGCACTAGTAGTGCCACCAACGGCAGAACCAATCTGCATAAAATTAAAATCCCTCGATTAACGATCAAGAGCTCAGAAACCCTTATAAAAAAAATCAAACGAATTCCATTGCCCATCACAAGATTAGATCCAACATTCAACAATAAATATCAAAGTGTGCAAAAAGATTGAATTTTGAGAATAAAAAGGAAGTGGGGTGGGAAGAACTGACCATAGAAAAACTGTCCCTCACAAGGGGTGGAACGGTCCAGTTACTAGTTTCCTGAGCAAAAAAAAAAAAAAAAAACTGAAAAAAAAAAAATAATAAATTGAATTGAGAGAAAATGTTGAAGTTGGGAATTGGAAAAAACCATGTTCTTTGTAAGGGGTCCTGCGCAGTGATGGCATCGAATGTTTTTATTGGAACCGCCACTAAGGTTTGTGCCTGCCATGTTCCTCTGCTCTGCCACCTCAATGGTTCGGTTTTGTTGTAGAAAAGAAACAAATAGCTTTGTCAAATTGGAATCGGCTTCGTTAATCGTTGTTTATAGTTTGCAAAATTAAGTTAAAATTAGGATTAGGGGTACCCTATCCAAAACTCTTCTTGTAGATTTCAATTTTAGTAATCCTTGTCATTTGTCTTTGGATGTGCTTTACAGAGAAAGAAAGGTAATGGTGTAATAACACGGTGAATTATATTTAGTTGAAAGTGTGGAAGATTTTATATTAATACATAGTTATTAAATTTTACTTTATATTCAAAATAAGTGCATATGTGATCTGATTCTTTTTTAATTAAATTTTAAGGAGAAAATCGATGTTTTAAAAAACTATCACTGATGATCTATCTATAACAATAATAATAAAAAGCTAATTTCATTTTATTTTTGTATTCTTTTGTTGTAATAATTACGTATAAACTTAATTATTATTTTAGCACGTGGTTAACACAGGAGACATATTTATTTTTATATAATTAAAATTTATAATAAATAAATATTTTTAAATATATAAATAAAATTATAATAAATAAATATTTTTAAACATATAAATTATATTTTAGATTTATAATAATTAATTTATATTGTGATATAATGTTTGTTTAATTATTTGATTATTTTTAAAAATATATTAAATTTTAATTTAAAAATAAAGATAAAAATATATATTAAAATAATACTATACATTGTTCATATAAAAACTTTTACATAATCAATTAATCATAAAATATTATTAATATGATTTTTAAAATAATTATTATAAAAAATCAATACTATGTATAGTTCAGCTATTATGCTTTGTAGGATTGATCAGGTGAGAAGAGGAGTATCTCCTAATCCACAAGATTTCAATACAATATTAGTATAAAATATATTATTTTATTTTATTTATATATTTATAACTATATATAAAGGAAATATGAGATTTTTTTATACATTTTTTTTGTATTTTATTTTATCTTAATAGAAAGATAAAATTAATTTAAGTTAAGCAAAGTTTTATTTTTAATAAATTTACTTGTTTTTAAAATTTAATATCTGAACCTAACTTATTTATTTAACATAATTTTTTTAAGGCTTGATATAATATTTTTAAAAGGCTAATCTGACTTAAAAATTTATTTAAAACTTATAGTTTCTCATTTTAAACATGTGAACAAACTTTTTATTACATAGGCTAACAAGCTCGACTCTTTAAATAAATGAACAAATATATAATCTTAAAATATCATATTTAATAAATAATAATGTTACATATCTTCTCTATATATATTGATTAAAATAGTGATTTTGAACAAAAATATTTTTAGATATTATTATTTAACAATAATGTTTTGGAGAGTTTTTTTAAATAAAAGAATTTTTAGAAAATATTATCATTTTTGTATATTTAATTTTTTTTTAACTGTTTATCTCTTTCTATTTATTTTTTATGTTTATTTGGAAATTAAATTTGAATATTTTTTAAAACAAATTATCAAATAATTAAAAACAATATTGTATTACAATATAAATTATTTATTATAAATCTAAAATATAATCTATATGTTTAAAATATTTATTTATTATAATTTAAATTAAAATATAATTTATATAATTAAATTAGTTATTTATTATAAATTTTAATTATATAAAAATAAATATTTATTATGTGCATTGCACAAACTTAAATACTAGTTATTTATATTTACTTAAAATAAATTCACTTTTAAACTTCAAAATATTTTGAAGGACTAAAACATAATATTTTCAATTAAATATATTTTAATAATTAACTTAACTTATTTAAATAAATCTCACTTAACCTGTGCCTAACCTATTAGGTGATACGTTCTGAAGGAGTTATATTTCGTATTATATCCTTGTTAATATACTGAAGGATAAAAAATGGTAATATAGTCTCAATTAATTATCCATAAGCTGATTAAGCTGATTAATTACTTATGTAATGAGTTATAATTAAGGGTTTAATTCTTAAGTTCGTGTGTATAGAAATATTTATTAAGAAAGATTAGTCTCTCAAATAAATTTTAAACTTTAGTACTCTAAGATATTAGTTTTAAATTTTTGCAAAAAGATATCCTTGATTTATATATAAAAGAAAGCGTGCCCTAATTAACGAATCATAAATTTTATTTTATTCTTTGTAATCATAAAATAAAAAATATTAATTATCTAAACTATTAGATTTTTATAATTTTAACTAATTTCTACCTGATAGATATTTTAAAAATTAATTTATAAAAATTAATAATTAATAATTATATATTATATAAAGTTAACGAAGATCGATAATTAAATAACCTAATTGAGCGGAGGACTGCTCCCGTCCCGTGCCACTTGATGGGAGTATAATTCATTTTTTTAATAAGGAATTATATTCTTCTCTATAGGGTACAGCTGCACATTTTACAACATTGTTCCTTAAATTAATTATCCAATCAATTCAACATATACATAGGCTATAAACTAATATGATCAAATAATAGCAGGTTTCAAATATAAAAAATGGAATTATATTATCAAAATTGATGTAAAAATTACGTATAAGATTGATCATCACTGTCAATTAATATATTATAAATTTATTTAAATTTATAATGTTTATATTCATTACTTTTTTTTATTAAATAATTTTTTTTACAAGTTAAGAGGTAATGATCCTCCTACTGGATAAGCTCCATAGGAAGTAAAGTAATATCTCTAGTTAGAGTTGGTAAAAAGGACTGTCCAACTTAACCTAACTTAGACTGTGGAATAAAACGTGAAAATCAATTGACTCAACTTATTTTTGAGATCTAATGTGGCCTTATATTGGGCTATGAAGTTAGATTAGTCTCGATTGAAAATAAACAAAAAATTTTAAAAAAAATTTAGATTCAATAAATTAAAAAATAAAATCAATTTTTTAAAAAATTAAGTCAAATTAATGAAATTAAAGTCTTTAATTATTTTTTGAATAATAAATTTTTGTATAAAAATAATGAAGAGGCTTTGTGATTTTTCTATTTGAGTTTGGTCAATTTAGAAGAACAATATATTTGGAGTGCTAATATGTTACTTAATATTTATTTGGCTACTTGCTTATTGGATTACTTACCTATTGGACTACTTACTTATTGAGTTACTTATTAGGATATTGGTTTATTGTCTGTTACCTACTAATTATTTTTAATTTTTTATCATATCAACATTTATAAGTCAACCTGGCCTTAGCCTAATGAGTCAATCGAGCTAAATGAGTTAGGTAAAAAAAACCAATCTAACCTAATTAGCGAATTGTTCGGGTTGACTTATCAGACCAAACCTATTTTGTTAGCTCTACTTCTAACTACGACTTCATACCAAGTTAAAGATCAAACTCTGCACTCTTGGTTAAGAAATATAAAGGTCAAACTACTTGTATTAACCATTTTTTATCTTATTAGATAAATATTATATTAATAAAAAGTAACTCAATGTCTAATCATTAATGTTTGATATCTCACATTGTTTAGTGTGATGACCTGATTAGTATATAAATAAGAAGAAATCTTAACCATATAAGCTAGTTTTGTAGAGTTGAGTTAGACTTAAACTCACTTTCTAAGATTGTATCAGAACTTATCTTAACAATTGTTGTTCGACTTATCAAGTTACTCGCATATGTTTAGTTTTGCAAACTTCATACTCATGATGTCTAATCATCGGTATCTATTGTGTGTATTGGAAATCACACATCGAGATCTCACGTCAAATCATCAAACTGATTTTCTATGGGATTGAGTTAAAGATAAACTTATTTTCTAAAAGTTAATACATACAATTTTTTAGTACAAATAAAGGGACAGCTAAACAACATTCAATTATGAAACCAGTGGTAATGTCAACCATGTACTTGGACGAAGAATAATGGGAGAAAAGTTGAAGGGAGGAGGGTCTATATATCAAATTAAAACATAAACAACAACTAAACATAGCAATTCCAGGAAAATGATAGCAATACCATTAAGGAGATGATATTCATGATGAATGCTAAAAGGCATCTTATTAGATTAACCAAAAAGATGTATAGGTGGGGAATGAGAATCCATTTTTGGTGGCTTTCCGACCAAATTCTTTGCTTGAGAATATGATTTATGGGCATTAGTCTCTGTTAAGATTCTCATGTTCCCATTGCAAAGAATCTTTGAAACTTTCTTTTTTTTTTTCTCTACTTTTTTCTTTTTTCTTTTCCCCGTGGGGAATAGCATTCCGTGGTCATTTCTCGCTTTGCATTTCAACCAACGCCATCATGTTTGCTCAACCAGATCACAATCACTTACCATTTTAACAAATGGAATTTTATTTTTATTTTTATTTTTTTGCTTATAATAAGATTGACCACTAGTCTATTGTGATTTGCGGTTGATTTGCATGTGTTGTTGCTTCTTATTTAAAACTTTCAATTCTTACTGCACTAAAAAGTGGATTCTATCTATGTTAATATAACATCCGTAAAAAAAAATTATAAAAAGGAAATGCAAGTACATTGAGGAATAAAAATGTATGTCCCCGTGTCACACTTGGGATATGGATTTGGGCTGCATGCAAGTTGTTTTACGTACAAAATCTCAATCCTTAAAATTTGTCTCATTTATCATAAATATATTCAAAAAAACTGAAAAATAAATGTAGACAATCGAACTGTTTTATTGAGTTGGAGAGTAAAGCAATCAGTTAAGCATTTTTAATTTTAACAGAAATGATTATTACAAATTCGTTCATGTTCGAAATCTGTATCCAAAGCAACTCATCGTTGATTTCTGTGATTTTTATTTTTGTTTTTCATTTTAATAATAAAATATAAACATGGATTCATACTAGTTTCATAGCAACCATTTTCGTATGAAGAAGCAATTCTTTTAAATTGTAATTGTACATCTCATTGTGATTACATAAAACTTATAACTAGCCCCGGTGCGACTGTAATTGAGTTTTCATGGAACCATGGTAATTAAGTATATCATATCGTATTTTATAAGTAATAATTAAATGGTAAAACATATTTTTCTTTCTTTATTAATTTATCATGTACAACAAATTAAAATATAAAAAATATGATAGACAAAAGTAAGTAGAATTCTAATTAAATTTTGGAAAATCAAATCAAATAATTTCTTCTACATTAATATCGTAGAATTCATTTTTTTAGGACAAACTAAATAAAAATTTATAATTATCAAGTTAAAATTCTCATAAAAAAATTAAGAAAAATATATAATCTCTGAAATTATCACTTTGTAGTGGGATTGTGATGGACAGAAATTACTTATTCTCATTTTGCATCTCTTTCCCTGTCTTTCACGATATTATGAAGAGAAGAAAGAGATACGTCGGATTTTCTTTCGATTGTGACAACCATCAAAACTGTAATATTTCATGATACTATAAATCTTAACTTAAAACCATGCATGCTATGCATGTATTGGCCTTAAGATGCACCAATATGGGTGATGAGTGTTGATATTTTACACAGACAAATTTGATACGCATATCTCAGAAATATTTTCAATATCATGCGCTCCTTATTCTTTTTTATCACTTCCTATTTTTCTCAAATCAATCAATGGCCATGCTTTAAAGTTTTCGAAGCCTGTGAACAAAATCATTGTGAATATAAATGATACCTAAACAATAAACTTTGGCAACAATTTTTACATACTCATTTTTTCAATCTCTCCATTTCTCTTCATCAAGATTATTCATTTATTCTACACTTTTTTTTTTTCTCTTTATCTCTCTCTTTTATGTGAAACAATAGCAAAGTATGCGTTGTTTTCACAATATTATTGCGTCTTCTATTTTATTTTCCCCTAAACCTCCTCTGCAGCTATATATGTTTTCGGAGAAAAACTTAATTAGTATCTGTTTTTATTACTCTATTAAAATTTTTTAAAAAACTTGTTTAATTTTTTTAACTAAAAAACTTAAATTAGGTTTTACATGTTTTGATGTTAGGTTTTTTAATTTCTTATCTAAAAACAAATGAAAACACGGAGAACAAGAACATTGTTGTAATATATCATAAATAACATTAGAATTTAATAGACCCACTGAGAAGCAGACTGTGAAACGAACATGAGTAATTAAAATAAGAGAGTTCGTTATAATTAAGTCTATGGTGATATATAATTTTTATTCTAAGTAAATATAATTAAATTTGATTCTACTCAATTAAAATATTTTTGGTTTTGATTCTCATAATAGTCTCTATCATGTAACATGTAATTAATCATTTTGATATAGGCATATATATGGCGTGTAATGTAATCATACTTAATTACGTATTTTAGATGCATATATATCACGCCATTAGTAAATATTTGTAAGAATTATTTAAAATAAATAAATTTATGAAGATATAAAAATCAATAATAATTTTTTTAAAATAAACCAAATTTAGTTATTATTTACAATAATTATAGACATATTTTACTCTTAAATTTATAATTACCAGTGCAGTCTCTCACTTGGCAATGCTCAGCATCACGCCATCAAATTCAAAATACTTCACATATTTGGATTATATTTGCCAATTGCCAAGCTCATTAGAAAGGTTTTACTTTTTAATAACAAGACTTTATATTATTATAAAATTCTCAAATTAAGCGATAACATGTGCATATTATTTCTAATATTAATAACCTCTATTAAAAATATATTACAGAAATCTAAAAAGAAATCCACAGAATATATATTTAAATTTGAAAAGTTGATGATAATTATATAAGAATTCAAACAATGTTCTGTCCCTTTTTTTAACAGGACCAAATGTCACAAAATCAATTCTTTTAGCTGTAAATGTAATGATAAGTTTGTCATATATATCATGATTTGGAGAATTTGCCAGGTGGTCATATTAAGTCCATCTAAGGGAGCAGATTCGGTATCAGTCCTCATGCCAAAATTATATTCCAATCCACATGCTTCAAACCATTTAGGAACTCACCTTTAGCTTTATACAAAGTGGCTCAGAGATTCTGCTGGCCGCATTAAATATTCTCAAAAATCAGAATCAAGAACAATAACAAGGGGAGAAGTGATCGATGTGAAGATACTGTTCAAGGAATCTTTCTTTGGTCTATTTATTTTATGGTTTTTATAACTTGTCCATGAAATGTTTGTCTAATTTTGCATCATGAATGGGTATCTATCAGCATATCAGATACGGTTTATAAATAATCCTCTACGATTTGTGTCTCGTGACAAGTGCTAATTAGTGACTTCGATCTCTCTTTGATGACGCACGCATAAAATATATTCCGCATTAGCTTTAATCTATGAAATGTTTATTTTCTAATTTAATCACTACTATATACGTACGCCACTTAATTATTATTCTTATTGTACAATTACCTATATATATATTGTATTTCAAATTAATTATGCAGATTTTGCATGCACTAGACACATGTGGGATGGCTGGTTTTAGTTAAAACTGAATCAGATTCTATTAACACATTAATTCTTTAATTTTTTTTAGTGGATTATCCTGTTAATTATATGCCATGCAGTTAGAGTTCCTATATGGCCAAATCTACCATGCATCCTATGAAAATTAATGAGAGAGATCATAGAATAGAATATATATAGTTTGAGTGGAATTACACTAACATTGCATATAAACACATTTCATGCATGTGTAATATATACAATTTTCAAGGCTAAGGCTAGTGAAAACTATATATTAATTTCCTAAATAAGCCTATGTTATCGTGAGTTTGAGACTACCGAACTAGAAAAGGAAATAATGTTTGGTTGTTTCATAGTAAATTGCAAACTCTTAAAAGTACATTAGACTAAAAGTAAATATATATATATATATAACTTTTGTGTTATACAGTGAGAATTTATATTACGTTTATAAACTTAATTTAAAAATAAAAGTTTCTGAATACCACTGCTGCATATACTGTTTCTAATAATATTTATTGTAAAAAAATTATAAATACTTTTATTAGTAATATTTTTTTATATTTTTAGTAATATTTAATAAATAAAAAATATTGCTAATAATATTTTACAACATAATTTAGATATAATGTTTATTAAAATGTTATCCAACCTAATAAATAATATTCTCTTATATTTTTAAAATTTTATTAGGGATATGACCCGTTAAGATAAAGTATAAATTTAAATACTTACAGTTTATTATTATTATTATATATATATATATATATATATATATATATATATATATATATATATATATATTAATTTTAACATATTTTGTGACAATTAATTAGTTAATTATAATCAATCAATTAATTTTTTTTTATTTTATCTAATTGATTGCTTGATTAATTTAATTTTTAATTTAATTATTTATGAAAAATATTATTAAATTATTTTGTAGAATTTTTATGATTATTAAGAATCTATACAATTTTTAGTTTCTATTTTTTTTACAAATTAATTAAAAAAAATTATAGAAAGTAACAAAATTATGTTAAAATTATAGTTAATGATATTTTTATTAAGTGTGGTTATTTTTTATTAATTATGACTAGTTATATAGTTAAATATATTTTGATGATTTGTTAATAATTAATCTTCTTTTAATTGATATTTATTTTTATAAATTTTAAAATTAATTATATGAAAATAAAATTTGAAAGTGAAACTTACTGAAATATATTATTAGTTAAATACAAAAAAGTAAAATAAATAAGTACTAACATAATGATTTTACATTAAAATGAAGACTAAATTATAATTTTGATGTTTTATTTTATGATAAAAATATATTTTGATCATTTATTTTTTAAGAAAATCATTTTAATCCTTTAGTTATCAAATTTGAGTTGTTATTGTCCTTTCAAAAAAATAATTGTTTTCAATTTTATGATATGATTTTAAATTATTTTTTTACTAATTTAAGATATAAAACTTATTCTATTATATTTATATACATGAAAATTATACTACTCAATTAAATTTTGAATAAAAAAATGACTATAAACATATGAAAATCACATAAAAAGTAAGTTTCATAAATATCTAGAAAAGAATTTGACATGAAATTAATCGCATAAAGTAAGTTCCATCAACATCTAGACAAGAATTTGGTTATTTATGGGACTTATTTTTCACATAATTTTTATTTTGTATATGGTCATTTTTGTGCAAACATCGGTTGATTTTTATAGTTTTCATGTAAATGAATCTAATTGAAATAAGTTTCATGTCATCAGTCAAAAAATAGTTCAAAATTGTATTACAAAATTAAAAAAAGTTATTTTTTGAAGACAACATTGACTCAAATCTAATATATGTATATATAAAATATTATAAACCATGAGATTAGTTTGTATTAATGATTTAAATTTGATGTAAATCTTTACTTGATGTCAAAGAATCTTATTCCATATATATATATATATTATAAATTAAATTAGTTCACTTAAACTTATTTTTAACCGAATAAAATCATATAAACTCAAGATTGAAAAGTATGCAATGCTAGCTGAGCCAAATTCACACTAAATCCCATGAAAGTTAAATACAGTTAACATGTGGCACATGATAAACATGAACTGCATGGTGTTATTCTAACACCTCCTAATCCCTTAGCCAACAATATTCAATCATTTTCTGCCACAGCAAAGCATTTTGGTAGTACATCATTTAGGTCTAAATACATGATTCTATATGTCTTCACGAGCATGCATATAGTGAATAAGTGCATGAAAGTTCTACATATGGATAAGAATTATAACCATACAGAAATTTAAAAAGCTGGCACAAGAATCTGCTTCATTAACCAAGGTACAAGTCAAGGGCAAGGCAAGTGGTCCTATATATGCTGCATTTAACTAAATGTAAGTATAGAAGCAAGTACAATTCTTACTTTCACTTTTAATCAGGTCCCCCCTGCTCAGGAATATTCTAGAGGATGGGACTTGCATTTTTGTGCCAAAGAAAGAATGAAAATTTCAGGGTCCACCTTCCTCCTATTTCAATTTTTCAGACTGTGGGGGCTGAATAAGTTCCAAACTTATGGATGCAGACAAAACAGAACGTATTCTTATTCTATTCGTTACCTCCAAACAGTCCCATGCAAGCATCTTAACTGGTTTTTTTCTTTAAAAAAAAAAATTATTTTAAGGTACTCTAGTCAATGGAATTAATCCTTCTTATAATTAATTTTTTCATAATAAAAAAATAAATTATATACTAAATATAAAACAGTTTTACTCTTATCTAATTATAAACATAATCTAAAATTATAAAATAAATTTATTGACTTTTATAATAATTATTTTAAAAATTATATTGTTCTCGTCTAATATTTTAAAGAGGTTTAAAAAAATCTTAACATGCATTTTTTTTGAAATTTTTCTAACTAATAGAATCATTCCTATTTATAAAATATAATTAAACTTAAGGTGAAATGTCTAATTATCTTATAATCAATCGATTAACTTATTATATTCAAATAATATATTTAACCAAAATATTAAACTTTTAAGAAGTTACTTGCTTTTATGTCTGCGTACTTTAACATACATAACATTCAACAACACCATCAATCATAATAAACATATTGATGCACATTGAGGGCTTCTATAAGATCAAACTGTGGAACAAAAACATTTAGTTCCTTTAACTTAATTATAAGAATCTTCCACTAGAGCAAATTAAAAATATAATGGATGAGCTTTGGCAGTTCCAAGTCGAGAGGAATATAAGATTCCCCCGAACCAAGTCAGGAAAAATAAAACAAAAATAAAATCCCATTTCAAATTTGGGAATATGATTCCCACTTTTGCCAGGCAAGCGAATAAGATAGCACATTTGGTTAAAATTTGAAGGATCAATTCCAGAACCTAATGCAGTAGGAACTAGATATTTGCATATTAATTTTTTTGGGGTATAATTTTTATAACGATTTAATTTATTTACAGATATTTGTCAAATTCCAAGACAGTGGTAAGAGGTAAAGAAAAAAAAATTGTATACAAGGGACATATCCAATGAAATCATTGACAGGCGAAAAGATAAACCTTAATCATAGTACACAAACATTTAAATTGTTTTAATTAGCTTTAATCTCAACCATTCATTCTAATCATATGATTAAAATTTGTTCCACACATGTTCTAATTTCTCACATCATACTCTCTATATTTGGGTTTAACAAGTATGGATTGTTGGTGTAGAAGATTTTACATGGTGAAAAAACATGTTAAATTTGTTTAAAATTAATTATTATAAATTCAATAAATTTAACATATATGTTTTATATATGCATTTAGGTACAAGTGTAGAACACTTTTATGATATTTATTATTTATTTTGTATATGCACTGAAGAAGAACTCAAATGGAATGTTTTGCACTGCCTTAGAATAGAAAGTGAAGCTAAGAGAGGGGTCCACAAGCATAACACAACTGAGAAGAAAAGTAGGAAGGAAGAGTCTATTTGTCAGGTAACCGTGCATAAAGGATTGAGTTCTGTTTTCCATTGGTTCTGCCAAAGATTCCATGTGTCACTAGTTCCCCTCCAGCTCTCATATATAACTGCCTGTCCAAGCATGCTTTGCACTGAAGAGAAATAAGCAGTGGAGAAACAACACAAGCACCAGAGGTCACTTATTTATTATCATCAAGTCTTATAATAATACTTGCAAATAGAGCATTATCGAGTTTCAAAGTGATCCAGAGAACAGAAGCCACCAGGTAAAGGCACAATCAGGTGATATTATGTTGTTTGTTTTTAAATGTCATGGACTAAAGTACTTATAAATAAATGGCTTTTGCAGGTTGAATGTACACTCATCACCAAGATCAAGGAAAGAACGTTCATTCTTCTTCCAGAATGCCAATCCCTTCTGAGAGGCACATGTTCCTTCAAACAGGAAATGGGTCTGGTGACTCTGGACTTGTTCTCTCAACTGATGCCAAGCCTAGATTGAAATGGACACCTGATCTTCATGCTAGGTTTATAGAAGCTGTGCAGCAGTTAGGTGGAGCTGACAGTGAGTATATAACAATAATATTATATATATACACTCATTTGTTGATCATCAAATCTTATGGAGGACAGGACTTTTTTTTATTGACTAATTCAAAGTGCAATTTTTTTACTGCAGAGGCAACTCCAAAAACGGTAATGAAACTCATGGGGATTTCAGGGCTTACTTTATATCATCTCAAGAGCCATCTTCAGGTAACGATCATTAGTTTTATGTATTATATTTATATTAAGTACAATATTTCTGTCCTCTTATGTCTGCTACTTCCAGTACATTAATTATTTCACCACTCGTTGCATGCCAAATGAATTTCAGTGCCATTCTCCCTCTCAAGTTGAGGGAGTTGTACTCATAGCTAAACAAATCTAGTTTTTGCCGTTCAAAATTTTTAACAATAGGTTTACCATAAATAAAAGTTTTTGACACTTCTAGAATGAGAAATAAGGGTGCCTCCATCGTTGATTTTAAATTAAGTTTACTGGGAATTGAAAAAAAAAAACTACCAATAGAATATCTGAATTTTTTTTCCTGAGTAATATGGGAAATACTTCATTCTAAGACTTTCATACTATATGAATCTTAACGTATTTAACATAAAGAAAGTTACATGCAAAACATGATCTTATTCTCTTCGCCGTGGTCTATTACATTCCCAAAATTACTTTTGTATAATCATGAAATAACTATTCTCCAGGTTCCCAGGCCTTGTGCATGACATGCTTTTACTAAATTATATTTCATATAGCAGCTAAATTTTCGTTTCTGATTCATCATATAGAGCTTCTACAGAGAAAAAGATATTTTCATTTATAGTATACACAAAGTTACGACTGATCCTTCTCTTTTCGTCATCAGAAGTACAGATTGAGCAAGAGTCTGCATGGACAAAGTAACAATGTGACACACAAAATCAGTAAGAGAACAATCTCTTCCATTATCTCTAATCTATAATGAACGACGAAGCTTTGTTTCTGAACAACAAACTGGTTTCTCAGCCATAAATCCAGGTGCAGCAACAGATGAAAGACTCAGAGAAAACAATGGAACTCATATGAACAATTTAAACCTTGCCCCTCAGACTAACAAGTAAGAAACTTGTCAGTTCTCACACATGCTCCTTGTAGTATGAACGTTCTAATTTCTATCACCAAGGTTTTATACTAACATTCATTAACTGTCCTTGTGGCAGAGATTTACACATAAGTGAGGCACTGCAGGTGCAAATAGAGGTGCAAAGAAGACTAAATGAGCAACTTGAGGTGTGTACTACCAACTTACCATTACCATGCATGCATTTTCACCCTATCAATTAACCCACCTATGCAAACAATTGACATAACATAATGCTTTTAGCATTGGACGACAAAACTTAGGTGCTTTTAGTATTATTCTCTGACAAGAATTAGAGTTTCACTTCAATAATCTACACTAACTTTTAACTCAACCTATATTACACATATTATTAGGATGAAACTTCATTCTAATTAGAAAACAACACTAAAAATACGTGTAGAACTATATCTAAGTTTTGTCGTTTTGAATTCATGTTTCTTCCTTTCTGACACCTCAAAAAGTCTTCATAAATTCTGACAAACCCATTACTGGAACTCATCCAGGTGCAAAGACTCCTGCAGCTCCGAATAGAGGCTCAAGGAAAATACCTTCAGGCTGTGCTGGAGAAAGCTCAGGAAACACTTGGTAGACAGAATTTGGGAGTAGTGGGACTTGAAGCAGCCAAACTTCAACTTTCAGAGCTAGTGTCCAAAGTGTCCTCACAGTGTCTGAATTCAACATTTTCAGAGCTGAAGGAGCTACAAGGATTTAGCCCTCACCAAACACAAACCAACCAGCCAAATGACTGTTCTATGGACAGTTGCCTCACATCATGTGATGGATCACATAAAGAGCAAGAGATACAAAATGGAGGGATGTGCTTAAGACCCTTCAATGTCCACACATTCATGGAACGAAAGGAAGCCATAGAGGGTCCCAATCTTAACCTACCAAACACTGACCTCAAGTGGTGTGATGATCCAGTGAAGAAGAACACCTTCCTCACCCCATTGAACAATCATGCAGAAAGAAATCCAAGCAACTTGTCTATGAGCATTGGACTTGAAGGAGATAACATGTTTCCTGAGAAAACACTCATTGGTGAATTGCAACAACGAAACACAGTTAGGACAGAATCAGTGAAACCAATTTCTTACTTTGCTGCATCAAAACTGGACCTAACCACCGAAGATAATGACACTAGAACGAGTTGTAAACAACTGGACTTGAATGGATTCAGTTGGAACTGAGAAGAGAATGGACAATGAAAGTACAGAAAGCAAGGCTACTCCAATTTCTGGGAGGAACAATGTATTTACTGTAACCGTTCCTGTTAACAATGCATCTATCAGCTTCTGTCTCTTTCAGCTCAAGTGGTTACTAGCTAGATATGTGATATTTTTAGTAGAATGCAAATTTGCAACTAACAAAGATCAACGATAAATTTGTAAGCAGTAATTATAATGGATATATTATAGAGTATCGTTTTATTCTATATAAGTTTATTCAAAGTTTATCACATGCATGCCTCCAACATAGGTAAGAGTAATTATAAACATATATATGTTTATTCCTTCGGTTTATTTCCACTCTATTTTCTTTCTATTTCTTTCTTTTCTTTTCTTTTCCCGTCAAACCACTTTATACATCTATTATTTCTTCTTTCTTTCCTCCACCAAATTCATTCAGAAATGAAATGGTGTTTAACCTCATTTTGGAATGAATTGAGAGAAGAGAAAAATTAAAAAAAAACACTAAATATGATAAGAAAAAAAAATAAGATGAAAGAATAATAAATATATATTTATAATTTTTTTATAAATAATATATGTTTATAATAACCTTTTATTAAATACAATTTATATTATTTCTTTTGCTTGATGTTATTCATAAAACAATTCATACAATATTTTATACATATTTAATATATTTTCTTCTTGTATTTTTTTTCATTCAACAACTCATACAATATTTTATATATATTAAATTCATTTTTAACATATTATTTTTTCTATTTTTTCTCGTCATATTATTTACTATATTTATTTATTCTATGTTTCTCTTCTTACACCCAAACTTGGGAGGAAGTTTACATGTATCCTTAAAACAATTGATCATAACTAACTACAATGGTTCATTTAAATAATTTATTTAAGGTTGGAGATATCTTTGGCGAAAATTAAAAGAAAATATTATTTAAAAATTTTGGAAGTCGTGATAAAAATATTTATTTTAAAAATCATATATCAAATAAAATTTAAATACTTAAGAGATTATGCAACATATGGTGTCATGATGAGTAAAGAAATTATTCGGTTTTAATGTAGTTCGACAGGTCTAACGAAAAGGTAGGAGAGAGAAACTTAATTGAACCTCTCTCTCTCTTTTTACTAGAAAAAATGCAAAGTAGTGTAAAAATTAAAAAGTGCAAAGTGAAACATTTGTCAAATAAAAATTATACTAAAAGCAGTAATAAATGGGAAAAAATGACTTAAACCAATTCTTAAGGGTTATGGTGGATGCCACCTCGTAGCTTCAAACAAAGCTGCAGAACTAAAACCTGAAATCTATGAATATTCACGTGCTCGGTTTTAATTATTTAATCTCTAACGTTAAATGAAATTACAAGTAGATCACCCAGAAATTGCTAATAAGTTCTCAATGGTGTTTAGATATTTTTAATCCTCAAAAAATAAAATAATTATAATTTGACCCAAATTTCTAATGTCAAATCGTGTACTACAAATTTAGGCTCTGTTTCTAACGGACATTAGTAAAAGGGGACAAAAATCTTTAGCAAAAAGGAATACAAATCGATAATATGAATGTTGAGAACACGTGCCGAGAAGAACTCTTTGTTTTTTCATAAAAAAGAAGAAGAAAAAGAACACTTCGTTATCTTAACTAGACATAACTAACCAATTATCTATGGTTTAGTTCATCTAAAGTAAAGATGTGAATCTTAGGTGATAATAGTTGATTAAAAATCATTAAGAATTGAGATAAAATTATATATATAATAAATTTAAAATTAATTACGGTCTTAATTTTTTAATTAATAATTATTATTACACTTACTTTATCTTAATTTAAAATACATTCCTCTCATTAAATCCAAATTACTTAAACTATTATTAAAAAGACCAAGACCATCATTTCATTGTATAAGTACATTTAAAGTATTTTGCATAAAGCATTTTATTTTTATTTAATTAATTTAAATATTTTACTTGATTTTTTTATATAATATAATAATATGAGTGTGACAGTGGGACAATACCATTATTATTTAGCATGAAAAAATAACAGTTCAAATCAATCACGAATAAAAATGAAAAAAAATGCAAAACATCAACTTCATTTTGAAATTTGATAGAAGAAAGAGAGAGAAAAGAAAAGACAGAGAGAGAGAAAGAGATAAATATAACAAGTAAAAGAGAAATAAAAAAGTAAAGTGAAAATAAGATGAAATTAAAAATGAGTATATATTTACAATAATTTTAAAATAAATGTTTTCCATTGATTACGTTAAGTTTAAATATCTGTTAAAATTAGAGAATGTGACAGAAATCAAACCACCCCATTCGTACACTGTTTTCCTTCAAATTTTTTGTATCTAATTTCCTTAGAGCATTTTGAATGGAGAGTTTTGATCTAACTTTTTACTATAAGCTTTCGTATCTTATACTGATATTCTATTAAAGTTTGTGAAGTTGTCATATTTTGAAAACACATACTTCTTAGCAAGAATTGGGTCTCTTATACAAGAAATGTATCTTATCATAAGAAATGAGCCTCTTCCTTATATGTAAACCTTCAAAAAAAAAAAAGCAAACAAAATATTAAAACAACTAGATTCGGTACCATGTACTAATATTTTTTATTGTCGTAATATTTTAAAATTTTTAATTTTATAAAATTATTTTACTATTTTAGTATTATAATAATAATAATTTATTATTATGTGTGACTTTTTATTATATTTATAACAACAATTTATTATTTTATAATATTTTACATTTTAAACTATTATTACTGTAATAATATTTTTAATATTTTATTAATATTGTAGTGTTAATTTACAATTATTTAATGTATCTTTATGATATTTTTAAATATTTATTAGATTATTATTTTATTGTTATAAAGATACAATTAAATTTCTATTCTGAATAATTTAATTATTAATATAATTTAAATTTAAATTTAATATCTGAAATTTTAAATTTTATACATTATACAATAAGATTAATATATTTTGGCTTAAATAACTTGTTTTAATATTTCTCTATAATTTAAAATTTTTATAATAATATTTTATTGTTTTTAATATTGTAATAACAATACATTATTATGTGTGATTTTTTTATTATGTTTATTTTTCTTGTTATAATATTATTTTTCTATTATTTTAGATTGAGTTTAATGGTCATGGATTAACTATGTTTGTTTTATATTGTTGGTACTTATTATAAAAAACAACAAACTTATCATATATAATAAATTATAATTTGATAATAATGTAAAACGATTATACAATGTCGGTGCATATTGATGTGTTTTGAAAAATGCTTAAAGGAAAAATGTATCCTATCGCGACAGTAATAAGAATGTGAGTCCATATATCGTATCCAAGAGACTATTGTGTCATTTTTCAAAAGTTCTTTGTGCAGTTTAAACAATTAATTTTGGAAAGGATTTGTGTAGTGAAAAGAAGTAAAAAAAAAGTAAAACAGAAAAGTAAAGAGAACATACCAGAAGAATTAGATTTAATATTTTTGAATTATAGGTCTTGTTTTTTTTCCATCAATCCCAATTTTATGCAACTTTTTTATCCTACTTCCTTACGCTACTAATTTTACCTCTTAGTTCTATTAGAGAACCTCGATTCAGCATCTTAATATTATTTGTTTTAAGATGGTCTCCATTTGATCATTTAAAAATATATGTATGAACAAATTTTAGTTACATAGAAACTAATTAATACTAATCGAATAAGAAGTTTAGAAAAATAATTGTTCATGTGATTTTTCTAAACCCAATTATCTTATAATTTAATCAACTAATTAAGGTACGATCACCACTAATGAATTGATTAAACGTGCAACAAATGATCAATTCCCCTTCCAAGGCTATTAAAGCAATAAGATAATTTAAGCAGGAAAGGAAAGGAAAACAAAAATTGCATTCCAAAACAATAGTTAAGAGTTCTAAGCACAAACGAAATCATAATCCTTAAAAAATGTTTAGCTATCCATACACATGATAAAAGAAAGGCAAATTAAAATCGACAAAAAAACAAAGAAGGAAAAAATCGTAAAAGCTAGGAGTTTTGCTCCTTCATTTTGTATTACGCGTTTAACTTTGTCAAATGTCTTCTGATACCTTTAGAGAGCCTCAAAATCCAGAGAACTACCGATCTTTGAATAGGAAAAAGAGTGGTTTCGCAAGGTTCCAAATGAATTGGCTTATTCGAAAAAAAAACCTTGTTCTTAGAAAGATCTATCTCACGTCCAAAGAATATAAAAGTAAGAGAAAATGAGCTATGGAGTTCTGAGAATTATAGGATGATGGGATGCCTCTTTTCTGCTTTCTGGTTGCTACCTTTTATACTAAGTGAAGTAGGCATATCTAGTAGACTTATTCTTTTTGCGTTAAAAATATCTATTTTTGTTATTTTTTTTCGTGAGCTCAAGAAAAAAATGAATTTGACATGATATATATAAAAAAATAATGAGATTTTTAGCTAAAAATTCTTAGTATTAATAAACAAATTTTCAATTATCACATATCTTATTTTATTTTTTAGAAGACTATTATATTATTATCATAGTAATTTTTATTTTTCTTAAGATTATAGTATTAGTTTATTATTATTTTTATTTATATTGTTTATAGTCATTCTTAGTATTATTTTTATTAACTTTTTAAAATTGTAATATATATATATATATATATATATATGATTTTATTAAGAGATAGATGTTTTTATTTTAAATGATTTGAAGTTTAAGATGATTTTAATCTTAATTCATTTATTATAATGTGATTTTATTATTTTATTTTTTGTTTTATTTCTAAAATGTTATTATAATAATATTATTTCAATAATTAATTTTGCATATTTTAAATATTTACTATAATATTAATATTTACTATAATATTAATATTGTATAAAATATTTTATATATATATAAATGTGCAATTTTATATTGTAGCTTGGTGAGACGTATGCACCAATTTTAGTATATCTAATTATCTATAGACAAGGAGTCAAGTGGGAAAATAATTAATAAAAGAGATAAACCACTGAAGAAATAAACTTTAATAAAAATATTATTATTCTTACACGAACTTGGTTATCTTTGTTGTCCTCTAATGCTTCTAACATTTCTTGCCAAAATGGCTGTCTAAGTTTGTTTCTCTTTCTCCTCCCTGTACGATAAAGAGAGAATAAATGCAATAACAGCTTGAACCCTTAGTCAAAGAGACTATGCATACATGATATTTATGTATATATTCAACATGTGTTACTTTTGTTATCTCCCTTATTTTTTTTTGCTTATTTGACATTTATATGTCACTTGATTATTCTTTGATTTTCAACTCTTTTTCCTCTCAACATATTCTTTTTATATTGATTTGATAATGATTGTGTTCGTAATCTTTACTCTTAGTCCATAGCAACTTCTCTGATTGACTTAGATTCTTGGTTGAGTTATGGGTGACATCCAACATGTATGAATGAAATTGTATTTTATAGTTATGATTTAACTTTCTATACAAGTATTTTACAAAAAAAAATAGTAAAATGAAATTGTTACCATTTTATAGAAAAAAAAAAGAATACAAGATTTATAACCTTAAAAAAGTTACACTAATTAAGTCGACCAATAATAAAGGTGATAAAAAAATCATGTGAAAAATAATAAAAAAATATTATATACTACACTATTTAAGAGTACATGTTTGACTAACTCTTTCTCAATGCCACATTATTTAGCCAAAGTAGTGGAGTAAGAACGAATATGAGTTGAATATCCTAACACATATATGATCACAAATCACTTCCCATATGTAGCTTCTCTCTATTAGTTATGTTTACTATCTAATCTGTGTTAACATTGATAAAAGATGGTCTTGAGGAAAGTCATCTAATAGTTATGTCAATGAGATGAATCATAGTATTCTTCATTAAGGATTTGTCAAAAGATTCACATGTGATTATGTGATTATGTGATGTACTCTAGTTTGTAATCTTATTATAATAGTCACATCATCTTCCTAACTAAAATTATTCTTATTTTCTCATATGCAATCTAGTGCAACATAAAATAACAAGTCTTATTTTATTAGAAGATGTTTGCTCGACCTAAGATTGACACAAGCTCATTCCCTGACTATTTGAAAAGAAATTGAAAGGGCACCTTCCACCTTGGAGATAACACCAAATATTTCTTACCTTTATACAATCTTGCATAAGTTATGCGAGTGAAGGATATATTTAGGTCTCTCTGCACAAATTGGGCACATTGCTGGTTGTGCAGTATATCTCTTGAGCCCTTGCTCGTTTGTGACAAGGATATCACAAGCTACTTTTCAAACATGGAATTGTACTCGCTCTAGCACCTTGAGTTTACATATCATCTTAAAGGAGGGTTCATTAAGAGTGGAGAAAATATTAGAAAACAAATTATAAACTGCCTTGGAAGAAAATTCTTCATCTTGGGACTTTGCTTAAACCATCACATCATTCTCCTTCTCTATGCAAAAGGGGTACCAAGATACAAATTTGTTTAACAACCCAAAGAAGAAAACGATTCTACAAATTGGAGATGTCACATTGGTTCACTTCATTAGTGAAGTAAGTTACTAGCATCACACTCTCAACTTCCAAAGGAGGAATAAGTGCTAACAACGATAACATGTAACAAGAGGAAATCTAAACATCTAAAAGTTAGTCAACTTACCATTGTAAACCTTCTAACCTAAATTATTTATCACATTGGACCATGTTGCTTTCAGGTCATTTCATATATTAGAATCAGATCGATTAATATTTATCCAATGAAGGATCTTGGAACTACAATTATACTTTGAATAGATTGTCCTCAACCAAAGGTCTTGGTGATTATTAACTAGCATCCAGTCCAACTTCACTATAGATGCTCAATTAATAGTGTTCATCTTCTTAAGACCTAATTCACCATGACTTTTAGGTTAACATATGAAGCTCAATGATGTCATATAAGTCTTTTTAGACTGATCAGTATCTCCCCATATAAAGTTCTTGCACTTCTTGTCAATAATATTACATATAGATTTCGATAACATTGTTGATTATATCATGCATGATGATAATGTTCAAAACACTATTTTGATCAAAATAACTCTCCTAATAAAGAATAATTATTTTATTTTCTAAGCACTAAACCTCTAATTCACCTTGTCCGCAATAAACTAATAGGTATATCTAGTGGTCCTTTTATGAAATATATAGATACCCCAAAATATTTTTCCATACCATTAATTCGTCTCATTTCTTTACTAATTTACATTTTCACTTGTCAAGCAACTTTCTAATGAATTTATTATCTTTATATCATGTTATACATGTTTTAAAAACAAAATATAAATGAATTAAAATTTGAAGATAAAAAAATTAAAATTAAAAGGCCGATGTCAAATCTAACTATGTGACCATAATATTTTTGTCAGCTCGTGCGAAAGTTATTTTTGTTCCATTCTCTTTCCTAGTTTGTTACTATGTTATACAAGTTTCCAGTCTTTTTCATATTATCTAACATATCTAGCATATTACAAAGGCATGGATACAATAATTTTACGTTAAGCGTGTATATTATTTATCAATCACAAATGATAGGTAATATGGTTTTTAAAATAATTATTATAAAATTAATAAATTTATCATATTAATAATTTGTGATTGTGATTATATAAAATTATTTTACACATAATTTATTTTTAATATAATATATTATAAATTTATGGATAGTATGTTATTTTTTTAGTATTGATTATTATATTATATTAGAAACTAAAAATTTAATTATTAAACCTTAAATTGATATATACACTAATCCAATAATCAATTTAATTTCAAAAATCTAGATTTAAATAATTGTTTAAATATATTAATTACTTATTGAAATTTTTGTAATCTTAAATCCATAAATGGCAGTTGTCCATTTTCTAAAACAAACACTTAAAAAAATCCTTTATATTTAAAATTTTAATAAAAATGGAATATGTTAATATGCTAATTGTAAAATATTAATTACATAGAAAAATTAATAATATTATGTAATAATTAAAAAAATGAAAAATAATGAATACTCAAAGTGATGTTAAGAAAAGAAATTTATTTGAAAGGTATAATAGTATTGAAGTTTTTATGTTAATATTTAATTACATGTTAGCATAAGTTTATTCTTATTACATATTTAAATACAAATTTTCATTTTTTTTCTTATTACTATTATCTAACATTAATTACATCTGATTTTTTTTTATAAGTTTAGGATCCAATAATTTAATAGTAATATAAGTGTATCTTATTTTTATCATAAATTGTTGTTGATATGATTTTAAAAATAATTATTGTAAAAATTAATAAACTTATAATATCAATAATATGTGATTGTGAATGGAATATAATGTAAAACTATTTTAGTAATGATTAATATATTATATTAAAAACTAAAATTTAATTATTAAACCTTAAATTAATATATTCACTTATCCAATAATCAATTTAATTTTAAAAATCTAGATATTAAATAATTGTTTAAATATATTAATTACTTATTGAAATTTTTGTAAACTTAAATCCATAAATGGCAGTTGTCCATTTTCTAAAACAAACACTTACTTAAAAAATCCTTTATATTTAAACAATAAATAAAAATGGAATATGTTCATCTGCTAATTGTTAAAATATTAATTACATAGCAAAATTAATAATATTATTTACTAATTAACAAAATGAAAAAGGATGAATACTCAAATGGTGTTAAGAAAGAAAATTTATTTGGAAAGTATTAATAATATTAAAGTTTTTATGTTAATATTTAATTACATATTAGTATAATATTATTAAATTTAATAATAATTATTTTAAATATATATTTAAAATAAATTTTATTAATTAAAAGTTTAATTTTTTTAAAACAATACGTATATTTGACAAACATTTTTTTTTGTTAGTTTTAAATTTTTTTACCAAAAATATATTTGACTATATTAATAGTGTTTAATAAATAAATTTATTTTAATAATTTATAATATTTTCTTATACGCTATTTTAAGTTGCGTTTTAATTTATACCTTCTTTTATTTTTAAGGTATATTTTTTATTTAATTTTATTTTAAATTTAGTTAAAATTTTTAAGATATAATAAAATGCACAAAATAAAATTAATATAATAATTATAACTAAAAAATATAATTAAAGTAAGTAATTTTTTAAATAAAAATTTATAAAAGTTAAAAATGAATTAAAAACTAAAATTATGATAACTGAAAAATATTTTTATCCATAAAATAAATTAAAATTTACAAAAATATCATACAGATATCTTAATTTTAATTATTTTATATTTATTAACAAATTTAATATATAATTTTATAAATAATTTAATGATTATACATCAAAAGTAAAAATTACATTATCATTGTATCACCTTTTATAATTTGTCATGACTTCTAAAGTGACCATAAAAATTAACAAACTACTAGCAGAAATTTGTTTGTGCATACGTTTTTTCTTTTATTAAATACATATAATTTAATAGAGTGATTTAATAATTTTTAACTTTGAATAAATAATTTGTAGTCCTGAGTTATCTTTTCAGTTAATTTTATGATTAAAAAATAAAAGTTGGTGTGCGTGGAACTATGGGCGGCGGGTAGGGGATCTGATGTATACCCATTTCCATTCATATACCCAACATACTACATTACATATATTATATCACTTTCTCTCTTTCAACCACTTCGTTTTCTCCGCTTTCAACACCCACCACCATCTTCTCTTCTCTGTAAGCCCCTTTCATCTCCTTATCATGCTCCATCGCTATTCTTATTCATTACTTATGCATGCTATGAATTTTTATTACACTCTGTTATTTTATTCCTCTTCATCAAACCTTGATCAGCCTTTTTTTTTTCTCTTACCAACTGCACATGTATATCTTATGAATCGTTTTCTTTTGAGAAAATTAGAAAAGAAATCTTTTTTCTTAAACCCCTTTGGTGGGGTTTGGGGTTTGGCGTGATCAATTATTTGGGGGAAATATTATGCATGTTCTGCTTTGCTCTCTTTTTCTTTGTGTCTTGCACTGTTGCTTGGCTAGGATTGATCTTATTACGAGGTTTTTAATGCAAAGGAACAAACTTTTTTGTTGTGTGTTGACTTTGTTTCTCTGATAATTTATTGATGCAGTTGAGTGTTTCTTCTAGAGTTTCAGGGTCTGTTTTTAGACTCGTTGTGACTTATGAGTGTGGTTGTGCTTTATGGGAAACCGGTGTTTAAGAATATTGATTTTGAGAGCGAATGAGATCATTTTTGTAGGGTTTTTTTTTTTTTTTCATTGTAAATTGGAGCATCGAGTGAAGGGCAGAGAGTCACCATCCTGCTTCTTCTCATAGTGCTCTGTGAATCAAGAGCCTTTTATAGAACAGGATTGGAATTGGTTCCATTCTTTGTAAATTTTTATGGCACAAATTCATTCAATGTTGTGGTGTGAAGCTACTTTTACAGTTTTCTTTAGGATTAGAACTCTTTTACTTACTTACCTGCCTTTTGATATAGCTACGATATTCTGTGGTTCCCTTCTCTGGTTTTGTAATGAGAAATCAACAACTTTAATATCCTGGCCTAGCTGAGGATGGTTGAGTTTCACTAGTAAAGGGCTAAGGCTCAATGGAATGAGAAGAACTAAGCAAAGAGAAGTATCGGAGTTACTCTTTTTTCAATCGTTTTGTGTGTGTTGAATGTGTGGACTACTATATTGTAATTGAATGACATGAAATAATTTGAATAAATTACTAGATGTTTCTATAAACTGTTGTGTTCTGTCTTGCACTGTTTTTTCAGTTGAGTACTGTGAGTGGAATCTCGAAGAGACAATCCTTTTTTTCCTACTATTAAGGCAAACTCTTAAAACTTAAGCAGATAGGTGAAGACATAAGATTGGTTTTATATCTCTTAATATATGTGTCATTATCAAGACATATTTTTATGAATGTAATGATGCAAAATAAAAGAAAATCTAAAGATTTCTTGTGGATATAAAAGAGTTTATTGCATTATCATTTTTTGACATTTGCATCATATTTTTACTGTGTTTTAATCAACAACGTTGATGCATGGCTACTTCAAACTTGATGACATACCCATATCATACCTGCACAGCACTGGATACCTAAAGAACTTTAAGAAACAACAGTGTTAAAATTACGACATACGTGTATTATACCGAATTCCCATTCCTGTGCAACATAGATCAGCAGTGAGAGATATTGTGTGTCATTTATACTCTGATATATCATTCCTGTATAATCTTTGGCCTATCTACAACTATAATCAAGGTAATTTTATTCGTTTAGTTTCTTCAGAAGGGTATTGTTATTTGATGAATGTATTTACCAAGCAATGTCAGTCTTGTAGAACATTAACTGAATCCAATTGGATTTCAAGTCTTTTCATTAGTATGTACAACATATCTTAACTTCCATTGCCCTTTGTAATAGATAGTTAACTAATTCTGCAAAAGGTTAATTTTATAGTGTTGATTTATTTTCAGGCTAATCATGGCAACCTTGTCAACTGTGAAGGTTTCTCCCCATTGCATGTTTCAAACTGCAAGCAAAAATCAATCCATTGTTGCCACCAAAGTGAAGTGCCCTACTTCTCTTGGGTCTGTGAAGGGCGTATCGAGATCATTTGGCCTGAAGTCATCCTCTTCATTTAGAGTCACTGCCATGGCTTCTTACAAGATTAAGCTGATCGGGCCAGATGGAAAAGAGAATGAGTTTGAAGCTGCTGACGATACATACATCCTAGATGCAGCAGAGAATGCCGGAATTGAACTTCCTTACTCATGCCGGGCCGGAGCATGCTCAACCTGTGCTGGGAAGATTACTGCTGGTACAGTGGATCAGTCTGATGGCTCATTCCTAGATGACAATCAACTGAAGGAAGGCTTTGTGCTTACCTGTGTCTCCTATCCAACTGCAGACTGTGTAATTCATACTCACAAGGAAGGAGAACTCTATTGAGCAATGCTGCCCATAAAGTTTGGAACTAGGAATTTAAGGTAGACTTTGCAACTAGTTTGCTTGTTCTGCTCTGGAATCAAACTTTCTTTTGGGATTATTAGTAATTTGGGATAATCAATTTTTGTTTGTGCAAGCAAGCACTGATATTAAGACGATAAGCACCTTCGTTTGGCATTTAAATGTGATAGTTCATGTTTCTTTATGTGCTTCTTTTAGAGAAGGTTTGGTAGAATACAAATTTTTTTATAGCAGGAAATCATGATTTCTAGAAATTATAAAGAATTATGATTTCTAAGAATTCTTAGAAGTTAGAATGACTATAATCTGTTTGGCTATTTATAAAATTTCATAGAAATGTTTATCTATGCTTTTTGGAAACTAATGTTTTCTATGTTTGGATTTAATAAAAAAATGCGTACATATCAAACTTCTTCAAAAATATTTTTTTAGATAAATAATTTATTAATAAGTTTATGTAAAATTTTATTATGAAAATATATTTATGTTTAAAATTGAAGGTTTAGATGTTCTGTTGAAAAAATATTTTTTATAAATTTAAAATTATAAATATGTTGGTGTAATTTTAATATTTTATATTTAATTTTATCGTAACAATTTTTTTCATTCTTTATATTTTGAATATTCTTTTTCAATTTACTAAAATATTTTATAAATATTGCAGTAATAATATTCTTAAAAGAAAATAAACTTTGCACATATGTTCAATCATAACTTATTCTATAAAATAGATTATGCAACTATTCATGATCATTAAACTATTATTAAAATAGTTTGTTAACTAATATTTTGATAATTTAAAGAATTAAAAATAAAAATTATATAAAAAATATATTTAATATATTAAAAGGATTAAAATAATAATTATAAAATAGTTTTTAAATTGTATTTAAAATTTTCAGATGTTTATTAGTATTTATTATTTTTAAATATAGTTATTTATTATATTTAATAAAATGTTACTTTAAAAGTTATAATTACATTAAATAAGTTAATAAGAATATAATAATATTTATAAATATTTTTATTAAAATGTTATATCAAATATTGAAAAATAACACTTTCAAAAAGATTTTTTTTATAATGAACGCTCCTTACTGTGTTTACAAGAAAACAAAAAATTTATTAAAAAATAAATCATTTAATGTATTTTTATAATAAAAAATTAAATCTATTTAATGCCTTTTTAAAAATAATTTGAAGGATTTGATTAGTGGAGAATCAGTCAATGTTTCCTATTAAAAAAATTTAGTGCATTTTAAATCAAAATTAAGAGGGAGGGACATTTGAATTAAGAAAGGGAAATTATAAGTTGAAAAAAAATTGTAAGACAATATATATATATATATATATATAATCACTTGATTAACCGTTAAAACAAGAATTTCTGAATAATTTAATAAATTTAAGTTTTATATATAGGAAAGAAAGAAAATTTTGTTGTATTTAATAGTTTTATCATGTTTAAACATAATTATTTTCAATAAAAAAAATACATATGACCTATATAAAAAAATATTAAACATTTAAATATTCACATTACCATTTTGTGGTTGATTAAGGTTTTGTTCACCTAACAAAAGGAGATTTCGGTTGACGTATTCTCAGATCCTTTCGACTTTAAATATGTTAATCCAATTATGGACTATAAAGCCATGACATATTATATGAAAGCAACAGGCACTAACATTTTCTCAATGGCTTCTATGGTTACTGTTAAAGTATTTCAGATGTTAAAATTTAATATGTATCCTCATGTCAATTTTATTGTTCGATTCAATATGTGTATAACTTTGTTGATATATATTGTTATAATTTATATAGGATTAATGATAAAAAAAAAACATTATTATTTACTTATTGAAATACTTAAAGAAAACTTGTGCAAAGCAAAGGCTAGTAATGTAATAAGCACAAGTAAAGCTCATATGATGCATTTAAATAGTTATATTACAACTATTTGTTTAATTAATTTTTTGTTTACCTAAACAAAAAGGGAACAATTTTTTATACTCCTGCAGTACCTACTCTCTTGTAATTATTTTTTTCTTATTTAGCAGCTTTGACTTATTTTTATTTTTAAAACAACTTTCAGTATTTAAAACAACTTTATTTTATCAAGTTTACTCAAATTCCATATGTCAATCGTTAATCTATACAAGTTGTAAAATGTTGGTTAGCTAATGCAGAGATGAAATGTTATAATAGCTTTTGGCATGCATAGCATAACAAGATATATTTTGCTTCAGTGTTATATAGTGGATCTGTGTGTTTCCAAAAGAAAAGATTCACCTGACTGTAAATAGGTTCATAGAGCCCAAATAGCTAGAAGGCATGGCCCAACTATAATGGACTGAACCAAACCTTAATTGGACCCCCTCCCCCAACGTTAGTACCATTGCTCACTGCTCAGTGCTGAATTCTGATTGAAGTGGAATATACTTTGATGAAAAGAATTATAAATAATATGAAAAAAAAGGAATTATAAATACTATAAACTAAATGACAAATCTTAAATATAGTTTCATAATAATTAGAATTTTACCTTAATAATTTGAATAATTAAGATTTACATTAAAAATTATCCAGATTATCAAAGAAAAATTTTAATTTTAATTAAAATATAATACAAACAACAGTTTGAAATTTTATATCCATTAATAATATGATTTGAATATAATATATACGTATAAACAATTCTTAATATGTAAATTGGTTTTATAAATTTTGGTCAGACTCAAATCTTCATTCTAATAATAATAATAATATTATTAAAATTTATCCTAAGAATTATTGTTTACTTGTTATTAAATTATTATTAAACGGTTTATCCTCGACAAAAGACAAGACTAATGAAGACTACATCCAAGAGAGAAGAGGTTCTTCTCCCAAAGTCCGTCAAGCCGACGACAACCCGCGGCAACCATACCAAGACCTAACGAGAGATTTCTCTCTTATAAATATAGAAAATAATCTTCACCTTACAAATTGATTTTATAAAATTCAATTAAATTCAAATCTATGTTTTAAGAATGAACACATGTATTTATATTTTTCTCCTACGCTAAATCACTTACATCTCTTTTCTCCAACCAATGAAATCATGGTTATCTATCTTTAAGTATTAGGCTGGTTTCTATTATTACTATCTAGTCTGATTAGGTGAAGCCAAGTTGAGATTTTTTCAAAAGCTGTTTGTTACATTAAATAAAAGAAGTAGGAACTTTTTGGTGATTCATGATTGATGGTAGTTGTTGCTACCCACCAACCCTTCCTAATGAAAAGAAGGATTTAAATAGAAGGGTTGGTATATATGGCCACCAGAGTGGAAATGAGTCACACATAATGAACATTTCACATAGCCTTGGAGAAGGAGAGGATCTTTTATACCACCCTTAATGTGTGAATGCCATTTGCCAAGGTAAAATCGCAAGCTGAGGTGGAATTTTTTGTTATTTTCCAACTTTTCAAAAGCAAACAAATCAAGCAGATGTTGAAAGCAGTCCAAAGCACTTTTTTTGTTCCCAAAGTCGGATCACAAAAAGATATCACAATTTGAAAATCAATGCCTAGTAGAGTAGTGGGCTTCAAGCACCACACTCACGCAAAAGAGATATATGCATTTTAAGGAGTTGTCTAACTTATAATAACTAATAATGAGGATAACAACCTTATGGTAAATTATTGGTACCATTACCTCATGTTTGTCAAAGATTATCGCTATGATTTTTTTTAATTGCACCCATCATTTATGATGAGATAATTTAATTTTATCTTTTTTTAGATAAGTTAGACAATTTTACATTTTAAACTGTAAAATTGATTAATTAATAATTGAAAATAAAAAGTTTACACTTTTATTACAATTTGATTTAATTTCAATTATTTTTGTTAAAATTGAATAGCACATTTACTATATTTATATTGATTTGTAGGATTACATACTATAATTTTGAAAAGTTAGATACGAGTAAAAAAAGTAAATAATCTTATTCATCAATAAGAAATTTAATTATTGTGTAGATATCATATCATGCACGTGGATATAATATATCATTAATTTTCTTAGAAATAATTAATATCGCTTACTTTACAAAAAGAGTAACCCATTTTAAAGGAGTTAGATATTTTAAGAATTTGATAATGATAATATGTAATTTAATGTGTGTTAGAGATTTTAGTTTTGTTGAATTATGAGCTTATGAAGTGGACAATATATAATTAGTTGACTATGAAATACGAATAATATATAATGTATTTTTTTTATAAGTTTGTAATGAGTTATTATGATCTGGGGACAAAGTTAAACTATTTTAATTGGGTGTAAATACATAAAAATATCACTAAAGAAGATATTATTTTTATCTTTATTGTTTCAATTTTTATATGTTGGACAATAATAAGATAATAAATTTAAAATTCTGATAATCCATTAATACCTAAAGTCACGCGTGTTATTTTATATGTAGGCTTGGTTAAAAATAAATAAATCAAACTGTAGAAGTTTGTAAACATTTACACAAATAAGTTTCACTTATTCAAAAATTAAGTTTACTTAATTTGAAAGAGTAATTCTGATTGAATTGATATTTACAGGTCTCAATATATGTATATGAAAAAAAAATTATCTTATAAGCCAAAACTTTTGCATATAAAATAAAAAAATGAAAAATATTTTTGTCTTATATATATATATTACATTCAAAATAAAGATAAATAAAAATTTTATTTTCAAGACTTTATTATGACTCAAATAATTATTATATGATAAATTATTTTATTAATTATCAAATTAAAAAGTAATTTTAAATTTCATTAATATATAAATAATTTTTTAAAAATATCAGATCATATTAAATTAAAAACTAAAAAAATAAATTGATTTAGTTGGAATTTGATGTGATATTTAAATAGAATCATATATTATGTACCAAAAAAATTAGATTGATTTAATTTATTCAAATTAAACCATATATTATGTTTATGATTGAAACAGATGACTTTTTATGTAAAAGTTGAATCGAACCAAACTACAAGTACTTCTAATTTATTTGTTGCATCTTCTTTTGTTGCTCAATTATAATATAATATTATTATCCTTGGTTCCTCACTGATTGTCATCGTTAGCCTAAGTAGTACAATTAAAAAAGAAATTATTGATAAAAAGAAAATAAAAAATGATAACAAGTGCGGTAATTAAAATAATTTTTTATTAAAAAAAATATGACAGCGAATTATTCTATAGTTTCTTACATAACTTCATCGTAATTCTTGACAAAAAAAAAATTCTTTATTAGTTCATTAACCAATGTCCTTGGTGATACTAGTTAGCAAGATAAATATTATTCATACAACACTTTAACAACAAATTATATAACATAGAGAGTTAGACAATATATATATTATAATTAATAATAAAAAAATAAGTGGTGTGCTGACGATATTATAAGTTATATTTTCTCATAAATTATTATATTAATAGTTATAATCCCTAAAAAGAAAATTGTTTACATTTTGATGGGTTTTGTAACTGACAATGAGTAGATCGAAAATTCGATTTTCGGAACACAGCAAACACGTGCCATCCCGGAGATATATCAGCCGGCTTTCATGGACGCGTTGTTGTTCAACACGTGGGCTTCACTAACATCCTCGTAAGCATTTTAGTATAAAATCATTTCATCATATTAATTAATTAACTTCTACCCATTTTAGTGGCACATTTACCGTTCATAATTTTGTGACTTTTCGTCTATTCTCAGTTTTTGTTTTTTAATATAAAACCTTTCATATAGAGAAAGGTTTTCAAAGTCGAAACAAATCATTAACCTCAATAAAATATTTGGAATTTTTTATTATATTATAAATGTAAAATATCTGTCTTTTTTTTAGAACTAATCTTTGTTTCCGTATTTAATAAAATATCTATTTTTAATTATAATTTTTTCTTTTATAAAACTTGAATTCTAAATATTAAGAGATTTTAACTCAATTCTATTTAGATGAATATAATTATAGTTCCTGACTTTAAGTTAATCTTACAATCATCATAATCAAAATCTCGATTAAGTTAAGCACAATTTATCTCATATTCTGTTATTTGATAATTAAAAAAAATCTAAATTACATGTTACCATCAAACCCTAAAACAAAAATAGGTATAAAAGTTGCTGGCTACGCCCAAGTTGGGCAGAGAATAAAATAAAAGGAGTGTTTAATTTAGGTTAGTATTAACATACTTAGAATATTGTAGATACTCCTTGTACATGGAAGATCACTATTCTTCACGACATCCTGGTCCATTCTATATACATCCTGATCATGAATTTATGATTGTAACCATGTGAGAGGGCGCATTTAATTTTGATTGGCACAAGTTGTTATAAATTATAAATAAAAAATAAATTCTACCCATATAAGACCATTTAAGATTTTGATATGCTCAATTTTTCTTAATATATACTAAGCTTTTATAACTATAGGTCAACACCCTTATTATTATGTAGGCTAACAAACTCAAGCCTTTCAATAATTCATTATAAGATTTTTTTTATTTTATTATTAATTTTAGCTACCATTTAAATTAGTAATTAAATTCTAACTAATTAACTATTAATTAATTAGAATATTATTTTTTCTAACTGAATTTAAGTTATATTCATTTATATTTATTATTATTATAAATTAGTTAAAAAATAACTACAAATTTTAAAAATTTACTACAAATTAACTAAGATTATTTTCTTAATTAATTTGTTACTTATTTCATGCTACCATTAATATTATAGTAATTTTGTAACTAATTATTTTTACTAGAAATTAGCTACAAAATATATTGATTTTAAAATTAGTCACAAAATTATTTAGTAGCAAATTTTAAATTTTTTAGTAATGATTATTATATTGGAGGATAGACTTCAAGTTTTAAATAAATCAACAAATATATAATCTTATAATATAATACTAAAAATTTAATAAATAATAATATTACTATTATATTATTTACATTTTCCTAAATAACTTCATCTTTAAAGATTAAAAAAATTAAACGACTAAATATAATATTTTAAAAAATTAACTTAACCTTTAAAATAAATAAATTTGACTTAACCTAAGCCTAACCTCTTCGATCCTTTTACTATTCTAAGATAAAAAAAAAAAGCTAATACAGTACAAATTATTATTTATTAACTTATTAATTACTTAAATAATAATTAGATATTGTTGATTAAATTCTTTTTACTAATTTTCTCATAGTAAAGATAATAATTACAGAAAACCTTATTTTACATAAAAGGAACAACGAAACTTGTGCTATAATTAACAAATTTACGACTAATTAATTAATTTCAATATGTGTGGTTGGCTTATACCAGGTGGGATCCACATTTACAATGAGAGTAAGCTTCGCCAATAGAGTCTGTATTTTTCTTTTGTTTTGTCTTACATTGTGTATAGCTTATCTTTGTCAGGATGTCAGCATCAGCATATTTACATTTGTACATCATTTTGTTTTTATATTATTATTTGTATGTTACCTTATTAGTTATTATATTATTTTTTAACCTCATACTTATTAAGGAAAAGATTAGAGGTAGTGTATTAAGATGCATATATTTCATTTACCGTTTATTATGCCTAAGTAACTTATGCGTATCATATACAATATTTCTGCGATACGATTATTTTAAAAATATATAAAATATATATTTATGTGATATATATTTGGATATGTATAGAAATTTATAAAGTATAATAAATACGTAATTATAATTTATAAATTTAAATTAAAATATATTTCTTTTTAAAATAAAAATTATAAATTATTTTATATTATTTATAAATAAAATCATTCATAAAGAAGAATTTTTTTTTAATTCATCAAGAGACCATACTTCCATATTTTCACCTCATATTTTTTTTATAAGTTGGAACATCCAAAAAAAAAATCAATATAGAATAGTATCAAATAGTACTAAAAACAGATGCATATATATATATATTTTGTTTTATTATCGATCTTAGTAACAGTACTGTAAGAATGATGTAAATAAAATTACAAATAATAGCATTGCTCTTGAAAACAGAGTTGCGTTGATCTTCATTGGACAATGATTAATGATTAATATATATATATACACGGAGGCTCACACATTATGAGAAGTTTTATAAGGTAGCCAAGTTTTGCATCATCTCAGTTTCTGTGGCTAGAAGCGTGGTGGTCTCAGTTGGGGCTATGGCCATGTTGATCAGATCAGTAATGACAAGCTCTTCCTTCTTATTCATGTCAATGCTTTTGTTTCTTTCGGGTTCGTTATCTTATCTTATCTACTTTGTCTACTTCTGCTTGATTCCATTTTATTCCAGGGAAAGTGGATGAATAAGAAAATAAAAGAAACAATTTATATATGTTTATTCTATTCATACTCACCTTGGAAATGGAACATTCTATCTACCCTTATTGAGTTGTAATCAGAATAGCTTCATAAGAGGAATCAATCATTATTTTAGCTTCCTCATTCTCTCAACTTGGAGTAGTATCTATTCTCCTCATGATCTAATCTGGCTTAAAGGGCCATCTTGATTTAATGTTTGATCATTTGTGCAAGTTAATATACATTAATCATTTTAAAGAGATATTTCACTTGAAAACATGCTTATTTTGTTTTTTCAAATGTGTTTTCAGATTTGTTTGTGCAAATCCATGGCCATGGTTTTGGAATCAACTACGGACAGATAGCCAATGATTTACCTCCTCCCTCTCAAGTGGCTGTTCTTATAAAATCCATGAACGTGACTAGGATCAAACTCTATGATGCTGATCCAAATGTTCTAGAAGCCTTCTCCGAATCCAATGTGGAATTTGTTATAGGACTTGGAAATGAGTACCTAGAGAACATGACAAACACTGCCAAAGCTCAAACTTGGATTCAGCAGCATCTTCAACCTTACCTCTCACAGACCAAAATCACTTGCATCACTGTGGGAAATGAGGTGTTTAATAGCAATGATACTCAGCTAATGATGAACCTTCTCCCAGCAATGCAAACAGTGAATGATGCCCTTGTTAATCTTGGGCTAGACCAACAAGTAACTGTTACAACAGCTCATTCTTTCAACATATTATCCAACTCCTACCCTCCTTCATCTGGTTCTTTTAGGCAAGATCTTGTGCAATACATCCAACCCCTTCTTGACTTTCATGCTCAAATCAACTCACCTTTCCTCATCAATGCATACCCTTTCTTTGCATACAAAGACAACCCTGATGAGGTTTCCTTAAACTATGTACTTTTTCAGCCAAATCAAGGTTTGGTTGATCCAAATACTAATTTGCATTATGACAACATGTTGTTTGCTCAAATTGATGCTGTCTATGCTGCCATCAAAGCAATGGGACATACCGATATTCAAGTAAGGATTTCTGAGACTGGTTGGCCTTCTAATGGTGACCCTGAAGAGGTTGGAGCTACACCACAGAATGCAGCATTATATAATGGTAACTTGCTCAAAAGGATAGAACAGAAACAAGGCACTCCTGCAAAACCATCGGTTCCAGTTGACATATATGTTTTTGCACTTTTTAATGAGGATTTGAAGCCTGGTCCAGCATCAGAGAGAAACTATGGCCTTTACTATCCTAATGGTACTCCAGTTTATAACATTGGATTGAAGGGTTATCTCCCACAGATGCCTATGGCAGCTAAATCTAATGTAAGTAGACACATGATGGAAGTTTCATATACTTTTAAAAATATTCATTATCTTTTTTTTTTTTAATATTTTGCTTGCACATTATATATTTTGATTGAGTAATTTTTAATGTTTATAATGCTTCCGTCGTTCTTAATCTGCAGATTTTGTCAGTCAATTTTCTTGTATGTATAATTACTTGCTTCATCCTTGCTTTGGAGCTTTCAAGATGGTGATCAGAAGGACTCAAAGGAAACAGAGGAATTCCCATACTTGATTCCCTTGCAATAGAAAGCTATTCAAGGTGAGGAAAATTTTAATTTGTCCATGTATTTTTCTTTTTTTAATAAAATTTCCTTTTATTTTATTTGCAATGAAATTGGTATTTTCTTCAATTATTTTTAGTATTTGTGGGATACTGAATACTGAAACTCTAAAGGAGTTAAAAGGATAATATATAAGTAAAGGGCAGTAGAATTTTATTTTATTTTATTTTTCTTTTTTCAAGTCTTAGGTCATAAGCTAGATAAGATAATTACTGAACATTTTATGGATTCATTCTACCATGTTATAGAAAATTAGAAATGATATGGTTGTGTGAGAAAGTTCAGTTCAAAAGGGAAATTCTTTTTTATGCCACCACTTTAATTTTCACTTTCTAATATAATTGTACAAATTAGAACAGTTTGAAAATGAGTTAATGGGAAAGTTTTGGAACCATACTGTAGAAAGGTTCTGCCTAAATAAGTAAAAATCAATTAAAGCAGAACCTGTCAAATGCTGTCCAGTTCGTGCATGCCCCGAGTGGACTCTAGTGCCGACCTTAACTACCCCAAGAAAACCTCCATTACTCTTTTGAATATTAATATGTGGTAATTAGTCTCCATCTTCCTTATCTCCCACTTGCAATCATGCATATGAATCTTCCTGTGAATGAAATTCTTCTCGTCTTCAGCTATACAAAAGTACAAATATGTTGCATCAGATTAAAAAGAAAAAAGCCAACCTCACGTCAGAAATTCATACCCCACAAGTTTTGTCCATGGTTGTGATTTGTGAGCTTTATCTCACATGTATCTCCCTCTTGTTCCAATAGTTCCCTCCTTAAATTCTGAGAACTATTTTTTTTTTTAAGTTGTGTTATTCCTCCAATAGCTCATACAATGTTTTATACAATAATATTTTTTTCTATCCCATTATTTATTATATCTCATATTTCTCTTTCATTTTGTATTTTAATTATATATTTTATTTGGTTGACTTTAAAAAAATATTTTGAAAGTCATATCAATGATAATAATGTAAAATTATTTTATCATATTAATTCATAATTATTAAACTCATTTTATTATACAAAATAGCATTTCTCTGTTTTTAATCATACTAGCCATTTTCCCATGCTTCGTGCCATGCATCTCTTTTCAAATCTTCATCATGATTGACGTAACAATGTTCAAATCAAAACCATTAACTTAGTGTGGAATAAATAGTTATTGTGCAAGGGTACTATAAATAATTGTTTAAAGAGTTAAGAGTTTTTACTATCTTTACCAGTGAGTTATGCTCATGCTTATGCAATAGCAATTCCTGTGTTGTGTGAATTGTTTCGATCGATGTTAAATGTGTTGGAAAATTATTGATTGCGTATCATATATGACTTAATAATATTAATACCTCAAACTAGAAAGGGTTATGATCATCTGAGTGGCTAAAATTTTCGATCAAGGAACATAATTTTAAAATATTTTTGCTTCTTTTTTGGACAAAATGTCCTACAACATGAGCTGGTAATCGCTTTTAGGCATGAATATGGCATGGTCAAGAGCCTTGAAAGTAAATCGTTGTATTCATAGATCACTTATAGGTCCAAACGAGATAAGGTAATTGATAGGTAAAAGCATTCACTTTAAAATTTCCAGCTCAAACACTGATTCGGTGATTCTTATCATTCACTTTAAAATTTCCAGCTCAAACACTGATTCGGTGATTCTTATCGTACCTGAATTTTTGCTGCATCAAAGAGGCTTATTTTTTTCTGTTTTAGTTCTATTGACAAACAAAATATTATTATTTTATGCTTTGATTAATATAGTTAAAATAAAAAATATTAACATATAACCAGATGGATATGACTGACAGATAATTATATTTCTGATATAATTGACAGATAATTATATTTCTGATGTGATTAATAAATAATCATGTTTTTAAGTATGCAGTCATCAACAATTTAATATATACATAAAAGAATATCTTTTGAAAAATATCAGTCTCATAAATAATTTCTGCTGTGATTAACAGATAATTATGTTTTTAAGCATGCAGTCATCAACAATTTAATATATACATAAAAGAATATCTTTTGAAAAATATGAGTCTCTTAAATAGATTTTTGGTACAAGATAATAATCTCCGCCTCTTAGTAAAAAATATCCTCTTAACATAAAATAAGAAAATCATATTAATTTATTTTAAATATGTACTTTTTCTTTTTTCCTTTCAAGTAGAGTCAGCAATTGTCAAAGCATTATAATATTAGTTTGTTTTTATTTTTTCTAAGTAGAATTATTGTCAAAAGAAACACAGATAGAATGCAGTCTGGTGAAATATTTAATACAATTTCATGTACAATGGAATGCTGAAACTAATTCCATAGCCATTTAATGCGTGTAGGTAACGGTAAGTTTCGTTTTTTTAATATTCAACCATACAAAGGACTGCATGTAGAAACAAGGGTTAAGAAGTAAACTTAATTGTTGGGATGTAATAATGTGATTTCTCTCCATTATGAGAGATCTTTCAAATTGTGGGTGCTTCTTTCTCTAGGTAGAACATGAGTGGGAAAGGTGTAGATCTAAATCTAAGACCCCAATTTATAAAGGAAAAAAATGTTACATTTGATTTAATTAATAAATATAAATGAGATAGAAACTATGTATAATAAATTTATTAATTTTTATAATAATTATTTTGAAGTTATACAACGATAATTTATTAGTACTTCAAATTTATGTTTCAAATTTGATGTTATGAGCGAAATTCAAATCGGGTTCAATGTATAGACTGCACTAGATGGATGATATGCATCATTTTCTACTGCATTAATATAAATCCCTAAATCTAATACTTATTTGATTGCATGCTATTGGCTTTGATGTATCCTTACAGGGAGAAGGAAACTAAAGCAGCACAACTTTCTTTTCATTTGTCCAAGGAAAATCCTACACTTCGCATGAAGTTGCCATATAACTAAAAGATATATCAGAGTTAAAAGCATTCATTGATTTCACAATTTAGCAATAACCAAAATAAATTCCAGAAATTGGAGGTGTAACAAGGATTATAGTTATTTTTTAACAATATAAAAAATAGCCTATTTCTTAATTTTCAGAAATTGTGAGAACTATGATGTATATGCACAAGAATGGTAGAATTTTCCACACCATAGAAGTATATATTGGATTTTGGTGTAATCACCTTTTTAATTTATTTTTTGACAAAAAATTAACCCCTCCCTCCATCCTACACAAATAAAATCTTAATTTACAGTTAAATGATGTTTCTAATCACACAAAATTAATAATTCTTTTTTAAGAAAGTTGATTTATTTAGTTTAGTAAATTAATAATATATATTATTATTTTAAAATTATTCTTAAAATTATTATGATTCATCATTTCATTCTTTTTTTACCTAATTAATAATTAAATTTTATATTTTTTCCATTTTTATTAAGGCTCGTCATTTTAATTCTGATTAATAATCTTCAATCCTTACTAGGGAGAAAAAATTATCTTATTAATTTATAATTTTTATTATTTATTAAATTTATATATTTTTATTTTCTAACGAGGACTGTCATTTTAATTCTGATTAATAATCTCCAACCATTATTAGAGAGAAAAAAGTATCATATTAATTTATAATTTTTATAATTTATTGACTAAAAAATAAAATAATTAAAGATATTTTAATAAAAAAATTAATACAACAAATAATTTAGAAAGAATCTTATAAAAATCATTAAGCAAATTTTCTTATAGTTTATAGAACTACATGGGAACAAAATAAATAATAGGTAACCAATAAAAGGACAATTCGTGCAACCAACCATATGATATAGGTGATATTTAGACGACTTTTTATTTAGTTAATTATCATATTAGTAAAAAAAGGGTTAAGTAGATATAGAAAAGGAATCATTTTTCTATAATTTTGTTTAAATCCATGTAAAATGGCATATTTTAATATTGGGAAAATAACAACATATTTTTTATTAACCTATTCTTTCAAATATATTTTATTATTTAATAAAGTTTATAAAAAAACTAAAAAATTATGAATATAACATATCATAATTTGGTGGTTTATAAAAAAACTAATTAATAATAAAAAATGTGTTTAAAAATATACTATAACCATTCTTTATTAAGATTGTGAAGAGACCATATTCTCACCCACACCCTAATTTCCCCTTTTGCTCGTAACCCTGATTTCCCCTTTGTTCATAAGCTTTGAATGTGAAAAATATAAACAGGTCAAAATTAGAATTCTCATATATCAATTTTGCTTCTTTCAGCTTTAACTTGCTTAAGTGGACCGAAATTCACGATATTAAAAAGTTTACTTATAAAAAAATTAATCAATCATGATATTAAAAATATACTATTTTATTTTATATTGTTATCAAATCTCGCACGAAATAAATCATAAAAAATACTATCTTTCAATCACATATCATTATTAATATAATTTTTAAAATAATTATTATAAAAATTAATGAATTAATTATATATAATAATTTATAATTAAATAATAATATAAAATTATTTTATTATGCATAATTTAATTTTCAAATAATTATAATATAAATATATTTTAATTAAATTAATGTTTAGTTACATATTTAATCTTTATACTTGCATTATTTTTACATTTTAATCTCTATATTTAAAAATTATTAATTTTAATCTCTATACAAACAATTTTTTTACATTTAATTTTCTACCTTAAATACAATTTAACGTATTAATAATGTTTTAGGTTTAAGCCTCTATATTTATATTATCTTTACATTTTGTTCTTAATATCTGTGCAATCTTTATATTTTAGTTCATATATTTAGAAATTATTAGTTTTAATTTATATATTAGTGAAATTTTTACATTTTATTCTACTTACATTCTATTTTAACTATTATATTATTTTTAATTCTAATAAAAATATATAATTTTTCAACAAAAATACTAAGAGTTATGAATTAATGAAAAAGTTATATATATAATCATGAAAAAAATATTCTTTTCTACAAAATAAAAATATATATAATATTTATATAAATATATTTTTATTTTATTTTGTATTTATCATCAAATATCTTGTTCAACAACTAATTTTAGCAAATGTATTTTAATTTAACAAGTTAATAAATTTAAATTTTAACTAAAAACTAACTTTATAACTTTTTTTAACTAACTTATTAACTATATAGCATATACTTAGATATTATTAATTAATATTTTAATCATTGATTGATGATTATAAAACTTGGACAATTAAATTTCTTCTTTTTTATATTATAAAGATTGATAAAAAAAATTTAATTAATTACTTATTCAATGCACTTTTATTATATAAAATAAAAGATTAAAAATAACTTTTATTATTTACAACCCACTTGGGAGATACACATTATATATAATTTAGTCTTAATTCACAACATTTAATTGTCTTGTGTATATTAGATATAATATATGACATATTTTATTTTATATAAATCAAATATACCTCCTATCAAATAACTAGATATTATTTCTTTTGAAGTGTAAAAATATTAAAATAAACTAATATTTCCTAATAAAATATTTGTAATATTTAAAATTAAAAATTAAATCTTGATTGATATGTTAAAGATTTTGTTTGGTAGAGTAGATATGGTAAAGAAATAGGAAAGATAAAAGAATGAGTTAAAAATAAAAGACAATTGATATTTGGGGAGTAAAAACAAATGTGAAAGAGAAATTAAAAATATAGTTATTAAACTATTCGAAAATATAAATAAAGATATACATGATAAATAAAAAAAAACATGTTCATATGAAAATTAAAAACGAGTGATTTTTAAATATAGAAACTAAAATACAAAAATTGTACAAATATAAATATTAAAACATAAAATAATATGAATATAAAGATTAAAACGTAAAAATATTGTAAATATAAAGATTAAAATATAAAATAAAATCTTAACAATATTATATTATATTTAACAGACTAAATCATAGAAATTTTACTCATTAAAAAAGTAAATACAAATAATTATTAAATACAAAAACTAATAGAAAAGTACTATAAGAATAAAATGAGTAATTAAATCTTAAATTATATTTTTGTGGAGGTATAAATTTCCTATACTTGGATATTGTAAAATATTGTTATTGTTTTCACGTGCTTAGAAATTGAAAGAAAAGACTCTGGCGGGAAAAGAAATCTAACTACAAAACCCTAACCCTAAAGGCATTCCAATTCCGAATTGGAATCGAAGAAGAGCATGGCGGAGGCAGAGGAACTGCCCCGGGCTATCGTGCGCCGCGTGGTGAAGGATAAGCTATCCCGTTGCTCCGAAGATGGAGACATTTCCGTTAGCAAAGACGGTCTTCTGGCATTCTCCGAAAGCGCGAGGATCTTCATCCACTACCTTTCCGCCACGTAAGTAGGATTCGGATTCGATGATTGATTAATAGATCATGAAATTAAACAGTGGAAGAGAGTAAAAATGAGAACTTTTTGAGATAGAAGAAGCAGATTAGTGGTGGGGTGTTTGTATTGTATATTGTATATTGTATTTGTATCTGTATCTATGTGATGGATGGATGTATATATGTGATGTGATGAGTGTGATGCAGGGCTAATGACATATGTAAAGAGTCAAAGAGACAGATTATCAATGCTGAGGATGTTTTCAAAGCTCTTGAAGAAACTGAGTTCCCTGAGTTTGTTCGCCCTCTAAAAGCTTCACTTGAAGGTTTGAGTCTGCTAGCTCTAATTTATTTCTAGTAAATTGTCAAGTTCTAGTGAAATCACCTTGATCTAAAAGTTTGCGTGAAACATTGTGAGAATACCAGAGGCTCAGAGGAGTACATTTAGAACATATAAACATAGGTGGATGTTTAGGATTAGAAATTACTTAGTGATCACATCACTTAAAAAAGTTTAAAAAATGACTTTTTGTTTTAATCTTAATCTTTCGTAATTTGATTCAGTGGTCAAGATTCGCTCTTCTTGCCCTCTCATAATAAAAGTCCTTGATATGTCTCCTATATATAGAGAAAGGGTGTGAGAGAGGACGCATCCAGGTGAGAAATGAGAGTGTGAGATGAACAAATCTCAACTGTATGTCCAAGTCAGACATGGCTATTAATTTGACATGTTTGCAATTCTATTGTTAGGACTGAGTTTTTATGTCATCAGACAAGATATGGACCTGGCTTGTTAATTACTTTGTTCTTCGCTGTTGTGCTAACTGCTAAATAAACAAGCAAGATTAGCTAAAGCAGTGGAAAATATTTTGTTGAAAGCTACGAAGAGAAACTGGAGGATCTGTTGTTTTATTCGTGTACACATGTATAGTTGGAGCCTAGAAGGAGTACATTTTTGAAGCATACATACAAGACACTACTTTGTTTTGTATTAGTAAATTAGTAAATTAGCAATCTGTCTAATAAGATTTATGGTATTTCTTTTTCATATTGGAAAAAGATGATATTTATTGTTGTTTTTTATTTGACTAATGCACGCCCGTGGGAGACAGTTTGTTTTGGAAAAATTCATTTACTGTGTCTGTGTTGTTTCTAGCCCACCGTAACACTTTTTCTTCATTGCCAAACAGAGTTTAGGAAGAAGAATGCTGGAAAGAAGGCAACAGTGTCAAAGGGAAAGGAAGAAGGGGCCAAAAAGAAAAGAAAGTTGGAAGGTGAGTCATCTGATAAAGGTGACGGTTCTGATAAAGGGGACGACACTGATAAAGGTGAGGGTGGTGACGGCCAATGATTCAAAGGGATGAAGACAAGTTGCATTAATTATGATTGAACCAGGACCTTATATTTCATGTTATGTTGATAATGTCGCAAATATGGCTTTTTGATTGTCTGTTGTAGAACACACCTCCTACCCCTTATGTAAGGAGTATTTTAGGAAAGTAAAGATATTTCATCATCTTAAATATTGATGAGTTGCCCCTTATGTAAGGAGTATTTTAGGAAAGTAAAGATATTCCATCATCTTAAATATTGATGAGTTGCAATCTTTCACAACGGGTGTGTAGTAGAGGAAATAAAGTTGAACAAAATTGCCCTTTAGATGATATGCGTCAAAATTAAGTGCTGGACATAACTACATGAGCAGATCTACTGCATTTGTTATGAATGTTTGGACTGTATGAATGCCAACGACATAATTTTAACTATCGAGTTGTCGCGCCATTTTTCCATTTTACCTTTGATTGAGGTTATGATACTTGATGGTTTATTTGGTGTCAAATAATTAGAAAGAAACAAATTCCAAGAACCAGATAAACTGGTCTACAAGAAGAATTCAATATGAGCCGTACCTAGCTTTGATGGATGGATCAAGTCTTTTATATCCTATTTTTTAATCAGAATTAAAATTTCACTTATGTAATACATGTGATAAAAATTTAAATTAAAAGTAAATAGTTTAGCAAGTAAAATTCCAATTTTAATGAGAAAACATAATCTAAGGTACATCAGTAATTTTGTTTCTAATCTTGATCTAGATTCCCTTCACAGTGTCATAAGACCTATAGATTTGAATACTAGAGTTCTCACCGGCTATTAAACACCAGCATTAATCCTGTACTATGCCCTCTTTCTTTGGGTCCTTCCTGCGCGCATTCTTGCTTGTATAACATTACAGTTAGACCCAAGTTAAGTCTCCAATAACTTGGGTTGGAATGGACTATATGAGGTTAAGCATTTGCCCCAACACCAAAAGTTTATTAGTGATTGTGCAACTTTATTTTATTACATGTAGCCTTTTCAATGGGTTGGTGAGTGTAATAAAAAATTCTTAAAGGTGACACTAGTCACAGCTTTGTGCATCATTTTAATTGTAATAGTTTTTTATTTTAAATCTTATAGGTCCATATAGGAGTAAATTAAAAGTATAATTACATGAAAAACCTCCAGCAGTTCTTTATCATGGTGCAGATAGAGAACTGCTGGAGGTTTTCTCCAGTTAAAAAATGGTCTCAAGTATGGAACTATGGGATTAATTATCAACATAAGAATTCAACTTACACATAAAATGTCCGGTCATCGAGTATTTAATTAAGACTGAATCTACAGAATAATTTTTTAATAAAAAAATATGTAGCACATTTTGATGCATTAAATGAGCTTGTAAAGCCATAAGTACATAGTCGAGAGAAGAGGTGGTACTATATCAAGACCAGCTAATATGGACGGTATCTGCGCCCTTGGCCACCACCATCATTGTTGTGCCTTCCCTTATTTGAACTGCCGGCATTCCTATGGCCACTCCCACTGCCACCACTCCTGCCACCTCTATGATGTGAGGGTGGGGCTTGTGGCTGCATTCCTGGTTGTTGCCTGCAGAATAACATAAATTCTCAGGTTCTGTATTCAGGCAACTAGGGTGTCATATAAGGCCATTGGAATTTTATAGAAAACATCATTGCAACATCTTCTAATCTACCAAGTGTCATGACGTAACAAGCTATACATTTAGAGCAATAGTTCTACTTACAAGACATATCCAATCCGTCCATCAGCCAAAAGCATAGGCATCATGGCCATTCCAGCGGGAGTTTGACCTCCTCCATATAGCAAAGGCTGCAAAAGATACAACTCCAGCCATCAGAATCTCAGATTAATAGATAGTGAACTGAGAATAATCAATAGCAATATATACAGTACGGAGATCACATTGTATGTAAAGACACTTCCTGTAGCATATACTGATTAGTCTAATATGCCTGGTTTCTAATGAAAGTTAAAATATATTAATCATGTTTGACGATAAGGATTTAGATTCTATAGAAGTTAGTAGCTCCAAATGTCATTATTTAGCATCATAGCATTATGGTTTCTGTTAACAAAAAATGAAGACTTTACAAGAATAGTTTTGGGTCTGGAAACAGAAATGCAAACATGTCACCTGTGCAAGACCTGGAGCAGCATATCCTGCACCATAGGCACCCCCAACCAAACCATAACCAACTCGTGGTGGATAACTTGGAAGCAATCCTGGTCCTGCCTTCTGTGTGTTTGCTCCTCCAGACTTTTGAACAGCCTGTGGCTTTGCCAGAGAGCACTCTAAAATTTGACCTAAAACATAAAACAAACCTAATCAATATATGACCAACTTTCACATGAAATAATCACAAAAGGCTGGACAATATGTTACCTTCTAATTCATATCTTTCAGTGTTTTTCAATGCTTTCATAGCATTTGACCTCTCTGAAAAATGTACAAAGCCAATTCTGTTCTTTTCCTGCCCAGACTTTGCCGGTGGAAGAACCACCTTTGTGATCTTCCCATGGCGTTCAAAAAGCTTCTTCAACTGCTCTTGAGTTACATTCTTCGGCAGGTTCTTGACATATACTGCCTTCACCTGTTCATGCATGCACAACAATTCACTATATTCAATGTTTAGTATACAGGACAATTCATCTGGATAGGAACTGTTAAGATATAATCTACATTCAACAGCAAAGTGGTCTAGATTCAGTAGCATATTGCGTATGTCCATATGATAGAATATTAGTCACTTATAACAATGACCATGGTAATGTAGTTAATAACACAAGCACTTAATGTACTTATAATATATACTTGCAAGCAAAACATAATGTTTCAACATCCATTAAAACAATTAGCTCATGTTAGGATATTAGTCAACTATAGTTTCAGACAAAGTTAGCAGCTTAATTAGTTCTCTGATTAGTCCTTAATTAGCTTTTGTACTTATTATTCAATGCTGTCATAGTATAAAAAAAGAAGTACCAAGCTAAAAACATTTCTCTCAAACAAAATTTCTCTCTTTTTCAACAAAGTGTCAAAGTAGTCAGATTCTCAATGACTGTAACCCATCACGTTGCAAAGTTCCTAAAGCTTGTACTCTCTATTGTGGTATCTCTGTCCCATTATTCTCTTCTTGTTGGCTGTGCACCAGTAGTTCTGGCGAAGGAAGATTCGACAACATTTGAGAGATCCAAAGTACATTAATAATTGATGATCCATTAGTCTGCATAGGTGAATCCAGGTCTGGGATGTTGGCAGTGGTGAGTTGACGAGACTGCATGAATCTCAAATCTCCATGGTTGTCACTTGCTCCTTCCCGTCTCTGATCCACCATTGACCCTGGTAATGGTTTTCCTCACCACTTTATGTTGAAGATGGTCTGTTTCTCCCTTTCCACATCTTATGGAACCATAACTATTTCAGTGCTTGTTTCTCTCACTTAGCTTCATCATTTTTTGTTTCTTCCATGTTACAATGGTTCTGGGCCTTGGTCAACCTTATTATGTATTTTTTGTTTTCAGGCTCTAATGGTTGAACAAGTCACTACCACACTGAAAACCACTACCCTTGGTTTTCCACTCTCTTGATTGAGTGCGGCATTGTGTTCTTCTGTTGAGTTGTCTCTTCCTCCTCAAAATTGACTCCTTGTTTCTTGAGAAATTTATGCTCTGTTTGCATGAGTTCTTGAATTCCATCAACTCTCTTCTTGATCTTCAAAACGATGGAATCCAACAAATGTGATAGAACACCAATTGACAAAACAGTAAAATATGCTGAACATAGAAATGACATACAATGCAGCAACACACCTGTATTCCTAAAGACATCTTACATAGAGTATTCTATGAATAACTGTTGTTAAGGTAATTTCTAATTTTAATACAGAACTGTCAATGCAAGATAGGTTATTTCCAATCACATATTCTAAATTCTAATAATACATTGTTGCTCCTAAACTTCTACCCATGACTGTCAACATGACAGTTGTTGTTACACTTGCATCTAATAGTATATTACTGCTCATTATGGAGTTCCCGATCCTGGTCACCTTCTTCAAGAACACTACTGTATCCTCCATTTCTTTCTCAATAAGCAAACCTTAATTTCCATATCTCCAAGAAAAATCCAACCATTTAGAAAAAATTGCTATGAACCAAGAAATGGAAATCCAAAATTGACAAGAATTTAACAAAGAAACAATTCTATTGAATGATTGGGAATATAACAAGAGCCACTTCCACTCCACTGACAACTACGCCTTCAAGCTCTCACCAACACCTGGGCCCTCTTATTCGACATTAAAATAAATTGTAGAATGCTCCTCCTTCCTTGCCCAATGCATCCACATGCTACCAGACTCTATCTAGTCCTTCATGCACCACTTCGACAAGCCCCAAACTGGCTTCAGCATCGTCAGACTTCTGTACAATGACAGATTTGCCTTTTTTTAATGGTTTTTTGTGATGGTTGGATTTGTTGTAGTAGGGGGATTATTCCTAATAGGGTGGCTGGTGGTTTGGTTGGGTGTCATGCCACTGTGTGATGGGGACAAGGAAGAGGGAGGCCAGATGACGGTTGTGGACAAAAATTCTTAGTTTTTTTTTTTTGTTATCCTTCCCTTTTTACCACTAATGTACCTATACACAAAAGCTAACTTTGTATACTGGATAAGTCACCTAAAAAGTTTCTTATCATGTTAACCATAACTACAATTATCAAGTAAACTTAAAAGAAGGAAGGTGCATGAGTAAAAACCTGAGATGCAGCAGAGGAATCAGCATTTTTAGGATCAGCCCAGCTCACTGTAGGAGCATTGTCGTCTAGCTTAAATGTTGGGCTCATCATCTTTTGCCTTGAATATTCAGCACATGCGTGATTATAATAGTCAATAAAAGCAAAACCACGGTTATTGTTGGTATTCTTCATATCCTGAAACAAAGGATTGAACAAACATAAACATAAGAGAAGTTAAATAAAAAAACCACAACGCTGACTCTTGTGCACATGCAGTTGGGCATAATGAATGAGCAATATAAGAATGATTGTAATACATGATTACATGACTTTTTTGATGATTTAGGCATGACTATAACAAAAAATCTCTAGACACTTTTAATTAAAAGTGGGAAAGGAGAGCACGGTACAACATAACAATACATACCTTGACTAGTTCCACACCAGTAACTCCAGGTCCAACTTTAGTTACAATCTTCCTTAGATCTTCTTCACCCCAGCTTCTAGGAACATTGCCAATAAAAAGCCGGTGTTTGGCTTGAGATGTCGAACATTTTATTTTTTTACCCTTGGAGAATTGATCATTGACACAGTCAGGCATCAAACTTATACCAAATTACACTAAAAAAATTTTGCATAATGCATATGCAATGTTTGTAATACTAGAGTAGCAGTAATAAAGCCACCAACTTACAAGGAGAATCAGTTATGAATACATAACAACTAAAATTATCATATTACCCTGAATTCTGTATTATTCAGCTCGTCAATGGCTTTAGAAGCCAATTCCACACTTTTAAAGGTCACAAAACCAAAGCCCTTGTTCTCAGAAGAATCCCTTCCCTTCATTACTCGAACCTGTTTTCTTCAAAATTCAAGTTAATGGATGACATTGTCTATAAGCATAAACACAATACAATAACAATGGCATAGACTGACCTCTGTAACTTCCCCAATATGCTCACAAAAATATTTCAACTCCTCATCTGAGACATCATTTGGAATGCCACCAATGTATACTTCAGACCCATGAGGAGGAAGAGAAAGGAGTTCAGCATGCTTTTTCTTCTCATCCTCATCTTCCACATTTGCTTCATCACTGCTATGGTTTTGCATGGCATCATCTTCTTCTACTTCTTCAACCTCTTCTTCCTCTTCTTCTTCTTCTTCTTCCTCCTCCTCCTCCTCCTCCTCCTCTTCTACCTCTACCTCCTCCGGGTCCTCCTCCTCTTCTTCCACCTCCTCTTCTATCTCTTCCACTTCCTCTTCTTCCTCTACTTCTTCATACTCAATTTCTTCTTCTATTGCTTCATCCGGATCATTTGCCTCCTCAAAATCGACCTTCTCATCAGATTCAACTGGCTTTTCAGGCTCAGATGGCTTAGCTGCTGATGAAGAATTTGCTTTTCCCCGAGGCATCTTACGAAACTAATGAAACAAGTTTGTGAGGCAACTGTGACGAAGGCACAGAGGCCAGAAGAATTCCTGGGAAGAAGTATACACATATCGAAAGGAGGAAACAAAAAGAAAGGCCAAACAAGGGTTGCAGCGAATGAATCTCAGTGGAAGCCGTGCAATGAGATAAGACTTATACGGCAGCAACGCAAAAGACGTTCATTAAAGGGACAATGACAACATAATTAGCAGCATTGACAGGCAAGTCAAAAAATCAATAAAAAGATCCACGAAGGTGGTGAAAGGGATCCGAGTTCAAATGGCATGTTGGCGAGCACAAGCTCTTAAATAACACAAAGCCAAACGAGGGGCAATGAAAATCCAGATTTACAGGAACATGAAATGTAAACATGAAAATTTACCACTCAAATGCAAGGTGAACAAACAATTAGGCATCAAAGGAATGAGAAGGCAGAAAAAAAGGGAGAATCACCAAGTGTCCAATCTCAGAAAAAAAATAACAGCAGTTTCCAAACAAAAGTACCAACCTGTGCATCTTCCTGCCACAAATTTACAGATACGTACTAAGTAGGGTTCGTTACGCAACCAACTAATCACTAATGCAACCTTAACCAGAATACATCAACCTTAACCAGTGTAAATTGTCTTGCTGCAGAATTTAGAGGCCAGAAAGAAAGGAGAGTACCTTAAGGTAAACGTGGAAGCTAAGCTACGCAGTGCAAATTGGACAAAATCGAAGACCAAGGGAACACGACGATATCGTAATGGATCCAAAATTTCTGATATGAAAACAAAATCAGTGCAAATTTCTGAATAGAGCTTTTAAATTAGATACGAAAAAAAGACGAACCCTAAAGTGCTGTTTCACTAGTGCTCCCAAACGCGAAATTTGGTGCCGCCGTTAATTAGAGATTTGGATTTTTCTTGTTTTATGGTATGCGACAAGCCGTTTCTAATCTGCTGTCCAAAGGCTTAGAGACCCAGAGGCATGTCTGATGGAACTTTATTTTCCAACACTACAAAAACAAATAAGTTATTGGTATAATCATTTTTACATTTTTTTATCTCTCTTCAGATTATTTTATTTTTCGTCTTGCTGGAAAATGATAACCAAATAATATAAATATAAAATAATGCAAAGAGATTTTTTTTTCTATATAAAGACTTGGACAATTAAATAAAGTTCTTATTTTAAAATTTTAATTTTTATGTTAAAGATTTGTATATTATAATTTATTAAAAATTATTTAAATATGACCTTTTAAAATAATAATGACAAAATAATAATTTTAAAATATATAATAATTCACAATTAAATAATTATAAAAATACATTTTACACTTTTTTACATACAAAACGTGTTTATTTGTGTTTGTTACACATAAGATATAGTAGAAGTTCGTTTGGTTATTGCGATGAAATAGAATAAAAATATAAGAATGTGATAAATAAAATAATGTAAGAGTATAAGTACTTATACTACCTAATATTTGGTGAGAATTAGATAATTTCTTAAATAATTAATATAATTTTATCATAATATAATATTTATATATTTAATATTGTTTTTACAAATATTTATTTGATTTTTAATATTTTAATTATGCTATAATTAAAGTTTACATGTAAAAGTTATTATAAATATAATATAATATGTTGAATACAAATCTTTTTAAATATATATCTTTTATATTACGTCAGTACAATAAAAGATTATCTTTATTTCTTATTATAATTCTTTCTCAATTTTCAACAAAAACTAATTATTAACAAAGTTAAAAATATTTCCTAAAAAACATAGCTCCCTGTGTGACTCAAGTACAAAATCAAATAAGGCTGATATTATACCAATTGATGTGCAAAAATTAAATTTAATTTTCCATATTTTCATGAGTAAGTGTAGGTAAAAAGGTTATTTCACATTGGGAATTATTTGATTTGGAACATAATATATGGTATACCTATAAGAAAATCAATATATAGAAATAGTAAACATCATAATTAGGAGGAGGATCCATTTTAAATGCTTAAAAAATTAAATTAAGTAGAAAAAGAGCAAAAGGAATTAGACACATTGCATTTTAAGTTTTGATATTAAAGTTAAATGGAGAAATTTTTTTATTTTTGAAATAAAAGTTAAATGAGAATTGAAATGAGTATATCTATAAATAAATAACTTTGAAATGAATGTAAAAAAGCTGGAAGATAAGATCATAAAGGTTTATGGTAGAAACTTTTAATATAATTAGCAACTTACACACCAAAGTAAAAATTAGAAGAGCACCACAAGATGGAATTTCGGATGATCTAGATTTTGGGTACTTCTGTTCAAAGAATACTAGAGGAAGAAAATTTTAGCGGTCACACAAGGAGTATGTATAAAGAATTTAAGAATTCCGTCTATGGAAAGTATGCGAATATTACATAAATATTTATTAGTTATGCCTTTATAATATTATTTTTTAGATCATATATTAATTTATTAATAATTTTAGGTTTAATTAAATTTTTTATTTAATTAAGTGTTTTTTTCTTCGATTTTGTAAAAAAGAATTGAATAGTAATGTAAATTCTAAATCGTTTATTTGTTGTTTTTATTATTTAGGAATGAACATAAATCTTCTAAGGCGCATAAAAATTGAAGAATCTAATTAAAAAATTTGTAAAGTTTCAAATTGGATTAATGAATTAACAAATATGAAAAAACAATTCATTTGTTTTACATGATCAAATTTAATTTCAGAATTTTAAATCCAACTATATTTAAACCATCACAACTCTTGGCTCTTGTAATTTTGATGGAATACTTCTTTATTTATAGTCTCTTTTATTCAACATATATTATTCCCAAACATTCTTTCTCACTCAATTCTAAACAAAAATCATCACTACTTGTCATTTAATATAGCCTATCTTCCTGATGGTTGGAACCTACAATGTATGTCATTACCAGAAAACTACAATCAGAAACTTAATAAAGTCGATTAAATATATTGACTAAAATGCTTACCCAAAATAGTTTGGATCAATTTGCTCAACCTACTAGAGATCCACTCCCAAAAGTTTGTTTACTCCAAATTAGACGAGAAATTAAAATGTGTAGTTTCATTTCAATTAGAAATTTAAGACTCAAATATACTTAAACTTAACCATATTTAACCCTATTACCATCGACACCATGGGAGCACAACATGATATCATCATGCACCATGTCAACTAATCGCTTCATCATCAATAGTGTATTAACAAAAAAGTATCACATTAAATAAATAAAAAATTACATTAATGATAGAGGCTGAAAGGGAAAAACAATAATTACATAGACTAAAAATATTTTTTTACAAAGATTAAAAATAATTTTTTTACAAAGACGAAAAATAAAAATAATTAATAAACTAAATAGTGACAGTCCACGGACAAATATTTAAGTTTTAAATATAAATTATAAATTTAATTTAGAATTAATATAAAATAAAAAATTAAAAAAATATAATTTTATTATAGTTTTTGTTGACTCAAAGATCTTACAAACTTACTCAAATTTTAAGACATTCATGTTCAGTTAATTGATGACTTAATGGACGAAAATCTTAAAATCTCAATTAATAAACATAAAATGTTTAACATAAACTATAATAAAATGATATTAGTTTAAAATCAACCAAGATATTTTTCTATTTTTAAATAACTACTTTTCTCAAAAATTTTATTTTATATTATTTTAAAATTAAATTTATACATTATATTTATGGTTTAAATATTTATTCATATTTATAAATATGTTATTTTTTTAATTCATGTAATTTTTTTTTTATCTTTATAAAAAATACTTTTTATCCTATAATATTTTTTAATCCCTATTGTTGATATAACACTTATTTTACATGACATTTTTTTATAATATAATATTGATAATGTGTTGATGTCATCTTGGCATCAACAAATTAACATTTATGTAACAAATGTTAACAACAAAAAATAAAAATAAATAATTTAGAACTTATTAAAATTATTTTGAAAAACAATTACATAGACAGAAATAAAAAAATACTCCCGAAAAAATTAATTAAGTCTTAATTTTAATATAGTCTTTTTTTCTTGTAAGAAGGAATAATAAATGCAATTTGTAATTTTTAAAATATATAATAAGTAATAAAATTATACTTAAATTATTTACACACCTTAAAACTAGTAATCTTATTGGTAAGAATAATATAATAAATAATGTATCATATCATAAATCACTTACTTTTTAAAAAATTATAAGAATTATTTAATTAGTTACTTGAGACAATCATCTCAATCCCATTTAGTTAGCCCTACCTGAATTAATAAAAAAATTGAGATTGTGAACTCATTCTTATTGAGTAATATAAATAGTAAGATATGAGCAACAATACAATGTGCTAAATAATATTTTTATATGGGCATTGGAGACTTTCCAACATGATCATTTATTGTGCCTGCTACTTACATGCCTCAAAATGCAAAGGGCATGCATAATCACACAACATGTTTATGATAAATTAAGCCTCGTGCAAAACTACATCCCGTAATCACATGAAACAAATGTGTTTTGAAGAATTCTTGAATTGAGTCTTAATAATTTAAATAAAGTGAAATTGAAATTACGGATGGAAATTCAGTGATATTATTCTTGTATATACATTAGAAATTATCTGCTATGATAATTAATGAACAATAATTTTTTATTTAAAAATAAATGCTAAACCCCTTTATATACTGATCACTTGTCCAATTTCTAAGATTGAATAAAACCACAATGAATTATTTTAAATATTATTTTAAGTATTTTTATTATTCTACATGTCATTGTGAAATGTTCAATGGTTTGAGAAAAGAAAAAAATGAAAAGGGTATGTACAAATAGAATTTTGTCATAAAATTTGAACGCTGATTTTAACATGTTACATTGATAGTGTGAGTTTGAAAATATTATTTCTGAGTTCAAAATCACGTCAAAGATGCAAAAGCTATCTCAAATAGCTTCGGTTTGGCCGCGAAATCAGACAGTTAGTTATCAAGCAAGTTCAAAATTTTTCTACCATGTCAGTGTGATATCCAGTATGGATTTTTCCCCGTTACAAAAGTAACATCATAGTCCTGATGGTAAAAACATTAAATGATAAAAATAAATACATTTTAAGAAAATTTAAACCGTTTGATCTAGATCGAGGGACCTTGCAGTTACTTCTCAACCACTGAAAATCCAGATCCTACAAGATCCATTTATAATTTTTTGGGGTGTTTTACCCCCCAAAAAAAAAAAAACCTTCTCTTAACATATTTTACCTTGTCTCAATAGCAAGAAAGAAACTCTCAAATAGTGGTGTATAACTTGAACTCTAGAGACAACAAATAGTATATGAACTCAAGGATTATTATTCAATATAATATCTATTGATATAAACTTATTTGGAAAAACTTCTCATAAGTAATTTTAAGAGAAAAAAAATAAATTTTTCATAAGCTACTCATAAATTAATTTATAGATTTTTTATATTAATTTATCTAAAAATTAAATTTTAATTTATAAAAAAAAATATTTTATTTTTCTTATTTATTTTTTTTATAAATGTTTATGAACATTTTTCTTCTAACAAGTTTTATGACTTTAAAACCTTAAAACCTTAAAAGTTTCTTTAAATGAAATGCGGCGAGTTTAAAAATTAGAACGAAAAGGGCAAGTTTTATACCATGAAAGTTTGAATGGTATATCACCATGTCAGGAGCAAATGGATTAGACAAGGGATCCAATCGATTAGGTTAGTTTTGTCATAAAAGATAAGAACTTCCTCAAATAAGTTTATTGATAAATGCAAGGGGCTCTAATAAATTAGGAGCTTGTATTGTCAATATTTTTGTCGAATCAAAATGTGACAATTGATTAATTGTTGTCTGCAAATTGATTATTTCAATTCTGGAAGCATATTTTCATAACAATGTTTATATAATTGATACCTATGCATAACTCCAAATTAAATTGTAAATATTGAGTTCATCACGTCACACCCTTGTATATGCAACTCATCCATCATGAAGAATATCATTCGGTTCATTTGTTAAACATTTGTGTTTTGTGATTATCAAAATCGTGTAACATTCATACATAAACACAATTGTACACTAATTATACCCTATAAATTTTGTCAGCTTTAATATTTACTACCTCAAATTGCCGTAGCTAGTTTAGAGAAACATACATACCCGCTGCGATTGTCTGGAGATTTGTCCAACACCTTTTTAAGCCAAGATGCAGTTTGTGATGGCCTGTTGAAAAAATATTCATCAATAGGATATAAGTTGCAAACGAAAGATTATTAGCTGCCATCCATCCTTAAAGAAGGATCTAAAAAAGCAACGTTGTAGAGGATCGAATTCTCAACACATCACTTTAGCATCCAAATTCCAAAACGGTAGGTCATTAATATAATCCTTTTCTCCATTAACGGAAATAGAATTAGCAGCAAACATATGTTAATCTAGAAGATTAGTCGGTGTCAATAAAGATTAACATCAGCGCTAACTCCATACAGACAGAAGAGAGGGTTTTATCAAGGAAAAAAGAAAAGAGAGTATTATAATGTACATTGACTAGCACTTCAAAAAAGGGTATAAAGATATAAAACAGGTACAACAAAGGCAACCAACCACCAGCTTGACTCCATGGTTGGTTCTTAACGTAAACTAGAACTCATCCTTACAAAATGGAAGCGCCTAATGTATATAATTCCTGTATCTGTAAATAGACATTGTACCCCAAAGGGATCCCTATTTCATGAACTCTAAAACTTTCTGTGTAATATCTTCAAGGAAGGAAACAAAACCCATCACACTGGTAAGACCACTTCCATCAACATCCTGCTCTTCAATCAGAAAGTTCTCAAAAATTGAGGCATCATCCTGCCCTCCTCGAATAAAAATGAGTTTAGGAGTGATGCATCTCTCTTGCTTCAATTTGTTGATTGTAGTCCTTAACAAACCTGACAAGGTATTTTGCATAAAAAATAGGCAGAAAATCGTTATATTTTAACAACTAATGCAGTGAGGGACAGAAGGTAAAAAAAGGCTTACAATCATGGGGTGGAGGAAAAGGAAGTGTTGGATCTGCAGTCGAAGAATAAAACACAATCAGAATTGTGAATGCATCAAGGAAAAATATCGGACTGCCACTGGTAATCAGTGCTGCACGACTCAAAGAATGGCGAGGATATGCTTGTTTATCTGGAGTAGCATATGATGTCAACACAGGATACACAGCACGGTGAAGGGAACTGGGTTCCAACATGCTACAAAACAAATGAAAATGAACTGCACAATCAATTATTGAATATATAAATTTAAAGCTAGAAAGACAAAACTACAAACCAGGTTGCTGAAGTTTTGCATTTTTATCAATTAGTTACCCAACTACATCCCAATTCCCATACCCTTATCTTTCATTGAAGGTATTTTTGCACAGTTAATTCTTGTGAAAAGTATTCTAATTTTGCTCATCTTAAGTTCTTAACCTAGACAAGGGAAACAGATTTTTACACCTATATATTTATTGGGCTTGATACATTACAAACAGGGAAAATAATGTCCCAAGATAACTTTTATTCCTACATCATATACGCATACAGTTGCTTGTAAATCCATGATGAATATGATTTTATTATACATTCAAAGTCAAATGTGCTTTCTTGTAACAAATTGTAGCCAAACTACCAAGTTATATCAGGTAAAAGATTTGTCATACTATTTGTCATACAAATTGTACTTTTCATTTAATACTAACATGTGGGTAATGTTAACAAAATTCATAAATATATTGTCCATTATTTATGCAAGTATATATCTTGGACTCAAGTTCATTCAGCTTTATGTTAGTCTGTTTAATTCTGTCCACCACACAATTATGGCATGATTATGCAAACTGCATTGCACAAATAAACCTGGGAGCACCAATTACCTGAAAAGGCATTGAAGATAGATGCGATAGTCAGGATGAACACCTTCTTCATGAAACCGGAGAAGAGGATTTCGAAGGAGGGCAAAAATTAGGCGCGGTAGGGGCTGCAATTGAGGACATTGAGTGAATGAGACATCAATCTGAGATCTTATGGAATTTCCATTACTATACTGAATAAGCTTATATGCATCGTTGTACTGAGCTGTGAGGATCACTAGCCATTCTTGAAGCAAAATTCTACCCTCCCGAACTCCTTCCTCCAAAGAGGCTAATATAACCTGCAGAATAAAATGAGTAAATTAATCAGAAATTTAAGTTGAAGAAAGACAGAGAACTCATAAATTAATAAACAAAAAGGCAAGAGAATAATATTATTGTGGTAATTTATATCAGTAACAATAGTTGGCAGCTTTAGAAAATAAAAATAAAAGTGAAGCAAGATACCACATACAGAATTAAGTTTGAATATTGGGACTGAAAAACAATCATCAATCCAAACGGCATTGAAGTTGGGTTGATTTTATAATTTACCTTGTGAACAAGCAAAGACAGAACAACTTCAGGATCACAGCTATCATAAAGTTCATGAATGTTCTGAGCAACACCAAACTGCAAAGTTCGGATCCTTAGTCGACGCTGAAGAGAATGCTTGGTTCTGTATCAATAGTCAGCACAACAAACAGAGCCTCAAAATCCTTCACTCCATCATTAAGTAATTTTTGGTTGTCGGAAGAAAATAAAAATTTAAACATAATTATCAGGAAAAATAGGGACCCAGGTTTAAGGCCAAACAAAAAACCAACAATGAAATATATTGATATTTCAAAAGGCAGAGGTTACAGAACAAAACAAACCCATAGCAAAATTTATAATGTAAAAACAAGTGTAAACATTAATTATTGGCAATTAAATTCATGATCACATATTCCCAAATTAACAATAACAATTTTCAGAATGTGAAACACTGATACTCTTTACTTGAATCATTAATTTTCTAATGCACCAATACAGCCTCTTGAGATACCACATAATTGATAAAGATACACTACAGTACAGAGTGAGTCCTGAGCAAAGAGTAGCAAGCAGAAGGGAAAAAATAATATTCATCTACAGATACAGCTACTCAAAACATTATATATCAGAAAAGTATGTAGGGAATTTCATAATAACCATGTTCTCCATCCAGAATTGGGTCCCTAGGATGAGAAAACTAAAAATATATTCCCTAGAAAATAAGCTGAACTATTAACTAGAACTTGCTTCAAATGTTCAAAAGGCAGAGTCTTTCATTTAAAAAACACCATTACTCATGCTTATGTTCAACTTATGATTTATAATTTTTTGGAGACTAAACAAAATGAGTAAACCCCAATTTCTAGTCCTTGACATTGTAAGCATTTAGTCCCTGACTTTGTAAATAAGTATTCATTTTAGTCCTTTTCTACTCTCATTTTGCAACAAAAAAAAAATTAAGTGAATGCCATTTTGTTTAATCAGGGACTAAAATGAGAATTTTGTAAAATCAAGGACTAAAGCAACCAATGCTTACAAGTTAATTTTGGAGACTAAAATGAGGATTTACTCTATAAACAAAACCTAGAAACATTAAATAAGGTTTCATGAATGGTAAAATATCCCATCTTCAACCAACAGATAGGGCCACTTCTACAAGATGACAGAAAAGGTGGAATAAAAGTCCATCAATAATTTCAATCAGGCTGTTAGCTAGAGCTTCTAGACCTCAGGTCCCATCTTGCATGCAATAATGTCTTGGAAGATATTCAAAATCAGCATGGATATAGTCTTGGAATTTGAAATCAGAGAATATACAGAAGCTTCAGTTGCACAAGAATTGCCAGGGTCAAGGAACAAGCTAAACAACTTTGGAAGAGACATAGTTTGTGTCCATTGATGACAAATAGGTAGAAGTTAATAAAAAGATTAATTAATCTGTTCAAATGAATGAATTGACCATGAATTGACTTCACCTACCATAGACAATATTGAAAACAATCCATACATCAACAACAGGAGAACATGAATACAAGCAATCTGATGTTTGTTCTCTGCTGATTATCGTACCTATTTGTAGAAACCTCTCCTGAATTAGAAGGTTCCTGAGGAGGAACAACAACTGAGTACTGAAATGCTATCTGAATTGTAGGAACATCTGCTTTACTTCTGTAAACATAAAAGTAACAGTAAACCTTAATTAGATTATCAGAACAGGAAATGTATTATACAAGAAGCACAGCTATCTTGTGATAGAAATTATATATCAAATTATAGAAGTTATGATATTTAAGATCAAAATTTATTCACCTACTCTTATTTCAAAAAGTTTGTTTTGCATTCAATTCACATGCTAACAAGAGTTTATTTATATTATCTAAATCCCATAGTCAAAGGGAAAGCATTCTTTTTGTACATAGAGGAAAGTTTATTTTAATATTTGGCGAAATTCACCATAGTTCTGGGCAAAATATATGGATATTTAATCATCCCTCCCCCTGCCCCCCTTCTCCTGGCCCTTGCATGCCTAGCAAACTCTAGGATTTCCTTGTTCATGAGAAATCTAAAGTAAATAATCTTATTAACAGTTTTGTCATTCTGATCTGACTCACAGATTGTTGGAATTATGGGGTTTAGGTATAGAGGAAGAGAGATAAAAGAGAATGAAATACAGAATTTATATTAACTGAGATGTATCACAATGTGTTGAGTGTTCATAAAACCTAAAGTACTAACCCTTATTTATACTAATCTTAATTATAATTAATTAGAGAAACAAATCATAATAAGATAAGGAAATATGGTAATTAATCTTAAGAGATAATGAGGAAATAGAGAAATTAATCCAAGAGGATAATCTAAGTTATGATAAGATAAGATATTTTTGGATATTTCCATATATTCTAACACTCCCCCTTAAGCTTACACAAAACTCTTTAACTTTAAATAAAAGAAATCAAACAATATAATTTGACACAGTGCCGCTGCAGAATGAAGGGACTAGGAAGTTTCTCCAGGAACTGTGGGACCTCATATCTCAAGGAAAGCTGCAAAGGCATGCAGGTTGATGTCTCTGGAAAAGTCACAAAACCAACTGCTACTTCTGGTAAAACCAAGAGACCAGACTGTTTTCTATGAGAAAACCACAGAGCCAAACTCATCTTCGGCAATGTTGTGGGGCCAGACTAGTGGAAGAAGGACAAGGAAGCCGAAAAAATGTTTGAAACATATCAGTAAAATGCACAACAGAAGCTAAGATGGAGAAAGGGGTGACCAGAATGAAGAACACAGCCAGAATAAGGCTGAATTCTTAGGAAGAAATAACATAGCAGAAGGGATTGAAAACATCAAAAGATGCCAAAGGGTTGATACAACATGATTGATGATTAATTTGAAGAATGAATCAGGAAATTAAAGTAGAACTCCAAATATCAGGGAGCTAGTGACAGGACATGTCATAGAGGATGGTACCATCCTGATACCATATTGTAATTATGAGGTTTTACCATTTTAGGTATATAGGGAGGAAAAGAGATAAGAGAATGAAATACTAAGATGATAATAACTTAAATGTAATATAATGTGTTGATACTTGATATGTTCGTAAACCCTAAAGTACTAGTCCTTATTTCTACTTATCACAATCCTAACTAATTAGTGATAAATCATGATAAGGAATATAGTAATTAATCTTAAGAGATGATGAGGAAAAAGGGAAACTAATCCTAGAGGATAATCTAAGTTATACTAAGATACTTTCATATATTCTAACAGAGATAATTGTAATACTTGTGCTTGATAGAGTGCTAAGGGTAGTTTAATTTCCTTTAGTAAGAAATATGCAATTCAAGTTCAGCACTTCAGTAAATAAAAAATAACTGCAAAACAGCAGAGGATTATAGGATTAGTTAAGCATTTGCCAACAAGATACTCTTTTGGAACACAAGCAATGAAAATGACATAATTGTCTAGCAAAAGCCACATGGGTTAGTATAAGGATGATTTCAACTGCTTAGATCAGATTGTGTTAGGAACCAAGGATAGAAATGGAAAAGAAAAGAAAGATTTTTATATAGGACTAAAAGAACAAGGAATAGGAGAGAAATCTCTCCTCCAAGGGTTTCCCCTTCACAAAGGATTTCTCCTTTCACAGAGAGCATAAGCTCAATCTACAGATTATACAAGATACCCTGTTTCTTCTCTTACATCCCCTATTTATTGACCTTGCAAATCCCCTCTAACTAACTAACTAACTCCTCCTACTAACTAATTACAATAACTGTCCTAACTAGCTTCCTAACTCCTAACATTGTGTTTGATAAGTTATAAGTTACTTTTCCAGAATGTGAATTACAAAATGCAAAAACCCTAAAAACTGGAGTTTCCATGTTTACATTAAAACAAAACCACAAATAAAACACACAGTAATTGATGGAGAAACTAATCAACTATGAGTTTACTATGTGGATTGCCTCATAAGTCATAATACAAAGTATAAAGTATAAATAACAGAAGTACAAAGCTTAACATGACATTTACAATTTCTTAATTCCCCTCACTTAAATGAACACATTAAAAAATGTATAAGCATTAAAGCTTGTAAGACATAGGGTTGTAACCAGTAGCATTTTATACCTTGAAAATCCAATGTTGTTCTCAAACACAAAGTCGTAAGCATATGTAGCATAAGAACCACAACATATGATGTGTTGTACATTTTCATACTGTGGATCTGGAAAGAAGTGACCATACTGCAATAAAATAATAAGTTAATTCTATAGATTAATAGACTATAAATAGATGCAAAATTGTGAATTACAAATCCACCCCATACAACAAACTTACAGAATTGCCAGGTTTAAATTCAGTGGAGGTTCTTAACCGCAGGACACAACCAAAAGCATATGGTCGACTCAGCATTCGATACCTGCAAAGAGAACAGATCACAATATAGTCACCCAAAGTGATATATGTGAAAGCGTGTACACAAATATCATTGATAGGTAAGGTGCTATCGGTAGCATTTATGATTTCAACTACATTTGAGTTTAGATACCAAATTAGAGTTCATGTTATCACTTAAAGTGATTAATAAAACAACATGTAGTCAATTCAATTGTACTTGATTATTTTGAGTAATAAATAATTAAGCAAAATAATAAGCATTTATTTTGATATGATCAACATAAAATATATTTTTTTAATTTAAATCTAATGTGACTAAAAGGAAAAGTGATATGTAATACCACCTCAAGTTGAGATTGCATTGAAGATACAGTCACACAGCCAATCAGCAAATACTGAACAACTATCTCTTACTGATTATTTCAAACAATTGAAATGATTTTACCAGTAAAGCAAGTCTAGGGATATTAAGTAAACACACGAGACTTACATGTCCTGAGGCAAAGTTGAATCCTCAGTACTTGTGTATAAAAATAAGGAACCCCCACTTTCAATACTCAGAAATTTTAGGGATGCCAAATCAGTGTACTCATTTGTTACAGCAAATATGTCAACACATACACCTGCTTGAACAGCAACAGCAGCCTGTAATACACATGTCAATTCTTCCACGTCTAAGAAATGGGAGACAGGAGTAACAATACCATAAATTAAATACCAGATCTTTATAAAAGGGTGTCTGCTCCGGGAGTAAAGCACGATCTGCATCCTCTCCTTTGCTTGCATATTGCTCACCATATCGTCTTGTGTCCAATTGTCCAGCTCCATAATCAGGGGGACCAGACAAGAAGGCAAAAACTCTAGCTGCAGTTCACAATAGAAATAATATCTGCTTGAAGCTTTTTTGAGTATGGAAGATTGAACATTAAAGAAACACACTAACAAAAGTCATAAATGGTGAATTTTGTATTTGATCATTCAAACCTAAAGCAAAGGTGTTCCCATATTCAGATCCAAGGTAATTGCAGAGGGCTTCCATTGCCATCCCAAAACCACGCCCACCTATCAGAACACCATCCAGTCCTTGACCTGCTGCCGTGGTTCTCTCCCATGAAGTTGTTGGTCTAAGTGTTTCGAGTGCAGATGCAATACGGTCCTTACAAGTTTCCACCTGCAATAAAAAATATGGAATTTAGATCTGACACATTTTTCCATATAATTAATCTTTGTTATTCAACATGAGAGCACATTTCCTAAATATTGACAGCATTGCATATGATTAACATACAGGAGCCAGAAACTGTAACAAAGGCATGACATCTTCAAGCTCAATAGGTAAGGTTCCCTCTGTATCAGGAGGGATGAAAACATTTTTCACCACAGGTATTGGACCTTGAACATCATACAATCCTAGTTTGTGGCTGAAGGTAGCAAGTCCAAAAAGTGAACCAGGAGCAAGAGCTGCAATAGAACCCAAAAAAATGATAATAAGAGCAACTTCCAAAAGATCAACCTTATGCGGGAAATAATATTATATTGTGTGATCAACACAATACCTTCCAGAGCTGCCAGCAATGCACTTTTGGTGAGTTCTAGAAACTCCTCTGAAGCTGCAGCATAACCGAAAACATTTTCTAAGTCACAAAACAACAATTATAAAAAAGATACACCCGCATATTTAGGAAATGAATCAAGGCTTTAAAAGAATACAAGTGCCCCGAAACCACAATGCAAGAATTGAATAACAAATATGGTAAAGTAGGCATAATTATCTTCACCTTGATCATTGCATCCTTCTATACAGATCCAAAAAGACCAAAAATAGGAAGAAATGGATAGAAAGATTTGATATGGGAAAAAGATTGAAATCAAGGCTATTTTTGCAACCACGGCCTTCTCATTCTAAGACACAGTCTCCATAACAATTCCAAATCCTATATCAGTCTAACTTGCAGCAACCATGGCTTGTACAAATGAAAAAGCATGACCACATAACCTGATAATCATTGTCATGCTAATTTTTTGTCTTAATATTCATTCAAAACCAGACACAAGCAGTCAAACTGTTTTGAATCCATGCACTCACCCTCCAGTCTCGACTCTTAAATAATGGAAAATTTGATATCAGAACCAAATGAACGAGCCATATAAAAGTTCAAATCACCAAATCACCATAATCAACATAACCTACAGAACTATAAGTGAAATTTCACACTGCTCTCACACACAAAAGCTTTCATCAAAACTTCCTAGTCAGGAAATAAGTACGAACCAACTAAAGAAAAGCAAAACCTACAATCAGCATGAAAACCACGAAATTCCTAACCAATTAACCTCACTGAAGAATCCAGTTGTCAAAATCCAGTTCCAATTATTGCAATTAGCACATCAACAAGCTACGATGTGACGCAAAATGTAAGGAACCTTACAGGACAAGTCAACTGCCGCAACATAAACCGGACACGCCTGCATTGCCGCTTCGTCCGACGATTCATCTGCAACAATTCCAATCGAAAACAGTCAAATCTGAAAAGCGTGGAGAACAGCAATTCAATGACAAAAAGCAATAGAAAACGTCGATAATTACGCGACGGCAATTCGAGATCTACGAAGGAGGACATCATCTCGGCGCAAGATTGAGGGCGAGAGTAACGGTCGATGGCGTCGGAGGAGAGGCCGTTGAGGTTTCCGCAGAGGGAGCAGGACCAGGACCACTGTTCGAGCTCGCAGTAGGTGTTGAAGTAGGCCCAGCAGTTCTCGCAGCGGGGCAAGAGGTCGCCGCTGGAGCCGTACGACGGAGCGCGGTCGTTTTCGTCGGCGGCCGCGAAGGGCGTGACGGTGACGCCCCAGAGGAGGCCGGAGCCCTCGCGCGCGTCCGTGTCCATCGGGAAACGCGACACTGTGGCCCGCACCGCCATGCTTCTTCCTTCCTCACCGCGACCCTGGTGGCGTGCGTGTTATGTGTGTTATGAGATCAGTGTCTGGAGACCGAGTTAGACTCGTTCCCGCACTTGACTCACTCGATTTTGTTTTTCTCTTCTATTTTTCTCTCTCGAGTTCTTAGTTTAGTTATTTCTTTCCTTTGGAATTTAGGAATAATAACCTAGTTAAATTTATAATTGCCAATGCGGAAATTATTTGGAACGACAATTTTTTCTTACTTTGTCTTTTGAAATATTTTAAAAATGTGATTGTATAAAAAAATTATATATATATATATATGATATCAAGTAGGAGAGAATTATAATGAGATGATGAAAAAAAATAAATTTATATCATATTATTATTTGAATTAAATAATAAAATTATATAATTTTTAATATAATTGTACGAGAATATATATATATATATATATATATATATATATATATATATATATATATATATAATTTTTTTAATGCAAGTTAATTCAAAAATTTAAAAAGAAAAGGTTTATTTTATAATTAAATATACACAATTGTACTTTAAACTTAATAGATTAATCACATTAAAAATAAATATTAACATAGTGTAGTTAGTTAGGGATAATTAGATTAATAATTCAAGTAAGATATTTACAATAAAGAAAAGATAAAAATGGGTAATAATTTATGATTTTAAATATTTGTTAGAAATTTATGGAACCCTATTTAAATACATAAAATTTTTTTAAATCTTATAAAGTTTTATAATATAAATTCATTAAAATTTAAACTTTAAAATCTTGATTATAAAAGTCTTTACACAAATTCTTATAGTTTATTAGATTTTTACATAGTTTTTTAAAATTTAAAGATTTTTATTATGTCAAAATAGTCTTTTAAAATTTTAATCTAATACACTCCTTAAATCAAGTTCTCGCTGAGGGTCCTATTCAAGTTATCTATGATAGATTGATCATTTTTATTGAATATAACAAGTTTTTACTAGTTAGTAAATTTTTTAAAATAAAAAATGCATCAATTGAAGTTGAATTGAGACTTTCAATAATTATGGGATTACTAAACCACAAAGCTATCGAAATTTGAACAACATACTCACTTTTCAAAGTTATAACAAATCTGGGAGTCATTTACCTTTTCTGTCATATTGTATGTTTTATACCTAGACTACTCTCTAACTAACTCCAACCTCCACACCATCTTCTCAGCCTTCAGAACCATCGTGCACGTCATCATCCCCAAGGATTGCCTCATGCGCCTCAATCTCAATATTGCCTTCATTTAGTTTATCTCTCACAATGACACTTGCATCACTACCCACATGCACAGTAAGGTCCTCAATGGTCATAGCATCTTTGCCTCTATCATCATTGACAATGATCGCACTAACAAGTTCATTCACAAGTGCATCTACCTTGACATAATTTGTTGTTTTGAGTGTGGTGCTCAACCTAAGGAGCATAATGGTATTGAAGAGTTGTTGGAGATTTTTGGTAGTGTGATTATTGTGTTTGTTTTGCCCTTGAAAGAGGAACACAAAATCTTCTTGTGGAGGGTTTTAATCCCCTTAGGTTGTCGTGTGAAGTCATAGGAAGCACACTTTGTCAAGCCTTTGAGTATGTATAATCAATTTTGAAGGTTAAGATGTTAATAAGGTCTTGCAAGGAAACAACATAGTGGGTTGGGATAGTACTAGGGTGATGGTGTCAGAGAAAAAGACAAGGCATCAAATCATAATGGATGAGGAAATCGAAGTAAAAGGGGTGGCAAAGTGGAGACGACACTAATGAATGGGAGGTGGATAAAGATGAAATGTGTAAAATAATTTTAATTATATAAAATGACAATAAAAATAATTGGCAATAGATATTAATCATTCAATATTATATTAATAAATCTAACAATCATAGGTTACTTGTCCACCATAAATCACAAAACTTATTCATCATATCCTTCATCCAAAATTTAAAAAAAAAATTATGCCTTAAAACTTCACCATCTAAGGTTAAACATCAGTCAATTATTGTTAATGTCAATCTTAATAGGTCTAACTCGTAAACTGGAGAATGAATACTTGGAATTGTTCCCAACCATTTGGGCTCTCAATGTGTCAAGTTTGAGTAAGGTGGGTGTGACATGTTATTTGGGTAGGTTGTAGTGGGTTCAATCCCTTTTTCCATTACCCATGAGTATAGTGACAAAGAGATGAATGATCTCGCAGTGGAACAAGTTATAATATGTGTGTGGAGCACTTCCTTAGTGAGTTTCGACAAGGAAACGATCGTGAGGTTGTGTTGCCCATATAGAAGAAATCACCCATATGAACACAACTTCTTTAGTCTTCACCAAGGAAGAAACTACCACTATAAGTGACCAATGTGTGTGTGAACTTCTTCATTAGGAGTTATCAAACATTGAAGAAAGATTTTTTTTTTTACATTTTTAAAAAATAAAATCGAAGAGGTAAAATTATTATATAGTTACAAATCATATTAAATATTTATAGTCCTAACTCCCAATCAATCTTTATGTCATATATATTTTAAAAAAATAAATTATAAAAAATAGTAATGTTGTGATTCAGATAATAGCATAAGAACACACAAATAAAATAAAAGATGAGAAAAACACACTACCCAGTGGCAAAGAATGTAATTTACTAATAAAGTAATTACAACAAAAAAACAAGGAAAACCGCGTAACGGAAGAGGAATTAAAAAGAAAAAAAAACGGTGGCCGTTTTATGGACAATAAAAACGGTGGCGTTTATTGACAATAAAAAGCGGTGGTCGTTTATTGACAATAAAAAAAGCGGTGGCGTTTTTGACAATAAAAAAATGTGGCCGTTTTTATTGGCTTTTTCAACAATCTCCCACTTGAAGATTTTGATTAGATTAATCAAATCTTCACACCTTTATTCTTTATCCTTTGCCATACATGTAGCTTACTTTTCCGATAGCCACAAGTAGGATCGACTCCATGCGAACTTGTCAATGCTAACTGGCTTTGTCATAACATCTGCTAGGTTCTCATCAGTGTGAATCTTTTGCATATCCACACTTCCTTCTTCCACCACTTCTCGAACAAAGTGATATCTTATGGCTATGTGCTTTGTCCTGGAATGAAAGGCTGGATTCCTTGAATGTGTAAGGCACTCATTGTCACAATACACAACAATTTGTTCTTTGCTTGTGCCCGAAGTTCCTCCATTACCTTTTTAATCCAAATAGCTTCCTTACATGCCCGGGTGGCTGCCATGTACTCAGCTTCTGTAGTAGACAGAGCTATAACATCCTGTAACTTGGATAACCAACTTACTGCCCCTCCCGCAATTGTAAATACATAGCCAGTAGTAGATTTTCTTTTATCCACATCACTGCAAAATCTGAATCGACATAACCTTTGACAAGTAGTTCTGATCCTCCGTAACATAAAGCAACACCTGAGGTCCCTTTGATATATCTAAGGATCCTCTTAATAGCATTCCAATGTTCTCCACCAGGATTTCCCATGAATTTACTAACCACTCCCATCTGCTTGTGCAAAGTCCGGTCTTGTACAAATCATGGCATACATAAGGCTTCCCACCCACCGATGCATACGGTTGAGACATCTCCATCCTCTCTTCTTCACTGCTAGGGCTCATCTTGGAGGATAACTTGAAGTTAGTAGGAAGAGGGGTAGAAATTGGCTTACAATCTTGCATGTTGAAGCGCAAGAAGATTTTCAGTAAGTAATTCTTCTGAGAAAGCCAAACCTTCCTATCTTTTCTGTCTCGGTGAATTTGCATCCCTAAAATCTTGTTTGCAGGTCCCAAATCCTTCATATCAAATTCCTTAGCCAATTGTGCCTTTAATTCTTGGATTTGATCTTTGTTGGGGCCTACCACCAACATGTCATCCACATACAATAGCAGAATAACAAAATCAGTATTACCAAACCTATTGTAATAAGTACAATGGTCTGAGCTCGATCTATTGTAACCAAGGCTAATAATGAAGGAATCAAATCTCTTGTACCAACACCTGGCGCCCTGCTTTAGGCCGCAGAGATTTGGTCAACCTGCAAACCAAGTTTTCTTGTGTTTTAAAGCCTTCCTTTGGAGCATATAAATTTCCTCTTCAAGTTCTCCATGAAGAAAAAGCAGTCTTTACATCTAATTGCTCAAGATGTAAATCAAATACAACACACATAGCTAGAACAATTCTGATTGTCGTCATCCTGACAACTGGTGAGAATATCTCATTGAAGTCAATACCTTCTTTTTGAGCATATCCCTTTAGTACCAATCTAGCACGATATCTTTCCACTTGATCATTGCCATCTCGCTTGATCTTATAGACCCATTCTACCGATGGCTTTCCGACCCTTTGGTAGTTCCACAAGATTCCATGTCTTGTTCTGTGAAGAGCCTCAATTTCTTCCTGCATTGCGGTCATCCAAAGAGAAGCATCTGAACCACTCACAGCCTCCTGAAAAGTTGAAGGTTCTCCTTCTTCATTTAGAAGACAATACGCATCATGACTAGTCATCACATATTTTGAATGCCAAGATGGTTTGCTCCTTTCTCTTGTTGATCGTCGGAGTTCTCCATTGCCAACCTCATTTGGCTCCTGTTCTTCATGCTGCCCTTCTAACTCGGAGGAAACTTCAAGTCTTCTTCTCAATTGGCACTGTAACCTTGTCCTCTATCAAGCTGTTATTTGTCTGCTCATTTTGCAGTTCATTTTCTGCAAAAGACTACATTCCTGCTAACAATAACCTTGTGCAGGCGGTGGGATCCCACAAGCGATACCCCTTCACATTGTCAGCATAGCCCAAGAAGATACATTTCCTGGATTTTGGATCCAGCTTTGTTCTTTCTTGTGAGTTGTACATTACGCATACAGGACAGCCAAAAAACCCGTAAGGATGAATAATCAGCCGGTTTACCATTCCACACCTCCATTGGTGTACTCAAACCAATTGCTTTGTTGATGGAGATCGATTTATTACATAACAGGCAGTTTTTACTGCTTCGCCCGAGAAAGACTTGGCCACTCCCTACTTTTTGCAACATAGCTCTTGTTCTTTCCAGGAGAGTTCTATTCATCCGCTCTGCTACACCATTCTGCTGAGGTGTATGTGGGACAGAAAAATTGTCGACAATACCCTCTTGCTTGCAGAATGCTAAAATTCTCCATCTACATATTCTCCTTCGTTATCTGTCCTCAAGCACTTAATTTTCCTTCCAGTCTCAAGTTCTACTTGTGCTTTGAATTCCTTGAACTGAGAAAATACACTTGACTTCGTTTTGATAGGGTACACCCACAATCTCCTGAAGTAATCATCGATAAACGATACAAAATATTTTGCTCCTCCTAGGGATAATACTGGGTGATTCCCACACATCTGAATGAATCAAGTCTAATTTGTGTTTACTCCCGGTAGTCGTCTTAGCAAACTTCAATTTGTGTTGCTTACTTATCACACAGTGTTCACGAAGGGTAAACTTACTTCTTTAAGCCCGGGTAAGAGATTACGTTCATGCAAGAATTTTTTCGGACCACGTTACGACATATGACCAAGTCTCGCAATGCCACATAAATGTCACATCTTCCTGACTTGGTGCTTTTTGCAACCGATGCATTCGCTTCTTGCAACGTATCTCCAGCCAGCATATACAAATTTGCCAAGATCTTCTTAGCCTTCATGACTACCAAGTTCCCCTCACCACCTTTAAGATTTCATCTTCAACATGGATCTTACATCCGAGATCATCTAATTGCCCTATGGACGATGGAGATTCTTCTTCAAGTCCTTCACATGTCGTACCCCTTGAATTGTGCGAACAGTACCATCATACATTTTTATTTTGACAAGTACCTACTCCAAAGCAATCTCCAAGGCATGGTTGTTTCCCATGAACACGGATCCACCTGAGATAGGCTCATAAGTGTGAAACCAATCTCGATGCGGAGTCATGTGCCAAGTTGCACCCGAATCCACTATCCATTTATCATGAAACTCCCTTTTCTTGTTAGGACTCATTCTTTGTATCACTCACCAGAATGTCTCCATCTTCTAAGGTATTTGCAACATTACCTTGTGAAGATGATTCTTCAGAGTTCTTTTGTTCATTCTTCCTCTTCCAACACTCTTTCTTCGTGTGCCCTTTCTTGCCACAATAGTAGCATTTGAAATTCTTCTTGCTTCGAGAGTTTGACCTATAATGATTTTGACTCCCACTTGAGCCACGTTCCGTTGATCTTCCTCTCATCATTGTTAAAACACTTCTTTGTTTGGAACTTTCCACTTTGCTCATCCTTCCGGATTCTTCTTCAAGAATAGCTCCAATGACGTCCTCAAAGTGTAATTTCCCATCAATATTATTATTTGTAATATTGATGATGAGTTGATCATCTGAGTCGGGTAAACTCAAGTAGAAGCTCCATTGCGTTCATTTTCAACTATATTGAAATCTGCTGGCGATAATTGGGCAAACAAAGTGTTCAATCTGGTTGATGTGGTCCAAAATCACCGATATGGACTCACTCATCCGAAGAGTATAAAGTTTTCTCTTGAGAATATTCTTGTGTGAAGTGATTTTACCTCATATAGTTTGATGAGGTATCCCAAATCTCCTTCGGTTTGTATTCTTTTCTCGCCACACCTGGATAGAACTGAATCCGCCATTCTTAGTGCAAATTTGCAATAGCATTGTCATTGATTTCTTTCCACCGCCGGTCCGTGTGAGTAGCGGTTCTTCCTTCAATTGCCTCTATGCAATTGTCTTTCCTCAGAATGACCTTCATCTTTAATTTCCACAATGAGAAATTACTCCCATTGAACTTCTATCTCATATTTAGTCGTCATGGTTTTAAACCGACTTATGCAACCTTCACTTATGAATAGTATTGCCTACTTTGAACGATTAACGGTGAGACCGTGAACAAGTTCACACTACCACACTCCAAAGAACAAAGAATAACTCTTTTCGATGTGGAAGATCGATTAACTGCAACCACGAGCATACTAAGAATTTTCTCCAACACTATTCTAGTGACTATAGCGTGAAAGACAACCGACCAGATACCACCGCTTGTGATTCGGATAATAAAGCATAAGAACACACAACTAAAATAAAAGATGAGAAAAACACACTACCCAGTGGCAAAGAATGTAATTTACTAATAAAGTAATTACAACAAAAAGAACAAGGAAACCGCGTAACGGAAGAGGAATTAAAAAGAAAAAAAAACGGCCATTTTATGGACAATAAAAAACGGTGGCCGTTTTATTGACAATAAAACGGTGGCCGTTTTATTGACAATAAAAACGGTGGCCGTTTTATTGACAATAAAAACGGTGGCCGTTTTTATTGGCTTTTCAACAAGTAACACTCAATTATATATAATATAAAACTTAGTTAAGATTATAATGATATCGAACTATTTAATAATTTATAGTGGTAGAGTCCCAAGATCTAGATAATTAATTTATAGGTAAAAGTCTTTAATCAATAGAGAAAAATGAAAACTATGACTGAGTTATAGTTTAAAGTTTAGTTTAATAATCTAAAACTTACAAAGATATTTTTTAGAATAAAAATTAATAAATAAAAAATAAAAGGGTTGTGCTTATAAAAAAAAAAGGGGAGAATAAAAATACTCATAAATAATATTAGACTATAGTTATATAGAAAACTTTTGCTAAACACACCTCTCATTTTTATTTATACACCTCACTTTAACTTATTTTTCCAAATATATTCATTCTTTTTCTTTTTCCAAAAGTTAGTGCACCCTTTCTTTCTTCTCCTAACTCCTAAGGCAATATTTTAGTGCCTAGGACATTGAACGCATTCTTAGTACAAGGATTATATCAATTAGGTAGAGGATTTTCTTGAGCGACGTGTTTGGGAAATTAGAACATTATTGTTTTCGTTTCTAGAAATCTCACCAAAGCAAGTTTCTTAGATGGATTATGAAGCAGTGAAGACGTGATCATAGAGGATCCTTTCTCAACAAAGAGCGTCTTTATGAAGAAGATCTTAATCGCTTCTAACCAACTATTGATTTTCAACTCGTAGCACTTCCCAAATGCCTTTTCTAGATAGGACTCCTTTTTCATTTTTGCCACTTTCTCTGTTGATTTTGCTGACCATAACTGCTAATACCCACGCTACTCCTAATATCAATCCTAAGGACTTCCTATGCAATGCCTCAATTGGTCATTCCGTTGACATTTCTCGCTCCATCAATTCTCTTATTCAATCACAATTTTTCCTTTTTAATATTTTTTTATTTCACTAAATTGTATTGATTGTTTTGATATACATACACGAATACATGTTTGTTTGTTTTTTGTTTATTTATTTTTTGTTCAATTTGATGCAGGAGTAATTGTTGCTACACCTGTGTGTCCTTTATATGTCATCAGGACTAGATTTCAGGTTCACAGTGTCCTGTAGCTTTCAAATGGAAGTGTTAAGGGTATAACCTCCCCTCCTGGTTTTTGTATTTGTTTGATTTATTTTAACTTTGGTGTAGAACGAGACGAAAGATTTGCCTGTTGTGTAGCCTTTCATTAAAAATATTTATTGTTTAGTTTAAATCATATGAAAGATTAGACAACATTAAGAAAGTTTATTCTTGCTTGGACTATTGAAATTGAGGAAACGAAGAATTGAGGATGATATGTGCCAATGAAAACGTTAGAATCAGAGACAACATATGCCACGCCAAATACAATGTTGAAGCAGAATTAAGAACCAACATTACTATAGGAAATAAAGATAAAAATAAGATAATATGAAAATGTAATGGAAGAGACAGAAGATGGTGGTCAGTGGTCAAGATGAAATGCCATGGGTAAAGCTAATCGAGAAGGGAGTATACTAATTTATAGGGAAAAAAAGTATAATTATAAAATAATTAAAATAAAGGTATATAAGTAAAAAATGGAAAGTGCGTTTAGCAAAAGCCAATATAAAATCAGCTCAACACTTCCCATGATCTGTATCAAGACCACTTGCCCTGCCAAGTTTGCCATTGCCATAAAAAAAAACTAGCAACCTTAGGAACACTGTCACTGGCCACATGCATTTAATTTTTAATTTTTAAATTATTTAATTGATGAAATATTCTTTACTAGTCTCATGTAAATATTTTTTTATATTTAATATTAATTGAAAAAAAAGTATTGATTAAAAAGTCAAATATGATCTCATTTTTCTTTTGAATGGTTCCAGTTTATATACACAAATATAAAGGAATATAACATAATAAGTTTCTTTTTTGTTTTCCAAATTCAAATGATAATAAAACTAAACGATTCTTATAAGGGCGCCCCCAATACTATGAATGTAGCTAAGGATCCCAGCACAAGAAAACTCACAAATTGAACCATAATCCAAAATCGAGTAAAGTCAACAACTTCATATAGACACGTGTATATTCAAATTTTACAAGATTTAATCATACCAACAAATTAAACTCAAAATAAGTATCGGTAATTCTTACTCTCCCCAAAAAATCTAAAGAACTTATATATTTAGTAGCCTTGTATTCAAAGGAAAAAAAAGGACAATAGGTAGGGGAAGGACATAAGCATGTTCAAGACAATCAAGAGTGAGCGAGGAAAGCTTTGAGATGTAGGCCTAAAAACAAAAGAAAAAGAAAAAAGAAAGAAATTAATACTTCTCTCACAAAAATAAGAAAGGCTTAAAGCCTAATTGTTGCTCATCGTCAGGTATGGCTTCTAGTAAGTAATTTTACATGTAGATGGCGTACACTTCGAGAGTAGAAAACATGAGCGTGAAAAAAATTAATAGATTCTAGATGTTGTTAGTTAGAGATTTTTGGTCAATTTGATTCTTCATCCGTGCTTGGTTTACAAAAGAAATTGAGGAATGTAATTAATATTTTATATTTTATAAAAATTGTTATACAATTTTTAAAATAATTTTTATTTTTATATTAATTAAAATTTCTCTTTTTATATTTTTATTTTATTTTTCACTCTACAAAAAATAAGAAATAATATAATAAAACACATTTAATACTTTATTGATATTATAAAATGACAAATAATATTTTTATTTAATTAAAATATTTTTATTATTTTTTAAAAAATTAAAATTAATTATGTTAATGACAATTAAAAATCTTCATTATTCGTAATAGTTACATTTACTATATATCGACATTATCTATAATTGGATGAAAAAAAAGTAATAATAGAGTGATTTTAAAAATTTAGAGATTAAATTGAATATTTTAATAATAAAATGATCAAATTAAATAAAAAAAACAAATAAAAGAATAAAAGAAGTAATTTAGCTCAGACATAGAAAGCATATTTGATAAGAAATTTAGTTAAAAGACGAAAAGAAAATCACAAATGCACTATATGCTAATCAACATCACTGTAAAATGAGAGCTTACCATTTAAATGAAACTGAATGGGAGACAAAATTAGAAAGAGTGAAATCTTTAAAGCTAAAATAATTATTCTAATTTATGTATATAAAATATTTTTTCTTCTCAGTTCTTCAAAATAAAAACCATTTACTTTTTACTAGTGTTCTTAAAGGTGTTAGTTAAGAAATTAATAAATAAATTTTTTAAATGCAATGCAAGTTATAATGGAAATACATTAATAACATGCTTTAGTAAAAATATATATTTTTTAGTTTTTTAACCAATGTCCTTAATAGGTTACTTTTTATATATATATAATTATTGCTATTAGAGTCTTTGACTCTCCTGTAAAATTACAAGATATTTATATAAATTTAGGTTAATATTGAATATTTTTAAAATTTTACCGTTGAATACTTATACAAATCTCAAAACCATTCCAATGATGTAAGATCCTTCATTAGGCCACACTTTTTTTTTTTAATTTCTATTTCTGACCATTGGGCGGTCAACTGTATCCTAATCAATAATCAATATATGAGACATCAATTTTGTCATCAAAGAAAAAGTCATTTGCTGGTTTGCCCTAAAATAAAAGTAAAGAAAGAATCAAAGGCACAAAAATCAGAGCCAAATTATAGCACTATGGATTTCGAGGTAAAAATCATTGCCAAAAAATGGCAAAGTTTTCATATCACAACTCATGCATTCAATGATTTGGATGCCTGATAAATGCTTTTGCTGCGTAATAAAATGCCATTTTTTTGTTGCACTTTTATTAGTCTGTACTCATAGGCTATTTGGTATTTGGGTCTGAGAATCAATGCTTGCAAAAAGGGAACAACCACACCACTACACGAGAAAAAGAAAAATGTACATACCAAGTTATTAACGATGATTGATGAGTAATATTAAGAGCGTACATAGTACATAGGTCAGGTTTGAACTGAGTTTAAACTCGTTATTCCAATTCATCAAAATATTTCGATTTGAATGAAGTTTGCACATTTTCCCTATCAAATTCAAATCGAACCCACCAATTTAATAAAGAATTAATTTAAGTAGGGTATGTTAGATTCAAAAGATAAAAAAATTACTTTGAACTTTCTAAAAAAATTAAATAATAATTAGATAAATAAATAAATAATTCAAAGAGTATAGAAGTAATGTAATACCTAAAAAAAAAAGTGTCACACCAATAAATAAGACATTAAATATATAAGTTTAAATATAAAAGTTTATCACTCAAATCAAATGATATTGAGTTAGAACAGTTTAAATTAAATTCTGTCCCAATAACACAAAAATTTGAATCGAAATATTTCAGTTGAGTTAAATTCAAGAATTGCTCAAATTCATAAATATTTTTAAGCAATATAGTAAAAAAATAAAATAAAAATTACATATTATTTTTCTTCACTAAACATATGGTGAATCTTAGATTAATCGTCTAGTTTTAATAATCTGTTCTCATAATATAAAGTCAACGAGTAAAATGCAAATTTTAACAATTAAACTCGGTATATTATAAGATTAAGCTTATGTTATACGTCTAATTCATTTCACCATACAATAATATTTTTTTAAAAACTTAATAATAAATTACAAGACTTTAGTTTACATTACTTTTTCAACAATATGATGATATTTTTATAATGATGTAATTTGTTTTAAATATATATTAACTTTTTGTTTATTTATTACTTTTTATTTTAGAATTCTTAAAATTTATTTATGCACGAAGTCTAATTTTAAACAATTTATCTGAAGAGTAAGTTGGTTTGATTTTTTTTATAGAAATATTTTTTTTTGGTAGAAAGTAAGTTGATTTGTTTTGATTCAATATTAATCTAATCACAAATAAGTCAAATCGAAACAAAAAATATTAATATCATTGAAATGAGTTGGATTAACGCATCCTCACCCATTATGTAATTACCCTATAATTGAAACCTAACGTCTCAAATCCTTTTTTGAAGTCCTTGTCAATTATAATACACTGAATTTACGGTATGTTTTTGTTTAGAAAAGAAAGTGAAAGAAAAAAAATAAAAATAAAAAATGAGATTATTTTGTAAGTCGTATGATAAGAAAAAGAATATATATATATGACTGCACTGTGTAATTACATTTTTGCCGGCAGGTGCAATCTTATATAAATCCTTAAATTTATATTCAAAAAATTAATAAGAAATTAGTATCTCTGACAGCCTAACTCCACTAACAACTACGGTATTCAATAAATTGCCTCCTAATAATAAATTTATTTTCCTACAAATATAATTTTGTTCCCTAAGTAGGTTTTAGAGAAACGAATTTGTCGTCAACATTGAGGAAAGTTATTAAAAAAAAAGAGAAATAAAAGTATTTTATAAACAAAAAATAAAAAATGATTTTCCACGATCATGTTAAGAGGTTGAGTGTAATATCAATCTATAAAAGGAGTTAGAAAAGTTAACTGTTATTTAGTGACTCATTATTAATGAAAAATAAGTATTTAATGAATCTCAGTACAAAATACTATGGTTGAAAATAAAAAAAATGAAAAAAATATAGGAACTAGGAACTGGGAAGTATGATAGTTATTTTTTAAAACAACACCTGTCCATCCTAGCTGTACATACGAAAAAAGTACGCAAAATCTAAATGCTTAACTAAAAGAATTTATTTAGCGTGCAAGATGAGGACAAATGAGGTCACAATCACTTTGATTTTGATAGGACACGGTAGGATTGCTCGTTTGCAAATAAAAATTGACCTGGGTTAATGGGTCTTTATCTTGTCCATAAAAATTAACTTCTAATTATTTAATAAAATAAAATTAACAACTATTTTTTGTTTTAAGAAATTAGTAAAGCATGATAATTAAAATTGTATTAAATAGACTAATTCAATTAACTTAACATCGATGTTATGGTAGTTCGAGAAAATTTGAGTTTAGATATTCTAAATAAAGTTCTCAATTCAAGTCTTTTAAATAAAAAAATATAGTTAAAATGAGAAATTTTATTAAAAGTAGTAAACTAAATTTCTGGACAAAAAATATTTATTAACAAAATTATCAAATATTTTGTACGTATTTTATAGTAACTAAAATATATCATTGCTTCTTCATGTGATATTACTTAGTTAAACTTTTGTGATTTGTAAGTTTTTTAGTCTTTTACTTTCACACAACATTACTTTGTTAGCCTTTTGCACATTGCAAAAAAAAAAGTTATTCATGATTGTCTTCTATAAAAATTTAGGTTTCATCTCAATTTTAGTTAGTTGACCATTCTCTCAAACCAATTATTAAGACCTACAAATATTTTAAGAACTAATGTTTGAGGAGTGCTTACTTGAAGGGTGCTTAGTGAGAATGTCTAATTAATCATTGGTGTTTGATAAAAAAAAGTAAAATAAGAATTTTTATTGAAGATGTCATTAGAAGAGTAATAATATTTTTTTCTATACCATACAATTTATTAAAACTTATTAGTTTTCTTTAACTTTCTTTTTCTTATCACACTATATTATTTATTACACATACATTTTTTTTTTCTCTAGAGTGTCGATGAAATATTTTGAGAAAAAAAAATTTTAATTTTAAGTTATTTAAATTTAGAAGAATAGAAAAAAAATAATTTTTTTTAAAAGATATATTTATTCCTAATAACGTATTTACATAATTCAAAAAAAAATAAAAATACGTCATTTCAATTTTTAATAAATTCCACCCATTTTATTTAACTTTTTCCACCCATGTTACTTTGAGGAGAAATGTTTTTATTATAAATTCTATCAAACTTTTCTTTCTTCTCTTTCTTTTCCTTCTTGAAATAATAAAAAAAAAAAACCCCACACTTCTTTCTCTTCAAAATCACCCTAAATAAAGAATGTGCAAGTGTTGAATAGAAGTTGGTCTCCCACTAAACGTTTCCCTAATTAGAATTAGAATCCAAACGTGGCCTCTCCAAGACTCTCAAGTAAAAAATAAATAAATGTAAATGCGTGTTTAATTTCTCATCTAATGTCACCCGAGGCATGTCTTCTGAAGCAATATATACTGGCTTATAAATATTGGACAAGAAAATTCATATGAAGTGGATTACCCCCTTACCCATCAAAGCACTGTAAGCATAAAATTAATTAAGAACATATTCCACATGGAAAAGAAATTGAAGAGCAGCTTTTACATGTGTGTGCCTGGAGCTTTGGATTCTTGTGATATGGAAGTTTGGATAAATGACACAACACAACAGCCTCTCTCCACCAAACACTATTATTGCTCTTAACTACTGTCGCGCTGTAAAATTTCACCCTCTTCAATTCATTTCTAATTTCTTTCCCACCACTTTTCTCCATCTCCTTCCTTCTTCACACACACACCACCTCAACATAACAACAACAACAAAACATTAAAAAACGCAGTTAATGATTCTCACGTTCCACATTGTTGGGGACCCTTTTCTTGGATCCAACACCACCCTCTTTCACAGTAAAAAATAACATTTTTATTTTTCTTTTTTTTTATATTCCAAGAAAAGGCCATTTTCTTTCCGCTGCCAGCCATGACCGAGGTGCTCCATTTTTCCTCTTCTTCGTCGTCGCCAGCCACTCCTTCCTCCGATGACATTCTGGTCCTCAGCACCGACCAAGAACCACCCTCGTCTTCCGTAGCCGCGGTGGTGGACGGGTTTTCTACCGTTACCGACTGTGACGCGCGCGGGGTCACGGACAGGGAACAGCAGGAGCTGTCCCTTCTGGCCATTCTTGTGACCCTTTTCAGGAAATCGTTGATTGCTTGCAAGAGTGACGGGAGTGACCTCTGTCCCATGGAGATTGGTTGGCCCACTAACGTGCGCCATGTTGCGCACGTCACTTTCGACCGGTTCAATGGCTTCTTGGGCTTGCCCGTTGAGTTCCAGCCTGAAGTCTCCACAAGACCTCCCAGTGCTAGGTACCTAAACACTAACCACATTCTTTATCTTTTTATGCATCTCATATTCTCATATCTTACTATGTTTCTTTCAATATAATTATATAAGCTTGCAATTTGCTTTTACTTGTACTCCTTCTCTATAAGATCTATAGCTTTCTAACTTTCTAGCAAACTGGTTGGGCTACCTATACAATTTTGTAAGCCCATTATGAGCCTATTTTTTCAGCACCTGTCCATGAAAGTAGAATATTTGAAGGGAATCTCCATCAGTTCTCGTGAGCCAAATTCCTTAGTATAACTGGAACGCTCAAGTTAGTATTGTATAATGTGAGTAGAATGTCAAAATTAGAGAGATATCTTATGCCCTTTTGACCTATTTATTGCATTCTCCATTCAGTTATTCTGGTGTTTCTTACGTTAGGTGGCATGAGAAATGCCACTCTGGGCGAATCTTGTAGGTATCGTTGCCTCTAATGGATTTTCAGGCTATGTTCCGATGCTGTGTGGTTGTAATATTGAAAGATTCTGGATTGCCTCTTTAATATGGTTTTCGTCACTTAAATTTGAGTTATTTTTTATTTTAATCTTTTAGTTAGAGACATTTTCTATGTAGATAATATTAGCTTATTTGTTTTCTTTTGCTACATTTTTTATGATACAAAAACCTGTTTACCTTAAGGGACTAAAAACAATAATTTTTAAAATGTGAAAACTAAAATATAAAAAAAATTTAAATTTATCACTAAAAACATATTTAAACCATTTTTGATTTTTGGAGCCTAGTTATTGTGATTCGGTTCATGGCCAGTACATTAGCTTAATTTGACAAACTACACCCAAATTCTCTGAAGAGGGGTCCAGAACAGTATTTAATAATGTTGTTGAGTCACATTAAAAGCCTTTTAATTTGTGGATTGACTGTTTTATGATGACTTCTCTCTGTATTACTTGCAATTGCTATATGACACAATGTATTAGTAGTTTTCTAGGAAAATTTTAAAGCTCTTTCAACCTTGTACGTATTTATAGTTAGCTGTATTTGTCATTAATAAAGGTGTTACTTGTCTTTATCATGATTTATGATGAAAATAACTAATCTGATGTTTGATTTTTGATTTTTTTTTAATTTTTTTTATTTTCCCGTGTAGTGCAACTGTTTTTGGAGTTTCAACAGAATCCATGCAATTATCATTTGACACAAGAGGGAACAGTGTGCCAACCATACTGCTACTAATGCAAAGGCATTTGTATGCTCTTGGAGGGTTGCAGGTTGATCACCTAAATCTTTCTCAACTTTGCTTCTCCTTTTCACAATTTCTCATGGCCTTGAATTGAACAACTGAACACAATTTAAAACATACCAAAAGAAAAGTGACAGTCCTGCTTTATGATTCACCACTCTATACAATCTTGATCGTTACTTCAATTTACAAAATGACTATTTGTATGCTCCTGCTTGGTTAAACAGTTGAATTTATCCACGCAGGCAGAGGGGATTTTCCGAATTAATGCAGACAATAGTCAAGAGGAGTATGTTAGGGATGAATTAAATAGGGGATTGGTCCCAGAAGATGTTGATATACATTGTTTGGCAGGACTAATTAAGGTATAACAATGAAAGGAAACATACACATGCTAAGAAATACCCTGGTTGCTGCTTACTATCTATTTTGTTCATGATTTAGTTTTGGTGTGAGGAGAGGTGTAACCACTACAAATATCATAATTTGATATTCTTGTGCTTTTCAAGGCTTGGTTTAGGGAACTTCCTACTGGTGTTCTGGATTCTTTATCGCCAGAGCATGTAATGCATTGCCAGACTGAAGAGGATTGTGCTGAACTCGCGAGGCAGCTACCTCAGACTGAAGCTTCCCTCTTGGACTGGGCTATCAATCTCATGGCTGATGTTGTCCAAGAGGAACACCTGAATAAGATGAATGCACGCAACATTGCCATGGTTTTTGCACCAAACATGACTCATGTGAGTTCCAATTAATTTTTAATTCTCTAATTCATTAAATTGCATGTAGACATCTTGAAAATCCAAATCAAGTTTTATTCTCTAAGTTTGAAATTGGTCATGTATATAGGTGAAGTTGTAAAAGCTTTAGTTCTTCCATTTGTGTCTTGACACATTACATGGTCATTGTGACGATAATTTTACCTCCAGTGAAGTCCTGATAGTGTCATTTTTGTCCATAGGTTTCAGTTACAGAATTTAGTCTTTCTGGTTGCAGATGGCAGACCCTTTGACTGCACTGATGTATGCAGTTCAAGTGATGAACTTCCTGAAGACACTTATATTAAGGACACTGCAAGAAAGAAAGGATTGCCTGGTAGAATCGTCTCCTGGATTTTGTTTAGAGCCTTCTGATGAGAATGGGGACCGCAGTCTTTTGGAGTCCTGCCAGAAGGATGATGTTGCCACTGAAAATGAGGAAGAGGCTGGGGAAACCTTTGTTTCTGAGAAAACTGAATTAGAATGTTCTTCTGAAGACAAAAATTCAACTGAAGGAGAATGTGGCAGTTTGATAAGCTCTTCTGAGAATCTGGTTTGTGAGGACTTGTATTGTGAGTTTCCACCCAAAGGAAACATTGGGAAGGGTAAGAGTGGACAATCGAGTAATTCCACTTCTAAAAAGGGGTCCAAAAAAACCAGAGGCCTTCAACCTGTGATTCATGCAACTGTGGCTGTTGAGAAAAAGGGTATTAGCAATCTGAGCCGTATAGATTCAAGATCAGAGCGGATAGAAGCCTGGCGGTGAAAGAAGCATCACTGTCATTGAGTATGACTGTAATTTGATTCTCACAATGTGCATTGTAATTGTAAGTTTGTTTAAAGGACAGGTTTGTGGAGTGGTTCAGATCTTTTTTATTTCCTCGGTTTGTTTAACTTGTCTGATTTCTAGAATGGCGCTATGATCAACAACACTAACATTGTAATGAAATAACATCTCCTATGTTTGATTACTTGTATTCTCATAATTATTCCTCAATGGTTGGCCATTCACCTCTCAGTAATATGGTATGCTAACTAATACCTAAACTCGTAGGTAATTGTAGCTTATATTGTGCAATAGTAAAAGAACCTCTATATCAACATGTAATGAAAATCTCAAAATTGTATGATTATAAGTTCCACAAATGAAAAACAAATTTGGGTTGTTTAGTGCGAGGTGGCAAATCTATTGTTTTAACTTTTCTCTTGTACTTTCTTCTATTTTATTTCTTAGTTATTATTTTTCTACTTCTACCCATTCCTTTATCTAGCATCTAATTAACATTGATATGGGTCTGATTCCCTTGACATCAATATTGCAGAATGAACCTTTTACTAAGAAATAATGCTATGATTGCAGCCTATGGATTCATTATCATTCACATTGACAAATTAGCTTCCTAAAAGGTAACAGGAGTATTTTGATTTGTTGTGACTTAAGTTTGCATACACTATTACATAGTCATTTTTTTTTTTTCAACTTAATCAGGTCATCAATTTAGAACTGTCAATTGGAATTCCGATTTTCAAAGAGGGTTCATTAAGAAGGGTATAGGACCTACAAGAGCTTATGTTTTTAGTGTTATTTTTTAATTAGAATTAAAATTTTATTATGATAATTTGTACAATAAAAATATACATTAAAGAATCATATAAGTTATTGAGATGACATTTTAATTCTAATTAGAGAATAATATTATCAGCACTTAATAAATAGTGTCTAAATTTTGTCCCCTTTAGACTACTTTTAGATATATATAATAATAATTCTTTTGTGAGCAGCTGGTGCATGTTAGTTTGAACATTGTTCTTTTGTGGTGATTAACTTCGGATTATGAATTCCTCCTTTACCCTTTCTTTTCTAACATAAGTAAATTGTACAAGGTTAAAAACATTGATTAATTGTGGACAGTAACCAAACAAGCTAAAGTTTTAACTTGCAAACAAAGTGTTGTTTCGTTAACTTTTATATATGGTCAATCCAACTGTTCCTTCTTCTTCTGTCGCTATTAGAAAGGTGATTGTGGTCTCATAATGCTTTCATAGTTATGTTACTTCAATAGAGGTCACAGTTTGTTTTTCCTTCGTATTTTATTCTAATATTCAAAGTAGCTTGCATAAATATCCTTCAAATTTCTGTCATATAATGAAGTCAATCGAGATACGTGTTTACTTTCTCTTGCAATTATAATTGGTCCAGTTGGATTGCAAAGAGGGTCATCTGCAATTCAGAATTTTAGTAGGTTTTGTTTTCTCTAATAAGTTTGTACAAATTATAAGAACAAAATACGAAGTTTAATACTTTGGCGTATGAACTTTTCGTAGACAGCTGTAGAGCTTGACCATAGAACAATCCTTTGGATGCTATTTGAGATCATTTTAATTTAAAACAGACTTTAAACTTGTTAACAGTCAAATTAAGATCAAGTAAGTTTGTGATAGGTACTAAATAAATTCACATGTCTACAAACGAACCATTGTCGTTTAAATTATTTTTAATGGTTTTTCCTTTTTCTTTTTATCGTTTCATTGTTTCATTGTGCCTAAAAAAATTAGGTTTTTAAGAGTTCTATATTCCTTTCGTAAAATTGTATATATTATATATATTTAATAAGTTGGTTGACTTTTTAATAATTATATATATTTTTTAATAAAAAAAATCAAATTAAGAATATTAACTATCAAGGGAGTTAGATGGCTTTTCTACATTTCCAAACTTGAAACAAATTGGAGTAATATATTAGGGATGTGAATAGACTAAGTAAGACTAAATTTTAAATAGACTTATTTTGATTTATAAAACTAAGTATAAACCTAACTTATTATTTATCAAAATTTTTTTTTAGACCTGAACTAACTTTTTTAAAAACTTTAATCTAATCTATTAATCTATTTAAAAACCTATTTTATATAAAAACTTTTAAATAAATTAATAAAACTAGTTTTTCTTTAAATAAGTCAATTTAAATAGATTAATAAATTTATTTTAAATAGATTAATAAACTTATTTTAAAATAAGCTAACAATAATAATTTGTTTTTAACAATAAAAATTTATTTTATTTTAATACAAGAATATTAAAATATTTATATAAATATAATATTATGTTAAAATTATAATTATATATAGAGATAAATAGATTAGCTTATTAGATTTAATAGGTTTTTTTTATTAACCTAAATCTAACCTATTTAAATGAATAGACATTTTCGAAAGTCTAAACCTAATCTTTTTATTAAGAAGGTTAGGGTAAGATTTTTTTATAAACGACCTATTCCCGTTCCTAAAATATATTTTGTTATTTTTTAATATATCATAAACTTTAATGATGGTGTACAAAAAGTAATTCTCTAGGTAAGGAGGTCTCCATCTATTACAGAGGTTTCACCTAGATATCTATATTGAAAATCAAATGATAAAATTGACATTCAGACTTAGAAAAAATATTATGGAATCGTAAATGTGACAACACTAGATACTAAAAGTCTACGCAGTTGTGCAACCAGCCATTCATTCATATATGAGATTTAAAGGTACCAAAAATCACTGCCTCCTCCAATCCCACTATATATACCATATTCCCCTTGATGCTATGCTATTTTCATGCCTCCTTCCATTCCTCTCTCCTTCTCAACCATCCTTTCTTTCTTCTTCACCAACATATACATCATTAGTACCCAATATTAAAGCATGTCAGCGTGTGAAAGCCTTCATCGCATGTTTGAAAACCCACCATTGCCAGAAAACCCAACCCTCCTTGAAACCCTTTCGTCCTTCTCCGAGACGTACCACACAACCCTAACCCTAACCCGCAAACACAGTAACCAACATGTTTCGAACACCGCGCCAACACCGCCGCACAGAAACGGCGACGGCGTCGGATTTTCCTTGTCGAGTTCCGAGAGACTTCATCGCTGCACCGAAGGTCTCGGGTTTGAAAGCTCTGACGAGGTTGAGGACTCGAAGAAGGGTGAGTGGTGGGAGAGTGTGAGAGAGAAAGAGGGTTTAGGGTTGGAAGATTGTTGCGATGGGGAATGGAGGAGAAGAAGGTCGTGCAGGGAATACCCTCCTCCGATTTCATGCATAGGGAGGAGCTGGAAGCCTTTTGTTAGGTTCTTGTCTTATAGGGACAATGGGAGGTTTGTTCTTAAGGAAGTGTGGTCGCCCAACCAGCACTTTTTGCATGCTCACAGGGAAGATGGCAGGCTCAAGCTTCACTTTCTGCTTCCTCAAGAACAACAAGAAGAAGAAAATGACAACTACAGTTATGACGATAATAAATACAAAGAAGAAGAAGAGGATTATTATGATGCAGAAAGTGTAGACGACGAGGGAGAAGAACATGTGGGAAGAGAAAAGGATGAGAGTGTAACAAATCAAGTAAACGAAGAAAAAAGAGATTGATGTTATAATTACCCCATTTGTTGATGAAATAAATCATTTGGAAATTTATATATTCGGTCCTTTTTTTAATAATTATATACAAGCAAAAAAAAGAAATAATTGAGAAAGTGACATAACTTGGGTAAGTGAATAGTAAGAGTGGAGGTTAAGACACAAACTTCTAAGTTAAGTAAGTAAAAAGATGTTAAAAAGAATTTAGAAAAAAGAAGATTAATTATTACAAATTATTATATTTATAGTATAATTAAGGTACAAGTATATGAAAAAAATAAAAACTAAAAATGAGTTATCTAAAGAAATATTTTCTTTATATATTACATATTATTATGTAATTATTAAGAAGGTAGTCACACGAAAATATTTAATTTTTAGATTTTGATTAATATAACAATTTGAGATAATTATAAATTTGAATCATATAATTATATATAAATAATGATCAATATTAAAAGAAAAATGTATCATGATGTTTTAAATGGATATGTGTGTAATGACTACACCAAGAAAGTAGAAATTAAGTTTTTCTTTAAGGGATAATTTCTCTAATTTTATTCACATAATCATTGGTCAAATCATATTAATTTTTTAATAAGCTCAAACTACTACTATGTCACATTTTGTATAATTAACTTATAATCTTTATAACCCATGTGTGATTGTATGATCTATATTTTAAATTTTTATTTCTTAAATAATTAAGTTACCAAGTGACTTCATTTAGAGTTATTATAGGCAATATTTCTTTATATATTTTGATATTATCACAATGATGCAAGCTAAATTTTAAAAATCAAATATTTATTGTTAGGTAATCTTACAATTATTTATATATTTTTAAAAATATATTATACATTCTTTAAATTTATTTAATAAACTACCAATAATTTTAAATTTTATAAAAAAAATTATAGATTTAATCTATTTAAGAGCTTTCAATTTAATAATTGAATTTGCACAAAATTTTTTTTACTGATTGAATTGTTAAAATTAATTTATTATATATAAAAGAGTTATTAGAGTACCCCTACTAATAAATGAGATTAGTTTTTTCTCAATAAATTGGAAAAAACTTGTAGAAGATAAAAAAAAGAAAAAAGAAAAACTGTACAGAGCATTATTCTGGATCCCCCACCTTTTAACATGTTTTTTAAACAATATATATGTATTTGAACACAAATTTCAAGATGAAGTTTTGTTAAATTAATAAAAATAATGCAGTAAAATTGTTATAATTTTATTAAAAATTAATGTTTAGAGTTTCTCAACGTAAAAATTACTTAACTTCATTTAATTTTTAATTAATTAATTTAATTTTTATTTAAACATTATTGATTTTACACAAGATTTTATTAATTTTGGTCTTGTTTTAAATTTCTATTGAATCATCTGTTAGTAAAATTGTTAATACTATAATATATTACTTTTTTCAATCCTAAACACCAACCAACAATAAAAAAGATACAATTGTGTAGTGATAAGATGATATGAATGAAGGGAAGAGAGAATGGCATTAATCAGTGAAAAACATACAAATAAAAATGGAAAAATAGAAAGTCTCAATAGGACGAAGATTTTTTTTAATTATTCTTAATAATATTTACTTGGTCATTATTGTTATTTTTAAATATTATTATTAAATGAAATTATTTTTTAGTAAAACAAAAATTATACTCGTCTTAGGATTATTAGACCCATCCTATATTGGCATATCACTTTCTACTCTTGTCTGTATACTTTAATCCTCTCCAATATTTGGTGACCAGAGAGAGAATTGGAATCTTTTATCTACTTGTTCCACTTCCACACTATTGCCATTTGATCCACCAAATGACGCAGGTTAAGTTTGTTTGTTTGCATTGGATTATTAGAATACGTCATTAAAATTTTTAATCGAAAAGTATTTTGTATTTACGGATTCCATCCTAATTTCAACTTAGTTAATTTGCTTTATTGTTAAGACTTTTAATTCTATTCTAATTACAATCTTATTGCGTGTTTGAATTTGTGTCAGTTTGATTCTAAGATCACGTCAATCACATAACTTGTAACGCTACTTCTTCTATTTTTACATTGATTACTGGCGTTTTTACTTATCGGACATGGAAACAAATATGTTACTAATTTAGAGTCACTTAAGTTAAATTGGCTATATCTTTTAAATTTGATTAATTTTATTATATTTGGACCAAGGTATATTAACCTTTGTCATAAACCCAGTGTATGTAGATTTGATGATTGAGTAATATTTGAAAATTTCAATTTAAAACATATGAGAAAGAGTTTTCAGCTAAGTGTTGTAGCCTCTAGGTTTACCAAGGAATATCTTAGTAAGAGGAGTGTTCTTGAATTGTTTCCCATATGTTCTTCATTGACTAACCTCAAGCCAGAATAATTATTTCCCTTAAAATCGCCAATAATACAATATATACATTTTTGTGGCTATTTATTTTAGTGCGACTGCTGCAACCAATACCAAAATGAGAACATGCACTGCTGAAATGTTCAATCCTGCACTTCTGGCTTCTTTGCAGTGCCCTTAAGGTACCACCTCAAAGCCCAAAGTATTGTTATATACCAGCTACAACTGCATAATTCTGGTACTTGTCAGTTGAAAATTTGTCAGTTGATGTTCTTGTATGTCATGAGCCACTTGGTTTGGCATCAATTACTGAATCCCCTGAGCTTGCATTTGGCTTTGCTTTTCTGGTTGAAGACCCTAAATTAGAGTATATAGTTACCATTAAGATCAAAGCATACATTTATAGACAAACAAATGCATACACACAGGGAGAACAATTTCTTGCAAACAACTGACAGAAACAGAAAGTCACACACAGAGGAAGTCACAGGATATATCAAGTAAAATCAACATTGTAGAATTATTTTGTCTTTTGGTTAGAGTCCTGAGCGGGATTAAAATGTAATGGACTTTTCATTTAAACCTTAAAAAGTATTTAACCCAAAAGATAGTTGAAAAGTAAAAGGTAAGTGAAACTTCAAGATCGATAGTAAAGCAAAATGGTAGTGTTATGTAAATAAATAATGATATAGAGAGAATAATACAAGTTTTTACTTTACATTTTTTTCTGTTAATGTCTGCCAAGAAATTACTTGTCAACTAGCTCATTTTTTCAAGTTTCCATTTTACCAACTACCAATTGCAAAAAAAAAAAAAAATATGTCGTTCCTTTCTCCTTGTGTCACTTTACCTAGAATCACATTTCATTGATTCATTCAATCTGCATACATGATGCAACTTGCAAGCATACTTTGGCACTGGCAAATAGTAATCAAGTTCCATAACCATAGCAATTTGTATTAGGACATGTAGGCATGTGCTTCTGAAGATACAGAAAGTAGATTAATTATGGACTTGATTCTAAAATGTAGCAAGATGATCAACCACACTCTTACTATCTTATCATATTTGGGAAATGGTATACCATCGTGTAAAAATGAGATGGTGAACGGTAAACTTGTTATATTATCAGACTCTATAAGGAGTATTGTCATTCTAATGGGCTAATCAACTCAATCTATTATACTCTTCACGCTAAGATGTGGTAATTTAGGCAGAATTCAATCCATCATAGGCAAAATTGAAATTTCCAAATACAGGGGTGGTGAATTTTTCTTTTTTATAACGTGTTCTAGAGACCCAATTATAAGTTTCCTCATAGGTTAAATTTATTTATTATTTTCCCATAATAGCTTATTGTAATTCAAAAGTAAAATAATAAATAGGTTGGGCACATACATTGATGGCCTTTAGCATTTTATAGTTCTTTTCTGTGTATGTAATGGATTTTACATGGGTAAACGTCAGTCCTAGATCATTGAATAAATAAAACTCATAACGCATCAATGGTTTCATGACCCAACGACGAAGTACTTTCAAGAGATTCATCACAGATTGTACTGAAATAAAAGGTTAGAAAGTGAGTAAAATACGACGGCATACCTTGAAACCAAGCTTCTCTGGCTTAGCTTTTTGCAATATGAAAAATTAGTAAACACACAACATATATGCTATCATCAAGCACAAAACTCTACTGATGTAGATAAACACTACCAACAAAAGGTAGCATCTTTTTCTAATTGAGTGGATTGACAAAAGATATGGATGTATACTTTTATACTCTTACCAACATGTCCATGAAGATGTTGAACAACAATCTATGTTCTAGGCAAGTGGTAGACTAAAATTGAAGATTAACAGAGCATAAAAGTGAACAAATAATTGTTTCCTTTGTTAGCAGATAGAACCTAAGACAATGTGTATGCCCTGAACACACTGCATAAGAGTAAGACTATTCATAAAATTTCAATAGATTAGTCAAAGGTTAAACAAATAAAAAATTTCAATGCACTTAAGAAAATACTACATTAATATTCCTTAATGTGTGCAGATGATGCATGAAGTTGCCTGTACTAACATAACTAAGCATCACATTTCTTTATTAACAATGCATGGTATAAGCAATTTTCCAGAAGCACTGATTTCAACATAAATTCTAAGCATGTTTCAGAAGCATATAAAATATTGTGTCTGCATAAAAACTCATCATATTAACATACCCTTTATCTCATACTCATTTCTATCCCCCTATCAACCTTTCATCATCTCCTCATATGAAAATTTAAAATACTACCCGTCAAGTTATTTTAATTAAAAATAATATAGATTAACATAATTAAAAAATAATAGTGGATTTTAAATTGTTTTAGTGGACTAGAATTGATAAAACGAGCCAGCCCAAACTCCTATGATGATGAAATGTAAGATTTAAATTTTAAATTTTGAACATGGATAAAATGTAGGCATTTTTAGCCCAAATTGACTATGGCTTAATTTAAACTTGCTAAAAAGCTTGAAAAGATTGAGCTTTCACGATGCTTGAACTTCATTTAAGAGGCACAAATTGAATATGAACTATTTTAGCCCAGCCCGCTATAGCTTGCAACCAGCATTGGGCTGGCAAGATAGGTCAAATAGCCAATTTTGCTACCTCTACACTGAATTTTGGGGCTTTGTTCGGTTTTTCAGTAGAGGGACTGAAACGGTAAGTTTTTTAGTTCAGGTACTCCAAGAACACCGCACAAAACACGTGTACGTTAAACAAGAGATAAAACGAGGAATTGGTTGAAACTTGAAAGCATAAAACATTTAAATTAAAAATTTAATTCCAATGCTTACATTTATACACCTCATTCCTTACTTGCCTAAGCTGCGGCGAAGACTTTTAGAATTAGATGATGACAAAGTTAATTGTAGCTCCAAAGCTTGATTTTATTCACTGGAATGAATGAGGTTATATACAACCCAAAACAGAAAAACGTAAAAAAAGGACGCATGACTATATCATGGTTATTTCTATGAGAAAACAAATTAACCGAAAGTCCTATTCCTGGGATAGGTTTGTTTAAAACAAACAACTATGAGTCAAGACTTCTTCCATATGCAGCAGCATTTTTCCAACACAAGTTCGGAGGTGTTTTCCTGATCGATGACGTCAAGAAAGACGGGATCAACGGTGACATGGCTATCCACGTGGACCTTAAAGCGATGGTCCCACCACAAAACCCTGGCGGGGCCGGCGATATCGACGGCGGCGTCGAGGACCATCTCGCGGCGTGCGACGTCCTGAACAAAGCGGGCGGCGTGGTGGGCGAGCTTGAGCGCCTGGAGGCGAGCCGGGAGGCGGAGGAGCTGACAGGAGCGGGGCGGCTGGGAGCCGGCTTGGACCTGAGCCGAGCCGAGGAGGGAACCCTCGTAGAAGATGGACATGGTGGTGGAGGAGTAGTGAATGGGGGCGACGTTGGGGTTGGTGACGTGGACGGTGAGAAGTAACTCTGCGTCGAGAAGAGGGAGGTTGAGCTTCAGGGAAGTGAAGTTTATTGATATCAGATGGACCGTTGGGTCTTTGGGTTTCGCCGATAACACTGCCATTGCTGCCACCGCCGATGCTGCTCCGATTATTGCCGAACTCCAACTCCATTTTAACTTTTTACCCATCGCAACTAGCCAGTCAACGAGATACAATCATTGAAAAATGGAGAGTGGAATGGGAAGGATGAAGATAAAAGGTGGACGGAGACAATTGATTTTACCATAATACCCTTCAGCTGTAACAAGAGCAAGTACATTTACGCGATAATGCACTTCACTGCATTATAAATAATCGTATAATTATAATTATAAATTTGAATCATATAATTATATATAAATAATGATCAATATTAAAAGAAAAATGTATCATGATGTTTTAAATGGATATATGTCTAATGACTACACCAAGAAAGTAGAAATTAAGTTTTTCTTTAAGGGATAATTTCTCTAATTTTATTCACATAATCATTGGTCAAATCATATTAACTTTTTAATAAGCTCAAACTACTACTATGTCACATTTTGTATAATTAACTTATAATTTTTATAATCCATGTGTGATTGTATGATCTATATTTTAAATTTTTATTTCTTAAATAATTAAGTTACCAAGTGTCTCTCGTCATTTAGAGTTATTATAGGCAATAATTCTTTATATATTTTGATATTATCACAATGATGCAGGCTAAATTTTAAAAATCAAATATTTATTGTTAGGTAATCTTACACTTATTTATATATTTTTAAAAATATATTATACATTCTTTAAATTTATTTAATAAACTACCAATAATTTTAAATTTTATAAAAAATTATAGATTTAATCTATTTAAGAGCTTTTAATTTAATAATTGAATTTGCACAAATTTTTTTACTGATTAAATTGTTAAAATTAATTTATTATATATAAAAGATTTATTAGAGTAACCCTACTAATAAATGAGATTAGTTTTTGCTCAATAAATTGGAAAAAACTTGTAGAAGATAAAAAAAGAAAAAAGAAAAACTGTACAGAGCGTTATTCTGGATCCCCCACCTTTTAACATGTTTTTTAAACAATATATATGTATTTGAACACAAATTTCAAGATGAAGTTTTCTTAAATTAATAAAAATAATGCAGTAAAGTTGTTATAATTTTATTAAAAATTAATGTTTAGAGTTTTTCAACGTAAAAATTACTTAACTTCATTTAATTTTTAATTAATTAATTTAATTTTTATTGAAACATTATTGATTTTACACAAGATTTTATTAATTTTGGTCTTGTTTTAAATTTCTATTGAATCATCTGTTAGTAAAATTGTTAATACTATAATATATTACTTTTTTCAATCCTAAACACCAACCAACAATAAAAAAGATACAATTGTGTAGTGATAAGATGATATGAATGAAGGGAAGAGAGAATGGCATTAATCAGTGAAAAACATACAAATAAAAATGAAAAAATAGAAAGTCTCAATAGGACGAATATTTTTTTTAATTATTCTTAATAATATTTACTTGGTCATTATTGTTATTTTTAAATATTATTATTAAATGAAATTATTTTTTAGTAAAACAAAAATTTTACTCGTCTTAGGATTATTAGACCCATCCTATATTCGCATATCACTTTCTACTCTTGTCTGTATACTTTAATCCTCTCCAATATTTGGTGACCAGAGAGAGAATTGGAATCTTTTATCTACTTGTTCCACTTCCACACTATTGCCATTTGATTCACCAAATGACGCAGGTTAAGTTTGTTTGTTTGCATTTGGATTATTAGAATACGTCATTAAAATTTTTAATCGAAAAGTATTTTGTATTTACGGATTCTATCCTAATTTCAACTTAGTTAATTTGCTTTATTGTTAAGACTTTTAATTCTATTCTAATTACAATGGGTGTTTGAATTTGTCAGTTTGATTCTAAGATCACGTCAATCACATAACTTGTAATGCTACTTTTTCTATTTTTACATTGATTACGGGCGTTTTTACTTATCGGACATGGAACCAATTATGTTACTAATTTAGGGTCACTTAGTTAAATTGGCTATATCTTTTAAATTTGATTAATTTTATTATATTTGAACCAAGGTATATTAACCTTTGTCATAAACCCAGTGTATGTAGATTTGATGATTAAGTAATATTTGAAAATTTCAATTTAAAGCATATGAGAAAGAGTTTTCAGCTAAGTGTTGTAGCCTCTAGGTTTACCAAGGAATATCTTAGTAAGAGGAGTGTTCTTGAATTGTTTCCCATATGTTCTTCATTGACTAACCTCAAGCCAGAATAATTATTTCCCTTAACATCGCCAATAATACAATATATACATTTTTGTGGCTATTTATTTTAGTGCGACTGCTGCAACCAATACCAAAATGAGAACATGCACTGCTGAAATGTTCAATCCTGCACTTCTGGCTTCTTTGCAGTGCCCTTAAGGTACGACCTCAAAGCCCAAAGTATTGTTATATACCAGCTACAACTGCATAATTCTGGTACTTGTCAGTTGAAAATTTGTCAGTTGATGTTCTTGTATGTCATGAGCCACTTGGTTTGGCATCAATTACTGAATCCCCTGAGCTTGCATTTGGCTTTGCTTTTCTGGTTGAAGACCCTAAATTAGAGTATATAGTTACCATTAAGATCAAAGCATACATTTATAGACAAACAAATGCATACACACAGGGAGAACAATTTCTTGCAAACAACTTACAGAAACAGAAAGTCACACACAGAGGAAGTCACAGGATATATCAAGTAAAATCAACATTGTAGAATTATTTTGTCTTTTGGTTAGAGTCCTGAGCGGGATTAAAATGTAATAGACTTTTCAGTTAAACCTTAAAAAGTATTTAACCCAAAAGAGATAGTTGAAAAGTAAAAGGTAAGTGAAACTTCAAGATCGATAGTAAAGCAAAATGGTTGTGTTATGTAAATAAATAATGATATAGAGAGAATAATACAAGTTTTTACTTTACATTTTTTTCTGTTAATGTCTGCCAAGAAATTTCTTGTCAACTAGCTCATTTTTTCAAGTTTCCATTTTACCAACTACCAATTGCAAAAAAAAAATATGTCGTTCCTTTCTCCTTGTGTCACTTTACCTAGAATCACATTTCATTGATTCATTCAATCTGATACATGATGCAACTTGCAAGGCAAGTAGTAATCAAGTTCCATAACCATAGCAATTTGTATTAGGACATGTATGCATGTGCTTCTGAAGATACAGACAGTAGATTAATTATGGACTTGATTCTAAAATGTAGCAAGATGATCAACCAACATTCTTACTATCTTATCATATTTGGGAAATGGTATACCATCGTGTAAAAATGAGATGGTGAACGGTAAACTTGTTATATTATCAGACTCTATACGGAGTATTGTCATTCTAATGGGCTAATCAACTCAATCTATTATACTCTCACGCTAAGATGTGGTAATTTAGGCAGAATTCAATCTATCTTAGGCAAAATTGAAATTTCCAAATACAGGGGTGGTGAATTTTTCTTTTTTATAACGTTCTAGAGACCCAATTATAAGTTTCCTCATAGGTTAAATTTATTTATTATTTTCCCATAATAGCTTATTGTAATTCAAAAGTAAAATAATAAATAGGTTGGGCACATACATTGATGGCCTTTAGCATTTTATAGTTCTTTTTTGTGTATGTAATGGATTTTACATGGGTAAATGTCAGTCCTAGATCATTGAATAAATAAAACCCATAACGCATCAATGGTTTCATGACCCAACGATGAAGTACTTTCAAGAGATTCATCACAGATTGTACTGAAACCATAAAAGGTTAGAAAGTGAGTAAAATACGAGGGCATACCTTGCAAGCAAGCTTCTCTGGCTTAGCTTTTTGCAATATGAAAAATTAGTAAACACACAACATATATGCTATCATCAAGCACAAAACTCTACTGATGTAGATAAACACTACCAACAAAAGGTAGCATCTTTTTCTAATTGAGTGGATTGACAAAAGATATGGATGTATACTTTTATACTTTTACCAACATGTCCATGAAGATGTTGAACAACAATCTATGTTCTAGGCAAGTGGTAGACTAAAATTGAAGATTAACAGAGCACAAAAGTGAACAAATAATTGTTTCCTTTGTTAGAAGATAGAACCTAAGACAATGTGTATGCCCTGAACACACTGCATAAGAGTAAGACTATTCATAAAATTTCAATAGATTAATCAAAGGTTAAACAAATTAAAAATTTCAATGCACTTAAGAAAATACTACATTAATATTCCTTAATATGTGCAGAGGATGCATGAAGTTGCCTGTACTAACATAACTAAGCATCACGTTTCTTTATTAACAATGCATGGTATAAGCAATTTTCCAGAAGCACTGATTTCAACATAGATTCTAAGCATGTTTCAGAAGCATATAAAATATTGTGTCTGCATAAAAACTCATCATATTAACATACCCTTTATCTCATACTCATTTCTATCCCCCTATCAACCTTTCATCATCTCCTCATATGAAAATTTAAAATACTACCCGTCAAGTTATTTTAATTAAAAATAATATAGATTAACATACTTAAAAAATAATAGAGTGGATTTTAAATTGTTTTAGTGGACTAGAATTGATAAAACGAGCAAGGCTAATTGAGCCAGCCCAAACTCCTATGATGATGAAATGTAAGATTTAAATTTTAAATTTTGAACATGGATAAAATGTAGGCATTTTTAGCCCAAATTGACTATGTCTTAATTTAAACTTAACCTGCAAAAACTTGCTAAAAGATTGAAAAGATTGAGCTTTCACGATGCTTGAACTTCATTTAAGAGGCACAAATTGAATATGAACTATTTTAGCCCAGCCCGCTATAGCTTGCAACCAGCATTGGGCTGGCAAGATAGGTCAAATAGCCAATTTTGCTACCTCTACACTGAATTTTGGGGCTTTGTTCAGTTTTTCAGTAGAGGGACTGAAACGGTGAGTTTTTTAGTTCAGGTACTCCAAGAACACCGCACAAAACATGTGTACGTTAAACAAGAGATAAAACGAGGAATTGGTTGAAACTTGAAAGCATAAAACATTTAACTTAAAAATTTAATTCCAATGCTTACATTTACACACCTCATTCCTCACTCGCCTAAGCTGAGGCGAAGACTTCAAGTTCGGAGGTGTTTTCCTGATCGATGACGTCAAGAAAGACGGGATCAACGGTGACATGGCTATCCACGTGGACCTTAAAGCGATGGTCCCACCACATAACCCTGGCGGCGCCGGCGATATCGACGGCGGCGTCGAGGACCATCTCGCGGCGTGCGACGTCCTGAACAAAGCGGGCGGCGTGGTGGGCGAGCTTGAGCGCCTGGAGGCGAGCCGGGAGGCGGAGGAGCTGACAGGAGCGGGGCGGCTGGGAGCCGGCTTGGACCTGAGCCGAGCCGAGGAGGGAACCCTCGTAGAAGATGGACATGGTGGTGGAGGAGTAGTGAATGGGGGCGATGTTGGGGTTGGTGACGTGGACGGTGAGAAGTAACTCTGCGTCGAGAAGAGGGAGGTTGAGCTTCAGGGAAGTGAAGTTTATTGATATCAGATGGAACGTTGGGTCTTTGGGTTTCGCCGATAACACTGCCGTTGCTGCCACCGCCGATGCTGCTCCGATTATTGCCGAACTCCAACTCCATTTTAACTTTTTACCCATCGCAACTCGACAGTCAACGAGATACAATCATTGAAAAATCGGAGAGTGGGATGGGAAGGATGAGGATAAGAAGTGGACGGAGACAATTGATTTTACCATAACACCCTTCAGCTGTAACAAGAGCAAGTGCACTTTGTCGCGATAATGCACTTCAATGCTTCGCGGTCCATTTCAATGAAATTTTCAAAATTCAAAGGTCAATTTAAAGCACTTTTACAAATTATTTATTCAACCAAAACTTATTAATAACATGATCTTTATTATTAGTACTCTCTTATGTTTTTATAAGAACCAATTAATTAACTTATAAAGATAAAAGAATTTAGTTACTTTAATTTATAATATTAAATTTATCTTAAATTTATATGTTTTATTTTTTAAAATTATTATTAATATTAATAAGATATACTCTTATTTTTTAAAAATATTTTATTAATTTTAATAATTTTTTATTATTAATATAATTACATTTTAGTTTTTATATATAAAGAGACAAAGTAATGTTCACAAAATAATTTGCATTCGAGATAAAACTAAATTTCCAACAATTTTAAGACTAATATAATTTATGTATTATTTATTGAACAAAAAAAATTCTTAATTAAAGATATTTTTGTAAAAAATAAATATTTTAGATTCATTCAGAAAGAACAAAATCTCTAATTTGATTTCTCTAAAAGAGACTAACGGAGTATATAAATAATCCTCAATCATTAATTATCAGCGAATAACTAAAAGTTTAACATGTTCACATGTGTGGGCGTGCATAAGTAATCTCTAAAATAAATTCTTTCTTTTTAAATAATAAAAGTTTAATAATCATTAATAGTTAAAGATTAGTTGGCCTATAGTTGTTGTTTCGAATGATAACTATCTTAACTTTTTAAGTAAAATATTAAGTCTTGTAAATAAAAAAAAAATAAAATGTGATTAAGAAAAAGGCTATGCAATCAATTAGATTTTTTTTTTATAAAAATTAGTCATTGATAAATACTTTTACACTAATATATAATTTTTTTAATAAATTGTAATATTTAATATTATAATTTGTTTGATAAATATCATGACTTGTTTGGTATTAAAAAAACGTGATTTGTTACCGATCTCATAATATAATATTTAAAGAACAAAACATGGCCAATCGGCCTAATAATTAAAAATTTGAATAATATATACAAAATTTAAAATTGTTTAATTTTATCGTTGTTATTGTATTTTTTCTTTTAAAAAATAATACAGAGATATTCAATATTTTAAATCCAAAAATAAATTGAAATAGATATTTTAATGCATTTTTACACAATCTTACACTTTTACTAACAAATTTTATGATATAGAAAAGGTAGTATTTTACTTGTAAAAAATGCGTTTCTGCATGTATAAATAGTTTTTATTTGAAAAAATGACTTTCCTACAAAGTAGAAATATGTGTTTCTATTTTATGATACTTGGTTTTTTTAAAAAAAAAAACATTGGCATCTGAAATTGTCAATTTCACGTCCACCAGCGGCCATATTACATCTCCCTTCACTAATCATCATAGATCTCCATTTTATTATTTAATGTTGTCAATTTATCACAGCGATTATCATTTCACCGACTCCATGCTCGAGTTTCTACGGCTTAGATAAGAAAAGGTGATTTTTATCCATACCGCCACCAAAGGTGATTGGAACGAAATCACCAATGACGGAATCAAGATGTGGAGGTTTATTCCAAATATCCTCTCTTGACATTACATTACATTCATACGTTAATTCCAGTTCCGGCAACATACAATCTCACTCCTTTTCATCACCATCTCACCCTGCTGATGAAGGGCAAATGCCAAGTGATGATCTCTTGGCATTTGAACGACTATGATCAGTGAAAACAAATTTTGATGCTCGTGATGCTAAGTAGCATCAAGAATATGTAGGTCACATGAAAAACATGAAACATGAAAGAAGTAATTCAAGATAGTAGTACGAAGGACTAAAAACAGAGTTGGTGTGGTCATTTATTTTGTGCAACTGCTGCAACAAATACCAAAATGGGAACATGCACCGCTGAAATGTTCAATCCTGCACTTCTGGCTTCTTTGCAGTGCCTTTAAGGTACCACCCCAAAGCCCCAAGAATTGTCACAGTACCAGCCACAACTGCATAATTCCGGTACTTGTCAGTTGAAACTCTGTCAGCTGATGTTCCAGTATGTCCTGAGCCACTTGGTTTGGCATCAGTTACTGAACCCCCTGAGCCTGCATCTGGCTGAGGACCCTAAATTAGAGTATATAGTTAACATTAAGTTCAAAGGTCGACATTGATAGACAAACAAATGCATACACAATAGGAGAACAATTTCTTGCAAACAAGTTACAGAAACAGAAAGTCATACACACAAGGGAAGTGGAAGACAAGATACATTGATATAAAATGCAACTGATTTTCATTTTAGCTGACCTTAAAAGTATCTAAGAGAAAATAACACAAGTTTTTAGTTCACATTTTTTCTGTAAAATTCTTCTAAGAAATTATTTGTCAATTAGCCCATTTTTCATGTTTCCATTTTACCAAGTACCAATTGCTGAAAAATGTCATTTCTCTCTCCTTAGGTCAACTTACCTAGAATCACATTTGATTGATTCGTGTAATCTGCATACTTGATGAAAGCATATTTAGGCGCTAGGAAATAGTAATCAAGTTCCATAACCATAGCAGTATTGGTTAGGACTTGTAAGCATGTGTTTCTGAAGATACAGAGTAGATTATTGTGGACTTGATTCTAAAATTTTGCAAGATAGTCAACCAACATTCTTACCATCATATCTTTCAAGAAATGGTCTACCATGTAAAAATGAGATGGTGAATGGTAAACTTGTTATATTGGGCTAATTAACTATATATGTTGACATTATTTCTTTATGGGTGTTTAATGTGCAGCTAGGGATATCGTAATGACATATTCTGTATACATAATGCTCTTCATGCTAAGATGTGACAAATTATACTGAATCAATTATAGACAAGATTGACATTTCCAAATAAAGGGTTTTTATAAAAAATGTGTTGTAGACCCCACTACAATTTTCCTCATAGGTTACACCAAATAACAGCTTAACGTTGGAATTTAAAAATAAAATAATAAATAGGTTGGACATATAAGTTTATTGCCTTTAGTATTTTAGAGGTTTTTTTGGTGGGTGTGTGTAATGGCTTTTAAATGGGTAAAGAAATCAGTCCTAGATCATTGAACAAACCAAACCCATAATGCATCCAATCCATCCATTTGCCATCGCATAATAAAAATCCTTAATCAGAAAATAAATGCAGAACAATGGTTTGATTAAGTACTTTCAAGAAGTTCATAACATATTGTACTGAAATCATATAAGATTAAAAAGGATAAGAGGGTATAATTCAAGGACATACCTTGCGAGCAAGCTTCTCCAACTTCTCTTGCTCAGCTTTCTGCAATATGAAAAATAAGTAAACACACAACATATATGCTATCGTCAAGCACAACCCTCAACTGATGTAGACAAACAATAGGTAGCACCTTTCTCTACAGTAACTGAGTGGACTGGCAAAAGATATGGATTTAGACCTTTATATTTTACCAACATGTACACAAAGATGTTGAACAGTAGACTAAAATTGAAGATTAACAGATCACAAAAGCAAACAAATAAATGGTTCCTTCTGTTAGAAGTTAGAACCTAAGGCAATACGAATAGTCCTAACCTAACACACCGGATAAGACTATCCATAAATTTCAATAGATTAGTCAAAGCCAAAACAAAATCATTCAAAACAAATTAAAATTTTCAGCACACTTAAGAAAATACTAATTTAATGTTCCTCAACATAGATTCTAATTCTAAGCATGTTTCAAATGCATATTGTGTCTGCATAAAAAACTTATCATACTTGCTATGCAGCAACTATCCCAAAAGCTTAAGTTGTTGTGTGAAAGCACATCATAGTTTCAGATCACATATCCCCTCACAGAAAAATCCTTTATGCCTGAAGCTTAGACAATGCACAGGTCCACCCTTCTTTGTGTTGAGATTTAACCACTTAGGCTCTATTTGAATAAAATTTTTCTTAAACACTTATAGGAAAAAAAGTAAGAAAGAAAAATAAAATAAACTTCTCTCGTAAGCTGAAATTAACTTATGAGAGAAGCTAAATGAGAGGGCTTCTAAAATTAGTTTATGCATTAGCTATTAACTTATGAGAGAAACTTATTACATTTTATCTTCTTATTTTCTACTTCTACAAGTGCTTGTGGAGAAGTTTATCAAATAGGTCCTTAGTCACAAAGGCTCTGATTCCATATCATGAACCAATTATTTTGTTAAGCCATTGGGAAAAATCACTGAAATGATTTTATATTAACAATACCAAAGCCAATATAGCTCAATTCATTCATACTTCATACAGAACTTCTCAACCTGTAGATGGACTGTTTGGTTCAAAGGAGGGCAGAGGAGAGATTTTAATAGAGGGAGGAGAAATAACTTTTTTTCTTGTTTGGTTCACAAGAGGAGGAAAGAGATATTAAAAATTAATTTACTTTAGGACCCTTATAATTTTATATTTCAAAACAGAATTAGAGATAATTTAGTCAATACACTTGAAATGGTTTAAATCTATTCCCCTCCCCTCCAAATTCTCCCCAATATTGGATGAGAGCAAAAATTAGATGAGAAGAGATTTTGCTCCCCTTCCTTCCCCTCCTAAAAGTTGAACCAAACAAAAAAAGGTTTAAAAGAAAACCTGCCCTCCATTTCCCTCCTCCAACCAAACACTATGTAAATATAAAGAAATACCTAAAACATAACAAGCACTAACACCTGCACCACATGCAAGAAAAGGGCGAAGGAAATTACCAGGGAAAAACTTCCAAACACAAATTTGCTCTTACCGGCATTACATTATACTACAACTTTCAATCCATAACACAATATAATTATATAACCAAACAACCTGAAGCAAAAGGAAACCATAGCAGCTTCTGAGGTTACCTTAAAGTAAGCATTTTCTACAGCTTTTTCCTCCTCGCTAAGTATTTTCCCAGAGCCGCTGCTAAATAGCCTTCTAGATCCATACCTTGCAGCCATCCGTGTAGCCATTGCAGTTACTTCTATTTTCTTCTCTTATGTAAACAATATATCGAATCGTAAGGTTGATTTTATATTAATTAAGAACAAACGCACGTTAAAATCAGAGCTCAATCACACATATCCCAAAGATTTCATCAAAATCTCAACAATTTCAGATTGTGCAAATAATAATGAGAAGAATGCCTAAAAGTGCTATGCAAATCTAATCGAGTTTTCCAACAACGGGCGCTATATTAATTAAAGATGAGAAATGAAAATCTCTCGTTCTCGTCGATTGGTTCAATGAACAAATGAAGCCAAAACGTGATTCTCGCTGTAAGCATTGCAATTTTTGGAAAGTTCTTACACACAGATTCGCGAGAGCTACGAAATCCGATTCCAAATATTATTGAAAATAACGATTAAAAGAAAAAGAATAGGAATAATTACCAGACTCAGTTTGGTGGAGAGCGCAGAGAGGGCTCGTACGAAGCAAAAGAAAATGTGAGTGTGAGTGATTCGTGTTTCTTGTTGAGGCACTTAAAAGCGGTTAAGCCCTTTCTTGAGGTTGAGGGTTTAAATACGACACCGTTTGGAATTACTCTCTTCTGGAATGTGGTTATACTCTTCCCTTGCATTCGCACCAAGTGTTGGGATTCCTACAGAAGGCCTACATTTTAGAATTAAAAATAAAAAATAATGTTCTCACTTTTTTTATTTTATTCAAACTCTATTTGGTCATATTTCACTTTAATGTAAATAAATGTTTGGGAAATGTCATTTTTCGCAAATTAATCATTTTAAAATAAATAAATTATAAAGGTCATTATTTTTAAATGAATTAATTCAAATATGTATTTAATTTTTTTTAAGTTATTTAAATGAAATAATTCAAACATATACTGATTTTTTAAGAGTGTTCTTTTATTTTTCGTTAAGATTAAAATAAATTTAACATGAAATTTAACTTATATTTGATAGCATCATTTTTTAATCCGACTCATTTAAAATATAAGATTCCCTCAGAGATATATGTAATTTTTATAAAAAATAAATAAATCAATCAAATAGTAAAGTGTAAAATATTACTGCTTATAAATAATCATAATAATAATTAAACTTAAATGCATTTTTGTTTCCAAATTTTTACAATTGTATGATTCTTAAAATTAAGAAAACAAATTTGTCAGAATATCAACTCCAAGGACAACGCTTAATTATTAACTAACGAACTTCTCGAACATGTAAATGAAAGTGATAATATATATACTTTAAATGGAAATTAAAATTGCACATTTATTCATTGCTACTAAGAAATTTTTGTTATAAATATTATATATACTATTATTAATATTAATATATACTATTATTAAATGTATTATACTACTAAAGTTATATATATATATTATCATTTATGTATCAAACAACTATTATTTACTACTACTGGATAAATAAATTGAACTTAAATGAGTACCAAAATATAATTAAACATATATTACTACTATCAAATAAACAAATTTATATATATTATTAGTATTACGGAAAAATAATACTTAACTGTTCTAAAGTTTACCTCTTTCATAAATAGAAATCTTAAACTTTAATTTTATCATGGTTGATCCTTAAATTTTATTCAAACTCCATGAATTTTAATTTTGTTCCAAATTATCTTTAAATTTAACTTCTTTTGCACATAAATATTTTAATTTTAATATCCCAATTAACCTTCGAAACTTATCCCTTTTATAAATAGTCTTCTATATTAAATTAGAGTTAAACTGTTAACAATAAGATATCCCAATCACTTATTAGTTTTATTTTTATAAATATTTTTTTTCTAACATTAAAATGTAATAAAATCTAGAATTAAAAAATCAAATAAAGACTTTTTACTTGTCTTTTCTTCTAAATTTGCATTTTTATTATATTTTAACATATAAAAAATAAATTGTAACAAGAGAAGAAGAATATTATTGACAAAGTAATACTAACTAATGTTTTAACATGTAAAAGGCACGTGAGATATTTATTTTATATAACTAAAATTTATAATAAATAAATATTTCTTATTTATAAATTATATTATAACTATAATTATAATAAATAAATATCTTTAAATATGTAATTTATATTTTAAATTTATAATATATACCTTATATTATGATACAAAGTTAATTTTAACTATGGATGATTTTAAAAATATTTTGAAATTTAATTAAAAATAAAGATCAAAATGTTAGATGAAAAGATACAATAAACTAAGAAAAATCTTAAAAACACTTTGACAGAAGAAAAACTCTTAAAGATACTCATATCTAATAATACTTCCTGAAAATATTATAATTTAAAATAATTATTCTAATTTATATAAAAAGAGAATAATATTAATATATTTATATATAAATTAATAATTTAATAAATATAAATAAATATATATTAATATAATTTTACAGAAATATAAATATATCAGATGTGATATAAAAATATTAAATGATGGTTAATGAGAAAATGTGATATAAATATAAATTTTAGTGACTAAAATATTCAAATGAGATGCTCAACATTTATATCATATATTTTCAATTAATCTCCTTCTAATATTTTTATATTTATGTTTAATATATTGATATTTATATTTATTGAATTATTAATTTATCTATTAATATACTAATAATATTATTAATATAATTATTAGTATTATTTTTTAATTTATTAATAACATTGTTAACAATAATTATATATATATGATAAATATATTTTTATTTAGTAGTAGTAAATATATGTAAAATTTTAGTTCCCATTTAAAGTATATATATTATATTTTTAATTATATAGATAAAAGAAATTTTCATGTGAATATAATTATAATATTTTTTACTCTATTTTAAACACTTATTATTTTTAATTATAAAATACTTTTAATATACAATTAAGATAAATTATGTAATATTAAATGCGAAGATAAATGAGAAATGTTATTAAAATATTAAAGATAAATTTAAAATAATAATTAATTATAAAATCAAACTGTTAAAAATTGCAATAAATTGTGAGACAAGTTTGTTTATTAAATATATTTATTTTAATCAAATAAATTTATAAACTAATTAATTAATTTATAAATTAACTAAGAAATTCTAGCAATAGACTTTTAAATATTTTAATACATTTTTTATTATTAAAAATATACATATTTTTAGTTTTTTATTTAATGAGTATTTTTAAAAATTTATAATTTATGGTTAAAAAATATATATTTTAATCGATAATAAAATGTGCGGGAAAAAAAAAAGTAGGTGAAAAAAGTGCAAGATGTCTGTAACATCACACTCCTCAATAACTAATATAAACACACTTCCATTTCCTTTTTCTTTTTTCTCGAAGAAAACACACTTTTCATGTATCAATTTATCATATTATACTATGAACAATTTACACAAAAGTTGTTGAATTGGGTAACTGCAGAATCAAAATAAAGCAACTCTGCTTAGTTACACAGAGAAACTCCTACAACAATGGAAAGAAACAATACAAGGTAATGATAAAAGCACACGTAATTTGATGTGCCATTACTTTTACCATGGTGGCCTTTGTTTTTCTTACGATTGGAACCTGCAGCAGCGCCATATAAAGGGATTGTGCCCCCTTCTAGTGGGTGTGGTAAATTACCGTGCTCGCCATTTTCACCGCCATGCATTCCCATGCTGCTTGCATGGCCACCTCCATGACCGCCACCACCGCCACGCCTATTAACTGATACTGCAACTTCTGTTGAACTTGCTCTAGTCACTGTCTTTGCCTTGTCTACAAAATATTATAATATCAAGTTAACTTTCATGTTTAAAATTTTCATTAATTATCATTTAGTTAATTATATATATTAAAATATTGCTACATGATTTTTTAAGTAATTATATTATAATAAAAATATTTACATAATTGAATCATGAATATTGTAATCATATATCTACTTTCTCTTTTATTTTTTCTCATCGAATTACTTATTATATTTTTCATTTTTTTCTCTCTTTTTTTTTCTTTTCATTTCTCTCTTTTATTCAGCTACATAGACATCCAAAATGGGGTGTACATTTATCAGAATTCTTGAATCATAGGATATATTTTTGTTTTTTAATTGAGATAAATAGTAAGTGATCGAATACCATAAGTTACCTCAATATGCATGGATTCCATGCTTAGCTATTAAAATGTGAATTTGTTATGTTCAACAAGGAGTAATTAGAATGATAAAAAATATTTAGTGGCGAACACATAAACACACAGCCTAATAAAGAAAATCTTAAATTTCTTTTAAACAATTTTATCTTATTGTTATTTGAGTAATTAAGAAAAAAAACTAAAGAATTTTAAATAAATTGTCATGTAAAAATGTTTTGTAAAATTAAATAAGGGTAAAATAAATTTATTTTAATTATTCAATCAAATGAATCAAATGGTTGCTTTGTTTTTAAGTTGAGAATAATGTGTCATCCACACTCAAGAAAAAAAAGTTAAGAATTATATGTTGCTTGCACGGAAAAAGGGAATGTCTTCTATCGCAGTAATATGCAGAAATATTCTTCCACATTTCCTTTTCTTCTGTTCTATCAAACACAGAAATCATGTGGCTCAAAAATTAATAAATGTTTTTTTAGAAAAAATAAAAGTTGAGTTTCTTTGTCTTCTGGGTTCTGGCCATGATCACTACAAGTTTATGTTACCTTCATTCAATTCAGAACTCGCACACAATTAATTGCATCCATGGAAACAAAACCAAATTGGCAGATCTAGCAGCGAAGTTGTAACTAATTAAAATATTTTTTTTCCCCACAAATGCTCTCTCTTTCACTTCTCTTTGGTTGATACAGGTCAAATTTTCGATTATTATACATGATTATGATATGGAGTTTAATAATTACGAATTATATACTTTATAATAAATAAAATAAGCAGTACCTAGTGGAGTTTAGAATCACAAGTATATGAATAGAATGAGCAATACCTTTATCACAGGACTTTCCTTGGTGTTCTGAATGGACCGGAAGAAGATGATGATGAAACAGCAGCACAACGTAGAATAACATAACATGCTTCCAGATGTGTTCCATTACATGCACCCTCCTTTCAATTCAAGGGTTTTCAATATCAAACCTCCCATGCACTAGCTTCTATTTATATTCTTCATAGCGCGTGTATCTTCGATTCCTAATTCTTTTCTTTTAACCAAAGCAACTTAATTATAACACTTAAAAAAAAACTCAAATCCTTTCTTTTTCATGAATTTTTAAAATGTAAAATATACAAATTTAAAATATAAATTTTTAACATAAAAAAAAAATTCATGTGACCGCTGTTAATTGTATATTTGAAATGGAATAAAAAAGTCAGTTCTATTCACTAAAATGTTCTTGATGCTTTTATTTCATACAGTTATCGATAAAGCAACAGACAGAAGCACTTACTCAACAATCAAATAAAAAAAAAAAAACTAAGGAAGGAAACAGAGCAGGCACAAACACAGAACCCGATGATGATGAGGCCCTAGAAAGCAAATCTGGGGTACCATTTATTGGGCCTATGAAGTCTGTCAGAATGTCTGGGTCACCGGCCCGTGTCATTTGCAATACCACCTGCTTCGGATATTTCAGTCATCATGTGTTTTTATATATAGTCAGGGGTTATCGGGTTGAGAAGGGGAAAAGGGCTTTTAATTTCTATATACCTGCAGGCCATTTAATGGAGATTACAAGGTAACCTTGATTGTAGCTTGATTTTGCCATTTGGCATCTAGAAGACACAACATTGTTAAAAAGGAGGCTTTCATCGAATCTTTCCCAAACTATTATAAGGTGGAACCGAAATATAGTGTCTAAGCTTCCTACCCCAATGTTTTCGTTTGGTTAATTAATTTATTATTAATTGTTATGTAGAATAGGATTAATAATTTTTTATAATAATGAATATAAAAGTCACTTAATTAATTGATAGGGTGAAAATCTTTACGTGCGGCTAACTTGCTAGTCTAAAATAAAGAAATATGCAGGTGCTTATAGGTGTTAGTATCTTGTTCCATTGGCATGGTATAGATCATTATAAGCATTGAAGTTTTGCTTTGTGTCCTTGACATCTTCTTATGCTTGAGTTTCCATTGATAAAATTGTCCTTTTTCTCTGTTATGAAAGTGGACAATCATTGGTTGAAATACAATGGCAAAGGAAGGAAGGTGTTCAAGGTTAGTAGTTGTGAAAGTGGATTGCCATGTGACTCCTGTTACATTTTGAATGGACTGTCGATGTTGTGACTCTTGTTAAATGTTTATTGAAACCTGTAGCTATGTAATATTCATCCTAAAAGGGTCCAATTGGTTTGTTCACGTTTCTGTTTCTAATCGGGGTTCTTCTTCACAATCATGTGGCTGTTAAATGTACCTGTTCACGTCTAGGAAATCTTGATAGAGGTTTCCTCTCTACTCACATATACTTTCTCTATGTTGTTTTTTTACCCTCACTTGTATACATGTTCTCCCTTTTATATCTCTCTTTCTCCTCCCAAGCACTAGTTCTCCTTGATAAGATCTATTAGGTTTTTTCTTCTCTCTATCTTTTTAAGTTTTGAGTGTCTATAAATAAGGAGGGATGTAATATAATTCTCAGTCCTTGAGCAATATGTTTCATCTTTTATTTCGATTAGTTGATGTTACTTGTAAACATTAATTATTTCAGTATACTTTTGTCGGTCCTTGAGCAATATGCTTCATATTTTATTTCTGTTAGTTGGTGTTACTTGTAAATATTAATTATTTCAGTATATTTTTGTCAGTTTTCCTGATCGACTCATTGATTCCTTGATTTACTAAGTCTCACGAGTGAGAAATCGATCGATACAACACCAAAAATAAAAACGAAATACTTAAAAGAAGTAATGAAATAAGGCGGTGAAAATTACGACAAATGAAGGGATGATAATACTTTAGGGTTCTTCACGTTAGTTGGATGTATGAGTTCATTCTTGGTTTTTATTCACTGTTTCACGTTTCTGTTTCTATTTTTAATTTCAAGTAACATATTTTAAATTAAAAATAGGTGTAAAATTCACTTTTGCATATATAATCTTTCTAGGATTATCTAAGGCAATGCGGCAATGTTGACGGAGTTCGCGATAGCCACATGATAAACGGTGTGAAATCAACCGTAGGAGCTAAAAATTCTGAGTATAAAATAACAAGGAATTAAAACAAACGAAAAGTAATAAGAGGCCCTCAAATCAAAATTTAAAGTAAAATGAAAGGCTAAAAATTTATTTAAGTATTTAAAATTATTAATGTTTTATAATTTCAAAACATATCATTAGTTATTTTTTCCGTTAAAGTCCCAGTTTAATAATTGTTACGATAATAATTTATCTCTACCTGTATGAGTGAGTTGATAAACTCTTGAAATTGCTTCAACTCAATTCAAGTTTCACTTTTCAATATGTAGTTATGTTAAATATATATAATTATAGTAAATATAAAATTTAAAATAGTTATTATATATAAAAATTAATAAATTTGTCATATGTAATAATTTATGACTAGATAATCACGTAATTTTTTTATAAATCATTAGTAGACTAACTGTCTAGCTACTCTTAATTTAACTTTAGAAGGCTTAATAATTACTTTTGTTTTTATTTACATTTTAATCGAGTTTCTTCACTATTGATTTTTTTAACAATGGTAATTATAATTTTTAGCTCTTTAGTATGATCTCGACCTATCTTTATTGACATAGTAATTAAGCAGATTTAATGTCACTAGATATCAAGAGACTTTCTCAATACGTTATTATAATTTATAATTTAACCTTAACTTTAAAACAATCACATCTTAAAATATATGGAAGAAAACATAAAGATAAGCTGGATGATTCAACACATGTTACAAATTTAAAATCCTATTTACTATCTATATTTTTTTTAGAAAAAATCTATCAAAATTTAAAATTTAAAATATAGACCCAATTCAATTAGTTTTGAGTCGAACCAAATTATTAGGTTTGGTTGGGTCTTGGCCATTTTTGTTGAATGTGTAGTACATATATGTGGTGAAAAACGTCTGTAATAAATAAAATTTAATTATACAGATTATAAGTAGCACAAAGAATAATATTTAATATAAGAAAAAATGAAATAATACAAAAAATATTTAAAAAAAAATACTTCTCACAATTCTATTCTCAAAGGATTACTACTTCATTTTATGTATTTACAAAATACGAGTGAGGTTATCGACAATAATAGAATATTTTTATTCTAAATCAGTCATTATTAATGGTTTATATTTATTAAACTATTAATCTATTTACCAAAGTTCTGGATTGTTTCAAGCCACAAATAATATTATTGTACATGCTTTTGGTTTAATTACTCTTTTTGTGCTTTCAATTTTATAATCTTTCACTTTAATTAACCATAAAAAAGAAGTTATCAACTTGAATACAGTGTATATATAAAGAAATTATTTATGAGCGACAGTATTTACTTTAATAATTTAAAATAATTTATCTGAAAAATACTTTTAATGCACACCAACACTAAATTAAATGACATATGAAACTGCCAGAAAAACGAGGACATTGCACCACACTACAACTTAATTTTGGCACGTCCCTTCACTGCGTTATCAAGGACAGTAATACGATATCTCATGCAGAAAAGTGAGAAAGGAATTTACACAATGTTCCAAATATTAAACTAATTTAAATGAAAATTTGTGGTTATAGATAAACAATTGATAATGCATAGACACTGATACATTCACATGACTGGTAATGATCTATTTAACGTGAATATCTGATTTCGATTTTTGAAGTCTACAAAAATTTCTTTGGATAAGTGACAATCATATGTTTCCGAGACGAAATCAAAACTTAGTCGAGTAAGAGAAAAAAAAAAATAATGTTGGAAGACATAGTAATGTTAAGACCGCTTTAAACTACTTTTCCTTCTATGTTCATTATGTCAGTAAAAAAAACCACAAAAAAATCACTTATCATATTGTCATTTTATTTCTCTGTCTCGTCCTTTTACCCGATCTACTTAAATTGGGATTCACATTTACATTTTATCCATATTTGTTATAAGCATATTCTACTTGGCTTTAACGTTCTCTGTTCTCAATTTTGCGTGGAAACCAAAATTAATTATAAGAAGAATGTGGTCGGCAAACATCAGATCAACTGGATATTACATGTTAGTTTATTTGGGAAAAAGACAAAAATTTATTTGGGAAAAAGACAAAAATTGTGGCATCAATTATCCATTTATCCGGTTTTTTTTTTTCCACGATATTCCTTTCATATGTTACATTATATCATAATGATAAAATTAGAGACCACATGTGTAAAGTTCTTGTAATTAAGGCCGGAGGGTTATAACGGTATAAATGTGGAATTATACACACATATATATAAAGCTGTAACCACCTGTAAAATACTGTTCTGAAAATTTGGATAAACAAACTTTTAGATCAAAAAATTGGTAAACTAGTTACGTATACTTATCTGGTTCAAATAAATTATATAATTAGTATGTAAAAAATAGTTAAAATATAAGAAAATTATTTAAAAATCGGTTTGAATGCAACAATTAATAAATAAATATTTTATATAATGCTATTTTGATTTTTTTTAAAATAAAAAATAACCTAAAATATTTATTATTTTTAATCTAGCTATAAATTTATTATTATTAATAAACGTTATTGGTGAAACTTAAACTTAAATATTATGATTTTTTAATTTAAATTTTTGTATGTACTTTAAATATAATTTTTTATGAAATTATGTCTTATTTTTAGTTTTTAATGTTATAATATTTTGATGTTATGTTTCTTTAATATTGTTTTATTTACTATTTAATTATTATTATTCCATTATAAAAGTATCACGTGTTGGGTGGTGCAAGGAATAAGGATGATGCATATGTAAGTGGCGGTCCTCTAACTATCCCAAGCTATCAGGCACTACTCCCATTAGACTATTATTCTGTAGGATTAATATCACCTTTGTCAGACAATGCTACAAATTCAGAAGACAAAAGATAGCAAAGAAGGTTCAAGTATTATTCTGTAGTTAAAACTTCAAGTTCCTAGAAAGCCCTGGGTTCACTGAAACCAAGGTTCCTGAAAATTTTAGCAGTTATTAGCCTACTTTGCATAAAACCAACATTTAAGCTGAAACAAACATGCACATAGATGTTGTCTAATTAGTTGAAAGAAAATTATTATGTTTTAAGGTCGAACAAGTCACCGAATGTAAGACTAATTGATCTCAAATTTACGTGTGAAGGATCCCTGAAAAGTGTCATTGCTATTAGATCTTTGTCCAATGAAATAAAAATGAGTATATTGAGAAAGAGCAAAAATAAAAATGAATAAGCTAAAAGGCAATATTAAGTAATTAATTTTCTGGCATATATCATTTGTGCAAATTGCATGAAAGTATAACTGCTCGACATTCCCATGGTAATTCGTAATTAGACGTGGATCAGGTCTAACAACTAATTAACCTAATAAAATAAAACATTGGGATAGGAAAGTCCGATACTATACTATAGGTTCCACCCTATAATAATTAGCAAAGATTCGATGAAAGCCTCCTATTTAACATTGTTATTGGTGTCTTGTAGTTGCCAAATGGCAAAATGAAACTACAACCAAGGTTACCTTGTAATCTCCATTAATTGTGGGTGCCGTCCGAATAGCTAGCCTGCAGATAGATACAACTCAGATAGCCCCTTTTCCCTTCTCAAAATTCCCAACTAGTTACCCCTATATATATAAACACACATGATCCCTGAAATATCCGAAGCAGGTATTTCAACAATATCACTTTTCCTAGCTTCAGATTTCGAACCCGGTAGATATTAGTTGTAAGAAAGCAAACATGTCTAATTCCTCTGCCTTGAAAGTTCTCTCAGTGCTAATATCTGCTTTTGCCATAATGGAAATGACACGGGCCGGTGACCCAGACATTCTGACAGACTTCATAGGCCCAACAAATGGCATACCAGATGGGAACTTTTTCACATTCACGGGCCTAAGAGTTTTAGTTGGACAAAACACGCCACCCCCAACCTTTAAAGTGTTGAAGGCAAGCATGGCAGAGTTTCCTGCTCTGAATGGACAGAGTGTGTCTTACGCTGTCCTTCAATTCCCAGCTGGCAGCATAAACCCACCCCACACACACCCTCGTTCCGCAGAGCTTCTCTTCGTTGCTCAGGGTGCTCTTCAAGTTGGCTTTGTCGACACAACCAACAAGCTCTTCACGCAGAGCCTTCAAACCGGGGACATGTTTGTTTTCCCAAAGGGTCTTGTCCACTTCCAACACAATGCCGATGCTAAAAATCCTGCTCTCGCTATATCCGCCTTTGGTAGTGCCAATGCAGGCACTGTCTCACTTCCCAACACACTCTTCAACACTTCCATTGACGACACCGTTTTGGCTTTGGCCTTCAAGACTGACGTTGCCACCATTCAGACTTTGAAGAAAGGCTTTGCTTCCTAGGCCTCATCATCATGGGATTCAACGTTTCTGCCTGCTCTGTTTCGTTTCTTAGTTTTTTTTTTCTTTATTTGATTGTTGAATAAGTGCTTCTGTCTGTTAAATGTTTTCATCTGCTATTGCTTTATCAATAATTATATGAAATAAAAACATCAATTGTTTTCACGTCTTGCCTTTCTTATCCGATGACTTCAAATTCCTTTGCCTTGTTCGACTTCCTTTAGGGAGAAGTATCAACTTCCTCTAAACAGTGAGAAACCATTATTCAACAATCTTCTTCGACTAAAATCCTTTTTCAACTGTCTTGGTTATTAGCATTTTCTCAGTTACTACTTTGAAACATTAACAAAGTGGGATATAGAGAGCAATTCGAGTCATTGCAACAGAAACAAAAAAAGCTTGATAAATATGTTTGAGAAATTACTGATAAACAGAACATGGATGGTGAGTCATTGCTTTCGACAACAAAGGAGTGAATATCTATAAAGAGAAGGCTACAATTGGAGAGAAAATGGAGAAAGTTCAAGCTGAGAAAAAAAAAAAAAAAGGAGCGTTCGAGATATTACAAGACTCGAAAGACAAATTTCGACACTTGGGAGGAAAATTATAAAAGTAAAATTGAGACCACCAAAAAAAAGACAAGAAGAGATCCTGAAAACTATTAAAGAACTTCAAGAAGAAAATGAGGTCCTAGTTAAGGACAAGGCCGCACTCGAAGGTGCAAACTATTAAAGTGTAATATTCTGGTTTCGATTAACCAACGCCATTGACTTTGGATTGAGAATTGGTTGTGGTGGAACTTGAAAATATGATTCAACATTTTGTCTTGGTCATTCTGGTCGGAGACAACAACGAAATATAAGCAATTCAAGCCATCTGTTGCCAACTCTTGATAACTGGTGTTAGTTTTATTAATCAAGGATTTAAAAAATTATTATCATTAGATGCGTCAACATATTGATTATTTTATGAGAAATTTTAATTTTTTATCTTCATTAAAATTGTTTGAGTACAAATATGAATAAGATGTATTACATTAATTAGAAGCAAGTTGAACAACATATAAATAAAAAAAATATGTAAATCTAATACCTTAAAATTTTGGATTGGATGTCATGTCAAGTTATTTGTGTGATTGGTTCATCACTCCTTGATGTTTTTTCGGATGTTTATCCTCTTAAAACAACAAATAGTATTATAAGACTAGGTAGTTGTCGTGTATTACATGTAAGTGAATATAACTCAAACTTAATGCCTTAAGTAAAGGATTGCTAAAAAAGTAAATTAAAACTTTAAACTAAAGAAATAATGTGAAGAAAAGAAGTAAAATAAAGATGAAGATGATAGATAGTATTAAATTGTGATGGGTTAGTATTTGGTGTATGTATTTTAATAATAAATTAAAAAATGATATAGAAGAGTTTTATTTATTAATTTTCAACCCTAATGATCAAATAATCCCATGTAAACACATGAACAAACTCTTAAATAATTATTAATAGCTTTTTCTCAATTTGAACATTGCTTCTTTCATTTTCTAATTTCTTCAATTTTGATCTTCAACCTATAACTCAAATTTTAACCACCTTACTAATATTTTTCGAATTAACATCAACCTTTCATTTGAAATATGATTTTTGAGAAGTCAAAGTGAACCAATCAAATATATATTTGAACACTTATTAGACTGACTACATAGGCGAATATGAGAACCCAGAAGGGAAGTTCTTCACCTTCACGGGCTTAATTCCGTGCCCTAGTTGGACAAAACTCGCCACCAGCAGGCTTCAAGGTGTTGAAGGCAAGCATTGCAGAGTTTCCTGCATGAAATTCCGAGTAAGATGAGAAAATATTAAAGGGAAACAGGCTACTTCTTTCGCCCTTTCTTGCCCAACACCTCCGTCAATAACTTTCAAACTATACAATGCAACAATGGCTTGGGTTTTAACATGTATCTTTTTTATCTCTTATTAAAGAATCGACCTGAATTAAATATGCTATATTTTAAAAAAAATATCATTACGTCAATTTTTTTAATAATAGATTGTTCTTATAATTGAATTTATATTGAGATTTTAAAAAAAATAACAAATGTAAAAATGTTTTAAAATATTCTCCCAACTTTCAGCATTTTCTTTTATTTCAAAATTTATTTATTTTTGCAAAAAAAAAATCAATAATTTAAAATCATACATATATATTTGAAATCTTATCAAATGAAACTTCCAATTGGTATCACCACTACCTACACCTACGATGATGACACTTTCCTTATTGTTATACCTTCAACTCTATATATTTTTTATTGTAATATTTTTGTTTTTTCATTCTCTTTGTCATTTTTAATCTACAAATGTAACATTAATATATTTGGGTGAATATATATATATATATATATATATATATATATATATATATATATATAAAAAGTGAAATTTATTATATGTCACGTGATTGAAAAATCTTATGGAAAAATTCATCTCATAAATATATATTTACAAGATCATATTGTATATCAAAGTCACAATAATTAATGTAGTGTTGGTGGATAAAGACATGATAATAAAAAATTTGTTTTGGGTCATTGATATATTAAGGATATTGCAGTCCCTGACATCAAATACGCAAAAATGATCGTACTGTTGTTTTTGCAATGGCAACCATTGTTTTTCTAGTGAACCTTGATGATACAACCATGAGCATTTTTTAGTTAATGAACTTGTTCGAATTTTCATGGAGTACAGCCCTCGCTGTACCTGGAACAGTGTCATGTGTTATTAGTAAAGATAGGGGACCATTAGTTGCTATTTACTTACTTATCTTCATCGGCTAATATATTTATATTAAAAATGATACGGGCTGCCTAACAACATCATACTTGCTGTTATCAATATCAATACAGTGATTATAGTACAAAAGAAATCTACAGAAAAAAAATTATATATAGTAATTAAAAAATATTTTTAATTAAAAATTATATACCTAAAATCAATTTTGTGTCAAAATTAAATATATTTTCTTAACCTCTTACTATCATTTGTAACACATCTTTAATTTTAAATTAAATTTTGATATTATTTTCAAAAATAGTAATAATTAAAAATAATATTATATAACAATATAGATAGTTTATTATACATTTAAAATATAAACTATACGTTAAAAGATATTTATTTATTACAAAATTTAATTATAATATAATTTATATATCCAAAAATATTTATTTATTATAAATTTTAATTATAAAAATAAATATTTATTTTATGCAATGCAAAGGGTAGATGAAAAAATACTCTTCATAATATTCATTATTATTTATATATCTAACTCTCTCTACTTAATGCATCTCATCTTCTATTTTCTTTTTTCCCAATTCAAAATCTTATGTTAATTGAAAATCTTACGAAATCTCATACAAAAATATGTTATTAATTCTTTCATTATTTGTCTTTCTTGCAAGATTAGAAAATTTATCAATCTTTATCCCACTCAATATTTATTTTTATTTTTATTTTTAATTATTATCTTCAAATGAAAATTTTATGTTTTTCTTATTTTCTTTCTTTCTTTAATTTTTTATATTTTTTTCTTATCTCTTTTTAAATTTTATAATATTTAATTTTTATAAAGATAAATTATCTTTATTTCTTTCCAAATTTCAAATAGACGAATAACACTTTATCACTCTCCCACTGTTTATAGAAACAATTTTTTTATCACCGCTATAAAAATAAGGTAATAAAAATTGGATTTGGATTTAAATTTGTAAAATTTTTTTCATATATTTTATTTATTATAATTTTTATTTTTACACTATTTGTGATTTTGATATGAGTTATATTAATTATTATTTATTTTAATTATATGTTGTCAATTTTTTAATATATTTTATGATAATTAGTTATAATTAATAATAAAATTTAGATATTAAATTTGACTCATGCAATATACTGACTAAATTCTAGTTATTTAATATTTTTATTTAAACAAAAATTATATTATTTTAAATTTAAATTTTCTTTAAATCAAATATATAAAATGATGCTAATTCAAAATTAATTTTATAAACACACGTGGAAACGTACACTCTTGGTAATATGTTTGGTAAGAACGTGTCTGTGTGTAAAAATTATAAGCTAGTATTATTTGTTTTTGCAATAAACATTAAATGATATGATTTTAGAATTAAATTAATGCAAATTTAAACACTCATTTAAAGTTATATCATCTGCGATAAATTATGTACAGTATATTTATTAATTTTTAATAAGTATTTTAAACATCAGGTTTGAAGTGATACTTTTATTGTAATAACTGCGATTAGGATTTTCCTTCCGAGCGGAATCTTAGATATTTCTACAAGTTTTAGTTACTTGAACTCATCCTAAAACTAATTTTTGGTCCGAATTTAGTTACACAAAAAATTATTATTATTAAAATGTATGTAAATCTATTTACTCGGTCCTTTGAAGTGATTTATAAAAGTGTATGAAAATAAAATTCTTTTATTGTTGTAAATAATTCTTCAAAAAAAAAAGAAAGAAAACTTAACATGCCACGACTGAAAGTAATTTGAATAGTGTGTTTCACATGCATTTTCCTCGTGTTGTAGATCAATTTATATATGTATATGGAATAGGAAAAAATTGTAACAGTCGGTTTCAGTAGCCAAAATTTAAGAGTTTAATTGTTTTAGCATTATAAAATAATTGTATACTATTATTTAATTATAAATAATTTTTAAAATAATTATTATCAACATTCACCTAGTTTATATATATATATATATATATATATATAATGGTTTGCAGGTATATGATAATGTTTTAGTATATAGTGTATTTTTTAACATGTCAGATAATTTTTTATTAAAAAAGAAAATAGAAAAGACAATTATTTTTAATATGTCAGACAATTCCATTAGCCCATTCAGTCTCGTCACCATTCACCAATCACTGCTCTGTTATTCTTACAACCTCTTTCTGTTTCTCTCAAAGTTCCGAACCGAACCAGCATGGATCCATTCGGTCCGAACCGGCTCCCGAACCGCAAACTCTCTGCCACGGAGCGCTTCCTCGGCGTTCCATCTCACGCGCCGCCGCAATTCCAAAACCCCGCCGCTACCAGCGACGAACTCCACGAAGACGACGTCGTTTTCCTCAGCGGCGACTACAGCGCCGAACCCAATTACCACCACCACAACTCCACTCCTTCCTCCTCCTCCACGTCGTCGTCTTCCTCTGCCACTCCAAACCACCACCAGCCCCACGGCATCCTCGCCGCACTTCCCGGGAACGAAACCTCGCGTAACCTCCGAAACGTTTCGCAGCACTTCCACAAGGCCTCAATCTCCGCCATATCCTCCGCCTCCTCTTCCGCCTCCTCGTCGCGCGTGATTCCGGCCATCCCGCGGCCTCCTCCGCCGGCGCAACCGTCGCCAGTTAAGTTCCACCAGTCGGCGCCGGTGAACGTCCCGATCCTGTCGACGAAGGCGCGGCGGAGGTACCGCGAGTTCGACGACGAAGAAGACGCCGACGAGGAGGAGGAAGAGGAGATGGTGCCTCCGCATGAAATCGTAGCGAGAAACTCATCTCAATCGCCGATGCTCGCTTATTCGGTTCTGGAAGGGATAGGGAGAACGCTGAAAGGGAGGGACCTTCGCCAGGTTCGAAATGCCGTTTGGCGCCAAACAGGTTTCCTCGGTTGATTCGTCCGATACAAATTCTTCGCTTAGGGTTTAATTTTCCTTCGTTGATTGAATTCTACTGAGTCTAATTTGTCCGAACTCATCGATTTCCCTATCTATCGTAATTCCCAGGGTTCCCTCACTTTCTCCTTTTCGTTTTTCTTTCTTTGCCTGTGAAATATGCGGTTACGTAAAGAAATAGTTAACAATGGCGGAGTGTAGAGAGAAAATGAATTTTAGGTTTTCGACAAACGCGAGTGTGGTTGGAGAGTGAAACCTGGACTATTTGAAAAGTCTAAGTAATTAAGTGAAGATTAGCAAATGATTTTATATTGACATCTATTTTCTAGGATGAATTCTGTAAGATTGGGCATTATGTTGTTGCTGAATGCTGATGATTTAATGCACTATCTGATCACTGAGTATGACTTTGAAGATGATTTAATACGTCTTCTTGAGATTGATGGTGGTTTATTTCTCTGCTTAAAACTCATGGCCATGGAATTCGAAGCTCCAAGTGGAATGGTATGTGCTGAGCTGTCATGCTCAGTTTGGTCTAGCTAGCTCCTTTTCTCTGGGTTAATGATAAAAGAATAATTACTCATTCAACCTGTAGTTTGAGTTTCAATATTTGGTCAGCTTGTCCTTAACAGATTGGTCAGGGCCTTCATTACCTGCGGTTGTTTTGCCCCACAATGAACAGTGAAGGTACCTATTTAGTAAATTTGGGATATGGTGGTTCTGTTTTCTTGTTTAATGGGAACTTATAGTTATTTCACTGTTAATGATACTGATGTTTCTATTTTTATTCTTTATTGTGGTCTATAATTTTACAGACTAGAAAAAAGTAGAGATGGAGCTATTGTTACTTTGATTCTGTAGGTTAGCAAGTTGCAACAAAACCTAATTTGTGCTTAGGAATGAAAGAGTGGAATGGAAATACTAATAAGGATAGAGATGTAAAACTATTTACCTATGTGGATATGGGGACAGGTACTGTAGTACCTTATCTTTGTAATCTTGCAAGTTTTTCTTCTAACAAGTCAGTCACCATACTATATTATGTGTGGAAATTTTGGAAGTAAAAGTAATAGTAAGTTTTTCTGCTCTCATGATAGTACTCTTACTCGAGAAGGTGATGACTGAGGAGTAATCAAGTGCAGATCCTTGTATCTTCTGTTCCGTGTCTTTTTTTTTTTTTTTAGGAAATGCTTGCTGCTTGGAAACTAGATTATTAGTTATTTACTTATTACAGACTGAGAGGTTTGGCTGTGTCCAAGATATAACACAATTAGATGTTAGCATGAATGGTTTGATAAAATGTGTTCTATTTTTATTCTTTGGTTTTAAAGATTTTTACGAGAAACATTGAAAAACATCATTTTATTGCTTTCACCATTTCGCGTATAAATCTTTTAAAAATTTTAATTAAAATACCATTTTTGTAATTATTTATAAAAGTAAGAAATGAATACTGAAAACATTTTCTCAAACAAATAAGGCCTAAGATTTTGTCGAGTATCGGCAATTTTCGTATTTGACACAGCCTTGAGCTTCTCACGGGGAGTATTCACAATATTGGCATCAAATAAAAATAAAACAACCATTTACTTCGAATAATTAGCAAGACAATGTTTGGATTTGCTTTCTCGCCCTTATAGTATGCAAAAATTATATGAGGAATCTCCGGCTTTCGTTTGTTCAGTATTTTACGCAGATAATATCTTAGTCCAGTGTGCATGGGCTTGTGCCGGGGATAAAAATTGCTAGAGTAGCCATCATTGTGTTTTCAGTGCGGTAAAGAGAGAAATAGAAAGATTTCCCTTTCTCTATCCTCTCTCTGTCTTTTCTTTCTCTTACTTTGTTATACTATTTTTGTACATACAAATAATATTTTTCTAGTTATAATATGCTTCTACAAGATGATAAAAATTCTTATGAAAGAGAAAGAACGAGCAACCCGGAGGGCGAAAGAAAAGGCCTAGGTGAGGAGAGTTTCGGCCATCTGGTTTCTCTTTTTCTTAGTCCTAAAAAAAATGAAACACAAAAAAAAAATGTGGATGGTTGGGGGGCAAAGGAGGATGACATTTTTTAACAGCTCTTGCGTCGTGAGTATGGTAGTGTACACGAGCATTATTAATTAGAAACTCGACATAATATCAAAACAACTTTAACATAGCATTTCATATAAACGTATCATTATTTCAATATCATAAGTATTTGATTGGTTACGTTTATAGGTACTGTATTCATGTAAGCATTGTTCTTAGATCTCATACTTTTGCGAAAAGGAGGCCCAAAAACAAGAGAAAGAGCTGCTTGAATTTTTTTCTTGGGTTTTTAATATTGGTTAGACTTTGGAGCAATTTATAGTTCAGTAAAATATTTGATGTTTATTGTAAATATATAAACAAGGTTTTCTAAGACTATTTTGTGCAGGTTACATATAAAGATCATAATTCCCTTCTCTCTCTAAACTACTGTCATTATTAGGGAAGGCGAGATCTGATCATATAATCTTATACTAATAGAAAATTTTAAAATGATTCAATAAACTATATAAGATCAACCAGAGTTGAGTCTAATTGTGGAAGATATTAATTATTCTAGAAGTATCTATATTTAATATCTAATTGTGTCTCAAACAAAAAAATTTCTAAAAAAAATGTCTGAGAAATTAAAAAAAGAACACTAACTATATGAGAAACGTTGCTTGTTCAACATGTAACATAATTCATTCTTTTAAACTCTGACGTCTTCATTCATTATTCATCACTATTTGTCTTGGTAACTTGAATTTGAGATAATTCTTGAATAAAATAAAATTTCATTTCTATAAAGTGCTGCATAAATTACAGAAACAAATTGTAATAAGTGCATCCCGTATTTTAAAAGGAAAATTGCAACATTTTTGTTAAGAATTTGACGAAGCTAAAAACCATAATGTATAGTGTACAAACGACTTTAATATCAATTGGCTAAGAACTGGCATCAACTTTTCTTTTTCTTTTATTCCATGGACAAGGCAAATCAATGAAATCAACATTTCCCCCCATCGATGATTTACAATGAAATTCAGAATCGTTCATCAGTAGAAACATATGGATTTGAATCCAAGTTGCCAGGTTATCGTGCATCAACTGCACGCACCAAAAACTAACACTGAAATCACGTGGCAGTATTACCTGCACGGAATAGATACTTCATCTCAATATTATCTACCAGTCGCAAAAGACAATGACGTAACTAATAGGAATTTTCAAATTTGGAAAATCCAAGCGAATAACCTTGTTAATAAGTAAATGAAAAAGATTCTAGACATGAAGCTTTAATATATGGAGGAGTGTTAGTAATATATTTTTATTATCATTAGTTAAAATTTATTGATAGATATTAAATAATGAATAATAGCCATTATATTGAAAGTAGCATGTTGAGAGTATATCACTTAGATATTTCTATCCCTCTTTGATATTTCATGGAAATGCATGTGGTAGATGCTTCCTTACCACATAAAAATTGGAAAGAGTTCCTCACTTGCTCGCATGATACACACCCCCGTCCTTGGGGCTTGGACACTTATAACCTAACCCCATCACAATATGTGCCACATAATCCTCACTTGTCACACTCCAGTACTTGAAGAAACATTACCTTTTTCAGCGGGTATAGCCATGACCAATATATGGTCCCTCTTTCGTCCTGTTAGATGCTTCAGTTGAAGAATGATCATTTGGCTACAACAACAAAAAAATGCCTTCCTTTATTGCAACCTACGAAATTATTTAATATTTAATTATAATATCTCTGTGTAATGAGTAGCTAGTCACGGTGATAGTAGTTTTGTATGATAGATCCTTTATTCCGTCGTATGTGGGTGTTACTCTTTCTTAAAATGAAAGTCGTTAGCTGCATATGGTGTCTAAGAAAATTCAACCTAGGAAACAAACAGCTTGCATCAGGCCTGGAAGAAAAGAGATATATTATTATTATTATTATTATTATTATTATTATTATTATTATTATTATTATTTCTGTATTGAGACAAGAGGATGGCCAGCTGTACTCTCTTTTATACTTATTTTTATTATTTTGGCTAAAAATATTAGAAATCACAAAACAATCTTCCAAAAGAAAAAGGCTAGAAATACTATCTTTTAACATATTTTTTTTAATCCACTCTCTTACTCTTATAAATTAGTATTCATTCGATGTTTGTTCTTTACAGCCGTTAAAGTGAATTTGCGTTTTGTAGAGCCATAGTATCATTTCATTTCTATTAAAACTTTGGAAAAGAAACTAGAAATCGATTCCCTCAAGTCTATATAAGGAAATTGTGAACTCATGGTTGAAACTTTACGCTTCTCTGGTTAAAGATAAAGACGGGAATTTTTTTATATAAAATAAATTTTCAAAATTTTCTCTTATCTTTTTATTCTTCAATTTAAAATTTACAATTTTTTCTCTCTCTTTACATTTTCTTTCCATTCAAATGAACAGAGAATTATAGTATATATGCACTTGTGGGTGAGATCTGGCTTAATATATTGCACTATGTCACAAGAATGAGATAGGAGTTTCATTTTTCGTAAAGCATCCACTTCCCTTTTCTATTCTTTTGCACATGACAAGGAAAAAGGAAAAAGTTAAGAGAACTGAAACAATTCTTTTATGAAGTATGAACGCATATTTAGTAAGCATAATAAACAGAAAAATTAAAATAGTTTCCACAAAAGTTTTTGTTTGTCTTTCTATCTAATTATTATTTTAAGTAATTAAAATTTTTAATGAATTATTATGTCGATTAAATACTTTGCTAATGCTAAAAAAAATTGAAGAGATTCATATCGGAGAGTAAGATGTTATGGGAGATATTTCTCGTCATAAATGTAAAAATATTAAATTAAAATAAAACTGGTGCATGCAGTAATTAAATTGTGCTGCATATTCATTGGGCAAAAGCACAGAAGATTTCTTTGACGTCATGGTTCAACCAATTTCTCCAATGTCTATGATTATGATCTTCCCATGCATTCACTAGGTACGTTTCCAGTGAGTTGAAGATTCAAGCACATCCACACAGACGTAAACCGCATTAAAGTGAATTTAATGGCATGTCAGAAGTAGGAGTAAAACTGAACACCAATAAACAGCATGGTCATGGTCCAGTTGGATCTTTTCATCCACCACACTTCTAGCAATCAGAAAATTAAGATTTATTTTTCTTATGAAAAAGGGGACTCAAATTTTCTGAACTTTTCTGACTCGCAAGTAATACACGTTTAGGTTTACTAGTAATGCTATATCTCCTACAAATTTTCTTACTATTTGACTTATAAAGAAAGTATTAATTAAATAAAAAAAAACTAATGCATTTAATTTCTTGAAAATATAAAACTTATTCAATACTTATTATACCAAAAAAAGTTAGAGGATTTAGAATTATTCTTATGTTATTATTATGTATATATTCTGCTATATATATATATATCCTTCTATTACCATATAAGTAATAAATAAATAAAACTACATACATTAATGTCTTATAAAATGCATTTAATACTAACAATATAAAAGAAGGAGAAATGTTATTTGTCCAATTTTTTTATACAATTGAGATAAAAATAAACACAAAAAATATTATTTAATAAAATATTATATGAATAACACCACTATCTAAAAGAAGTAAGATGATATTAAATCAAGGTTTAGAATTATTCTATTATTATTATCTACGACTTTGTTGTTTATTGCTAAGAATAATAGTTAGAAATTATTAAATAAGAGGTTTTTCGTTGAAAATTATAGTGAGAAACAGTCTATATAAATAACATTAAACTGCTTTTGTCTTTGATTTACGAATCATTTTCCTAAAATAATGATGAGTAAAAGTGTATTAATTAATTTGAATGAAATTATTGCATGCCTTTAATTTGAGCAATCTTTGTCATTAGTTGGAGTATCTAGTTACCACGAGAGGGGGGAGGTGGCATGACCTACCACTTACGGTTCTTTAATATTCGTATCCAATTGATGTCAGTTGGTGTCCACTATCACACCAAAAAATTCAAACCAACATTGAAAATTGTTTCTGACTTCGATGTTGAAACTGTTTGTGCATGACTGGTTCATATGAATTTCTTCCACACTATACAAATGCTTTGTCATGAAAAGAAATTTCTCCTACTCTTAGTAAATGAGCTTAATGAAAGAGCAAGAATCAGTGCCATTGCCATTACGCACTAGACGTTCCTAATTTTCTTCTCTGTTGTGACTTTTTTACTCGCTTTATCTTAATGTCGACAAAAGCTAAAAAAATCTATGCTGTATGAAAATTTCAACGGAATTAAGTTAAAAGTACGTTTGAATAAAATAAAGAGAATATAAATTAAAATTAACTTATACATAAATTAATTTAAAATTTTTTATATTAATTTTTTTAAAAAATAATTTTTAACTTATACATGAACTAATTTTATTTTATAAAAAAATTTATTTTATTTTTTCTCGATTAATCGTTAGAAGCTATCCATTTAAAAACTAACATTGACTTCTATGTAGACTTGATTCATGTCACATGCACGTTAAGATGGAACAAAAAGTATGAGGGGAAAAGTAATTTTCAACGTGAAGTTTATTTGTGAAAATGTTTTGTGTATTTTAATTATATTTGTTAATATTTAATTTTACTTTTTTATTTCTTACATAAACAATGAATGCGCGTGATTACCATCCAATATGACGTGAGGTTTATTTAATTTAATCGATATTTTTGAGTTTGATTCTTTAGTATATAATTGTATTAGATATTCGATAGAAAAATTTTGTCATCCAAAATTATTTCTATTCAACTTGATCATAATTATCTTTTTCATAAAATATGTGATTTTAGAAATTGCAAAAATTAACGTGATTATTATCATCTATAATTGGTTAAAATATTTCAAATTTAAGAGAATTGCAAAAAAAAAAATCATAACTTAAATAGTTTAAAATGTATACTGAAATTGAGTATGGAGATGTTAAATTTTGCTTCACTATACAATTAAAAAGCGAGTTAGGTTTAGTTTTTTTTTGGATCAATCATGATCCTTTTACTTTCTTTGTACGAAAAAATCATACAAAAAACAACGAATATTTATTTGTGAAATTATGATTGGATAACCAATCAAAGCAAAAATGAGGTAAGAAAATTGTTTTCAATAAAATATTTACACATTAGATTCGTTTTTATTCGTGTTCAACATTTCTTACTATTTATCTTTTCTCTTCAATTAGTTATTCAATTAACAAATATATTAGGGTTTTCATACTTTTTTTAATTGTTTCCTTTCATGATCATTAATGATTTAGGGGAAAAAATATTAGTACTTTATGATCATTTGGTGCTACTAAATTTAGAATACATGATTAGTTTACGTGATTAATTTGCAAGCTTACATTTTTTTATATAAAACCTGATTCCTGAGCTTGATTAAATGATGTTTGGGTAAACTCAAAATGGAATTTTGGTATATTAGAATAGCTAAAATAATTATTTAAATATTTTTATTTTTATGTGAGTAAACTTGGAAACTAAAGAAAAATACACACATTTAACCCATAAGTAAATCGACCCATGTAAACCCATAACTAAATAGGCCAAAACTTTATCTAGTCCAAGCTGTAGATGCTGAATTTATGTACAGATTTGTGTTGTGACTGGTATACCAAACCTTTATCATTGATCTTAATCCATCAATATTTAAGAGTGGATACACTATTATTTGCTCACTTTAGATAGGTAATATCCGCAAAGAGATTTCCTTAATGAGTGAGTATTCAAATATTCTACCTAAAAGACAGAGACGCTTTCAATTTTCAAAACATGTCAGCTACAAAAAATAGTATTAGACAGTATCAACATAAATGGTTATAAGTGATACTGTACTAGATCTTATAAATAAGTTCTTGAATTTGAGTTTTATAAATAAAAATAATTGTGATTAAAAAAGAAGACTACATTAAAAATAATCAACTAAATTTTTCTATGTATATTAGTGATTAATAAAGTCACTTAGAAAAGAAAGAAAAAAAAAAGACATTATCAGCAATATATATATATATATAGATTGTGGATTTCAGACTATATTTCTTGTCCTATGTTGATAAGCTTTAGGAAAGGTATCTTAACTGCAATCTGTTGACACCAACAACTAATATCAGCCAAGGCCCCGCTACATTTAATGTTCTCAGTCTATGCTTCTTGTATTTATAAGTTCCTAACTTACCACCTTCTCTTCAATTTTTCATTGCCTTTCATTATTTGCCAGCTTTTTCTTGCTTCCATAGTTCATGGCGTGTGTTCAAGTTATCACAGTTCTTCTCTTTGTATTAGCTCTAGCTAAAATTGACCCCTCAACATGCCAGACGGTACAAGGCAAAGTCTCCTGCGTTGACTGCACGCATAACTATGACTTATCTGGTTTGTGCCAAATCTCATGCATTATCTTCTAGCTTTAAATAAATGTTCATTTTAATCGATACATGTGTGAGCATAATAGTGTGTATTGTGTTAGAGAAATTATTACATAGTTCAAGACCACTAATTATTTATGGTTTAACTAATTTTTACATATCACATAATTAAATTTTTTTTAATTAATAAAACTCAATTATGTGTCACGTGATAATTATTTAAGATTATAAGTGTCAAACTATGATTCTAGGCATCATATATGCAACTTGATTTTATTTTTATATACTTTTATCATGTTTTCAGATATTAAGGTTTCAGTGAAGTGTGATGGTGTGAAAAAAATGGCTATGGCAACTACAGAGAATGATGGCTTCTTCAAGGTTGAACTTCCCCCAGACAACACAAAACCTTCTGTGAATTGCATAGCAAAACTTCTTGGTGGACCAGTTCAGCTTTATGTGTCAAGGAAAAACCAGGTATCCCAAATTATCAAGGACAAAGAACAAAACAGCTACACCATCTCCACTCCTCTTAGTTTGAGGACATCATGCCCCCAAAACACAAAATGCAAGGGTGCCAAACAGGTTGGTTCATCCAAAACCGTGAATCTTCCTCTGCCTCCAGAGTGGGGCTTGGCACCAACTAGCTACTATGTTCCTTTCTTCCCCATCATTGGAATACCTTGATCATATATGTGTTCTAGTGATTTGTAATCACTTGAGTAATAATACTTGTAGGGAAAAATAGACTGCTATGTGGTCTTGTTTGTTACATATGATTATAGATGTGTCATGTGTAGTGTGAAAGAATGCCACTTATAGTTGTGGTATGTAGTGTATGATAGTTTGTGAAGGATGTTAATTTCCTGGCTTGAAAGCAGATAAATACTGTACTAGTTTGCCAACTTATTTTGCCTTGTTATATATGATATTTTGCTAAAAAATGTTTTGAAATTTTTGTTAATCTCTTGCCCCTTCTCTTACACAAATGTATCAACAGCAAACAGGAGGAAAAAAAACTGTTCAATGAATGAGTCGCACATGATCATTTGATTATAAATCCAAGAGCACAACACTTCAAACACTATGTGCAGCGTGTACTTTTGTAAGCGTTTTTTTTTAACTTTTTGATATATTTCAGCTAAGTTAAATGACTAGTTTCCAAAATTCTATTTACTTAAACTTTTAATTCCAAAAAATAAACTAAATGAGCAGGAGTAGTAAACATATTTTTTGTTATTTGATTTAAGTGTTTTTTTAATTCTTATAAATATATTAAATTACAAATTTAGTCCTTTTTTAATTAAATTTTGATTTAAATTCATTATTTTAAAAAAAAAAAAAAGTGAACACTTTGAGTTCACGTTGTTATCATAAATCTGCTAATACTGATTATATGTTCAATGGATTTTTAATTTAGCAAGTGATACGAAATATCTAATGAATTTATGATAATAGAAATGGAACATAAGTGATATTTTTAAAAATAAAATAACCAAATCAAACTTATATTTTAGTGGGCAAAACATAAAGTACCATGTCTGTGCTGGTTTCTGACAGAGCCAGACTATAAGATAAAAATATAACTTCAAAATGTAATGGACGTAGATGAGATATGAAAATGGGACCACAAGCCTTTGGGGTTTCACCTTATTCGGACTTGAGTTGGTTAGATCATTAAAGATGTCAAATTTTCTCTATCAAACTTTTTAATGCAAATTTTTTAAAAATTAAATTTGAGTCAAATAATTAAATTAAAATAATTCTCTATAGGCAGAGTTTAACTATTTTATATTGTGTTTAGTTTCTCCTAATGGCTAAAAAAATTAAAATAATTCTCTTACAAGTGATTTTAACATTTGGCTGGTTGTGTAATCCTCAGATTTAATGTAGAATACTTCAAAACGACCAAAGAATTGAGGTAAGTTGATGCTGGTAAGTTAATTTTTCCACCTGTATATTCCCGCTCATATTATCAAAATTTAAATTTCAAAAACTAAGGAAATTTCAAACACTATTTCACTCTAATAAAAAATAACTAATAACAATAATTCTCTTATATGAAATAAAAATATTATACTCAAACGTAATAATTTTATATATAAATTATATTAACGTACACAAAAATATTGAGCATCTACTATCAAATTTAAATAATAAATATATAAACATTCAGTCACAAACAACTTTTATTCAATTAACAGTCTAAAGTTAAATTATTAAAAGAATACTAAATCTTATAAGTCTTTCACGTCTCTTTAGTTTTAATACCCCGTCATTAATATATTATAAAAATAAGACTCTTAATCAGATATAATTTCAATAAATAGAAACAAGTTTTAAAAGAATTCAAAAATAGTATTGTTCTCAATCGGTGGAACAACCAACAATCTTGTTCATGATACCCATGAATTAAATTTATAAAAGAATCATTTACATATTAAGTTTACATATTTTCTCATATATATATTAAAAATAAAGGATTTCATAAGAAAACAATCTCACCCCAAAACATTTAATTAGAATCAGTTAATTCGACTCCTTAATTCTTGGAACCAATGTGAATCTTAGATTCACCTTCTTTATCTTGGATGGAAGTGTCACATAACTCGTCCCAAATGCAAACCTGAGACAAAGTAACATATCATATGAAGGTATCTTATTTCTCAAAATAAACTTCATAAATAACATTATTTTAAATCAAGTATAAGACATACACTACACACACATATTTTCAATGAATCAATACTATTCATAACTACATTTATATTTTAAAGACTTTTGATTTATTGGTTCCTATAATAGATGTAAATCTCAGGTTCACTTATTGTTTTTGTTCCCAGAACCAGTAGAGTTTTTGACTAAGTGTGAATCTCAAGTTCACTTGTTGTTTTGGTTCTCATAACCAGTGTAAGTCTTTGATTTATTACGAATCCCGAATTCACTTATCTTTTTTGGTTCCTAGAACTAATGTGAGTCCTAAGCTCATTGTGAATCTCATATTCACTAAGGTTTATGAGCTCATATACATGCAATAACATCTTGCTGCTTCTCCATCCTAGATGGAGGTATTTCATATCTCATCCCAGATAATTGGGTTCTCAAACCCCTATAACAATTAAACTATTGATCAAGACAAACAATTCTAAATAAATTTCAACAAACAACTAGGTTTCCTTAAAATACACAATTTTCTTATCAAAACCCTAAAAAAACTATATTTCCCAAAAATTACTAAATCAAACACAACAATTAGGTTACAGACAAATTTCTAAAACTTTGTTAACAAGAATGGAAGTTTAAGAAGATGTTGTTCTACTCACCTTGAACAAATGCTAAAGGGTTGTTCTTAGTACAATGACGTCTCTTGAATATCTCTAACTCTCTCTTCCTTTTTAGCGTGTCGTAGGTTTTCTAATTATAAAAGTAACTTCCTTTTCTTTCTTTCTTTTCCTAGTCTTTGTGCATGTAACATAGTATTTTTTCTATTTACTATTATTTTTATTTTATTTTATATTTTTAAAAATTATTTACTATTTCAATTCAAATACACCCATGTTTGTAATTCTCTCCTTGAGTTTTGCTGAACCCCTTCTTTTTATTATATATTTTTCTAGTTTTTTTTTATTTTCCTTTATAACTATAAATAATTTTAATATATCTTATTATGACTATTTTCTATTTCAAACTTCATAACAATCTAATCTTTTTATTAACTAAATAAAATATATAACTAAATAATTATTTTTGAATTTTAGGATGATACATTTTCTCTCTTTGTTAAAGAATTTTGTCCTCAAAATTTGCTTTATACCTAATCAATCTTATAAAAGAAAAATAATTACATGACAAAACATATTGATGATTCAACATACAAATCACACTATCATTTATTTAGTGCAATCTCTAAGGTAATATGCCAATAATAAAGATGAATTTAAACAGGTACGTGCACAAGTCAATATCTAGAAATACAATATCAAACAAAAGTCAAAGTGAAGCAATAACAATTTCAGTATATTGATTAATGAAATTTTAAGTGACAATTGAAAATCTAAACAATGAGATAAAAAAAAGAATAATTTTATATTTATACCATCCTTAACACATTATAGTAAGCACACTCCATAGTTTGGACTTTATTATAAATTTGAATATAATACAGACATGTTCTCACTAACTACATGTTTGGTTTCTGAGAAAATAATACATTTTCACTTCATCAAGGTTATATAGTCAATTCATGAGGATTATAGCATAATTGCGTTTGGTAATATTTTTTACTCTTCGTAATCAAGCCTAATACAATTACATCAAAAGGTGATAAAAGACCATGGTCAATGTTGAAAGGTTAGAATATTGTCTTATTGCACACAAAGTTGAAGTATGACTATCAATTTATACAATGCTACTACTAAAATGTAATTATCCGGATCCTTTATATAATTACAAAAACAAACCATAATACACCAATTTAAAGAAAATTCTCAATCAAATTTTGGAAAGAAAAGAAAGGAATTAATAGATAAAGAAATTAAATCATGAATTGAACTCATCATGACATACAATGACTAAGACAATCATTTTAGTAGGAATAATAATAGCTTAGTTTTTAACTTTTAACACATGAAAACAAGTAGATTATTAACATAATTTAAGTGAAATTTCAATATACCAAAAATCAAGAATCATATTTTTCATAATTTTTTTTACTAAGAATAATATCAACAACATGAATAAAGCATAAAGAAGGTGAACACTTGACAAATTTTTTTTATACTTCTATGTCTGGAAAAAAAATCTCCAAACATATTCTAGAATATCAATCTATATATCAAAATATTGAAAAGAAATTTAAATTCAAATAAATTTTCATGTCTTCAATTATAACTAAAATTGAAAGGGTAGAATGTCAATGAATAGTCATTTTTATTAGTTATTTAAATTCTTGTCAATTTTTATTACCTATACAAATTTAGAATATATGAAATTAATGGACGTAACACTTTCACATAAATTTAATGTCAAATTTTTTCTTCTAAAAACTAGAGTCAATTATTACAAAAAAAAAAAAGCATGTTACTCATAAAATCTTAGCATGTACTACTTATAGTAATTAAGTTAATAAGTTCAAAATCTATTGAAACATTTTAAGTTTGGTACTTAAGATCTTGATATATGAACAATTTTCTAAGGTATCATCCTAAAAGCTTGATATATATATATATATTAAAAAGAAAACAAAACCAATTTTCAACAATATAAAACACTTTATAAAGCTTCTTATTGTGGTCAATGTTTCACAATTACCCAATTGCTCTACAAATTTAAATGCATCATCTTTAACATGTTATCAACATGGTGGACTCAAGCAATATTCAAGTCCAACCTACAATCATCTAGAATTTTCAGGATCACACACACAATTCAAAAAGTTCACACTTTATATTCATATATAAACACTTGTAATTGATTATAAACCCTTAATTATGATTCCCAAACAAAACATAATGCAAGGCAGGTTACTTGTCAGGAAGTCAATTAGCTATAGCAAAACATATAATACATCATAATATTATGCTAAAATCTTCAAAGTCAAAGAAACATAATAATAATTATCTTATATAAAATAAAAACATTATACTCAAACGTAATAATTTTTTATACAAGTCATACCAACATATACAACAATACTAAGCATCTACTATTAAATTTGAACAATAAATACATAAACATTTTCAGCCACAAACAACTTTCATTCAACTAACAATTAACTAGCCTAAAGCCAAATATAAAGAAATACTAAGTCTTACCCATCCGTCAATTTCAACACCTCACTATCCATGTATTCTGAAAACAACACTCTTAATGAGATATAATCTCAATAAATAGAAATAGGTTCAAAAAAAATTCACAAATAATATTTGTTCTCAGTCAATGCGACAAATGAAAATTTTGTCTATGGTACCTACGAATTAAATTTATAAAAAAAAAATCATTTATAGATTAAGTTTATACATTCTCTTAAAGGATTTCATAAGAAAACGATCTCTCCCTAAAATATTTAATTAAAAATCACTTAACTCAACTACTTGATTCTTAGAACCAACGTAAATCCTAAATTCACCTTTTCCATCCTAGATGGAGGTGTCACAACTCATTTCAAATGGAAGTATGTGACAAAGTAACATATCAAACGAAGATATCTTATTTCTCAAAATCAATTTCATAAATAGCATTATTTTAAATCAAGAGTAAGACATACACTACACACACATATTTACAATAAATCAATACTATTCATAACCACATTTATATCTCAAAGATTTTTTGACTTATTGGTTCCTAAAATAGATATATGTCTCAATTTCAATTATCTTTTTGTTTTCCAAAACCAATGTAAGTCCTTGACTCGCTATGAATTCTAGATTCATTTATCTTTTTTTCTCAAAACTAATGTGAGTGCTTAACTCATTGTAAATCCCGACTTCACTAAGGTTTACGACACCTTGCTGCTTCTCCATTTCAAATGTAGGTATATTTAACAAATTAGATATCTCATCCCAGATGGTAATATTTTTTTATCATATTCCCTTAATAGAATATCTACCAGCATTCCTTTCCAGAAGGTAATGACCAACTTTGATAATAATAAATTTGTCGTTTGAAGACAGATAATTGGATTCTTAAATCCCTATGACAATTCAACAATTCAACTATTCATCAAGAGAACCAACTCCAAATTAATTTCAACAAACAACTAGGTTTCCTTAAAATACGTAATTTTCTTATCAAAACCTAAAAGAAACTATATTTTCCAAAAATTATTAAATCATGTCGGAACATAAGTCTATTCATCCAAAATGACTCAAATATTTTAATGATAACAAAAATTATGGAAATGAATAATGTATTATGATTAATCATTGTTCTCTAAATTTCAGAAGAACTATAGGTTATTAGACTTAAAAGTTGAAACACATTCATTTAAGGAAATCTAACTTTAAAATAAGTTCATCTATTACGCCCATAAGGAGTTCGTCGATCATAGATACACTAACTGTCCAAAGGACATACTTAAACGTACTCAACATCTATGAGTCATTTGCTGTCCAAAGGACATTCCACACATCCATAGCGAGACTCGTCGTCTAAAGGACATACTCAAACATTCCCAACGTCCATAGAGTCACTCATCATCCAAAGAGTATATTCTGCGTCCATAGAGAAGCTCTTCATTCAAAAGATGTTCTTAACATTCATAGAGGAACTTGTGAATATCTTATTTTGTCTGGTTATGACGTGGATCACTCCTCGTCAGTCTAGTTATGCAAAAGATGGTCAAAGATAGCTCAGCCATAAAAAAGAAGAGCAAGAATAAAAGAAAGAAAATGAACAAGTCAATCATTCTTGTCAAATGGGGAAAGACAGTGATAACAAGATCCAAAAGAAGCTGAGAAAAGGACCTACATGTCGCTTTCCTCGAACTCGAATTGATGCCAACAATGTCAATATCAGGGGAATTCTAGGAACGCCATGTGGCAAGTCAAAGCAAGGTACATTACCTCGTTAATCGTGTAAATCTTTTCTTGTTTGTTCGGACTCGACAGAACAGGAGACAAAGGTGTTTAAGCTACAATGGGAAGAACAAAAAGAATACAGCAGGAAAGTTTAGGCCAATTATCCTCACTAGGAAGAGGAAACAGAGTGACAGGTGAGGGAAGAGCATGAAAAATAGACGTTCACACCTCTGCATTTCCTCCAAGTCTTTACGAAAAGAACACACATGGACACCACGATAGGCTTCAGGTCTGTCATCCCACCGCATGGCAGGACACTCCACCACTGGGTCAATTCAAGACCAGGATGAGTGGTCGCCACCGCATTAAATTCAAATGAGAAGTAAACTCTTGAGAACATCGCGTTATTTAATGCATTTAGGAAAGGAGTCTCTGCATTAATGTGGAGGATCTCCTATGGGATTTTTGCAATGATGACTTAGGGGTGGAGCTGCCTATAAAAGGGCCAAGAAAAATGGGGGAGGGGGAAGGAGGAGATTTGGAGTGAAAAGAATTTAGTGGAGGTAGTGATTTGAGTTAAGAGGACAAGTAGCTCTAATGGATAAGTGATCTCCAAGTGGAAGTCAGTTCTCAAACAAGAAGGAATTGGCATCGTTGCATAACTCACGAGGTACTAGGAAGTATCATTCCTAGATATCATGTTAGTTGTCAAATTTTAAGTTAATTTCCTTCATATTTCATCAGTCCATAAGTTACCCTTAGCCGTCTAGTGAAAAGGGTTTAGCTGACACATAGTTGACACTCGCTTGAGTGAGAATCTCCTATCCTCATCCCAACATGCAATCTTACCGACACATAGTCGGTGTCTCACTTGAGATAAGTCGGCCTTGACTTTATCTCACCCAACTCATTATGTACAGAATTACGTAAACTTTGAATTCTCCATTGCTTCAAGAGATACGTAAAAGCAAGGGTTGACTCTTGTCAAGTTATTTGCCCATAAATCTCAAGTATTTCCCATTCCTCCTTTGAAAATACTTTTGAATAAAAGAAAAACATACATAATGAAGAAGTCGCTTTATTTCATGTATCTAATAAGGTAACTACTTTAAGGTAGACATATCTAGGATCTTGCATCTCTCATACGTAACCGACTCCCAAACTTGACCTTTGGTTCTTAGACTTGTCTTATCCAATTTATGGTTTTTCTGGCATTTTCCATAAAAATGCCAATGACGACTCATTTTCTTCCTCGTTTCCTTTTTAAGAAATAGGGATAAGAAAGAATTTTATTTCTTCGTCTGCTACGTCGTGCCTTAGGTTGCGACAGTATTCAACATCCAAAAACGCATTCAAGGGTTCATATAAGAACTCAACATCCTAAGACATTCCTATCATTCAAAGAAGAGATCGTCCAAAAAGTGGAACAATTGCACTGTTCCAATCAGGAAGAATCTCTCGTAAAAGCGAAAAGTGATGTTTATTTTTCTTATCTTGTCTCGTGAACTCTTTCATTCATATAAAAAGTTGATTATCTAGATCTAATATTCAAATGTCTACCTAATATACTGTTTAAGAACGTGTTAAGCTTTCAGATTAACGAAGAATAACAACAAAAATTTTATAATACAAGTCAAGTTTGATAAAATGAGGCTCAAATTATGACTCAATTCAGAAGGAACCAATATACAACTATGTCTTTCTCTCTTACCCTATACTCTTTTATTTATGCACTTATTTGGATGACCATATAAAACTATGTTATCTTTTCCTTCAAATAAAGCACAACAATTAGGTTATAGAAAAATTCCTAAAACTTTGTTAAGTAGAAATCCAAAGAAATTAAGAACGAATACCATGTAAGTTTAAAAAGATGTCGTTCTACTCACCTTGAACAAATGCTAAAGGGTTGTCTTCTCAGTACATTGACATCTCCTGAATTTCTCCAACTCTCTCTTTCCTTTTCTTCTAAGCATATGCTGAGTTTTCTAATTATAAAAGTAACTTCCTTTTCTTTCTTTCTTTTCCTAGTCTTTATACATATAACCTAATATTTTTCCTATTTACTATTATTTTTATTTTATTTTATCTTTTTAGAAATTATTTTCTATTTAAATTCAAATACATCTACATTTACAACTCTCTCATTGAATTTTGTTAAGCGAAAATGTGGTATACCCATGTGAACTATTTTCTTTTTATTATATATTTTTGTTAATTTTTTTCCTCTATAACTATTAAATAATTTTAATATATTTTATTTTAAATTTTATAGTCATCTAATCCTTTTACTAACTAAATAAAATATATAAGTAAATAGTTATTTTTTAATTTTAAGGTTTTACCATTTTGTTCACCACAAAGAAATATCATAAATTTTAAAATCTCCAATCCATTAATATATTTTGAATATGTTTTTCAATCATTATTCATTCCGGGATGAACATTTGACCTTGATATTGGCCGCAGAATATAGGCCCTGAATTCAACGTTTTAGGAGTGCATTAATCTGTGAAACTAAAGATGAAATATCATAAATTGATTTGTGCATAAAACGACAATATATACTTGAATAGTTTAATTCATAGCTAATAATACGTCATTTCATTATTTCGAATTATGTTTTACTTAAAAAGGAATAAGAAATAAACTAAAGGTGAGGCATAGAAGAAAATAAATTAAGGAACAGTTTGGAAAGCTATCACAAACAAATCAAGGAACTAAATGTACCTATCTTATTAACTTTTTCTTTTTTTCGAAAATTTATTTAGAATAACATTATTTTTTAAAAAATATTTTATTTTTATTTTCCATTAATATCAAATTTAAATATGTATTTAAAATATAGTTGTTCATAGGAGGTTAGGTAAGTTAGAATTCTTTTTATTGAAAAAAATGAAAATTATAAATATTGATCATAAAACTATTTTAAGATTAAAAATTTATTAGTAGTAACACGATTACTTTAACAAGTTATGTGTATTTTTTTTTTTTAAAATTTTGATGACTCAAATAAAATTTAATAGTTTAAATTTATTATTTATAGCTTTTTTTTTTTTTTAGAATAAGAAATATTTTCATTTGGGATGCTTCTTTTGTTCTGATATTGATGAAGAACTTATGAATTTTCGAAAGTGGGGAGATGTGGTGGTCTAAATTTGGACTATCTAACTTCGTAGCAGAAAAATTCTTCCAATTTTTATTAATTCATTTCATTGATTTCAAATTCATGGTTGGCATAGATTCAAATTCAAGCTACCATAAAAAAAAAAAAAAAAAGTTAAGCTCTGAATTTTCTAAACTTTCAGATATTTATAAACTTTCTTAGAATAAAATCTCAATACTTAATCATCTATGATAGAAGTGTACCATCTTATAATTGTTGGTTTTAAATTTAATTTAACCTTTCTTGTAAAATAAGAATTATCTCAACTTATATAATCTTTACAGGTCATTTTATTGACAACATATGATCTCCAATAAACTTCTTCTAAATGAATTTAATGTTCATATAGAGATTTTAAAGTTCAAGAAGAAAAATGAAGATCTTTTAAAAGGTCTTGAAGATAAAAAAAAATGTTAGAAATTATTTTTTTAATATTGGTCTATGATCTACCATTAATTTAAAAGATCATGGGTTGAATGATATCTTAATAAATCTTAGAGTATGCATAAAGGTGCAGCCGATAGTTGGATGGAACAATGAGAGCGTAGAACCAAAACAACTATTTATGAAAGAGTATGATTTGAATAGACATGATTCTTTATTAAGAAACATGAATGAATTATTGTGTCTCTAGATGAACGAAGGCAAAAAGTGTTGAATCATGTTAAATTTGTATTATTCTATTATTTCTATTTTGTGGTCTTGTTCGTGGGTCGTGTGTGAACAAAATTTTTTCTACCAGTGGTATCAAAATTTATGTTTGTTGTGAAGTTTGGTGATCAATCAAACTATTATTCAAGCTTGATGAGGTTGATGATGGATTTATACAAAGATACTTGTGTAGAAAATTTTCTTGGCAATGTGGAAATTAAATGACATGTCTCACTAGTGATAACTAACAACAGTATAAATACATAAAATGTCATTATCAAATATTTATAAAGGAATGAGATTAGATGCATGGCAAAAAAGACACTAAAGTTTGTAGAGTACAAAAATGATATGAAAAAAAATTGTGAAAAGGATTATAACAAACATATATGACCATGAGAAATGGAAATTTTAATCAAATGAGGACTTGATGAAAGAATAATTTGAATTTTTTATTTCAAATATTTAAGATATTGTTTTGATGAAAGATATTGTTGTTATTATTTATATTTAGAATGTTATCTTTAATTTTAAGATTAAGATATAAGGTGTATAAAAAGATTTATTGTGAAAAATATATATTATCCACTCTTAAAAAGAGGTCACTATAGGACAAGAATATCAATAAAGAAAAAAATAATAGAAAGGTTTTATAGAAAAGTATTGGTAGTATATTTTATTGTGATTTCTAATATAATCACACTGTCATTATTAATTAATATCTTTAAAGCACTTATTTATTAATATATTTCATTGTTGATATTTTACACAAATATTTAAATAATTCACAATTATATTTTAGAAAAATAATAGTTAAAGATAATTATTATAACTAGTATGATTAATATTTTTAAAGATATATGTATATTGACACATTATTTCAATTAATTTCTATTTTTTTACTAGTTCAATTTATAATATTTTACTTTCTTTAATTAATTTTTTACGGATATTGATAAAAAATATTTTAAAGATATTTGTGATATTTTCTTAATTTAAAATGGAGGGAGAATAATAGTTTTTAATTATTACGAAACAAAACAACAACTTTTAGTTTTGGAAGATCTTTATCTATGATAAATTAAAGTTATATGTAGATTTTTTTAATATTTTCTAATAATTTAAAATAAAAATATTAAATAAATATATATATATAATATGTTAATTTTTAAATTTATTTATATCTTTTAATAATTAAAGTACATGAGAATAATATAAATTATAATCTATTTTGTTTACGTCTTATTAGAACATAAATCTATGCATACAAAATGACCCAAGTATTTTGACAATAATAAACATTATAGAAATGAATAATAGATTATGATTAACTACTATTTTCTAGATTTCAGAAGAATTGCAATTTATTAGACTTAAAGATTGGAATGTATCTGTTTAAGGGAAGCTAATCTAGTGCATCCATAAGGAGCTCATCATCCATAAACGTACTTACCATCCAAAGGATGTACTCAACGTTCATAGCAAAACTTATCGTCTAAAGAAATATTCAGCGTCCATAATGAGACTCATCATTCAAAGGACACATTTAGCGTCTATGACAAGACTCATCGTCCAAAAAATTTGTTCAATGTTCATAGAGAGGCTTGTCATCCAAATGACATATTTAATGTCCATAGCGAGACTCGTTGTCCAAGAGATGTATTCAGCATCCAAATGACGTATTCAACGTTTATAGCGAGATTCGTCATCCAAAAGAAAAACTTTGTGTGTAAAGAAGGATTTGACATTCAAAGACATAGTCAACGTCCACAAAAATACTCAACATCCAAATACGTAATCAAAGATTCATAGAAGAACTCAGTGTTCATAGATGTGGTGATCATCCAAAAAGAGGTTTATCATTCAAAGAATGACTCACCATCCAATACAAGAGCTCAATGTCCAAATGACTCATCCAACTCCATAAAAGAGTATGACATCCAATGACAAGTTCGTCATCCATAAGTGAACTCAGCATCCAAAGACTTTTGTGTCGTCAAAAGAAAAAATCGTTCAAAAGCATCACGACTAAACTGTTCCAATCATGAAGTATTTATCATAAAAGCATAAAGTATTATTTATCTTATTTTGTTAATTCTTTCATTTGTATAAAAAACTTATTATCTTAATTCAATGTTCAAATTTTTACCTAATATACTATTTGAGAACATGTTAAACTTTTAGATTGATGAAGAATAACAACAAATATTTTATATTGTAAATCAAGTATGATAAAAGAAAGCCCAAATCATACTCTCTTCAAAAGGAATCAACAAAAGCTTTCTCACTGATCAATAAAAAGACAACATGTAAAATTTAGAAAAAAAAATAGTTTTTTCTCACACAACATTTCTCTGTCTTTAAAAAAAGAAGAATCTTTACAGAAGTACTGCAAGAAGTAATCATATAGCATTTAATGCAGATTCAACTACTCCTCATACAAAAAAAATGTTCAAATTTTTATGTGTTATATAAAGAGATATATCAAACTTTAAAGAATAACAAGCGGAACCACAACACATACTATCAACAAAGATAATTACTCTTACGTTTTCGATAATTGATTTGTAAAACTTTCTTTGCAAAGCAAATAAAAGTTTGTACTCTATAATGTAAACGCTCATTGTGTGAGTTACTTATCTTGTAAAAACCCTGTTGAGTTAGTGTAATAGCCAAAAGAGGCTAAGTATCAAATAATACTTGAGTTTCTTGTAATGAAGTAGATTATAAGGATTGTAATACCTGGAGAGGTGGAAAATATTTTGTTTGTAAGTCAGATAAACTTAGTAAAATTCATTCATGTCAAAGGAATTGAATGTAGTTTTGTTAAAAAAAATAAATTAGTATAAATTATGTTTTCTCTCTTCCCTTACCCTTTCTTTTTTTGTTTTCTCTCTGCACTTCTTTAAACAACTGCTTTGAATGATTTTTTGGATGATTTGTTTAAAATTTTTTATTGATTTTAAATCTTTAAAAAATCACACATACACAATTCAATTTCTTTTCTTGTATATTATTTTTTCTTTCACTTCCGACATGAATTGATATATTATATATTATATATTATATTATACAATTTAATCTTTCCTAAATCAAAGTTGACCAAAACGTAATATTTAACTTTATTTTTTTTAATTTACCAAAATTACATTAGTGATAAAAATATATAATTTTATCTTAATTTTAAATTCATAAATATTGTTCGCATGAAATATTTATAAAAAAAATAACTAATGTTTTTTACATCTTAAGATTAATAATATCAATATTTACGATTTTCAAAGTATTATGGTAAAGACTTTTACATTTTTTTAAAAAATAATGTATACTACGGTCCATGAAGTTAATTTCTGTCCCTAGTTAGTGGAATATCATGAAAGACATCTAGAAATTAATGATCCAATCTTTGGTATTTGTTTATACAAATAATCACTCTTGTCAAACCCATAAAAAAAAAAATCCAACTAGAATCATTACCAAGTCATAGAACATGATTACTTAATGTATCTCGTAATGGGAGTGGGCCCAAAGCGCTCGACTCAACGCGGAAAGAAACGGTGTGAGAAGAAGGTAACGATGCAGTGGTGACGGGATGAGTGACGTGTATATATATATATACTTACTAAATAGGTACGAAAATTTCAGGTGTGTATTTTTTTTTTTCATTGTGATTTTTCTACACTCAAATATAAGATATGAACTCCGACATTCTTATTAAAAAATATATCCATTCATATGTATAAACTAATATTAGTGAATTGAATATATTAATATAGTACAAAATTAATATACTCAAATATAAGATTTAAACTCCAACATCTTTATTAAAATATACAAACGATTATTTATGTCAATTAATATTATATGTGTATATTTTTAAGTGTGATGTGAATATTTTTTTTATCTTGATTTTTTTATATTTAAATATAAAATTTCAACTCTTTCATTTTGTTAAAAAATACAACCAGTTATTATTTTTATCAATCAATATTAATAAGTTGCATATATTAATGCAGTACAAATTTAATATTGTTTTTGAAAATTTATGGCCAATGTTATATTTACTATCAATATTAGGTTTTATATTCAAAGATAAAATTTGAACTCCAACATTGTGTTAATTAATATCAGTGAGTTGCATGTATTAATACAGTACAAAATTAATATTGTGTTTAGCTGATTAAAAAGAAAACAAGTACTAAAGCTCTTTATGTATTTTTAATATTAATTCATTTAAATAAATTAATTAAAGACATAAAACAGGAAAAGGATCACTTATTTAAAAGCAGGGGACATGTAAATTTGAAAGAAAAATAATTAAATAATGTATCAATATTTATATTATATTTAATGAAAAATAAATAAATTATGTGATAAAAATATCTGATAATAATAAAAAAAATAATGAAAAATTATTATTAAAAAGTTTTTTAAAATCTAAAAAATTTTAGTAAAATTATTATATGAATGATTTATTATTAAAAAATTTAAAATATATCAAAATTATAAAATAATTTATCGAAATTTGTATATTTTTTAATATTATAAATATTTTTTATAAATTATAAAATTTCTCAATAGAAAATTTTAATATTATATTATAAATCTTAATTAAATACCACGTAGTTTATTTATATTATTTTAAAATTTTAATTTTTTAATTTTACAAAATACTAAAAGATTTCAACTAAATTTATTCTTTGTAAGACGTTTATGGTGTCAGACTTTGAACCTACGTGTCCCATGAAAATCTTTAGTACGTAGCAGAAGGGTCCCACTTTGATAACACATTTTAAAATAATTATATTTTAATAACTTTCCCACTCTGAACGAAGGACCATTTAATTAATCAACCCAATTCTCAACGTACCCGATAATGGCTAAATATGAAAACAAATGTCAAAACATGTGAAGTCCAATACTCATATGTCAACTGAGCATTCAATGATAAAGTTCTTCCATTATGTTTAGATAAAGAAAAGAAAAAACAATGATATATTTTTTATTCTATTAAAAAGAAAAAAAATTGACTCTAAAAAACTAAAATTTCAAAACATTTTTTAATTTAAATTTCAAATTTTTCTTCACATTCTTTCCATTAACAATAAAAGGTTAAGATATGTTTACTTTCAAAAAAAATCATTTTTATTTTTTATTTTTACTTTTAAAGATTTCTAGCTATAGGAAATTATTTTTTATTATCATTATTTTTCATAAAATATTTAAAATATAAAACAAAATAAATATAATGTGGTATTTTTATAGTTAAAAAGTAAAAGTATTATTCAAAATGAAATAGTCCCCAAACTTATTAAGAGTAAGCACACTGAATTATGTATTTATTACCGGAAATAATCTAAATTTCATATCAAAATTACAGTTAAGATAGATAACATAGCATTTTTCTCTAACAATAATTTTCTCCTTCGGTACTCAATAATTAGTAAAACTATCCAATAAATAACCATTTCCAATCCTCATACATGTAAAACATAATGCACAAAATAATAGCATAAGGGCAGATAATACACAAAAATATAATATAATGTAGATCCATAATTACCGTAATTACCTAAATACACAAACACTAATAATTTTATCATTAGTGCAACAATCAATTAACCTAAGATTGCTTGGCCTTAATTAATAATTTTAAATTTAAATCTTGAATATATAATTATGTCAAATATATACTATAATTTATATTCAATTTGAGTGTAATTATCTCCTATATAAATGTGATACAAAAAACTAATAATTCAGACTTATTGAGTTTTAGTTTGCTTCTTATTCCTACTAAAATAAAAATTCCAAGGTCTTGTTCTCAAGGTTGAAATGTGGAAACTAGCCGTTGATAAATTCAACATCCTTCCTTATGTAGATTGCATTCGGCAATAACCCCTTGTGGTTCGATCACTTCTGGTATCGACCAATTCAGCAATTTCATAATATTTTCCATGCATCTTCCACACCTTCTTCATCTTGCCCCTTAATTATCACCTTTAGTTTATGCCTTCTTGGACATCACTTGAGTAACCAAAATTGTTGGTCATATTGAAAATAACATTTTTTCCTCTCTTTTGAATATATTTTTTATATGGCAAATGTCTTTTATATTCCATGTGAATATAAATTAAAATATAAAAATAAATATATTTGCAAATTTTTTACTTCAGGAAATCTTAAAGATTAGGTTAACTAATAAAATATTATTTTAATGGTATTTTATAATTATCTTATCATATTTAATGTTAATTGACTAAATATGAGTATTTATTAAAGAAATTAAGGGATGAAATACAACTTTTTCTTTTATTGGAAATCTAATTAGAGAGAAAAAAAATATTGATTTAATATATATAACTAAGAATTAACTCAGAAGTATATGTTAAAAATGAGAAAAACAAGTGGTTCATGAGAAGAATAGTACAAAGTTTATCTTATTTTCAAGAAAGTAAAAAATGTATTATATAATAACTATCCTATAATATTTAAAAATATACATAAAATTAAAATTTTTTAAGAAAATATTATTTTACTTGTAATATAAATATAAAAATTAAGAGTAAAAAAGAAGCATTTGAAACTTTTAATTGTAAAAAAACTGAAAAACATAATTTAATTAGCAGAACATTACTTCAATTACGTCTTATAAATGAAAAATAATTAAAATGATTATAAAAGAAATTTAAAATCTTTTAATTATATAACAAATTATATAGAAGCTCATAAGACATGTTTATCAAGATAGATGTTTATATGAAAAAAAAAGTAGGAATAGAGATTTTTATATTTTTTTAGAATGAACTCAAATTTATATTATAGGAATTGATGGATAAATTCTTTATTGCTCGAATAAACTATTGAGGTATTAGTTATTTTTTTACTTTTTTTCTGTATCTTTCGGCATGTGTATTATGTGGAATTAGTTTTTTTTTTTTTTTTTATGTGTATCTTTTGGCATGTGTATTATGTGGAATAACAAAAACATAAATAAAGTGTGAGGGTAGTCTCATCAAATTTATACTTCCTTAACATATTTAATAAATTTATGAATTAGTATGTCAAATTTTAAATGTGTAGCGGTCGGCAAATCGATTGGGAGCATCAACCAGGTGGAGCGTACCAGTTGCTTGATCGGTCGTGTTCTGTGTCTGACATACCAGAGTACCCTCCTGGTAGCATCGTTGTGCTCCTACATCCTTGTACTATTGTCGGTGATGTGGCAATCTTGTATATATGTGTGTTAATGAAAAAAGGAGCAGAGTTCCTACTTTCCCGACACCTACAGGATTGAGAGCCTTGGTGCAAAGTCCTGAGTTGGAGAACGAAAAAAGAGCGACGACGACCACCGGAGTTGGCAAAGCTCCACCACGCCCTCACACATCGATCTGTCTCCGTCTTCGTCGGAACGAAGAATAGCTGTAACCAACCCTTGTACTACTAAATCAGGTTTTCGGTCGGCCTGTCTTGACGGCAAACGGACGAACGTCTCACACTGCAAAAAAAAAGTATTTTGGAAGCAAGAGGGACTTGAACCTGCAACCCATAATTAAGAGAAGGGTTCAACACGCTAGACAGCAATACGTGGAGTAACTCCCGATATAGCAGTAAAAGTAAGACGCGTGGGCGGATCGACTCATCAAGTTCCCATTGAAATAGGATCCACACAAGGAAAAGCACTTGTCATTCGTTGGTTATTAGGGACATCCCGAAAACGTCCGGGTCGAAATATGGCTTTCAAATTAAGTTCCGAATTAGTGGATGCTGCCAAAGGGAGTGGTGATGCCATACGCAAAAAGGAAGAGACTCATAGAATGGCAGAGGCAAATAGAGCTTTTGCACATTTTCGTTAATCCATGAACAGGATCTATATAGACACATAGACTCATGAATCCATACATCTCGATCGAAAAAGAATCGAAATTGATGGATATATCTCTCAAAACAAACTAAAATCTCTCAAAACAAACTAAAAGGAAACGAAAAACAAAACATAAATCATGGATCAATTAAGCCCTCTCGGGGACTTGCTTAAGAATGAGAAAGAGGAATCTTACGTAAATACCATAGAATAAGGTTTGGTCCTATTCATTTGCCTCTCTGATTCAACCTCCCTAATTCTTCTTCTGATGATTGATTCAACCTCTGATCAAAAAGATATATCTTGGTTCTATTTTAGGAGAGAAAATGTTTCAGTATATGGTTCATCCGAGGACTAAAGAGAAAGTTGAAAAAATATATGTATTTTGGGAGTAAGAGGGGCTTGAACCCACAACCCATCACCAAAAGAGGAACCAACACACTAACTCATCATGCCACCAACATTTCTTAACATAAGAGAGCAATAAATAAGTGTTAATCTCTCGGTCAACTAGTCACGTCTCTTTTTACCTCTCGGTCATCCGGTCAAGTGGACAGACGTCTCACTCTACCGCAAAAAAAAAGGAGTATTTCGATTTTTGGGTGAGAAGAACTCGAACCGGCAACCTCAAATATTCTACAAAGAAGAGACCAACATGTTGACTACCTATGCCACCAATATTTGCTGTTATAAGAGTAAATAGATATTAATCTCTCAGTCGGTCAGTGAAATGAAAGAGAGGAAAAGAGACATTCAAGGACAGTTCAAAAGTACCCCACATCCTCCATCGGCATGACCACAATGCCATGAAAAGAAATTTCAATCCTTGGTACCCATATTTATATCTTAAAATTTACATGACTATAATCTACAACTCATGCAGGTATCAAAAAGGGTTCCGGCTCCCCATCTCGTACAGAGAACGAACAAGCTACAAACCCGATAACGGTCGGCCAGAAAAGGCCAATTCGGGGGTACGATGAAGCTACAAACCCGATAACGGTCGGCCAAAAAAGACCAGTCTAGGGGTACAAGATGAAGCTACAAACTCGGTAACGGTCGACCATAAAAGGTCAGTCCGGGGGTATAAGATGAAGCTACAAACCCGATAACGGTCAGCCAGAAAAGGCCAGTCCGGGGGTATGATGAAGCTACAAACCCGATAATGGTCGCCCAGAAAAGGCCAGTTTGAGGGTATACAAGACGGCTACAAACCCAATAATGGTTGGCCAAAAAAGGCTAGTCCGGGGATACAAGATGAAGCTACAAACCCGATAAAGGTTGGCCAAAAGAGGCTAGTCCGGGGGTACGATGAAGCTACAAACCCGATAACGGTCGGCCAGAAAAGGGTAGTCTGGGGGTACATGATGAAGCTACAAATCGGATAACGGTCGACCAAAAAAGGCCAGTCCGGGGGTACACGATGAAGCTACAAACCCGATAATGGTCGACCAGAAAAGGCCAGATCCGGGGTACACGATGAAGCTACAAACCCGATAACAATCGACCAGAAGAGGCCAGTCTGGGGATACACGATGAAGCTACAAACTCGTTAACGGATAGCCGAAAAGGTCGATCCGGGGTAGGACGACAATTCTACAAACTCGTTAACAAACGGCCGAAAAGGTCAATCCGGGGTGTGACGACGACTCTACAAACCCATTAACGGACGGTCGAAAGGGACGATCCGGGGTATTACAACGAAGCCCGAAAACGGACGACCGAAGAGGTCGATCTAGGGTTCTACAAGATAAAGGATCTGGGCATAGATCCCTAGCGAGATATTTAAACTGTCAATCGCTCCATCCGAAAATCGAGGGGCTACATACCAGTCAGTCCATTGGACACGCCAAGTTTATTCCTATACAAAGGGAATAATCCCAACCCGGCCAACTCGAGAACGGTGGGCAACAAAAGAAGCCCATTCATGTATATATTGGAACCTTGGGCATGTTGTCCAGGCACTCTACAAAATGAGAGCATAACAGCCATGAATAACTAAAGCACCATGAAGGTAACCAACTACCCTAGCCGTAAGGACAACCCGTCGGCTGGGAAAAAAAGCTACGACCAGTTACCACGACCCAAAGAGAAAAAGTTAATCACCGTCCTGGCCATGAGACGTAACCGGGACGGAATTAACCGAAGACTGGGATCAGACGACCGATTCATCAGTCAAGACTTGAGGGGCTGTGTACTAGTCCGCCCACAAAGCCCTCCTGGCCAATAGAGTTCACCCCAGGCTACCTGAACCCACTCCCGGACAGCAATCTCCCACAGCCACATACTTGGAAGAGAAATTAAGCTTACATCCTGCGGACAAAGCTTGAGAAGCTGTGTACCGGTCGGCAAACCGATCGGGAGCATCAACCAAGTGGAGTGTACCAGTCGGCTTGATCGACCGGGTCTTTGTACACGGGTACGACCACGTGCTGCACTGTACCTATCTAGGACAAAGGTGTCCTGCATCTGACATGGTAGAGTACCCTCTTGGTAGCGTCATTGTACTCTTGCATCCTTGTACTATTGTCGGTGACTTGACAATCTTGTATATATATATGTGTTAATGAAAAGAGGAGCAGAATTTCATTTTGGGAGGAATCATACATTGAGAACGGAACAAAATGATCGTTAGTTTAAAATAGAGGAAGATAAATAATAAATTTTAATCCTCAAAGACACATGTATATATACCCCTGTATTTTGTGGATATATTAACAAATATTTAGAAATATAAAATTGAAATATTTAAAATTATAATAGATATTTTCACAATTTATTCAAATAAAATTTAGATATATATAATAAATGAAAAATAATTAAGATTATAAATTTATAAATAATTAATTTAAAAGAATCCATATTTTCTTTTCTTTATAAAAAAAAGCGGGAATGATTTTAAGAGACAAAAGTTAAAATAGTAACTTTTAAAATGATGTATTTTAATTTTGATAAAGTAAAAAAATTCAATGGCAATAATAAGGTTAAAACTTAGAACTCATTACGTTGCGTATCCTATCCAAATTTTCTATCATTAAGTTGATTCTAGTAGTTCATAAACAAATAAATAAATATTAATTTAATATTTAAAATTAAAAACAGCTTAATAAATTTAGTAATTAAAGAATAAATTAATGTATAAAAGTTTTTTAAAATAATTTAAGAGTACAAACATTGAAGCCCAGCGAGAAAAATAAAAATTCTATGTAAAAAAACAAAAGAAAACATTTTAAGACTGTATATAATTAAAATTTAAAAAAATCGCATAAAATATAGAATAATACTTTAAAAAAATTAAAAATGCAAAAAGAAAGAAAACTGAACAACAGTAAATTGTTAAAAAAAAATACAATAAAAGGCTATCAAAATTCTATTTTATTACATAAAATGAAATTAAACTAGATTATTTTGTGGCGAGGGGACACATATCTGACCTTTTCCACACTTTTGAGATTGCCTTGCTTGGTTAATCAGGCAAAGAACGAAAGCTTGATTGACATGTTGACAAATTTCCCTGGAAATTTAGGGTTCAGCAGGATTAATTAGGTTTGGTTACACAAAACCCAGCTGACTTAACATAAAATGATTGCATCTACCAACAACTGAGACGGGGGTAAAGTTTTTTATTTTTTATTTTCTTTCTCTTATGGTTTGTGGGAGAGGAGGACTGATTCAAAATGATATTTTATTGGATAGTATAGGCATGTAGCCATCATAAGGCACCCAATGTGGGTAGCATAGACATTTTCTCGCTCCCATAACCGCGTGAAAGTTTCCATCCATCCTCCCAAACTATGCATTTTTTTTCTAATTTTACACGGTGAATATCTCTGCCCCACCACCTCCCCTTTTGTTTCTGACTTGTACCTATGCTTCATTTTTTGGAGCCTAGTGGAACCATGTGTATATATTCACCTCATTCGAATTTGCAAAAAGTAAAAAAGACACAAAAAGTAGTACGGGTAATAGTTTCATATAACAAGCATTATGGAAGATCATCCACCCGGGTTTCGTTTCTTCCCAACCGAACAAGAGCTAGTTGGCTTCTATCTACACAAGAAGCTAGAAGGCCAGAAAAATTATGCCATAGCCATAGACAGAGTTATCCCAGTTATTGACATCAATGCCTTTGAGCCGTGGAACCTTCCAAGTACGTACAATGAATAAACCCTCACACTCCCTCTTCAATATTCTACTATTATTTCATTTTTGGTTAATTTGTTGTTGCAGCACTTGCTGGGGAGCTTTGTCGTGGGGACACGGAGCAATGGTTTTTCTTTTCGCCCGGTCAAGAGAGAGAAGCCAGGGGAGGGAGACCTAGCAGAACCACAAATTGTGGCTATTGGAAGGCCACGGGTTCCCCTGGCTATGTTTACTCTTCTGACAACAAAGTCATTGGGGTCAAGAAATCCATGGTATTCTACAAAGGAAAAGCCCCTATGGGAAGGAAAACCAAATGGAAGATGAATGAGTACAGAGCCATCTATGTCCCTAACCAATCCACCCCTCAGGTATCTTAATCATACACACGTTGTAATTTTAGAACGTAATAATTTTTGTATTAGTAACACTTTTTTTTTTTTTACTCTTAATCGGAAAAAATTATTTTGTCATTGGTAATTATTTTTTTTTGACATTTTTTATACTGATATGATCGTGATCTTTTGGTGTATAGTTGAGATGGGAATTCAGCTTGTGTCGGGTATATGTGATATCGGGAAGCTTTCGAGCATTTGATCGACGGCCATTAGAGGGGGAGGGAGTAGAGTCAGGGGTTCATAGTATTGGTGTGGCACGTGCTCAGCAAACTTCAAAGGTGGATGGATCGAGTTCATATGAAATTTCCCACTTCGGGGGATTCCATGGTTCTCAGCTGCCAGAGGCTGGAGACTCAAGTAGCACAAATTGGAATGTACTAGTAAATAATAATAACGAGGTCCAACTCCAAGAACCGCTATGGGAATTGGAATGGGAACAATTTAATTGGATCTAACTCAAACCCATGAAACACCCATAAAGGATTAACTCATTACAATATCACATCAACCATAGCTGACAAACAGACGCATATATATAGATATTAAACATTGTAATAATTATATTTATTTATTAGAATATATAGGATTAAGCGTAGAAGATCTTATATATGAAGAAGGATTTTTGTTATTTAACCCCTATTTGTTTGCAGATAGCTTGTAGTGCACGTACGACACTTCCCAGTATTTGTATCCAATTTGAATATCAAGTCCATCTCTTTTCAACACCCCTACCAACCTTTGTAAACTAGTCAATTAAACTCACAATGAATTAAATATTAACTCATCTGTCCATATGTTGTTCGGACTTTTCCTTTAACATGTATACAGAATCAGTGATTTAATTATTTAACAACTTTATCATCAAATCTGGCCTTAACGTTTCTATTATGTATTTTTGCATTTGGGACGTTCCTTCCGCTGAGAGTTAAAAATTTTAAAATTTATTGACCTATTTTCTTTACAAAAAATTTACTAATGGTCGTGCCCGAGCAGCCGAATTCCCAACCAGGAAAGGAAAAATTACCGTGCCAATTTTTATATTATTTTCATCAACATTTTTTTTCAAAAATTATTATTCCCATGTTTTTATAAATTTTTGTATAGACATGAGAAATAACACTACCCGAGACAGGAAGAATAACAATAAATGACAAAAAAAATTGAATTCAATATTTATACTTAAATTCAAAATTATTAGTTAATTTAGAACAGTTTCAGTTTTCGTAACCTCTTATTGTTATCATGTATATTTTATCTGTAAACTATCATCCTGTACCACTTTCTATACATTTTTAAAAGGAGAATTCAACTATTTTATTTTAATGTGAAATTTATAAAAATTAGATTTACATAAATTTTGTATAATAATAAAATACGTTAAGATATATTATGAAATATATTACTAATATTTTAAAAAAAGTAAAATTTTTAAACGAAGTTTATTAAAGAATTGAGGAAGATATTTATAATCACAGTAAAAAAGTTATTTATTCATTTCTTATCCTCTGAAGACTGAAAATGACAGTGTCCCAACCAACCATGTAGTAACACGTGCGTTGGATGCTATCGCTGTTTGTTACTTATTCCCCGCATAACAAGTCAACAAATCACCATGGACTCACCGGTATGTAACGTGACCCACTGAACGAAGTCGAGAACACCGTATTCAATTCAATTTTATTTTATTTTTTATTTATTTTTTGCTTGAAACAATTCATAATTTTAACCTCACCCCGTGAAAACCAAAATAATTATAATTATAATTAAATAAAATAACAGGTACGAATTTCAAATTCCAAATTATTCACGTTTTGTTTCGATAACAACAATCTCGTTCTGATTTCCAGTGCGAAGTCGAAGATCTAGCTAGAAAGGGAGGAGCTGCAGAGAACGTTCTCCCTGATCTTCTAGAACTTCTTCGCCGATGGCGATCTTCTACGCTTTGGTGGCCAGAGGCACGGTGGTGCTGGCGGAGTTCAGCGCCGTTACCGGCAACACCGGCGCCGTGTCCCGCCGCATACTCGAGAAGCTTCCGGCGGAGTCCGACTCCAGACTCTGCTTCTCTCAGGATCGCTACATCTTTCACATACTCCGATCCGATGGCATCACCTACGTCTGTATGGCCAACGACACTTTCGGAAGTGAGTTCCTCTCACCGTTCGTGCTTTTTCTTCTTATTCTTGTTAATCGTAATCTTAATCTCACCGTTATACGATCCGATTCACTTTCAGTTAAAACGTAGGATCTACTAAAGAGTCTAGTCGTGTGTTAGATGCTACTTTGAACTCCTTGTGAGTGAGATGCGTTGTGTTGCTTGGACGAAAACTTCTGTATAACCTCTTATTTTCATTTATCGAAAGCATAACCGAAATTGAGAAGGTGCTTACTATGCTCAGTAAATTCAAAATAGAGAAGGAAAAAATTAGAAACCCTAGGGTTTGAGCAGAAAGGAAATAGGCACGGCTGGCCTTGACATCTGTAATTATAGATAATTGTTCTTTAGGACAGGGAATGATTGAATTTGATTGTTTTTGTGTATAAAAATATTGTGAAAAAAATTAAAAATCATCAGCATTGGTCTACGAAATCGAACAAAGCTGTGATTGAAGTCTGCAAGCTTGTTTCTGTATCAGTTCTTCATCGACTTAGAAATTTAACTTTTTGTGTAGAGTGCTGTTATTGAGAGATGTTTGTAGCTGTTACTGAATGTTGGGGACTGACATCCTCTTACTGTGAGTTCCCCTATCGTTCAAGATTTCCTGTTATTTACATGGCAGTGACATGACAAGTTGATGACTAACACAGTTAATGCCTCTGAAAGACGCTTTTCAATTAAGGAACGAACTCTAGAAAGTATTAACTGCCAATAACCATGTGAATTTTCAAACGTGATTCAAAATAGATCATCTACCACCTAGACATGATTTATACTGTTTTTTATGGCTAAGAAACTGAAGAAGTTGTCCTGTGATTGTTTGACTAAAGTACTAATAATTAAACCACTGAGCTCTTAAATGTGTGAGATTGCATAACTTTAGCTTTTTAAATGAGAGGAAGTCCTGTTGCTGGATAGTCATACACACAAATAATGAGCTCCAACAATAATTCCAGATTCAGCCAGAGACCAAGTGCCATCTCCCACATACAAACCTTTTACTGCATCAAGCGAGCCTTTTGAAACACCAAGGGCTACCCTTTGTGTTAAGTTTAACAGTTTGCTTCTTTTTTAGCTTCCTCCTGATTGAATTTTCCTAATTCGTATGTACTAATGCACACCTAGATCGCTAAGAAATTAAGGTTTTAATTATTGTGTTTCTTTGTTAATTCTGGTGGGGTTTGTTTTGCAAGTGTAAATAATATGATATCATCTGCAATACTTAATTATATTTAAGAGTACACTATGTTCTATGACAGTTGAAACTAACCATTAGTTTTTCTTCATGAATATCCTTCCCATCCATGCATAGAAGATACAGAGCTAATGTTATCTCAAAGAGGAAGAGGAGAGGGGGAAGGGCTAAATTAGGCCCCTTTTAACTACATAAGATTTGATATAACATTCTTCTATAATGCTATATTGTCTCTTGAGCTAGAAAGACATTTTCAACTATTTTCCTCACTATCAACTAGGTCAGATTTGTTCCAACCAAGGAATCAGCCAATGACTTCTAAATCTATCAGCAAGTAGTACTCGTATGCTTATTATTGATAGAAAGACATACGCTTTTGACCCAATGCCTTTAAATGCATGTTTGGTAATAGGTATAGATTATTTTTGGGAAAATAGTCAAAAAAAATTTCAAAAGCTGTCATGAAACTGACAAAAATAAGTGATTATTCCTCCAAAATAAGCTGAACCAACCACACACTTCAATCTTTTAAGCCTACAATGGATAAATCTTAATCTATACCTCTATTCGAGGCTCCAAATATTTAGAAACTTCTGCCTGAGAAAATAGATTTTGCTAGTGTTTTTTCAATATTCAGTACAGAGTCTACAGACATAGTTCCTCAATTTAATCTTTACTGGTCCAAGCTGTTGTCAATTTCTTTTTCTTGTCAAAACCATTAGATGTAAAAACTGATTTAGAGGATTAGTATATTGTCTCTTCATCAACAATAACTAGCAATCATTAACAAAATTGTAGTCCAAGTACTACTTGCTGTTTCAATCTTCATTTCTGTTTTCAAGTGCTTACTATGACCCATTTTCTCTTTATCCAGGGAGAATCCCTTTCTCGTACTTGGAAGATATCCAAATGAGGTTTATGAAGAACTACAGTAGAGTTGCTAATTATGCACCAGCTTATGCAATGAATGATGAATTTTCAAGGGTTTTGCATCAGCAAATGGAATTTTTTTCTAGTAATCCTAGTGCCGATACCCTCAGCCGTGTGAGGGGTGAAGTTGGTGAGGCAAGTACATTTCAAAGAAAACTTTTGTCCCTTTCTATTTTTGTCTTTCTCGTTTATCCTCTACATTTTTATTTATCTAGCACAAAGTGAGAAGAGAGAAAGCAAGTTTTAGAATATGATAGGTGAAGTCATGCTCTGGTTTATATGCAACAAAATTTTTTGTTGATAAATTTTGTGTTTTCCTAGATATGAAATGTAAGTCACAGATAATTTTATTTAACATATAATCTGATTATGTAATAATAACAACAACCAATCTGGTTTATGTTTGTTTTTGCCCCAGTTTTTACCTTCAACAAAAAATGAATTCCATGATGACTTATTAATATAGGACTTATCTATAATTCTATATAGAAAGTTGGTAAGCTAAGCAGAGGTGGTATACCTCTTGACTTGAAATGTTCCAGTGACTTTATAGGTGCTTGGCTCATCCCAAAGAGTGATAGGCAAGAGTGCTTATTAGAGAAGTCATTGACCTTTTTTTCCTGGAATCATTGTGTATTAATTGCTTTGCAAAAATGTTTCTGAAGAGCATTCTATTGGATGTCAAGTTGTATAGATGCTGTAATGTTATTTACTCTATTGATGTTTCACATATGCGTCTTTTTCTATTTAAGTCCCTTCAGTTAGTTTTGCATGGTTGGTGACATTAAAACTTTCTTTCTATCATACAGATACGCACTATCATGGTGGACAATATCGAGAAAATATTGGAGAGAGGTGACCGGATTGAGCTTCTTGTTGATAAGACAGCAACAATGCAAGACAGTGCATTTCACTTTAGGAAACAGTCAAAGCGCCTCCGAAGAGCTCTTTGGATGAAAAATTTTAAACTCCTGTGAGTAAAATTTCTTTCATATGCTTAATATAAGGAAAATGCATATTTTTGGAAAGTATACATTTTAGATCTGGGTAATACATTCTGAGTTTTTTGCCCTTTTCTTCTAGCCTTGCCTTGACTGACTTTTTTTTGGTCTTTGACAGGGCCTTATTGACATGCTTGATTGTTATCGTTCTTTATTTAATAATCGCTGCTTGTTGTGGAGGCATCTCTCTACCATCCTGCAGATCCTAATTGTCACTCCTACCAGTTTATTTATTTTCTGAGCTCTGCAATTATTAAGATCGTTCCTGTCCATATGTACATTGGAGGACACTTTAGTATTCCAGATTCAAATTTATGAGCTGAGTGGGTAAATTTGATAAAGGGGCCAGAAACAGTTACATGTATTTTCTTGTTTATGTTGTTCTTGGTTCTGTATTATATAAGCTCGTGCTACAGCCTCATGAGGTACTATTCTATGATTATGGGCCATCCTTCTGTAAATGTGGATTTTTATATCTTTCTTAATCTATGTTTAAATTTTTAAGAGCTAAATTAGAGTTAAGAACGATTGTTTCCCTATTGGTTTAATTGTGGATGGTTCTACATTTTCATTACAATGCTGATTTAATATGATAAGTTGATAATACATGGCCAGTATAAATTGGCTTATTGGTGTCCAATGATGATGAAAGAAACTAAAGCTACTGGAAATTAGTAAATAAATATAGTGGGAAGAAGCTGCCTTCAAGTTTCAAAAATAGGCAACAAACAAAAGAATGTGGTATGGCAATTGCTCGGTAAGGTACTAGGATTTGTTTGGCTAGATTAACAAGAGAATATTTGTCAAATCCGGTATGTATAATGTGGTAAATTTTGACTAGCCACCTGGCAGGAAGAAACTGCAACAGAAATGATTAATGGTGTGGCAAAATTGAGTTAGATTTTACAAAGACAAAGGTATGGCAAATCGAGCATTTCTAATTCTGTGCGATGATTGGGAATTTGGGATGAGTTGAAAGGATGTGTAATTTTTTTTTTGCCAATGGGTTTGTCAGTACTTTACTACTTTATAAGTATTATAAGCCCAGCAACCATGGCTGTAAGAAATTGTTTATGGTATTTTGCCCAAAGTAGATGATCACCCTTTTGATTTGGATAAGATAGTTTTCATGGATTGGAGGCATTCCCATCTGGGAAATAAGCCCTCCTTGCTTATTTGGCAATTCCAGATTTCCTACTCGTATTAATGCCATTTTAATTCCAACCTAATATTTCTTAAAGAAACTTTGTTAGCCGTCCGCATTTATCTTACATGGAGTTAAATAGAAAGAAGGATGACTTGGAAGGAGATTGCTTGGTTACGCATTTCACTCTTTAGACATGCCACGAAATTTTCCAGGCTTGATATTTTCAATATGTTACAAAGTATACTATAACAGTAGATAGAATGATGTTTTGCTTTGGAATTTGTTGGATGATCCTAGATGTGAACTTGTGAAGTACATCTACATTTTTTTTTAACCACTGAACTTGTATTAGTAGGAATATAATTTGTCAACAGTAAAGCTTCTAAAAATTATTTCAGTTGAATGTGATAATTTTTATACAAATAATATATGATTTTATCTGTTTCCACTCGAACTATAGATCTATGTTTTAAATTATGACGCTTAAGTTTTTACTTTCCATAATGGGAATCTTTTATCTTGCAATCCGATCGCGGAGCACCTCCTCCCTCTTTAAGAAAAAAAAAACTCTCATGTTCCACCCTTGTCATGTACCCTGTTGCATCAGAAATCTTAATTATTGCGGTATATCTCTTCTATCTATGAATCCATATACATTTTATTGCATATAAAAACATATGCTCACATTTTAGCATAATATGTAGTAAAAGACAATCAAGACGAACAACACTGAGGGTGGTCTGTGGCAGTAAGGTGCAGAAATTCAATAGTTAATTAGAGTGATTTCTGCATAAATGAGGGGCTTTAATAATAGCAATAACAATGCAGAAGAATTGATTGGTGTTGGTGTTGAGCTAGATGTTATATTGTCCGCAAGGTAACTCAGTACAGACTTGCAGAAGGTGAAGGTAACCGGGTTTCATAGGTGGGCGGTGAAAATGTCTAGGATGTTCATGCTTTGGTGGTAGCGTATGAGCTGGTCAGGTTGGTAAAAAACGAGGTACTGTCGGAGTGGCCTTATGCAGTGGCGGATTCTGGTGAGTGACTCACGGAGCTGGTGCTGGTGGATCCTTCGAAGTTCCACGAACTGATGGTGAAGTTGAAGAACATGCTCCTGGTTGTTGTGGTTGGGAGTGCGAGGAGGACGAGCACGGTGACTCACCATGGTAGGGAGGAGCCTGTGGCGGCTGATATAATCTTGGAGCTGATCAATGTGGCGAAAGAGCCGATCCACCTGGTGGCGGCTCTGGGGATGTGGGTGGTAGCGATGGAGGTGGGTCAGCCAGGTAGACTGGCGAAGATGGCGGAGCACCACCGTGATGCGGTGGAGTGGATAAAACGGCGGGCACCCTGACGCCATGACCATGGGGAACGTGGTAGTGCTACATATAAATAAGGAACTAGGTGATGGGTATTCAAATTGGGCATTTAGTAGTATAAATGCAACAAAAGTAGGACAAATAGAGTTTGCACTGTATGGGAGAGGTGTGATGTCAGCTTAAGTTGCGGCAAGGTGGGTGGAATTGATATCTTGCTTCAGCGTTCAGGACTGCATATATTTATGGATGAGTACTACTTTGGTGGCGCGATTCATCTATTGGCGGTTACAACATGTGTCAAGAATAAGTCTCTAGTTTCAACCATGTGTCACTCACATTCTTCGCTGGAAATTAAACATCCGTTTTGCCTTGTGGAAACAATTGTCATTCATCAGAGGATCGTTGATCATGTCTATGTCATAGGCTGAATATGGCGAGATTCATGGACGTTAATGGAATGGTAGAATTTTCTGGCTTTGTTATCCAATTTGTACAACATCTATTGTAATATTGGAAGTGCATTTAAAATGGGAGGTAGGAATGACTTAACTAAAATAATACACATTTAATGACTCACGGAAGTAATGCCCTGGATCATTTATGAAATTCATCAAACAAAATATTTCACCTCCACGTACGTGACATTAAGTGAATTTTTGTATGTACAATGAACTCTTTTATGTTAATTTTTAAGAGTATATATCTAATAAGGAGTGCTTTTCTGACTTATGCAATAATAAAAGATAAAAAAAAATCCTTAGAGAGCATTTTTGTGAGACTCATTTGAGCTAATAGTTTTTATATCTAACAATTGTTTTTCTTTCACGAAGTGGACTATGATTGTAGCTAAGATAATATAATTTTTTTTAAAAGATTACCGTCTCATGGAATTAAATGATTGTTTCTCAAATACAATGTTAACATTAAAACTTAAAAGCATGGACATATAATGTTAATGTAAACATTGTATTGATGTTTTAAATTATTAACTGCAATATTATATCGTATAAAATTTTGGTTAAATAAGGTATATAAATCTCCTGGTATTATGTTTGATTCTTATGGATTAAAAAAATAAAAATTAATTTATAAGGACTTGAAACTTTTTAAATCTTAAATAAGAATATGTTTGGTAAGTTTTTCTATTAGCTTATTAGTTAGATAAAAATAAACTTATTTGACACAAATTTATTTTAATAGCTTTTAATTTATTTTCATAAGTTATTCCAAGTAGTTATTCCAAGAAGTTACTAGTGTTTTTTTTTTGTTTTTTATCCTTATTGTTTTTTTTAAGATTTATTTAATTTTTTTGTCAATTTATAAATCAAATATTTAAATATATTATTTTATATTCATCAACTAGCTTGTTACACTTTCAATTCAATTAGTTAGCTTATAAGCTTTCAACTTTTTATTTTTAACTTATAGGTTATACTTTTCAATTAATTTATAAGTTAGTTTTATTGAATCCACTCTAAATATCTTTACTCTAAAAGTTATTAGTTCAAGATTAGTGTAATGCTATGCTTATCGCTGATTGTATTTCATATACTTTTATTCCTTTGTGATGATCATTAAGTGATGAAATATAAATAAGTTATGTTCCTCCAACTATGAATAATTCAAACTTAGTTTGGTAACATAATGTATGGTCATGAGTGACACGTCATTTCAACCAGCTTATTGCTGTTGGAAATAATCATCTATTGTTAGGGTTCCTTATTCCTTATTCCCATGACAGGATTCTTATGGAAGGTTTCCTATAATCAACAATCGTTACACTTGATCATTAAAGCTTTAAAAAGGATTCATAAACAAATAAATACCTGGATACATTTGTTAGAGACTACTGCAAAATCTTCTTTATCTTCAATCTGATTGAGAACCGTTTGGTTTGTGGTCTTCTTTAACCAAACCACCTTAATTCCTTCCGGGACCTTCGCTTCTTTTTTCTGATGGGGAGAACAGAGAATGTACTTTGGTTTGGTGTATTGGGTATCATAACCTTTTCTGATGTGTTAGCCTACATATAGGGTTCCCATTATCCCCTAACGGGCCAACCTGGGTATCCACTCATTAAGCCCATATCAAGCTTTTTAGAAATCTTTTTGATTACTTAATTGGATCACTTAAGATTATAACCACTTTAAATAAATAGTTGATATAATTGTATTTAAAATATAAAGCCCACATGATTAAAAGAAATTATAAATTTCTAACAATTGCTTCTTTTACTAGTTGAAAAACTGTTTTATTTTATTAGTAGTATTTGGTAAACAAATTTTTCCAAAAGTTTATAACATTTTTTGAGACGTTACTTCAATCGGTATTTTAAAAAATGCTAGCTTCTATCTTTTAATTCTTTATATTTATACCCCTTTTGTTCTTAAAATATTTATTAATTTTTATATTCTTTTCTATGTAAGACAAGAATTTATTATATTTTATTTTTTATTTTTATTTTTCTTCTTCCATTCATAAGCTATGTCTTTATTATTATTTTTTATTTTTTTACATAAGGAAGGGTTTTATTATTTTTATCTTTTTATTTTATAATATATTGATGATAATAAGTAATATATTTATTTTATTTTATTTTATTTTATTATTATTATTTTTTTAGATATTCTTATATCATACTATTTATTTTAACCATAATATTTATTTTATTATTTCAGTCTTATGCTTCAAGATATTGATAGATTATGTATTTATTTTTATTTTAACCATGCTATTTCATTATTTATTCTATTATTTTTAATATTATATTTCAACATTTTTTTGGTACATATACTTTAAGATATTTTACTTAATACATTAATTAACATAAAATAAAATTAAAAATGTATAAAATATTATATAAATATATTTGATTCCCTTCATATTTATCAATTATTTCAATATATAATTTTATTAAATACTTAGTTTAATAAATTAGTTTAATAATTTTTAAAATTTTTCACACATAGTCTAAATAACAAAATAAAGTTTTGTCTGCAAATTTCAAGTCCAACTGATTTCATCATACCAATTGAAGTTTTTTTTTATTAGAATGAAACCCTAATTTGTATTAGAGGACCGTTCTAAAAATACATGAGGAATTATACTTAAATTTTATCGTAATGAAAAAAAGTAATGCTTCCAATTTAAGCTACACAAACATATTAAAAAGTAACAAATAAATTTTTTAAAAAGAAATTATATCTTAAATTAAAAAGTTTAGTTTTCATTCATTATTAATATAAAAATATATATTCTCAATCAATTAAAAATATTCTATATGTACTTTTTTTTAGAATAATTATTACAAAAATTAATAATTTTATTATATACTACAAACAGTTTATAATTGAAGTATAAGATAACTTTACTTTGTTAATGTATTTAAATTAAATTATAAGATAAAATTATTTAAATAATTTCTCATCTTATTGATTGACTCTTCAAATCTCTCTCAAATAATAACTACTGAAATTTACGCAAACTCATTCATTCACTTAGACACAATAAGTCGTCAAATAATAATTGCATGTAAGTACGTAAATTGTTGTACACATACTTGGATGCAATCTGTTTTGGTAACAAGGGGATATAATCTTCTATACTATATAATTATAGAAAAATTAGTACTTTCAATTTAAACTATACAATTATGATAAAAAAAGTTAAAATATATAAAAACTTCATTAACATATCTAATCATACCTAAGAACTAAGAAGACTAGTCATTATATATAGAACGAATATGACGATCACATAGATTGCTCGCAATATAATGCACGTCTAAAAGCACCCTCGCACTATGTTATCATAATTTTATAGTCCCTCTTTTTCCTATTTCCGAGTGTATTAAATAATAAATAAATCACAAAACTACTAAAGTGGATTCTTCCACGTAACTATGTTTTAAGAAAGAGATCATTTAGTTCCTATAGAGTACCAAATTGACCAATTTAAAAATAGAAAGTTCAAATTAAATAATGAAAATAATAAAAGACTAAAATACACTAATCATGTAAATATTTTTCACTTTTTACATTGTCATTTAATTATCTATTATTTATAAAAAAATTATTAATTTTTATAATAATTATTTCAAAAATCATATTAGTAATTTCTAATTAAATAGTAATATAAAGAAAATTTACACTGAAAGTTTATAAAAACTAAACTTTTCAAAAATCATCCCTAATGGATGTACACTATTCCATAAAATGAAGCAAAAACTAAACCGCCACGAAGTCTAGCATGGAGGGTGTGATGAAAACAAAAGGAACAAACTGGGCTTTCAGCCCATGGGCCTTGATCGTTCAGTTTCTCCTTTTGCCGGGAATTTGTTGATAGGCAAAACAAAATTTGCAAAGTTCCTAGTTACACGATCCTGTCGCCCAAGAATCAAAAGTTTTCTTTCACTTTCTCGGGAAAACTCATGCTTGATATTCTTGAACTGAAACCAGTGAGCATATTTTGTGGCACGCGTTCCAAATCAAATCCATGAGACCGATTCAGCTTCCCGAGCCGCCGAGCCCTACCGCACGCAGGAGCACTCCGGACATCTTCGAATCCGGAGTTCACACGTTCGTGCGACGCGCCGTCGTAATCGGCAACGGTTTCGCCGCATCGGAGAATCAGAGTATCGGATTGGTTCGCGCCCTTGGCCTTGCCGATAAGCACATCTTATATGTAAGAATACTTTTATTTTTTTTTCTGTTTTTCCGCAACTTGTTCTTCGCACTCCTAACATAGCAATTAAGTTGAATTACTAGTCTAGTTTTGAACTTTGCTTTTGACTTGAATGAGAACTGGCGTGTCTGTGGATAGTGTTATTATGATTTTTAGAAGAGTAAGTAGCGAAATTATTGGCTGAAAAATATTGCATTAGTTTTATTGATCCCTCGGAGATGAGAATTACCGCTTAAGTCCTTATATGTGCATTGCAGTTGGTCAGAATAGTCTTGAATTATTGGCGTTAGGAACTAATTTGACAGAGGGAGGACTAAATTGAAGGTTTAGTTTACTATTCTTGAACCTACTGCGGTAAGGTTGGCCATAGGTAAAGTGGAACATGAAAACCAGAAGGCGGAAAATTAGATGTACAAATCATTCAAGCATAGAGGATCGAGCGGTGGTGTTAGAAGATAGGTTGTGAAAGAATTTTGTACAATGTAGAAATATAAAAATGTGCAGTTAAAAGCATAGTTACCTGACTCTCTCGATAACCCTAGGTATTGCGTACGGAAATCAATGTACCATGTGCCATGTAACAGGTTGTCTTTAAAGTCTTGTAATAATAATATAAAACGAATCATGTGCCCATACAAATAGCATACCTCATACATACTGCATGCCTGGTAACTATGTTTAAAAGAGAAAGTAAATTATTGAAGGGAAAACAGCATCTATATATAGATTTGTGCAAGTGATATTGGGTAATTTCTAAATTGAAAAAAGAGGACCTTTTTTTTTTGTTATGTGTTCCGCCAAATGATTTCGTAGGATAGAGAGTGAGAGACAATGGATTTCCACCAGTTTTATTATACTAAGTTGTATACCTCTATTGGTGTAGCATAGCATCTGATTCACATTGTATCCTTATTTGCCTTGTATCACTGTTAGGTGTTTTTCGATTTAGGTTATGTTTGGAGGAAATTGAAAGAAGGTTAACTTTTTTTTTTTTCATTTTAAGTAAATGTTATCTTATTGAGATTTTTTTTTTTAAATGAAAGGAATTGCATGAAATATTACTATTTGTGAGAAAATGAGAAAGGAAATTTTCTAAATGTATTTGAATGTCTATTTCCACTCAGATTGATCTATTTATATTAAGAGTATTTGCAAAAAGAATAAATAACTACTACTATTTTCAAGAGAATAATTAAAATACTACAGCTTCCTACGATAAATTGAACTTAGCTAAACATTAACTAAGCTACTTTGGAAGGATAATAAACATTTAAATGCTCCTATCTCCAACACTCCCCCCCCAAGCTAGAGAATAGATGTTTTCCATTCCCAGCTTGCATATTATTCTTTCAAAATCTGGGCTGCTCAATCCTTTAGTAAGAATATTTGGAAGTGGACCTTGTGAAGGTACATATGGAGTACAAATTAAACTATTATCCAACTTTTCCTTGATAAAATGCCTATTTACTTCAATGTGTTTCCTTTGATCATGCTAAACAAGATTATGAGCTATGCTGATTGTTGACTTATTATCACAGTAGAGTTTCATGGGTCCATCCCGTTTAATCTTCAAGTATTCTAAGATAATTTTCAACCAAAGCAATTAACAAAGACCTTGTGCCATAGCTCGGAATTTAGCTTCAGCACTAGATCACGACAACTACAACATTCTATTTTTTACTTCTCCAAGTTACTAAGTTTCTTCCAAAAAAGGTACAATATCCAGTGGTGGATCTCCTATCAATTACTAACTCTGCATAGTCAGCATCAGTGTAGGCTTCAAGAATTGTATTCCCATTTCTTTTATATAAAATTCCTCTACCTGGTGTCCCCTTAAGGTATTGCAAAATTCTATAAGTGGCCAAGAAGTGGACTTTTCTTGGACAGTGCATAAATTGGCTAACCAAACTTACAGAAAATGCAATATTTGGCCTTGTGTAAGACAAGTAAATTAATTTTCCCACGAGATTTGATACATCTCCTTATCCAATGTTACACTATCATCTGCATTACCCAATTTAAGTTTCGAATCCATGGGAGTACCTGTAGGTTTACAAGCTGCCATATCTGTCCCCTTAAGCAAATATGTGACATATTTCTACTGAGATATAAAAATACTTTTCTTGGAGTGAGACACTTCAATTCCCAAAAAATATCTTAGCCTCCCAAGAGTTATTTCAAACTCCTTTGCTAAATGTTGACTCAAGAATTGTTGTTCCCTTCAATCATCACCAATAACAATAATATTATCCACAATTACAATAAAGTGTGTCTCCTTGGCTTTGTTTGTACCCTAAGGTTGTCATGACCTTAGTGAATCTCCCAAACCATGCCCGAGGGGACTGTTTCAACCCATATAAAGCCTTCTTTAATCTACAAATAGAATTGACAGCAACTTCATATCCCAGTAGAGCCTCCATATGGATTTCTTCCTCAAGCTCTCCATGCAAGAAAGCATTCTTCACATCAAATTGTTGTAATTCCCAGCTATAGTTTGCAGATAGGGATAATATTACTTGAACTGTATTCATCTTTGCAATTGGAGCGAAGGTCTTTGAGTAATCTATCCCATAGGTTTGAGTGAAACTCTTAGCAACCAATCTTGTCTTGTACCTTTCAATTGACCTATCTGTCTTATACTTTACTATATATACCCACTTACAACCAACTAATTTCTTTCCTTCTGGCAAAGAAACCAACTCCCATGTTCTGTTATTCTCCAATGCCTCCATGGCCTGCTTCCAATTTTTATCAGATAATGCCTCAAAAACATTGGTGGGAATTGAGATAGAGTTTAGGTTTGCAAGAAATGTTTTATAAGTTGGAGAAAATTTATGAAATGAGAGGTAATTTGAGAGAGGATACAATGGTTTTTATTTGTGTGCATTTTTTGGTTCCTTTTCTAAAGGCAATTGGAAGATAAAGGTCATTTTCAACTGTTTGAGTTTCTATTTCATTTTGAAAGACTGAAAGACAGAGTTATTATCCTATAAAGTAGGAATAACAGAATTATTTGGAGAATATGTGGAGAAATATTTGGATGAGGGAGTAATATGATTTGTGGCCCCAGAATCAAGTATCCAAAAGGATGGGGAAGATGTTTTTGAGACATTAATCCAAATGAAAGTGGAAACATAACTGAATATGCCGAAGTACAAGTACCTAATGAAATTTCTATGCTTAAAGTTTCTTACCATTTGTACCTTCACTGGAAAGTTGCTAGAAAGTCACCAGAAAGATGCCGAAAATGTCGCTAGAGATTCAGGTGGTCATCGAAAAAGTTGCCAGAAAAATCTGACATTGGAGAAGTTGCTGGAAAAAAAGTTGGGAGAAATTGCTGGAAAAATCTAATTGTCACTGCTAGAAAATTCAAGTTATGGTTTTGGATGCCTAACAGCTTCAAGAGCCCAGTCAAACCTTCTACAATGAGTTTTGCAGATGCAGAGCCCTTACACATTGGGAACTCTGATACCATGTGAGAAAATGAGAAAGAAAATTTTCTGAATATGCTTGAATGTCTATTTCCAGTCAGCAGATTAACCTATTTATAATAAAAGTATTTACAAAGAGAATAAATAACTACGACTACTTTCAAGAGAACAAGTAAAATACTACAGCTTCCTAAGATACATGAATTCAGCTAAACATTAACTAAGCTACTTTGGAAGGGTAATAAACATTTAAATGTTCATATTTCCAACACTATTGCTTTAAGCATTACTTAAAGAGTCTAATGTGTTGTCATATGCCATTATCTACAACCAACACATGTTATGTGGGCTACATGCTTAATGCTAAGGCTATTCCTTAATAATTTTTAGGGCCCTAATTTGCCTTCTTTATAAAGCATTATATTTTGTCATGTTGATAATGAAATCACCTCTTAAGCTGAATGAGTCTAATCATTTTATGATTGATTGCAGCGTGTTACCAGGCCAAAAGGGGGAATTAATGAGTGGCTTCAATGGCTTCCAGTCTCTCTCCATAAAAAAATATATTATATAGTAAGAATGATCTGCGGTTATTCTCAGCTTATGTTGAAATCTCAGGAAAAGAAGCTTATGCCTTTACCTTCAGAAAATGGTGTCAGTGCAGGCTTGTTAGCTGTCTTAGAAGCTGATGTAAAGCAGATAGTTAGTTTTGCTCATGAAACTTATGAGAAGTAAATCCTATTCCTATTCTTTTCTCTGTAAAATGATGTCATTGATGTGTATAGCTTGTTTAAGTAACTTTTTTGTTCATTTCTTGATGGAGACTGATTCAAATGTTTGAGCGGCCTTGTGATTAATAATCTTGTTCAGAGCTATGAAATTCCTTTGAACATTAGCTGTATACCTAATATGATGATTGATAAAAATTATTTGACAATTTATTTCTTGTAAATTGTAATTATTTTGTACAACTAAGACATCTACTAGAATTTACAAGATTTTCACTGCATTAATGTTAAGACACGCTTGTGTTTGCCTGTTGTGGTGCTCTGGCCTAGAACTTAATCTTGTGACTTGTTAATTGATTTAATGTACAAATTCATTCTGTATTCTGATTCTCATATCGATGTAATATCAGTCTCAATTCATATTTTTGTACTTTTATGCATTCTTTATCCTCTTTCTTGTGTCTTTATCTGCAACTGATTCTTTGGCCTCTTACAAAGAATGATATGATTGATATTTTATCCAGGGAGGGACCTTTGTTGGTGGTCTCGTGTGGAAGAGATACCATTTCTACTGCAAGTTCCATAAAACGTTTAGCATCTGAGAATGTTTTTGTTGTTCAGGTCTGCAGACTTAATGCATATTATTCTTTTATTTAATTTTACTATGATATCTTGTAAATTGTGCAATTTTTCTGTGTGTACCATAGTAGTTAATCCCAGATAGCGGAGCGGATTGGCCGACCCCCGAACTGGGATAGCGGATAGCGGGTAGCGGGATAACCGCTATTCTAATTATTAATATATATATATATTATATATAAGCTCAAAAACATAAATATTACTCAAAATTTATAAACTAACAAGTATCATTAATAAAAAAAATTCATAAAAGGATTAAAATTCAAATAGTAAAAACAAAGTCAAAATGTCAAATACAATAACATCTTAAAAAAAAAAAAAACAGGAACAGAAACAGCAAAACAAGAACAGAAGCAGAGCATGAGTTGCTGGAAACAGAGAAGGAAAAAGGGTACTGGTATAGGTGGTAGAAACAGTAGGCAGAAACAGAAAAAAAAAACTAAAGAAAAAAAAAATTACTTCAAAGTTGGTGGTAGTCGGAGAAGAAAAACGACAGTGCGTCGCCGGAGAAGAAGAACGACGGTGCGTCGCCAGAGAAGGTCGTCGGAGAAGGCAAGATAGTGAAACGTAAGGGAAAAAGCAGACCAGAGAAGGAAGAGGAGAAACAGGTTGAAATATTATTTAAATTAAAACCCTAAAACGTAAAAAGTCAAAAATGCCCTCACTAACGTTTTAAACAAGAGGACATTTTTTACTTTTCCCCTTCGTGTAGACAATAGCGGCCGCTAGCGGTCGTTCCACTCCGCCGCTATCGCGGTCGCTACAGCCGCAACATTGAACTGCGCTGCAACGTAACTTCTGTTGCGCGCCGCTACCGCTCCGCCACTATTGACCACTATGGTGTGTACTTGGAAGAACAATATACTTATACCATTGTGTTTTTTGTTACAATCATTTATGAAGATAATCAATATTATTTCAATGCCTATAATGCTATATAAGTCCATGTCTGAGCGTGTATGTATAAGACATGATCTCTATAATTTAGTTGGTTTTGTTATTAATGAAAACCTAAAGGACAAAGGTGAAATAAAAATAGGTTCAATACCTTTAAATTAACTAAGAACGAAATTGAGCTGGTGATTGACAAAAGTGGGAATTGTGAATGCATTTCAAAACACTAGAAATACTGGGTTGGAAATTCTTCATGTGTACTTTCAATCTTTAAAACAGTATTGGTTTACAATTCCTTGGCTTGATCTTGCTATGCAATCCAAAAAATTGTCATTTCTACACTTTCTTTCCCTCATGAACTTCTATTTCTTTTACTTCATTTTTTTTATTTATCTTATTTATCACATTCAAGGTTTTAAATTATAGTCCTGGTCTTCTTTGTGGTTGCATTCTGTCATTGCACGCAGATATGGGCCAATGCAGTCTGTAATTCCAAAGTGACGATTGCCACAACCACACTATTATGATTACATAATTTGATGCAGTTAACAATTTAAAACCTTGTTCATGTTGTTTTTAATATTGTGGGCTTTATATTGTAGATATATTAAGTTCAAGAGGACGTGCTTGTTTTAGACCTAATTTAATCACAAACCAAATCAGCATTAAATTATTCGTATGTTCTCTTTTATCCCCCAGAAAAATGTATTAAGTTCAAGAGGACGTGCTTGTTTTAGACCTAATTTAATCACAAACCAAATCAGCATTAAATTATACGTATATTTTCTTTTATCCCCCAGAAAAATGTACATGCTCAATTATAACAAATGTTAGTATCTGTGATCGGGTTAAATTTCTTTGTTCTATGGTGCTGGGTTATTGCATTTGTATTTTGCTCTGATATTCATTACTATATAAAAACATCTGCTCTGATTTCTAATCTTGATGTCTTTTATTGTTTTTGTCTCATGACCAGATACAACATCCAAGATTGCATTTGAATAGGTTTGACATGGTGATTACTCCTAAGCATGATTATTATCCTTTGACTCCAGAAGGACAGAAACAGGTTCCTCGGCTTCTTCGAAGTTGGATAACTCCACGTGATCCTCCAGATTGTCATGTGGTATGTACAATGTGCATATGATATGACAGGAAATAGCTTTTTGCTTTGCCAGAGAAACTGTGGTTTTACTTTGATGTTGGTTACTGTTAATTGCCAAGGACTATTATTGGGGAAATGTATATTCAGGTTCTCACTACGGGAGCACTACATCAAATAGATTTCACTTCAATACGTAGTGTTGCTGTTACTTGGCATGACGAGTTTGCACATGTTCCTAGGCCCTTGCTTGTTGTCAACATTGGAGGACCAACAAGTAATTTCTATTGTGAATTTAATTATTTTGAAATGTCACTAAAGCTTAGAGAAAAATAATTTATGTTTAATAATTTCAATGGCCAAAAAAATATTTGACTGATGTCCATAATTGATTTAGGAAACTGTCGATATGGTGTAGACCTTGCCAAGCAGCTAGCAGCTTCTTTGCTCAGTGTTCTTGCTAGTTGTGGGAGTGTTAGGATATCCTTTTCAGAGAGGACTCCACAGAAGGTATAGTCATTCATTGCTTGAATTTTCTTAAAATAGTATCACCAAGCAACGCATCCATCTCTTACACTTTCCTCTTTGGTCTTTTAAACAGGTCTCTAATATTATAGTGAAAGAACTTGGTAATAATCCAAAAGTTTATATTTGGGATGGGCAAGGTAAATATTTATTCCAGTTTCACTTTCAATTCAGATATTTAATATGTTTCAACAGATAATCCTGACAGTAACATAACTTTTAGGACCTAACCTGCACATGGGCCATTTAGCTTGGGCCGATGCATTTGTTGTCACAGCAGATTCCGTTAGCATGATAAGTGAAGCTTGCAGCACTGGGTATGCTGGATAGTAGCATTTCTATTATTAGAATAATTTTATTTAATTTCTCTTGATACAAGTATTTAATATTATGTTATATTATTTTGTTCTACCACCAGGAAGCCTGTTTATGTTCTGGGAGCTGAGCGCTGCAGATGGAAGTTCACCGAATTCCACAGATCATTGAGAGAGCTGGGAGTTGTTCGGCCTTTTACAGGTTCTGAGGATGTAAGTTACAACAATAATTTTTGTACAAAACGCAAGGGTTTAAGATTATTGTGGAAGGACATCTGTTCTGGAATTATATATATTGTCAAATATGTATACTTTTTAATAAGTACATGTTTTACTTAAATTTCCAGATATCAGAAAGTTGGAGTTATCCACCCCTTACCGATACTGCTTATGCCGCCAAAAGGGTTCATGAAGCGCTTGCTGCCCGAGGGTGGAAACTGAAGGTATAGAATGCAATTTGAAGTTGACAATATACTCTTTTAGAAATTATTTGTTTGTCTAAATGGGGGGTAACCATTTGTTTGATAGGAAAGATAGTGAGAAAACAAAATATTTTGTTCATACCATGGATAGGAAATACAGATGGTATGCATGTAATCATTTTCACCATATCAATTTTGAATGAGTAATAAGTAAGTGTATGTTTTTGTAATTTTAAAGAATGAGGCAAATAAAAAATGTATTAAGAATTTCTCTCTATTTTTTATCTGTATTTAAATTTTATATTATCTTTGGCAATGAAATGCCACCAATATGTTATTAGGGCAATATGCTGTTTAAGCTGAATATAATCTGAGGCTTGGTTCACTCTAAAATGAGAAATAACTTGATTAATGTTACTAAACTAGCTTGAAAACATAAGTTGTTAATAGAATTTAATGTGATTATGTTTGTGAATTAAATTGCCAGTAGCTTAGCTTTGGTTTCCTTGTTGAAATATGTTAATGTCTATTCCTATACTTTTGCAAACATGAAAATTACCTTTAAATTATGGTAATTTGAGATACAAACACCTTGAAAGAGAAAGGATTTCTTTTATATTAATCGGGTAAATAATACAATTTTTAATATTCTTTTTATATAGGGTAAAAGGTGAAGCCCTGAAATAGAAAATAAAGAAACTCTATATAGAAATATCTAGAAAAAATAACTATGAAGATACAATATTCTCATTTATGATATTCTAAATATCTAGGATATTTACAACATTCTGTTCCTATACTTTTGCACACTTGAAAATGACTTGAAGTTTTGGTAATTTGATATACAAACTCGCCATATCGTTTAACAGCCAAAATTATCCTCAAACAAACCAATGTACAAGGGGGTAATATGGGGAGTGGGTCTATTTTTGTCTGGCCAACACCTACTTTGGTTATGTAGTAATGCTTACCGGTGCCTGTTAAAACCTTGAGAGTGAAGATTTAACAGCATTGGTTGAACCAACGATACTGTTGATTGAGGTTCAATTGATTCAACTAGTCAATTGGTTCAACCGGATGATGTTAAAAAAAAAAATCGCATTAAGCAAGATAAAATATATATAAAAAAAAACTTTTATGGAATATGAATATAAAAAGTAATGATTTCATAGTTTCTACAACCTAGTTTTCAGTCTTGATTGATCTAAAATTATATGACTGTAAACTTAATTTTAAAACTAAACAACAGTCATAATCGGGTAGGTTAGACGACCGACCATTTAGAGTTGCGAGTTAAAAGACAAAATAAGGCAGGTTTGTTGGTTTATTGCTAGATCGGCTGGAGCTGGACCATGTGGTCTAATCTGATTCTAACATTTTTTTTTATGTGCATCAAGTTTATTTCTCGGTTAATAACCAGATATTATGATCTTATCTGAATAATTTTTTTTTTTTTTGTAAATACTAAAGATGAGAAAATAAATTAATTTTGTTATAAGATAAAACCAATTTTTACATTTAATTTTTATAGATATCTTGTGGAACTTATGTATAAGTTGATTTTATCTGATAAATTTTTTTTATTATGTCACTAGTTTTTTGTTTTATTAATGTTTATACAAAGTTTACTTTAACATAACCTAGTTTTTCTTTTGAAAGGTAATTGTAAACATTGTTAAAATTGTTGAAATACGTTTTTATTCTCTTATATATAGTGAAGAATCTAATATTTGATAAGCATACCGGACTTGTTAGTTCTATCAAAAATACTCTATACTGAACAAAAGGAAAGAGAGAATGAGATATGGTTTCCTTGTCCGTTTTCAAACTCATCACATGGCTTGCACTGCACCAATTTGAGATACATGTTGTGTTAGCACCAAAAACTAGAAGCCTCACGAAGAGGACGAAAACAAAACTTTCGCGGACTTCGAGCAGGCAAACGAGGATTGGGTCAAATACTTTTTTTTCTGTTGCAAGGTGGAGCAAGTCAGTTCTTGCCAACAACTCCTTCACATACCAACTAGGATTTTTACACAAAAGTTTGGAAATTTAATTTCAAAATTTTTAAAAATAAAAAATATTTTTAAGAAATTAGTTAAATTAAAGAGGCTTTTTAAAATAATTAACCTAATTAATTAAGTTTAGCTATATATTGTATTTGAAAATTTTATTATCTGTAAGAATTACGAAACCCTTATTTGACTAAGTTGGGTTAAAAGATTTTAAGAAATGAAATATAGAATTTGGTACATAAAAAAATATATTTTATTTGAGTTTAATTATTTCTAAAAAGTTATCCATTAAAAAAGTATTTTTTGAATTTGTATAAAATATTTTTTAATATATAATAATATAAAACTACTTTATATTATTAAAGAATAGTCATTTTCTTTATTGCATGTCTATCAACATTGTAAAGAAGTATTTTATTAGATTTTTTAATTCATTCTAAAAAAAAGTTAAATGATCTGTGTTCTTGATATAATATATATTTTTATATAAAAACTTTCTACTATTTTTTATTTTGTATCATATGTCCATGGATGCACAATAAAAAAAAAAACTCCTTTGATAAATATTGCTCTCTCTATTCTTTATCTATCTCTTAAGAGGAGAACACACAAATTAATCAATATAATTAAAATCCCTGTCTGTGTTAAAAAAAAAAAAGACCTTTACAATTATTTTTCATTAATTCGTGATAAGTGTATAATATTTAAGAATTAAATAGAGACAAATGACATAATTGAAAAGATAATCATTAATATTATCATAAACTTCTAAGTGGGCACATAAATAAAAATATTTTTTTCTTTTAAAAATGAATAATTTAAAAGAAATGAAAGAAGTACTATCATCCATTACTTACTTAGCCTTTTAATTTTTCTAATGTACACCATGGATATATGATGTGAAAATATTAAATGTATCCCATTTAGTACTCTAAATTATTAAAATAATAAGTATTAAATGACTTCTATATTTTTTATATGATAATGTTTTAATAAAAATTTCTATTTTTATTCTCATGTCTGCATGTTACAAGACCCATTAGAATTCTACTAAGAATACACATGAAATGTTATATATAAGAAAAAGGCATGTAAAGAATCGTTTAGAATTAAAAAAATATGAATTGATTTAAACTTATTAAAAATTAAAAATTGGGCACCTCTTAACCCCCAAAAATCATTTATACTTTCTTTTTTTGTTAGACCATATTTTTATTTACTCTTTTGCTAAACTTTCAAATTGATGACAATCGTATTACTTGATTTATGAGGACTTGATTCCTAAACTAGTTTATTAATGTTTAATCAATATTATAAGTTTTAACTTTACTTCCAACGTTTTTATATTATAATTGTTAAATATTGGGAAGTTGGTTTACGGAAAGTTGACCTATCGATACCATATTTTGCCAGGCTGCTTTATTTTATTTTTATTAATAGTTAGGCTTCTTAGCTATTGTTTCCATTCATATATTTGTACTTCATTAAACATATTAAAGTTTTATATTTTAATAATTGATATATTTTAAGTCGAGTACATTTTTAAATACAATACTAGAAAATTAAACTGTCATTATGTTTTAATTATATGAGAATTTTGTGTCTGTTTCTTGGATTACACAACACATCTAAACCATGATAAGTAAACATTTAAGTGTCCATAGCAATCCTGGTATGGTGAATGGGTGATAAAATCCGAGTTTCGTAGGCATAACAAGCTTGCAAGCTGAACTCGTAGTGGCTTTGTGGTACAGGATGAAATTGGTAGGGGATTAATCAAGGCATTCATAATGTCATTTGTCATTGCGATTTCACTGTTCACAGATGTAACGAGTGGAGACGTTAATATTTATTTATGCTTAAATTTGATGTCTTCAATCTTCAAGAATATGTTATGGAGAACAGAATTTTTTTCTACTTTTATTACATTGCAATTTCACATGGAGATTCTCTTTCCTTTCTTTCTTGTGGTTCTTTTAATAATGAAAATCAAGAGAGTATTTATGTTAAGTTATCTTCTACTATTTTTGGAAATAATTTCTACAATATTTATTTTCAGATTTATGATTTATTGATGTCTTTTTAAATCATCAAAACAGAAGTTTGGGATGACATAAAGTCAACTGAAAATATTTATTTTTATGTTTATTAAAAGGTTATAAAAATAGAAAACATTAAAAATAAAGACAATTTTATAATTAGAAGAAGAGATAGAAGTGCTTTTTGTTAATGATCATAAATATTAATTCTATTTGATTCTCGTGTAATGAAAATAAAGTTTATTGTGAAAATTCTAATATATCCTCGACATGATAATACCTAATACTCGCCAATATTATTTTCAAAATTATCAGAAGGATTTTTAACAAATTGTATTCGTTAGACAAACATGGTTTCTTAAAAGAAAAAATAAAATATACACAAATAGTATTTATATACTTATATTTAATAAAATTGTAATTTCAAAAAATATAATATCCTTCAACCCAACACATATAAAAAAGTTATATTTTACATATGTATTCTTTCTTTCTTTTTTTAATCACATTATATTGTTTCTATGAAATTCATTACCAAAAAATATTCTTTCTATTCATCAAATAACTTGTCATTTCATCATACTTTTTATTTTCCCAAGAATCATGTCCTTTTCCTTTCATTCAAATATCAACAACATGTTTTTTTATTTATTTATTAAACTATGACGAATATTTATCACACACATAAGTCATTTCTTAAATAGTATTGTATTCTATTTGATCTCTTATTATTTATCCAAACATAGAAGAAATGAATTTGTCTAGAAAGATGAGAATTCCAATGGGGGTAAGGTAGCATAAGAAAGAGGAGATTAAAGTGGCACGTGCGATCAAGTGTGGCGAAACGTGGTGAGGGAGGGGCCGTTGGTGATGAAACAAAAAGTGACGTGGCTGTCCCCTTCCTTCCGTTCCCTCACCGTTAAAACGCTTCCACACTTTTCTCCATTCTCTAATCTCCTTTTTCAAAAACCCTAACCAATCCATTTCTCTCTCTCAGGTCAGTCACTCCACCACTCCATCCTCGTTTCCTTTCTTCTTTTTTCTCCAATTTCAAAATCAAAATTATAATAATTATCCCGCTTTTCCCTTGTTTTCATCGCTCGATCGAAAATTTTCTGATTATCTCGGTGGCTGATTTGGATGCACGCAGGTCGCGGTCGCGAAGGGTTTTGATTTTTCGGCGGCGGAAAATCTTGGTAAATTCGTCTTCTTAACAAAAAAAGAAAGGTTTTCTTCTTTAAAGTTGGAGCGTTGGGTCTGATGAGAATTGTTAGGGGAATGCAGAGATCGCTTTGCGAGGACTACTGCTGCAACAACGACGACTCCTTCGCCCAAGGAATTGGCATCACTGCGCCCAGAGCCAGAACCCGCGACAAACCAATGCTCCAAACCCTCTGAAATCTTCCAAACTCGCCGTTTCTTGAAAACTTCGGTTAGGGTTTGCGTTTCGTTGCGTTAGGTTACGTTACGAATTACAATGACTCGCGTCTTGGTTCAGAGAGGTTCTTCCGGCGGTTCTTCGTCGAACTCCAACGCGGCCAGGAGTGGTGGCTCTCCTTCTAATTCCTCGGCGCGGGCTGAGCCGCCGCCGGCTTCGGCTTTGCCGGAGAGTAACGGCGACGAGGTGGTGGTGGTTGTTTCGGATGAGGGTTTGGAGAATGGTGATAAGGGGAAGAGTGAGGAGGTTTTGATGGAGCAGGGTGATGGTTCGTGTGATGATGACGTGGCTGCTGCTGCTGTGGTTGAGAGTGATGTTAGGGAGGAGATTGTGAAGGGGTTGAGTGGGTTGAGGGTTGGTGAGAGAGTTGTTTTGGAGAGTGAGGGTTCGAGTGGGGATTGTTCTTCCATCCCTGTTGGTGGTGGTGGTTCGTGTCCGCCACCGCCTCCGGTGCCGCCACCCAAGCCTTCTGTGGCGGGGAACTTGACTCCGAGGAGGAGTGTGGCTGGTAGTTTGAATTCCAGCAGTGTGGGGTCGTCAAGGAGGACGGCTGCCTGGCCAGCTAGGACTTCACCTGCTGGGTCTAGGCCGTCTTCTCCCAGGTCACATAATGAAAGTGAGGGGTACAATAGTGCGGATGAACAGAAGCCTTGCCTGGTTTCCTCTTATGATGATTTTGTAAGTTGATGATTGCACGTATCTTGATGAGTAAATAAATGTTGTATGTGTTTTGGATTTCAATGTTGCCGTGAGTCTTAGTACGTGATTCTCTATTAGGCCATAATGTGATTTGTTTCTAAGAATAGACTGATAAGGAATGTGATATTAGAAATTTGGCCAATTCTTCTGTTATAAGAGAATAACCATGTTAATTAAGCAACCATTTATGTATCCCTTTAGTATTTCGTCCTGGTTATGGATACAAAGTAATTGGAATATCATGATGGCAAGTTTGTTAATGATGGTTTTATCTTTTTAGAATATAGATATATTATTATCTTGTAATTAGTTTATTAAGTTACACCAGGAATCAGGGAACTATCTAATTTGTATAAAACAGTTGTTATTGTTGATCATTCATACATTATGTTTCTTATGCTGGAAACCATATGTTGGGTTGTATCTTGATGCTTGCTTAGGGATATTATAATGTATACAATCTTGTTGGTTGAATTTCTCCATGTGAAGTTGAAGGTCCACCTTGATAACTTGATTCTGTTGCTTGACAGCCTTTACTGAGATGCTTTGTGTCATCATATCATATATATTAAAAAATCAAACTGATGTTGACATCTTTCCCAGGAAAGGGAGCGACAGTTTGAAATTGATATCAGAAGGGCAAAGGGTTATGAAGTAAAAAAAATGATGGAAGATGGAAATTGTCTTTTCCGAGCTGTTGCAGATCAAGTGTATGGGGACTCTGAATTGTATGATTTGGTCAGACAGATGAGCATAGACTATATGGTACGATAAAGTTGTATTAATTTTATTTATTGCAAATATCCATACTGTATTTGCTTCAGTTTACCATAACTGAGAGTAAATCTTTCATTAGCTTCTCTGATTATTCATTAGAAGCTGATCTGATTTCTATGGGTTTGAATTATATTAACAAAGTGTTTATTTTTTGAAGGATTTAGTTCTCTTTACATTTGTATCTCATGGAGAATTTTTCATGTTTTACATATTTAGGCAATGCTCCAAAAATATATTTTGAAGGCTTTCAAAATTCAAAGTATTAGATTAGCTTGCTTGTTTTAGGGAGTATGAACTAATGGAGGGTTATAGAAGTGTTTTAAGGTGCCTGGACTTTAGTACGTGCATGCTAGAAACTCTAGGCACTAGTAAATTATAGTTCAGGGATTTTTTAGGAGGAAAATCAAGAAAATTTAAAGATTTTGAGAATGAATTCAAGAGGTTGATTTTTTCCTTTTATCTCCCTTGGATGAAAGAATGCATGAGACTTGAGAGGACTGCCATATAGTTGTGAAAAAGAAACATTGGACAATGGTAACATGAGCACTAGTAGAGAAAATGAGAAGAGGAAAACCTAAACTCACAATTTTATGAGATATTTTACTATAGTAGAAGCATTTTGATTCTGATCCAGTTATGGATTCAAGAAAGTTCTGTTATTTTCTTTTCCTTTAATTTTTTTTATTTGCTGGTAGCTAACCAATAACCATAGTTGTCAATAGCACCAAATAGGAGTGCTATCGCAAGGTTGCATCTTGGAGAGGCTGGAGTATGCTACATAAATCAAATAGTGTCTTGGGGCTGGAGCGGCAGCTATTGAAGTGGTCTCAAAAAACTATTTTAACCATGGAACAGTGTTGTTTAACCATGCTACATAAATCAACAGTTCCCCACCCTTCTTTGGCAACATTACAGCATTTTCTGGCCAGCTGTGACAGTTTTTGGCCATCCCCAACAGCCCAATCTCTGCAGCCTCTGTTCTCTATAGTTCCTGATAATCCATGAGACCTATGGGCCATTTTCTGGTAAACCTGTCACTGTTTGGCCAACTATGACCTTTGCAACCTTCCTTTGTTCTGTCCTTGCATGCTGTTCTTTAATCTCTCTAAAACAGGCCTTTGTGCTCTCTTCTATGTTTTACCCTTTAATTTTGTTATTTTAATTAGTTAGAATAGTGGCCATCCTGCTATAGCATTTTCAAGGTCGGCTGCACTGTGCCACTGTTTGGAATTGAGAACTACATATATGTATATATGCACATACTGCTTGAACTTCCTTAAATTATTGTTTCACATCTTGTTTTCTTGCTTTTAGTTTGGTTGGAGGTGTTTGCTTGTTTTGCTTTTCATTAAAATATGTTGATTGTCTCTAATTCAATTGACAGTTGTTGGCAATTTGAATTAACTTCTTAATATGGTATGACATTTGTTATTCGAAAATCTGATGGTGGTTCATCAGTATTTGAGACTCTGCGTGGTGTTTTAAGTCTGTACATTTAGCTGCAAGGTGATACTTCCTGGATGTTTATCATGCACATACATTAGTGGTTCTATTGAACTTTGGAGGATTAAGTATTTCTGGTTTTATGTGTTCAGGAGCAGGAGAGAGATCACTTTTCTCAGTTTATAACTGAAGGCTTCACATCGTACTGCAAGAGAAAAAGAAGAGATAAGGTATGTGATTGTATAGTTGGCAGATATTTCTTGGTTCAAGGAAAAGCCAATAGTTGTTGAGATTTTAGGTTTTTGTGTTCGGATATGTTGCTATTGATTGTGTGGAAATTTGCTTAGGAACTTGTTAATTTTTCTTGTTCATATATTTTTGGCAAAGAACTTGTATGACAGTTTCAAATGTTATATTATCAAAATGTATGCCTGTAGATGTGTGATTAATGTAATGTGGTTGAAAATGCTTTTATGCTTTAACATACCTGGTAATCCATAGTGTGCTGGTTGTTCACTTGCCTCAGCCTTTTTACTTTTTTATGTACCTCTGTTTTGAAGAGCTATCTATATGATTAATTGGTTATAGTTTTCTTTCTTCATTCTTCATATCAATAAGATCTGTTGATTCAGTTTTAAGAGAGTTAACCCCCTTTGTTAAACTGTCATTGATGTGTTGTTGTCTATTAAAATAATTGAGTGCTGTTATTACTTAAGTGACATAGAAGTATTTCTGTTGTCATCATCAAAACATTCTTTGTTGGGGAGGTTTACTTTCTATATTTAGACCTTAAAAACAATGCTCTAGCATACCATATTAGAGGAAATCTATAGATGTGGTAGAACTATAATCTATTTACCTCTGCCTCCCTTGACATAATTATGTTGCATGGTCTCTTATTATAGTATGTCTCTCACATCAATGTTTCACTATAATGTGATGAGACAATATTTTTTCTGTTAGATTATGTAAAAAACTTCATTGCTTTATTCCCCTAGATGTTCATGCAAACCCTCATATATCTATTGTCTTAGTAGTATTTTCATTAGTTGTTTTGACAATCCCTTAGGTCTCTTGGTGTTTTGGTGTTTCCATTTCTCATTTTGTGAAGTAAATTGTGTATACTTGCCTTTTCTTTTACCTAGAAATAGTAGTTTTTACTTAAATTTGTACTTCTTGGTTAAGAGTAAATCATAACTGTAGTAGTCTCTCTTGTAGAATTTTTTACGTCAACAATCATAGATATTAGCATTGGCTGATTTTTCATTGGATGGACATATTAAAGGATGCTTGGAAATAGCTCGTGTCATGTTCTCGAACATAGTTTGTTGTAAGGAGTTGTCTTAATGAGACAATGACTAGCAGTAGTCTCACGAAAGTGTAGAGTTCATGGCATTGGCAATTGTGTAATTTATTGTTGGATAATGTATTAAAGGATGCAAGGAAATAGCCTTGTGTTGTGTTAGCATCTGAAACATGGTTTTAGCTATGTTATATGGGGTTGTCTCAGACTGGAAACCTATATGTTCTCTCCCCAAATCTTAAGCCACCCTAAGCACCTAAGTGAAGGTGGTTGAGACATTAGTAATAAAATTTTTGTAAATTGAAATATGGGGAAGATGGGAATTGCATCGATTGTTTATGCACTGTATATGTAGCCTTCCTTTTTAACATTATTAGAAAATGCTGTTAGTCTGTTAGAATGTGTTTATAGCTATTTTAAGTTTCCAATTTAGGCAAAACATGTGTTCATCCTTCTTGGCAGGTCTATGGAAACAATGTTGAGATCCAAGCCATGTGTGAAATGTATAATCGTCCAATTCACATATACTCCTACACCACAGGTGAGCCTCTGTCTGAAATTTTGCAGGCTGTGGTTGTTTATGTACTATTCAATAACATCAACTATCGATGCAGAACCTATCAATATCTTTCATGGAAGCTATAACACTGACACACCACCAATTCGATTGAGTTATCATCATGGGAATCATTACAACTCCCTTGTTGACCCACGGCGCTTGTCAATTGGTGCTGGGCTTGGGTTCAGCAGTCTTCGTGGAGTAAGTACCATGCCTATTATTGCTTAAGTTGATGCCATCCTCCTCCTGTGTTTGATTTTAATATAACATACTCTGATGAAACATCAAGAGTTCTTGTCTGCCAACTAAAAAAATTGAAATTCATATTGTTTGTATTCTGCAATAAATACTTGTAGGAAACCTCAACAATTTTAGGGCTTAGAAGTATGGGACTTGTCACTTTAATAAATTGGTTGGCTAATAGTTGATGGCCCATTGCAGACAAATGTTGACAAAGATCAAGTCAAGGCTGCTATTAAAGCTCAACAAGACCAACAGATCAATAATGTAAGTATTTAAATTGTAATAGTGAGAATGACAGTTTTTTTTTAACTTCTTGATGACAGCAATAATTTTTATCTTGTTCAACAGGCACTTTTAGCTGAGGGTCGGTTTTACTCTGATCTTGAACTCACAGAAAAGGAAATTGAACGCATGGTGATTGAAGTTTCTCGAGCTGAGTACCTTGCAGATAGTACATTTAAGCAACAGCTTGGCGATAGAGAGTCCTCGACCTCAAACGCTGAACCATCATCTTCTGGAGCAAGTGAGTGTCTCACTCATACAAGTTGATATATTTTGAAATTGAAATATAAATAGCTCTGAACTATTGATGTGTTGATGAGAGCAGCAGGATCATCGGGCACAGAAGATGGGAAAGAGCATGGTTGTGATCTTAGTAGCGGTATGCAAATGTTACTATCGATGGGATTCACTTACATCCAAGCCATCGAGGCTTACAGCATATTTGGGGACGATGTTGATTCTATGGTTTGTTACCTCTTAGAAACTGGCAGTAGCAGCAGACGTAAAGGCAAGGCCACTGAATGACAACATGCTATCAACTTAAATAAATATCTTAGTTTTTCAATTCCAACCAAAGCAGCAGCTAAATAAATAACCATGTATCAAGCTACTCACTCTCTAGTTCAATTTGCTATCTCGCATATTCATGACATGACCCATAGGAAGAAAAAACTGAGCAATGATATAAATTTTATTTGGCTAATGATAGCAGGTGGCCCCTTTATTTAGAATTGCCTAGAATTGTCGATATTTAGAAAAATTAGATTCTCTTTAAAATAAAATTCAGTGACGTTATTCGGCTTTAAAACATGATTTGCGTGTGCCCCTGTATTTTAAGAAATTGACTTTGTTCATACATAACGGTTATTCCAGGTAACATTATTTCTTTACTTGCATAGCAAATACTAAATTGCATAGGTTGGAAACAGCCATTCTGAGAATGTCTTCATTTTAAATAATTGTTAACTAATGTTGATGTTAAAAAAGGGGATTATATTTTTTAGCTGCATTAATTACAAACTTTAACCCATTTTGTCATAATTTTTTCTTTATTTGTATTTTAAATTCATTAATGGAATAATTATTTTAATTATGTTTCGATTAATACAAGTATAATTTTTTAATATTGTTATTATAGCAACTAAAGAAACACATTAAACTTTTTTAAAAGAAAAAAAAAATTAGGTTTTAAGCATTGCCTAGCTAGCACATCATTGCCTGTTAGTGTGCCACTAATAACGTGGACAATTTATTGTAAAATGTATACAATAACGTGGAAAAAATAGCATGTATTTTTTCATTAAAATAATAATACTTAACATATAAGGTTATTTTTATTTAATTGGGAGAAAAATAAGAAAAATAAATTACTTAAAAATTTAAATAGTAACTATCAAAGCAGTAGGCATGGAGTGGTTATAATTTGCTAACTAGTGTGATGCTTAATTGTGGTTTGTTACTGAGCCTGAGGTTGATAGCTTGTGTTTGACATTTTGAAAAATAATCACCTTTTTTTGTCAGTTTTTAAAGATGATTTTCAAAAAAAATAATTATTTTTATAAAGTTTCCAAACATGCACGTAATGGAGATTTATTTTTATCCACATTATATTTACATTTTTTATTGAATTTCTTGTGAATTATTTGTTTATTAGATTTTGTTAAATTAATTTTGAAAAAAAATTGAGGCTAAACAGGTTAATTTTGTGTTCAAAAGTATTAATTTAAATGAATTGTAAAAGAATTAGATATGGAGAAAATGTCATATATATGTAAAATAATTTTTAGGATTAAATATGTCATGTACTTGCTATGTAAAGGGATTCATCTAATCACAAATCATATAAATCATTACAAAATTGAAGATTAATCACTCTTGATCTATGAATTATCCTTTCATCAAAGTTATGGTATATTTAGGAAGAATAGATGATAATTCTCTTTTTGTTAAAATGTGTTAATTGAAAACTATAAAATTAGTTGATAAAATTAATCATTAAACTATAAAACGATTTAAAAGAGCATATTTATATAATTTTTTATATAAATTTTATTTTATATAATTATTATAGTTTTAGTTTGTTAGTTAATTTTGATTTTCCCCTTTATAAGAGATTAAATATCTTAATAAAAAATAAAATAAATATCTAAAAATTAATTTTAACTTATAAAAAAAAGTTATTCTTCTGTAAATACTAATAAAGAAACTTGTCCAATCAAAACCTTATAAATTCATTATCCAAGTCTACTCCCAATCCCCCATAAAATTGTATGAAATCCACTGGTCCAATAACTTCGAGTTTGGGATTTTGGTAACTATTATATTATTCTTTTAAATTCAAAACAAAAATCTTAACTTTAATAAGTAAAACTTGTGCACAATCATGGTGAATAGTTGACACGATGCGAACTAGTTAATTTTTATAATTGGTCTTTCCAATTGCAACCTTATGCAATGTCAATTTACTTTGGCAAGCAGCAAATTTATATCTGATAATTAACCAAATCAATCCTTTATTGAACTGAAACTAACGTGAACAAGCATTGCCTATAACAACCCGAGTAGCCTTGTTTTCACAAGGCATGAATTAATATGCATTTTTTCCATTACAAAAATGCGCCAAATGAAACGGGCAAAAAATATCAAAATTTTGGCGTCGTTAAATAAATAAAACATGTTGCTGTTCTTAACACTAAAGCAACCAACTTCAACAAAGGACGAATGAAATCCGCTACAGAGCTTTTCATGAGAAACTTCCATCCTAAGATACTAATTAAAACTTGACAACTATGCAGTTTTCACTTTTCGAGAGGGAGGCCGCCGAAATAGACTGATTAGATCATCAAGACCCTGTCAAACAGCATCAATAAGATTCAGTGCATACCATATCTAAAGGTTTTGTAAAGGATATTATATAATAAATAGATACCCTAGTTGTGATGACCAAGAAACTGAAGAGCACAATCAAATACGATCCCAATACTAGAAGCAACAGCAAGTCAAATGTCACACTGGCAACCTGTAAAACCATAAAAACAATTATTTCCAAGGCAATATTTAATTAGGATGACAAAAGTAAAATACTTTAAGCATGTTCGGATTTAACTTATTTTTGAGCCTAAAAAAACCTTTTTGGACAACTTCCTAAGAAATTTTGAATAATTTTATTTTCCTAAGAAATAGCTCAACCTAACATGCATTTATTTGAAAAATAATACAGATTTGTTAATTGTGAAAATTCCCTCCTTTTATTCAGGAAAAAAGACAAGGGAAAAACAGGTCAGTCAAATAACCAAAAAAATGTTGCGCCCTCAAGAAATTGAAAAACACTAAATTACAAACACGATAGAAGATCATCTAATAAGCAAGACTCTATCAAAGATCCATTAAATTGATTCAGTCACTCAAACCTTTATATACAGAACAAGGTGCAAAGAAATTAACTTCAAATACCTGATATATGTTCAGCTTTGCCCTAGTTGAATCATAGAAAGTGAACATCCCATCTAGCACATCTCTATGCAGATTTACCTCATCAGTATGATCTTCTAATTCCTACATATATGTAAAACAATTGGGTAAGTACACGAGTGAAACTCCAGGTACCCAGAATTGAGCATTCTCAACTCTAATCCAGTTTCATTATAATTTTCTAGCAAAACCAAACAAACAGTAAACTTTTTGCCTTTTTACTCCTGACATTATTACACAATATTAGCACATATAATCTCCCTTATCCACCAAAAAAAATCCAAACTAAATATTTTAAAATTGCTACAAATTAAGATTCTAAATGGTAGCAGTGTCACGTTGTCTTGTAACTGTTTTTGTATACGTCTTCATGTTGGACACAGTATGTATGCTTGGAATAATTTTAGTTGTATTTTTATAATTTTTTAGTTTAACTTCTATATTAATACAAAATGAAATACCATAATAATTAGATAAATTTTAGCATTTATGTTTACAATGGCTCATTCTTTTTGAACATGAATTCTTGTGATTTAAGTTAATTTTAGATTAATTTATTTTTATATGTTGCCTTTATGATTTATAAATTCCCCAAATCTGTATCATATCGTATTTGTGTCTCATGTTGTATCTGTGCTTCCTAAGCTACAAAGTTTCCCTCGGCTGATCCACCACCAGAACCATTGTATAGGGTAATCCTTTAGCTTGAAACAATAGCAAATTCTATGATAAAACTTGACACATTACAATGATACCATTTTACGCAACAAACAAGCAAAAAGCAAAAGCATGCGATAATACCTTTTTCAGTGCCATGACAAAAGGATCATCTTTAGAGAAAAATGGAGCTACTCGTGGTGTTTGGGACAAAACATTTAACCATGATCGAACATAGGAAGGATTGACAGCCAAGTTACTGTTGTCTGCAAAAATCTGGATGTTCTTTCCTTGATGTCCATAAATATGCCTCTGCAGAAAGTAGAGTAGAAGACTGTTTAAAACAACTAAGTTGGCTTTGCATAAAAATATATAAAACTGATGACACATCACAATGGGAATCCAATATATGTTTATAATGTAATTTTTTATTTCTGGGCAATTTTTTTAAAAAACAGATGATAGTAAGTAATCACGTAACAGTTCATGAACACCTATTCAATTATCTTACCAAAGCCTTGCTAATTAAGCCAGTTTGCAATAATCAATAAAGGAAAAGTTAGGTCAAAGGCATTATATGAAAAGCTCTTATAGCATATGTGTTACGGTTGGAAAGCGTCCAAACATACTATTGGAGCAAAAGATACAAATGGTGTGCTTTCTCCCAACATATTTTCAACAAATGTTCAGAAGGTCCAAACATACTTTTGGAGCAAAAGATACAAATGGTGTGCTTTCTCCCAACATATTTTCAACATATGTTCAGAAGCTCCAAACAAGCATTTAAAAGATTAAGCAACTTAACTTTTTTAAAGGAAAAGGGAAACAAGTAGCTTTATAAAAAAGGCTAGGTAAAGGAGCTTTCAGAAAGAGAAAAAAAACCATCTCTCTCCCTATCTCTTCTTATGCCAATTGATGAGAAGGAAAAAAAATTACAAGGACATCAATACATTCCTACTCTTGTGGGGGGGATTTTGTGCAACAACTTCTGTTTTTTAGGTAAAATTAAACTTACCGCAAGACTCTCAGCAATTAATTTCACACTTCTGACAATAGCTTCTTCATCGACAAAATGCCTGCAGAATGAAGCTCTCAGCAAAAAGGTACAGAAATAATAAAATTCTGGCATTTAGGTCCAGAGATGAACCTTCCGTCAACCAAACCACCAGTCTTTTCTAGCAATTCAGGTGCTGTAGACAGCTCAGAGAGGGTGGCAGCAGTAACTCTAAGCCTTGAAAACTGTTCATGCTCCCAAGCTACCTACATCAGATGACCATCTTTAATATTAGAAGTAGCATTTAGACAAAATGCAGGCAGCATGTGCTTGCTATAGGGAAATATTTCAATAAGACATGAAGCACAAGCTGATATGATAAACAGGAAGTGGAAACCAATAGGCAGCTGTAGAAATAAAATAGGATGATTCGAAATCAGATTAAAATGAAAACTAGAACAGATACGTCATAGTTTCCAAACTTTTTTTATAAACATGTAAATCATATATAAGGTGTCTATACATGGTAATAAAATAATGGGACAATGCAATTGTCTGAAAATACAACCACATTGAGATTGAGCAGAAGCTAAGTATAAATTACTGAAGGGCTATGCAAATGAAACAGAACACTGAGAATTTATCACTTACTCGAGGATTGGAAATGTTTATTTTCTTATGCTTCAGATTCACTTGAAAGCCTAATTCTTCTGCAACACTTGAAAAATCCTACACCAATATTTGCCATTAAAAGTTGTGAAGATAAAACTGCAAGTCAATCCATTTTAGTAAAGTCTGTGCCACTGTGACTATTCACTTACTTCCACAATTTTCTTAACAAAGGCATTTTCCGGAGGCTTAGACACATGAATCCACAACTCATTTTCCCATGAGCCAATACTATCTAAGCAAATAGCATAGTCAATGCTCTCACGCAGACGTTGATCAAAGCTCCGTAGCCACTGGAAAATGCAGAATTGTATGTAACAAAAACCATAACAAATAGGGAGGGTTGACTATGTGTTACAGACCTATCAGCAAATAAATGAACTTCCAAACAGGATATATCACCTTACGGGTTCCATTGTAATTGTACGGCCCACCAGATGTTAGCCCAAACAGCAGATTGTATTGTCCTCTTGTCTTTGGATTAGAATATAAGAGAGAAAACAACCTAGCTACTTCAAGAAGAGCCACAATACCACTTCCATTACTATCGCTTCCCACTGATAATGCCTGCAATTACAGATATTTTGACATAATCATACATCTCATACAATTTGGTTTTATAGGTAGAAATGTGGAATTCATAAATAACATACAGGAGCAGCCCCAAAGGTGTCATATGATGCCACTATTGCAATGGTGGGTAATTGATGAGCATCGTCATCTGTCTTCAGTCCTGCCAACCATCCCTGCAACCATATAAAAGATACATCCAACATCCACACAAGTTCTATTTAAAGCACACCAATTTTAAAAGACTTGTGAGATTGAAGCCAGATTTTACATATTTTCTGTGTATTACAGAAGCATAGGTAGGAGTGAAATTATTTGTACATAAATATCACAAATTGTGATTACCATGATGTGTGTGAAACATGTCTTAACTGTTTCATTTTATCAATAAGAAGCTGTATTTTTCCATGCTTAAAATATAAATCATAAGTTCACATTTCAATATCCATAACTAATGTGCAATTTGCACAAACTTTAGAAGATGGTCACTTAAGCAATTAAAAAAAAAAAAGGGCCTATAATGAAAGTGTTCTAGGAAAAAAATAAATGATCAAGAGGAAGAAAATAATAAAGTCGGAAAATATAGCAATCCAAGGAAATTTAATGTCAGGAAGGAACTGAGGAGTTCATATAGTTGATTATTTAAATAGGTTACCATAAGTTTACAATGTTATCAAACACTGAAGTGCTAACTAAAATGCATGGAGAAAATTATATTCACCATCCTGGAAAAAGAATAATACAAGAAGCAGATTATCCAACTAGGTATTAATTTGTTTTGTTTATAAATGTAGCTAAAATGTTACTCAATACAGAAAACCTCCAAACTGTTTATACATGTAGATTATCCAATTATATTTGCACTAATAATGTGTGAGAATTCCTAAGGAAAACACACTAAAAGTGTAAACACATAAGGAGGAGGAGGAGACTCTTTCCTATATTGATTGACCACAATGAATCTGTTAGACAACTGAAAGTAATTGGTACACATAACCATTTTGATGAGGTTGTGTTATCCTATAGGGATAGGAGACAAGATTGACCACCCATTTTAATGAACCACCCAAAGAGAACTGCAATTCTCAGCCAGATTGCAAACATATCAGCATTTTTATCAAACTTCACTACTTGAGATGAATTCAAAATGAACAATCATTATATAAATGAAAAATTCAGAAATTCAAAAAATTCTATTGTTTGGTTGAAGGGAAATGAAGAGAAAATAGGGAAGAATAGAAGACTCTCGAAACAAACAATGGGTAAATGCCTGAAGGACAAGTCCCGTTATACTTGGATGAGAATGAGAAGCAAAGTGATAAGATAAAGTAGATTTGTGGTATCAGGTTGAAATGATGCATAGGCACATGAACAGAAGATGGTACTTTGATGGGATGGAGGTGGTAGGGATATGTCAGGGTGGCAAGTACGGCTTAGGGCAAGTAAGGAATGTGACAAGATAGGTGATCTCCAGGGAACAATCATTCAGCACTGTAGGATCCACTATCCAGTCTCCTTAAAGGATTGAGACAAGAACTGCATAGCAAGTGACATGGTCTCCAGTCAAATCTTCCAAGAGCACTAAATCCTTGTAACTTTGTCCCAAACTTCATGGTGAGGTCTTAAAAAATAACTTTGCACAGTGAAGCTCCTCTGGATTATTGAGTCATGCTTGAACCCAAGGCTCTTCCAAATTTTCTAGATCTTCTCACAAGGCTTCCTAGACTGATTATAGGATAAAACTGGGGTGTTTGTTAACTAAGACTTACATTCAGTTGTTGTAGAATTTAAACACAAAAATACATCAGAAGAGAAGGAAACAAATTAATGCCATATATTCATACAACATTAGTTTTATTTAGCATTTCAACCACACTGTACTTTTGTAAAAAGGTTGAACAAATACCTGAATATTTGTAATGGGCGGAGATACAACTTTCTTTGGTTCTGGAGCTGAAACAACAAATTTGTATCTGCAACGTTTCAAAAAAAAAAAAAAAAAGAAATCATTGAAAATGTCACTTTCAAAAGAAAAATAAACTTGATAATACAATAACTCGACATACATGCAAATTAATTTACTACAGAAAGAAAATCCACAAAAGGGAATTAAAAATATAAGAAAAGCAACAAATGTGAAATGAATAGATAATTGAAACATAATTCAAACAAATAGAACAGAAGGTATTCAATAAAACAAGATCTAACACCCAGAAGTTGGAAATATACAAAGTAATCCTGTATGTAGATCCAATGATAAAGCCATAAAGTTCCACATCACTTGCTTTGGCCATCTAGAGAGTTTAGCAAGATTTAGTTAAAGCAATGAAATCTTTATTCACTGTTTTGAACTCACCCGCCAGTTGTTGCAGTAGCAGGCTGACCAGTGACATCATTCTTCTTGATATCAGTTAACACAGCATCAATGTTGTCATCCTCAAAAGCAAAATAAACAGGATACTGCAACAAGATGCAGCACCATAGAAGTTACACCTTCCTCAAAATGAAAAAAGTAAAATGATATAGATACATGATAATGTAATAAAGGGGGGGAAACCAAAAAATAATTGCAGGAAACATGCTTCACATTACACGGAAAAGGAATTCTTACAATTATAATGTAAAGGAATTCATAATTCATGAACAAGTCAATTAACTATTGCTTCCTCATTTCCAGTTGGCAAATATTTTATTTTATAAGAAATCCCAGAAGTAAAAATATGGAAACATTATAGACAAAAGAAAAGCTGTTTCAAATTTACTCACAGGTAAGTTGGCGTGTATAAGTATTTGTTCAAGTTCACCTAATACATTCTTCAGTAGTTCTTCACTTCCATCTTGATGATTACTTCCCATATCATCTTTGTTTTCAAAACTGAACATCCGGGGAAGCAAAAATATTAAACCCCCAAGAGGCTTGCTTTCAGCAATATATTCTGTCATATTGCAGTCACAAGATTTTGATCGTGTTAAATAACTATGATACAAAATGATATTCTTCAAAAATAATCAATATAAAGTGACAGGGACAAGAAATGTTAATCATTCAACTAGAACAATATAGAACACAGTTCAAACTTTGAATAAAATGGAAAATATTGGGTTGGGAAAACACAGAAACCAACTTGTCAATTTTATAAACACAATAAAAATATAACTATTCCTGCTTGCCCAGTGAACGAGAGACTCTTCAAACCTAATACCTTACAACATACAAGCTGCAAAGGGTGCCTTTGGAAGAATTTATTTGGAGCTTATTTTGACTTATCTTATGACACAAGTACTTGTATAAATGTTTAGGAGAGCTTATGAAAATAGTATAAGATATATTCATAAGCTGTTTTCAGCATATTTATATAAGCTCTCCAAAATAGCTTATGAAAATAGCTTGTATAAATTATATAAAGAGTTTAACCCTATTTCTCTTTGATTATGGAAACAACTTATACCCTGAGTGTTTGCTTGATACACACTTAATGTCAATAAGTGCTTAATTAAGTTGTTTACCCAAATTCCCCTAGGTCGTAAGGTATCCACATAAAGTACTTCCCATCACACTACTATGTGTAACATTTTAACCAATTTAATATCTACTAATCTACTATTTCCCATACTCTCACTAGCACTTTCTCAACACAAGTAACACTCCTCCTTTATATACTTCTCAGACAAGTATATATAAATTCTTTTAAATACTAAATGACGAATTCTACTAAGAATTATGCAACTCCATCTTTTCCATACGCAAGCGGAAAAAGTTAAAATCAAAATCGACAATTACAAATATATATATATATCGAAGCAAAGAAATCGTCACGGTGAAACTGCAATAACACTTCTGCCGTTTCGCAAACACTGTGCGCAACTCGCGTACTTCGAATTACGTTACACATCAGCATCACACTCAACAGTTAAGTCTCAGCACAATTAACCAAGTAATGATAATAACAACAATGATAAAACCTAAAAGTAAAATTAAAAAAAAAAAAAGGAAAAAAGCAGAAAGAAGAAGAACCTTTGACAAAAGACATGTTGAGTTCGCGAAGAGGTATGAGGAGGACGGTGCGAGATAGATCGGCGTGGGGAGAGAAGTGGAGAGAAGCGGCGTGGTGGTTGAGACTGGCAAGTCGAGATCCGAAGGGAACACCGGACATGTCGTACTGGATGAGGCGGTAGACGTCGACAACGGTGGCGCCGTCGCAGAGGTCGACGCAGGCGACGAGGATGAAGACGAGCGCGATGACCGAGTCGAACAGCATTTCACGCTCGCGAGGTTTTCTCGGCGCCATAACCATGGACTTGAGACCAGATCTGCTAGCTAGGGTTTCCGAATTTGCTATTGACAAGTAGATAAAACACGACGATGCTGATGTACCCTTAAATATGTCTGTTTCAATCAATCAATATAATATTCATTTTTTTCATTTTTCGTTTTAGCAGAACGTAGTACATACAAAAATGATGCAAGAGAAAGTGACTTTGATTCAAGAGGGGGAAGATGGAGGAAACCAGGTTTGTTTGGCTGAAATCAGTAGTAGCACTGGCACGGTACACTATAGTATAGTGATTACTGATTAGTAACTACCAGTAGATTTTCTTTTTCTTTTTCTTTTTCTTTTTTTCTTTTTTTTTTCATTTTAAGATTTCTTTTTTATTTTTATAAATTTAAATTAATTTTCTACTGTAGAAGTAAGTGCAATAAATATGTCTCTGAAAGAGAGTAATAAATATATTACAGAAATATGTTTAATATTTTTATTTATAAATGATTTTTAATTAAAAATATATAAATATTTTTGTGATATTTAAATATTTTTGAAGGAAAAGAATTCAAAAAACATCATTTTTAATATTTTCTTAAAATATAAAAATACTCCTACTGTCCTACACAACATTTTTACAATAATGGAGGAGACAGATATGGTAAAGTAACTTTCAAAATCAACAAACATGTATGGGCCGGCCACAAACATTAAAGAAAAAACTCGATCCAGCTTGAGCATTTATGTATCGCAGTTTGTTTCAAACCTGCCACTCCCTAAATTGACATTATCTACGGTACTTGCAAAAGACACGGTGATTAAGCGTGCTGAGGTTTGAAGATGAACATTTACGGTAGAAGAGTTGGATTAACAAAAAAACATTAGTACAAGAGATAGACGATTTTCCCAAATATGGCATTCCCTTTATGTGCCTGGGTGTGAGCTATGAAGTTTTTTTTAAGGTTAATGTTACTATTGGATATATATAGCTATAAGCTGTTATGGCTAATTCAGTTTTTTGTACTACTTGGCTGTGAATCATGATTTGCACTGTAAATATTAATGAACCTTGTAATAAATGTTTTATTAGTAAAGGCCTAGAGCCTTACTACTGTGGAATCGTTGCAGTGATGCTATCCCTGAGCTTGGATGGCTTGCCTGAATTGTTTAGAATTAAATAGTGGGCTTCTGTTGCCTAATACTCCACTTCTTTATTTACTTTTCTTTTTCTTTTTCAACGTATATTATAATTATTTTAATTTAATTTAGTAGTTAACCATAACTTACATTTTACATCATAAAATAGTTGTAAAAATAGATGGTAAGCTCAGGTAAACTTTACTTAACATCAAAAGGTAATAATACAAAAGGGAAGAATATATGACAATTATAGTATTTATAGGTGAGGATGGTTAAGCCAGTGATTTGTACCAATTGTCAATTATAGTGGATTATTAGTTATTAATAGTTATATCTCGACATAAAATGTAAGAGTCATAGTATGTTTATTGCTACATCCAAGATTCACAATCAATGTTAATCCTACTATCTTTTTAGAGTATTTGGTGCAATAAGATGTGATCAGTGAAATGCATAAAACATTTTGAGAAGACGTTACCTATTAAATGTGATCAGACTATCCTTATAACATATGTCCACAAAAAATCGATTAGATGAATTGAGGTAGTAGTAAAAGATGTAAAATTTAGTATACAATTGATTAAGTTTTGAGAATTTCAAAAGATTGAAGATTCTCTAAGGAGGTAGTGTAGTTAGCATGTTGATTTGGAGCATGTCAAATTAGTATCATAGGATTGACCTATCTAAAAGTCCAATTTAGAACAAGTTTCATTCTTCACAATTTTTCTCTAACTTGTCTTAAGTCTAATAGACCCTCTTATATAGAGAGATTGAGAGATATTTCAATTAATGATGTGTTTATTTTTTATCATTTCCATCATTTATCATGATGAACTACAACAATAATTTTTCCCATGGTGGGGAAAGAAAATAAAATTGAGATTGATCACAATTTGTCAGCCTATGATTGGAACAATAAAAAATGTTGGCTTTAAAATTAATAATCATTTAACATTTTTTAATATAATTTATTTTCCATTTAGATTTTGAACTCATTTGTAGTTGGAAAAGAAAAAAAAATGGAAGGTGTGCTGAGAATTACCTCTCCCTCCTTCAAGTTAAACAAGGCAACAAAGAGCATTTGATAGTGACGAATGCCTCTATGAAGACATTATACAAGGAATTAATCAACTAATGCTAGTTGTACATCTAGTTGTATATAACATGTATTCACATTGACTTGTATTAAGTGAAATAAACCATTGATTTTGACGAAGAAAAGAGCAAAGAAACAGACAAGTATTGACTAAGAGGAGTGGTGACATGAAATTGTGTGAGGGGGAAAATTAGTAAGTACCATTTTCATAGTTAATTAAACTGATTACTAATATTTAGAGGTGGCAAAAATAAGTTAACCCAACAAGTTAGAACAAACTGAGCTAACTAAATAAAACCAGATTAATTTGGCCAACCAGATCAATTTGACTTGGCCAAGTAACCGAATAATGATGGAACCTATTTATAGAAACCTCCTGCCACGATTAAACAAAATATTTCTCATCTCATTATTATTATCCAACTACAATAAGTGTATAACGACACGCAAGCAAAAAACAACTAGATATCAGTGTATATTTACATCTCAGCTAGTACAACATTATAGTTTGGGACTACACGTATATGGGAAATATTAACAACTGACATTTTACCATTTCAAATTGACTTGCATTCTTTCAACATCAATGTCAATCTTTATGTGTACAAAATAAAATGGGGAGGAAGGCTAATGGCTATCCAAGTATCCATTCATTTATGTCATGCTTTGAATTCAGAGAAATTATATTAATGCAATCTTTACTATTTAATGAAATAGCATCGTTCTAAAACTCAACATGAAGATGAATGTAGTGAAGGGTTGTAACCATTGTTCAGTTAGGGATGTAGCTCAATATTTCAAATATTGGAGGATATAGGAAGTAATGTACTTTGCTGAGTGCTGAGCAAAGCAAAATAAATATTTCAATTACTTGATCCATCTTCATTTTCTGGAAATACAAGTTGTAAGTCTTCATTGTCTCTATAAACTTGCACCAGAGCAGCAGCCTTGTAGACAAACATTCCAAACATGGCTGGCACAAGCTGGGGGTGAACAAGAGATAAATATAGAGTTTAATTTCTATGCACTATCAATATAAAAGTTTTTACACTCTTGACCAATTAAAAATTATAATAGATATAACTTTTATGGTAGTTATTATAAAAGTTAGCAAACTTATTATATATAAATAAATGTATATACTATTTACTCATAAATAAATGACCAATGTATTTGACGAAAGTTTAACGGTAAAGCTTAGTGGCTCAAGAAAACTCTTTTTGATATACATGCTTCCAAGGATTACCTGAAAATCAAAGAAGTCATTGGTAAAATATCGATGAAACAGAACCCAAAGTCCAAATATTGCTGCTGGAATAACAAGCCTGGGAGATGAAAGTGATATACTGCTACCCTTGATTGACCTCTCCAAGAAATCTTCAAGGTCCTCACTTCTTATACCAATTCTGGTTAAGAAATATTGTTTGACCAAAACAAGGGATAACAGAATGTCAACAACAGAGAATGCTAACTAGCACGATTAGATCAAATTCAAAGCACAAGTTTTCATTTGTACTTCTTTGACTTCTTTTTCTTGAATATTTGAGGAACATTTTCACTGGATAGGTTGTCTGCATGTTGATACAAGAGCTGAAGGTATAAGCAACTGCATTGAAAATAATAACTCAGTTAAGTACCATAAATAGTAATGATAAAAACAGCTACATCTTTTCTTTTCTCTCACCCACAGAGAGTGATGAACAAATATCAACTAGAAGGCTCAAATCTAGTGAGACACTGAGAGTCTCACTAGTGACGCTTAAACTCATTACCAATTACTTCAATAAGACAATATCAACATGGTAAAATGCAATAACAAACCTGAAAAGGACTCCAATCGCATAACTTATAGCAGCCTGCACATTTAAGAAACAGACAAATCAGTTAACACAGGCACCCCCAACAATTAGAAAAAAGCATGTTCTTGTAACCCCATACCCCAAAAAAATAAATAAATACAATTAAGAAAACAACATGCTCCACATTGTGTTTTAAGATGAAGGAAATAATTTGAAACTTACACCATGGGGTAGTGTTTGAAGTTAAATCATTATCGTAAGACATTGGCGTCCATCTAAAGTTAGACTTATCATGAAGAAAGAAAACATAATGGAGTGGTAAGAAGCACAAAATTGATCTGGTTCTGAATTAGCAAGTTGACGAGACTTTTTTAATTTTTTGAAACAGCATGCAAATGTAAAGTTTACCTGTACTGACAAAACTACCAAGCAATATCCACAACAAGCCAATCCAATACCCACAGATAGAAGCAGTATTTCCCTCTTGAGCTACAATTAAGAATAAAAATGACAGAATAAGCAGCTTGAACAACACCTGAACAATTATAATTGATCCAAACCTACATGCCTGAGGTAAGAAAACATTGATGTCACTGACTTGAGCTAACAAAGAACAATACTGAGGTCAAGAGAGGTATTATACAGATTCATATTTGAGCATGTTCAGCTTCTTGCGTCTTGCACTGCTGTCCTGCAACACCTGTTGATATATGACTGAGTTATTATTTATTTACCACAGAGAGAAGGTGAAATTGAACAACATTTGACAAAATAAAATTTGCATTGCAACATATCAATTTCATATCCAATTCCCCACTTCCTGTCGGGATAATAACATACACAAGAAAATGAAAATTGGGATGTACCATGAAGACTACTGTAAAGTCTAAAGCATACCTTAGCAGTCACCTTCTTGTTTGTTGGTGGAGAATTGTCACCTGATAACCACTCTTGGGTTCTTGTGAGTTTTAAAAAACCACCATCACTATCAGTCTCTATGATCTACAAATATTAGAAGAATCACATGAAATTGAATTGCCTGACCAATTAATCAATTACAACATTTGCAATGGATCAGTACAAGGCAAAAAATTGCCAAAACTGACACATTTGATAAATTTATTAAATTGGATCAGAATGGATTAAGTTAGATACAATGAGTCTGCCACACCTGCTCTGTTTGTTGAGAAGTGTTGGTGAGCTTGCTAATATCATAATCACTGAAATTTCTGAAATTCCTTCTCCATAATAAATCAGAAGCTCTTGATATAAAATCCCCATTTAGTTCTCTCTCCTTAAAAAATATTTCCAAGACATCCTCATCTACATCACTTACTAAAAATAGTTTCAACCAATCAGCTTTCAGCAGAAACAAGGAGTACGAACAAGAAAAAAGATACTGTGCCAAGGTTTAAGTATTACTTGGGACTAAAATGATAGAAATAATTGGAGGCAGAACATGTACTTCAATAAATGTAGAAGCTACAAGGTGAGGTATTTGCCAATGAATAATTAAGGTACAGCTGATGAATAGTTTCTAAACATCACATGTCCCCTCACACAAGAGCCTTTTTTGGGCTTGAAGAGTAGACAATGTTCATACTTGGCTATATTATGTTCAAATTCAATTTTTACTTACACCCCCTCATGTAAGAGCACTATTTTTGGCTTGAGGCTAGGACAATGCTTATGCTTAGCTAACTTGTGCTGGAATTCAGCGGATGACTAGGACTGAACTCTTGCTTACTTGGTTAAAGAGACTCTAATACCATGTCAAGGACTAGTTCTCCCAAAAGCTTAAACTATTAGGTTACAGCTCATGAATGGTTTTCATATGCTACAGTACATTGATAGAAAGAAGGCTGTACAATAATAAAGAAAATTGTGATAAGATATCAAACCACACTAGCTGTTAATCTTGCAACAAAAAAATTGGATTTTTTTTTAAATAATCCAAGTACAATATTATATTTTCAAAGTTTTTCAGACAAAATATTCGGTTGAAATAAAAATGTGGAGCTAGCCAGCCAGGCTTATTTTTTAAAAAATCCCAAAATTTCCAAATTGCAAAATTTAGAGTCTCTTCAATTAGTTTTTCCAATGCGGAGTCTAAGTTCACAAACTGCAATACAAGGTATCCTCCATTCAAACTAAAGATGGTGTTTCTCCAGCAAAGAGAAACATTCTTCAGAGTTCAGACAAATGACGTGTGTATATATAAGAACTAACAACCATGAGAATTATGCCTGTGCATATTTCCATTCTGAGCTCGACAGAGAATCTTCAATTTCCTATTACCCATTTCCCCAAACCCCTTCCCCTTTCAAAAAATGCTAACTTCATCAGTAAAGGGATGAAAAAAACCAATGAAACTAATACAATTGCGACCCAAGAAACAGAGCGGCTAACCTGAAGGAGGACCAGCTCTTAGCACCGAAACCAGGGGAGTGGTTGTGCAAAAAGCATTTGGGAAACGAGATAAGGCAGAAACTTTTGGGAACTGAAGGACTCTAATCCTTGAAAGGGTATCCATGGCATAGATTGAATGGAATCCCAACAATAGAACTGAAACCTTACCCCCACCACCTTTGGAAAAAATAAATTATAACAAAAGTGTACCAAAATTAATTATGATTTTGGATTCCAAATTTTATGCATGTTAAGTGTGAAATTGTTACTTTTTTAATGAGTAAAATCTTATTTGTTGAGAGGGTAAATAATTACCTTAGTGATGTGAATGTCCTTCGAGAATATCTTTTGGTATAAACCAAAAATATCTTATTTGTATGTATACTGAAAAAAATATCGTTTTAACTTATTGTTACATTGTTATTTTAATAATAATATTTAAATAAAAAAATCATATACTTTTGACAATTATATTTAAAAGTAAGCTTTATCAACATTATCTAAACATTCATTATATTAAAATTATTTTTTAAATAAATATTCTAAATATAAATCAATTCACTTAAATTTACATTTAATTAAAATCAAGTTTGAAAAGTCAAGTTTCTAGATTTTACATTTAATTAAAATCAATTTACAAAATCAAGTTTATCTAAAATCTTCGTTTACAAACTCTAATCTAAGCGCTTAAATGAGTGATCCTTATCTTGTGTTTTAAAATACGAACGTCTCATGTATTATTCACGCATACGTGATTTTTAATTTATTGGCTATAATTTTTCGTTTTGCTTTGAATGTTTTTATTAATAACCTTTTTCTTATAAATAATAATTAGTTCCCCTTGTGTTTCCAGCGAATTTCACCCTCTACTTTTAAGTGGGTGACAATGTAAATTGTATTTTTTTTTTATTTTAAGTGTAAATTCTCCTTTTTTAAGTTTTAACTTTTAACCGATTATTTTTAAGAATGATCTCAATTTAAAATAAATGGGCATTCCAAGATAGAATTGATTCTCGTTTTGTAGAAATCCAGCTTCAGGTCAGTGTGCAATATTTCTCAAACCATGTGCAGAAAATAGTGCGTGAAAATTAAATAGTAACAGTGTACTAATTTTGCTGTTACTGATACTGATCCTGGTCAATACCTGAATGTTTTGAGATGGATATGAAAGAAAATGACAATGAAGAAAGGAAAATGATCAAAATATATTAAGGTTTGTTAACTAGTGAGGTGTATGAAAAATGGAGGAGCAAGGTTCCTCTGATCCATGCTGATGAATCATCCATACTCTTATAGAAGAATTATAAGTAAAAATATGGTGACGCCTTGTTCAAGTTTTCTTCATTTGACTTACTTGCCATTGTTAAAAGCCACACAATTTCGACTTCATAGATTTCTTAACGAAGAAGATATGACAAAAGGTATTAATTGCCTAGTAGTAACTTATCATTGTCATTGGAGACTGCATTATCTATTTCGGATGATACTAGGAAATGACCACGCTTAGAACAAAAGGAATCAACACTTTTTTCTGTGCAAATTGACAAGTTGTTTCGAGGTTTTGGGTTAGATTGACTCGACCCATAAAGTTTAAAGTTCAGCATCATTGTTCCAAAATGCTCCCTCATGGAATTCAGTTGTTGATAGATTGCTTAATGTGCAATTATGTGTGTAATCGATCATCTGGGGGAAGAAAAGGGTGATAATGAGTTCCGAGAGATCTTGCAGTTGATAAGTAAATTTGTATAGAACCATATCTAAACCTATAACGATTTCAATCTAACCACAGTAAAAACAGAAAAGGGCATATAGTGATATCTAATCTTTGGGTGAATTTCAATTTTTGATCCATCACCAAATTTTTTTATCCCATTTATTCTCGGGGCAACACAATGGTCTGCACTCAGTTTAGACCTTGTTAACTTATATACATATGGAACTATTGTGCATTGACTGAAATTCAGGAGTTGAGCTAAAAGCTATTGGGTCACCGTGACAAGCCCATATAAAATTTAAAAGCAAGATAGATTAAGGCTCATTTATGTCCCAGGGCATTAATTTACACTAGGTGAAATCTTGTTTTTGCCCTAGTGGTGGAAACCAATTTATTTAGAAAATGGTTTTCTCATCTTGCAAAGCATGGTGGTAAACATAACTAATTATGTAACAGAACTTTCATTATGTGAGTACTTTTTTGTTTCAGTTGATGTGGATAGGTATGCAAGAGATTTTATGGGGGCTGTCAAGAACCTTCAGCGGTATTTTTTTTTTTCAGCCTGCAACGCGAAGATAAAGCCAACAAAAGCTGATATGATAAGGTAATGGTGACTACACTGAAATAATGCTCTTCCTGTCATTGGAGACTTTATAATATTGTCATCTAAACTGCTTTGTGTGTTATTTAGTGGAGCTCACGGATTTCTCCCAAAAAGTGTTGAAAAGAAAGTATCAAAGTGCGATTCCAACCCGTGTCCCTCTTTAACCAAACTAAAAGCAAATTAAAACTGTTACAATAACTAATTTATATTTACCAGTTTATCATAATCAGTTCTAAACCAGTTTCTAGAGTTGCCAACCTACCCCTATGTAACTGATTCTAAATTGTAACAGTTTAAACTAGTTTTGCAAGTTGCCAACACCCCATTAGACAAAATTCAGCCATTCGAGTACACAATACCGGATCACATCATTAGAAGCTATGAGAATAAATTTGGCATTCAGTACCATCTATAAAGAGAGTAATAATCTATGAAGTTCTGATAGGTAATTTCTATTTGAATTTCTTTCATAACCTTATACAAGACTACAACAGACAGTGAAAACAGAGATGATATGAATGGTGATCACCTCCGCGCTGGTGGTACACCCCTTCCAGGCGCAGCTCCACGGCCGGCAGCTTGAGCCTACGCAAGGAAAAATTGGAGTCACGTAATACGCTACATTGGCAAGTCCTTCAAGTAGCAGGACATTGAGCAGGCAATTTTTTAAGGCTAGATCTATATTAATCAACCAAGAATTTAAAAAGAAAAAAGAAAAAAGAAAAGAGAAGAGGAAAATACCTTTGCTCGCATTGCAACTGCTCTGCCCCTTCCAACTCCAAGTGATGCACCCTTGCCCTTCAAGAGATACAGAAAGCATAAAATTTCAGAAGCACACATAAAACTAATATGATTATGGAGTACTTAATCACTTGAAAATAAGGTACCTTGATTCTTGCATCCAAACGCTTAAACATAGGAGCATTCTTCAGCATGTCTGGTATGACCATAAACCTGCCAAATTCTATATCACTTCAAAGCACTTTCCTTACAGAAAAATGTAATCTACAATTATCAAATCATGAATCATCAAACTAATTTTTGGACTGTTAATCATAATTTGTATCGAGTAGTAAGATTCAGAGACGATGAAAAATAGCTTCAAATATATTACATCTTTTGTGTAATGATTTTAAGCTTGAAATTGATAAAACAACTTAACTATAAGTCTTGTAGAACAATGATTAGTTATATATTAATTTGTAAAGCTTCTAATTTAGAAAAATAGAAAGGAAGCAATGAAATAGCTAAATAAAATACAGGCATCGATCGAATGAGTGACAAATATCATAAGTACTCCTTCAGTTCCTTTTTATTTAACAATTTAAATTTATATGATTTTTTAATTTCTCTCACGAGAATTGATAAAAGTAAAAAATAAAATAAAAAATCATTGAGCTGTGTAATTCATATTCATGATACAAAATTGCACCGTTTATATCGTAAGATTCAAATTTTGATATTCATGGTATAATACTAATACTCTATGTTTCTATCTAATTGTAGAATTCAAATCATGACCAGTAAGATTCCAATAACTATATTCTAATTTCTACAAGACTACAACCTTATTTGAAATATAAAATTATGAAGCTGCTGAGTAAGTGAGTAACATGATTCATACCTGACTTTGCTGCCAGAGAATTTAGCAAATATCAGCAACAAAATGAATTGTACCGTACATTTTATCAAATATGTTTGAAATTGGAGATATTAAGGTTGTCTTTAGTTTGAGCATTTCCTGTTTTCATTTTCACTGGAAAAAACAGAAAATGGAAGAGAAAACACACACAGATCATGGTTTTCATCGCATATTTTAGGCAACAAAGCTCCCATTTTTGTAAAGGTTAAGTCATTTTTAATGTTTTCGTTCTTTAACCATTGACATTTTTGAAATTCTAATGACAATATTTTTCACTATCATCATCTTCTCCCCAGCCCTTTCTCCCTCAGTTGCTGTTCGTGCTGTGCCAGTGTCTCGTTCTCTTTTTAGCAACAAAAACTACGTACAATAGAATCAATCCCTCTTGCATGGACACTCTTTTCCGTATTGTGATTTTTTATAATTATAACATACATTTCTAGGAAAATACATTGTGAACCAATCTCATTTAATTATTCCTGGAAATACCAAACATACGCCCAATGAGTCATGAGTGATGAACAACATTGCAATTCGAAATGCAGAGAAATATAAGTTTTATTATTAAATTAAAAAAATATTGACATTCTCTGTGCGTATTAGATCCCTTGACAATACAAATAGGTTAGAACCTAGAAACGCTGTAGACATTCATTCCGAAAATGAAAATGACATAGAAAAGCAAACGAAATTCCAGAAAGCGAAAATTGGAGTATAAAAGAGAAAAGGTTAGGAAAAGGAACCTTGGCAGTGTAGGTGATGCTCTCGAGTTGACAGTTCCAGTTGTCCTCGCACTCGATCATGCTTCCTCTGTAGAATTCACCACTTTTGAGTTCAACTGTCACCACATGACCCGACGCCTCGTGGAGCAGCTTCACCGGTATGCCCAAGCTCCTGCTCATCCTCTACCCAAACCCTACTCTGCTCTCACTTTTCAAATAAATACTTCCTCTTTTTTTCCCTCCATACACTTTAATATATGAATTTTATTCAAATACACACTAATACTATAAAAAAATTTAAACTACCATAGCTTATCACTACATGTAATAACGTTATTGATTTTTATAATAATTATTTTTTAAAAATTATTTATAATTATTAATAATATAAAAATATATTTATTATTATTTAATTATGAATTGTTATGGTTGAATTTTATAATAATTTTTTAAAAAATATATATAGAATAATTTTAATTGGTTATAGTGGAAACGTCTTTACCCTTATGTTATCCCAAAATTAATCTATTTTCTTGTCCAAATTGAAGTTATTTTATATTTTATTTTTATTTTGTTTTTAGTAATGTTATTTATACTCCTTCCATTGATCCCAATAATAAAAGAAATAAATTACTATGTAAACAAAATGTGTTGTATTATTTTTTTTCTCATCAAATGATATTTTATTATTTATATCGATACTAATTTGTTTTCTTATTATGGTTAAGTTCTCTTTTTTATATATTTTATATTTGGATAAAAAATATATAATTTTGTTAAATAAAATATATATTTTGATATAATAATTATGTTTATTGAAATTCTCTTCTCTCAAATGTTATAAATTTAATTTTTTATTAGATTTTTTTTCATTATTATTGTTTATCTAATTTTTTTTTCTCATCTTATTGTCATTAACATAACTTATTTAGATTTCGTTTTTAGATTTTATTTAATAACATCTTTTAGTATTTCATTGATCAATTATGAGTAATTCAAAATCATAGTAACATGTGTTTCAAAATCATAGAAGAATATTGATAGTCTTTAATTTGTTAAGTATTTTTTTCACTTATAATAAGCAAAGTGTTAAGGTAGGTCCTCCATACCATAATATGATGTCTTTATTATAGAACTTTTACAAAAAACAATCTGTTACACTTTGACGAAGGACTATCTCACTCAACTATGAAAAAGTCAAGCTAAATTTGAAGTAATAGATGTTAGTCGTGGACATTTTATGGTAAAATTTGATACGAAAACATATAGGAAAAAATTAGTTAGACGTGAACTGCGATTTTTTTTTTATCATTTTTCTAACAATAAATGAGTAGAATCTTTATTTCATTATGTAAAAAGCAAAGTTGGATTGAAATAATGGATTGAATTCATTTTCTCAACTTGAATATAGTCTATTATGATGAGAGTTTCCTTCTTGCTTTGGGTGCACTCCTTGAAAAACCTATTGAAGTATATGTTATTAACACAAGGGTGGCTAGAAGGCATTTCACAAGAGTGTATGTAGAGATTGATCTTAGTAAACTCGTTATTATCAAAGCTTGGGTATATGGTCATTGGTAAAAAAATTGTGTACAAAAAACTTCACATTATTTACTCAAGATGTGAGTATATAGCATGTCACTCATGAGTGCTCTAAGTCTCTTTCATCCCATCCAATTCAAACAACAAAGTCCTCTGCCCCACCTGTAAATAAGGTTATAGTTAACACAAATGATAATGGATACAATCATCATGTAATTAATTCAAATTTAGGTTTGGTATAACTTTAAAAGTTTCAAAGTTGATAATGGTGATTGGGTAGTAGCATCACATAGAACATGGCTTAATAATGGTGATAATGAAAAAAAAATGTTGGCCAAAATAATAAATATAATATTTTGGAGTCAAATGTATTACATGTGGTCATGCAATTAAGAATATTTGATGCAAATGGAAAGAAAATATAGTTAATGATTCACAAATTTAAAGGGTGGAAGACCAAGAATCTTGGAGCAAAATGGAAAGGTTACACCAATTGCTACAATAATTAAAATTTCTATAAAGGCTAACATGAGGGCAATAAGTAAGGAGAAGAAAATATTGGAGCTACATAATCTAAAACTATTGATGACGCATTACATCAATTAGTGTGCAAGAAACTGGTTTGTTTTTGCCTGTTGACTTACCACACAAGCACAATCTCACTTCTCACTCATTTTTGTTACTACTAATCATAATGATCAATGACCTTTTCATCCTGTCAATGCCATCTTTCCAACTAAAGATGTCATTTTGATATTGCAAATGTAAACAAAGTTATTCTCTAAATTATTAATGAGTCCAACCCTTCAAATAATGCAATTGATTGTTAATTCATTGCTTAATTGGTTTCCCATGTCTTGGATTCGATTCTACTTCTCCCTAAATTTTTTTTTGGGTTATTACTTATGTCTTTTACAAATTTTTTAATGTTATTCCATGTATGAGGTGCAAGAAACATAGCTGCAAGATGCAAATTAGAGAGTTGTGCAAACGATTTAAGTCAACTCTTATTTTCACCCATCTTGTTAACTAGAGAGTCTAATTAAAGGACCAAAGGCTTTTTGCTATGAAAAGGTATGGATCACCCATCTTGATTATGAAAACATTGTCTCTCGTTTAGCAATTTGTGAAATTAAAAATTAAAAATTAATTTTTTTTTAAGAATTAATATTTAGAATGATATTTTATTTCTATTAATAAGATTCAATAGTTAAAAATTTTGCATATAAGTATTGATATAGATAATTTAAGAAGTATTATTGATTATTTGAAAATTCATAAAGCTTAAATTTCATGAAAAGCATAAGAAAATCACATTTGATGAAAAATATTAATGATGAGATCATACATCTAGTTAGTTATTCTTTTTGTAATAAATATTTTCTATATATAATACATAGTAGACTAGTCTATTTCTTTTTACGAGACTTGGTTTGAACAACTTTTACATTATGATTTTTTTTAATCCAAAACAATTAAAAATTTAGATGAGGATGAATAGAACAAATATTGTATTAATTTTGAATTTGTATGACTTGGTGAATATTCTAATATTGATGATCTTGACTTCCTTTCATAATTAAAGATATTAGGAGAAATGTAAAAAAAAAATAACACTCCAATAAAAATATCAAACCATATAACAAAAGATTATTTTTTTCAAATATATGCATTGTTTATAGAATATGATTGAGAATATATGGAATAGTTGTTACCGTCAAAAAACAATTTTTCAAAATTAAAATTTGTTCACAATGAAAAGTCTAGGTCCGATTAATTAGTAAACACAATTGTATTAACTCTTTTTTTCTCTATTTGTTTGCCTTTCTCCTTGCTCCAAGTGGCCAAAAGGAAAGGAATATGTGACAAGATGTGACATCACTGCTTGATGGGATCGACATCTGACTTTTATCCTCTTGTGACATGTTACAAGCGAATTTCCAAACATGCACCTCCTGACTACTGCTATCAGACAATGTTTCTTGCCAGCATTAAATCCCAGTTTCTCTAGAAAGACCAACTAAAATGGATCGGATCTGCTCGAAAGAACCTTAAGTCGGTCAATTCTTTTCTTAGGAAAAACTCTTTTTCCCCTTATCAATGTAATTTTGTTTTTACTCGACTCTAGTTCCACCTAAAAAAAAATAAATTAAACTCATTAAAATAAATGTGTTAATATACTATATAAAAATAGAATTTATTTATAGATACTCTCAATTTAAAATATTCTTATTGTCATATTATATTAAGAATTTAATTGATAGTATAACTAATCAAAATTTTTTATTAATATATAATCTTAAAAATAATAATTAATGATATGTGATCCAATAACAATATAAAATATATATTATTATTATATTTGAATTAATTTTTTATTAACGAATAAAACAACATCACAAATTAAATGATCAAACTTTATTAAATATCTATGTGTAAAAATTATTTACACGGATCATGTATATAAATTATTCTGTTAATATAAATATTATAAATTTAAAATAACAATATAATACTACTATATTAACATTTAATGAACTGATAATAAACAATTTAAATTTTTATTAGACTAGGTGAAAGTTATCCTAATCAAAGATAAATTCAATACTAAATTTTTAATACATAACATTTTTTTATAGTGATATCTACAGCTTCTTAAATATTTTTATTATAATAATAATAGTATATGAAAATTAATCTCTTTAACTAATTAGTACAAAAATTATAATATTTAAATTATTTATATTATTATTTAATTTTTAAATCATTAAACCGAATATGAACTCGCATAAATATACATAACTAGTTAGCAATTATATCATCGAATTCAATTTTATACAAATTTTCATATAAGGAATTTAAGGTACACTTCAAGTTAATTTCGGTGAAAATTATGCAAACTTATCTGGCAATACTTAATTTGATTCTTGCATAAGCAACAACTTATATTAATTTGTTAAAACTGTCAGAGATAAAAAAATAATTAAAATTGTTATTTCAGTTTAACAGTAACTCCTATCCAAGCAAATTTAAAATGGGAATTAGGTAGTTGATTGCCATAACTACCTTCTGCATGGCTGCAGAATGCATGTGAATATTTATCAATTTCAATGCATCTGAATATATTAATCAAAGTAGTCGATAAGGTACAGCCACGCCGCCTCAATGGAATATGGCCCTAACTGCTGTGAGTTCCATGACGGCCTGACGTATATCCCTGCTGGGAACAGATCTTACGTCAACTGATTGAGATATCGTGAATGATTTTAATTCTTTAAATTTTTATTCTATATTTTTAGAAACTCCAGTATCATCCCTAGTTATTAATAAAAATATTATAATAAATTTACAATAATTATGTGGATTTTTAAAATTATAAAATTTAATCTAATATCTAAATTTGCCCCATGTGACTAGTTATATAATAATGAGACTGTTACGTGCAAAATTCGAATATTGTTTTGGATAAAGTTTGAATTCAAAATACTATGCTTTAACCCCATGGATGGAAATCACTTGCTTACTTAATTTATTTAAGAAAAAATAAATCATGTACTCAGAATTTACATTGTTATTAATTTATATTTATTAATTTTTATAATAATTATTTTAAAATCATCGTATAAAATTATTTTATATTATTTACGACTATTAAATTATTTACTTAATATATATAGGAAATATATATCATACAACTTAATGTGTGAAGAATAAAAAATATTTATATTTATTATTACTAAATAAATAATGTAACATTAAAAAACGATCATTTGTATTTTTTAATAATATATATTATAATATAATTATTCTGTAATAAATAATTTCTTTTTTATAAAATTCTGTTGTTTTAATTTTATATTTTTCTTAGAATATTTTTATAAATAAATTAATATTTTACTATTAACATAATATTTTTATATTTTATTAAAAATATGATAAATATAATTATGCTTTTATATACAATTTTTTGTAATAACATAATACTAAACAACTTATATGATATTATATTTAAAAAGGTTATTTTAGTGAATATAAAAAAAATAAAAAGGGTATTATTAATTTTCAAGATATTAATAAAATTTTATTTTTATTTTAATTAAAATATTGGAATACAAAATAAAATTTCAAGATATTATTAAAAAAAGCTTTTAATTTAATTTTTTAGTAAAATATAAAAAATATTAAGTTAATAATAATATGTTATTTTATTTACTCAAGTATTAAAAGAAAAAATAAAACAATACAATTATGTAAAAATAATAAATAAGAGTGAATAAGTTATACTTAATACATATACCATTAAAAATTATGATATTATTTATTAGTTTTATAATATAATATTATATTATCTATTTATTAATAATAAATATACGTGAATTTTTTGTTTTGCATTAATTTAAATCATATATAGTATTTCTTTTTATACATATGCAAGTTAAATAGTCAAATAGTTTTTATATAAGGTGTTATCAAGTATATTAGGTTCAAATCTCATCTTAATTTTTTTAAATTTTATTTAGTGTTGAACTGAATTTATTAATTTTAATTTTAAAAGTGTGCATATCACTACAAGATTTTTTTTATTTTACTACTAATAACTACCATTTAAATTAATAGGTAAATCGTACTTAATTAACTATTAATTAATTAAAATATTATTTTTTTAGTTAAATTTAAGTTATATTCATTTATACTTCTTATTACTACAAATTAGGTAAAAAATAACTACAAATTAACTTTAAGATTATTTTTTTAGCTAATTTGTTGCTTATTTCATGCTATCATTAATATTATAGTAATTTTATAACTAATTATTTTTACTAGAAGTTAGTTATAAAATAACTATTAATTTTAAAATTAGCCACATAATTATTTGTAGAAAATTTTAATTTTTTTAGTAATATCACTAATTTGATAAATTATAAAAACCAAAAATACAATTAAATCTAAAAATAAAAGAGAGAGAAAGAGTAAGTGGAGGTTAAATAAAAAATGAAAAAAAAAGTGCAATTAGCTTTATAAGTATTAATTAAAGAGGTAAAATAGATAAAGGGAAAAAATTGAAAGCTAAAATAAGATATTGCCTTTGTTTATTGTTATAGGTTTTTTTTTTTCCGTTAATTAGAAAACATGAAACCCTTGAGTATCTAAAAAAAATTATAAGTGTTTATTTTAATTAATTAACATTTAAAAATAGAATTTTCAAATTCATGACATAAATTTTTAAAAATAATTATTAAAAAAACCTCAAATAAACATATATTAAAATATCAAACTATTAATATTAATATTACATACAGGCGTAAAGGCCAGTTCGGCCTGTATCAGTATGTTCTGCATTGAGTTGATAATAAATATTAAATGAGCTATATTAACATGCATTTTTCTTTTATATTCATTCAAAATGACCACTTAGACGGTAATCAATTTAAATATAAATTTAATTACTTATTTGATCACAAATTGTTTTTAGCTGTAGTTAAAATTGTTATTTTAGCAATAAATTGTGATGGTTTAACCACTACTAGGAAAATTATAACAGTTTTATATTATTAATTTATATTTTATGATAAATTTATCTATATGTTAAGACATATTTAATATTAGAGGCTAAAATTGAATTAAAAATATATATGTAAGTATTAAAATATCTAGTTTATATATATAAAAGAACCAAAATGTAAATATGATATAAGTATCGTGATGAAATAAATAATTAAACCAACTTTCTAAAACCATAACTTTTAAAACATTAGCTACTTCTAGTTGTTCTGTGTGATAGTTAGTACTATAATTATTTCTACTCGACATGTCATTTTTTAAAAAATATATATTTCAAGTATGAATTTGACATAACACAGTTGACCATTTTCTTTGATTTAACTATACATTCACACTTAAATCCATAATATTTTGTAGACCAGTGCAAATGTACAGTGACACAATCTAATAAATCCTCATATCAAAGCGAATATTAATCTTACATGTACTCAATTGTCTAACCAAATTGTGTGAAGAAAAACTATGATGTTATAAAAAAAATGTTTACAACAAACACTACTAAAAATATTGGACATAATGAAAGATTAGTGAAAAAAAAAAACACCAGTTTATAATAAAAAATCAACTTAATTTTGAGAAATTCTTCAATTTTTTTCAAAGATAACGTTGATTTGAGAGCGTTTTGCAGTTTAAAGTTTTTAAAATATGGAATCAAAGACACGTTCCTAAAACAATGCTAATAAGAAATATTAGAGACAAGAAGCTAAGTAAAAATGCATTTTGTAAGTAGAGAAAACTTCAATTGAGTGAACAATAACGTCAAATTTTAGGTGTTTGAAAAAAGATTACAACGTAAATAAGTTCTTTTGAGTGAGAAGGTGAAAAGAGGTTTCAATCTTCGTGTCAAAAGATGGAAAAGATGAAGGTTAAATTGTATTAAAATATTAAAAATAAATATGATAAAAATAATAATAAGCTACCTGTTGTAAGTTATAGACAAAGAAACTTATAACTTCAAAATTTTATATAAGCTAACTTATCAAACCATTTTAATTTAGTGAAACAAACTTAGAGAAACAAGTTATAAAACATCTTTAATGTCATGTCAAATACATTAATAGACCCACAAGAATTTTATTCAATAAAAAATAGAGTTAGAAAGGGTTGTACGTTAACATTTTATTAATAAAATACTTATTTACATAAATCATATTAATATTTAAATTATATAATAAATACTTGGATAACAAGAGATGATAAACTTATATATATCACACAAAGATGAGAAAATTATATAGAATTATATTAATATTTAAATTATAAAAGAAAATATTTACATGACATAAAAATGAAAATTTATAGGAAATTGTATTAATATATAAATCAAAAAACTAAATATTTGCATCACATATAATTAATAATTTCACATTAAAAAAATATTAGTATAAACAAACAAAAAATATAAAAAATTTGTCGATCATATTAATAATATAAAATAATTTTACATTGTCATTCAACCTCAATTCACAGATTATTGTTGATATGATTTTAATATAATTATATAGTTATTATAAAAATTAACAAACATAACCTATACATAATATATGGTTGAATAGTTGTGTAAAATTAGCTTACATTATTTGTATATAGTATATTTTCTCAATAAAAATTTACATGAAAATATATTAATAGGTAGAATTTAATAGTCATATATTAATAAGTATAAACCTATCACATATTGCTATTTATATGACTTTAAAATAACTATTATAAAAGTTTATAAGTTGTTATTTATATGATTTTAAAATAATTATTGTAAAAATTAATAAAATTATAAAATTTATAATTATAATTCATAACACTGTAAAACTTTTACCTAGTGAATGTATTATTTCTAATGCATAAACTTATATTAATAAAGGCTACTTTATGCTAAATTATTAGGAAATGACACCCCACCAAATCCGACTGGTAATTTCTTTATCAAAAGTATTTTAATTTTATATAATAAGTACGTATTTATATTACTCAGATATTAATATATTTAATATTTTCATTTACGTATGAAATATTTATCTCATAATTTAAAGATTAATATAATTTTAAGTAAATTTTTCATCTCGTTGTGTGAGGCAAATTTTAGTCCTTTAGTTTATCTGTTAATACATATTATCTATTAATACATTTTCTTTTAATATTTACATTTTATTTTATATATAAGTTTAATATTTATGCAGGGTTAATATAAAAAAAATCACATTGTCAATTAATTAAAATTATCATTTATATTATCTTAAAATAATTATTATAAATATTAATAAATTTATTATAAATAATAAATTGTAATTAAATAATATTATAAAAATATTTATATTGTCGATGCCTACACTATTTATTTTAATAATATTTTCTTATTTTAATAGTGTAATTAGTAATTTAAGAATACGAGGTATAGTCAATGTACAACTTCATTTTGACCCTATATTAATATTATAACTAGCGTACAAATTTTACATGATTCACTTATACGCTGATTAAAATAGTACATGATAACTACAAATACGAAACAGATCTGATCTCATCTTTAATTAGAAACAATTTTAGTCTTCTTTGACTCTTTTTAACTACTAACTGCAGTCCGCGTGTACTAAAACAATAGTATTTAACAATTGTGATAGTTTGTGCATTTTCTCTCATGACAAATACAACGTTACAAAAAAGAAGTTTTAATACATGAATACTATCTAAAAATATTTATTAGAAAGTACTTTTTTTTAGTTTTTACTTTTTTATGTTAAAACTTAAAACCTTTTATTTTTTCTCTAAATACCAATTACCCATACTTCTAAAAAAATTGTTTTTTAATTTATATTTTTACATTAATTTTATACTTGTCTCTTCATCTTAATTTAATTCTAATTTATCTTTATATATTAAATTAGAATATTGTCTTTTAGAAAATGGTTTAATCTCTTTTCATATTGTTCCTAAAAAAATGATAAAATTTATTTTTAATTTTCTAACAAAGTTAGCTTAATTTTTTAAAATTAATTATGTATATATTTTACCTAAGAAAATATTTCTTCATAAGCATATTTATAAGGATGTGTTAGGATGTTTAACTTATATTAATTCTTATTTTGTTACTTTGACTGTATTATGAAATATTAATGAAACTGTTAACGCGTGCTTGTTAAATAAAATTTATCAATATATATGTTGAGTCGAATTAACAAGCAATATTTAAATTGATTATAAATATTCTTGAAATCATTCTTATTATAACCTAGTATTAAAGAAGAGATTAAAGAACTTAGTTTGTTTAAAATTGACGATACTCTCCTCTCATCTATTACAAGATAAGTGACAAATTTTCTAATCAAACATGCATTCTTAAATAATAAATTAGATCTTGTTTTTAATTTTTCTACTTAAATTGGTATTGTTTTTGTCATTGATTGATTTAACTTGTGTAAATTTTTTTAAAACTTTGACTCTTTCTAAAAAAAAGTATATATCTTCATAATTTTAAATGTTTTGGTATTTACATATATTTTTAAAAAATATATATAAGTAAAAAAACATCTATACATTGCATGGATTTTTAATATTATTTCAATTTTCAGTGAAGTTTTAAAAAATTATTTAAAATTTCTTTTTATTTTTAAAATTTAAAATAATATAAATTATTATTTTATTATTTATATCCGTATCATGAATTATTTTATAATTAGTTAAACACTCGTTATAAATCAAGTAATAAATTATTAAAAAGTCCAAATATAACATAGCTCGTATGAACACTGATACTATGTGCTTTAAATATTTGATCTCAGAAATAGTAATCATACTTTATGAAGGTTAAAGATATATATTTTTATATAATAAATTAGAATACATACTTAAAAAATAATAATTCCACTCTTCAAATTAAATATTTTTAATATTTTTTCTTTTTTCCTTTTTTAGGCACACTTCACTTGCTACGATCATAATTGGTAAAACAATTTCTCTCTTAACCATATTGAATTATGCTCTTTTTGTCTGTATCTGTATTTTATTTTTTTTAATTTTTTAATCTTTTTCTCTAAATTGAATTTCACTAATTTATTAAAAAATTATCAATAATTAAAAACAATTAAAAATAATTATATACCAATTTAAATTATTAATTATAAATTCAAAACATAATTTTATATATTTAAATATATTTATTTATTATAAATTTTAATTATATTATAATTTATGGAAGAGAAATTAAATTACTCCAAAAATATATCTAAAATAGTTACTCTTCATCCTTATTTTTTGTTTCTTTTAATTTAAACATGAATTATTTAAAGAAAATAAAAAATAAGATAGAGAATAAGTCTTTTAAAATTATATTTAATTTTTCATCTAATTTATATATTTAAAACTTTATTTTATTATAAAATTTAATTATATAAAAAATATTTATCTTATGCGTATATAAGCTAAAAATCCTAGTTAATTATCAATAATATTAATTTTTAAAATATTAATTTTAATTTTTAAAATTTAATTTTCTTACATTATTAGTATATTTTATATTATTAATCAATTAAAATGACTCTAATATAACTTTAAAATGATTACTAATTATAAAAAATTAAAAACTTATTATAGATGACAATTTGTAGTGAAATATTTCACTTCCAATGTATTGTAATTAAAATTTATATCATAATTTTTTTTTATTATAATAAAATTTTTAATAAATCATACATTATTAGTGTAAAAAATATACTATTAAGTAATTAAAAATTATTATTAACATGATATTTAAAATAATTATTATAAAAATTTATTATTTATAATAATTTATAATTAAATAAAAGCATAAAGTTGATATATGAAAAAACAAAAAAATTCCCATATCAAACCACATTCATTGATTTGTGAAACAAAATTTGTCTCTGGTGTGTTTGAAGAATACCGTGGAAAAAAGTGTAAAGTGGATACCCATTTTGTCATAAAAGAAATGGAAAGAAGGGATAGATGTGCATTGGTTTTTGTTTCTTTCTAATAAATTGAGGATGAGGTTAAATAAATATAAAAAAAAAAGGCGTGAAATACGAAATGTCAAAGATGTTTCCAACTAGAATAATCAAATCTGTAATAAAAATGTTTGAATGCTAGGATAGGCAGACTTTGACAGCCATCTTTGACTTGACTCCACCTCACCCTTCCCTTCTACTCTCTTTAAAATCCACACTCCCCTAACTAATCTCATACTCCACTTTGCAAAGTAAAACACATCACTATCCTATTACTCAATACTACCAATTTCTGTTCTTAGTCCTTCACTTTCAAAAAGGTAACACTAACAATTTGGAACACAACTATGATGGCTCAAACTTCTTCACCGCCACCCGATAAAACCCTAAACACCTCAAGCCTCACCACCCTACACCCGGACATCATCCACACGCACATCCTCACGCGACTCGACGGTGCCACGCTCGCGTCCGCTGCGTCCGTATCATCTCTCATGCACCGCCTCTGCACCCAAGAGGACCTCTGGCGCCAAATCTCTACCGCCACGTGGCCCTCGCTTCTGGACCCCACCGCACGCCACGTGATTTCTACCATCCCCGGCGGCCACCGCTCTATTTTCTCCGACGCCTTTCCTTCCCTCCACCACTCCTCCCTCCGCCCCCACCGCCCGCATCCGCCGCCGCCGGAGCTTATCTCCGCCGTGGACATATACTACCAGGGAAAGCCCGTGTTCTCCCGTGTGAAACGCACCAAAACGCAGAAGAACTGGTTCCTCACCTCGCCGCTGTGGGTGGACGCCCTCGAACCCAAAGAGGTGATTACCATAACATTTTTTAACAACTTCTCTCAATAAAATAAAAATAAAAAAATTCTATAAAGTAAAATTAGTTTACGTAGGGACTTGTAATTTTTTTATATTAGTTATTTAAAAATAAGTTTATCTAATAGACTTAAAATTGGAAATGAATTAGTGTTTGTACTAATAATTTTCTTTTTTACCTGAATTATAGAAATTTTTAGGAAAATAATGTATAAATTATTTAATTACTAATTTTATTTTATTTTTATAGTTGATTCCAACGAAGGTGAAGTTCAGGAGGAAGGACGAGGGGTGGCTGCAGCACCTGGAGGAGAGCCTGAGCATGAGTTGGATTATTGTGGACCCTACCCGGGGGCGCGCGGTGAACGTGTCGAGCCGGAGGGCGGTGTCGGCGAGGCGGCACTGGCTGACGCGGGAGGTGGAGGTGGTGTACGCGGTGGGGATGGCGGGGGAGCGGCAGCGCGCGACGGAGAAGGTGCAGTGCGTGGTGAAGGTCACGTGCTGCGGAAAGGTAGGGGGGGAGCTGCACGTGAGGGAGGTGAATTTGGTGATGGAGGACACGGAGGGGAGGCAGGTGAGCGGGAAGGAGGGTTTGGCCATTCTTCAGAGCGCTATGGAATGTGCAGAGAGAAAGAGAATGGATCACGTGAGGGATAAAGAGAGCTTTCAGAAGTTCACGTGCTTGATGAAGGAAAGAAGAGACAGTAAACTTAGGAGGGAGAAGGTTAAGGATGTTGTTTCTTCCTTGCTGGCTTTTGTTGCTTTTGTCTTGTTTTGCTTCCTCCTTGGATTGTGAGGATTTCACTTTTGTCACATATCATTTACCAATTACCATTACATGATTAACATACTACATATTATATGTATGTATATCACGATTTTGTAATAGATTCACCTATTCAAATCCATTTACCATAGAAACTTTGTTATTTTTGTATTTTCTGCTCATTCATTTCCTTTTTAGTGGTTGCTCTATCCTTTACTTGTTGGACGATTTTCGTTCAACGATTATATTTATTTTCATTTTCTTGGTTTTGACTAGATTGGTAGTTCGATTTTGGTGTAGTTTTGTGTATAAAATTGTTACATTTTTGTTGAATTGAGCTTGGACTTCTGTTTCGTTTTGTTCATGGTTTCCGCTTGATTTCGGGTCCACTATACACACTCAGAAAATTTGGTAAATAGGGTCCACGTCTTTCAACATGTTCCCATTGCTTAATTTTGAAACGATGACTAAATCTAAATGCCTCCTCACTTCTCTCCTTTCTGTAAATCCGAGAAGTTACAAGTGTTCACTCAAAAAGTAAATTGTTTTAGACTTTAATCACTATTTTTTTTTATTATTACTTAATGAGGAATCATTCTCGCTGTAATTTTAAAGATAATTATTATTAAAATAATAAAATTATTATATATATTGAAAGATAATATTAAAAAAATTATACAGTTAGTTCATATATTATTTTTTAATTTAAATAAGAAAAGTTTCCTCAAACATAATCTTAATACTAAGTATGTCAATTGAAAATGTTATAAGATATATTTAACACATTTGTTATTGGTTGTTTCCTAATTCATTAATATTATTTAAAATGGTTCAATTGATTTTAAAATAGTTATAGAAGGTTCGAGCAAAGAAATCAAAGTAGTATTTAATTTTAGTAACAAATATTGGTTTAGTTAGTAATGATCGGACTCGTGTTTCAAAAAGAGGTAGATTCAAATTGATGTGAAGATTTTATTGATAAATAATATATAAGTATTTCAACAAGTGCTTGTTGAATGTCGAAGCCAATACGTTAAAAGTGAACAAGGATACGAGAGATTTATGGATACTAGAGTTAAGAGTAACATTTTTTTTTTAAAAAAGAGTTTTGATAATTTTGTTTGGAGATTGGAATTGTGAGTGAGATTAACTAGAAAAGAATTCATTATTTTCATAACAAGTAGCATTTAAAGTATAAACTTAACATTCACAGCAAATTTCTACCATTATTAAAAAAAAAAAAACTATAAAATTACTATGCAAAATAAGATTGATGACTTTCATCATAATTATATTTAGAAAGTATAAACCAATGTATTTATAATTTTAAAATTTACAATAAATATTTTTACAGCAAAAATTATCCAAACCTATAATTTTAAAATTTATAGAAATATATATTTACAATAAAGTTTCACATAAGCCTATCTAATATCTAAAAAAATATTTTTAAAAAATCACTTATGTACTTAAGAAAGTTCTATTAAGACAAAACATGAAAAATTTTAACTTCTAAAAAACATATGTAAATATTACAATGAATACTTATGACTAAGTAAACAAATTTTAGTAAATAAATCATAATTATTGTGTATCAACAAAATTATCTCCTACCAAATATTCATCGTATCAACGATGATATATGATTGAATGATAGTGTCAAATTATCTAATTTTTATTAATAATTACATTGAACCCTTATTATTTTAAATTGATATTGTTATTGTTATCTATCATGTAATTAAGAAGGATTTAACTCTCTAAAATATGAGATGTACTTTAAAAAATAAAATGAAATAATATCTATTAATTAAAAAATAGTGATTGAGATTGTAATAAATTTTATAATTTATTATATACATGTTTAATTTTATAACAATATATACCATTAATTTTTTAATTGATATTAATTATTCTTCCACTTTAACATCTAAAGTACATTTATAAACATCACCACTTTAAAATAGGAAAATCCAATTAATAATAAATATTTACTAACATGATTAATTCATGATAATAAATTAATAAATAGTATTTTTTAAATTAAATTTTAATCATGTTATTTTATATGTAAAATATCACATTTATAAACATATTAAAAAAATCAATTCATATAATTAAAATTAGAAAATAAAAAGTGAAAATACAATTTTTTAACATTTGTTAATTTTAATCAAATTTAAATTTAAATAATGTAAATAAGTTAATGTTAAACTTAACTAATTTATTTAAGTGTATAAGTTTTTTTTTTATCGAGCGTGACATTGATGTAAAGTACTTATCAACAAACTTGAGACTTCACTTAAGAGATTAAAGTCCATATACCACTAAAACCAACAACATATTGGTATTTAAGTGTATAATTTGACAATGTATTAATGTATATATAATTTTTTTTTGGAATATAAGATATAACTTACCTTTTTATATAATAATTACATTGAATTGTAAATGATATATGTGTATTAAAAATATTTTAATTCATATTAAAATTCAAATTAATTCATATATAAAATATCGCAATCAAACTATAATGCATATGCAATTTTTTTTTATGAAATTCTTGCATTGGAAAAGGGACTTCTTAGAGTTTGGCATATGGGCTACATGAGTATTATTATTATTTTCATTGTTAAAAATTTAGGTGAATTGAGTTTTGCAACTCATGAAAGTGTCAAGACTCTACAAAAACTTACATAAATACTTACAAATTATCTAATAATAAGATATTTATAATGATAATAAATCTTAAAATCAAGTTTTTATATGATATGAATCCAATCCTTATTTGACTAAACTAATATTTGTTGGTACAAAAGTATTATTTTTAAAGTGATTGCTTTGTTTTTGTGGAAACAATTTCTAGCTGGAAAGAACAAGTGATCTCCAATTCATGCATGTGTTATGTAGCATTAAATTTATCCTTTTACAGAATTGGAATGTATTCATTATCATTTCACATGAAGCTAATTTAGTCTTACACATCTAGGTAGTTTAGGTTTAGGTGTTAATCAAACTTAGATAGACCGGAACTTTTAGACTTTCTTTTGAGAGATAAATTATTTATTCCTTAGTTGCCTTTTTCTATTCCTAATGTAAAATAAAAAAAAAAAACTACAAGACTTATGCAAAACGAGTAATTAATTATAAATAAAATCAAGAAATAAATGAATCGTAGGTAAATATCCTATTATATTAGAAATGATTATATATTTAATCAAATTGAAATTAAATAATATAATATAATGATATAAATATTTTTATAATAATTTATTTTCCATCTTTCATATCATGTGTTACTATCATTAATTTTTTTTTCTAAATTTTTATTTTATTATTTTTCAATAACTAATAAAAAATATTTTGATAATTTATATGTCATTGAAGATTATATTCAGAGCAAAATATTACATAATATGATTGAAACTTTCAACCAGTTTATTTTTTTGAAATTGTATGCGTAATAATTAATTACTATAAATATAAGACAAATTTTTTTAACGAAAACATGTATTTAAACAACAATAGTGGACCAACAAAGTTTAATACAATTGATAAATAACTGGATTCTTTAAATGTATTGTTAAGGATTCAATTTTCAATTATGTGAGTGGATTAATCCGAACTATTGATTGAGTGATATATTTGATACAACAATAATGATGATATAATTCATTGAAGCATATATTTGCAATGTATATTTTATTTGAACATAATTAATTCAATACATTAAATTTAAACCTATGTTTAATAAAATAATTTTAATATTGATAATTTTCTTTTTATATAAAATTATCTTATTGATAAATTTTGATTTTACCTAAGTAAAATACGGTTTTAAATTTTAAAATTTTAATTAATTATATTTGATGAATAATTACATCAGGACTTTATGACCTAATACAATTATTTAAATATGAAAGAATAAACCTACACTAAATAATCATAGCCAACCTACTTAAAGATATAATTATTTTTTATACACAAAGATGGAAATATTACATCAAAGTATAGTTAGAAATGAACAAATCAACATGAACTCACTAGAGAAAAAAAATGAATTTCTTAGCCAAAGAAAAATTAGAAAAACAATTACGTAAGCATCTTATTTTTATATTAATTAATGTTAATAATTTCTTTCATTTATGAAAATATTTTTAAATAAAAAAGTAATAATTATAAAATGCAATTTAACATTTTACAATATAAAAAATCTTTAAACAGTTAGTTTAAAACTATTTATTCATTGTCTTAAGAACTTTTTAAAAAGTTATTTTAAAATAATTTATATGTTAAAAAAGTCTAGCATAACCCAAGCATCTCTTCCCACCAAAAATAAAAATAAAAATAAAAATAAAAATCTAAGTATCTCTTTTGAAAATGTTACAGGCCATGAGTTGATGTTTTGCTCCACGGATTATGAAGGGATTAATGTAGACCCCACTTTATCTTAAAGGCTCCAATGTGGCACAACGTTATTGCGTAACGCTCGCATCCATGCAAACGCAATCCAAACCCAATCTGATTCTAGGGAATTCATTTGTAGAAAACAATATCAAGAATAGGAACTGAAAAGCTACCATAGCCACTATTTCCTCATACTTCTCATTCTGAAACTCTTGGCATTCCACATTCTCAACCCCAAATCCCAAGAGCAGACCGAAAATGTCAACCACCTTTGCGACCGTCGCAGGACTGGGTGGCGCATCGCTGTCATCCACCTCATCTCGTCTCACCTCAGGTATGCTAAGCATATAACGAGAGTTTGTAAAATTAATTTTGAATGTAATTATTTTTATAAAATTAATTGCGATTAATATTGATTTCCATACAAAAGCTACTTAAGTAGCTTAAATTTAGAATCAATTCTGCCCTTTTAATGCGGGATCAAATATGTGAACTTTTATCTAATATTACGTTAACTGATGTTTCAACAATGTAATGATTCTTCAAGAATTGAAAATGAGCATGTTCTGTGACATGTTTTGTAATTTGTTTGCAGGGTTTGTGAAATCGCCAGTGAGTGCTAGGAATCCGTTGAGGCAAGGTGTGGCAATGGGAAATGGTGGGAGGGTTACATGGTAATTTTAGTGCAAGATTAATTTGTGTGATTTTGAAATTAAAAAGAAAATTGAATGAATGGTGACATTTGTGAATTGTGATGCTGTATGATTCTTGGGTGGGTGGAGAAGCTTCGAGAGGAATTGGCTGCGGGCGGATTACAGTGTGATCGGGTTTGGGTTGATTGGTTGGATAGCACCCTCTAGCGTACCGGCTATCAACGGTAAAAGTCTCACTGGCCTCTTCTTTGAGAGCATTGGAACTGAGCTTGCTCACTTCCCCACCCCTCCTGCCCTTACTTCAGACTTTTGGTTAGTCTCTTCATCCTTTCTATTTTTTCTTGATCAATGGTACTTTACTTCACAGCAACAACAATATTAATATTAAGAAAAAAAGAAGATTATGACCTAATTGTGTTGGACCTTTCACAAAGGGCAAACCTAGAGAATTGCACGTTTTAATTGATGCCGCCTAATTTTAAATATTGGGTCTCTAACGAGTCTTATGTGTAATTTTTAATAAATTTTAATTAATTATTAAAAATGTGTTAACATAGTTCAATATTATCATGAGATCATGATCTTCAATCTATGTCTAATATGTAATTAAATATCGATTATGTGTTATGTAAAGATTAATTGAAACAACAGTTATATAAGATTATATAATAATATAATTTCTCATAATGTATTATTAACCTTTTTTAAATTAAATCGGACTTGGGAAGTTAGGAGGAAACCTTTATGTGATGCAATTTTTACTTTTTTATTTTGAAAATTAGTTAGTGTACACTTTTTTTAGTTTATTACTTTATTTTAAAGAAATAATTATTCTTTTAGTCAAATTAGGGAAATGATTGTTTAAAAAATAAATATTTTAAAAAAATAATTCCAACTAATCATATGTTTATTATATACTTACAGTTTTAAAAAAAGGCTTTACATTCCTATTCACTAATATTTTAACACATAATTATTTATTTCACTTATATTCACCAATGAAAGAATAATATAATAATAAATAAAAATGATTAAAAATATTAATAAATGTTAATATAATATTTTTATAATGTCAATGCCTAATAGTTAAATTCTTATTTTCGCTATTGAAGATTTATAATAGCTTTTCCTAAAGACAAAGATATGAGAAAAGTGTATTTGGGCCCAGAGTGCAAAGCTTCAACGTAGTAAGCCCATTCATTTCGTTTAGTGGGCCAGTTTTAGTTATCAGTACATTTTCGTGTCTCTGCTGCTTATTTTCTCTCTTCATTTACAATCTCAGTCTGAGAGGTTAGATGAAGATCGTAATCCACGAGCCTTTGTTTTTACTTAATATTAACAATTTGATGAATTATAATAATATTGTTATATCTTTCCCTGCCTAAAATATTAAATTTGCATAAATAATTTTTTTTGTTGAATGGATAAATAGATTTGTATATTTTCAAAAACTGATTTATCTCATATGAATTCTCAATAAATAAATTTATAATTTATTATTTTAAAAAAGCAAGAACTTTAACTCAGATTGCCTCTCAAGTCTTAATAATAAAAAAAAGACTTTTACAATAATATTTGTATTTTGAAGTAAAATAAAAAGCATTTTAAAAACAAAGGTCCCACCGAGATTTGAACTCGGGTTACTGGATTCAGAGTCCAATGTCCTGACCACTAGACCATGGGACCACACATGAAAGGGCAGAGCAAAATAAATATAATAAATAATATCTATTAATATTAGTTTTAAGACAAAATAATAATTAATACGAGGCAAACATCATGCACAGGTTGTGGCTGGTTACGTGGCACCTCGGGTTGTTCCTCTGCCTCACTTTTGGGCAAATTGGTTTCAAAGGAAGGACTGAAGACTACTTTTGAATTCCAAACTTATGATCTGTTTTTGCTTTCTTTTTTATTTTTTATTTTTCCTTGTGTGCCCCAGTGCCTTGCAATCTATGATGTATAACTCTATGCTACCTTTTCCCTTCTTACTAGGAAAAATTTGTGTAATATCGCCTTCATAATGTTGTATATTATTATTGTTGTACTTGCTCCTCATCAATGTCCACATCTTTTAGTCCTGCAAAATTTTCAAAGGTTGTCCTGTAGTTTCAGTAACCTATCATTATCATAATTATTGATCAAGAGAAAGAATTCATCTCTGTTCATCTAATATTTTTCTAAAATCAAGTGCTAGAAATATGGATTATAAATTTTCAAATAGAATTTATTATTGAAACTATTTAATATTTGAAAGTTTTATATTTAATAAATTGACAAAATAAAGGTGGTGCTTATATTGGAACGTGTGTGATGATAATTTTTGAAAGAGACATTTTTTTAAATATAATTAATAAGTAATAGTAATTGATATTTATCTAATATTTTTTTACCTTGAATATAAAAAATTATATTAATAATAAAATTAGTTAATATCATTTAATTTTATTAATGTTATTTAATTTTTAAAACTATCTTTCACTGAAATTGATATTAAGAATAAATATGATCATAGAAAACAAAATATTTATTAAATGAAGAATATTTTGATAATAATTTTATTGAATAAAATAAAATTAACTGAGATTTGCATATATTTTACATACATATATGTAATTTTTTTTTCTTATTTTTGAGATAGGAGAATGCACATTTAACGGTCACTAGGTTATTGTACAAACTAAAGAGGATGCGGAGATAACTAATGACATTTAAGTATTACTTATTTATTTTATTTTTTGAAAAAATAAATTTATATATTTTTTTATTTGTAGCCATTTATTTCTTTATCTTTTTAGACAAAATGTTCAAATGTCATTTACTTTTTTTTTATAGTCATTTCTTTCTTTCGTCTTTTTATATAATTTTTTCAAGTGTCATTTATTTTATAATGTTATTACTATTTTAAAGGCTCTGTATAGTTAACTAATTTTATTAAGCTTTCTTTTTATATTAATTTAATTGAATTTATTCTATTGTAATTGTTTTAAGAACCGAAGACTTATATATTGAACTTTTCTGATGAACCAAACTTATAAATATCATATAAGGATTCACATCTTGAGCTTTGGAATACATCAACAAAATTTTATCTCCTATAACTTTTTTGCATATATTTATTTGTCTTTATTCTTTTGTACATTGTTTGTGAATATGGAAATGTGCTTTTGAATATTTCAAAGCTTGAATCCCTTCGAAGGTTAATTACGGACTGTGGTTGCAAAAGTTGTTCATTTTCTTTTTATAACTCCAAGTAGACAATGTTCTATTTGATCTACAATTCTTTCGGAGAGAAATAATAAAGTCATGGATTGCAATTAATAGCTATGAAAAACACAACCTTAATTGCAATGTTCACAACATCATTGTTCTCCTCATAAGGATTTTTCATTATGTAAAACAAAATACATATAATTTGAAGTTGCTAGAAGAAAATGGATGGTTTTTGTAATTAATTTGTACTTGTCACTTAAAAATCATTCACCATCATTAGATAATTTTGTGAATAGAATAGGTATCTCAAGTCAAATAGGAGATTGTGTAATCAAGAAGATATGTGAGTTTAAGAGATGTAAAAATATCTTTGGCCAGAGATAGTATATCATTCTTTGCAACTTTTAAGTAGGTGATTTGAGATTGTGAGAGACAATAAATATTTGTATTAGTGCATTTTTATAATCATAAAAAAATTATTGAATTATATTAAATTAATGTTTTTTAATTATGTGATTTAATTAGTATTTTCATCTATTTGTTGTGTACAATTTTTTCAATAATAAGTAATTAAGGTAATAAAAATATTATTATTGATTTATTAATTTAATTGTTATTAAATTAATAATATATATATTAATTTCATATCACGTGCTAAATAATAAATTAGCACACATAGATTAGATATATAAATAAAAATAGATAGCGAGATAAATGAATATTTTCTATAATAATTTTTTGTATATATTAAATTTTATTAATCAAATAATTAAATTAAAAGTTTTTATATTTATTTGATCAAGTTTATAATTTTTAAGAATTATTTAATACTTCATAAAATGATTTTAATTATATATATATATATATATATATATATATATATATATATATATATATATATATATATATATATATATTAAAGTGTAAATAAATATTGACTATAAGATTACATGAATATAAAATATATTATTTATCTAAAATTAATTTACGTGACTATTTATTTCATATCAAAATATTTAACGACTAGATTAATAAGTTTAATATATACACAAAATTATTAAATAAAATAACTTTTCTCGAATTATTTGCGTAATAACTTCATCTTTTTCTCTCTGTATATATGATTAAATAAATAATATTACATTTAAATATATCAATAGATATAAAATCATTAATTCATAAAATAAAGAATTGTACTAAAAATATAAAATTAAAATTAAATACGATGCAATGTTAAAAACAAAATTGATCAGCCATTTTAATAAGAAACTTTAAAAGAGTATTATACAGATTATCTAAAAGAACTAAAATGAGTTGGAAAGGTTTCTTACCAATTCTTTACTAATGATATTTTTGGGTTGAAGAGATTAAACATGGAATGAGTTGAATTTGGTACCGTTTGGCATTTCTATTGAGAAAAAGTACATTGAGATTCAATTCTTTTTTCTCCGTTTGCGGTGACTTGTGTCTTGTAGGAACAGACACAGAGAAGGAGTTCATTGATTTTGCAGTTGAACTAGCGATTGGACCAATATTTTCATAAATCGTTTCATCTAGCTAGCGTACGTTGTCGGCAATGTTCAAATTAAGGAGGTTTCACTGTATCCTAGTCATGTGATGCTCCCATTTTCTGTCTTGCCATAAATATTTCTTCCCTTACCATCGGTTTCTTATCTCGCCAAACCAAGCATTAATCACGCCTCCATCAACTCCAAACAAGGGTCTGTATGAGTAGTTAAAGATCTGAAATCAACTTTTATCTTTTTTATAAAAATATAAATGACGTTTTATAGAGAGATTCTTTGACGCCAAAATAAATATAGTTGCAACCAACCGAGTAGAATTATTTGTGATTAAAGTAATTTATGTAGTAATTGAATGGTCTTAGCCAGTGCAGAAATTTGAAAGCCCAATTGGGATATACCCATTTTCCTTCATCCCCTAGAAAAAGCTTTGAGTAATGTGGTTGGGGGCATATCTGAGTAGATACTATGGATCTTAGACAATGCAGTAAAGTAAGCGATAAAAGGTGCTGGCTGAATGGACGAAAGATTAAGTTGGTATTAATGCGAATACCGTGCAAGTTCCCGCATACTTCCAGACATAACGGCCAAATGTCCAAACGAAACCACACTGTATGTTCCAATTCCAAAAGAAAGAATCATAATAATGGGCAAAATAACCATGGTGGGGGCCTGCATACAACAAATTCTGTGTGTTTCCTTTGCGACCATTAGATTTGCTAAAAGGCACGTTGAACCGTTTCTTGGGCCCCACCTCCCTCTCACTCTGTGATGGAAGAACCCACTCACTTGTTGACGTGATTGATTGCGAGTTTTAAGATGCACTACCTCATAGTTTTCATCCTCCAACATCAAATTAAGTGTTCTTCTTCAAATTTTAATTTCTACCAAACTTAATTTTGCAAAAAAAAAAAAAAAAATTCGTATGCCATAATTGTTTTGCATTTATATAATCTTTTTAAGTTTCTATTTTTAATTAATATCGTACTTGAGTTTTTTTTTTTTTTTTTATGTATTCTCTTACAGGACTATTAAATTTAATGCATGAATAATATTATAAAAAAAACCGCAGACTCCAAAAATGCAGCCGAACCATCAATCAAATAATTTAAAAATAGTTATAAAATATTAATTAATTATTAAAAGTAATTTTTAGAGGATTTTTTTATGACTTATTTCGGATGATATATAACATCCTTATAATATAGTAGGTAATATAATAGCACATATATATAAGATATGATTTGATATCATTATATAATTTAAGTTTAAATTTAATTTTTTATAAAAGATAGTTGTCATTTATTTATATGTTCTTTTTAAATAAAGATATTTTTAGATATATTCAAACTTAATACTTTAATTTTACACGCAACCAATGAAAAATTGTAAAAATAAAAATATCCATCATTTAGTAATTTTGATTTGATTTCTGCTAATTATGATATGATATAATTAGTTTCTTTTAATAAGGATTTGATATTAAAAAAATTAGTAAATATTTATAGAATAAAAAAATTATTTATTTTTTATTTTATTTATATAAATGAAATAAAACATGTAATAAAAAATAAACACAAATAATCAAAATGTTTTGATATTTTTTATATTAAATAAAAAATATAAATACACTTTTTATATATTTTTAATATATTTTATATTATTAATTAAAATTTATAAGAGACTTGTCTTTAAGAAAATAAAAATTGAAACACACATTTTTTAAGAATATTAAATAAATTTAAATATGGTAAAGTACTATAAAAATAATGTAAATAAAAAACAAATGATATAGTATAATAAAGAAAAGTAGAAGAAATAAAAAGTTATCTTATTTTGTTTATGAAAAAAAAAGAGAAATGATTTTATTTTATTTTATAAATATTTATTAGATATTTTTAATATTTATTAAAATCATATCATATCTTAATAAAAAAGATCAAATTAATTTTATTAAATGATGAATATTTATTTTACGAGTAGTTAATTTTTTTATTAAATATCTATAATGATGATGAATTGGGTTTGTGTCCATTCAAAATTATCTCTTTAAGATATTATTTTTAGTTAATATGAAATTTATTTATTTATAATAGTTATTAATTTTTATAAATTAAAATTTTTGGTAATATATTATTTGAAAATGAGTGAAAACAGTAAACGAGTGTGGTGAAGGATAATGTAATAATTTCTTGATTAGACAGAGCCACCTCAATTATTATTCCGTACTTGTAATTTTTTGGCCTAACTCAGCAAGTGCAACCTTATTTTTTTCTAAGTAGCACATCTTTCTCTCTTTGTTTTATCTTCCTTTCATTCTTTTCTTGGATGGGATTACCTTCCCTGCTTTTCTCCATAAACGTCAATGGGAATCTGTCTTAATTTGGTTGTAATGTTGGGGTTATCTCCTTCTGGTGGTTAATTTTGCTATACGTCAAATTAAGAAAACAATAAATCAGTCGTATGACCGCTAATGATTTAGCATTCAATGCATCAATATAATACTATCTTCCACATGGTGAGACGTGACAATAATTAATCTTTCTCTTACTATTAATCATCTTTCAATCATATCAAGAAAATTATTGGGATTGGTCCAATTAAAATAAGTTTATAACTTCAAGAACTAATGACAAAAGGAAAAGAAAAATTATTCTCGGACAACAAAATCATTTTATTCCACAAAAATATATTCAATTAAAGAGAGATAAGAAAAGAATAATCAAGAATGAAATAAAAAATTTATAAATTTTTGATACATTCTTTTAAAACACATTTGATTATTGATTGATTTGTTAAAAGTTACAAAATTTGTGTAGATATCATTTTTTGATGAGTCAATATCTTAATTTTATGATTTTTAATAAATTATATTAAAGAAAATGAGACGTTCGTGGTAGTATAATTGAAGAAAACGATGGCAGGGATACCTAGAAAAGTGTGCAATGGAGAGAGATTTGAAGAACATTCCAGGTGTGATAAGGGTTAATTAAAGAGAATTATAGAATAAGAAGGAGAGGAAATGAGTGAATATTAATAAATTAGTATTATATAGTGTTGGTAGTATGGAGGTTTGGTTGAAGATAACACAACACATGCAGCAGCAGCAGCAGCAGCACGACGTCCCTGATTGAGAGCACATGCAGCTCACGTGTCTGCCACGTTGTCTCATGGCGTCTTTTTAAGTGGGTTTTCCAACGAATGAGATGACCAATAAACGGCCTCTCACTACTCACTTTTTCTTTCCCTCTCACAAGACTACTTCGCCCAACTCAACTTAAAGCTCGGGTTTTATTTTCCATCCTCAAACGTATCTTTCCGTTTTTTGACATGTTCCTACTTTCTCTGGTCCTCAACCCCTTTGGCCTAGTAGAAGAAGAAAGAAAGAAGATCTTTGATGACCCACTTTGCTAAATTCAAGGCCAAATAGTCTCATGTCTTAGAAAAAGAAAATGGTGATGATGCTGACCACAACTGGCACCTTATTATTCCTAGGAATTGAACTTTGCGCACCTAGCACACTGCACTTATCCCGTGTCATGTAAATCTCGCTCTCACACCTCAAACTCTTTCACGCAATTCTCATCATCACCATGCCCTCGTGTCATCACAACAACACCACTAACAACAACAACGACCAAGGTTTTACACACAAGAGCCACGACAAGACCAGGAAACGAGGTTGTTCTTCCTCGTCCTCGTCCTCTTTGGCACGAAGATACCGTTTCAAGAGAGCCATTTTGGTGGGGAAGAAAGGAGGGTCGACCACCCCTGTTCCCATGTGGAAGACTAGGACAACTTCTCCTTCTGTTCCTACTCAACAACACGCCAAGCCTTTGCATTCTTCTTCTTCCTCCATGTTACCCTCCAAGGACAAGGAACTTTCTGTTTCCGCCAGAAAACTCGCTGCTACGTTGTGGGAAATCAATGATTTGCCTCCTTCGAGGGCCAAGAAGGACTTCGAGGTCGAGCAAGACAGAGGCTGCAAGGAGAAGGTGAGAGCCAGAGACAAAGGTGTGGGCTTGTCCAGATCGGGCTTGTTGCGCCCACCCATGTCAGATCCGTCGCATAGTCCTGCCTCCGAGGTTATTAAATTCGTGTTAAAGTTTTGTTTTTTTTCCTTTGTGTTGGTTCCTTGGGTGTGGCGTGATTTTTGCTTTGGCTTTTGTTTCTGCAGAGAATGAAGGGGCTTGAAGGGGATGGCTGCAAAAGAAAAGTTTCGGGGTTTTCTCATCAGCTTTTGTCGGGTGATTACTATTTGGACGCTCTGGATGCACATAGTAGTGGCGATTTTAATGAGGTAAAGTCTAAATTTATCAGACCAATTGGAAATGCGGTAAGCATATTGGTTGGTCATCAGTTTCTCAATGTTTATCCACAGGTTTTTCTTTATTATTTTATCTGGGTGTTTTATTTGATGGACGGAAAAGAAGATGGATTACCGGATCCAATTGCAAGGCACCGGATTTATTCCTACATTGAAAGTATAGAATTTCAGTGTGGTATTTTTAAGGTCTTGTACACTCCAACAATTAATTTTTGTTCTGCAGTTCTCACAAGATTCTTATTAATTAGTATCGAAGTCTTTCGCTATGTCTCTCAACTACAAACAAATGAGTGGGGTAGGTAGTGACGTTGGTGTTGTCAGCTCAGCCTTCATGGGTGCTGGGGCTGTAGAGTATAGTGGGATGCGGAGTTTTAAGGCATGGGACTAGCTGCTACCTTTTGTGGTGTGGTTCTATGAAGGTTCTTATCATATTAAAATAAAGGGTACTTGATATAAGTTGTGCCCATGAGATGTTTTAACCTGTTTACTAGGACTCTGTCTTAAAATATAAACAAATGTTTTGAACTTCAAAGCAGCAACCATGACCTTGTAGCTCCTTATTTGGAAATCACTCGTCTAAAGATTAACCTGTTATGATTCACACGGAACCGGTATACGTGGTTTCCTGTATCTAGTTTAAAGATTTGCATTTCAGTTGAAAAGGTAACAGCAGAAAAAAGATAGATGTAGATTTGACGAATTAAATAATTTATAACTTGGTTTGACAGAATGATATGTTGTTTGTTGGGAAGGACGAAACTGAAGTATGTTGAAAAGTTGAAATGCAGGAGGTAGAAGATCAGCTAAGAAACGAGAAGAATCGTGGCAAATGCACAGGTGGTGTTAAGAACCGTCTGAAGGAAGCTAGAAGTGGGCTATCTACATCAAAGAAGCTTCTAAAGGTGTTGAATCAAATGTGCCTTAGAGAGCAGCAAGCATCGAGCATGCCCCTTGTCTTGGCTCTGGGAAGCGAGCTTGATCGAGTGTGCCACCAAATTGATCAACTGATCCAAGAGCAGCGTTCGAGCCAGAACGATATTGAGTATGTGATGAAGCATTTTGCCGAAGAGAAGAGTGCATGGAAAAGAAGAGAGCGAGAGAGGATTCATGATGCCATAAAACATGTGGCAGAGGAGCTTGCGGTGGAGAAGAAGTTGAGGAGGCAAACTGAGCGGTTGAACAAGAAGATTGCCAAAGAAATGGCTAGTGTGAAAGCTTCTCATTTGAAAGCATCCAAGGAGCTTGAAAGGGAGAAGCGTGCAAAGGAGATTCTGGAGCAAATTTGTGATGAACTAGCCAGAGGCATTGGGGAGGATAGAGCACAGGTGGAGGAACTGAAGAGGGAATCAGCTAAGGTTCGTGAGGAGGTGGAGAAGGAGAGGGAAATGCTTCAGTTGGCTGATGTTTTGCGCGAGGAGAGAGTTCAGATGAAGCTTTCAGAGGCTAAGTATCAATTTGAGGAGAAGAATGCTTTCTTGGATAAGCTGAGAACTGAGCTTGAGGACTATATGAGGACTAAAGATGGACAAAATGAGGGTGTTTCTCCAGAATGTAAAAAGATCAAGGATCTTGAGTCTTATTTCAATAATGTGTGTAGGGGGTTCCAGAATGCTGATGAAGAGAATGATTCGGATGTTGAAAATGATGTAGGGCATGATGACTCAGATGGCAGTGATCTCCATTCCATTGAATTAAACATGGACAATGACAGCAAAGGCTACAAGTGGAGTTATGCTTGTGAAAATGTTGCTCAAGATAAGAGATTTTCAGTTGACAAGGAAAGTATAGGGAGGAAGTCTTTCTCTGAGAAAATTCAGTGGGGGAGTATTTGCTTCAACAAGGGAACTTCAAGTGGTAGGAAGAAGGATTTTGCTATAAATATTCAAGAAGTTTCTGATCATTTTGATCCTGATAGGTCAATTGAATTTCTCTTACAAGCTCGGATACAAGATGATAAGGATGAAACTCAGAGCAATAGGTCTACTAAGGGTCTCCAAGATTCCATGTCATGTGCTAATTCTGATAAGATAAATGGTCTATTGTTAACTTTGCAGTGTGCTGGTGGAGAACCTGGGGAAAATGCTCTTGCCCTGGAGTGTGATAATTTGAAGCAAGAGTTTTGATAGTGCTAGTTAGTAACTTTTATTATTATCATAGATAGCTTCTAATATTTCTGTTCTAAACTGTAAATGCTGTCTTTGATGAGTTGAATATGTTCAAGGCTTATTATCATTTTTATATGTGGTAATCGTTAAAGCCAAACATGTACATATTGAATAGAGTCGCATACTGCAGTTTTGTGCTAGTAAGTGTTCCTATTTGAATATTCAGCCGACATATCTAGAAAAGAAAAAAAATAAATTAATTTGAACAAGTTGTTGATAATTCAGCCACACATGGATTTTGATTTTCCTTATAGTTCCAAAAGGAAATAATGGAGGCTTTTCGGCTTGACCTCAAAACAAAGGAGATAAGAACAAAGAGTCTGCTACTAAAAACTATTCTGGGGACACAATTATGTGTTTGAGATGCATAGTTGTGATTTAAATGAAACAGTACTGGCCGTGACAGCGTGACGGATAACATTATCATTGGATACTTCCAACTCCAACAATTCAAATATTTGAATTCTGTACTCTCTGTTGCCTCCGTTTGGAACTTTGAATCAACCATCGTGTGGTGGGCCATATTTTATATAATTTGACAACAACGCCTTTAACTTTTTCTAAAACTAACGTTTCCGAATATCGAATTGAATTCCGTATAACAATGGACGTGTTCGTAGCACCTTCTGTTTATATTCATTGAACTACTAATTTCTTATAATTATTATACACGTGGTGAATTCATCTCCGCACAGTTAATTTTATTGAGTTTAATTTCTATATACTCTTGCTCGATTAGAAATTATTGATAGTATAACTTTTTAAGTAATTATTATAAAATTAACAAATTTATTTTATATTTGTCGTTGAACATTTTCTCCTATGATCAAAGAATCAAAGGTTCTCCAAGAAATCTGTAACCTGCTTGTGTTCTGGCACATTAAATATTTATGAGGCGTCTGAACAAATACCAAGCATAAAACTAGTTGACGGCCAACTACTGTAAACAATGTTTCGTGAACAATAACAGCATTTAGGTCCTGCCAAGTGAGAAGCTAAAAAAAAGAATGACAAAATACACAATGGAGCCTAAGATTACACATACTTGAAAGTCCAACTCATTTTCCCGTAATTTTTTTGTCATCAAGTTGTACTAGGAATTGGGAGTTGAAGGAAAAATAATTAATTACTCATAAATATATATGAACTAAATTCACTTGGCACATGTAACTCAGAGAACAAACCTATAATTTTGTGAAAAATAAGATTAAGGCTTACGCCTGTTTCAATCCAGTACATTACAAAATACTGGGTGCAATCAAAAGTTTTTCTATGCCTAGTTAAATAACTCAAGTTTGTTTCTGTTTCAATACACTATAAAAGTCTTAGCTTACATAAGAATTGAAGACAGTATAGTTTATAAACATTTTATTCTCATATCCCATAAAAAAGCATTTCAAAAAAACAAAATTATAAAAATCTATTTAGAAGTCAAAACAGACCATATCTTAAAATGCTGTGAGCTTGGCCACATGTGGAGTCCGCCATATCTTCTGGCCTGTTAGCTTTGATTCGAAACCAAAGTGCGAAAGCCTATACGGGAGCAAAAATAACAATTAAGTGCAATTTATTGGTAAAAAAATCGTTAATTTTTAAGTTTTGAAATTAAGAAATAGCAAGTATGAGTTCCAACGTCACTTTAATGTGGTCATCTAAACCAAACAAAAATACAAGTGCTGGAATATACTTTCATATGTGGACATAAGTGTTAACATGCATACAAGGGGTCAGAAAAGGCTATGTGAACAGGTCGAGAAGTTGAGGTTCGAAAGTTACTTACCATGAAAGAAAGAAACTATGATATGAAGAAAAAAGGCCAAATTAAGAGAGCCCAAAATTGAAGTAAATGAGGTCCAACAAGACTTAGATCAAACATCCCAAATCAAAGCCGAACGTCTTAATCATAAGTTCAAATAGATGAGGGACTATGTAGTGTCTTAGATAATTTGAGGGTAATTTTTAAATAAGAGGAAGGTTGTTAAGGTGACACCTTGTGGGAGAGTTTGTTAAAATCTTTTTGCTGTTTAGCTACATTATCTTTAGTGGACAAATTGCATTCTGTTGAGGGTTTTTTATAAATAGACAATAAAATGTAAAAATAAGATGAATGAAAATACACTTTTTATATAGCTTTATTAAAATAAGGAGGTCCTCCCCTCGAGTAAAAGAGTTTTTATTCCTGCTGTTAACCACGATCCTATCAAACTACTTGGTCTTGTCTTCAATTTTTGTTGATGTTGATGCAAAAGTAACGGGGTTCGATGGATGGTCCTTTACAATCAAGCTAAGCACTTCAGGCCTTGAATAGTGTCCAACCACATCAAAATCGAACTTAGCTCTTGCTATTTCTCCAAGATCTGTGCAAAATTTGCAAGAATCAGTGTTAATAGACATCTGCGACAAAGAAAGTGATCCAACAAAGAATTTCTGAGTCAAACTAAAACAACCTCAACGAGTTCAATTAGTCCACAATCAAGAGTTAACGAGAGAGGGAAAAAAGTGAAATACTAGAGAGAAGATTCAAGAATGATGAATTACTAGAATGATGAATTACTATTCAGAGTAATAACTGCCAAGGGTCCCTTCTATAACTGAGTGATCAGTTAGCTACAAATCAATGTCACTGCCCTCCTTATTCCACAACCCCTTTATTTATATTAACAGAAAGATAGGCACTGTCGTGTTTGTGTGTCCAATTTTTTTAGAATAAAACATAAAATAAAAAAAAAAAGAGAAAGAGAAAGGAAGTTGAATAGAAAATGAGAGAACATGTAGTTACATCTATAGCAATATGTAAAACAAATGTGTAAACCAAAATGGGATATCTACTTTATTTATATATTGCCTAACTACCATGTACATTAGTATGCCTTCTTAACTATCTTACTCACTTGGCTGCTTTAATACCCTTGGTTCCTAACATAATCATCAAAGGAAGTAATAATTCTTCTGAGCATTGTTAAGACAATTGTAGCAGCAAGAGAAAATATGACATACCAAGGTCTGCTGAGATTAGCGCCTCTCCATTGTAATTTGGTCCAGCCAGAACAGCCCCTGATGGTGAGATAATGGCACTACCCCCAGCGCATACAACAGAATCTGGTGTCAGGTCCTCTTCTGTGCCAGCAAAAACATACTCGGGAGGGGGTGGGTAATCCTTTCTCCTACAGAACTGGTTTGCTGACAAAACAAAACATCCACCTTCAAGTGCAATATGGGTCATTGATGCTTGCCACACTTCCCTGGAGTCAGCTGTAGGAGCACAATATATCTCCACTCCTGTTAAACAAAGAATTGAATATCGAGGGTGTCAAAATGTCATCTCATCATAGATTGTCATGTAATTAAAAGTATTTTAAGTTTTGTAGTAGTTTTTTTTTTTAGTACTATGCTGGTGCAAATATGAAATAACCACCAGCTTTGTCGATAAATGAAGAACCTGTCTAACCACTTTTAGTAGGATTTTCTCTCTCAATTACATTATTTTTCATCCACACCTTTGCTTAAGGAATCGGCCCAGTTCCACTCAAACCAAGCTAATGTTGGTTTGTAATAATTACTTTTAAAGTCATATTCTTAATTGATTGATAGCGTTAAAGTTTTATGTATAAAAATTAAATTTGGTTAACAGATCCCCATAAACTTAGCAAAAACATAAGAATAAATAATACATGTACAAAGAGTGCAAAATATTTGATACAGTTATGTAAAAATAGTCATGTATTATAAGTTTGTTGACTTTTATAATAATTATTTTAAGTATCACACCAAAAATGACTTTGACTGGTTAATAGGGTAAACTGACTATGTATGCCTATTAAACTCAAAATATAACAAGGTACATTGGTGTAAACATAAACAACCAGCCCCAGTACAAGAAAAGGCACCTAAGTGCTCTTCTCTAATGTTTCTCATACAACACATCGTGTAATTGGAAGATAAAAATCTAACATAAAAAACTCTAACCTTTGGCATACATTGCTGTCCTTAATAGTGGCATTCTGTTCTCCCAACAAATGGCAGCACCTATTTTTCCAATGGGTGTTTCAAAGACTGGAATGGTTGATCCATCACCAAATCCCCATATAACCCGCTCCAATGCAGTTGGCATGATTTTCCTGTGCTTTCCTAGGTAACGACCTTGTGAATCAAAGAAGAGAACAGTGCAATAAAGTGTGTAGCCATCCCTCTCTATCACACCCATCACCAAATGTACTTTATATTTCCCTGCCATTGCTGCCAATCTATCCACTTCAGGACCTACAATAATACAACATTTGTAAATGAAAAGTGTGTACCTACACTAACTTGAATCTGTTAGAATTTTTACATGAATAACTAATCCTTAGGTTATTCACCTCCAATTTTAATGTAACACCAAATTGATTCTCATGTCAGTTCGGTATAAGACAAAAATAAAGATAAAAAATTGATAGATAAGTTTTATTTATGAAATTATATTAAAATTTATTCGTAAATTTTTCACCTCTACTTTTACATCATACCGAACAGACCTTTAAAAGACTGATTCGTTTCTATATTTGTAAATAAAACAATCAGTTAACAGTAGCACAGCGAATAAGACCAAGAAAATGAATGTACATAATCAAAGGTGGTCAAACTTCTCGGCCTTACCTTAAAATTCAACAAGGGGAGTTAACAATGTAAAATTTTAACACGGAAATGAAGATCTTACCTTTAGTACAAAATTATATTTAAATTTCATATATACAACCAAAAAATACAATCGACAAAATTCCTTTAAAAAATAACAATTAAATAAATCCTTTTTTTTACGCATTAAACCTGAATTGTAGTATATTTGCACTTAGTGTAATAAATTAGTAACTAATTTGGGCTAAAGTTTGTGCCCATGCCCGATTTTCATGAGAAAGAGTTTAAACTAGGCATTTTACTAGGTTGAGTTTCTCTCATGTCTCCCACTCGATTCCCTGCGGTCATGCACACACCAAAGAAGGAAGAGGCCAATAACACCAAAGAAGGGGATCTTCGAGAGGGTTGCCTACCAAGCCGAAAAAATGTTCTTAGGAGATTCAAACTCATGGCCATGAATTATTTAAAATCATATTAACTAGTATTTTAACTTGATTTTAGATAATTCAATGTGAATTGAAATATGTAGTACTTTATGTTATAAAAATGTTTTTGTAATAGTTTGTTCCAACATAAAGTAAGTCAACAACTATAATACCATATTATAATTTAAATTTAAGTCTAACTCAATCTAGTTAAAGGTCAATTCTTAGAGTAAAAAATTACTCCTACTTATATACATTGATCAACACCCGCCGTCATCGTGACACTTGAGTTTATACTAGTACGACATAGAGTAAGTTAGCAAGACTTGGGTTTTTCCCTATTGAACATGAAGTTAACAAGTGGGATGCTAGTGTTTGATCTTAGCTCTTACCAGGCACGTCAATGGCTGAAGAATGATACCTGCGGAAATCTTCTCTACCCTTAGCGGAGCGATTTCCAATAGAAACACCGAAATCGGAACCACGCGGGTAGCCACCCACAAACGCTTCTGGAAACACCACAAGCTGGGACCCATAGCCAGCTGCTTCAGCCAACAACCTCTCAGCCTTATCTACACAAAAAACAACCATCACAAAACTTTCCCATCTCAGTTTCATTTCCCTGAACCAATAAAGCGCACTCAACAAATTAGATAACTTCTGGAGCCAGAGAAACATTAGTTGGACCAATTTGAAGCACCCCAGATGGTGCTTTCAACCCGAAAACACAAAGGCGAGAATTTTGACTCCAAAAGGAAAAGGGTAACTTCTAAAAGTAGAACGATAGAAAAAAAATGAAGGGAGATGGAAAGGACCTAAAGTGGCTGGAGTGTCGTAGAAGATGGTGGAAGCCTGTACAACGGTGGCTCGGACAGTGGGGGCGTTGAAATCCGAGCCCATGTCAACCTCGGCGAACAGAGGCCCCTCGTTGATGGTTGGGTTTGTTGTTATGAGTGCCATGTCTTTCACAACGTCAATCTCCTCTCCCGTGATGTTTCCAACACCGTAATGATGTTTTCATTTCGAAGTACCTTGTTTATGTGAAAAAGTTTTCAAATTTCCGGCCTCACGGTAACTGAGCCGACTGTGAGTATAAATTATAACTTTGATTTAGTTTACTTGTTTTTTTTACAAAAGAATAATCAGATAAAAAGAGAGTTTCATACATAACTGACATTTTAAAAATTTTATATTAGATTTTTTTATATGTTTATAAACTCATTTTTATATTACTTTTATATAGTTACGTCTTGATAATGTCTGTTTTCATGTAAATAAATTTAATAAAAAAAATTAATATTCTTCATCCGTAAAAAAAGTTTAATAACAAAAATTAAAATAATCATTTTTTAAGGATAATAATAACTAAATTTTAAAAATTAAATGACTAAAATAAAAATTTTAAAAGATAAAAGATATACACAAATTTTTATTATAAAATAAAATATTAAAATTATAATTTAATCATACATAATTTTAGCTTTATTTAAGAAATAAATGTTAATTAATTATTATTATAAAAATTTACAAACGTACTGCAAATGGTAATTTAAGGCTTAAATAACAGTAAGATTGTCTTATGTTGCAAACACATGGAATTTTTTTTCTTCATATTTTTAATATCAATATTTTTTAACAAATATTTGTTTTTATTTTATCAAACAGTATCATAAGAATATTGATTAATATTTGTCATATTTTTGTAGGACACATTTTCATCTTTCGAAATATGTACTTAAAAAAGTTTTGTTTAATTTTGTTGTTTCAAACCAAAAAAAAAATTATAAATATAATAAGATTTTTGACACTTTGATAAATTTTTTATTGATTTTTAACTTAATTACATTTTTAAATTGTTTAGTTTAATTCATATATTTAGAAAATAAATAACTTTAGTTATATCATTAAATTTATAATTCAATTTTAATAGGCTTAATAATGTGACAAATTCAATAAATTAATTTATTTTAAATTAGACAAATTATATCACATAAGTATATCACGTCACATTAAATTTTTTTATAAGATTAATTATTTGATATAAAAATAGTTTGAGTAAACTACTAAGTTACTAAATGTGACAACGTTGTCACTTTAGTTCTAAATATAACTCAATTAAAAAATTATTCCTAAATATGTAAATAATATTTCAAGTTAATTATTTTTGTTAAATTAAACTTGATAATTGTACCCATTACACGTCTATGTAACATTGACTTCAAGGGGTGAACGTCTTTGACTTTGAGTTAGAATTTGATGTTGGGAATGACAAAAATAAATGAAAAAAATATTAAAATAAAAGTATTAGCAAAGTCAAGTTTCACTTCTCAACATCTTCCAACCAAACTTTCTTCCCCTCTCTATGCTACCTTCTTTTTCTTTTGCTTCCGCTCTCTTCTCCAAATGGTGGGTCTTTTTAATTCCTCTACCCCTAATGTAGGTGTGCTATCCACCATCAACCTTTGATTCGTCCCGATCTGATTTGATTTCTTTTTCCTGTGAGAAAACAAATTGTCAAAATAATTGGAGACGAACATAACAACAAACTTTGACCAACAAAAACTTCACACGAAAAATTTCCTGTTACTTCATAGTTCATGTCTTCTAAAATTAACATTAAGCACTGCAGTAATTAATTAAAGTAAAAAAAAAAAATTGGAGAACGACAGATCTAAAGATCATTTTGTCCTAAGTTGGAAAGAACAAGAGAAAAAACGTTTGAAACTAATACCACTCAACAATAGTATTTATTCTCTTATTAACACGTCTCATCTGAACATCTCTAAATAATTCTTTAAACATAACCCCTTAGAAAATTAAAAAAAAAAAAACACAATTAATGACACTTGCTTGCTCCATCTCCGCTTTAGCATCCAACCACATTCACATTTTCATCCCCAATAAGCAAACTCCACACCGTTTTTTCTTAAATCATATTACACACCGTTTTATTAACTATGAGAACTCTTCCCGAGGTACAAGTGTGAGTATGGCTTCGATCTAGCAATGTCTCATTGGAGCTTGAAGTGGAAGAGCTGCTCTTAGGTTTTGTTGGAGGAGAGTAGATAAGCAAGCATTAGGTTTGGAGTTGCAATGAGTGAGTGATAGCGACATAGGAAAAAAATGGTGGGGATGAGAAATAGGAGGAGAAGGTCATTTTTTATTTTCTCCCATTTCATTGCAGTGAGGAAGTGATGGTGGAAGATAATAAATCATAGAAATGTTAGTGGTGTGAGTGGTGCAAATGTAATGGGTAGATTATTTGTGTTGAGTTATTTTTGGGTTTCTAACTATGTGAATAAAAGTTTAATATTTTTAAGTTCACTAAGTCTCTCTTATAAGAGAAGAAGGATCAGATTGGAAGATTGAGAGAGAATGAATTTTCACAACCAAAAGAGAGAAAGAAAGAAAGTTTTATTTTCATTTCTGCACAAATTAGCACAACGTCAAAATTATGACATTTTCTTCGTTAATCGTTGGATCAGGCCAAAACTTTGACAGAAGGTTCAACACACATAGTTCTTCATCTTGATTGTTCAGATTTTGATTTGGAGGTCTATGATGTGAGATACCGTGCTTGTATAATAGCACAATTTTGTGAGTTCTTCACTTTTTGGTTCCTCGTTTCTTTCTCTCCATTTACAAGTTTTGTTGCTTGATTGTGTCGACTAATTGTACGTACGAATTTGTGCTCTTGATTCAACACTCGTGTATCCTTGTTTGATAATAGTGGATTGATTTATTTGATCTGAACGACCCGTGATTTTTACTCTCACATTGAGGGGGTTTTCCACGTTAGAAAAATGAAATATCTATTATTTGTGAAGAAAATGCATCTTCTTGTCTTTGCTACTTAAAAACCAGAATTCATGTTTAATGAAGAATGAGACTTTAAACATCAATAGGTATGTGGTTTTATCTGGCATTTTATGGATGATAATGTTTATAATCACATTGCAAGTAAGACACATGCCTCGACTTTGTGGGAGAAGATTGAATCTCTGTATGTCTCAAAGTGTGGGAACAACAAATTATTTTTGTTGAATTCTATTGTGAGTTTGAAGTTCAAGGAAGACACTTCCCTTTCAAATCACTTGAATGAGTTTCAAGGGATTATTGATCAGATGTTAGGAATGAACATCAAGTTTGAAGATGAGATTTTGGGACTGTTACTTTTGAATTCTCTACTTGAGTCTTGGGAGACTTTGAAGGTCTCTATTACAAATTCAGTCCCTAATAGTGTTGTCTCTTTGCAAATGGCAAACAGTAGTGTTCTCAACGAGGAGATGAAAAGGAAGGTATAAGGTTCTTCATCTCGGTTTAAAGTACTTGTCATTGAAAATAGGGGAGAAGTTAGAAAAAGGAACAAAAGGAGGAAGAGAAAAGAGCAAAAGTAAGTACAAGTCCAGATACAAGAATGTAAAGTGTCACTACTATTACAAAACAGGGCATATACAGAAGCATTGTTTCTTGTGAAAAAAGAGAACAAAGGCAAAAAGGGTAAGTCAAAAGAGAAGGATGATGATGATGATGATGATCGTGTCACTATTGCTACCGGTGATGATCTTGTTATTCTTCGAGACTTTGACTCGGTTAATCTTGTATTCGATGTGAGCATGTGAATTATTGATACCAGTGCTACACTACATGTTACACCAAGGAAGAAATTCTTTACATCTTACACCTCAGATGATTTTGGAGTGTTGAAGATGGATAATGATGATGTGACCGAGGTGATCGATGTTGGTGATTGTGGATACTCCATTTTGTCTGATTGTGGTGTGGGCCCTTCTCCATCTGTCTAGACTGGCAAAAAGGAAGACATAGATACTTAAGCCAGAAAAAGAAAAACAAACAAAAGAGAGGAAGGAGTTGCAGACCGATTATTCTTGCCAAATAGGGAAAGACAATGATAGTTGAGTGAAGGAAGATTGAAGAGACGACCTTCACGTCGCTTTCCCTCAGGTCTACATAGAAGTGTCTAGCATGGACACCATGGGAAAACCCCAGGTTTGCCATCTGGTAACTCGAATTGGGGGTATCTCATTTCATTTGTGGTGTAGGTCTTCCTTCATTTGTCCATACTTGGAAGAATATGAAGTAGAGATACCTAAGTTAGAAAAGGAGAAACAAAAGAGAAAGAACGGGGAATCTCAGGCCGATTATCCTTCTTGAAAGAGGAAAGATAGTGATAGCTAATAAGAAGAACAAAAAGACGACCTCCATGTCTCTATTCCTATCCCAGGTCTGCACAGAATTGACAGACGTGGACACCATGATAAACCCCAGGTCTGTCACCTCGTAGTACGAAAGCTTGCTTTACCATTGGGTCAACTCAAGTCAAGGATAAGCGGTCACCACCGCATTAAATGCAAATGAGAGAAGTAAACCCCTAGGAAAACACCGTGTAATTTAATGAATTTAAGGAAGGAGTCACCATATTAATGTGATAAATCTCCTTGAAGATTTTCGTAGTGATGACCAGAGCATGGAGTAGCTTATAAAAGGTTCTAGAAGTGAAGGTGAAGAGGTCGAGATAATTTCTAGTTTTAAAATAAATTGAAAATTTTTTATTTTATTAGAATTAGTTTAATAATTTATCTTGTGTATTTTGTAGCAATGGTGATGGTAATAGTTAGAAATGACAAAATAGGGTCAGTGACCTGATAGATTAAGTTAGCACAACGAGCCTAGTTAGAAATGACAAAATAGGGTCAGTGACCCAAAATAAATCAAACCAATGTGACCTGGCCCAACGAGCCTAGTGGACTAGGTCGAGCTAAAAAATTATTGACTAAAAATAAATTAAGTCTATTTTGACCCACACTTATTTTTTATTTTTCATTATTATATAAAAAAAAGAAAAAAGTAGTGAGCCAATTTGGTTTGGGCAAGCAAACTCCAAAAAATATAGTCTATTTAGATTTTAGGTCGAGTCAATGAGAGTGATAGTAACCATGTTGATGGGGTGACAACAATGGTTTCGATAAGTGGTGGTGGAGATAATGATTGGTCGTTGATGTTGGTGTCAGTGGTGGTGGTAGTGACAATGTCGATAAGGTGGTGGTTTTGATGGCAAACTATCAATACAAGTGGTTGTGATGGTAGTAATAGTGATATCAATATTGGTAGGATGATGATGTTGATAATAGTGGCGATGATATCAATAGTGATGATGTTGATGTTGATGAGAGTGGTGGTGGTAGTAGTGCGATGGTATCAATAGTGATAATGGTGGTAATGATATCAACATGATAGTGGTGATGGTGTTGGTAGGGTGGCAGTGGTGTTGGTAGGATGACGCAGGTGGTGCTAGTGGGAGTAGTGATGGTGATGACGAATCATTGATGCTGGTGGTGGTGGTAATGGTTGCAGTGCCAATAGGGTGGAGTGGTGGTAGTGATGGTGGTGGACCGTCAGTGCGGGTAGTGGTGATGGTGAGGTACTAGTAGTAGTAATGGTGGTTCAGTGAGAGTGGTGATGATATTGGTGTGATGGTGGTGGTGTTGGTGAAGTGGCAATGGTGTCGGTTGGTTGAGTGGTGTTAATGGCAACAGTGTTCGTTAAGTGATATTGATGGTGGTGGTAGTTATAATAAGGATGATCATTGTAAATGTAGTGTGAATGTATTTTATAAAATTAAAAATCAAATTCACAAACTTTTTTCTATTTTAAAATTATATAAAAGAGTTTTGAAATTAAGTTAAAAATTATTTCAGCTCCATTTTAGCTAAACACGTTTTGTTTTAAAAATTACATTTCAAAACAAAAAATAAAAAAATTTACAATCATTTCAAACCAACCTAAACTAGTCATGTCATCACATCTTTTGAACAATGATGATAAGTTAATTGTGAGATCAAAATTATTTATTTAAAAAATATAGACTAAAATCGAGTAATTAAAATTATAATGATTAAAATTGTTTATGCACTGAGGAAATAAAAAGTAGAATTAAATCTTATATTTTTAATTTTAAAATATTTTTCAACTTGATTCTCATTAAAACAATTTAAAATTTAAATTAAAGAAAAAAGTAAAATATTGAATTTTTGTTTCAAGAAATTGTATTTTTTCTTCGATCAAATAAAAAAAATTGTTATTTATGTTTTTATTTTATTTTATTATCTTTTCTCCTGTACAAACATATCAAAAGTTAAACTTTTTTGAAAAAATAATAAAACCAACATTATATAAAATTGTTTAACAATAGTTTAGTTTTTAGATTTCACTTTTTCAATAGCAAACCTAAAAATATATGAATATATTTCACTTTAAAAATATTGCAACCTCAAAATATATTGAATATGTAAATTTGTATAATTAAAATAAAATATTTAATAAATAAATTTATAATATTAATCTTTAATATTTTTTCATACAAAAACAAACACATACTTAAAAAATCAAAAGTTGAATTAATAAATACAATAATGATATATTTAATATATTTTTTATTTATAAACTAAATAAAATAAATGATTGAACCATTTTGTTAGCTTTGTAGTAGTTAGTTTAGATAATATACTCATGGTTTTATATTCTAATTTTGATGGTGTCATTGATTATATTTTTCCTATTTGAAAGAAAAAAACTAAATAACTTGAATATTCATTGATTTATTTAAAAATACATTATAATAAATTTATATTTTAAAATTTATTTATTTATGATACTTTTTAATTATAATATAATTTATATATTAAAATTATTTATTATTTAAATTTTAATTATGAAATAAATATTTATTATGAATGACATATAAACTAAAATATTGAACTATACATATAAATATTATCTTACATTATAAAAATTTCTTCATTTGTCTTTATTTTCAATTGGACGTGGGTGTGAGCGATGAATACTGAGGATTAATTAGGTATGAGTACGATGGTGATGAGATATTTTGATAGAAATCTAACTGACAAAGATAAAGATAATTTACGTGACATTGGAGGTCCCATGACTAGGTCCAAAAGCAAAATGATAAAGTAATCCTTGTCAAACCTGAGTTCGGGAATTAAGGAAAACTTAGAGAAAAGTGAGTCAAAGGCTGTACCAAAATGGGTCACGTTATTGCAAGTTGATGAAGAATGAGAATGAAGCCCATCTTGAAGAACACAAATAAAGCCCAAGTCATTGTCATGTAATTTGAGCTAAGTAGTTAGTTAGGATCTGGTTATATATATTTTTGCATAATAATTATGGTAGCTGGATAGTGGGGGAGTTATAGCGGTTGAGATCTTATATCGGGAATTATAACGGTTGAGATTTTATATTGAGATTTTATATTAAGATTTTATGCCAATTAAAATCTTAATAGGCTTTAACTTCTGGGCTGCCTTACTAAGCTTATAAATAAGCTCTTATAATCAATCAGAAGATAGAATTTGGAATTTAATAAAATTTATGTTTTCTCAGTGTGAGAACTTTTCCTTTGTTCTTAGGATTAAAAAGTTTTTTTTATAATGTTGGTTCTACCGGTAGGTTGCGGTTAGGGTCAAGTTCCTCTTCACCTATTTTTAAGACGTCACACTTTCTTTTGATAACTTTGGTTCTAGCGGCTGGTTGTGGTTAGGGTCAAGTTTCCCCTTCATCTATTTTCAAGGGAGTTCATTTCTGATCCATTAAGATCATATCACATTTGTCGGTGCTATTGCAACTACTACGATAAATTATTTATAGGTTTAAATGTTTAAATATATTTTTAATTTATAAAAAACAAAGGAGTTTTTATTTTAATTTTTGTAAATTTTTTTTTTAAAATTTGTTATAGAATTAATAAATTTTGGTTTTGTTTTTTATAAAATATTTTTATTTGATTTTAATTCTTCTAAAATTTGAAATATCTATTTTTAAAGTTTAGAGAGATGAAAATTGATAAAAAAAATATAAAAATTAAAATAAAAAATAACTTATTTTACATAAATTAAAAATATATTTAAGTCTTATTAATTTTATATATTATTTAAATTAAATTATATAAGTAAAATAAATTAAAAACAAATTGTAAAATGAGTTTTTGGTTTTTCGGAATCTAATAAAACTTCATGAAATTGAAATTGAGTTTTATTTTTTATAAACTCTCTCGTGGCCAAACGTACTTAAGAGATATATTTCACTTAAGGAAGAAAGCAATTTTTTTAAAAATGATAAAGGAAAAAAGTTAATTTTATTTAATTAAATAAACAATGAAAGAAAAATATAAAATAACAAATAATTTTAATAAAAAAATAATACAAGAAAATAAGAATAATTGTATCATTGTACACTAAAGTCGATCGTCCTTTTCTTTCAATCATGGATGAATTATTTTTTATGTGGGTTCCATGAAGAGTTGCTTCTGTCCTTTCCGTTCTGGGCATCAAACGACGGAGCATTAGTCGCCATCCAATTAAAGTGGTTCAGATCTGAGTAATAAGTGTGCTTTTTTGTTGAGCCCATTGGTAAGATATAAAAAGTGTTTTTTGTTCTTTTTTAAATATGTATAAGAGAGTAAAACAAGAATATAAAATAATATAAAATTTTAAATTAAAATTAATTTATACACTTTATTTTTTTTAGTAAAAGTTAATAACAAATTACATAAAAATTAAATGTATAAATTGATTTAGCTTATATTTTAATAATTTTCATTTTTTTTTCTTAAATTTTATAAATATGTTTATGGAGAAAACAAACAAGATTTTAAAGATTATCTAGAATTGTAAGAGATTTGTTTTTCTTTGAAATTAATTAACATCTAATCTCATGTCATAAGAGCAACTCATGTCGTGAGTTAAGATATTTATTAACGGGAATATAACACGATAATAAAGTTATTGACTCGATTAAAGTGTTAGATAAATAGATTACTGGCTAAGACTAATGAGTCACTTATTATGTATTGAACCGCATGAATATTGGATGGTGGATATCTCTAGAAGGTAATTGAATTGCTGTCAGAGAGTAAAACTGGTTTTTAAGCTTGCTCACGGAATATAGCAGTGAAAAGATAAAGCAGGGTTAAAACTCGGTTATCGATTTAGTCTAAGTACTAATTAATTGATTGAATTAAAATATTTCTAATTGAATCGAATGAAAAATAATTAATATATACGTATATATTATATTTACATTATATATTTTCAATAATTATTTAGTACCAAAGACGGATGTACATTGAGGGGGGCTTGTCTCCTGAGTTTTTCTAATCTTAATTTTTTTATATAGATGAGATATTTTAAAATTAGAAAATTTGAAATAATTAATAATATTTAAGTATTATTTGAAAAAATAATACAAATTTTTATGGTAATGAGATTATTTTTCTATTTAAATAAATATATTTTTTATAATATTTATTGTAGAGATATTATATTTTTACGTTTTTAGACAAAATATATTTGAGAATTATTTATTTCTCTTTTTAATATTTTTTAAAATTTATTATTATATTTTAGAAATTATAAATAATTTTATTTATAATTAAATATAATCTTTCATTTATATTAATTTAATAATTAAAAGTTATTTAAACTTATAAACAGGGAATAAAAGTTTGAATTTTAACGCAACACATTCTCTTTCTAAATACTATTATATATATTTATCTTTTTTTCTTATATATTTTTTTATTGTTATTATTTTTTAATTCCATCGTCCTTTAAACTTTGAATATATAATTCATATATATTATTATTTAAAATTTAGAAAATTAATAAGATATAAAAAATAAACTTTAGTAACATATAAAATGACATTTGTCATATTAATTTTTAAAATATTTAATTTATCTTTTGTGTAAATATATTTTTATTTATTATATATTCTTGAATCGTTTTGAAAATATATAGTTCTAAATATTTTATATAATTATCATTTATATATTTATTGAGTAAATTTTAATTTTTATAATTTTACGCATTCTATTCCTAATATGAATTATTGTCTCCGTCAAGTCCTGATAACGAGACCCAGCGTGAAAGAGACCCTACGGGCTACAGCCATGGATGGAGCCGAGTGATGGCACATGTGATGGCAGAAAAGTGGAAATTGAAGACAGTAGACATCTTGTCCCATATTAAAAAAAAATTATTATATAATTCAAGATTATTATATACGCGTAGTTTTGGTAAATTTCTAGATAATATATATTTAAAATTTTTAATTTATAAAATTATGTATTATATAAACTAAAATCATGTATTATATAAACTAAAATCATAGATATGCATTGTATTTCTGAAATAAATATTAATTAATGAGATAATTGATGTAATAAAAAGAAATTAATAGAGGGATAATGAAAATTATGCAAATGATGATGATATTAACTATCAACATTAATTGAGGAAAATCAAATGTATGTTATCACATAATATGTAGAGATGAAGTTGAGCGTTGAAGTGTGTTTTGTAGATACATTCCTCTCTCTGTCACCTAGAAGAAAAAACTCAAAAGAAAAGAAATATTTCAATCCTACGTGACGAAATCGAGTAAGAATATTTGATGTCATGGGGAGTGAAACAAAAATACCAACCAAAAACAAACAAAGGATGAGTTAAGAACAATAATGTTTGGATACATTCAAATGGAGGAAATGACGAAATTTAGAGATCATGTCGAAATGAAGAACATGCATTAAGCAACATGCATTAGTCACATGCTAGAAGGTACTAATTAATGAGTGATTTTTTGGTTAACATTTATTTATGATCGAAGGTTAAATTCTTGCATAAATTAGTCAAACCATCAAAAATAGGTTGAATACTCTAACAAATAGACCAACGAGCTTATACGAGAGATAAATTGAAAATTCTAAAAAATAGGCTGACGAGCCTATTCAGGAGATAAACTAAAAACTCTCAAAAATAGGTCAACCACGAGCTTATACGGGAGATAAATTAAAGACTCTCAAAAATAGGTTGACAATAAGCCTATTAGGAGATAAATTTGAAGACCCTCAAGCATAGGCCAATAATGAGCTCATGCGTGAGACAAATCAAAGACTCCAAAAAATAAGTCAATATAGGACTTATACAGAAGATAAATTAAAGATTTTTCAAAAATAGGTCGACAACGAGTTTATACAAGAGATAAATTGAAGACTCTCAAAAATAGGTTGATAATGAACTTATATAGGAGATAAATTAAAGACTCTCAAAAATAGGTCGACAATGAACCTATACAAGAGACAAATTGAAGATTTTAAAAAATAGACTGATTTGTCGAGGTCTATACAAAAAATTAAAGACTCTACAAAATAGACCGACCACAAGCGAGATAAGTTGAAGATTCTCAAATAGGCTGACAATGAACCTATACAAAAGATAAATTGAAGATTCTAAAAAATAATCCGACCACGAGCCTATACAAGAAATAAATTAAATAATCCGACCACGAGCCTATACAAGAAATAAATTGAAGACTTTAAAATATAGATTGACAGTGAGTCTATATGAAAGATAAATCGAAGACTCTTAAAAATAGACCGACAACAAGCTTATATGGGAGATAAATTCAAGACACTAAAAAATAGGTTGACAATGAGCCTATACGGGAGATAAATTGAAGACTCTAAAAAATAGACCGACAACGAGCCTATACGGGAGACAAATTGAAGATTCTAAAAAATATATCAACTTGCAAAGGTCTACATAAGAAATTGAAGACTCTCGAAAATAGGTTGACAACGAGCTTATACGAGAGATAAATTGAAGATTCTCAAAAATAGATTGACTTGTCGAGGTTTATATGAGAAATTGAAGACTCTCAAAAATAGGCAGACCCCGATCTTATACGGAAAATAAATTGAAGACTCTAAAGAATAAATCGACAGCAAGCTTATACAGGAGATAAAATGAAGACTCCTAAAAATAGGTGACAACAATCTTATAAATGAGATAAATTGAAGACTCTAAAAATATAGGCTAACAGTGAACCTATTCGAGAGATAAATTGAAGACTCTAAAAAATAGACTAACAACAGTTTATATAGGAGACAAATTGAAGATTCTAAAAAATAGATAAACTTGTAGAGGTCTAAATGAGAAATTGAAAACTCTAAAAGATAGGCTGACTACGAGCCTATATGGAGATAAATTGAAGATTCTAAAAAATAAACCGACTTGTCAAGGTCTATACAAGAAATTGAGGACTCTCAAAAATAGATCGATCATGAGCTTATACAAGGGATAAATTAATGAAATTTTTTAAAAATAGATCGACACGTCGAATCTATAGAAAAATAAAAAAGTTCATTCAACAACAAAAACAAAACACAAATGATAAGTCCTTATGATATGAAGAACATAAGATTAGGAGGGCCTCTATAGTGAAAAAAGAAATATGAGATACTGGATTGCTTAGACCAACTTGATGACTATTATAACTCATAATGGACTATTGAACCGTTATGTGAGAAAACACAAGGATAAATAAATATCAATTAATAAAATAATAAATATAATAAAAAAAATTAATAGAGTAACAAATATTATATCGATAATAATATTAATATGTATTAAATAAAAAAATAACTATAAAATAAATAAATAAATAAATAAATATCAATTAATAAAATAATAAATATAATAAAAAAATTAATAGAAAGTAACATATATTATACTAATGATAATATCAAATAATATGTATTAAATAAAAAATAATTATAAAAAAAATAAAAAATTAATACTAAAATTAATAGAAATTAAGTTAAGCGTGGGAATGTTATTAGTTATCGACCCGTTCTGATCACTTCGAAGAAAAAACTCACAAAGAAGCACCCCGAAGAAGACAGTAAGAATGATGTATTAATTTCAAACACGTGCTAGAATATCACCAAGTCAAATGGGCGGTACCGCCAAATCCACATTTCAGGCTGTAATGAAAGTAAGTGATTTCACTCGAAATTATTAAGTAATTTTAACTTATGTGTTTCAAAAAAAATTATGTAACGTAAAAACTAATAAACATGATTATTATATATGGTATGAAAATTATTTGGGATCGAACAAGCTAATAATTTTTAGTTTTTCACCCTAGAAAAACCTCTTTAGCCTATAAAAGGGATGTCAAATAGTAATTAACGCATAACACTTGCTCCTGAAGCGCTTACGAAACTAAAAGAGATCATATCATATCGTTTCCTTTATTTGGCTATCCGAAAGCTCAGCCATGGCGAGTGTCTCACTGGTCTCAGCCGCCGGAAGAAGGTAAAGGAAAATTGCAAGTTAACCTATTTTTGCACATGCGTTTGGAGAAGAGTTAATTTACAATTTATTTTAGACCATAGAATCTGTTATCTGTGAGCTTGGTAACATATCATATGGCATGCAGGCTTGAGGGCAAAGTGGCCCTTATCACTGGTGGTGCGAGCGGCATAGGTGAGACCACTGCAAGACTCTTCTCTAGGCACGGAGCACATGTTGTGATAGCTGATATTCAAGACGATTTGGGTCTCTCTATTTCCAAAGACTTGGAATCGGCTTCCTATGTTCATTGCGATGTGACAAAGGAAGAGGACATCGAAAAGGCCGTGAATGGAGCGGTTTCCAAGTATGGAAAGCTAGATATCATGTTTAACAACGCTGGCATAACTGGGGTGAACAAAAAGAGCATACTCGACAACACGAAGTCTGAATTCGAGGAAGTGATAAATGTTAACCTGGTTGGTGTCTTTCTGGGAACAAAGCATGCTGCGAGGGTCATGGTTCCCGCTAAAAGAGGAAGCATAATTAACACCGCTAGTGTTTGCGGATGCATAGGTGGCGTGGCCTCGCATGCTTACACGAGTTCCAAACACGGTGTGGTGGGGCTCACGAGAAACACTGCGGTGGAGCTTGGATCATTTGGCATTAGGGTGAATTGCGTCTCACCCTATGTGGTTGCCACGCCTTTGGCTAAGATTTTTTTTAAGCTTGACGAGGAGGGTGTTCAAGGGCTTTATTCAAACTTAAAAGGTGTTGAACTTGAACCAAAAGACGTGGCTGAAGCTGCTCTATACTTGGCAAGTGATGAGTCCAAGTATGTCAGTGGACACAATCTTGTCATTGATGGGGGCTTCACTGTCGTCAATAATGGATTTTCTGTCCTTGGTCAGTCTGTGTGAAAATTTGTTTGCATGTATTTGAATAATAACTTTTCTATTTTGAATAACTGGATAATAATTGTTGATGTTTGTTTTCGGTGTTTGTGTGAGGCTTGATTTGGTTAAAAATGTTTATTTCTTAAATTCCTTTTTATATAGAAGTAGGATTTTATTTTCCTGACTGCATATTAATCATGTTAATTAGTTGCAGGATCTAGAATGATTTTTTCATTTAACATGACTACATTAGTAAAGAGTTATTTTAACCGTTTTAATTATTTTTTAATCATGCAAGAAATGCTAAAGAGTTAACATTAATGTAACATTTGAGAGCAACAGAGTTAAATCGGTCGTCACTAACTAACTTCAATCACCAAGGAGATTAACAACTAAATTTTTACACAATTTTTTTATGCAATAAAAAAAATAAAATATTAACCCAACGACCTGTTCCAAGCCATTTTGTAGTGCATGGGTATTCTGCTACTTCTTAATCTTCCTTTGAGATTATTGCATTAATGCAGAGATATAGCTTCTCAATGTTTTCTTTATTTATTTGTTTTTTAGAATCAAATTGCTGGACATAATTAAAAGATAAAAGTATTTTTGGATGTAAAAAGTTATTGTGGAGATTTCACATTGCACTAGATTCAAAAGAAAAAAAAACTTATTTTATATGTTTTATGATTTAAATAAAAATATTCACCAAAATAGTTTATAAAAAAATTAAACATAAAATTTAAATGATAGGGAGACTATGATATGAAAAAAGATTAATGCAAATATAATTAACTCATATAAATGAGTTAAACATCAAATACCAATATTAGAAGAATTTAATTAAAAACATTATTTAAAGAAAATAATATATATATGTAGAAAAAACTAAAGAAAGCAATAAAGTAAAATTAAAAATATTAATTAAATAATTGTAAGAAAGAAAAAATATATGAAAAAGTATAAAAATGAAAACAAAAAAATTGATTAAACCTTATTGTAATATCATATATAGCGATATTCCTTTATCTTCTTTCGTGAAATTGTTTCTTTAAATATTTTGTGTTATCTTAATATAATTGAAATTTGTATAGGTTGTAACGTTAACGAGCAAACTTCACCTAACAAGTCTATCTTAACTATTAAACACACCCTAACAATTTTAATATTTATATTGAGAAACTTTCTCTCTCTCACTCTTTTGTCCAAAATTTTTATCTTTAGTTAAATGGTCCAAAAACAACAATCAAATATGGTGACAAAGTATGTGACTAAGCTTTCAGGATGCTTTTATTACACAAGAGAACAAACTGAGATTTCATTACTTTGTCCCTACCACCTTGCCAAATGTGTACATGGAGGAGTATGAGTCACTACATTTATCCTCTTCTGGCTACAGTTTGCTGGAATCTACTGTGGCTTCTAGTTCTAGGGTCGACCATCTAACAGGGTGGATCACCGTTATTATCTCTTACATTTATTATTAAAATATTTAGGATAAATTCTACGATATTCCTATAAATTTGAGGGTTTTTTAAACGGGTAGTTTTTAGATTAATGACATTTAAATTCTTGTTATATTATTATTTTGTTATCCAGTAATAAATTAATATATATTTTAATTTTATCTTTATTTAATTGAAATATTTTTTAATTTTTTTTTGAAACTTATAACAATTTTAATTACAAAATTTGATTATTGATAGTGAAGAAAAGGATTAAAATATTTTTAAAGTTGTAATTAGATTTTTTTGTTAAAATAATTATAATTTTAAAATTAAAAATTCTTTTATTTATCAAGTACCATAATATCTTCCAATATTTGAATAGTTAAGATTAAATTGGATAATACTCAATAATAACAAGTCAACAAAAAAAAATAAAAATTCAAATGACAACTTTGTCCCTACCTCCTTCACTTCATTCCACCTTGCCATGGAGAGAATAAGCACAAAATATTGTGTTGACACCAAAATACCGCAACCAAACTTCATTACCTCAACCGAACAAAAAATTGGAACTAAAGATAACTCATTTAACCATGTCAGCCAAGGAACCTCAAATAACAAGTACGTCCTCCTTCACCAGCATATTGGGAAGGAAAAAAATAATAAATGGAAGGGGTACCAATTAAATCACAGCATATCAATTAAAAAAAATATCCAATCTTTATTGCATCAGTATATCATAATATTATACGATGTATGAATTAATCTCCCAATAAATTTATAAATTAAATAAAAAATATATATATTTAATGTCTTAAAATATAAAATAAATTTAATTATCATATAAAACAAATAACAATTGTTAATGGGAATAATTTGTAGGAAGAAAAAAAATGCAGTTTCAGCATTTATTCTGTAATAAAAATGATTTTTGGACATTTAAAATTTTATTTGATACATAATGAAGAAATAAATAAATGAATATGAGATAATAAAAGAGTTTCTATTTGTAAACACACCTATATCATTATTCTCATATGTATAATATTTTTTTAATTTACTCTCCCTACAAGAAGAACAATAATTTTTTTACACAATATGAAAAGTATAATCACTAAATTAACCCACCAATTTGCTTGACTTATAATGTAGAATATAAATTATATAAAGTATTTTAGAAAAATTAAATGTATTTAATTTTATTATTTAATAAATAAGAGAATTTATGAAAAATATTATAAGAATGTTTAGATATATTCCACGTGTATTAAGATTTCACAATTTTAAGAAATATATTATTTATATAATTATAAATTTAATTAAATTATATGTATTATGTATTCTAAATTATAATATATATTTTTATAAATTATTTTATTATAATAAAATTATAAATTTAATAAATCTATATAATTTATAAATTAGTATAATAAGTAACCATTTTAAATTTATACATTGTCTCTTTTGATTTTTTTTATAAAATCCAAATTAAGACTTTGTCTTTATCTTTTTTATAAGAACCAATCTATAACTATTTTTTCATAAAAATATCCTTAATTATAATTATTTTTAAGCTCAATACCATAAGCAAAATATATTAATATATAGCTAATAAAAATTTAAAATAATAAATTTATTAATGATGAGAGACTAAAATAATTAAAATTAATGAAAATATTTATAAAAGAATAAGAATGTCTCCTTAATGTTATGAGTAATTTTAGAAAATAACATGTAAATTTAGGACAAATTTAATGCTACTAACTAAATTAACTAAATTTTTTAATCCTAATAAATTGGTTAATTGGGTTTTATAAAAACGATCAGAGCTAATGGTGAAAATGTGTTGGCTTACTTGACCTACTTCATAGCTCTATGGTCTATATTTGAGCCTATTACTTGTTATAAGTTTTTTTAGGTTTAGTTTTACCTTTATATAAGTTTGACCTCGCCCATTAATCTTTTTAAAAACCTATTCCATATTAAGACATTTAAATAGATCAATTATCTATACTTAAACATGTTATATAATTTTAAAAGAAATATTTTATGTCAACAATCAACAAAATATATGTAGTTTAAATTTCAAATTATAATTATAATTTATCCAAAATTGTAAGAAAATAATTTTTTTGTGAAAGAGTAAGTTTGAGTTTAGATTTACAAATGAAAAAGAAAATATATTCCTATCCTCGTTTAAACAATCATCTCACCTGGTGTTTCATACAAGAGATGTTTGTAATAAGCTTAAAGTTAATAAACTAATAAAATATCTATTTGACAATAAATGTTGTGTCAACTAATGAAGCAATATGATCAACTTATCAAAGCTATTGTTACAGGCAATGTAACTATCAAAGTTTCTCAACCAAGATTATCTATTTTAAAAACTAGTTCATACTAAAATGTGCTAATTTTGTAATTTTCCTAAAATAATTATAATATTATATTAATATCAATGTTTTTATTAAAAATAATATTATTGATAAACAAATTAACCTGTTAGACTTAATATTTTTTTAAAAGTCTACGACCTGACTTGTTTAAATAAAAAGCCTTTTAAAAAGTTCAAGCCTAACCTTTGTGCTAAATGGGACATGATAGACCTTAAACAGATGATTTGACTTACTTTCATCCCTAACCAGAAGAAGTAGTAGATAATAGATTATATTTATTTATTTATTAAATTATATTAATTGATCAAATTATACTAAAATATACATAATATAAATAATTAGCTATTTAATTAAATTTAATTTAGAATACACATAATTTAATTTAATTTATAAACTTATAAATTATTTATATAATTTAATATTAATTTGTTAATATTAAATATTATTATTTTAATTTAAAAGTAATGTAGTTATTATAATATAAATTAAATAATACATATTTACTTTTAAATTAAATATTAAATAAAAATTAAATTTGATTAATCATACAATAATACTATATATAATATGTATTTTGCATAATAAATTAAGTAAGTAATTTAGTTTAATGGTTATAACTTTTCAAAATTAAGGAGAAGGTTATAAGTTGTATTCTCTCATAACATAAAGTCGCTCACCTCATTTTGCAATATAAAGTGTGCATATAAGACCAAATCAACCTTCAGATGAAAGCACTTCCTTCACGATCAAATAATTAAGCAATTAAGTTGAACACTCTAAAACATCTTTCCTTGGCTATATATCCTGAAAAGCTGACTCATGGCAAGTGTTTCTGCTGTCTCAGCTGCTGTTAGAAGGTACGTACGGAATTGAAGTTATAACTTCACCTCATTTTTTCATTTACATATATACGTACTTATATTATAGAATTGTAAGTTTGCTAACATAACATGCCATATGCATATGCCCAAATATTTACAAGGCTTGAGGGGAAAGTGGCCCTTATCACCGGTGGTGCGAGCGGCATAGGTGAGGGCCACTGCAAGACTCTTCTCTAAGCATGGAGCACACGTTGTGATTGCTGATATTCAGCACCATTTGGATCTCTCTCTTTCCAAATACTTGGAATCTGCTTTCTATGTCCATTGCGATGTCACAAACGGAGAGCACGTTGAAAACGCCGTGAACACAACGGTTTCCAAGTGTTGATAGACATTTTTAGTCCGACGTAAAAAAGAAAGGGACAAAAGAGATGAAAAAGAAGGCAGGTGGATTGTTCTTCCCAAAAAGAGAAAAAGACAAAAGATATTGGAAAAGCAGGTTAGAGAAGCGTGATCTAACAGGGCTACGTGTCTCATTCTGCCTTGGGCAGGTGCGAATGAACGAGAAGATGTGTACCAGACAGTAGCCTCTAAGGGAAGTCACCTCAAGCCTATCGTCCTGCAGGTAAGTGGAGGCGCGGAAGCTACTTTTCGCCGCGACAGTTAGGACTAAGGGAGGAGCGGTCACCAACGCATTAAATGCAAAGTCGTCGCATTAATGGAGATGAGTCCCACAGAGGGCACCGTGGCATTTATGAGACATTGGGAAGAGCCACCGCATTAATGGAGGGAGATCTCCCTCAAAGATCTTGGATGCAGAAGTTAGCTTATAAAAGACCTTGAGTTTGAAAGAAAAGAGGTGGAAAGTTGGGTAAAAAGAATTGCTGGAGGAGGAGAGAGTAAGGACTGCTTACTCTCTGGATACAGCAAAGAAACATCTAGATACTAGGTGAAATTCTAAGAACTTCTAAGTGTTAATATCCTTTAGATAGTGTTTAGCCACAACTCAGAAATGGAACTTCCAGTTCCATTTATTTGCTTATTGTTGTAGTCTTTGGATATGTAAGCTCTTTGAATGCTCATCTGAGTAGTCTCCTTCATTTCCATTTATTTACTCAATGTTGTAGTCTTGCTTTGGATGCACATGTTCTTTGGACACCCATTTGGATAGTTATCTCTATTTTTATTTATTTACTTAGTGTTGTAACCTTACTTTGGATGCACAAGCTTTTTTGACGCTCATTTAGGCAACCCCTTCCACTTTGTGGCCCATCAAAATCTTTGGACATGTTCATACCCTTTTGGACGTTGGAGCCTTTGGATAACTTCTCTTCCTTTTATTAATTTATCTTCTTGATCCATCTTTCTTTGGATGTTGCACGTCTTTGGACGCATCCATATCTTTTGGACGATAGAGCCTTTGGTGGCTCCAATGTCTTTTGAAAATCCTCTTTAGATGTACTCCAAACATTTGTACTCAAACCTTCTTTTTTGGATTGTGTTTACTCCAAAACCCTAGACTTTTTTCTTAAAAAGATTGGCTAGATGCAACATATGCTCAATCTGCAAAATTTTCAAAGATGCAAGTTGTATAATTTGATAATCCTAAAAATCCTTTAATCATTTTTATTTCATCTATATATCACTAATTAATTTTATTTATTTCAATTTTCGTTAAAGTTTTTCGTCATTTCTCCGCGACCTTGGCTGCTACACACGCTGCGGTGGGATTGATGAAGAACACTGCGGTGGAGCTTGGACAATTTGGTATTCGGGTGAATTGCGTGTCCCCTTATGCGTTTCCACACCGTTGTCAAAGAAATACTTTAACATTGATGAAGATCAGATTCGTGAGCTTTATTCCAACCTAAAAGGTCATCTTGCGCCTAATGATGTGGCTGAAGCTGCTCTTTACTTGGCAGGTGATGAGTAAAAGTATGTTAGTGGTCACAATCTTGTGTGAGATGGAGGGTGTACTGATGTAAATATAGAATTTTCTGTGTTTGGGCAGTCTGAGTACGTAAAAATGGTCGAGTCTAAATAATTATTGTTGGTTTTGAGGTGTTTGTATCCGGTCGGGTTGTTTACAATTAGGAATGAAGCTTCGTGACTGTCTTTCGATGGCCTTGCAATTCAGAAACTTCATATATGTGAAGAAAGAAGGCAATACAGGGTAATATAAGCTTCAATTCACTCTAAAACATAATACTAGTTTATATGAGTATTCACCCGGCTTAAAATTTCTGTAATCGTAGCGATCATTCCCGTGGCACATAAGCAAGCACCACCTCTTGTTTAGCAGCTATAGCTCTATGTGGGTGAGGTGAAGCAGTAGGTAGGTTGTGTACACTTAACTTCGAATGTATATTTCCTAAAAGCAGTCCCGTTGGTATATCTACCAAATTGTGTACCAAACATATCAATCTTGTACCTAACATATCTCATCTGCATTTTATAAATCATAAATATAACTTTCAATTTCAATTGAATCAATACAATTCATATTTTATATCAAATTATTTAATAGTATAATAATTTGTATAAATTATACGAGTATATATATATATAATGTTTTAAATAAAAATTTTTATAATAAAAAATACAAATCTTTTAATTATAATTTTTGGATCATTATTAAAAAAATTTATAATTAATATTAAAATTTAATTAAATATTTTTCGTAAAACTATTTTTGTCACTACTTTTACCATCATATTAATCAATTTTATTAATCAATTTTGTTGCTATTGTTATCTTTAACACAATAGTCAATATTATTATTTTTATTATCACAATCATGGTAACAGTAGAAATAATAATATAATAGTAATTATGACGATAATAATAATAATGATAATGGAGATAATAAATACTATAATAACAATAATGTTACATAAAAAAATATTTAATTGAGTTTTATAATGGTACTGCATTTTTTTTTAGCTGTGTTCCAAGATTTATGAAACTTCTCATTATAAAACTGGAGATAAAGACTTGATCATACGGTCGAGAAGAAGGCCATTAATATGATGTCGCCTTGTACAATGAATTCTTTTTACATGCATAGCTAAATATGTTTTACACAAATCATGTATAATTAATTAAAATTATTACTTTTAATTGATATCAGATTTTAAACTAATTGTTAGTATAATTTTTTCAAATTTTATTGCATGTTAAATATCAAGGATTAAATGTTTTTAATTATATGTAAACATGATTTTATTTGATTTTAGTTGTTATAATTTTTTTTTTATTTTTAGATATTAATATTTTCTTAGTATCATTTTTTATTTCTTATGACTAACTATAGTTAGTTTAGGACTAATGTGATTATCAAAATTAATTATATTAATTAAGATAATTAATGTGATAAATAATATTTTAAATTGAGATAATTAAATTATTTCTAGATTAATTAATTAATTTAGTAGAATTAATGTATTATTATTTTATATAAATACGATAATTATGTATAATTTAATTGTATTATTTATTTTTAATATATTATGAATAATAATTTTATCGATTTTAACATTATTCTTATCTTTCAATTCACTAATTTATTTTTAATATTTTATTTTAAAAAAAATATAATTTATTTATAAGTGTATAATTTAATTTTAATATATTTTTTATGTTATTTTTACATTTCAATTTATTAATTTTGATCGATTGTAATATAATTTACTTTTAATATAGTATATTTTAATTTATTTTTACCTTTAGAGATAAATTATTGCTTAAGATATATTTTAAAAATAAATTGTATTAAGATAAGTCCAAATTAATAATTTAAAATATAAAAATGACATAAAAAATAATATATTAAAATTATATATATATATATATATATATATATATATATATATATATATATATATATTCTAAAAATACAATGTTAAAAATAAATTAATCAATTAAAAAATAAAATAATATTAAACAAATTTACTGTTCATATTATATTACAAAAATTATAAAAATAAATTAATGACCTTATTTATATCAAATAGTAAATATCTTAATTAATTGAATTAAATATCAAAAAATAATTTAATTATCTTAATTTAAAATATTTTTTATTACTTTAATTATTTTAGTTAATATTATTGGTTAGTTATCTTAGTATTAAACTAACTAGAAAGTTAGTGACAAGAAATATAACCAAACAAAGATACATTTACATAAACTTAAAATGTATTTAAGCCAAATATTAATATATGATTGAATTTTTCAACATTAATTTTTAAATTTAAATTTGTAATAACAATATTTGATTAATTGATTTTTTTAATATTAATATTTAAATTTATATTTTTAATACTGACCTGTGATTTAGTGGAAGTGGATTGAAGTATCTCATATTTAATCTCATATAATAATTAAAGGTTATGAAAAATAGTTTTTTTATATATATTTTTTTTGCAGGAAAGTGAATATTGCATTCAGTTTTGCTTCTATATCACTTTCACTTTAGTATATTATTGTACCAATGGTCCAAACAACGGGATATGAGTTTCTGTTCTTCCTGCTTTCGTGATTTATGACTGATAATTCACACCAATGGTTTATGACTCATAATTCACACCAATGGGTTTACCTACAACATTTGATTATGTGATATGAAAGGGCACGTGACATGCATGATAGGGATCTGCGCTGGAATAACAGCGCGGAACAACTAACCCTACCTACCCTGTTATTAGTCACATACCTTCACGCTATTCTCCTTTCTTTTTAATTTTTCTCCTTTTTTTTTCTTCTCGATTTCTAAATATAATCTTAATGGTAATAATAATGATCATTAAATTTAAGTAGGATCAGCGGTACGAGTATCTGTGAGAAATCTGAAAGATGAATAAGGGATATCACTGTGATCGATCACAACATAAGCAAAAGAAAATTTATAAATTAAAGGAGATAACAAACCATATTCACAGCCAAGATTAACCTCTCACTAAATAGCGTTAGGATCTTATTATAGTGTGACAGTTCATTTCATTTTGAAAATAAATTCAATTTGCTATTATTTGGCTTCAAAGTGCACAATAAACAAGTGTGTAGATTTTCTTCAAGTGTGACTAGTAGATTTCTCGGGTGTGAAAAAGTCTAATATCACATTCTAATATTGGCAAAGTTTGAATATAAATACTTGTAACCTTCGGGTTCTTACTCCACAAGGTAAAATGTCAGGGTCTATGCAGTTTTTTCTCGCATTTTTTCATTGGATTCAGGAGTTTAACTTGAAAATATTAAATTTTTTTTATTAAAATATTATAAATAATTGAAAATGTTCAATGAAAATGGTTAAGTCTCTACAAATATAGTTATCCTTTCTTAGTATAGAGTACAAGGACTTTTTTTTTTTTTAAGTAGTCCAATTCTGTTCTAACCTAACTAGATCACAAGATTCCTTTTTATGTTTATAGTTATGTTTAGTTTTAATTATTGTAATTTTTTTATTTTTAAATTTCTGTCATTTCTTAGTATTTCTTTTTTTACTTTTATTTTTAATTTTAGTTAGTTTAATGTCGATATATCAAACAAAATAAATAAAATTGATTAAAATAATGAAAAATATTTAAAATAAGATAATTAAATTATTTTTAGGTGTATAATTTAATTAAATAATATATTTATTATTTTATATAAATAAAATAATTATGTATAACTTACTTTATAATTTATTTTTAATTTTTAATACATTATAATTTATGAATAATAATTTTTTTATTATTTTTAATGTTGTTCTTACTTTTCAATTCACTAATTTACTTTAAATGTTATTATTTTTAAATTATAATTTAATTATACCCTTATAATTTACTTTTAATGTATTACAATTTTTTTTTAGAAAAAATCATTGTTTGTCATATATTAAAAAATTTATATTATAATTTACTTTTAATGAATTAAACTATAAAAATATTAAAAATAAATTATAAACATCTAAGTAAGTTATTTTTAAAAAATAACAACATAAAAAATAAATTAGTAGATTTGGATGTAAGAAAATGTTAAAAAGAATTAAAAAACTATTCATAATATATTACTTAATTAAACTATACACTAAAAAATAATTTAATTATTTTAATTTAAAATAATTTTTATCTTAATTAATAATTTTCATTTTGTTAATCATATAAGTATTAAATTAATTAAAATTAACTAAAATTAGATAGAATCATATTTGTATAGACTTAATCTACCAAATTCGAACATGATTGTCTCCGAATACTTGTGGTTTAAAAAAAATAAAAATAAAAAAAAAAAATATATATATATATATATATATATATATATATATATATATATATATATATATATATATATATATATATATATATATATATATATATATATATATATATATATATATATATATTTAAACCTTATATTTACAAATATAATTTCTGTACATCTCATTTTTTCTCTAAATACTTCACTAACACTTACTTTTTCTTTTTCTTTTTCTTTTTTTTCTATTATATTATATATCACCTGTTATATATATTTATACCTTTTCCTTTATCTCTCTTACTAGGTGTCAAATAAGATGTCTACAAATCATTTTTGTTATTTTTAAACTCTAGGTACCTATACCCCAGTTCATTTATTAAGCTGCCTAACTCCAAATTTGGCCAGCAAAAGTAATCACGAGTACGTTATTTATTTGACTTGCAAGGTACGTGCACCCAAATACATCGCGCAAGTACATTAATTGTTTCTCTTGCAAACTGGAACCAAATACATTGGGCACACATTCATTTATAGTCGTGGCATATTAGTTTAGAAACGGAAAATGAGAAACATACACCTTATTTTGAAGTGCAAAAAGAGAATTAGAAAGTTTAGTTTGATTTATTTAAAAATTTATTTTATAACAAGGCTTTTAACTACAACATAAATTTATTCTTCAACAAATTTATAGAGATAACTTTTTATGTATATTAATATGTTTAATATTTAATAGATAAAATATATGATTTTAATAATTATAAAAAATTAATAAAGTAATAATACTAATACAAAATTAACATTTATATTTACCATGTTGACCTATTAAACCTAGAAAACTTTTTTACTTTGCAGAGGACTTTTTATATTAATTAAAAATAATTTTTACATAAATTATATGTTCCTTGTAAAACCAAAAGATACAAAATGCGACAGTTTTTTACATTAGATATATATTATTCCTAGGTAAGAAATAGTTTCTACATCAGTAGCTCCCCTAAACCACCGTATTCACGAATAATTATGACAACCTCCAGCAAACCATCAAATAAACTTAACATTTACAAAATAACTCAATGCATAGTACCATCATCAATCTTTGACACGTCATCTTGTAGCTAACAAATGTCCATAATCATCTAGAGAAGGATGGTTTGCGGAGAGAGATTGAGAAACTTAACACCTAAAGACAATGAGAAACAAAATAGTGAGAGAAAGAGAAATGAAGCAGAGAGAAAACGAGGTGTTTCACTAATTACTAGCTCTCGCGACAACATTGTAAGAATGAGAAAGGAGAAGCACGAGTGTAGTAGTTTCGACATTAGGGTTGGTCGGTGATGGGAGTACAAACATAAGTAGAGACAAGGCAAATTTAAAACACCTTTTACCTTGATTATAATTAAAATTGATATATTTTTTAAAAATTAATTATCATTTAAATCTATGTAAAAAAATCTTTTTTTACAACAATTCAAATGATAATCAGTATAAAAAAGTTCCATTTATAGACAAAATATCACTGCATTATTTGTTACGTAAGTTATTAACAAACTAATGTAAAAACATGTTATAAATTATATTTTTTGCCCTAATGATTGAATGGGATAAAGTCTCACCTACTGATGTTTTATCTAGTTTAGTTTTTAAAAAACTTTGTCCAACCTAATATAGTTAAGCCATAAACCTCTTTCGAAACATCAGGGCTATTTTCATCCCAATCTTGAAACATGTAACACAAAAAAGAAAGAGATGATAAATGATGAAATATGTAATTGAGGTTTGAAGATGCTTTTATTAAGGAAGAGTACAAACCTAACTAATTGAGATTTCATAACTTTTCCCTGCCACCCTGCCAAATTGGTCAAAGTGCAAGATCAGGACGACTCACTTACGTCTATCCTCTTCTCTCATCGAATTGTAGTTTTCTTCTCATCGCTGCTATTCTTCATGGACACGCAATGATTATATACATTTGTGATTATTCTTTTATTTTTGTATGCCAGAGACGAAAAGGAAATTAATGCACACACCGTCCAATTGATTGAGAATTCGTGAATGAATTTTGTACGCAAGTTTCGGTTCATATCCATCCTTTCACACCATAAAAAGTGGGGTTCTGTACGTACGGAGGTTGCATGGGAGGTAACTCTATATAAGACCAAAGCAAACATCAAATGAAGGCACGATCAGATAATTAAGCAATTAAGTTGAACTCTATAAAACATCTTTCCCTGGCTATATATCCCGAAAACCACACTCATGGCAAGTGTTTCTCCGGTCTCAAGTCCTGTTAGAAGGTAACCAAGTTCTAACTTAACCTCATTTTTTTCAATATATATTATATGTAGTCTTATATGGATAATAGAATCTATGATCTTGCTAACATAAGATGCCATGCAATGCAGGCTTGAGGGCAAAGTGGCCATTATCACTGGTGGTGCCAGCGGGATAGGTGCGGCAACTGCAAGACTCTTCTCTAAGCATGGAGCACACGTTGTGATAGTTGATATTCAAGACGATTTGGGTCTCTCAGTTACCAAAGAGTTAGAATCTGCTCTCTATGTCCATTGTGACGTGACAAACGAGAAGGAAGTTGAAAACGCCGTGAACACAACGGTTTCCAAGTATGGCAAACTAGATATCATGCTTAACAACGCTGGTATAAGTGATGAGATCAAAACAAGCATACTTGACAACAACAAGTCTGATTTTGAGAGAGTAATAGGTGTTAACTTGGTTGGTCCTTTTCTTGGAACAAAGCACGCTGCAAGGGTCATGATCCCTGCTAAAAGTGGATGCATAATTAACACAGCTAGTGTTGCTGGATGCGTAGGTGGAGGGGCTTCACATGCCTACACTAGTTCAAAGCACGCTCTAGTGGGACTGATGAAAAACACTGCGGTGGAACTTGGACAATATGGTATTCGTGTAAATTCTTTGTCCCCTTATCTGGTTGTCACACCGTTGACTGAGAAATATTTCCATCTTGATGAAGATCGAATTCGTGAGATTTATTCCAACCTAAAAGGTGTTCATCTTGTGCCTAATGATGTGGCCGAAGCTGTTCTTTACTTGGCAAGTGATGAGTCGTCAAAGTATGTTAGTGGCCACAATCTCGTGTTAGATGGAGGGTACTCTGTTTTAAATGCTGGATTTTCTATCTTCCAGCAGTCTCATTAAAAATTGTATTTTGTGTCTTTAAATAATTATTGTTGGTGTTTGTATGTGTGTCTTTAAATAATTATTGTTGGCTTTGTGACTGCGTTTGGATTGCATGTAATGCAGTTCAGAAAGTTTAGCTGGCAGCATATGTGAGGAAAATTAAGAAGGCAATACAGGGTGATATATGCCTCTCTCTAAGCTAGCCGTTTGGCATTTGTATTTCAAAAATAAAGCTACTTTGGATGAAATTGGTTTTATATGCCTTCATCCATACATAACAATTATAGTAGTAGTACCTGTTTTATAAATTTGTTGATGCATTTTTAATTATTTTTTTAGATGACTGTTTTTGATTTTTATAGACCAGAACAGTTAATGCTGAAACATTAATTTGGAGATGACGAAAAGTTTGATAAAAATTTATTATTATTTAATGACTTAAGCGCTCAACCATGACTTTAAAATGCTACCATCCACCATAAATAAATAGGTTCTATGTATGTATTCGTGTTGAATTTCTGATATCATCACTTCCATTCTCAAAATTTAAATATTTTACAATTGTTTTTAGGATCAAAATATGAGGAAGTAAGAGCGTCAAATGGGAATGAATATTTTAAAAAGGTTTCGGTGTGTGATGGAAGCTTATACAATTCGGCATACTTTATCATCGTAGTAATAAATTTTTTTTATGCAATTTAGATAATTAATTTTGGAGAAAATTTGTGTAGTAAAAAGAATAGAAAAAATAAATAAAATAGAAAAGTAAGAGAGTAGATGAGAAGAATTAATTTTAGTATTTTTGAATTAAGAATTTTGGTTTCATTCAGGTTTTTTTCTCTCATCTTTAGGTTTGTGCAACTTTCTTATCGTATCTCCTTACATTATTAATTTTACTTCTTAATTCTATTACGAGACCATGATCTAATACTCTTAATAATTTTTATCTTAGGATGACTCCTATTTAGTCATTTAGAAACACACGCTTAAGCAAGTTTTAGGTTCATAGAAATTGACTATTAGTAGTTAAATAAGAAGTTTAGGGGAAGAGGTTGATCATGCAATTTTCCTAAATCTAATTATTCTATAGTTCTACCAACTAACTATAGTATAGTTTCCATCAATTATTTGATTAAACATGCAAGGATTAATAATTCCTTACAAGAATATTCAATACAATAAGATAATTTAAGCAGTAAAAGACAACAAACAGAAAATTGCATTCAAAAGAATAGTAGAAGATTCTAAGCACAAATTACACTATAATCCCTAAAAATGATTTAGCAACTCATATACATGATAAAAGACAAGCAAACTAAAAATGGATATAAATAAACAAAGAAGGAAAATAAAAACCCCTAGACGTTAAGGGTTTGGATTCTCCATTCTATTATGGGCTTTTAGCCTTGCTAACACTGTTAGGTACCTTTCAAAGAGCCTTAAAATCTACAGAAAAACTATAAGAATGGAGAAAATGAATTATAGTGTTGGGGAGTAATGAAATGTAATAGTCTGTGTCAAGATGTCCCTTTTCTGCTCTATGGTTGTTCTCTTGTATACTATATAAAGTAGGCCTATCTAGTAGGTTTGTTCTTTTTGAATTAATAATATCAAATTTTGTTATATTTTCTCCTTTTTACGTTTGTGTATTTATATTGTATTAAACTTAAAAAAAATAAATTATACATAATATCTATAAAAAATATTAAGAATTTTACTCAAAAAAGTTGTCTCATTAATATTCAAAATATAGGTTTATTAAAGACATTGGAAAAATATGTAAGGAAGAGGATAGAGTTGGTTTAAAGAAAATGTGAAAAAATGAATAAAGGATAGTTATGAATAGGAACTTCTTTCTTCATATTTTCTCTTGTTTTCTTTCTCTCCTTTCCCTCTTTCGGATGTTTTTCGTTTCTTTTGATTTCTATAGTCGTGCTCCATCATTATCGCTACTCTAACAATGCACCACTTTCTAGAACCACTGTTGACCATCTCCAAAAACTATCTCTCATCAATACAAATAACTTTCATTCTTATCCTTCAATCCTACGCACCCTAAACATTGTACGTGAGCATTTCGACGACAACTCCAACAAGCTGTCAAACTCTCAAAAGTATCTTCCTTCTCACCTTCTCTATCTAAACAAGTCACAACAAAATAAAAATAAATAAAAATTTATATAGATGAAAAAATGAACAGAATATGAATGATCTGAGGAAGAAAGTTAAGGGGTGTGAGATTAAGGTGAGGAAGAGAGTGAGTTGGAGATGAGAGATTGGGAGAAGAAGAAGAGACGATTTTTTTTTGGTGTTAAAATTAAAATTAAGTGTCACGTTAATTATAACAAATAAATTATTATTTAGCATTAGCCAGGACCAATGCTAGCATTTCCAATTTATTTTAAGAATTAGCATCAATGTTGCATATGTTACTAATATTTTAAAAAAACATTATTTAGTGAGTCATGGTTAACATAATGACTAGTAGTAAATTTTCTGTTTATCCTACCACAAATGAAAAACTAGTGTACTTGGTGGACACTAATTATAATTATGTTAAAAAAATATTATTTAGAGGGGTATAGTTGGAGTTACATTCTAATTTAATATTGAAAATAAAACAAAATAAATTTGAAAGATTATGTCCACTTAATGTCTATGTTGGAAGTGTTAGTGTTGTGGCTAACTCTAAATTTTTTTACTTTAATACGTACATTTCTTGTAGTGAAATTAGATACTACAAAAATAAATTACTCTATTTATTTTATCCATTAGATATAAACATTGTATATATTATTTATGCGATTTAGTTAATACTTAAGAACAAGCATACTATATTAGAGTAGTAATAAAAACATGAGTTTAGATATCGTACCTAAGGAACTAATGTGTCAGTTTTTAAAAAACTTTGGCTATGATTAGCCAATCAATATTAGAAAATATTTGAGTATATTAAGTAAAGTGAAAATAATAAAATAATAAAGAAATGTTGTTTTCAGTTCTTTTGGAATTAAAAGATTTTAATTTTGTTATGTTTTTTCCTCTTGACCTCAATTTATGTATTTTTCTTACCTTACCTCCGTGTGTTACTAATTATACTTCTTAACATTACCAGGGAACCTAGTCTAACATCTCCAATATTCTTTACTTTGGGATGATTTTTATTTGGTCATTTAAAAACACATACTTCACTAAGTTGGAAGTCCATGGAAGCCACAATTGTTACTTGAATAAAAAGCCTAGGGAAAAGGTTGGTCATTCTAAACCCAACTATCCTATAAGTCCACCAACTAATTAAGGTGTGGTTACCTCTATCGAGTTGATTAACGTGTAAGCATATTCAAGTAATATCATAATTCAAGCCGTGAATATAAATAAAAAAAATTGTATTCAAAAAGAATAATCAAGCATCCCAAACACAATTATACCATAACCCTTAAGAGTAAACCTAGCTATCCATATACAAGATAAAAAGATAAGCAGACATAATTAAAGAAAGAAAATTAGAATTCATAGAAGTTTGAGGTTCCGCTCCTTTACTTTATGTCATGCTTTTTGTCTTATCTTTAAGTATCTTCGAAAGAGTTTCAAGAGAGAGAAGGAACCACTTGGATGGATAGGGGTGGCAGAGTATGGAAGGATGAAGTAGAATGACATGTGCTAGAAATGAGTTCTATAACCTCCAAACTGCCTAAATGGCCAAATTTTAGGAACTTGCACGGGTGTGTAGAAAAGATTAAAAAAAGAAAGATAAAAATAAAGACATTTTAAAGATAAAATAAAAATAAAATTGCATGACCGTGATGGTATTATGTGACTTTATTTTTTTGGGGAAAGTCTTGAATTTTATTGTATTTTCTCTTTTTTTTTGAGCCTGTATTACATTAATTACAAGAAAAAGAAAGTAAAGTATGCATGGTATTTGTAAAGAATATTCAAAATTTCACCTAAAAAGATACAACATTATTCTACAAAAGATTGGTTTATCAATTATCTTCATAAATACTTAAAAATATCTATCAAACATTTTAAACCATGTTCATCTTATATTTATCGATTTATGAACTTATTTTTTAATTATCTATTTTTTTTATTTTACTATTTTCTATCTCTCTTTTTAAATTAAATTTTAATAAATTTTTTAAAATGACTAATAATTAAAAGTAACTTATATAATAATTTAAATTATTTATTATAAATTTTTAATTTAATTTATATATTTAGTAATATTTATTTATTATTAATTTTAATTATATATAAATAAATATTTATATTATAGACAAGCTAAAATACTAATAATAAAAAAAACGAAAATCGTATTGAGATGCAAACAAAAATTGCAATTAAGGCATAGTTGGAGGCTTGGTGCACTTTGCTAATTTGAGAAATCCATCCAACGCCATGTCTCCTATCTTTTTTCCATTTTCCCCAATGTAGTACACCAGCCACTAATTCCTCACACCATTGTTGCAACCACTCAGAAAATATTTACAACACCATTTTTGGTCCTTCCTTTGTTTTCATCTCGTATTAATGTTTTTTATATTCATTTGATTTGTGGTGGATTCTCTTATAGTTTCAAGCTAACCCATTTAAGTTCTAGTTTAGTTTAGCCGAGCTAATTAATTAGAGTGTTTTGTCCATTTTATGCTGAATTGGGCTATCTGTTTTAGGTCTGTTTGTCTGATTGTGCTGAGTCCATTTCCGTCTCAAAACAAAGACAAACAAAAATATAAAATAAAATTGTTCCATCTCTACTTGATAAATTTCCGTCTCCAATTAATAATTAAATTGTACCCAAACTGTCTTGGTTATTTTCCATATTGCAAGTATCCTAAGATAAAGAAAAGTATAGGATTTATTGAACATAGCAGAAATCAAATACAATATCCTATGATAAAGGAAAATACAATATTCAAATCCAATTTTTTAATAAATACTTCTAATACATGGCAGAGATTAAATGTTCTTTGCTTACAGGAAAGTGATAAGAAAGGGCATCTCAAAAGTCATGGAAAATTTGACGGGTATTAAAAAAAAACTTGAAATTTCATCTAAACGGTAACTTTGATTAGCTTATTAGAGAACATGAACTGGATTTTGGTTTCCATGATGGCGTTTCTTCCAATTCAACTTTTTGTGCATTATCAGTTACCTCATGCACCAGGAAGTCGTCATTATCTTTAAAAGAATCAATAGATCTGCAAACCAACCACACATGAGTATGTTTTCTAATGAAAAAAGGCAACCAAAGTGCGTGCTAAGCAAAATCTTAATGTTAATCTACCTACTTTAAAATCTCTAATTTTCTCTTCTAAATTTTATCAAATATCGAAGAAATAGGCTTCTGAACCATATGAGCAAGTTTAAAAATTGCATCTTTAGTTTCTAGCCAAAGCATGGTGAAGTATGAGAGTTAGTATAAACTAGGAAAATGATGTTTAGTTAAAGTTTCTTGAGACCGTAGATCATTAACTCATTGTTTCGTTGAGTATTTGAGTTGCCTCTTATTCTACTGTCTGTAAAAATAAAAACTAAAAAAATAAATTTTTATTCCAAATTTTGCCTTCTTGATAACAATGAAATGAAAGTGCAGTATGAAAGAAGTATGAATGTGTGCCAATTATCAAAGAAGGATGATAAGATGTGTGATCAAGGATTCAAGAACAGAACTGTTAGATGTGTACCCACCAAATTGGCATGGGTGATTATTTGAGTTGATGTCAAATATCGAAATTTAATTATGAATACGAAAGAAATTATGTTAAAAAGGAAATATTCATTATCAGATAAATTTACTATCTTCAATTGAAATTTTTTTTTTCCAATAAATACTTTATACTTATAAAATAAATAAATAACCCACGAATTCACCGGCTCCCTTCTTTATTTCTTGTTATTTTTCTTCTTTTTTGGGCTTCTCATTTAATCGTAAAGGTAAATAAAGTAGGATAGGGAAGATTAGTTTCCACCTCACGATCTCATAAATGGTTCACAATGTTTTCAAGCACGCTGTCACATTCAGCAATTGTTATTGACAGACACCAAGAAATGGGATCAACTATATGGTATGGCATGCATGTATGATGGTAATATGAGATAGCGTTTGGATCTTATTATAGGAACAGTTCATTTTATTTTCAATTCAACGTGTCATATTTAGCTTGCTTTAAAGTACAAAATAAACAAGTGTGGTTATCGGCTATAAATTACAGTCTAATCCATTTTCGCACATCACTACTACCTAATTTGTGACTTGTTCGTGTTGAATCAGTTTCTTCTCAAAGTGTGGATAAGTAATATCGCATTGAAACATACTACATTGGCAAATCTAGCTGTAACACCTTTGGCTTCTTACACCGTGTATGGTCACGCATTTTGAAACAACAATTCAAATCTATTCATGGGTCTTTTCACTATTCCTGAAAGAGGAAAAAGAAAACATTAAAACAAGGCAAGGAAACATCAACTCACTCGTCTTACTCCAAATTTGTCCTGCAAAAATAATAACGAGTAAATTTTTTTTTAATGTTACACCACGTTTTGTAATAACGTAAACTTTAAAATATGTTTTTGTAACAATATTTTAATTTATTGTTTTAGTTTGTTAGATAAACATACTAGTAAATAAGTAAGTTAGTTTTTTAGACTTTAGGAGAAAATTGGTTTCCTAAATTTTAGAAGCAAGTCAGTTCTATTTTTTTTTTTTGAATTATTTATAATGTTGATGTGATTGAATGAAATAACTCATTATCTTCTTCTCATCATATTATCAATGTATTATTATCTTTACTTATTTGTTTATTTATATTTCTATTATAAAACCAATAATTGGTATCAGAGCTTTTTTTAAGGGACCTGTGTGTGTTTTAAATCGTTATGGATTTTAAAACAAGTTTTTTCAAGTTATTTTCCCAGTTTTTGATGGAAAAAACTATGATATCTGGGCTGTTAAAATGAAAGCTTCCCTTGAGACTTTGGATCTTTAGGAAGTTGTAGAAGAGGATTATGACATTCTTTCGCTGCCAGATAATCCAACCATAGCTCAAATTAGAAGTCATAAAAAAACAAGAAAAGCAAAGACAATGACATGTCTATTTGTTGGTGTCTCTCAAACCATCTTAACAAGAATCATGACTTTTAAATCAGCGAAAGCAATTTCGGATTATCTGAGGGAGGAATACGTTGGAGATGAAAGAATATGAAGCATGCAGGTGCTTAATTTAATGAGGGAATTTGAGTTGCGAAGAATGAAAGAATCTAAGACAATTAAAAAATATTTGGATAAATTGTTGGGTATTGCCAACAAGATGAGGCTGTTGAGAAGTGATTTTATTGATTCCAGAATAGTTGAAAAAATTCTGGTAATCGTGCTCGAGAGGTATGAAGCATCTATAACCTCATTGGAGTACACAAACGATCTTCCTAAAATCACTTTGGCAGAAATCCTACATGCCTTGCATGCACAAGAGCAATAAAGGTTGACGAGAGAAGATCATGTATGTTGTTGAAAGTGCTTTACTAACCAAGGATCATAATTTTGAAACCAATAAAAAGAAATACTTTAAGAAGAACTAGCCAGTAAAAGGTGAAAATAGTGCAAACAACCAAAACAAAGGTAAGGGTCAAAGGAAAAATTACCCATCTTGTCAACATTGAGGAAAAATGGGTCACCCACCATTTAGATATTGGAAAAGACTAAACGCAAAGTGCAGTAAGTGCAATCAGTTTTAACACGAAGCTGTAATTTGTAGAAGCAAATTTCAACAACATGAAGCCAATGCCCATGTTGTGCAGCAAAATGAAGAAGATCATATTTTTGTTACAACATATTTTTCAACAGGGAGTAATTCAGAATGTTGGTTGATTGATAATGGTTGTACAAATCACATGACATACGACAAGTCTCTATTCAAGGATTTGAAGTCCACTAATGTCTCAAAGGTTAAAATAGGGAATGATGGTCATATTTTTGCAAAAGGAAAAGGAACCATAGCAATATATAAATGAGAAAACTATATATAAATGATAGAAGCCTTGAGGGTCCCATCCTTGAAAATGTTATGAGGTGTTGGGAAATGGTTGAAGTAGTTGAATAAGTTTAAGTACAAAAATAATCTCATATGTTCTTTATGTACCTGACATTGACCAACACTTGTTAAGTGTAGGTCAGTTGATTGAAAAGGAATTTAAAGTGTCCTTTGAACATCAACACTGCCTTATCTATAACATTGCTTGCTTGTCGAGAAGGAAAATGCAACCTATTGTACTTAAGTCAGTCTTACATAACTTTGGCACAAGAGACTTGGTCATTGCCATCTTGAAAGAATGTTGAATATGAAAAAGAGATGTCAAGAGGTTTATCAATACTTAATTTGTCAAATTGTAATGCTTTTATCAATACTTTTGAATAATTTGCCAAATTGTAATGCTTGTCAATTTGGTAAACAATACAGAAAGTCATTCCCTAAATTAGCTTGGAGAGTCTCTAAAAAATTGCAGCTAATTCATACTAATGTGGTAAAACCTCAAAGAACACCATCACTACAAGGTAGTTTCTACTTTATTCTTTTCATGGATGATTTTACAAGAATGTGCTGGATTTTTCTCATGAAATTCAAGTATGAAGTGGCTAGAGTATTTATGAAGTTCAAGAAAATGGTGGAAACTTAAAGTGGATGCAAAGTTCAATTTCTAAGATCAGACAATGGGAAGCAGTATACATCAGCATAGTTTAATAAATTTCTATGAAGAAGTTGGGATTGAGCATCAATTGACAACTCCATACACTTTGAAGCAAAATGGGGTTAGTGAAAGGAGAAACAGCCGATGATGGAGATGATTAGATGCATGTTGCATAAAAAGGAGTTGCCTTAAACATTTTGGACAAAGGCGGCTAATACAGCAGTTTTCTTGCAAAATCGACTTCCAACCAAGACCTTGAAAAATAAAACTCCATTTGAGGCTTGATATGAGTATAAGCCTTCACTAAATTTTCGTAAAGTACTTGGTTGTGTTTGCTTTACACATGTTCCACTGGTTATGCGTGACAAACTTGACAAGAAGGCAATTCTGAGCATCTTTCTGGGTTATAGTTCAATTTCAAAAGCCAGCAAAGTGTATCATCCTCAAACTGGAAAAATGACAATTATTAGAGATGTGTACTTCAATGAAGGTCAACAATGGGATTGGAAGAACTCACAAAAAATAATTGAGTCATTTCACAACATTAGAGATAATTATCCTAGAAAGCAAACAAAAAAGCTATTTAGAATGAATTAGAAGATGAAGTTCCAATTAGAAGCAAAAGACTATTGTTCGACATTTATCAAATATGTAATGTAGCAATTTGTGAACCTGCAAATTTTAAGAAAGTATTAAAAGATCCAAAATGAAAAGTTGCAATTGCAAACAATCCAGTGTATCACATGAAGACTAAACATCTCAACATCAAGCCCTACTTCTTGAGGGAGATGCAGCAAAGTGGAGAAGTAAACTTACTTTACTACAAGTTTGAAGATCAATTAACTAACATGTGTACAAGGCACTACATGTAACAAATTTAAACTTTTAAGACAAAAAATTAGAGTTTGCAGTTCTTAATACAAGAAATATTAAAATATGTTTTTGTAACTACAGATTAATTTATTATTTATGTTTATTAGATAAGCATCTTAGTACTATGTCAATTTTCTAAACTTTACGAGCAAGTCAGTTTCTTAGACTTTAAAAGTAAGTTGGTTTCCTTAGCTTTTACTTTAGAAACAAATCAGTTTCTTAAATTTTAAGAGCAAGTCAATTCTTTTTTTCTTGAATTATTTATACTGTTACTATGATTGAATAAAATAACTTATTATCTTCTCATCACACTATCGATGTATTATTCTAATTATTTAAATATTTATTTATATTTCTACTATAAAACTACTTATAACTAAAGATACTCTTGGGATAAACCGTGCACACCCGGAAAATGAAATAAGACTATTAATAATGTCATTGCGGGAGATAAGACTATTAATAATGTCATTGCCGAGATTGTTGGAGTTGGCTCGCGATCACTCTAGAATCAAGCCTCGAAATTTCAAGGAGGAGGTTATTGTCTTTATGAAATCTAAATACAATATCTGGCACAATCTACTCAAACTCTCCGTCCCAAAACAGACTGTAGTACCCCTAAATTGTCCGGGCTGGATGTCCCAAATTTTCCCCCCTGGCCCATTTAAGCATTTGGGCCATTCCGGCAGACTCCCAAGCCGAGACGCCCAAGTCCACGCTTGACTCGGGTCTCCGTTTGACTCGCCTCCGCTTGACCGAAGTCTCCGCACATCCTGGGCCCCAAGCCGTCATGGGGAAACCGAAAGAGAGAGAATAATATCCGAGAAAAATCTTGGGATTCGGTTGTTATGCGACCTCCCTGCACTCTATATAAAGCCTCAGGTGAGAAGAGAAAGGGACATCAAGGAGAGAGAGAAAAAAGAGAGGACTAGCAGAGACCAAAGAGGAAGAGCAACCCAGACAAATCGGAGAACCCGACGACGACGCCATGTAGACGAAAGGGAGGACCCCAAGGGCCTAGAGAAGAAAGAGATCAAGCATTGGACAAAGACAAGGAAGACACGCCCACCATCTCCGAGCACCAAAGGTTAGTATTTTAATCCCCCTTACATCGGTCCAAGTCGTTCCCTACCACCCATCTCAAACCTCGAGTCCTCACCTTCCCGGGGCCGAGTCCACCTTGGCCACCGAACGCTAACCGACGTGGACCTCAAGGCACCCGACCAGTGTCCCTCCAAGCCGACTTTTGGTCTCGGGTCACACCAGATGGAAGTCGAGGCCGACTTCTGACTGCTCATAGCAGGCCGAGCCGACACGAAGCCTACCGATCCCCAACACGACCATCATGCCTAATCCGACTTTGTTCTGCGGCCGAGATGGAACAAGCCATCCCTTATCCCCCTTTTACTCACCTCCCACTAAAAGGAGAAACCACCAAACCTCCCCCAAATTAACTACGGACCTCTGAATCCTCTGAAATGGCAGATGTGAGCTTCAGGGCACACCCCCTATCAAGTCAAACCTTAAAAACCAAAAAATCCAAAATGTCAAACACCGGTCCCTCCTCCCATATAGCTAGCCCGAGGTAACTATCAAAGAGATAGTCTTTGAAATTACACGCCCCCACAGAATCAACAACCCAACCATTCGGCATCAAATTGCCCGAAAGGTTCTGACGCTCCCGGTAAACTAAAAACGCCGGTGGCGACCCTTGGCCCGACGCCGGTTTCGGCCGATACGCCCAACGCCACAATTTAGGCCAGGATACAGATTAATCGACGTTCTCTCAGCCCTAGAGTTAATCATGTTAACATAATGATTTTAAACATTGAAGACAAATTTTAAATGAGGTGTAAAAATTGGTTTGGGTGAGAAGCATATTGTGGGTAGGAAAATAGCAATTATATTTGAACACTTCAATTTTTTTTTAACACTATCAATACCTCTCATGTCTATCTATCATTTTCTCTTAGATTATATTACCTATCCTACCTACACTACAGGTTGGGCCGGGGCTCTGCGCTCTTTCTTTCTGTGTGGGACAATGCCAGGGAGAGAAGGGAATGCCAGGAGGTCGAGAAATGATTAGGTCATACTCACAATCGATCTTTATTTAACTGTAATTAAATGACGTTAATTTTTATTATAAGTTAAAAACATAGATAGATAATGATACTGCACTATCTAATAATTTCAGTTTCTTGTGGAGTTCACCTTTCAATTCATGTCCACTTACTTTTTTTATTTATTTGTCGTCGGATCTGACTTGGGATTGAGCTTTCAAGATGCTTTTAATTTATTACGCAAAAGGACAAGTATAACTGACATTTAACTTTTCATGATGACAAATTAGGCCAGCACAGAGGGACGGAGCATGAGTTGTTCTTCTGCCAACACTTTGCCACATCCTAAGTCAATTTTTAAGGTATTTTTACTAAATCTTAAATTTAAAAAATTTAAAAATTAATAAGAGAGAATTATTATAAATTAAATTACAAGTTAATTTTAGTTTATAAAAAAATTATTTTATTTTTTTATTATTTTCTCCTATAAATATTTATTAAAAAAACACTATTCAAACATATTCTTATTCTTCATTGAATTATGGAAACATAATACACGAATTATAAAAAAATATTTGGAGGGGCCACAAAAATTTAAATAATTAACATTATAATATATAAATTAAATGTAATTTAATAATATTTTATTTTATAGTTAATTTTAAGTATTTAATGATATAATTTCAATTTAAATATTTTTAACGAAAGATCTTTTATGATATTGTTAAAAAAAGTGTACTTTATTAGTAATGCTACTCAAGTTTTTTTCTACGACTCTTATACTTTCGTTTACTATTGAACAAAAAGTTGAAAATTTTATCTATAACTTTCTTTTTAAAACAATTAAGAAATTTAAGTTCTTTGTACAAAACAAAATCTGCATGAGAATGCAAAAAAAATTAAAAGTATTCATTTTTTAAATAAATTTAAGAAAATAATCATATTTTTCTCAAAATTATAGCAAAATTTATAGATTTTTTTTGTAAAACTAATAGAAAAATCTACATAAAAAATTCACAAGAAAATTTCCATGTTTGGATCATATTATATAAGTTTTTCTATACCAGAATGGAGATATAAAAGTTATAGAAAATGGGTTTGCATTGAAAATTAAAAAAAAAATTGTATTAGGAAAAAAATAATTAATTAAACAAGCAATATATCAAAAGTGTTATTAAATCAATCATTAGGGTTAGTTTTATAGAAAACAAAAACTTAAAGCATAATATTAACATAAAATTGGCAATAAAAATAGTAACAATTAAAGAAAATAACTAAAGATTCTGTTCTTTATATTTTGTTTCAATGACTAAAAATTTACAAATTAAAATTTTATATATTCTTTCAATAACTTAAATTCACTAATATTTGAGGAATAAATAATATTAAAGAATATTTAAAAATATTATAAAAAATCTTATTAATAATAAATAAAATTATAATAATTTTAATAATTATATATATATCTGCAAAATCCCTCCCCTATAACTAAAATCCGCCTCTTGCACTTCCCATTTGTTGCCATACACGAAAAAGCAATTAGTGCACACACCTACCAACCGGTTGAGGATTCGTAAAACATTTCTTAAATGTCCGTTCACCTGCATTTTCCGCAATAAAATGTGGTGCCCCGTACTTACGTCCCTTGCATGAGAGGTAGCTCTATATAAGACCAAAGAGAACTTCAGATGAAGCCACTTCCTTTACTCTCATATAACACTTTTAAACATCTTTCCTAAGCTATATATCCTGAAAACCTCACTCATGGCAAGCGTTTCTGCCGTCTCAGCTTTTGTTAAAAGGTAAGCAAGTTGTAACTTCACCTCATTTTTTCATATATACATATATAGTCTAATATTATAGAATTGTAAGCTTGCTAACATAAGATGCCATGCAATGCAGGCTTGAGGGCAAAGTGGCCATTATCACTGGTGGTGCTAGCGGCCTAGGTGCTGCCACTGCAAGACTCTTCTCTAAGCATGGAGCAAAAGTTGTGATTGCTGATACTCAAGACGATTTGGGTCTCTCTGTTGCCAAAGACTTGGAATCTGCTTCCTATGTCCACTGCGATGTGACAAAGGAAGAGGACGTTGAAAACGCCGTGAACACAACGGTTTCGAAACATGGTAAACTAGATATCATGCTTAATAACGCTGGTATAAGTGATAAGATCAAAACAAGCATACTTGACAAGACAACAACAAGTCTGATTTTGAGAGAGTGATAGATGTTAACTTGGTTGGTCCTTTTCTGGGAACAAAGCACGCTGCAAGGGTCATGATCTATAAATATCATTATTAAAATTTAAATATTTTACTTACAAGGTTGTCTTCGGATAAAAAGAAATGGGGAAGTTAGAGGGTTGGATAGGAATGGGAATGAATATTTAAAAAAGGAAACAGTGTGATGGAGACATGCAATAATGCAAAATTATGTAAGAGGATCGAGGGAGTTGGTTTAAACTTAAAAAGAAAACGTGAGAAGAATAATGGGTAATTATGAACGTAACAGGCAATTTTGAGTTAAGGCTGTTTTTAATATTTATGAAAATGTAAAAAATATATTAATCAAGTAAAAGTAATAATAAAATAGTTAGATAGGAAGCAAATTAAATACTTAAAAAAGGTAATACATAAATATTGCATATGTTGTATGAGTTGCATGTGACCAAATTCTTATGAAGCCTAGGAAATTAAGATCAGGAAGTTGTGAAATAGATACTAAGGTATTTGAGAGAAACCACCAAAAACAGTATTTGTTCCTTGGTATTGGAAATCGATCTAATGCTCATTACCCATTAAAATGCTGATATAGTGCAGAGGTGAATTCTAAAAAGTTTATATGAAGATATTAATTTTATTACTTTTGCGAGGAGAGTTGTTTGTTGGCCGTCTAAACTTCAAAAAGTTTTGAATGATGACCACTAAAGTAAATATATCACTATAGGAAAAGCTTGCAAAAGAGACTATACAAATGAAGAATTTTCAATGTGAATTTCAACATAATCAAGATGATTATATGCGGTGAAGAGATAAGTTAAGAACTCCATATTCTATTTATGCTCAAAACACTTTAATATTTAGTATCATTGGATATGAGAAGCATTGATTAAAAAAAACTTAAAAATAAAAAGATTTATACAAATTTTATTTGGTATGATAAGAAGATTAAGACGAAACCTACTAAAAAGTTTGAAAATTGTTGTCATGACATTGATGTAGTAGTGCATACTAATTAAGTAAAGAAGGTGCAGTTTTATCAAAATTTCTCGACTTCTGCAACGATGAAACATCATTTTTCATTCATTCATAAATCCTCCTAAAGAGAGAAAAATAGAGAATGTTTAAATTTTCTCTGAGATAAAGAAGGTTTTGCTTTCGCCATACTTTATATAATAATAGAAAGATAATTACATGATAGTGATGTAATTTTTTAAGTGATTTCTCATGAGACAAATATTATAATTTTACGTTAACAGTAAAGATTTTTTGCTGGGCTAAATTTCATTGTTTTTCATTCCTAACATTGAAAAGATTTTTCAACTAAAAAATTACTCTATTTTCTGCACTTATTTTTTTATTTTGCATCCTATTTTGTTTTACAGGGGAGAATTGTTATGTTAATTTCTAACCGTGCATGGTTGGATTAAAGTTTTTGATAATGTAATTTTGAATTAAAAAATAATGTTGTAAAATCAAGTTTATATATTTTTCATTCAAAATTAAGTTCAATGAAATGAAATTTTGTTTGAAATATCCTAATCAAAATGCTAATACTTGATGTTCTTACTATATAAATACAAATAAAAATTGTCAACGAAAAAAAGCAAGTCCGATGTTGCTTTGAATTAAAACTCGATTCCGTAACAATATTGTCTATACAGCAACGGCAATGATGGCTACTATTTATTACTTAACACACTTTCACCCAGTTTTATAATTTTTATCCAACTATTTATTTGTATATTTTATTATATAATTATTTTTCATATTTTATCTTACCATCAAGTGATTGTATATCATGGTCAATTGACCATTGATAAGACAGTTGATCACTGATGAGTTAATCATTAACGTGGATCGGTGACAGTATCACATTTTGTTTTCTACTTTTAAAATTTTTTACATTTTGTTGTCCAACTTTTATTTTTTTTACATTTGCCTCTCAACTTTTATTTTTTTTACATTTGCCTCTCAACTTTTATTTTTTTTACATTTGCCTCTCAACTTTTATTTTTTTTACATTTGCCTCTCAACTTTTATTTTTTTTACATTTGCCTCTCAACTTTTATTTGGACACCTCTAAACTCTTAAAAAAATACATTTTGTTTCCTACATTTATAATTTAACATTTGATATTTAAAATAAAATAATAAAAATTAAAATACAAATGACTTATTTATAGAAATTAAAAATTCATAATTTAAATTAGTGTATCTTTAAATTAATTATATATTTTAGATTTTTATAAAATTATTATTATAAACTAAATTTATTTGATTTTTTAATATAATAAATAAAAGTAACCTTAATGAGGAGCATATTTGGTAACCAAATCTTGTTTATAAAATAATCGATGTTACAAAAAAGACTTTTCAAAATAAGTTCTTTTTTGAATGAATAATATACGATTATAATTATTTTTTCATTTTTATTAAATATTACTCCATTATTTATCTAATATAACTTTTAAAAGAAAAATACTTGTTCTCAATTTAGGGAAAAAATTTTACTGACATACTTTTAATATATATTACATAATAAAAAGTGAATGCTTCCTATGATTAATTTACTTTCTATGTATATTGGACTTATATGATAATTTAAAATTATATAATAAAAAACCTGATCATCCACTGTAACTTTATGATTTGAATTGATTTATCCCTCAAGAGAATATTTTTCTGTGTAATTAATGTTCTTATATATTTTGTACTCATATCATACAAAATTTATTTATTTTATTTATTTATGTTTATATTATAAAATATATTTCACACCAGAGAATAAGAAGGTCGTCTATTATCACTATTTATTATTAGCAGTAGTAGTAGAACTTCCTACTTCTTTAATATTTTTTAAACAAATTCAATGACTCTCAAATTATTAATTAATTTTAATTTTTTATGTTATTATGCTCACTCCTTCAGAATTTTAACTATTTATTATTTTAGGTTATTAAAAAAATACAGAAATAGTTCATTATAATTTTTATTTTTTTAAGAAGAAGCACAAATAAATGTACTTTTTACTTTATATATTTTTTATTAAATTTAATTTGTTCTCTCTTCAAACGTATTTATGATCTTAAAAGAAAACATATCACTTTATATTTTTTTTAAAAATTATTTTTTAATAAATTACCCTATCTATAATTAAATATTGTATAAGTATGTGGTGTCTCTAGTTTCTTATAAATTCTAAAAAGAAATACGGTAAACAAACGTGATTTTAAGCGTTATTTAATTTATTTTGATGTAACTTTGTCCATTAATTAACTTAGCATATCTATTTATTTTATGATAAAAAATTGTAAATGATCACTCACGTTAGTATTTCATTTCCATCTAAAATTTATAATTCTAAAAATAAGGTAGATGAAGAAAATAGTTTCAAGATTTTTGAATTGGATAATTCGCATAAAAAAATTTATCTAATATTTATATATCTTTAATCATAAGTTTAGTAATTTTCTAAATATAAAATCCAAATTATAATGTAAGAGTTAAAATATACAAAATATCGATATTTGGAGGTAAAATATGCAGATAAAAGTTGAAGAGTTATAATATAAAAAAATTGAATGACAATTTGTAAAATAAAAGGCAAAGATTATAATTTAATTAACATATTATATTAGCAGTTTAGTCAATAATCAACTGGTCAACATATCATACTAGCTGTTTAGTCAACAATCAACTACTACATTAATAATAAACTAATTATGACAAATAGTTGATGATAAAATAAAATGTAAAAAAAATATAAATTTATAACAAAATGTACGAATAAAATAGTTGAGAAAAATTTGTAAAATCAGACACAAAATAGACAAATCAGCGCCTATCATTTTTATGTATTATTTTCATTCTCACTACTAATACTACTTTTCATAATTGTAATTTTGTTATTTATATACCTTTATACTATTAACTGTGAGATTATTTACTGTATACCAAATATAGGATATAACAAGAACTTTTGCTGTGCATATCATTTCCTATGCTTATTATGCCCTCTTATAATTTTTATTATTATGATTACTAAATGAATTTTTAATATTACTAACAAGTAATTTTGAATACATTATTATTAATTTTTTGAAATTTAATTAGAAGATGAAACACAGTTTTAAATACCCTTACTCGATCGATTTTAGAACATCATCCAAAAAATATTTTATTTCATCTTTTAATGTTTCAAAATTAATAATAAAGACTCAAAACTTATTCATAAAGTATATTATGAGATATGAGAGAGGAAAAAGTATATCTTTAATAAACTTGTTTATATTAAAAATAATATTATGCAAACATCTGTTAAAAAAATATATAATTTACTCTTTTATTTATTATTTGTTATATACCCTTGTTCTTTATGCACTGAAGTTCTATCCTCCGATGAGCTTTCTGAACTAAATTTATCTAATTATATAAGCCTATTTGAATGGCCGACCCCTTTGATCATTGCCATTTTGCCACTACCAACTTAAAATAATAACTGTAAAGTGAACACATTGATGATAATGTAGTATTTAGTTTTAATCATTGTAACTTTATAATATTCTGTCTAAAGTGGCACGCACGCATACCTTGTGAAAGAATTAATATTCGTATGTCAAAATTTTATGTATTTACGAGTAAAATAGTAAATGCATTTCATGTCTAATCAGAAATTACTAACAACTGCACAGTGCAAGAATAATTTTCATTTGTCAAAATTTTATTTATTTACGAGTAAATAATAGATGCATTTCATATCTAATTAGAAATTATTATGTACAATAAATTTATTAATTTTTATAATAATTATTTTTAAATTATATATGTTCTAATTTATAATTAATTAATTATGTAACATTTTTATACTGTAATATTAATAGTATATAAAAATTAAATTTTATTTACAAATAAAGATCTCTTAGATTTTATTGTTCACATCTGACAAATTTATGAGGAAAGAACAAAGATTCCATATAAGTGCTATGTATACGAACGAAGACTATTAAAAGACTTAACGGAAATCATCCTAGGTTCTTTTTGTGCACTAGATTCGTATAATAATATTTAAACCAATAACCGTTTCTCAATATTTTTTATTCGGACAAGAGCTTTCTTTAAGAAATACAAGCATAACCTACTTTCTTTTTTCTTTTTTCTTTTTTATGATTTTTTTAAAATAAATTTGTTTAAAACATGATAAAATACTAAATATAGATTTTTTTAGAAAAATTTTGAATTATAATTTATTATAAGCTTAAATATGTTTCCAATCAATGTAAAATAAATAATTTTTTTATTTTAGTCTCTATAAATTTTTTATCAATTTTCATTCCTTTAAGATTTAAAATTTTATTTTTAGTCATTACTATTATGTGACACTTGTCAGTTACATATGTCTTTAAAAAAAATCAAGTGATAATCATAGGTTATACATATTAGTGTAGGTGATATCATGTTAGCATACGAAATAGAAATTATGAACTAAAAATAGATATTTTTAATTCTAAAAGAATGAAAATCAAATAAAAATATTTTATAGGAATCAAAACAAAAAATTATTTATTTTATAGGAAAAAAATAAGTAATTACAAATATTCAAAAGATAAAATCGATAAAAAATATTTACAAAAATTAAAATTAAAACTCATTTATTTTATCAAAATTAAAAATATATTTAAATATGTTATATTACGAGTGACTAATGTGTTACATAAAAAAATATTAAGTAGTTTTAAATTAAATAATTTTTATTAATTTCTATATAATATATAATAAAATATTGTGAAGTTTTATAAATTAAAAAATTAAATATATAATGTATAAAGATGGATTGGAATGATGAGGTGGCTACCTAATCCTTTGTCTAGGGGCTCTATTGTTATATTTTTCTTCTCCATACGTGTGAGTTGTGGCCCAAATCTAAAAACGTGATCATCCCCTATCACTAACTAACCTTGAGTGACATTCCACATGGGGTGTGGGGTGTACTAACTAATAGATGAAACCTCAGTAGTCCTATTTGAAGCATAATCAATCAATCAATCAAGTAATCCCCCTTAGCTTCCTACCGAGCTTCACCCAAGAGTTAGTCATGGCAAGTTTTTCATTGCTCTCCGCCGCTGCCAGAAGGTAAATTCAAACCCCAGCCTCTCCTAACAAAAACAAAAAAATCTTCTGCTTTTTTTTTTAGTTTTAGTTTAAAATATAGTTATTTTCCATAAGCAGGCTAGAAGGGAAGGTGGCGTTGATCACCGGGGGCGCAAGTGGAATAGGCGAGTCCACGGCGAGACTGTTCTCCAAGCACGGAGCGAAGGTGGTGATCGCCGACATCCAAGACGAGTTGGGGCACTCCGTTTGCAAAGACATAGGCCCATCCTCTGCTTCCTACGTCCACTGCGACGTGACAAACGAGGAACACGTGGAGCGCGCCGTGGACGAAGCCGTTTCGAAGTTCGGGAAGCTAGACATCATGTACGCCAACGCGGGCATTATCGGCGCGTGGAATCCCAGCATAGTGCACAACGAGAAGTCCCACTTCGAGGAAGTGATTCGCGTCAACCTGGTGGGCGCGTTCCTGGGAATCAAGCACGCCGCAAGGGTGATGCGCCCTTCGCGGCGCGGCAGCATAGTGGCGACGGCCAGTGTGTGTGCGCGCTTGGGCGGCGTGGCTTCGCACGCCTACACGAGCTCCAAACACGGCATAGTGGGGCTGGTACGCAACACTGCGGTGGAGCTTGGAGCGTTTGGGATCCGCGTGAACTGCGTGTCTCCATACGCCGTTCCTACGCCCATGAGTAGGACTTTCCTTAACACTAACGATGAGGGGATTGCTGCGCTTTATTCCAATCTTAAAGGAGCTGTTCTTAAGCCCGAAGATGTGGCTGAAGCTGTTCTTTACTTGGGAAGTGACGCCTCCAAGTTTGTTAGCGGCCACGACCTCGTCGTCGATGGGGGCTTCACTGTTGTAAATTCTGGTTTGTGCGCATTTGGAGATTCCATCACTTTAACATCCTCCTAATTCGACAGGACAAATGTTCCTTCCACAATGATGAAAGACAACCCATGTAATAGTCGGATTAAAAATGCTATTTGAAAAATAAATTGTAAGCCAAAGAAATTAATAATGTAGAAGAGAATTAAACATCCAAATTGTTGTAAGAAAGGTTCTACGTGTATTATGTTTCTATTTTGTTAGATAATTTGAGTAAGTTGTTCTTCAGGCTGGATTACTTTTATTTGACTTCTAACTTAACTAAATTAATTTGGTTTTATTTAGTCCATAATTTACTTAGACCATCGGCCATTTATATGCATTCATGTGGGTGGTTTGAAGTAGTTGGAATCATTAATAAACTATTTTTTCAATGAATTCTATCTAAAGTTAATCATGACTAAAGCTAATCATTTGAAAATCGTAGCAGTTATTACACGTGATAATACTATTTCGAAGTTGAATGGTCTCACTATAGATAAAAGGGTAATATTTAATAATATTTTTTTAAAAACTAGTATAATATATAATATATTAAATAATATTAAAAAAAAAAAATTATTTCATAACATAATATTATATGTTTATATTTTTAAATATATTTATATTAAATTAAACAAATTATTAAGTTGAACTAATGTTTTAGAAAAAAAAACATAAAATAGTTATTAAGACCAACTATGTAATACTAGTTACGTTATTATGACATAATAGTTAAGTTAAACTAATACATATAATAAAACATATTTCTTTTTCATAGAAAATTTCATTTTTTTTTTATTTAGACTGATTATTATGTTTTATTTCATTATGATATAAAAAATTTTATATAATTTGTTCTGCTTTAAGTTTTTTATTATATAGTTATTATTATGTAGTTTTTTATAGTTTTTTTTTGTATAATTTTTTTTTTTATCAAACATGACAAGATTATTTCTCTGAACTTGAGAGAATTAGACTGAAACTTGTTTGCAGTTTTAAAAGGTTAGCAATAAGCTCATTGGTAGAGAAATAATTACTGAGACAGCAGATATGCTGAATTGTTGAGTTTCAAATAGAGGCACCATGTTCGGCTTCCAAGTCCCACATCGGCCACTAAAGAAGTAAAGATGCTTATTACTGAGTCTCGAATAGTTAAAGTATGTAATTTGTTTTACCCTGAGTTCCACAAATTAAAGTCTTCTTCTCATGTTGCAAAAGTAGGCAATTATTCCTAAATAAAGTTCAGGTGACGTGAGGTTAATGTGTGTTGCTGAATAATAATCAATTTTAAAGTTTTTTCATCAGACAGTTAAAAACTAGATAACCACTTATTTTAGCCAATTTTTTTTTATTTATTTTACCGATTTTACAAACAGTTTTAAATGATGAATGGAGCATATGAAATGCTGGTTTGTGATTAAACTGGTTGAACTAATCGATCCATTTTTAATAACTATGATGAAAGCTTTTCTAAAAAGTTATAATTTCTGTAGTTCTTAGAGTACAATCATTTCTATTTCTAAAGTGAATATGAATTTTTTAGTTTTGGAAGCATTTAAGTCACTTGACCCGACAATCACTTTAATAATCTTTTTTTTTCTTTTTCTGCTCAGTGCCAAAGTGGAAATGAATTTGTCCGAATGCTAGAAAATCACAGAGAAGATTTGCTTGTAGCCTTCACCAACACCGAGTTATTTCTTGCCTTGTTCTGTCATTACATGAAGTTGATGTGTGCACACCTCTGCTCATAGTGAGAAGTGTGTCATCATTTTCATATTCATGAGTTGAGATTGCAGCGAAGGAAGAGATGCGCAAAAGGGAAAGGGGTGACACCATGGACTAAGCCAATTTTGAGGTTAGTATCCTATGTGACTCTCAACTCATTATCATCAATAAACATTAAAAGGATGCATTGTTTAACATTATTTATTTTTCTACATTCAAAAAAAATAAGTTTATTTAATATTGTGTGCATTATTTATAAGAAAGTTAATTTTAAATGTGCCTATGTGTTTTCAATTATTGAAATAAAGTGATATCTGTTCTTAAAAGCTCTTAAAAAAATGGAACCACTATAAAAATAAAGTCAAGAGAAGTAATTTAAAGAGGAAAGAGTCCAGATGAATAGAATTTTTTAGAAAGGGTTGTTTAAGAATGATAACTAAAGAAAGTTGGTTAATGAGAAAAAAAATGATTATCTAATTATTTTTTTACTCGATTGATTACAAAAAGAAGGGGAAAAAATTACCGTTAAAAAATGGCTAAAACTATCATTTCCAACAATGATTATGGCTAAAACTATCATTTCCAACAATGATTATAGTTTTTTTCATATACTAAGATTTTTATCTTATATGTATGTTCGAGTTAGAATCTAGGGAAAATAATACTGTCATGATTTCAAGAAAATCTTAAGGCTCTTATTTCATAATGTTCGTATCTATTGTTATCAGCAACTATTTCACTTAAATAAGTTAGTCAAATAATTAGATTCTTTTTGTCACTATTGGAGTTATTTATTGATTTTGATATTTTTTTTCTCCATCATATTCAATGCACATTATATAAATTTAGATCAGGAATCAATGAAATGTGTGTTATGTATAATTTCCATTTTTTCCTAATCTCAGTCTCAATAGAAACAGTCTTTTGTTTGAGTAAAATGTACTCTTAATGTTTGGTCCGCCTGAGAGTTATATTTTAGATAGTCAGTCTTAGATATTATGGAAAATTATAATACATATGCAGCATTTAACTTAATTTTCACAGGTAATTATAGGAAAGAGTCACAACTTTTCAGAATGAGATAGAGCATCAAATAAAGCTTGTGAGGAGCTTGACCAAGAAATCTCTTTGGTCCAAAAAATTTGGAGGAAATATACGTGATTATTATTATAACTATTTTATAATTTAATAAATAAGAAGGAATAGATAAATCATCATCTGAAACTTTCTTCATTCATAATTTTCATTTTACAACCATTTTCATTTTACAACCATGAAAACTATGAATAAATTTAATTATGAACTTGTTTGAATCATAAAATTTTTTATGAAAGGGTTAAGCGAAGTAAAATGGATTTTTTTTTTAGATGAGAAATGAAAACTATTACTCTTTCGTAGGGTTTGTGAATAAGTAATTATTTGATAATTAATAAGAAACTTATTTTTATGCTAAATAGGATGTATTAAATTTACAAATCATTAGATATTTTGTATAAATGTCAACTAAGTATCTTAATTAAATTACTCTCAATTGTTCAATCATTTGATAATCAGATACCATACAACTATGTATGACATTTTACATTAAACATTTCGTTAATTTAAGCACGAAGAAATTTCTATTAAATATTAAATCATTGATCCTAAATTATAGGAATTAAATATGTATGCAATAGTTCAGAAAATTTTTAAATTAGATTGCTGCAACTGGAATCACGATGAGAACGCCGAAAAAAATAGAATACGAGTTTCAAGTTCCTTTCAAAGAAAGAAAAATAAACTCAATGAAGTTGTCACTCATGTTTATTAAGAAAAACAATAAAAAAAAAACCTTGGAAAGGATAAGATAAGTCTTTGAAAATAAATTTAAGGTTCAAGAGTCGAATACGCGTAAGAAAATTGTCAGTACCCTACGATGTTCATCCTAAGACGGTTACCTTAAATAGATGTATGAAACTATTCTAATTTCTAAATTGTTATTTTCACCCTTCAAATGCAAACAAAATTGGACTCACTATTGGAAAGGGAAGATGTATTATTTTGGTTTTTGAACTTGACAAGAGTTGTCTTTTACTCCTACGTATTTCCTAATGTAATGAAAAATTCAAAGTTTACGTAGTTCTGAAAGAAGGTGGACTATCTATCACAACCTAGGCCCCAACAGGGTCGGCGAGGAATAGAAGTTTGGAGTCTACATTCCTTTCAGAGAAAGGAACACGAGAACTAGAGTTGCCACCGACATTTTTAAGGAAAATACTAAAAAACCATGTAGTTGGATAAGGCTAGTCTTGGGAACCAGGGCTTGGATTCGGGAGTCGGTTATGTATAGGGAAAAAATTAATATCTCATCACATCTGTCTTAAGACAGTTATCCTAACTAGATGCAAGAAATATGAAATGACTTCTATACCAAAGTTTTCACCTTTCGAATGCAAGAAAGATTAAGTATTTACAAAGGGAAGGGTGAATGGTGTTTTTATGTTTTATGAACTTGACAAAAGTCATCTCTCGCTCCTAAGTATCTCCTATTACTATGAAGAAGTCAAAGTTTACATAGTTCTGGCTGTGGCTTAAAGTGATATGTGGGAAAGGCCGATACCGAATTGACCATAAAGAAGTGCCGACTAAATGTCAGCAAGGGTAAGGTGTCGACTGGGAAGTTGGCGAAGGTATAGTGCCTACTAGGAGTCAGTAAGGACAAAAAGTAACGACTAAATGTCAACGGGGATTCGTCTTAGAATCGGTCAAGGAGTGTCAAGTCATAGTCAATCGACAGAGACCTGGATATTAGGTGAGGTTTGAGGCACGACCAATCTGGAATCGACCTATTGATTGAGGTATGAATGGACCTTTAAGTTTTTGGTAGTGTTTGTTTATGGGTTAGAACTGAACACCACACAGTATATGCACACTTAAAAAGAGTTGTTAGCATTTTACCTGATATCCAGGTGTCTTGTCATTGTGTTTGGGAGAAGATTGATCTTACTCTTTCTTCCTCTTCTCAACGCTTCCTCTCTCTCTAAAAAATTTCTTTCAACTAGTTCTCCTTTTCTCCAAAGTTTTTTCGACCCCCATTTCCTTCAAGTTCAATCCCTTTTATAGGCCAGCTTCTACTCTCATGATCTTTCGAGGAGATCTTCCACCATTAATGCGATGACTCCTCTCAGGGCCTCATTAATGCCACAGTGTCCTTCGTGGAGCTCCTTCTAATTAATGTGACCATTTCGCATTTATTGCTTCCCCACGAGATGGTAGGTTTGAAATGACCTGTCTGAGGCCAAGTCTTAGCACGCGACTCCCTATCACATGGGTACCTACCTGAGGTAGATTGGGGAGTGTGAGCCTATTAGGGCCCACTTTCCTAGCCTGCTCTTTTCGAAATTCATTTCTTTTTAAGGGAGGGGCAATTCGCCTACCCCTTCTTCAGCTCTTTTGTCCCATTCCCCTTTTAAATCTAAGGGCAAAATTGGATATTTAAACTATCCATTAGCGTCCAAAGAGGTTATGCATCCAAAGGAATGCTAGAAGGTGTGTGCATCCAAAGAACGCTGGAATGTATTGGAAAATGGAGTAGACTGTCCATTGATATCCAAAGTATGATTGAAATGTAATTAGGAGTAGAGTGGACTGTCCATTAGCATCCAAAGAAGGGCTAGATAGCTGACTAGAAGGGACAAACTATTCATTGACGTCCAAAGAACCTTAGAAAATAAGATATATATTTTTATTTTTTGAACTTGACAAGAGTGGTCTCTTGCTCCTACATATCTCCTATTGCCATGGAGAATTCAAAGTTTACATAATTCTTATAGAGGCTTGGATTAGAAGGGGGAGTTAGTCAAGTGAGAAGTGCATCTAAAATAGTTATGATTGAAAGATGGAGGATGGGGAGAAGGAGTAGGAACTACTCGTTAGCTCTTGCATCTAAAGGAACAAAATGGATGAAAATGGTAAGGAGCAAGAGCTACTCGTTAGCTCCTACATCCAATGGAAAGAACAACAATAATAATAGGAAGGACTAGGAGTCATTCATTAGCTCCTGCGCCTAATGGAATAGAAAATAGATGCAGAAGGGAGTAGAAACCACTCGTTGACTCCTACATCCAATGGAATGAGCATAATGAATGGAGGAGCAGGAACTACTCATTAACTCACGCATCTAATGGAATGAACAGATGAATAATAGGGAGGAGTAGGAGCTATTTGTTAGCTCCTACGTCCAATGGAATGAACAGATGTAGAAAGGAGTAGGAGCTACTTGCTAGCTCCTGCATCCAATGGAATGAATAACGTAAATAATAGGAAGGAACATGAGCTACTTCTTACCTCTTGCATCCAAATAGATGTAGCAAAATGATAATAATGGGATGTAGAGAATGAGAATAGAAGGGAGTAGGGAATGGAAATAGAAGGGAGCAGGAGCTACTCATTAGCTCCTATGTCCTGGATCCAATGGAATGTAGAGAATGAAAATAGAAGGGAGCAATAGCTACTTGTTAGCTCCTACATCAAATGGAATGTAAATAATAGAAATAGAAGGGAGCAGGAGCTACTTGTTAACTCCGGCATCCAATGGAATGTAGAGAATGAAAATATAAGGGAGCAAAGCTACTCGTTAGCTCCTACATCGAATGGAATGCAAAAAATGAAAATAGAAAGGAGTAGGAGCTACTCATTAGTTCCTACATCTAATGGAAGGGATGAAACACATGTAGTAACGGGATAGGTAGAAGAGTCGTCTAGAGCTCTTCGTCCAAAGGGCTTAGACGAATAGATAGCAGCAATAAAAACAGATATGGAAAGGTTATTAAAAGCTCTTCGTCCAAAGGTCTTGGACGAAACAGATGAATCATAATGGGGTGAGTGGAAAAGCTGCCTGAAGCCCTTCATCCAAAGGGCTTGGACGAAACAGATAGATAAAACATAGAAACAGAAACATAGAAAAATAATGGACTATCCATTGGCATCCAAAGATGGTTGAAAGGTGATTATAAATTGGGTGGACTATCCACTGGTGTCCAAAGAAAGTTGGAAGGAGTAGAGAATGAATGACAACGAGGAGTAGGAGCTACATGTTAGCTCCTGCATCCAATGGAAGGAATGAAATAGATTCAAAAATGGGATATGTAGGAGAGTTGTTAGGAGTTCTTCATCCAAAGGGGCTTGGACGAAGGAAGTATAAGCAATGAGGTTGAACCTGAGTTTAATAATCAAACCAGAACTACATACGTAACGATTATTGATTTCGGGAAAAGTTGCAAGTGATAACCAAACAGGAAGTACTTCCAAAATGGTTATCCTTAGTGCAATTTTAGTTTATAGGATACATCAATGGGGTTCAATATCCAAAGACTTTGAATAGACGAGCAATAAGTGGAAAAAGGTGGGAGAGTTGCTAAGAGCTTTTTGTCCAAAGGGGGTTAAATGAAGGGGATATCAACAATGGAATTGGTAGAAGAGTTGTTAAAAGCTCTACGTCAAAGGTGGTTCTAATAGATGGGAGGAATGGATAGGTGAAGAGTTGTCTAAAGCTCTTTGTCCAAAGGCTTAGATGAACAACATAGTAGCAATAAAAGAATGGAACCACTACCTCCAAAGGCTTGGATGAACAACAAGGGTTTAATAAAGTAATAGAAAAGGGAGAGGGACCAGCCTTTGACTCTTGTGTCTAAAGATTGGGACATAACAAAAGCAGATAACTGAAAAAGAAGAACACCAAAGCTACTATGTCCGAAGGTTTGGACGAGTAGGAAGCACGCTATAGATAATAGAAAAAGAAGAAAGCCAACCTTGAGAGCCTACATCCAAAGGCTGGGACAAATAACACAAATAACAAAAAATGACGAGCACCAAAGCTACAACGTCCAATGGCTTGGATAAGTTGGAAACATGTTACAAATAACAGAAGAAAGCCAGCCTTTGGAGCTTGCGTCTAAAGGCTGGGACAAATAGCACGGATAATAGAAAAAGACGAACACCAAAGCTACTATGTCCAAAGGCTTGGACGAGTAAGAAACACGCTACAAATAACAAAAAACGAAAATGTGGCCCAATATCTAAGTTTTGCATCCAAAGGAACGAATGCAGAACGAAGCTATTCCTTTGGATGTGAGTCCAAAGGACTGAAATGAAGAAATAAAAGACTTCTTTGGACACGAGTCCAAAAGAACGGATGTAGAATGAAGTTGTTCCTTTGAACGCGAGTTCAAAGGAACGAAATGAAGAAAAAGAATACTCCTTTAGACACAAGTCCAAAGAAATGAATGCAAAATAGAGATGTTTCTTTGGATGCGAGTCCAAAGGAATGAAATGCAGAATAATTTGGATGCGAGTCTAAAGGAACGAATGCAAAAATAGGATGCTCCTTTTAACGCGAGTCCAAAGGAACGGATGTAAAAACATAAATGCTACTTTGGACTTGTGTCCAAAGGAATGAATGCAAAGACAAAGATGCTTCCTTTGGACGTCTAAAGGAAGGAGTGCATAACTGGGATGCTCCTTTAGACTCACGTCCAAAGGAACGAAACGTCGAAATAGAAATGCTTCTTTGGACGCGATTCCAAAGAAATGAATGCATAACATAAATGCTCCTTTCGATGTGTCAAAAGGAACAAGATGCAGGGCTGGAATGCTCCTTTAGACTTGCATCCAAAGGAAATAATGCAGAACAAAACTTCTCCTTTGGACTTGCATCCAAAGGTGGTTAATATGCAAAAAATAAAGTTATTCCTTTGGACGTTAGTCCAAAGAAGAACAAAATGTAGAAACAGAGACTGCTCCTTTGTACTTGCATCTAAAGGAGGTCAATTGCAATGAAGTTATTCCTTTAGACGAACTTCCAAAGGTGGAATGAAATGTAGAAACAGAGACTTCTCCTTTGGACATAGGTCCAAAGGAGGGTCAGATGCAAAAAACGAAATTATTTCTTTGGATGCTTGCCCAAAGGAGGAACGAAATGCAGAAATAGAGACTGCTCCTTTAGACTTGCATCCAAAGGAGGTTAGTTGCAGCAATGGAGTTATTCCTTTAGACTAACGTCCAAAGGAGGAATGAAATGCAAAAACAGAGACTGATCCTTTGGGCTTGTGTTTAAAGGAGGTCAATATGCAGAAAAAAGTTATTCCTTTTGGTAAATGTTGGAGTAGAATTGCTCCTTTGAAAGGAAGTCCAAATAAATAAATGGATAACAAAAACGCTCTTTTAGATGCATGTCCAAAGGAACAAATGCTGGAGTAAAATTTCTCTTTTGGACGATGCAAGTCCAAAGGAACAAATGCGTAATAGGAACGCTCTTTTGGACGCACATCTAAAGGAACAAATACAAAAACAAGAATGCATTTTTGGATGTGTATCCATAGGGAACTATGTAGAATGGAGATGTTCCTTTGGATACACATTCGAAGGGGAAGTAGAAAACGTTGCTCATCCAAACGAAAGTAGAAAAGGACAAATTCCTTTAAACTCTCGTCCAAAAAATGTGAAGAAAAGACAACTATAAGGGAGGTACAATATCCAAAAGTGCAAGCCTATTGGGTTATTATTCTGCCTCCTTGGATGCGTGTCCAAAGAGTTTGAATGATTACATTGGTATTTGTCAAATGCTCCCTTCCTCCTTCACTTTTTTTCTCCTTTTTGGCCCTTTAAATGCATGCCTAAAGAATTTGGTTTCCTTTTCACTTTTTTTCTTATTATTTTTAACTTTTGTATATATTTTCATTAAAAAAAAAAGACAAAATCAGGTTTTCACATAGTTTATTTTTTATTCTATGGAAGAGCAATTGCTTTACTAATAAAATCTTCAGAAAATAGTTTTTTGACATAAACTAATGAAACCTATTCCAATCTATTCACTTATTTACCTACATATTTTTCCTATAAATTAGGTGGAATAAGTCAGAATAGAAATGTTTTTTATTCCATCATAATAGCCCAACGATGAATAAGAAGTTTTATTTTTTCATTTTAATTTATTTTATTTTATCTCAATTTTTCTATTAATACAAACATAATTTTAAGTCTAAATCTAATTAATAAGTTATATTATTCATTCAATAATTTATATATAATATTTTTATCTTTCTTTTTCATATTATTATTGATCATATTTTATTTTTATTTTTATTTTTCTCACTTTCTCATTTTCTCTTGTAATTTTATATTTTCAAGGAAATATATATTTTTCTCTTTCTCTTTACTTTGTTATTTTTCGATGATAATGAATTCGAAGTGAGAGAGGATGCTAACCTCAAAATTGGCTTAACCCTGAACATGATGACACTTTGATTGTAGCCATCATGGAGAAATTCTCTAGTTATAGAATACTTGAAATAACAATGCACTATTGAGCACGGGTATGCACATCAACCTCTCGGATGACTGGACAAGGTAAGAATTCACACACTCTGTGATGGCTACAAGCAGTCTTCTCTATGTTATTTTCTAGCATTTGGAAAATTTTATATTCACTTTAGCATAGAACAACACAAAAAAAAACAACATTGTATATATATGTTTTCAAATATAATTTGTAAAACAAGATGTATTTTTCTAAAATTGAAATATTTTTTAATTTAATTTTAAAATATTTTTTATTTATATTTAAAAATATTTTTTATTTATATTTAAAAATCAAGAAAAAAATTATAAATTTAATTTTTAATTTTAAAAAATATATTTTTACTGACCATTATATTTAAAAATTATTATGCTCATTGTTATCATCATTACTATAACTACCATTAACATCAAAACATCATTACTGATACAATCATCATCGATATCAATGATTTGTTATTACTGACCACCACCATTTCATTGACATTGTGACTATTATTACTAATGTTAACACTATTGTTTCTGTCATTATCATTATTAGTATCACCGTTATCATTATTATTAACATCATTACTATTATTGTTGTTATTATCACCATTTGAACAAATCTTTAAATTTATTTTATTTAGGTGAAAAACTTTCAAAATAAATTTACTTTAAAACTAAAAAATCAATTTATTTTTTAAAAATTAAATTTAAATTTAAAATTTTAAAATTTACAACTAAAAACTAGCTGACCCTTTTAACTCCTTAATTTTAGAAAAGCCACAAATGAATTTAAGAAACCAAACAAGAAGTTACTAACCTATGATTTACATGATTTTTAAAAATCTCAGTTGACTCTTACCATAACAATGAGGAGAACACAATCATTGGAACACTGCTAGGAGATAGAAGAATCAGAAAGTGTATATAAAGTCATCGACATTCATCCTAATATTTTCATTAAAATCTTACGACCCAAATTTTAAAAAATAAAACAAATGGAAAATAACCCAAAAACCAAGCAAATCAAAGCATCAATAATTAATTTCAAATTTTACCTACAAAATATTTGATGCCATCTCTCTTTCTAATACTCTTTATATTTTATATTATTGACAAAAATTCATTGAAAATTATAAATTTTAGTTAACCTCACTTTAATTCAATGAAAAAAATATCATTTGTACAAATAAATTTTATAACAAAGAAAGAAAAAAAAGTGAGATATAATAAATATTTTGATGGAAAGAGATAGATAAAAAATAATATATAAATATTATATGAATAACAAATATAAACTTAATGATTTTCTTTTAATTTAAAAATAAAGTCTACTAAAATTTGTGAATAAATTTTCATCAATAATTTTAGAAAGATAGTATTGCTAGGCTCTTTCTCCTAGTACCTTCTCTTCTACATAGCCTAATTTTGCTATAGAATTTTTTTTTAATTAATATTAGCTACATTTAGTTAGCAAGAAACCAGACAGTTCTCAATGCTAAAAAGGAGTATGGAAAAAAATTATCTGATCAAAGTCATATCCTGGTGTGGTTAAAACTTAAAAGCAAAAGATTTTGACTACTCATTTGAGAGTGTAAAAATTCAACCGTGTGCCTGATAAACACGTGAGGATGGGCCCGCCAATGGACGACAGTCGTATGAAAGACAGGTTCTGTTCTTGCTAGAATTAATGGTAAACAGTCTCCGGCATGTCCTTTTTTTTTTTTTCTTAATGTTGTAATTGAAAAGAAAATTACTCTATTAATATAAATGAAAAATATTTTCGTACATAATGGAATTCCACAGGTAGATACTGTTTAAGAAATCGATAATGTGATTCTCGATTTACTAAAATATTTCTTTTTGCATTTCAGCATGAAAAGTACACATTTACATTGCTTATTTTTATTTATTTTATAAAAAACTAAAATAGAGAATAACATTGTTTATTTAATTTTTTGGTTTTTTAATTTCAGAAATAAAAAATCTCTTTTGCTTCTTTTATATATATATATATATTTAAAAATATGAAAGTATACATGACACTATATATTTCTTTTAAAAAAAATTGCGCATTTTCTTCTATTTATAATAATTGTGGTATGTCTAACGTTTGAATCTATTATTCTATTTTGATAGTTAATTATTAAAAATTAATTAATTATAGGATGTTAATTTATTAAAGGATAACGAATTTTCTATTGTCATTTTATCCTAGCAGGTAATTTAAATTAATAAATTACAAAATATTATACCTCAAAAATCTATAATATGTATAAATCAAACAACCAAAACATGACAGTAGATTCACTTATTAGACATATTACATATATTGTAAATAGAAAAAAGTGCACAAAAATTTTAGAGAAATTAAATAATATTATTAATTTTTTTTCATATTTTTAAATATATATATATATATATATATATATATATATATATATAAAAAATAAAAAAAAGCAAAAGAGATTTTCAATTTCTGAAGTTAAAAAAAAAAGACAATATCATTATCTAGTTCATTTAAAAAAACAATTAATTTTCTTTAAAAAAAAAGGAGAAAGTAGATGTTGACTTCCATGCTCCGAGGAAAATAATTATTTTAATAAATTAACAATTGTATTGTCGATTTTCTAAATATATCCACGCCTCCATTTTCGATTTACACAATCTGTTTAGATACTTTTTTTATTTATACCTTTTCCAACTGCACCCTGCAAGTAAAAAAGGTTGCATGTCCTATTTGGCTATTTCTTTGCAGAAAAGTGAGAAATGGGTCCTGCACTCTTGGTCTTCCCTTTATAATTGTACGTGGATATTTTGTCCCTAGTGGGACATATAAGATCTGGAGATCCTGGTGCTAAACAAGAAGCTACAAGCCTGTTTGTTACATACGTAGGTGTCCTATTTTAATAGGTATTGAGAGATTAAAGTGGTTCAAATTGTTAAAGTGAGTGGAGCCGTACATCATTACTGTAGCTTCATTTTTATTTTTACTGTCCATGACTTTTTCATGTATATAAGACTCAACCTGTCTATAATAATGGGTAGATGGCTAGGTTTTCTTTAGCATATTAGGGTTCGGTTACTAATCAGGTATATTTTTTTTTATTAAAAGAGATTAAACTCATTTATTTATTTTTTTAATGCTTGGAAAGATTCTTGTAAGAAAATTGTTAATTCTTCTTTAAATAAGTTTTTACAATTGGACGAAAAGATATTTATATATTAATTAATTAATTTTTTAATACTGGTGAATTAATTAAGAAAGTTCTATATATATAAACAGAAATAGTGTTTGTTTTGGTGTGAAGGGTTACTAATCAACACTATTTTTATATTAAATTATTTATTTATTAATTAAAATTTATTAAAAATTACAATATTATCAAGTTTTATTCAATAAAATATGAAATTCATAAAATCTTACATATTTCACTTAATTTTAACCATAAAAAGGTTGTATATTAAAATGAGAGTATTAGAAACTTAATTTCTACCGTTTGGATCTATTGAGTGGGCAATGGTGTGTACTGTTTACATCTTTTTATGGTATAACTCAGTGACATATCATGTTAGGTGGGGTGGATAGGTTGCTTGGTTGGGTGTGTCTTTATTGGTTAAATCAGAAACATACTGACTCTTTCTGTTCAACCTTTGGTACTCTTTGTAGTTTGTTCAATCTATTCTCCTGTTGCTGATCAAAAGAAAAAAGATTAGCAGAAAAAATAGAAACTAACATTGCTTATTAAAAAAAAAAAGAAAAATAAACTGTGTTAATTAATAAAGTGGAAATAACGATTAGTTAGAAAATAAAAAAACAAATATTTAAGTAATAACATTAAATGCTTAAAGTTACCTATAAAAAATTATATCATTAAATTATATTTAATTTATATATTATAATCTTAATTATTTTAGTTTCTTAAAAAAATCTTGAGTTTCGACACTGTAACTAAGTAAGTCAAGAAACTCCTGAACCATTATCAAGAAGTGTGATACTCAACACACTATCAGTAATTTTAATTAATAGTTTAATAAGAATGGTCTCTCCTTTCTCTCTGAAAGTGAGATTCAAGAGTGAAGGTACATGTTAACTTTAGATTATGACATATTAAATTGATTCCCCGCCCCTGATGCATTAATTAATAACTTGGAAAAGAAAAAAAAATACATAAAATAAGATCAATTTTATTTGAGTTAATTAATATATTCAAACTGATTGATATATATAAAGAAAAGTGGGATCAAATTAAATGTTGCTCTACAAGAGCTATAACAACTGAATCATTTATATAAAATGATGTTACGGTTTATAATATTTTATTATATATAGTATTTTTTTATTCTTAATATATATAGTATGAGTTTAATGTTTATTCACATCCAATCTAAAATAATTTTATACCGTAATTTAATTATAAATAATTGTTGATGTGATTTTTAAAATATTTATTATAAAAAAATAAATTTATTATACATAATATATTATAATTGAATTTCAATATAAAACTACTTTAAATTATTAGTATATAGTTTATTTCCTCTATACTTTTATTATATGATTTAAATTTGTATAATTTTGGTAAAATATATATAATAATATTAATTTTAAAATATTTTATTTTAATTAATTAATATTTTAAATTAAGTTAATTTATTAAATAATTTAAATTAATTTATTGTTTGATTATTTTTTCAACAATTATTTACATAAATTATTATAAAATTAATGTGTTGTTTTAAAAAAATCAGTAATAAATAGTAAAAATATGTATTTTGACTTGAGTTCTTAAATTATTTTTGTCTAAATTATATAAATAATTAATATTTATAACATAGAAAAATATATGAAACATTTTAAAATGATATTATCAAAAGATATAGATTTTTTTATTTGTGAAATGATAATAAAATTAAGAATAAAAAAGTAAAATTATGTCCTTCTTTGTTTGTATTAAAGAAATCAAATAGTTTAAAATAAATTTTTTTAAAGAAGAAAAATATAATAATTAAAAAAATAAGAAGTAAATATCAATATTATATATTTTAATTTATTATAATATATTTTTAGTATAAAAAAGCTTAATCAACCGCAATTTTTAAACTAATCATACAAACATATTCCTAAAACGGTGACTAAATGATTTTTAATCTAATTATTCGTTAAAAAGATGTTACTTTAAAATATTTGTTTTATCTGAAACAAAAAAGGAATTAATTTTATATTTTACTCTTAAATTTTATTATTTAAAAAATAAAATAAAAAACTAATTTTCCATCTTTCAATAAATATTGTTTTGAAATATTTTATATTTTTATAAATTATAAAAACTAATTATTTATATAATCTAAAAAATAATAATTTAAGAACTCAAGTCAACATATATATTTTTATTATTTATTACTGTAAATATTTGTAAAAAACAAATTAATATTTAATAATTTATGTAAATAATTGTTGCAAAAACATAATCAAACAATAAATTAATTCAAAATATTTAATAAATTAATTTATGTTGAAAATTACTTAATTTATTATATTAAAATATTTTAAAATTATTATCATATATTTTACTGTTCATTACTGAAAAAATTTAATTTGTTAACAATTTTAATAGATAATTAAAATAAAAAAATCAAATCAATCAAACAATCCATTAAATCAAATCAAATTAAATTATTTATTTAATTAATTATAATTAATCAATTAATTGTAACAAAATACATTAAAGTTAGTATAACTATTTTAGAGATACACGGTATAATTTGATGTCTCCTCAAATTATATTATATCTATAATAACATTTTTTTAATTTTCTATACATTATTATTCATTTTATATTCAATTATTTACTGATCTTCTATCACATTATACTTTTTCACATTTAAACAGGATAATTGTAGTGTGACGGTAAAAAAAAAAATCTGTCCGAAGTTGTATATCGTACAAAGGCAAACGACAAACAGATAACAATAACTAAATTTATATGTCACGGGTAAGTTAAGAGTACGTCCCCATCCATCAAACCAAAAAGGAAGGGTCACGAAACCTATGAGATTCATACAACAAATTACACGTATGGAAATCTTAACTTGCAGTTATAATAGATGGATACGTATACAATTGGTTTCCAACTAATATGCATTTTATGGTTGCGCTATTATTAGCTAAATTTTATTATCTTCAAGGTTTTGGACCAACAACACGATATCCGTATAATTATGTGCATTTTTATCATCTACAACAGCCGTTGGATCTACTCTCTTCAATGCATTTCTATACTTATTTGCATTTCTATCTCTCTCTTAGTGCTTTAATATTTGGTAGATAAACAAATTGAGAGGGCCTGAAATTGTAAGTGGCTACTATTTACCACCAATTAATATACATACAAGTGATATAACCATGGTAATTACTTTCACATTATTCCATTAATATAGGGTCACTTTACCATTTATATGTGGATGCACTTTGACACTCATATGAAGGGGACTTTGATGACAAAAACAGTTGTTAGGTTAGTTTGATAGTTTAATTTTTCATAAAAACAATCTGTTCATTTGTGTTGTACAAAACCCTGCCCGCGCTTATATCTTTCTGAGTTAAATTTGTTTCGAGTACCTATAAATACAATGATGTTCGTTTTAATCTTTCAAAATAAAGTTGTTTCCTTTTTAATCTATGTTTATGTAAATATGTTAGATGTTATTATTGTCCTTCACACAAATTATATCTTTCTTTTTTTTTTTCTTTCATTTAAGAAAATAGGTATCACACATGACCTATTTACATAAATAAGATATCAAAAACAATTATTCTTATTCAATACCCTACCTATAAAAAATAATCATACCTCAACAGAAATTGTGTTAAGCATTAAGATTATTTGCATTGATATATGGTTTGAATAAAGAATTCTCTTTTTAGTATAACATTTGTCTGATAAGGTAAACTATTAGATGAATATATGGTTTGTATAAAGGTTTTTTTTTTAGTATAACATTTGTCTAATAAATTAAACTATTAGATAAATATTATGGATTTTATTACGTTAATAATAATATTTTTCTATTAGATTAACATTTTATTATTTGTTAAATAAAAATTATATTAAAAGATGTAAACCCAACCTGGCTCTAATTGATGATACTGGGTCAGTTTGTTACAATTTTTTTTTTAAAAAAAAGTCATTTTTGTAATAAAATAATTTAGTGATTATTTTTTAGAAATTATAAAAACACAGAAACTAATTTATGTTTAATTTTATGAGAAGCCATTCACTATAACTTCTGATTTTAATCAGATTTTAGATTCTTTAACTTTTGATAATTTTGAAAAGTTAAAACAAACACAGAAAAACTTTAAAAGTATTTAAAAAGATATATTTTTTTTTTTACAAAAAAGTTGTAACAAACCAGGCTCATTATATGATTTTTTTAATGGCAAAAAAATCTTTCTCTACAAAATAATAGTATTTAAGGGATGAATTTAACGGAAAACTCGCTGTCATTTGTCAGTATAAAGCATATCATATTTGTTAAACTTCACATTTATCAAATATGTATCCTTCACATTATTGTAATATATTTTTATAACTTCATCTATTTTATATTGCACCCACTTAGATACACACTTAAAGTTGTGCTACATTTAAAAAAAAAAAAGCAAAATAAGTTTGTAATGAATGAGGTATTAATTGATTGATATTTTAATTTATTTAAACAGTATATAATCATAATGTGTTAATTGTTTTACGAAATTTTGGTAATCACAAATCAATATTGAATGCCAAAAAATTGCATTAATTAAGCATATAATATATAATTGGTGAAACATTATCAGAATTTAGATCAGTATCAATGAATACTAATTCATTTATGTTAATCCATATATAGCAATTAACATGGATTATTGATACAAATGGGAAAATAAAATACACACACTTTCCAAAATATATGACTTTTAATGAAACGTACGTGTGAAAAAATGATTAATATGAGAAGTTCAGCTTTAATTTATTTTTTTTTGAATTATTGCATTGTGTAAGAGTTTATCTTTAACCGTTTTCTAAATATTACATAAATAAATTTAATTATACATTTTTTATTATTATATCATAAATATGAAATATTTATCTCTTTATAATGATTAATTTCTATAAAAAAAATGACTGATTGACCATCTTTAATTAAGTATTTCTTTTTATCACATTTTTTCATCTACATAATTTGAATATGAACTAACATTATTTTAAATCTTATATAAATGAAATATAGGTTTGAAAAAAATTATATAGTTAAATGAGCTTTTTTTTCATCTTTCACTAAAATGATTTTTTTATAAAGTAAAAAAGCACCATGAAAACAATAAAGGTAGAACTAAAATATTATATATATATTATTCAAATCTTCTTATTATTGGGCTGATCTTCATAGTTTTTTTTATGAAAAATATTTAATTTCAATTCATGTAAAATCTACTCTAAAATTACTATAATTGTACAACGTAAATAAAGTTCCTATTTATGTGCTTGGCCGAATTCGTTATGCAAATCAATGTTATATATCCATCATTCAATAAATATGACTGAGACCAACTGACTTTGAAAATTGTCAGCTAAATAAAACATGAAGGTGGACTCTTCACACTTGATCTTATTGGTTCGGTGAAGTTTGGTTTGTTTATTGCACCTAGATGATCACGCTGTTCCTAGAATCTGGTGGAGATAGTTAAGTATCTCGTTTTAAATGAACGATACTTTCTCCTTATGAGTTTATCTCAATTTTTTTTTTATCAATAAGATAGTTATAAAGTTTTCACTGTATGTATTCTTTGTACGTGTTCACGAAAGAGTAGATATTTTTTTTATAACATAATTTTTTTATACTCAATAATAGGAATTCGAATTTCTAACATTTTTTAATGATAAAAGTAGCTAACACTTGTTCAATCTAGTGTTGATTTTATGTCAATTGTTTGGTACACCTTTATTACAAAGAGTTTGACGGTTGTTAGAGTTCCATAACCACTGATCCACTTCTTGATGAATACCACTCTTTGGTTTAGATACAGTGAATTGCAGTTTTTTTTTAGTGTTTCGTATTTGAAATTCAATTTTAAATGTTTATTAATTTAAGTTAAATTCAAGATAGTTATTATAAAAATTAATAAATATATATATAAATAACAGTATAAAATTATTTATATTATCAATATATTTAAAGTAAAGTTTAATATAATTTTAAATTGTGATTTAAATATATGACTTTTAAAATATATATTATAAAAATTAATAAAATTATTATACATAATAAGTTTTGATTTGATGATATGTTGTAATTTAATGATATTGTATAAAATTATTTTACATTAATTTTTTCTTGAAAGTACATTATTTATTTATTTATTTATTTATTCCATTGAGAAAACCTAAATTTAAAATACTATTTGATTAAAAAAAAAAGTTGTTTATCACTTCAACTAATAAGCAAAGGGGAAACTTTTTAGATATGCAAACTAAATCTTCAGTAAATTATAATGTATACGTGAATTAAAATATCCCTTATATACTCTTTTTAATAAATTTGGCTTATAAGGAAAATGTCTGCCACAATTATTGAGTTAAGTACTCTCGCACAATACATGCACGTATGATTTATTACAATCTTTTTTTTTTCTCGAAGGAATTGTTTGAAGAGAAAATAAGTTAGTTATTGTTATTCAATAAAAATAATAATTACATGTATAGTTATATTAATAGTGATTTTTAATTAGTTGGTTTTGTAAATATTTTTGCTTAAGATAATTATTATAAAATTTAATAAATAATAATCTAAAATCTATTTAAATTTTGAATGAATAGAATATTTTCTCTCTGATAAAACAGGAAAAATAGTAGTTTCTAATTGGATAACCATGCTATTTCAGCAGTTACATAACTGCATAGGCTTGTCCTGCTATAACTCTGTCTCATGTCTCCTCTTGCATGGTTCTGTTATTGGCTCCTCCACTTCTACACACAATTAAATGTGATATTTAATTTCAATCAATCACCTCTCTCTGTATTGCTTTTTCTCACTTAAAAAAGTTCCCATCTCTTTAAATTGGCTATATATATATAACTACCCCACTACCCGAGCCTATGCTCAAAGTGAAGAACCACCTCACTTAGTTTTAGGTTGTATGTTTGAATTGTGAAGAGAGATGAGCAAGAGAGCAAGGAGTCCAAGGTTGGAGTTGAGGCTGAACTTGTCCCCACCAAGGACAGCAACCTCAATGTCTTTTTCCGACATGTCCTCGGAGTCTTCGATGTCGTCCCCGGTTTCAGTACAATCGTTGGAGAGCTCGTGCGTGTCTTCAGAGGCCGAAGAGACAAGGGCCATGCTTCTCGTAGGTTGTCCTCGATGCCTCATGTATGTAATGTTATCGGAGGTTGATCCCAAATGCCCCAAGTGCAAGAGTACTGTGTTGCTTGACTTCCTCAACAACGACGAAAATACCAAGAAGAGTAGCAGCGAGTGAGTGAGGTGTTGTGCACGCTCCAGGACCAGGAAGATTAACCACTCCACCTAGCTAGTACCACAAAAAGGTTGTTTATTTTTCTTCGATTTCGATCCCTTTCCTAGTTAATTAGAGTAGATTTGGCGTTTTCCTCTCCTGTTTCCTTGTGAAATTTGGCTCTGTTACTTGCGGTACATGTACAAGACGGATTAACGGAAGAGAATTTAAGTTTGGGTGTTATGCAGGGAGGATTTGTGTTTCAATTTTATCCTTCTTTTGAGTTGTTACTATTATATGTCTGACCTTCTAGTCTAGTCTAGGTACTATTTGCATAAATTCTTCCATAATAAGAAATAATAAAATAAAATATATTTTTTTAAGTAGGTAAAAATTAATTTATTTATTTTAATTTTTATATAATTACACTAGAAGAAATTTTAAAATTAGTTATAAAATAATTAGCTATAATATTTTAAAATTAATAACTATTTCGTAACTAATTTATAGTAAAAATAATTAGCTACAAAATTCTTATAATATTGATGATAGTAAGAAATAAGTAACAAATTAATAAAGAAAATTATCTTAATTAATTTTTAATAAAATTTAAAAATTTGTAACTATTTTCTAAGTAATTTGTAGTAATAAGAAATATAAATAAATATAATTTAAATTTAGTTAGAAAAAATAATAACTAATTAATAGTTAATTAGTTGAGATTTAGCTACTAACTTAAAGATAACTAAAATTAATAACAAAATTAAAAGATCTTATAGTATTATCTCGTATCACTTTTTAAAAATTAATTTTAATTTATCTATAGACTAATTTCAACTTATAAAATAAATTTAATTTATTACACTTTTATTTTATTTTCTTATAGATGTGAAATTTATTTAAACAAAATTTATGGTTTAATAGACATTTTTATAAATATTTAAAAAGGAAAAAATATATTAAATTTTTTGAAAAATTATATCAAAATTCAGTACGTAAATTAATTTTAATTTATAAAAAAAATATTTTTTTAAGGAAGTTCGGAGACTAAAATTGAATGGCAACATAAATTAATTTAGTTGTGTGAAATAGATACATAAATAATTTTTGTATCATCCTTCTAGTTAGGGCCTCACTTTTTGAGGAGTCAATTATTAAAATGACGGGAAGTCATATAGTTGTTGGGAATTCAATATTACTACCCTAAACTTTCAAATTAGCAATAAGTAATCTAGACAAAAGCACGGTCCATGCTTTTATTTTACATTAAAAGTTTACAAAAGGAAGACACACCTCCTTTACTGGGAAAAATCACTAGCTTTAACAAAGATTATAGAGGAATTTATATATCACTTACTAATAGAAAAAAATTGATAATCAAACTCAAGTATTAATTTTCGTAAGTAGAAGATTCAACTAAATATATTGATTCTTGCTAGCTTATGGTTGATGTTTTGCTTTAAGACAACTTGAATATTTGAATACTATATTAAGTATTCAATTAATTTGAATTAATTAAGTTATATAACATTATAACATTACTAAGTTAATTTAAGTTTAAAATAAATTTGCTAGAGTGAGGTGTTAGATCTATGAATCAAATATTATATTATTTTATTTCTAGATATAAAATCATTTTAATTAATTTATATTTATCATAAAAATTAATTAATTTAATTAATAACATGTTATCAATTTAAATTGTTTTTTTAAAATTATTATTAAAATTATTGAAACTTATATTTTTTCACCTAATTAATTAATGTATGACAAATATTTTTTTATCTTTACAAGAAATAATAGATTTATTTTATTAATTTAACATATTTGTCATAAAATAATTAAGAGTATTTTAGTAAAAAATAATCAATGAAGAGACCATTGAAAAAAAAACATTATAAAAAGTAATAAGAAATTTTAAAATAAAATCTTAATTATCGAAACAAAATTAGTACTTTATACGGACATCCGAATTTTAATTAATTAATAAAAATTAACCTTCAACATGTCTTTTAGAATCTGTGGGGGTTTAAATTAAGTCTTAATTAACTGTTGTTTAATTTTTAAAAGAAAAACTTAGGAAATTTTTAAAAAATGAATCCGCTGCAAATTAAGAATTTAACGATACAATATACATTTCTAATATCCATCGATTGAATGTTTTTAAGGTTGTGTTTTTTAAAATTATTTTATCATTAGAAAATAACTCAAATTTTGAGATTCACTTCAGTTGAAAAGACAAGGGTACAGGATTTGATACAAAATTTTACAGAATATTTTTATTTTTCTTTATTCATTATTTGTATAAAAAGAATATTTTGCTTTTCTATTTTTTATTTTAATTATAAAAAATAATTAATGTGAAAATAAAATAGTATTTTTGTAATTAAAATTGTTTGAATTTGTGTACTTAACTATTAAATATTTATGAATTTTATTTTTCTAAAATAAAAATATCATATGAAGAAAATAAAATAATAAAATATTTATTTTTCAATTTTTTATTTTTAGTTTTGAAAATAAGTGAAATAAAAATAAAATATTAATTTCATAATTAAAAATAAAAAAAAATATCCTCAAATTAGAGACATGTCAGACATTTTTTAAATTATTTTATTTCTCAATTATTTAATAAATTGTATTAATTATTTATAAATATGTTTTTTTATTATGTTTATTATTAGGTATTAGGGAAAGGATAATGAATTTTAATAGTTTTATTATTGAGTATTTGAATTCGTGTATTTATTTGTTGGATGGTATGCATTTATTTCTTATATTTATGAATTTTAATTTTTCAAAATAAAAATATTTTTTATTTTTAATTTTGTAAATAATTAAAGTAATTACTTTATAATATTTTATATTATAAGAAAGGAAGTCTGACTTTGCTTTTTGGCATACTATTCTTAAATGAGTGACATTTTCATATTATATATTTATTATTTAATAGATCACTGAAAAATGCATTGTAATTTGTGCATTCTATTTCAAGCATTGAAATTTTTTTAATGCGATTTTTAAAATTGGAGATTTTTTTGTAATATGTCATTGTAATTGAGTTTTTTTTTCATATAGGTCATTGAAAAGTCTTATGTATGGTAATTAGTTCATTCTATTTTTAATAATTATTTAATATGTTTTTAAATGAGAGGCTTTTTTTATAATCTATATTTTATTGTTTAACGAATCATTGAAAAGTCTTTATTGTTATTATATCATTCAATATTTTCTACATGATTTTTTCAATACAATATTTTCTACATCATTTTATTGATATATATCATATGTCAAGACTTATTGTAACATTCTTTTACATTCCATTTGTTTACTATCCATTTTTCTTAAAAATATGTTCAACACTTTTTTTATCATATTATTTGTGTTGGTTAGGTATAAAATTTAATTTAACAAATTATTATAATTTACATCTAACAAAAATGGCCTCGCATAGGTAAATGAACTAGTTATTTGAAAAGTAAAGATTAATTCATGGCTCAGTCGATGGCAGTGTAGGTCATGACTGATGATTGTAGACAGATCGGGAGACTGAAGCCTCAAGACATCTGTGGTGGCTGCGATTGTCATGGCGATGGGAGGTGCAAAAGGGTTGTAGAAGAGGATGAGTTCAAACCACACGAAAGCAATGAATTAGTTAGGGTAGTTGAAACCTTTAAGACGTCATGAGGAAAAGGCTATAAGGTGGTGGTAGAAGCGGGGTCATAATCGTAGTAGATGGTTGAATCGTCGAAGGTTTGTAGTTCCTTGTGCTCACAATAGGGAGAATGAGAAAACGTTACCTAAAGATAACACCAATGTTCGAGCAAAAACTGCAAGAGGAGGCTCGAGTGTCGGTGGTCGCCACCTATTTAGCTATAGCAAGAAAGGAGTGAGAAAATAAGGTTTGGGAGGTACCTAGTGAACAAGTCTCCCTTATACAACCTTGATTTTAGTAGAAAAAATTGTTAATAAATTATGAATCACATGGATGACGTAGCGAGTAACACGTTGCATGTGGTTAACATAGCAGGTACTATCGCTCCCGCAAGATGCATGAATTGGATGCAGGTGACCTCGCCTTGATATAGACGCTGTGGGGTAGCCTTGAGTCATGGTTGGGTGAGTTAATCTAGTGGCTAAGAATTATTTGAGGTTGGAGTTTCAACTTGCAAGCTTACATTGGAGAACCGGAGGCTAGGGTTTGGTCCAAAATAATTAAAAAAATTTGAGGTGTGCTAACAAAACTTATTACAAATTATAAAATTAGAAGAGAAAAAATGAGATTAATAAAAATTTATTATTATAATAAAATTTGTCTAATAATGAAGAATTTTCAAAAGAATGTTTCGGTAACATTTTTTCTTGCAGATGTGTTGGTGCAATGGTATTTTGAGAAAATAGTTGATAAGTAAAATGCAATGGATCATAATGGTTGACAAGAGAGGAGTAATAAAATAGCTAGCCGAATCTAGTGATGTAGCGCTAGAAACCATATAGTGTTAAAATTTTAACATTTTTGGAAATTAGTTTACTAGATGTATAAAAATTTTAACATTTCCAAAATTTAATTTCTAGAACGTGTATAATACATTTTAAAAACTAAATTCTAAAACAGTGATATATTTGTAAAAGAAATACATTTTGAAAATTAATTTAAAAAAATACAAAAACACAAAAGGAAGCGGGGAGAGAAAGCAAGAGTACAAATGGAATCCTTCCATGTAGTTTTTGCAACATGGATTAGCTGGATCCGAATCGGATTGGAGCTATCCTAGAGACAGTCCATGGGCCAACCCGTGGGTATGGCTGGTGGTAAGCCCTCCAAGTTGGGCCTTGGCCTCAAACTGAAAGAACAAAACATTAAATAAATTCAATTTTCTAATAAAGTAGGAATTAATATTTTAATTATAATGACGGTGGTTCCGCGAGGAGAAAGATGCAGGCTTTTGGATTTAGTGGAAGTTTGGCTAAATTGGAGAAGATCCATGTATATCAATATGAAATATAGTAGTAATAAATAAGGAATCCGTTAAGCTGGATAAAGCAACATGTTCAAGTAGGTATTTATTCTATATTTTGAAAACAATACTACTAAGATTTATACACGATATGAAATGAATGCTGAAATTTGTGTCCACACACACGGTAACTTTATTGGTTGACACCTGACAATGACTTTTCTTTTCCGTAATCCAAAGCATGTGATATATAGAAGAAAAATAATAATAAAAAAATTCAGGTGCCTAAACTGACCAAGTCTCGGGTCAAGCTTTCTGACGCGTTGAACTTTGACACATTTATGCTCCATTCACGCCCCTTAACTGAACTTACTCACACTCTTCTTTCTTTAATCCACAAAACCACTTTCCACGCAACATCTTTTCCCCACTTGGTATAAAACCTCACTCCACCCTCACCTCTTTCCCACACCAATAACCAAAATCAAAATCCACTCCCCCGACCAAAACGCGCAACACGCGACACACTCTTCCGTCGAGAGTCCAACGTTGTAAAACGACAGCGAACTAATGGGCGTTCTCAGCGAAGACCCAAACCCGGTTGTGATCCGCGAAGTTTGGGCCTCTAATTTGGAATCCGAATTCGAACTCATCCGCGAACTCATCGATCGCTACCCTTTCATCTCGATGGACACCGAGTTCCCCGGTGTCGTTTTCCGGCCACACGTGGACCCCACCAAGCCCTACAACCACCGCAACCGCCGCCCCTCCGACCACTACCGCCTCCTCAAGTCCAACGTCGACGCCCTCAGCCTCATCCAGGTCGGCCTCACCCTCACCGACGCCGCCGGCAACCTCCCCGACCTCGGCGCCGCCGGGAACCGCTTCATCTGGGAGTTCAACTTCCGCGACTTTGACGTAGCGCGTGACGCCTACGCGCCGGACTCCATCGCGCTTCTCCGGCGCCAGGGGATCGATTTCGAGCGCAACGCTGCCGACGGCGTCGACTCCACGCGCTTCGCGGAGCTCATGATGTCTTCGGGGCTCGTGTGCAACGACGCCGTGAGCTGGGTCACGTTTCACAGCGCGTACGATTTCGGGTACTTGGTGAAGATCCTGACCCGACGGAACTTACCGACCCGGTTGGAGGAGTTCTTGGAAGTTGTGAAAGTGTTTTTCGGAGACAACGTTTATGACGTGAAGCACATGATGCGGTTCTGCGACACGCTCTATGGCGGTTTGGACCGCGTTGCACGGACCCTTAACGTGGACCGCGCCGTAGGGAAGTGCCACCAGGCTGGGTCAGACAGCTTGCTGACCTGGCACGCGTTTCAGAAGATTGTTGACACTTATTTTGTAAAGGATGAGCACCGAAAACATGCCGGTGTATTGTTTGGATTAGAGGTCTTCTGTTAATTAAAAAATTATAAAGCATAAAATAATAAATATTCAATTGATTGATTATTTTATTTGTTGGATCATCTTATTTTGTTTATTATTTTGCGCTAATCAACAACTAAATTACTAGTTCTCATATGGTGCATGGAAATGATAATTTACCTTTTGATATCTCTAATTTTTTTATTGGAGTAGAATTTTCATCTGCTAAATGTTGGATGCCTTGTTGCTTAAATTAAAATTAAGACTTGACAATTAAGTAAATTACAGTGTCAAGTAAGGTATTGTAATTGGCGTATGAAAGGAAAACCCAAATTAATTGGTGAATATTATTCTTTAATAGGTTGATTCTCATGCATCAGCCAAAGCAGATTCTCGCGTAATTATCACGTATTGAACGCAGGAGCACAAAAGCATTGTGATTGAAGCCTTGAAGGTGAGTTTGTATACTTTGTACCCAATTTCACCTTTTATTGGTATCCTTACCATATTTCTCTGGTGTCTTCATGATTGTATTGTCAATAATAGGTTGACGATCTAACCGGGGACAGAATGAGAGTTCTCTCTACCTAATTTCTGATGATGTATTTTGAACGTAATTTGAAAAAACTATGGATTTATTGTTTTTACTTGTTTGATTGTTTTCAACCTACTATTGCCAGAGTTTCAATTGTGAATTGGTGTTGCTTCGTTGAGTTCGAAGAATATAAGGGTGCCTGACTGCCTGTAGCTGCAAGCAGTATTTTGCTTTGAATTTTGTTTATATAATTATAATATCTTCGTTCTTATGTTTTTAATGGAATTTTCATTCCATGACTTGATAGATTTAAATAATTAAATATTCTCAATGTAAAATGATAGTGGTAAACTCCACTCATTTTATGTACACTAATTGATTGCTTTTCACACTTAATTGTGGATGCATTTCTTTTAAATAATTTTTTCCCCACCAACATGCCATTTTTCAGGAAGGAAATTTGCAAGCTAATCTGTTTGTGTGACATAAATGATAAATGTTAAAAGCAAATGTTGGACTTATAATATGCCTTGCAAGTTGGTAGTATGCCGATTTTTCAAACTGGTATGATATTTAGTTATTGGTTAACTTAGATTAAGGTTATTATCTGTAACTATTTTCAATGCATGTTATATGTATAGGATTGTATTATTTCATACCTGCAGTTTTCTACTTTCTTTATCTGATTATCTTCTTATTTCAATCAACATGGTTGTGTTGTGGCACTAAGACTTACAAAGAAAATATACGTGTATATGATTCTTTTGTGATCTTGAGGTCCTGAGGATATTTATGCTTATGTTATGAGGCAAAGAATCTTCTGATTGTAACAGCATGCTCTCAAGTAAGTTACTTTTAAGGATCCTCTAAAGATTGCCTAGTTTCATGGAGTACAGATATAGGACAAATTGGCATATGTATGTGCTTTTGTGCCATGCTTGTGAAGGACCACCTACTACTTCCTTGAATCTTACCACTTGTAACACTCTGGTTTGTTTTTAATTGGATTTCATTTTACTGTCCCATTTTTCTAAATTAGTACTATCAGTTTTGCTTGATGATGTTGCAATGATGACTGATTAATGGCTTGGTCAAGAGAGTAATTTGATCGTTTTTTTTCTGATATAATGGATTTATGGATCTTCTCTCTAATGATCTGGGTGCAGATTTTTATTGCAGATATTTGGAAAATTAGTCATTGATTTCTAGTGTCATTCTAAGATATTTTCTCTTTAATAGAAAGGACTGTTGCAATGATGCTTTTAGTTGCTGTTCATGACAGGGAAATTGAATCAAAGTTTCCCATTCAGCCATGACTTTTGGTACTATTCTCAATGGCTCTGGTTTTGGTTGGTCAGACTGGTTACGTGTTTGTGTGTTCTTACTATCCACACCCCACCTCACCCCTTTTGTATAACAGTGATTATGAGAGGCGTGTTTATGGAGTTTAAAATCCTTGATCAAATTCTGGCTTCTTAACATATGCAAGCAGCTAACTTTAGGAGATGCCTTCCAGTATTTAAAATGCTTTCTCTTTAGTTTTGAATTCTGACTTAGCTCTTTAGTTATATAGGTGTTACTAATCGATGCAAATGCAATGTTAATCTCATATCATATGACCTAAGGAATTGTACTTAAAGTGCATTGGAATCAGTCTCTAATAAAAGAAAGGTGACTAATGACCAGTATCATCAGTATGTTTTGAAGTTTTGAAGTTGCAATGTTGCATAATTAGTTTTGAAGTTTTGGAGAAGTGCACAGTATCATCAATATGTTTGGTTGGCATATTGGGATTTTGTCTTGTTATGGTTATATTTGTCTTTTACTCAGCTTTTACTAACTAGTTGTCTTTTTATATCAGTTGTTACTTGTTAGATAAAATTACAAAATAGAGGATCGAAAATTGATATACCGTTATTCCTTGTATGTATGGAGGAGGATAAAACAATCAGTTTCTTTTCTTTGTATTATGCCTTTTTTATAGCATGCTGGTCCTTCCTCGCCAACGAAATGATGTAGATTAGGCAGTTTACTTTGTTAAAATTTTGGTAATTTAAAAAATGAAAATTATGTTTAGGAAATGAAAAAAATAAAAAAAAATGTGTTATTGAATGATTCTAAAATCTCTTACAATACTATCGACTAATTGTCCTAAATGAAAAAAACATTAAATGTTTTTCATGTTTTCAATTAATTATTAACTATATTTATTTTTATTTAATACTGTACTCATAATGTAATATGAAAATTATTAGAAAGATGTCCTAGGAAAATGTAATGAATAATGTTGATTTCACACCTTTCTGTGTGGAAGAGTGATAAGAAACAAAGAAAAAATAAAATAAAGAGGAAAAGAAAATATAATAGATATATCAAAATGCGATAGGAAATACAAAAAAAAAGAGAGGAAAAGTGTTAAGTAAATATAAAAATTGAGGTAAAAATCAATTGTTATTTTGTGGGTTTTGGTTCTTATTAATTTTTTTTAGTTTTTTTCTTTGATGTTATTATTTTAGTTTCTATAAAATTGTAAATATTTTACCAGTCTTTTTTTTTTTGAAAGATTTTGATTTTAGTTTTTTTTATTTAGAAAATATCATTTTTTTCCATATATGTTGGTTACATCATTAAATAATAATAACAACAGGGATTAAAACTAAAAAAATTTATTAAAAACTAAAATAGCAAGAATTTTTTCTAAGGGTTAAAATTGAAATAGATGTATATTATTAGAATTAAACATTTAGTTCAGCTTATTTTATTTTTCTATGTTTTATGTATTCAATTGAGTAATAATATTTTAAAAAAATATTTATTTCTTTTTACTGAGTTGTCATTATTTATTATAAGAAATACAAAAATCTCTTAACAATCGTTTTCTTTTATTCGGTTATAATTAATTGGTAAAAAGATTGTTAAAAAATCATGTTAAATCAACGTATGGAAATGTTATTTTTAATTTATAGAAAATATATTTTACTTTGTTTTATTTTTTCTTTTATAAATATTTATAAAAAAATTATCTGAAGTAGACCTCACTTTCTTTCAATTTCTATAATATATTATTAAATATTATAAGATAATAATATTTATTTAAGGATAAAACTTGAATAAAAATTTAGTATTGTATTAAAACTAAAAAAAATCAATTAACATATTATTTTTGTAATACTAAAATGTCAATCAATTTAAAATGATCGAAATAAAAGTAAAGAATTGTGGTAATTAATTAAAATAAGTTGTCAAATCAACCTATATGTAAAACGTGAAAATAAATTATCTTGTGTAAAAATATCAATTACAGTTGTAGGTAAAAAATAGGTTGTATTCAACTTACGTGTGGAATGTTTGGACCTTGGAATCTGAAAAACAAAATGGTGGAATATAATATTTATAAGCGGCTAGACATTTTAAATTTTTTATCCTTTATTATTAGTCAAGTTAACATTCTTAAATATATTATTCGAGATGTGCAAGTTTCACGTGCTTCTTATGGCAAGTTTGAACATTCAAACCAGATAATCATTTGAATCAAACTCGGTTTCCAACCATGATCAAATACCTCGTTGATTCAGTCACCGGTCTTGTCCTTTCATAGGCTGAACAAACTTACATGTCAAAATGGGTCACACACTTCAGCATTCCCACTACTTTCGAGTAAGGTACAATTACTTTCTAGCAAGGTACAATGAAAGTAGACAAGTATTGCATGAATCCAGCTATTACCAACTCTATATTTTATCTTACATTTATTTCTCTCTTCATATCTCTTTCATTTGTTATAAAAATATATGTAAGTTTTTTCTTATATAAATAACATTAGTTATGATAGTTTAGTCGTTAATGTTAAAAGTGGTATGGTTTTAGCTTATGATTTAGTTATTTTTTAAAATAAAATCTATGATTCAAAAATTGTAAATAGAAAAAATGAATATTGAACAAAACTGATTTGTACAGTTGTATGGGAATTAAGCAAACTCATTCCCACTACCAACATGGTCACGACTAGAAGACAGAAAAATAAACTCACTCCAACAAATATGTCAGCTTTATGAATTTCTATAGATCTATCAAGTTTACATTGAAAATGGAAATGGATCATTTGGAGGTTAAAATTGATCAACAATAGACTGTGGATATCTTTTGTCTTCAAAAAAATTGAAAAAAAAAAAAAAAACCCTTTCAAGTCGGCTTTAACCCTTTTCCCATTATGTTTTAGGAGTTCTTAGATTATTGTCCCTTTTATAGGATGCTAAGTCAGTAATTTATGCTTCATGGATGAAATATGCATGAGATGAGAAAAAAGATTATAGAGAAAATATATTTATTTAATATTGAATTATGTGAACCACTAAAAATGAAGATACTTACTTATTGATGTTTGATGAATGAACATGCATGTTTTTGCTCTCGAAGAAGGATCTCCAAACAAAATAATGAAGAGAAATGTTTGTTTAAGCTTTAAAACTTAGTGGTTAAAGTAGAAAAACAATTCAATTTTAAGAAAAATATAAAGAGAGAGAAAGTGCAATATAAAATGAAAAAATAGTTCAACTTTTGATATAAATATATAATGCTAACACATGTATGCAGCCATGGTGACTAGATAGTTTTTATATTATATTAATAACATTATAAGTATTTATAAAAAAATATATGAAATAAAATAAAATATTTTTTTTATAAAATAAAATTAATTTATATATAAATTAATTTAAATAAGTTCTCTTATATTAGTTTATCTAAAAATTTACTTAACTTATAAATAAACTAATTTTAATTTATAGAAAAATTTATTTTATTTTTTTTCTACATTTTATTCATTTATAAATATTTACAGATAAATTTATCCAAACAAATTTATAATACACTCATTCAGCCGTACTTATCATACATACACTAAAATTTTTTTTATAGATCCAAGAAACTCATATGTCAAACTTGATAAGAAGAAAAAAATCACCATAATAGGATTTGAGAATGAAATTAAAGAAAAAGTTGGAGATGTAAAGGAAGAGAAAAAAAACTCCAATAGAATGAATGATCTAAATGACGTTATCAAAGATGACGAAAGGGAACATAAAACTAGAGTGTAGGAAGTAGAAAATAAATAATAATCTATATTTTGTCATCTTAATATTTTTCTAAAGGTTGAATGCTTTTAACTTTATGAAATTTTTTTTATATTTTTATTTATGACTTAAATCTTGAATTATTTTGAAGTTGATGCCTATATGATATATTTGGTTATATTTTACTTATGTCACTTTATTTAAAAGATACTATATTTTTTTATCAATTATATATTTTATGATTCATAATAAGATTTGTAAAATAGTTCTTTCAATTCAAGATTCGGTAATATATATATATATATATATATAAATAAAAGAATTGGTATAGAAGTGACTTGATTGAACCTGTTACATATGTCGTATGCAGAAAATGTTATGGCTCTTGATTTGATTGGTACATATTGAGAACAATTTTACAAGCAAAGAAGAGAGGATCCAAAACCCCTAACACCTCAAGCCCCTCTTTCTTTATTTCAGCATATCTTGGATTGGAGTGGAAGTTTAATTTGGGCCCATGAAGGAAGCATCACGGCTCGGAATTAAATGGTAGATTCATAATATCTATTATTTTCAATTTAATTCTTTGGCTTTTGGGTTATGGCTAATATAGAAGAAAACTTATTTTCCTTTGTAGTAATTCCTCTGGTTGCAAGAGTAATCTTTATTATGTACATAAACAAAGAGAAATTGGGCGTTTCCATCAGTGCTTAGTCAGAAACTAAAAAGAAAGCCATATATTAATGAAAAATATAAATTACGTATTAAAATTACACACTAAAAAAGTCATATATTAATGAAAGATATTATGTATTAAAATTTATTTTATTAATATATTTTTTAAGAAAAAATAAAAAATAATAATAAATGTTATGAGTTTATATTAACACTATGATACTAATAATATGATGTATCAGTATATAGGTTTTAATATTTCTTTGGTCCATTAAAATATGCATTTTTATTGTTTTGATCCTTTAAAAATTTTCTTGTTTGCTCGTGTCTTTATTATTATTTTTTTAGTCCTTGACCTGACACTCATACCTAAATCCTAAATCTACAAAATTGTAAATCTTAAACATAGATTTTTCTCATATTAAAACGTTTTTATTTTAGTTATCATATTTAGGAAATATTAGATCCATTTTCTAACTCCGATTAGTCAGGTCATCACTTATTTAAAAACCTTAACAGGAGTTAAAATATAATTTTTTTAATAGAGATACAAACAAACAAGAAAATTTTTAGAGCAACAGAACATAAAAACACATTTTATAAGAAATTAAAAGATTAAGTAATGTATATTAATTCTTTGTAGCAACAAAATTATTTCTTAAATTAACAAGTCATGCTATTATTTTTTGTTTTTCACGTGTTATTCTTTTAAAAATAATTTTGTTTGACACACGCTCTAATAAATATGGGCATAAAATTTTGGTTTATCTTTCCTTTTGCTAGAACCAATTCATATGGGTAGATCATGCTACTATTATAGATTCACAGTATCAAAATTCATAGTTTAATTTCTTAGACAAAAATTATACCAACGTGGAGACAAATCAAATGCGCATTACCATGCACGACTTTGTTTTTGTTTTTGTTTTACTGTGACTATGTTCATGTTTGGCAAACTTTAATTTTTAGAGAATTTTCTTAGTTTTTTTTAATAAAATTTGATTTATAAACTATTTCAAATATAAAATAAGACAATCCAAATACACGTATATAAAATTTGATATTGAGATTTCATAATTCAAGTTTCACAAAAGTCCTTTGGGGAAACTTCGCTCCCTTAAATTGAGGATCGTCCTTGTTGGATGCGAAATTGTTGTCCTAATCAAATTAGCCCATCCGCTAATAACGCTTTCTTCACTGAAAAGATAAAATACAAGGTACACTTTATTTAAGTTTTGGTACTTGTAGGTATGAAACAAACTATAATACTTTCCATTCTAAGCTTTCACATCTATGGCCCATATGATACCTATCCTCTAACTCTATTTGATACTTTAACTAACTATTAATTACTTTTCAAAAATAAATGCAATGATTCTAACCTATGAATCAAGTTTTATTATTAATCAATTGAATTATGTAAAACAGCTTGTACGGTTATTTAATGACAAATTATATATAACTTTTACCACAATTATTATCAAAATCAATAAATTTATCCTATGTAATAATTTATAATTAAATAAACATAAAACTATTTTACATTATGCATAATTTATTCTATCTAATTAATATAATTTTAATGATTTCATCTTACAACTTTTAAATAGTAATGTCACTGTATAATTACTGTTAAAGAATATATTAATTATTTGTTTTATCTATTATATTAAGTGACATTATTAAAAAAATTGAGTTGAAATCATTAAAAATTATATTAATACTATTATCTAATTACAAAATATTATAGATAAAAAGACACACTAAGTGTATCTTAAAAAATTGAAACTATAACTTATTTAAATATTATTATTTTTTAAATAAGTGAGGGTTGGTTAATAAAACTTTGTATAAGCATACCACTAATAATATGTTATGACATGAGCGTTGTATAAACTGTTATTATAATCAAATTCTTGTAAAAAAGTGACACCTTGTATAATAATTATATTATAAGAAGAAATTTTGTACTAATAATATGTCAAAACTAATTGAACCTCACATGTGAATACGATAAATTAAGAAGTTGTAATTGCAACTTAAAGTATACATGTAGCAATCGGAATCCCTATATGCTAATCCTATCTGGGAGCAATTAGAAGAAAGATGCACGTGTCCTTCAAACATGGCTCTAAGTTGAAACGATAAATTAAAAGCTTATATTTAGCGCCAAGAAATTCCATTCATCAACAAAAGTGAGCATCTAGCAAGTAGCCCGAAATGCATTTATACATATTGAATGCACAATTACTCCTAATAAATGGTGGTTTGAAAAAATCTCGAGCTTCTATTGATTAATTAATCATTTGCATTAAAAGTAACATACAGAACCAAATGAAGAAAAAATCAATCAAACCATTATCTCTTTTATATATACCAAGCTCCCACTTTCCATACTTTTCAACCAAGCCCCAATTTCAACCCCACATACTTATATCGCGCACTACAAATAAAAGAATGAATAAGGAGCCACTTTAAAACCATGATGTTTACATGCATCTTCTTCCCACGCGTGAATTCAATGCCTGCACATGGCTAGACGCATGTGTGGGCTATCTTAATTAGTTAGCTATAGCAAAACATCCATTGCCATAGAACAAGAAAATTGTGTGAGCACAAAAAATCTCTATAGAAACAACCAACATAATAACACCGGCGTTGATCTTACTATAAACTTTTCTTTTCTAATCGAGAAGAGTAAAACATGTCCATCAAATAATGAATTATTAAAATTAAAAGATGAAAAAAAATTGTTTTTGATGTAAACATTTTCAATCAAATTTAGTTTTAGTTTTTTACTTTCAAATCGAAATCTTTCAACTTCTTAAAATAGGTAACTTGTTGTTTATTATCAGTAACTTAGTGATAAAATTACATAATGGAAAAACAGAAATTATATTTATTTAAAAATGACAAATTTGATGAAAATGGTAGTGCGAGGTTCAGATGGGGTTCCCGCGAGAGGGAGCAGGAGTGGTACTAACCTTGCGAGGAAACGCTTCTTGACAGATCTCATTGAAGGCCTTAACGATGACGAGGTGGTGACACGGGGCATTCAGGTGAAGAAAGCATTGAAGAAGATCCTGAAGATCGTCCTCAGATTCGATCTCTTTCTCGAATATCATTTGGAGCATAGAGTGCCTGAAATCGTTATATGGGTTCGAAGAGTCCTTCTCGATGGCCACGCTATCCACGAGGGGGCTTCGCTTCACCAAAGCATTGTTATTCTCTATGTTGTTGTTATTGTTCTGATCGTTAAATGTCTCGGTTTCGGATATTGTTGTTGAGGTAAACTCTTCTTCGTCCGCGTTGTGCTCCACCGAAGTTGTGGAAGAAGCCATGCTGCTTAGGTTTGTGGGCTTTTGGTGAATGTGGGAGGCTTTTTTCGGTTTGGATTTTGATTTTGGGGTTGGTTCGTGCACTTCAGAAGCCTTTGCTTTGCTGCAACCACAGCTTCCGTTTGCCGTGAATACGGTTCTAAGAAGACTTTTCTTATTGGAAGACATTAACCTTAACAAACACAAAGAGAGGTGGAAGGTGATATATATATATAGAGAGATAGGGAAAAACAGAGGGGCTCTGTTTTTGCTTTTTTTGAGGTATGAGGATGGACAAAAGTGGAACTCAGTTGCCAAGGTAAATGAGGGTGTTGGTAGGATTCCTTTTCGAACTAACTTTGTGCTGAGATTTTGCGATACAAAGCAGATAAAGTGCTCAATTAAATTGGTGTGCTTGGATATGAAGGTGGGATTGGGGATAGGAGTCTCTTTCTCATATGTTTGGTGAAAATATGGATTGGAGTTAAAGGGGGTTATACGAAGCTATTTGACTTGACGTAGGAGTATAAGTGATTAATCATTTGATCAATCTTCGGGGAGAAAAGAGAAAAAATCATCACCATCACATTCTTCTTTTCGGTTTGTTTTCAATAATTAAGGAATTAATTTTCAAATGGTAAAATGTCACCTTAAGTTAGTTTGAGTAATATTAATTCTAATTTTTTAAATAAAGTTTTATGAATAAAAAAATATAGTTAAAAAAGGAGATCTTACTAAAAATTAGTCTTGGCATAGATCAATTAACAAAGCCAAGAGATACTCTATCCATATAATATATAACAAACTAATAATTATTGTATAATTACTTTTTTGAAGTAATTATTGAAAAAACTAGTATCTTGTAATTATATAACAATCTATGATACGATGAAATTTTTAATTAAATTCTTAAAATATTTCCCTTAGGCAAGTAGTGGTATACTATGATAATTCAACAACAGAACAGAGAATTCTTAATTTCCAAATAGTAATAATGCCGTCCTTACGTTATTAAATTTACAATAAACTTCTTACGTAATAAAAATACCAAAATAACCTTAAACTGAAAAAGAAGACTCTTTTATTAATAAAGTTGGCTTCCAAGGAAGCAAAGAAGTAGTACTACTATTTTGTATATTTGCATAGAGACTTATTTGAATCTTAAATTGCGTTTTCCTGCATCGACATTCTTCTACCAATCTGTTTTCTTTCGTTGTTTGCCGCTAAAGTTGTCTTTATATGGTGTCTAATATTGTGGAGCATGAAAATATTGTAATAAATAGTTTAAATAGCTTCAACCAGATATATGTAAAAGATAGTTTTATGTAGTATTAATTTAGACAAAAACCTGCCGCTTTATTTCACAAGCTACTATTCAAAAAATAGCCATAACCTACTTCCATGCCACCAGAAGTTTCATTCAAATAAATGATTTGGTATTACTTAATAACTTCTGCCGCATTCATAGGAGGACTAAACTTTTTTTTTCCTGGTGTCCATTGACACATTATATAGTATAATATTACCACTCATCTTATATATATTAAAAAATAAATATATAATTCATCAAATTAATAAAATTTATTAAATTGATTAATTTTAATTAATAATATTATAAGTTTAAATTTATTTCAGAAATATCGATAAAATTAAATAACTTAAACAATAATTAAGATTAATGACAATATTTGTAAATTTAAAAAATATTTTTTTCCACTAATGGAAATGATTTTTATCATTAATAGCCTAACAAAAATGTTTCTATTTTTATGAAAAATGAGTGAAAGTCACGTTAGTAAATTTCATAATAAATTAAAAATATATAAAAATTAATACATTTAAAGAAAGTCTATATTTCTCATAAGACTTCAATACATTTTATAACTCTATCTAATTTTAATCTTTATAAAAGGAATTTTATCGATTTTAAATTTTGACTTTTTTTAGTGTAATCTTTTAGTTATTATCACTAACTCTAATAAGTTAAAGCTAACATAACTAATAAAATGAATAATATTAATTGAAATAGTTAAAATAATAAAAAATATTTTAAATTAAGATAATTAAATTATTTGTAGTTGCTCAATTCAATTAATCAATATATTTATTATTTTATATAAATAAGATAATTACATATAATTTATTTTTATAATTTATTTTTTAATATGTTACGTAAAATTATTTTGTTTCTTTTAATATTATTCATTTTTTAATTTACTAATTTATTTTTAATATTATACTTTTTAAAAATATATATAATTTAGTTTTAATATATTATTTTTTATGTTATTTTTATATTTCGATTTATTAATTTTTACTTATTATAATATAATTATTTTATAAAATATATCTCAATGATTTTATAGTTAAATACAAAAATAAATTGAAATATAATATATTAAAATTAAATTATATCAGAATTAGTCAAAATTAATAAATTAAAATATAAAAATAATTTATTAAAATTAAATTAATTTATAAATAAATTATAATTTTTAAAAAAAATACAATGTTAAAAATAAATTAGTTATTTGAAAAATAAGAATAATATTAAAATAATAAAATTACTATTCATAATATATTAAAAAAGTAAACTATAAAATTAAATTATATGTAATTATCTTATTTATATAAAATAGTTAATATATTAATTAATTAAATTATACATTTAAAAAATACTATAATTATCTTAATCAATATTATTCTTACATCAGTACTAAACTAATTAGAGACAATAATAAAGACAGTAATAAAGACAAAAAAAAAATCATACTAATAAAACTAAATAAAACCATATGTTTCTAGTAACTAAAAAGTATTTAAATCTTGAAATATTTCATAGAAGTTATAACTTCAAGTTCAGCTTAAAGGTAAGATGATCAGAACGGAAACTTAAAATCTACCAAAACAAGAAAAATATTTATTATTAATTTTTATAAAAAAATTACATCATATTAAAAAATATATAATTTTTTATTTAAATAAATTTCTTTCCAAATTTATTTTTAAGTATCAATTCACCTGGGTAGCTTGCAGGACAGTAAAACAGAATAAAATGCTTTTTGTGACATTTATTCAACTATTTGCCACTGGCTGCTATAAATGTTAGCATACTACTCAAACACTATCTTATTTTGTGCCGGTTATAAAGATATTACAACATAGTAACTAATTGATCCTTCTGGTCGTTTTGTATTGCTAAAAAACTGAGTTGGATATTAAATTTACAAGACCGTTACATGTTCTTTAACAACAATAGAAATAATTTTTTCAACAGTATAGTAAGACCAGAAAAAACAATTCGTAAGTTTACATGTGGCCCTTCTTCAATCATTTGCACTTTTTTTTAAGTGCAGAAATAATAGGTCTTGCCGTCTTGTCCGTAACTCGCTTTGAGTTTTTGACATTAAAGTCTCACTAACTTGTTTCTTTATTAGATGCATGAACATATTGTTCATTGATTATGTCATCAGGGCTAAAATTATTCCATCACGCGTTTATATAATGTGCATGCATATGGAAGATTTACCACGTGTATGGAAACTGAATTTCCAAATTGAATTGGAGGCCAATAAATTAATTAACTTGATACGAAGAGCACATTGTTCTTGTTGGAAGATCAATTTTAAACCATCTGAAGCTGTGGCAATGGTACATGGAACTTTAAAAAACAAAGCTCTAACGCAATTAAGCCACCAACTTTCTCTTGCATGTTCAGCTTTACATTTAATCCGTTGGAGCTAGTATATATCGCAATTCAAATTTCAGAACATTCACCTTGAGGAATTAAAAACATTTTTTTAGTGGGAGACTTTGATTAATTATTAATTATCTCATGAAAGAAAAATATAATAATATGAAAAAGAGATTGATTTGAATTAGCCTCCCGGCTCTATAGTATTTATTACTAATTAGATTCTATGAAATCTGATTTTGAATAAATTTCTTCCTATCATTCCTACGTTAGAAAGTTGGTAAGATAACATCGAGCAATGATAAACGTATTTTAAATTGAGTATTTATCTCAACTTATTTATTTCAATAGGTAGAGATAGGATAAAAATGAAACTTAAAATAATTTTGTAGATTATTTTATTTTAGTTTGATTGTACAGAAGTAATTAAGTATGATCATTGTAAGAAATAATAATGATAGTAACATTAGTAGGATGAATTCTCATTAAACTTTCGTATTTCTCATAGCTTGTAAATAGAAGGAAGATCTTTCTAATTAAGGTATGATATTTCCTTTCCTGTTGAAATTGTAGCAAAATTTTTACACACTTGATTGATAGAATGTTTCTTTTAATACTAGACTATTTTTAAGATAAAAAAATATTCCCACAAACCAACATAAATCTTTCATCATATTTTCTCCTTTCATACGCTTCTTAAAAAACTTCATTCTTAAAAGTTAGCCATTAACAAAAGAAAATGAAGACAAGCAAAGAACATGTAAAGGAAGAGAGAACGAAGATGCATGTAAAGAGAAAAGACATAACAAAGGTGCAAAAAATGGCCAACAATGTCTTATATACGAAAAAAGAAGGATAAAATTGTCTTTTACCTTAATGTATGAGGGTAAAAATGTCAATAGAGATAAAAAATAATTCAATTTGTCTTAATAACCTTTATATTTAATGTGATATGGTCCATCATTACAAGAATTAAAAATTTGTGGGAATCAAGAATTGTCTACCAATGAAATGTTGTCATGTGACCTAATGTTACTACCATTTGATGAAAGGATAAGTCATTATCTTCACCATTATTCAATCTAACGCTTGATATTATCTACACTTATCCCAACCTCCCCGTCAAGGTGTTTCATTTTCTCATCTTCTTGGGCTACAAAAGCAAAGACCTAAAATGAGCAACTAACACAATGAAGTCAATAATTAAGGACATGAACCTTGACATCCAATCCTTAACAGGCACACTGAGAAGGAAAATAATTATCTAAATTAGTTTCTCAAGATGAGAAATTCATTTTGGATTAAATCCTATAAAGTCCATTTTGAGACAAATTTTCCCAATCACCCCACATTAGGAAGGCTAATGTAACGTTGAGTAACAGTAAATGTGTCTCAAACCATGTTTTCATATTGTCCTATATATCCCCATCTTGGTTGGATAAAGATGACTTAAAAATGACATTTGATAGAAAAGACCAATTTCACTACCATTTCATGAATTACTCTCTATCTCAACCATGTCCTTATTACATAAAGCCTAAGTATGATTACAAGAGAAATATGATTATTAAAGACAATAATAACGATGGTGAATCAACTATATAGGTTTTCACTAAACCTTCATGCTACTCAAAGTCTATAAATATCAAAAAGACCTCCCTTTTTAAGTATGATATTTCTTCATTAAAAATTTGTCAAAATTCTTATTGACTTGATAGTTAAAGTACTTTTCTATAGAAACACATGTGAGGCTGCATAAAACATTATCAACTACTTATGTCTAAGGATAGAACCACTCCCAAAATAATGTAAGAAATTTTCAGAACTAACATACACATAAGAGATAATTTTTTTTAAGAAGAAAAAAAAAAAAAGGGTCTTTATCAAAAACTATTTGTCATAATATAATTTATTATGCACCTAATATAGTTACACATACTATATATTTTGCTTAGTTAATTATAAAATTATTAGGTAAAACTTTGACTATATTTTTACATGAAGATCTCAAATGAAATAATAATATAATATGTACATTTTTTTAATTCAATAATTATTATTTAATATTAAAAATACACACATTATTATTTGATTTAAAATTAATGATAAAAATATAAAAAAATTCCAAAATTAAATGATGTCTAAAACTTGATGTAAGAAAAAGAAAAGAAAAATAATCACAAATAGGTATATTAAAATTTGATGGATATCAAATCCAACAAATTTTATTCATACTCTATAAAATAATGAAGTATAATGAGGAGTAAGGTCGAATTTATAGAGACCCATTTTTACTTTTTTTATGAAATACAACGAACAATTAAAAAAATAGTAAAATTGAAATTAAAGAAATTAATTATCAAAATAATAAACAAAACAATGAAATTTCATAAGGAGAATACACTAGTTAACCTAATGAATAATCTAGTTTTGACTTTTGGAATGTATTAAATTAATTTTGAAACTTATGATCATAAGTTAGTTTAGTCACCAAAATTAAATGTTATTTTAATTTTTAAAATTACTAAACGATAGTTATTTTAATTCTTGACATTATCAAATTATGATCATTTTAGTCTTTTTTTTTTAATCTAGGATCATAGGTATCTTTAACACTCTCAAAAAGAGTTTTAAATATAAAATCTTAAAGGAAAGTTGGTATAATCAATAGAGGTAGTAAATCGACCTACTCAATCTAGCCTGGAGGGTAAGGGAAAGAAAGTAACTTGGCTTGACTTGAATTTCATATGGGTTGACTTTTTGTTAATCTAATAATCCACTAGGTGGGTTAATTTGAGGGTTTTTTTTTGCTTAAAAATATATAAAATTTCAAAGAATTTTAAAAAAATAATATTTAACTAAATAAATTCAGTTGTTTTTCAATCAACTTTTTTCTTGACCTAATTCGTTAGGTTGGGACAAACTAACTCAATTCTATCTAGGTAAACTTTTTTTAAGCCCAACTTGTTAAGTCAGATCAATTTTGACACCTATAATAATCAACCATTCATTGATATTTTTATCTTTAAAATTATTTAAAAATAAAAACTAAAAGAACTAATATTTAATATTTTAAAATAAAAAAATCTTTTATAATATTAGAAATTAAATTAATTGATGTTGATAAATATTTAGTGCATTAATAATTATTTTTTCCTTATCCCTTATCCTAAATTTTCTATTAATATAATTATGGGAAAATTAGTATAACTTTTTTTTCTACTAGGTCTTCTATTTTTTTTTTCATTTTGATTCTTTTATCTTTTGTTTGGTTTTAGTGTAGTTAAATTTGTCAATTATGACACTTTTTACCGCCAAAAATGTCAATTGTGGTCTTTTTTTACCACCATGATTGATAAATTAATTATCACAATTGAAAAATTAGACTAAATTAAAATCATAAAAAATAGAAGATCAAAATGAAATTAAAAAAAAAAAAAAAAGTTAAAGGTTTGAAATAAATGAAATACCAAAATACTAATTTTACTTATAATCATATATCTTAAAATAAATGGTTTTTTAGAAATAAATAATTCAAAAGGCTTATGAGTTGTGTAGACTTTACATTATTATATTCATTGCATGTATATGGCTTGATCTAACTCTTTGGAGGAATTAAGATGTGATGGTCCAAATGGTACATCTAGATGTAATCTGCTCACCTCACCCATGCGCTTATCAGATGTGGCACAAATGGCAGTCCTTGTGATGGTGTCTTTTCTCAGCCTTTCATTTTTTTTTTTTATGTATTATTATTATATAATTAACAGGTTCGAGTAATATTGAACTTAAACTTTTTAAACAAATTTTCGAATACAAGTTATATAAATTAAAAAAAAACATAGATAAAAGATAAGACATTTTCAACCATAATTAATAAAATTGTCAACGAAAATAAGATATTAATAAAGTTGATAAATATTTTTTATTTATATAATATAGTAAAAAAATTATGGATATATTACATAAATCCAGTACATATTGTCATATTAACTTTATAATATTCTTCAAATCCTCGAAAATTTCTCCCATTTCACACCAAAATAAAACCAAGTCTTGTGCAGGACAAACGTCTGGATCTGAGCATTCCATCCCAATCCTCTCATGCAAAAACCTGTCATTTAAATATCAAATCAATTAAACAAATGTTTAGGTAATTAGAATCGATCAAACTATTATTATTTGGTGGAATAGTGTTAGAATGAGCACATTAAAAAATTTAAGCTATTAAATACAGTTTTCTTAATAATGTTGACTTTTTTCATTAAATAAACTATCGGTGCGCAACTCATATAATAAAGAATGCACTGGTCTAAGTCACTATAGTACTTCTACGAAGGAGCTACGTTTGACAAAATTTAAATCGATGTGCATTCACTAGAAAGTAAAATAATAAAATAAAATCTCGAGTTAATTATTAATGAATTGTTTAGTTTGAAAAAAATATTTCCTACTTTTAGTTTAATATAAATTTTATTGAAAATAAAAATAAAAAATATTTTTACTGTTTTTGTATAAATTTTAAAATAAAAATTAAGTGATATTAAGATGATATTTTTATAATTAAAACTAAAAATAAAAATAAAGATATTTTCTTAAACCAAACATTATCTAAATCATTCAAATAAAAAAATTCCTTTTACTCCTCGGTCAAATCGTATTACAGGATAAAATGGGGGAAAGTGACGAGAGAAAATTATTAAATAGAGATAATTTAAATTAAATTTAGTTTTTTTTTACACGATCAGTATAATTTTTTTATGATTTTTAAGGTAGTTATTAATAAGTTATTGAATTAATTTAAATTTACAAAGTTGGACACGAGGACATTCTTGCTAAATAGGGTTCCCTCATTGTTTCAAGTTGTCTTCGCATTAGTTTTGGTGTGTTTGATCGGATAATAAATCTTTTTTACTGCTCGTTAATAAAAAATCTTTTTACTTTTTACCGTGAAGTCATTACAAGTAAAAGCGTATTATCATAGCATCCTTGATCTGTTAATGTGTATTAACTAAAAATCAGTGTCTGTAGAAAAATGTTGATATACAAGAATAATATTAAAAAAGCTAGAACAAGATTGTTCATTATTTGTTTTTAATTCCTAAAAAAAATTATTCATTTTTATGTTTATAAATTTTAAAAATACTTCCTATCATATTTATTATTAACCTAACATTTATTTAGACACCTCATGTCATGTTATTTTTAAATAATTATTGACATTATATATCTAAATACATATTACATCATCATTATTGAATGATATTGAAAATTACTTTAAAAAAATCAAATTTATAAAATAATTTACTAACGTATACTCATTTATTTTTTTAGAAAAAAGATATTTTAACAAGCAACACTTCTTTAAAATAATTAAAGTTGCAATAAGCTAAAACATTCTTTTAAAAAAAAATAGATAGATATACATAAGTAAATTCCTATAAGATTTTCTAACCTAAATCTATATCTATTTATTTTAAAAGAAATATTTCAACAAGCTAAATGTTCAATATATTTAAAAGAATCATAAATATAATATTAGAAACTCTAGATTAGGCTATCCTCGTATGATTAATTCTAACATAATTTGCTAGGATAAAATTTAAGCAGAGGAAATTTCATTTATAAATATAAAAATATATTTAAACCTATGAAAAAATAAAGTGCAGAAAGATGAGGCGGTGAAGTAATTGTGCTAGTATTGCTTGCTACGTGTCCCTCTCCCTTTCCATGACCATAAATTGCAATGGGCTTATTTTAAAAAGCCCATTGCAATGGACAAAGAAGAGTTACCACTCTCACTGTGTCGTGTGGTCTTAACAACTGATATTTTGTCCCATCGCTATCGTTTACTATCTTCTTTCTTTGAGCTCACACAACACTTTGTGTCTCACATTTTCCATTTTTTTCTTCCTTCAATTTTGATCATCTCATTTTGAGGGGCCACCAATGACGACATCTCTGCTGCTACCATCGCCTTCTTGTGCTTCTTTACTCAGCAAAGGGACTAATAGAGTTTGCACCCGTGCTTCATTTCACACGCTTAAATCCCATGTGAAGGGATTCAGAGTGAGAGCACTTAGAGAGAAGACAGAGGAAATTGAAAGCCCTTCACCTGAGGAAGTTACAAAGAAGTATGGCCTTGAAGCTGGCCTGTGGAAGGTGCCAATTTCTCTCTCGAGTCTGTTTTGGCTTAACTAGGACTGTAAAATATTCCAATTTCATAAATCACAGGTTTCTTGTTTTTGGGTGGTTTCATGTTTATGTGTAATTGTTAATAAGCTACCTCTTTTACTTGGCTTAAATGCAAAGTGTTTATTGTTTCCCACTCTATTGAGTCTGTTGCAAAAAGAAGCATAATTTGGATTGAGCTTAGAGAAAGTCAAAATTTATAATTGAAGGATATGCCAAGATAAGATTTTGTTGCCGAGATTTTCCGATAAAGGAAATAAGAAACCTTAAAATAATATATTTTTAAGCAGCGAGGTAAAAATGACTAGTTTTGCTTGTCAAATCAAATTTGGGGTTGCTTCCATGATGCAGCTGATGTTGCGTTTACTAAAAAAAATGTGCCACTTGGTCCAAGTTTTATTTTTTAAGTCATACCCTGTTAAGCTTCTGCTCATGTGTTTATCCTTGAATTGTAGGTTTTGTTTTGTTTTGTTTCCTTTCCTTCCTTTGAACTCGTGTTTTTTCCCCAGTTTTGAGTAGCAAATAATGGGTTGTGGATGGGATTGTTAAGTAATGAATCAGTATTCAGTACCTTTTTTTATACTTCATCTAAAATGAAAATTATGGTCTTATGCAGATTTTCAGCTCAAAAGAGGAAGAAAAGGATAATTCTGAACAACAGAAATCAAAGGGTGATCAAGCCAAGGAATTGCTTGCAAAATATGGAGGAGCATATCTAGCCACCTCCATTACTCTCTCATTGATCTCTTTCGCACTTTGTTATGCGCTAATTAGCGCTGGAATTGATGTTCAAGATTTACTGCAGAAGGTGCAATACTAGAACAAAACCTAATGTAGATTGCAATCTAATTTAAAATAAAATATTTGCTTCGGATTGATAAATTGTGGGTTTATCCTCAGGTTGGAATCTCAACTGATGAAACTGGCGAAAAAGTTGGTACATTTGCTTTGGCATATGCTGCACATAAAGCTGCATCACCAATTAGGTTTCCTCCCACAGTAGCTCTTACACCAATTGTGGCCGGTTGGATTGGGAAGAAAGTTGATAAAGATAAGTAGCTCGTAGTGGTACCTTAGCATACTAAACAATGTCCCCCTGTAATATACTTTTGATAGATATATTTTCATGCCAGATGAACATTTGTTTATGGGCATGTGCATCCTTATTATCACTTAACGATAATGAAAATGATGTTTAATAAAACATTCTATTCGCAAAATGTACGTCACTAACATAGCTATAATTCGCTTGCATGATGGCATTCGCCATTTTACTAGAATCGCTATATGGCTCACTAGTTAGTTATTAGTTAAAGTCACTAATTTTGGAATATCGAGGGAGGAACAAATAGAGGTGAGAAGGTAAATTACCAAGCCGCAAAGAAATGGAGTGACCCTATAATCCCAGATGAAATTTGCCATTTCACCAACAATGCTGAATTGCGAGCATTGCAACTATTGAAATGGACGAATAGTGATAAGTGAAAACATTGCCTGGGAGCATAACTCTTTCAATTTGCATTCCTAAGTGTTTGTTTTTTATTGCTTGCCAAAGATAAGACATCGAGCTAAGTACACTAGAAAGCCAAGACTTACAATAATATACAAAGATGGGTTCAGCAACGCAGCAAGATTCTTTTCTTGAACTAGGTCGCTTAGGTTATGTAATATTTACTGTACAATGAGCCAGTTGATTGGGCAATCAATTCCTCCCACAAGCTTCTTGGAGAAACATGAGAAAGCATCTCGATGGAACCTTCAATCCAACCTCCAGGGCTATGTAGAGAGGATACAGAGGGAGATGGCTGGATGTCATAGGTTCTCAGTAGGAAAAGGAACAGCACGTTCCCTTTTATATTCACAATGTATCATTTGGAAGCTTCAACCTCCAGTAGGTTTAGATGCAGACGACACTTCACCTACATTTGAAGGATGACTTGGGGTCGTAGTGTTCTCGCGAGTCATACAATAATCTTCTTGAAGAGGACCCAGTTCATTCCATTCAACTCCAGCTGTAACAAGGAAGTTTCAAAATCATCAAGCCCGGATTCTTTTATTTTTTTTTTTTTTAATTTTGAAAAAAAATGAAACTCCCAAATCCCTCCCCTTCTGGTGTGTGTGTGTGTGAGTGAATGATATATAAGGAATGAAATGGAGGCTAAAGAGTTTAGAGAGGATACGTTCTGTTCTCCACATGTCAGTTATGCTAACATCAGCATCTGATAAAAGCCAGTAATCAGCTTCACTCTGCAAAGAAAAAAGTTTCAAATAAGCTACAACACTAGCGCTTTCATTTCTTAAATCAGAAACGATGCTGACTTTATGCTTACAAGTTACAACAAAGAAGCATGCAAAAATTTATAACCCCCTCTCCCTCAAAAAAAAAAAAAAAAAAAAAAAGGAATTTGCAATAATTGATTTGTGTACAATTTTGTAAGATAACCCCCTACAGCTTTTGAGACCGTGTTGCCATAGTTCAAAAGATACACTTAACTAACAATTTGCAATAGACGTATTCTCGCCTTAGAATTGTTATACATAAAACAAATGTCTCACAGACTGAGGTGATACTTACAGCAACATCTGAAGGAACAATCTTCATGATCCCACTCACGAAATCCTGAGAGGTAGCCAAATCTGAACTAGGCCCATGAGCTTCTTGTCCCTGCATTTCTATGTCCTTCCCTCTATCCTCTGGGACCACTGATGATTGATGCTTGTTAACATCTGGACTAGATGGAAGTTTGGGTGCAACATCAACACCATTAATCTCTTCAAACTTCTCTTCAAATTGACTAAAATGGCAAGAGAGAAAGGGGAGATTAGGAATCTTGACTCTATTACATGTTACACTGGTCAAGTATCATTGCCTCATCTGGCATTGTCATCTGACCATGCCATTGCAATAAACCCTTGAGGTAAAAGATTTCAGAACCATAAAAAAAATAAAAAAGAAAAAAAGAAAAGAAAAGAAAAGAGTAAGCATACCTAACAAGGTAAACATCTATTGGGCCCATTGTGCTTCTGAGGACTATCCTGTATCTCCTCTGCGGATAATCAACAGCCTAATGGAAAAAAGGGGGTTTTATATTGAGAAAGATACGTGTGATATTAATAACTTCTACTTAACTCTTTATGCCCTCTAAAATTACCTCGTCGGGATCAGGGACCTCCAAAGTGGTGCCATGTGGAGCTTTAATTGCTATCAAGGTTTCATTCTGGCAGTAAAAAGACAAAGTGTTCAGTTAACATCCAAAATAGAAAATTATATTGTAAGATGCAAAGAACATAGATGAAGAAACTAACCTGGAAGCAGGGCAAATTCTTTATATCTTCCTCAGTAACAAAAAGCAATCTATGAAGGTGGAAATAGATTAAAGAAAAACACATCAAATATAGCCATGAACATAAAATAGTGACCAAATAACCCAAAGATAGATAAAGGCAAAATAAATATTACTTCTCATTGTTTTCATCTTCACTAAGATCCCGCAATCTTTCTTGCATATCCCTGCAATAATTAGAAAATTTAATCGTAGTTAATATAGATAACAAAAACAATGCAATTATTCAATAAAGAAAAAATAAGCTAAGGCATGATACCCAAACCTTATTTGTTCATCTAACCGGCGCTCCTCCATTGTTAAATTTTCAACTTCAGCCTGCATATGAGAAACAAAAAGAAATCAAATGGCAACAAAATTTCAGGAATTAATATTATCATTTTAGTCTAACATATAAAATAAATTATATAAACATAAATTTGATCCCAATACCCATTGCAAAGCAAATTACTGAAATTCAAGTCAGAAGGTCAGTACAATTATTTCAATTAAAATAAAATGTTTCACAAGCTGTCTCACATAAAATTATTTGACAACAAGCTAGCTTCAGCGTGAAAAAAAGGGAAGTTTTTTGACAGGAAATCATAAATTGAATCTATCATGAGGATTTATATCTTCCAGAGAAACCATCTTCATGTGGATTCCAAGCAGAAAATTGAATCATTCCTAACCTGTAAACTAGCAAAACTATCATCAGCCTCCCCCGGTCTTGAAACATCCAGTCCCCTGACCAATCATCAAAGGAGTCAATAAAAGAGTTTCAATACCACAGAAAACAAATATGACAAGGACAGATATATAGAAATTCCTACTTCCATTGAATTCGGTTCTTGAGTTTCTTTTCTATAAGGCCAATCCCTTCAAGAACATTTGTTATATCATATATCCTTCTCTTTTGTACCTGTAGATACAAAAGAAAAAATCAAATAATTAAACTTTGCAGCATGGAATCATTAGAGAAAATGAAAATATATTAACCTCTAATGTGTCGGCAGCTTTATTCAGATCAAGGATACCATCCTCTGCTTGTTTGATCAAATTGATGAACTTCTTTGTCAACAGACCTATTTTTTTAAGAAAATGATATATAGAATAATTAAAAAACATGTAAGGATCTCATTTTGTCAGTAAAACACATAAAACAAAAGGTAAATTACACTTTATCCGCCAGTAGTTTCACCATTTTCAAATAAACCCACCTGACTGTTTTTTGCAACTGAACCCTCCTCAACTTTGGTTTAACTTCAAAACATTATCTTCAGTTAACTTCAATGGCAATTTAACATTTACTCAACCTATCCCTCTGCACACAGTTGGTTTATTTGACTCACAAAACAACCAAACTAAAGTACAGAATCAGTTTCTAGACCACACGGCATTTGAAAACCAGTTTTTTCATTTGGTTAACCAGTTCATCAACAGAACCATGGCCATGGGTATGATCCTTTGTGGTTTTTATAATGATGCTGCACAGCAAGCAATGTTGATGGATGTGCAGGGTATCAATTGTGTTGTGCTATCTTTCTACTCAAAACTACACAATAGTTGAATAGTGGTGACTATTCAGACCCATGCATCCACTGTCAGCAGCAAAAAGCACTATAGAGGAGTGGGCTGGCAGCACTGGATCTGCCTCAGGCACCAGATCCTTGACACTAACAGCACCACTTCTTTGGATTAGCCACAAGTTGAACAATTTGGGATGTGCTTCATTCAATATGGAGGATAGCAGTGATAGTGGGTAGTGGAGCAGGTTGTGCCTCCGTTGGTAGTGGCAGAGGAATAAGGTGTTTTAGGAGGTTTTGGTGAAGTGGTAGAGATTGTAATTGCGGACAACAAGGAGCTAATCAGCTTCTAGATGAGTGGGGTGTTAGAAATTTGATTTGCTAAAATTCAGTTTAAGTAAATATAGTTAACTTAATCGGATGTAAGAATAGTTATCCAAACTACTTTTAAGATAGAAAACAGTTTGGTTATTAGAATGCTATATACAATTTGGGTCTTCTTGACGTGGTTTAGTTAAGTTTGCAATTCAGTTTGGTTTTCAGTGGTTCTTTTCCCATCCTTATGCACCTTGTAAAGTTTTTTTTTTTTTCGGAGGGTAGGGTAATGCATAAAATAAATAATAACTTGAGGAGTATGTTGCAAAAATATTAAACCACAATGAGATAGTGTGTAAAATAAACAAATGATGTAAATATTAGTTGAAAGGTTATGTTTTCAACTTAAACCAAAGTTTATATATATAAACTACAAGTTGAGAGGGGTTAACACACACAAATAAAGGTTGAGGCTGTTAATTTAAAAAGGATGAAACTACAAGGAATCAAAATGTAATTTACACCATAAAGAATTGAATAACAATAAAGGTTATAATACCTAAAGAGCTGTCATAACGACATGGACCAGCAGGTGTGAGATTATTGACTGAAGGGGAACCTGCCAAGTTCACAGAAAAAAATATCTAAATTTTTTGCACACCAAGATTGACAGGTGAAGGAATGATGGTCTATAACTCTATGTTAGTTGACAGCAATCAAAATATTGTTTTACTTGAATTTTCTTTAGCTATTTATTAAAAATAAAAATAGATAAACCTATTATACAAAGTCTGGAAGATGATATTCACCAATATTTGAGCCTGGGGTTTGAGTTCCAGCTCTGTTGCATTTTGTCAGCCTAGAGGATTTGCCTCCCTTCCCCATCTTTCCTGATACAGGTGTCTGAAAAGGACTATTAGCTACTTCAGTGGATCCAGGAGTCATCCTATCACCAGAATCAGCTTCAAAATCGGCTGCTTCACTCTTCCGTTTCAGTTGCTGAAATGTGAAAATATAACAATTGCAATCAATAGAAATGATAATAAACATGAGAAATTAGAATGATAAGAATTACTTTTTCACAAATAATCACATACCATAATCATCTGACCATAATGAACAATCTATATTTAGGTCCAATCATTGCAGAAGGTAATTGCAAAACAATATTTAGTATTTACATAGAGTATCCACAAAGGACAACAAAAGAAAATTCAATACTTGTAAAGATGTCAATAGATTTTTTAAAAGAGAAAGAATAAAAAGGAAGTATTTCACTGCATTTATAACAATTGGCAGGTCAATTCATCACAAGATTATGCATAATTCACATGATCATTTTCTAATATATCGCGATCACTTAATGTGAAACCCTCAGTTGAAAAAATTTCTCAGAGCCCCAAACACAAAAGGGCCTAGGCATGACACATGCACAAATATGTACAACTGCTTTCATTTGATAGTATGAAAAGCACCTCAAAGAAATGCACCATGGCCAAACTCCAAATTCCTAATTGAGGAACGTATGGATGGAGTGACTAATTGGTGCTCAAATGCCCAATAACCTATGCATTGGCATGCTCCTGCTTCAATCTTGGGTTGAGTAAAATGATTCAACTAAAAAATAACCAGGTCAAAAGAAAAATGTGAATATAAACTCAATGGGGCTTTTCAGAAGCACTTCAAAGCAGCTAACACAAACAATATGTTTCCCTCCCACTTGCTCAACAATCACATTCTCTCAAGCTCGTCATTGCTCTAGTATCAGACCTAAAAAGTTCATATTACTCAAGAGACTAAACAGAAGAAACACTTTATTACCTTCTATAAAAGAGAAATCGAACAATTACTTCCATTCCCTATATTAAGAACTCGCACATACCTTAACTTGGGAAAACCAAAATTTAATCACAAGTACCAATCGTTATTAAACCCCAAGTGATAATTTAGCTCCAGTGCTACCTCCGGAACTAATTCAGCGACTAATTCCAACAAATTAACAACTAAGTAACTAATGAAACCCTTTAATTGAGCAGATCTCTAGTTCTCTGCGAACGACGAACACTAAACTAAAAAAGCCCACTCTAATAACTCAACAACGGCCGAAAAACAAAAACACCGAAAAATTAAAAAAAAAAAAACGAAAATAAGAAAGACTAACGGGAGTCTTAACGACGATGGCTTCGACCTCTTGGTCAAGGTTCCGGCGGTGGTTGGGGGCGAAGCGGTGGTAATCTCCGGCGGCGACGAAGGGCGGTTTCATGGAAGAGAAGGGGAGTTGGCGTTTCATGGAGTGCATGATCTGGTCCGGCGGGTCTGAGGAGGCGGCGGCGGTGGGGGGAGCTCGCGGGCCCGACATCCACCGGGCGGCGATCGAGGTCGAAGGGGGATCGGAGGGAATTGGGGGAATCAGAAAGGGGAATGGGAGGGAAAGGGGGAGATCTGAGCGTTTGGCAACTCGGAAAATAAAAAAGCGGGAGAGAGAAAGAGAGCAGAAAACGAGGGAAAGAGAGAGAGAAGACGAAGGAGGGAATTTGGTTCGGATATAGATGTGGAGGGAAGCACTTACAATAATTCCCAAATAAATTATTATTCTTTCCTCTCAAAATTAATACTATTGTGCCCACCTCATTGCAATTTCTTTTATATAAAATGAAGTAGAAGGAGAATATATATTTAACCTAGGGGGTGTTTGGCAAAAATATATATATAATTTCGCATTTGACCGGTTGCAAATTGGAATTTAAAAAATAAATTAAAAGAACTTAACGTAAAATTATATTAAAAATAAATTAAAAGTATTTAATTTTATATTTTATTATTAAAAAATTATAATAATTATGATTTTTATCATATATAATAATATTTTATTGAATGATTATATAAAAATATTTTAAAAATATATAGTAATATAATTAGAATAATAAAATGAGTAAAAAAATGTGTATATTAAAAATCAGTCTATAATTTTTATGAGTGTTATTTTTTTTAGAGTTTAATTTTTATATATTGTTAATGTAATTTTCACCCAATTAATTGATCAGAATTTACTTTAAAAATAACTTTTTACAGAAATCAATAATCTTAATATAAATAACATCCTATAATTAAGTAGAGTATAAAAAATATTTATATTACAAACCTGTTTAAATAAAAAAAAATTGTCTTAAATATTTTTTAATTAGAAAGAACAAGAAATTTGCCTTTTCCTTAAACCGCTTCTAGTTGGTTAGGGTTGGGCGCGAATAATCACATGTACAATAGTCCTTCAAACTTAGCCTCTAGTTCCCGACATAATCACCACGTATTCTAATTCTTTTTTAAGGAGATAATTTTAAGTACGAAGCTTGTATTAGATAACGAATAATTACAGTAATGATTATTAAAATTATTGCGTTGACTTTTTAAATGAAGTGGAGAACGACTAAGGATTGTATCTAACTCATGTTTCGTATAACAGCCAAATTACGAGAATTAGTTCTTTAAAGCTGTTACTATGTAGACGAGGCTTATTTCGAGGAATCAAACTTATGTTTCGGTATTTGATTTATTCAACTAAATAAAAAATAAATAAAGAGGGTTCGAATTGGCAATTGCGCGCCTTGTATTAGTTTAAAGCTTGGTTTTCGTTTACATAAATCATTAAGAAATGTTATTTTATTAAATTAGTAATAAATTGCGTTTTCTTTCCTAAATTATATTTATATTACACTTCTTTTTTTTTAATACACCTTTAATATGGTATCTAAGCATATTTAGTTGGATCTATTTATTTGATTATTTAGAATCATTTCGAATTCTATATTGATTAATAATAAAATTAAAATATATATAAAAAAAGAAAATTATAATTTAATTGTTAAGAAAAACGTGTTTTAATCGTTATATTTTCGATAAAATGTTTCAACATGTACTTGAATTTAATCTTCAAATTTTAATTAAAAAACATAATAAATTTTTTGGAGAAAAGAGATTAAATTACATGTTTTTTAAGATTTAAAAACTAAATTAATATAATTACTAAAAACGTATTTTTCTTTTAATTGTTTATCATTTATCAATAAATGAACAACTATTATACTCTAAAATAATTAAGAAATGTACCTAAAAAAATAATTAGTAAATGTTGTAACGAATTTATTATAACCACGCGATATTCAACCACTATTTATGCTTATCACTTATGAAAGCTAATATGTGTCTTCTTAATCTTCTTGGACTAGACTTTTCCTCCTATCCTTCATTAGATTCATGTCAAGGACCGTAAGCACATCTTCTCATTTCTTATATGTAATTGACTATTAATTTTAATTAGTTTTTAGAATTTTCTTGATTTTAGCTCTTTAAGATTTTGGATTTTATGGAATGCAGTTAAATATATAATATGATAAGTATCCTAAAAATTAATGTGTGCATGTATATTAAATTTGGACACTACTTGATAATTGAGCTAGGTTATGGTAATGATCAAATATCCTGCTCATATGACAATGAAAACTACCTCACTATAATATATTTTAATGGCAAATAGACTAAATCCAATATACCTCTTTTTGCATCAACATCCTTCAATTCAGGGGAGGTCTATGTTATGAAAAGACTCTATATTGTTGTATTATTATATAAATTAAGAAAATTTTATGTAAAGTAAAAAAAAATATATCATATGAAACTTTACTAAACCTAAGACGAATATAATTTGATCTATAATTCAATAAGTATACACGCTCTTGTCAAGAATTTCTTGGTATGACGTGTTCTTCTCGATCCTGATTGACTACAGCTCAGCCCACTCAACGCTATGTCCGACGTGTATCTCTTTACATATCGTAGGAACATATCCTTGAAATTGTTCCGCATGGGCTACCGGTACAGATAGGCCAACACAAGTCCAACTCCTATAAATAAGGAAAATTACACTCATACTAGGTACGCTTTACTTAGCATACTTGCCTACATTTAGGCTCATACTGACTTGAACGAAGTGTTTTTACAGATACCTCCCCTTCTAGTAATACTTCGACCTAGCTTTACGAGGAAGGAAGAGAGGATTCACTCATCCAGCAGCACGAAATAAAGACAAGAACTTGTCCCTTATCCGATAAGTCTCTGCTGGGATTCCCCCTTAGGAATTTTTGACAGGAACAATAAGACAAGAGTTTCCCGTCATATCTTTTTATCCTTTTAATTGAACAGTGGCTATGATTTCAATTGGACTATAATACATTTTTGACACTTACAATTGCACACAAAAATAGTGTAGCTTATGAAATATATTGAAAATGAAGAACTTAATTAAAATTTTCTCGTTGATATATTAAAGCTTAAAAAAAACAAATAGCTATAATGATGAATAATCTAGTAATTTAGTACAAGTAATTGTCTAACTTTTTCATGATAAGATCTTGCATCGTTATGTTGTTTATGAAATGGAGATGACACTGGCATTCTCTCATTTTCCATTGTATCAATTCTTTTCATGTTGAAATTGTTACCTGGCTTCCCTCTACCTGAACCCCATCCACCAGCAGCACCTTTGTAAAAGAATGAAGCTGTATTTGATGAAAAGCTTTTTGCATGTTGGCTACTTGCATTTGAAGAAAATCTTGAATTATTGCTCCTGTTTTCACTTCTCCACTTGTCTTGACTCTGCACCCTGAATTTTCAAGTTGGTTAATTAAGGATTTATAAGAAACTGAATCTTAAATTTGGATTTCAATCTAACTTGATTCCAAAACTTAATTTATAGAGCGAAAGATATCATCCACTTATATATAATATTATGGTTATCAATATTTAATGTAGGATCGCTGAAAGAAGCTTCCACCCACATCCTCTAAAGTAAAAGGAAGAGTACCACTCAAAATGACTGATAATTTTGACGTTGTTTATACCATTGTTCTTTTCCATAATGTCACTCTCAAAGATTTTCTACAAAAATTTTGAAATGATTTTTTGTAAACGAGTCCAATTCATGATTTTGTAATTTTTAATAAATTTTAACAAGTGTTAAAAAGAGTATGTTAGTAACACTAAATTATTATTAGTGTTCCGTTCTCCAGAACTCTAGAGGGTAGTTGTAAAACGAACTTTGGTGTGAAGGAACCTCTAGGAGATTGTGAAGTCCAATTGATAATAAGCTGAGTGTTCCGTTCCCCAGATCCCCCTTTGCGTGATATGTGGGTCTTCTATTTATATGGAAGTCTTTCCCACTTGATGGTTCATGTCTCGAAGAAATCTTTTGAGTGTTAGGAGAGAGATCCTCTTATTCTGCTACGGCGCCTCCTTTTGCTCTGACTGCTAGTGGAGTGATGTCGCGTCGCATCAATCATGACTTTAATATTCTTCTTTCAGTGGGTCATGATCGGACAGTACACAGCCCCTTGAGTTTGATTCTTTTGAGAGTCAAACTCAACTTTCGTCGATCATGACCGTAATTTTTTCGATCTTGTTGCGGGGAGCTTTCATTGTGCGTCGTTTTCCTTGCCCAAGGAATGCGCAACGATGGTAATAATTTAGATTAATCCTCTGCTTTGTTTGACCGTCTAGATCCTTAGTCTGTCATTGTTTAGTTTTTCTAAGTCGCCCCCGGATTAGCCCTACGTCCGACCGTTATCTACTTTGTTTTTCCGAGTCGCGCCCCCAGACTAGCCTTACCGCCGACCGTTATCGGGCTTTATTTTCCGAGTCGCGCCCCCGGACTAGCCTTACGGCCGACCGTTATCGGGCTTTATATTCCGAGTCGCGCCCCCGGACTAGCCTTACGGCCGACCGTTATCGGGCTTTATTTTCCGAGTCGCGCCCCCGGACTAACCTTCTTCAGGTCGACCGTTATCGGGCTTATTATTCGTTCTGTTTTGGATGGGAAGTCGGACCTCTTTTTGATACCTGCATGGGTTGTAGATTTATAGTCATGTAAATTTTAAGATAAATATACGTACCAAGGAATAAAATTTTCATGGCGTTGTGGTCATGTCGGTGGAGGATGTGTAGGTACTTTTGAATTGTTCATTTCTTTTTTCTCTTTTCCTCTTTGGCAAAGTGAGACATCTGGTAAGGAAACGTGACCAGTCGACCGAGAGAATAACACTTTTTTATTGCTTCCTTTATAATAGGAAATACTGGTAACCCCATCGGTTAGTCTTTGGTGATGGGTTACGGGTTCAAGCCCCTTTTACTCTCAAAAAACAAACATTTTTTCCGCGAGAAGGCCGCCCGCCTGCTATTCCTTTTTGTGTTTTTTTTTTTTTTTTTTTTTTTTAGTGTGAGACGTCCGCCTGTTTGACGTCAGGACCGGCCGACTTAGGATCGACCGACATAGGACCGGCTGACGTACTAAGAGTACTTCCGCTTGAGGAAGATTGCCTTGGATTGACTCAATCATGTAAAGTTTCCTCCTTCTAAGATTGGATGGGCGGTAGTGTTGAAAGGTGCAGGTGAATGGAGGACCGACTTTGGTGCTTTAGTTCCGCAGCTCTTGCCTGAGACGGAAAGTTGGCAAAGGCTTCAAATGCGACTCTCGGATGAGACTAAGCAGCCACCGACCGTTTCTGGCCCCGGTCCTCCCTTTCTATTCCTCGGTAAGCGGACCATGGGAGCATGAGGGGGCGGTATCTTCTTTTGAGATCCGCAAAACCAAACCCCATGACTTTTTTTCCGGCCGACTTAGAACCGACCGACATAGGACCGGCCGACCGACGTGACGGTGGACTGGCCGACCAACGTGACGGTTCTTTTTTTTTTTTTTTTTTCAGTGCGAGACGTCTGCCCGTTTGACGTCAGGACCGGCCGATTTAGGACCGACCGATCGACGTGATAGTGGACTGCGCTGGACCTTTCACTTCAGCCCCTCAGTTTACTCAATAGAAATCTGATTTAGTTGTACAAGGACGTTTTGCAACGCCAACTCCAGTTGTCGATACCCTCAAGCACGGTGGTCATCGTTGCTCCTCTTCATTCTCTGATTCAAGTCTTTGCACCGAGGCTCTCGATCCTATAGGCGTCGGAAAAAGTTTCACCGAGCCCCACGGTGGGCGCCAATGTTCCGTTCTCCAGAACTCTAAAGGGTAGTTGTAAAACGAACTTTGGTGTGAAGGAACCTCTAGGAGATTGTGAAGTCCAATTGATAATAAGCTGAGTGTTCCGTTCCCCAGATCCCCCTTTGCGTGATATGTGGGTCTTCTATTTATATGGAAGTCTTTCCCACTTGATGGTTCATGTCTCGAAGAAATCTTTTGAATGTTAGGAGAGAGATCCTCTTATTCTGCTACGGCGCCTCCTTTTGCTCTGACTGCTAGTGGAGTGATGTCGCGTCGCATCAATCATGACTTTAATATTCTTCTTTCAGTGGGTCATGATCGGACAGTACAATTAGCCATAACCATTCATCACCATTGGCCAACCTTATTGTTGTCTCTAACTTGCAAGGCAGATTTGGGTCTAGAGAAAGGGAGCCAATTTTCCCTGCTAATTTGCTAGCTTTTTCTAACAAACAAGATATAAACTTTGACTGGATTTCTTATGGCCTCATTTTCCTATAAACACAATTGAAGATTAAGAGTACATGCAGACAATTGAAGCATTCAAAATATTTTTGCGGGGTGTTCTGGTAATAAGTAATTCATACAGATAATTCATTTATCCATGAAAGTTTGCAGATTCCCTTGATGGAAAACATACAACATTTGTTTCCACCAGTATGTATGTATTGCATGAACAATAAAAAACTTACTACAAGAGACTCGAGAGAGATAACCTGCCACATGAATCGCTTTCCTTCAATATCAACTTCAAAATCTACAAAACCAAAAATAGAATAAGCACTAGAAAACAAGTACAGAGAACCAAAAATTGAATAATATACTTCAAACAAGATAAGCCAGCTTACCTTGAGGATACAAGTCAATTATTTTAGAATTCTCATCTAACATCAATTGCACATAGGCTTTTGCAAGTGCATGAGAACTGCACATGAGTAAAATCCAATAGTTTTATCATGGTAAAGGAAATATATATTAAATTCAAAGTTTATGGTATCAACTATCAAATGAGTTAGAAAATAGGAGAACATAAGAAAGTTACCTTGCAGGGGCCAGGACACTTAGAAGTTGATCAAGTGGTAAGAATGGGACACCTTTCTCAAACTTTACTCTCACCTGACCCATGCCCTTGAAGTCTGAAACAAATGGACCACAGTGGAATGGATAAAACCTGTATATTGTAGTGTTCATTTTACATTTTCGAATTTTCCATACTTATATAATGTATAACACATACATCTTCAAGTTAGATATTCAACCATATTAGCTTACCATGTCCATGAAACAACTGCTGAATAATAGTATTGAAGAATCCACACCAATCCTTCGGTGTACTTCTGGACCTACAATTAAATGGCAATTATCAATCACCAACACCATTCAAAGTTGACTAGCAAAAGGTACTATGCTAGGGCAACCTAATTGAGAAAAGAAAAGAACAAAATCCAACAAGATAGCAATTGGCAAAGTTGTGTGAAGAAACACATACTATTTCTTTCCTTTTGCACTCAATGTCAGTAGGGCCCTCTACAGAAAACTTTGCTTTTATAATATCTTTCTTTGTAACTAGGTGCTCCCAATTTAATCTGAAATAAATGGTAACAACACTTGCTAATCATCTATCCAAATTTTAAATAAACACGTCTATTCCATTGATCAGAGAAAAAAGTCCGATCCAAAAAACAACAAAGAATTAAAAAGGCCTTTTGGGCAATAGTATGAGTTTGATTTCCATCATAAATCATCTTTAATAGGATTTTTAAAGTAATTATTATAAAAATCAACAAATCTATCGTATAAGATAATTTATAATTAGATGATATAAAAAACTTATATTGAGTGTATTATAATTAAATTCATAGTATATACCTTGTAGGTTTGGAAATCCCCACTCTTAAACAAGTCACATTTTTTTCTAATACATTTCTTCAATTCATCTTTTAAATCCTTTGTGTTCTTCTCAATCTAATAATGAAGAGCAAAAAGATTATCAACAATTCAACATCATTAAACTCCACCAACACGTGTTGCTGTAAAAATTCATCAATTTAAGATGTCAATAAAAATAAATAAATGGAGACAAACTCCTGATTGACAAAACATCAACTTACTTCAGCATGTGTAGCTGAAACATTATTGACCAAAACAGACAATTTTTTTGAATCTGGTGCCTTCTTAATCATAAGAGTACAATCAGAAGTATTTTCAATATTTGAGTAACATGTTGCATTCTCTTCTTCCTGCTTCTGGATGGAAATTAAGGAAATACATTAGTCCAAAATTCCTGTAAAACATTAATGCATATGCATATTTTTCAAATGGAAAAAACTTAAGAGTTCCATAGGTGATTTTGGTGTTGTTTTCCCATCAAAATAAGAGTTTTACCTCGATAATTTGCATAATAAAAGTTTGCATTAAAGATGAAAATAGAATATAAAAGAGAAACTTGAATTCTGATCCTCATAATCTTGAACTCGCAATTTTTGTTCTTGTATTTCAGATCTTTTCTTAAAGATTTTCTCTTCATATATACCAACCATAAGTATAAATTTTTCAACTCTTGATAACTTCACAAAAGCAACATTTTTCTTCCAATCTGCTTTCATATCACAGGCACACCAAGATTGCTTATAAAATAGATTTCAAATAAATGGGATATAGGGGAAAAAAGAAAAGGATATAAATTAACAAACGGAAAAAGGAACGAGACAGTAATAGTGTTACCCTGCTCATGTCCACAAGACAGCCTCCAAGTTTATTGAATTCTTTCTTGTAAACAGTCACTAGCAAATCAATAGCCCCCTGACAAAATTGAGCCAAACAAATAACGATAGCTGATCACACATTTATATTTTATATTCACCATATCTTACAAAAAATATCCTATTAACCTCGTAAATTTCCAAAGATGGCATGTGGGGGCAGAACATCATTTCCAGCAAAAAAGCACATGAAGATGCATTAGACTCATGGTATCAACAACAAAGTTGTAGTTGTAGAATATAAATAAGTTATCACCTCTCTTAATATTGAAAAATAGGGCTCATGAGTTACCATTGCAAGCATTATGAGATCAGCATTCTACATTCCAAATTCAAAAGCTTTTCAATATATTTAACATCAGAAGAAACAAGTACTCTGTCAAAACAACTTTAACTATGATTTACTTATCAAGCCATATAAGCAATGGCTAGTATTAGGATCATATTCCTCTAAACTGCGTTGTTTGGGTATGTATGACATAATCTTATGTTCCCCTTCTCCGGGAACATTAGCATCAGAGAGAATTACCTAAGTCAAATTAACAAAGTAAAGAAAAAAATAATATTTAGCTTTATACAAGAAAACAATATATAATAACTATTTACAATTAAAAAATAGAGTGAATGAAGCCACTTCAGGCATTGTGACTATTCATGTTATACTACAATATCCTTCCATAATGAGTTACAAGTTATCCTTGAAGAGATATAGCTTTTAAGGGCCTTTGAGAGTTAGTACATGAACCAGTTCCTGGTGTTATGATATTGGAAGCTGACACTTCAAAATCTTGTTTAGGGAAAACTTGTTTGCCTTCCATTTCAAATTGTTTTTTCAACCTCTCTTCCTCATCTTCCTATAATACAAGAGGAAAATAAGTTAAAAAAAAATTCAAGGCCATAATACTGTGATAATTACGAGGGCAAATAGAAAACATAGCTAGGCCATTTTTAATAAATGAAAAAAGTGATTAAAGAAAAGGATTAGTAACTCACTTGAATTTCATTGTCCTTAGCAGCTCGAAAACGTCTTGATCTTTGTTGATTCATTTGGCCACGTGGGGTAACTCCGTCTTTGTTTGAGAAACACATAACCTCTTTAGCTGAACCATTCATATAAGGACAGGCAAAAATACTAAGTGAAGCACTAACTAGTTCTTCATGGTTGGGGCATGTTCTTGAAGCCAATCAATGTGCATTCACCTCATGCAACTACTATACTAGTGTTAAAAATGCAACGACAATGCACTCAAAAGTCAAAACAATATCTAAGACAAGAAATGCTAATAATATACTTTCTGACATGTTCTTTTTAACATACACTCTGATCTTTGATATTAGTTTAAATTTATTAAAAACTAGGTAAGAGAAAATAGGTTTGAAAGTGTGTTAGTATGTTAGAAAATGTGCTGCTTGCCCTCTTTGAGACAAAATACAGTTGCTAAGGTTTTAACTCAAGAAAAGAAGGTACCAAGTGGCCTTAATGAAAGTCTCATGTCTCACCAATATAGCTATGTAAGTAGCTTCTGAGGCCTAACAGTGTCAACAAGCCGATCAATGTAGTCAAACACATTCCTGAACACATGTTTGAACGATGTAGGCGGTGGAATCTGAATGACATGACACACTGAAAAGTTAAAGCACAGCTTAAGCCTACATGTGAGGAAGAGGAAGAGTGAGTAACGATCGAAAGTTGTCATGATCATCAGGGTGAAAGCAAGGGTGGATGATGCTATTCATGCCAAGATACAAGTTATCAAATGTGATGCCATCTGGGTTTAGCATGGTGGGGTCTACTTCTTGCACCACCTTGGGAGATTTGTTAGCCAACCATCTATAGAACAAAGGCACACCCATAGCTACTATCTGTGTTTCCCAGTTTCTGATGATTTAAATTCTTTGTTGCGTGTACAGCTGTTTAAAGTAAAGACAAAGAGGAAGACATATAATTAGGACTTGTACTGAAAATGGCATGGCTTTTTCATGAGTGAGTGTTAAACTACACTTTATATTTTATAAGATCTTATATTCATATACTAGGTTTTGATTCAAATTCAAAGGCAATGCTCTAAGAGATAAAGCCTTAGTAATTTATCCAAAAAGAACAAATATGAGCAAGAGTAAAGCCAAAACAATTAATTTGTAAAACAAGAAGAATTGTATGCACCTGAGTAACTAAGTTGCAGCGAGAGGGAAAGTGAGAGCAGTGATTTATCTACTAAGTTAAGTTAGAAAAGAAAACAAAGACACAGGTGAAAATGGATAAAAATTAAAGGAAAATAATATATGTACGAAATACTGTACAAATTATTATATTACACGTGTCTTACATCTCAAAACTGAAATTAAAGTAATAATCCACTAAGTTCAGCTCACCATATCTTTGACAAAACGAATAAGGACCACTTTCTTTTACAAAACATTTTTTATTTTTATTTTTAATTATAATGTCCTTAATCCCAATTAAAAGTTCAAAAATAGAAAAAAAATTTATTGCAAAGTGCACGTATAATGCACTCTTTTTTATATTAACACTAACTAAATCATAACTTTTTTTTATTAATTTATAAATCTCTCGAAAAACAATGCACTTTTTTTATCAACACTAACTAACAAATTATTTAATAAGATATATAAAAAACATAATAAAAATTAGATAACAATTTTAATAAAATTTAGTTTTTAGCATTTTTACTGCCATGCATGAGACTTATTTTGTTGAGTGTAAATTATAGTAGTTATTTAAATTATAACATATATAATTTATATTTTTGTGGACATTTTAAAATGACTTTTGTAATTGAATATATTTTATGATTTTTTTTTATTTTTTATATTTCTGCAAATATTTCAATACATGTTGAGCTTGTGGAGGGAGAATTTAAGTTTAATTTCTACCAAACACATTCTTGAAGATGGGTGATGAATTTTAAGTATGATTAAGTTATAAATTAAATAATAGTCTTTAACCACTCCAAATAGTCCAAAATTTGTAGAGGTATCTCATGGTTTTACCTAGTAGCTAAAGGCTCTAATTATTATATTTACCCTAAAAAAATCATTTAATTAAATTGACTACTTTTAAAGATGTCTAAATTAATAAGTTGAATCAACTTCTGAAATATCTGATGAGAAGACTATATTCTTAAATCTTAGCCATTCGAGTATCTCTTATTTTAGAGTTTGTGATTCAATTGAAATAACAAAAATAATTTTATTTCCTCTTTATATATTCATTTTCTAACCCTTTTATGATTGTTAATATGTGTTATCATGTTATAATTTTGGGTCATTTATCATCAAATTTCCACCATATTCCTAGTTAGGAGATAGGACACTAAAATATTTGTACAATTTTTCTATTATTTAAATATGTACATTTTTTATTTTATATTTATAAGAATATGACTTCTAAAAAATTGTACATTTCTCTATTATTTAAACATGCACATTCTTTTTCCTTTATCTTTATAAGAAAATAAAATAACTCATTTTTTTCATTTTTTAAAGAAATTCTAATAGTAAATCTTATGAAAATGATAAAAAAACAAGAGAATAAAAAATGAGTCGCATTTGAAAATGATATATACTTGATACGATTTAGTTAACGCTTAAGGACAAGTGTACCATATTGCTAAAAATTTTAGCATAGATTAGACAATAAAAAAAATTGATTAAAGGAAATAAGTAAACCACAAAAAATAACAGTAAAAAACTATTATTAGTTGTTATTTTTAGAATTAAGGATTCTGGTTTTCTTATATTTTTTCTTTTCACTTCAATTTATGCAATTCTCTTGCCTTATCTTCGTGCGATATTGATTATACTTCTTAATGTTATAAGAGATATGATCTAACACTCCTAATATTTTTTTACCTTAGGATGATTCTTATTTTGTTATTTAAAAATACATACTTCAGTACACTGGAGATTCATAAACGTCATTATTGTTAATTGAATTAGTAGTCTAAGGAAAAGGTTGGTTATGCAATTCTTCTAAACCTAGTTATCCTATAGTTTCAGCAATTAATTAAGGTGCGGTTGCCTTTAACTAGTTGATTAACATGAAAACATATTCAAGTAATAGGATAATTCAAGCAATAAAGATAAATAAAAAATTACATTCAAAAAAAGTAATCGAGTATTTCAAGTACAACTACATCATAATCTTTAAAAGGAAACCTAGCTACCATACATATGAAAAAAATAAGCAAACATAATTAAAGAGAGAAAACTAGAACTCATAGAAGCTTGGGGTTCCGCTCCCTGTACGAAGTAGACCTTTCTAAGAGCTTGCACCAATATGTAGATAAAATAGAAGATAGAGATAAAATAAAATAACAGATAAATATAAAATAAAATATAAAGATAAAGATAAAGTTGCACAACCGTGCTAATATTTTGTGGTTTCATTTTTTTGGACCAAAAGTCTTGATTTTTATTGTATTTTTGTCTTTTTTATTTGTTTGTGTGCATGTGTTACATTAATCTTAAAAATATATGAATTACACGTTATGTTTGTAAAGAATATTCAGAAGTTCTCTCAAAATGATACAATATTATTGTATAAAATATTAATTTATCAATACTCATGAATACCTTTAAATTCATTTTATGAGTTTTTTTAAATAATCCTATATTTTTATATTTATACATATTTCATTTTATAATTATGTAATTTTTTCAATCTAGTTATAGTTAATTTTTTTCCATTTTCATACATTAAAATATTTTCTGGTTCTATCACTCCTCAAGGAACTAGATGGGATTCCTAATATTTATGTGTACCAAGAATTTCAAGGTTATATTATATAATTTATTACATCTCACGGGTCCTCTTATATAATATAGATATATAATTAAAGAAAGATACAAAGTAAAAGAGAAATGAACTAACTTAATCTTGTTGAACTCCACCAAATAAAATAATTTTAAATCCTTTTATAATAAACTTTTTTTTTATAAATCTTCCTACTTATTTGATAAAAAAAAATTAAACACATTTAATCTTTTCAAGATATTAAATCCATTCATTTTTCATCTAATATTTACTCTAATACTTTATATAATATTGTGAAGATAATATTACTCTACAAAATAATATGTCACTCTTCATACCATGAATGTTCACTATGACAAGACTTAGATTGGATAGATAATGGATTGTTGATAGAACATGGAAAATGGAAACATACAAATAAATATGAAACGCAGAAGGGCAGGTGATGCATAAATGATAAAGCATTTAAAGGGAATGAAGAATGCTTCAAAGTTCCAACCTCCACCTTGGCACCAAAGACCTACCAGACCTTGAGATAAGTGGAAGTTGGTGGAACGAGTTAATTCATCTTTCCTTTTAGAATCTGCTCAACTTACTTTTCATAAAGTTGCACCCAGGTAAAAGAAACCACCATGAATATACTTCTCCTTACTTCATCTCATATGCATTTAATCATGTCTATCTTAACGAATTACTTAAAAGTCTTCCAACAGCTACTGTCCCCTATGCTATTATTTCCTCATGCCATGTGGTCCCACCAAAGAAAAAAAAAAGTTTCATCTGCAATTTTGTTTTTTGAAAAATTAAGATTACGAAATATATTCTTAGATGCAGATCATATATATTTATTTTTTAATATTATTGACTTAACCTTGATCTTTAAGGTGTTTTTAACAAAATTTAAACCCTTACGCTTCATATAAAATTTCCCTAATCACATCTTATGATTTTTCATCTCGTGTCTAAAACAACAATATACGTGTATTTATAAAATGTTTATATGTACTTTGATTCGAGATATTTGCTTTTACCACGTATTAAAAAAAAATACCTTCACGATGAATGAAGGATGGAAAATCTAATAATTTTCTATTTGAATCTAATTTAATTTTAAAAATTAATTCAAAATATTTTGACTATATTACCATTATCAAATGGATAATAATAATTATTATGATAAATTCTTACATTATTCACAATTTTGAATTTAAGTATAACTTGATAAAAAAATTAACTTAAAAAATGTGTAAATTATCTCTATATATATATATTATTTTAATTATATAATTAATTTATTTAAGATTTTCAACATGGCAAGTGCATAAAAGAAATATTAAAAACTAACCAGTACGTAAGGATTGTGTTGTCGCTCTAAAATTAAATACGAGGTTATGGAACGTGATCATTTTTTATGTGTGTTGCGTAAACAGAGGACATGATCCTAAAGCTATGGAAGCATTGATGAAACAAATTCATAAAACTACTGTTAAATTTGTCAGGAAAACGGGTACTTCCTTGTTTTATTTTCAATGAAAATCAAATCGTGACACATACCCACAATATGATTAGTCTCGAGGTTTCTCTTGTTAATCGAAAACTTGAGTCAGACAAAAAATAAATAAAACTATAGTAGTACAAAGGATCCAATATGTGCTCTCCAAGACCAAAGAGAACCATAGTCAAGTGCACATATAGACAATCTATACCAAATTTCCATGGATTTCAAGTCAATCCACCTTATTTTCCACCCAATATATATTTTAATATTGAAAAAAATAAACCCATATTAATTAAGTCCCCTCACAAGCACAACCCCCAAAGTTAAACTATTAGGTTGTATTTTGTCCTAAAAAAAACCACCCACATAGAGCATTTTTTTGGTAAATAGAGGAATAATTATTAATAGTAACAAGTGAAAATAAAAATAAAGTTCCAACAGTAAATAGGATCCAAAAAACATACATTAATAGAACAGCCAACTTAATTTCAACACTAATTCATCTCCCCAACCTTCCCTTTCATTTTCGAATTTATCACGCCATCTTCCACTAAAGGTTTAATCCCACGAGAAAACATTACATATATATATATAACCACCTTTATGGTATGAAACCACCAGGTATGAGGTTTCTATTAATTTTTAGTCGAATTTTATTAACTTTTTTTTAAATTGAATATTTAATCAATGGAAAACATTGATACGTGGTGATCCGAGGTCATAAGATATTTTCTAAAAAAAAAGGGTGAAATTTCCGTAGAATAATTATTTCATATAAAACTTAAGTCGACCTTATCCCATTAATTACTCCTAAAAAAAAATTAAATACATAACTAACAGCAAAGAAAAGAGAAAAAAAAAGAAAGAAAAAGAAGATAAAACATTGGTGAAGAAGATGGTTGGTGCAGCCGAACAAAACCTGAAGATGCAGTTTTGCTGCCTACACATCAACACTGCAACTTTGCAAGAGCTGAAACTTCACGACCGGCGGCACGACTCCGACGGCATTGCTCCGATCTCCGGCGAACCTAATATACGCAGGACAGTTGACATAAATATGGTAGCGTCCAGAGACCCAAGTGCCGACCTTCCACTTGACCCTTCCGTTGACCTTTACGTTGACCAAGACGACGCCGGAGGTCTGGTCCTGCTGCAGAGAGGCGAGCACGAAGGGAGAGACGGGGATGGCGTTGGCGAAGAGGAAGGGCGACCAGACGGCGAAGTCGCGGTGGCCCTGGTAGGTGTCGGGGAGGGCGGTGGCGAGGGAGATCTGTTGGCTCCGGTAGGAGGCATAGACGTCGAGTTTGTGGTAGTAGATGCCGATGCGGGCGTTGGGGTTGTGGGCGGAGAGGGTGGCTTGCATGGTGAGGGTGAGGGTGTTGGGGGTGGGAGAGGAGAGGTTGAAGGCGTAGATGCTGGCGTCTTCGAGTGTGAACCGGGGTTTAGTTGGCCGGAGGATCACCCATATTAGGAAGATGAGGAGGAGGATCACCACTATGAAGGCGGTGGCGCCGCCCAGGATGAGCCGGAGGACCTGACGCCGCTCCGATTCGTGGTGGCCACACTCCTTGATGGACATAGTGATGGTTGGACAATAACTACAAGAATGAATTGGCCGGGGTGTAGGAATATATGCAAGGCCAAATAATAATGCAAATCAAATGTACGTGTTGCTTTTTTTGTGTGTCCCAGTGACATTGTTCTGGAGTTTTTATTTTATTTTATTAATAATTAACTTTTGTCCAAAAATAAATTATTTATGATGTTTGATAGAGTTTCTCCTTCAATTACAATTTTTTCTTTCATAATATTTAAATTCGAAACTTTACTTAAAATATTTGAATCTAATTACTACTTGAACCAACTACATATCTATATAGATGTTACTTCATGTTGCAGGAAAAATTATTAGGTAATATTTTAAAAAATATTTTTGTATATTGTCTACTAGCTATGCCAATTAATTTAGAGAGAAAGAAAACATTTTGATACACAAAATAATTGGTGGACGCTTATGTAGTGAGAGAATAAAAGAAAGAGACATGAGTATAAAGATAAAATGTGATATATAAAATTAATATAAAAATAATTGATTGGTCATTACTCTTTTTATATAATAATTAACTTCTTACCACTTCACACTTGTTATAAAGGAAAACCGAATATATACAAGAAAGTCTTGGATGATTCTATCGCAGTGAAAAGTGAGAGGAAAAATAAAATGGAAATAATATGCAAGAGAAATGGACGTGAGAGTATAATTATTCTTTCTTTTATGGTCATTGTAAGTTGTTATATAGGACAAAAAGCATGAAGATGAAATAAAACCAACAAAAGACAGAAAGCATGTAACGTATCATTATGCAAATGTGAAGGTAAATTTTGTATCTTCTATCATTTCTATTGTAGAAATAAGAAAAAAAAGAGAGGGACAATGTGAAATAAAATAGGTTATTCGATAAAGAGTCAAAAAGTAAAATAGTAAAAGAATTTTATATAAATAGTATAACTCTTTAAAGATTGTTTATAGTTTTCAATGTTAGGAATTATTCAAATAAAATTCCCTTTTTGTTGGGATTTTTTTATTTTAGTTTCCTGTTATTTAAAGGTCTAACAGTAACTTCTTATTTATCGTATTTTCTATTTTTGCTATTTATCGTATTTTCTGTTTTTGCTTTGCGGTGTATGGACTATTTAATAACCTGATGCTTTCTATTCAATATTGAACATTTTTCCTTTCAAAATCTCTCTCACACAATCACTTTACAGTTAAATTTATTATTCAGTTGAAGGTTTGTATTATATTCAAGCAAAATGTAAGAAAAAAGTGGTTGGTTATTTTCATCCAAAACAACTCCCATTAATCTTAAGTTACAATGAATTTGAATATTATTCTTAAATAAAAGTTTCAGATATACTGCTACGGTTACTACCAACCTTTGTGATTCCAAAATCACCTTGTAATTGCTAAAGTATAATTTTATGGAAAATGTTATGCATGTATTAAAAATGAGTAAAATCTTAATGTCATCTTTGAAGATTAAAGACTCATTATATTAGTTTTTTTATTTTTGTTATTAAAATTGTCTTTAATAAATTAAAGTATATATTATCTTATTAGTCTTCAATTTTTTTTTTTTACTTAATGTCTCAAAAATACAAAATTTCACCATACTTGTGTATACGGAAGATGCAAGTAAGTAGTGATATAAAAGTATAAACTTGATAATATATAATTCTGTATTTTTAGAGAATAATCAAGCGATAAAAAGTTAAAATACTACGTAATATAATGACAAAGGATTACTTGGTGACAATTTTTTTGCAAATATTAATATATCAATAATTTTTGAAGGACTAACTTGAGTGTTTAGTTTATTAAAAAAATTACAACTAATTTAAAAAAAAGAAATAATATAAAACTAATGACTAAAAATGTATAAAAATATTACTATTCAAATTTTATTTGCAGCTTGCAAGTTTAGGAACGGGATCAGCTTGTGGATATTGCAATTGTCATCCTTAGTTAAACTAAACAAAAAGGCAACAATTAGATTGAATTAGTTAATCACAACTGGATTAAATAAAAAAATATATTTTTTAATTCAAATCGTATATATAATGCAATGCCTCTTGCCTTTTTAAATTTGTAATACGCCCGAATAAACAAATAACTAATGTTGTTAAATAAATCATTTTATTTTGCTAATATTTGGTAATTTTGTTAGTATTTTACACCTGTTAGTAAAGGTTCAATATATGTTTGGTTCATTCATTTTAACGACTATATATATTTTTTATTTGCCTACCTATGCGTGTTTGATTTCTTTGTTTATTTTAATTTTAATTTTAATTTCCATATTAGCTGTGAGAATTGAGTACGTAGTTAACAGGATCATGGTTTCTAAGGCCATGACAATTATTAATGTAGGTATTACCTATGGTAGTAGCCTCACAGTCACAGATTCGCAACTTCAGGATGGTGTAGTCACAATAATGCTCGAAATGATTTTATTTATATGTTTATTAAAATTTTAATTATAAAAGTACTTACTATAATTGAGGATACAGATTTTGTTCAGCTGAAAATATAACTGCAGCCAATGCAAATCCCGCAAAGTATGATTGAAATATTGAATTGTTTATGAAGTTGAATTAACTAGAAAGAGTTGCACAGTGATTTACTGTTGGAACATTTATGAGTAAATAGTTAGATGGTTTCATTAATTATTATGCTACATCTTGATATTCATTAATACAAGTAGGTGCTATAGTTAGAAATTTCGAGAACAGTGAAGAGGCCTTGCTATATACACTTCGGAATAGACACCACTTTGTGGCTTCATATCATATCAACTATTCGCTCGGCGGATATATATAATTTCTGATTCTACTATCTCTATCTTCAATTTTATAAATATTATTAAATATTTCAAGATATGCAGTGATGTTTACAAAAGGTAAAATTAAAATAAAATTTTAATATTTTATTAAAAATTGAAAACGTCATTCAACATGAATTTTAGAAATATTAAAACGTCAATTAATTTGAATGATGGGAATAATTTGTAAGAAACTAATTTTTTTTCTCTAAATACTATTAAAAATTTTAAAATTTGTTACAAAATAATTTTATAGTTAATTTTAAAATAAATAATTATTTTGTAACTAATTTTTAGTAAAAACAATTAATTGCAAAATTATTATAATATTAGTGATAACATGATATAAGTAGCAAATTAGTTAAAAAAATAATCTTAGTTAATTTGTAGTAAATTTTAAAATTTGTAGTTATTTTCTAGTTAATTTGTAGTAATAAGAAATATAAATGAATATAACTTAAATTTAGTTAGAAAAATAATATTCTAACTAATTAATAGTTAATTAGTTAGGATTTAGCTACTAATTTAAATGGTAGATAAAATTAGTAGTAAAATAAAAAAAACTTATAGTAAAACTTGCATTATAAGGAAATCAAGGCTTGCTTAATATTAATAGTTATTATGTATTTTATCTTTAGATATTCAGCTATATTTTATATTCGGGTAAACTGCAATTAGTGTAATAATGCAAAATACATAATATCACTTTGTTGGATAAGATTTTTCATGAGTATTTATTGAAAATTAAGAAAATTAATTTATATATAAGTTAATTTTAGTTTATAAAAATTATTTTATTTGGTTTTTTTTTAAATATTTATAAAGGAACTTATTCAAACAAACCTGAAAACTAACCAAAATTTACCATTTAGAAAAAAAAAGGCTGATTATTCCTTGATTTCAGGATATTGTTTTTGTTTAGTTAGTCACTTTGTGGTGTTTCTTCTAGTCGCCTCCTTCAAAACTTTGATTTGTTTATGATCTTGAAAATGGACCTAGTGCTGAATATATGGCATATGTTTATTATCTTTGTCTCTTAATTTATACGAATAATTAAAAATAATAATTATATGCACTCAAGGTCAAGAATATAAGCTTTTATATAATTTTTTTTATAAATATAAAATTTGGAAATGATATTTGTATGTAGTTTTTTTTATTTGTAATTAGTTAGCTTAGCTTTTAAAATAAGACCATTCTAAAATCTTCAATTTACGAAGAGAGTGAGTCTTTAAGATAATTTAATTTGCAGTTGTCATTATAACTATTTAAGACATCGCATAATGTTTAGTTAAATTGATAGAGATGTTTTCTCTAATCATACCTTTCTAGTTGATTTAATGCGTGCTGGAGTTACGACACCAACAGATAATTTCATTTTTGGAATTCTTTATATATACAAACAATAATTTTCTTTGATGTTTGAAAAATATTAGAGAGAAGGAATGTGAAAAATATTAGAGAAGAGCCATTGATAATTATGAAAATTCGTGGATCTCGATCAATTTTTATCAGCTCATCAATGGTCAAATATTTTTGTAAAAAATAAATGTGTGAGAATTTATTTTTGATTACCAAAAATGAAACCCTCAATAATATCAATGACTTATTGTCGATAAGTTGATCCATAAATAATCAAATTATGGTGACCTGTGACCACAAACCGTTGTACCGATGTTTAGACCGTTAATCGACGAGTTCACCGTACTTGAGAAATTATTATTGACGGATTCACTATTGATTTTTAAATAATTATTAATTTAATTTAAATTATATTTTATTAAAAAAATTGTATGTGAATAAATAAAAATAAATTACATTATATTAGTGAAAATTTAAGTCTAATAAAAATGATTAATCTTCTCAAGTGATCTCGTAGTAAACTAAATTTTGAATATTTAGTAAGAAAATAATCATATTTAATATTTCTTAAAAAAATTGTGAGAAAATTAAAAATAAATGATATTTAAATAAATATAAATATAAATGAAAATAAAGATAAGAAATCTTATACAATTTTTATTTGGTCAAACTTTATCTACTTATCACTTTTTTATAGAGCAAATTACAATGATAACTTCTATAATTTTTTGTGATTGCAGATAATATTCTTGAATTTTTAACTCTTACAAGAATTTTTAATTATTTAAAATTAAACTGACATTTTATATTATCTTAAAAATACATTACACTGTGTATTCCAGTCAACGTTACTGTATAATCCGTAGTTTTCTACATACGCACTGTCCTAACATACCGATCTTCCTCTTCTCTTTGTATCACTTAATTTCTTTCTCCTCTTTCTATTCCTGAGATTGAGTTAGCATAATTTATATTTATGCAATTCTGTCACCTAGGTTTCATTCAAGAAAAACACGTTCATGCCAAGTACATGTACGTCTTTTAATTTGTAAGAGTTCGATGTCAAATCAAATTAAAATAAAAGTGCGAATAAAAAAAGTTAAAATAAAACAAATTAAATTATGATAAGGAGAGAAAAACACGTCAGCACGACACTACTACGGCACTTGAGCGTGGGTGGAGCCAATGTTTAGATGCGCGTTTTATTTATTTGTTTTTTTTTTTTTTAAGTTCATTAGAAAATAGTGTGGAAGCCAAACTGAACGCAATTATTTTTTGCCTTAGTGTGTAAGTTTTAGAGAAAGACAGAAAAACAGTTATTTTCGGACAAGCACTTCTGTTTGCCTGACTTCAATATTCTTAATTTCCCGCTTTTGCCGATGCTAGCTTTTACTTGGTGTGGTTTAAAAAGGACAAATAGAAGAAAGAAAATAAAAAAAAAAAGAAATGAGAAGAAAAGATAAATAATAAAAAGTAAAATAATTGTTTAATTGTTTGATAAAAAATGTTTACAAAATCAAATAAATATATTGTAAATGTAATAAATAACTATATTTAAAAATAATAAATATTATTAATATATTTAATACAATTTTAAAAATAAATCTATTTTATAAAATATTTTATTTTTATCTTTTTAATATATCAAACATTATACTTTTTAAATATTTTTATATTTAATTATTTAAAATTGTCAATGTATTAATTAATAAGTTGTTTAATAATATTATATCTGCAACATTCAAAAAAGTTTTAATAGAAACTGTAAAAAAAATTAAAGTAGTGAGAATTAAAAATTTTGTTATGTTAAAGTTAAATAAAAATATATTAAAAATACTTAAAGTTATTTACTTAAATAAAAATATATTAAAAATACTTAAATTAAAAATACTTTTACAACAAAATTTATATAAGTTTATTCAATAAAGTTATTTCTCCAAAATGATATTTTTGGACTCAATTTTTTTTTATTAAAATCAAATATAAAAAATTTTAATTCTCAGACATATTTCTAACCATATTTATGATTAATCAAATGAATTTTAGTAATTTCTAGAAATCATAATTTTTGAAATTCATAATTTTCAAAAAAACATGATTCTATGAAAAAATTTCTCTTTTATTAAATGTTCAGACAATAAAAATTATAAATATTAATATTTTTCCTGATTAAGATTAAGCTTAAATATTTGGTTGCTTATGCTTATCTTTTGTCTATTTTTCTCTAGTGCATGTTAAACATAAACAACTAAACATGAGATTACAATTCAATAGATGTCTTTTATGTCTACGTATAAGTTGTTTTTCCACGAAAATTTTTCACCAGTATAGAATTATTTTCACGCAATATGATGCTCCTCTCCCCCTTCTTTGGGACTAGAGCCTCTATCTTATTTAGAGAAAAATCCCTTAATTTAGCATAAAGAGTGTTAAGCTTTGGCTTAACACCACGTGGAAGGCTAAGAAACAGTCCCCATGAATAATTTGTAATTAAGAATAGCACAAGCATTGGATCCGGTGCAGTCGCAGAGACGTGGGGGCACAATAGTCACAAGAATTGGCCCACGCATTAACAAGCTATGGATATATATGCCTTTAGAGCCATCGAGCATGGTTCAATATTTTGAGATTTGCGTCGTATTTATCTTCCTCTGCCTATTTTGATTTCTTCTTCAGTGTCATTGAATCTTAAAAATAAAGAAAAGGAACAGTAGAATTTTCTTGGAACCTACACTTTGTATATACCATAAACAAGGAGACCATCTTTTTCTCTTCAGAAAATGAATCAAAATTAAAGGGAACGGACAAAATACAAAAGCGATATAGGAATAAAGCAATGAATGGACAGTCACATGATATCCTACGTACATTGAAGTGAGATTCCAATGGAAAAAAATAACGTAAATTAAAGGGAAGGAAAAGAATATCATAAAAGAACCAAGGTAAGGAATCGTGCATTTTCTTTCCAAAAACTTGACCTTTTTAAGATAATTGCATTTGTGAGAAGCATCTTTGATTTCAACTGCTTAAAAAAGTTTGATCTAAAGAACGGGGTAATCAACTTGAAATTTATTTTCAAAAGGAAGTGATATCATTACGTAAAAAACATTAAATCAATATTTTTTATTGTATATTTTTAGAAGAGATTGAACCTGCTAAAATATTAATAATATTACAGTTGAGCATTATTATTGTATTAATATGTTAATTACTATACTTAACACTCAATTACTACAGCTAAATACTAGATTTTGTGATAATGTGATAGAATTGCTTTCTTTGAATTCAGTCATAAACCAAAAGATCTTTACAAATCTCCCTACAAATTGGTAATAAAGTTTTATTCCAATAATTTTACTGAATAAAAGAAGTTGAAGCTCAACATTATGACAAAAGTCTGCATTCGTTAAGTTAATGTTCCGTTTAGTTTGGGACTAAAAGGGAAGAGAACACATATCTTTACTTATATAATATTTATTTTTAATTTAAATATTTATATCATTTTATACACATTTTTTTTAATTTTTCTACACAATTAAATATATATATATATATATATTTTTTTTTTCCTATCAAACCATCTAAATATCACGTCACTTTGCTATTTTATTTTCTCTTTTATTTAATTTTATTTTTTAAATCGCCTTTAACGAGCAGTGTCCAAGAAAAAAATATTGACTATTTTATTCACATGGTGTAGATAGAAAGAAAATTTACGTGATTGGTATAAATAAATAATATTTTCATAAATAGTGTGAACTGATAATGTAAATATCAATATCATTTAAAAAATTGACAATACGATCGTCCATACATACATATATATATATATATATATATAGGCAGCCCTCTCCTCTATTTGATACCGTGTGTGGGGTATATATAACAATTCAATCTTTGATAATTGATTGAGCAGGACATCGACTTATACGTATTTGAAGTATAATATTTTTATTTTATTAATTTAAATTATTTGTAAGGATAAATCCACAATAACAAAATCAATATCTTTTATGAAATTGACATCCTCATCATTGATTTATTTTATTGCATTTTTCAATATATATATATATATATATAAAATGAGTAATTCGTTTATAATTTGACTATTATTATAACTAAAAAGAATAGTCATATAAAAATAATACAAATTAAAAATATTATTATTTAACAAGTGTTTTTTTAATGAGTTTTATGCACATGTGATTGTATGTTTTGTGCAAGTTGAACCATTTTTGTGTTTGACTAATTCTCATCATCATTGTCTTTATAGTCATGATTTGTTGTGTTTGTATAATTAAATTGATACTTATGTTTGAGCAACTACCCAAGTCATAATAATAGATTGAGTTGTTAGACATACTACACATATGCTATAAATAAGAGATAGTGCTCAAATATTTTTTTTAAATAAACGATATCATTACTTACTTCCATATTTTAAAATATATGTACAAAAAGGAAGCAAAAGGATTTTCAACTTCTGAATATTTGGATTCGTCTAGCAGATTGTTCCAAACTACGTACAACTCTACAAGTCAGACGCAGCCCGGCCCAATTCAAATTCACGAAACTGTTCTCCGACGTATTACGAACCCACGTGTTTTTTTTTTCTTGTCCTCCTTTTTTTTTTAATAAAGTCCACGGTGTTTATAGATATGTTATTAGACATATATTAAATAAAATAATAAATTTTGATAAAAATCAAAAGCTTTAGTTTTGTATGCAATTTTTATATCCCACAAATTTGTACTAATAATAATTTTTCCATTTAAATTTAGGTGTTTTTTTTGCGTTTCTAATGCTTTGTAGCCCATTGACATAATATAATAAGACACAAATCAATAGACAGTTAATGTCAAACTTAATATTATTATAATAATAATAATAATAATAATAATAATAATAATAATAATAATAATAATAATAATAATAATAATAATAATAATAGTTTTGTTATTTATTGTCTTAAGGATAATAACTAATAAATAGAATTATTTATTAAAAAATTATGATAAATTTGTATTTATAACATTAAATGTTATATTTTTCAATAAAAACAAACGTTTTTTACATTATCATTAAATTGTAAAAGTATGATTACTAACTTTTATAATAATTACTTAAAAATTATATTTAAAATAATTTTAATTAATTAACCATGTAAAAGTAAACTGCAATACTCGGCATTTGATGCACCATAAGTGTAGGTAGTTTTATTCCATCGCTGTATAAAGGTATTGGAAGAAAAACGAAAATTTCAAATTTCAAATTTCAAATTTCAAATGGCATGAAATAATAATATTTTGAGAGTAAATTACTCTCCTCATACTCTTGTATGGAAACCCACACAATGTAACAAACCTAAATTTAACTTAATTTGAAAATTAACTTATACGATGATACGATTGAATTGGTTTAGCGGAGTGTGAGAATCGTAAATACTTTATTGTTAAGTTATATTATTGGAGGAGGTGAATCTCCAAGCACATTTAATGCTGAATTTTCTCTTGTTTCTAGTGTGGCTTCTTGGATGTATATATGTTTTCACATATAAAGGCATTATTTATCTTGATAAAGTCATTTAGAGAAGTTGTTTTGCATGCAGTTATCCTCTGTTTTCCATTCTTGCACCAAATCTTTCAACCATGGACGATCACAAAAAGGAGTCATCATCACCTCTATACAGCACAGCCATTACTTTCTTTGCATTTCTTGGCGAATGGGTGATCTTGCTGCTCACGTTTTCAATCGCCCTGTTCTTCATTCCCCTCACCCCCGCCTTCACTCTCCACTCAACCTCCGCCACCGTTCTTACAGCCACCGCCGAAAACAACTTCACGGCCAACTTGGGCGTGGCATTCTTCGTCGACAACACCAACCCTTTAGGAGGCAGCATCGACTATGCCTCCTTCAACGTCTCACTCTTCCACCGCCAGCAAAGCCTCTCAACTTTCTCTCTCCAGACGACGACGACAACAACAACAAAAACAAAATCACTACAAGCCGAGTTTCGCAACGTGTCCGTCACCGTGGGCGAATGGGGTTCTCCGTCGTCGTGCGGGTTTGCGTACTTGGACTTGCGGTTCAGCGTGGACGCCGCCAGGGACAAGCTGCGAGGCCGTTGCGGCGAGGTGAAGTTTGAACTCTGCAACGGTGGTTCTTCTGGCGTTGTTGCACCCTCGTTTCTTGCTTCGTGCGATGTTTACAGCGCGTTGGTGCACAAGGTTAGGCTCGGCGTGTTAATTCTCTTGACCCTTCTTCTTCTCAGTGCCGCGCCTCTTCCCCTTCTACTCGAGCAATTCTTTTGCTTTGAAAAATCTTGATTCATATATTATTCTCCTTCTCTACTTTTCTTTAGTAGTCATCATTTTCTCATGGATTTCCTTTCCATGTGATTCTTCTGTCGCACTTTTATATTCAACATGAACAAATTAAATCATTAGTTGTGTTGTATATGAACAATAATATGTGAGGCTCGCTTGCCAGAGTTAATGGCCAGGAAATTAATCACTCTCAAAGTGAATAATAATTCCTTTCACTTCTTGTGCAATTCTTCCTTCCCTTTCTCAGTTCAAAACAATAATATTATATTATTCAATGTTCATTACACTCCAATTTACTTTCTAGTTTCTACATCCCTCTTGGCCTATAAAAATTTTGTCATGACTTTTTTTTGCTGAGTACAACACCCATCTAAGGACTACGTGTTCAAGACAAATCTAGTTGAGGGAAACTATTATATGTTGAGCATTTGAGCTTAATGGTCTCCAGAAATTTCACTTTCCGTAGAAAATGTCGAGGTTGACTTCCTTGTGCTGTCAACAAGTCTGAACCACTGGCTTGTAGGATCACACGTCTTATCTTCGCTCAGGCATTTGCAAATATTGGTAACAATGATATTGTTGGCATCTACATCAAGACACAAGCTAGAAGCATTGTTGATTTGATTTGAAAGATGCATTTTGGAGTCTGAGATCATTTCCCATATTGAATTGGGATCTGAACATGCATTTCCAAGTTTTGCTGGCTTCCCCTCTCCCTCTACTTGTAGACAGAAATCGGTACCCTTTATTGATAGTATCTTCTGGTCAGTGTATCCCCATCCATCAGAATTAAAACAAGGTCCCAACCTCAAAGGCTCAGTCTGTGACTTTCCTAAGATGCAAAGACTTGTTAGCGGATGAAAAATCACTTGGTGTAGTTCAGCTTCCGATAACCCTGGCCCTACAATATTATATCATATACTTTAATCCATAATTACTTCAATTTGATCTAGCTTATATAGTAATTGCTCAATCCTTATTTAAGAAAATAATATATGAAAGCATTATTATTATTTTTGATACCTCGAAAAGGAAGTTGAATAGCTGAGATTCTTTGCAAGAAAGCTGTGTTCCTAACTTGGGTCCAATCCGAATTGAGAATACCATAAAACTCTTCCATTCCAACAACCCCTTCTCTAGTGTAATAATTCCCACCGAGTGTCCACAAGGCCCAATCCAAGTCAAGTTGGGCTACCAGTGCCATGAAGCAGTTGAAGTACCTGTTATCATTCACATTTATGCCTCTCAAATCAATCCCGAACTCACTCACAAACAAAGGCCACCCTTGGTCCACTAAAAACCCAGTCCTTCTCATCACGTTCCCCGTGATTTGGCCACACACTTGATTTGGATTCCCCGAGGTCCATGCTTGACCGTCGGTGAAGCCATACCAGTGTACCTCAAACACTAGTTTTCCATTGAAGCTGAGTTTCACTGTCTGGTCTCTAATGAATGACAGGTCCGCGTCAAAATTTAAGCCAGACAAAATTACGACAACATCTGGATTTGCTGCGTGCACAGCTTCTGCTCCTTTTGACATGTACCTGTATAATTCATAATTAGTAATATAATTTTTCATGCCCATCAAGGCCATGTTTCCATTGCGGACATGAAATGAAATCAAATAACATCTATAGGTTAAAAATTAAATTCGTCACTTGAGTAGCATTTCAAATTAAAGGAAAAAGATATAGGTATTAATAGAGTAGGTTGCATCATATTATTATATTCTTATATAATCAAAACCATGATGACTAATATTATTTTTTATTTCATCATCTATTGATTCAAAGATAATATAAAAGAATAAAATAATATTAATTAAACCTTTATTCTATTTAAGTTTTCTATTTTCTTTCTCTCTGATGTTTCATATATAAAATTAAACCAACTTATTATTATTATTAATTGATTTAGTATTCAAATAATGAAATAATTTTTTTCCATTCTATTATAAATAGTTAAATAATAATATAATAATTCTAAGAGAAAATAATTATGGAGTGACATTAAATTTTTTTCATATTTTATCCATTTACACAGTTTATAATAATTCAGTAAGTTCAATAACTTTTATAATAATTATATAAAAAATAAGTTTTGATTAATTGATGATATAATTTTTTTTATATGAACAATAATAAATTTTTATTAAACTCTAGTTGTATTATTTTATTCCATTCTTAATAAAACAACACAATTTAGAGATTTATAATTCCAATTTAATTACCTGTACCAATCATCAACATTTTGTTTGGGACCTCGTAACTCATTTCTCAAGCTCATGCCTACCACATTAGTGACTCCATTGAACATGGTGGCCATGTTGGTAAGTCCGGTAATCCAGAGGTCTGGATCAAAATACTGATCCCCAAAGAAGCCATTGCCATCTGAGTTACTGCAGCACCACCCTGGCTGAGTCAAGTGGTTGTCCAAAATTACCATTACATCGTTTTCTCCCAGGCTTTTCACCACTGCCTGAGTACAGATAATATTACCTCATATAGTTAGAACTTAAAGAATACTGCAGATAGACTGAACGTGGATGGTTGTTGTTGGCATATGGGAGTTGGCCAGTAGTGATTCTTACTACTAAATATTTAATGCAGTATTCAATTTGATACTCTGCTGGTAATTAATTAACTTGGCCACCAATTGAAGGATACTTAATTTGAGAGCTAATTAGGTGATGAAGTAATGAATCATCATTAAGTGATTAAAGACAAAGGGAATATTAGTTTCTTGATTAAACGTCAAATATATACACACACACTATAAAAAATAATATCTGAAGAGAAAAAATTTAGTATAGTTAGGTTTATTTTTATTAGTATAGATTTTTTTCAATAAAAATTGAATTGTCAGTATAAATATTATGCTTATACTAATAGTACAATGGATCAAACAAATTAAACAATATGATATGCGTATTGATTTCCTATATAACCAGTAATACAATGTATTTTACTTATTAGTATAGAATTATAATATTTATATTAATGGTTTTAATTAATTCCATTAGATAAAGTCTATACCAATTAGACTAAACTTATGACTAATAAATATATTTGACTGAATTATTCTCCAACTTTTGTAATTCTCTAAATAAACAAAAAACTAAATGATGTTTAACCAACAATAAATTAGGTAAACATTACTAATAACTTCATGCTTAAAGTTGATCAAAATATGCTAACAACAATCAATTAGGTAAGCAAAACTAAATAATTTGGGTAAAGAATAAATGCACAAACATAGGAACCTGGTAAGCTTGGATGAGGGGAAGATCAATGATGGAGGGGTTCATGGCTTGGATACCATTGATGGATGGAAGCAGGTCAAGATTTTGGAAAGAGTTTCTGACAGTAAGAGAAGCAAGAGAGTCATTGGTGAGCAATAGAAGAGGCCATGTGAGTCTGACACAGTTGAAACCCATGAACTTGATTCTCTTTGAAATCACATCCAAAGGTTGTTGGCTCAAGCCCTCAGCCAGAACAGTGTTCAAATGAGACACCCAATTGACACAAGCTAGCTTCACCCTCGTCTCATTTTCGTTCACAATCCACCGGTCACTCGTGTGTAGTGGAAAAGCCTTCACGGTCACGGGCTTGGTTTGGAGTGTGACACCTAATACAAGTACTACTATTGCTCTTATTGTTACGAGAGGAATCATGTTCATATGATCGATCTTCCACACTCACGAGTTGCTAAACCTTAAACCACACTTTTTCCTTGTGCAAATGTAGACATATATATAGGCGTATGTATACATAAGGCGTCTCGTGACTCGTCACTTTTATAGGTTGCCGCAATTCCCTTTTTCAAGTTAGCTAACTTTGTATATTACTGTTTTGCACTTGTCTTCGTGCATGCCGAAACATTTTTTTTGCCCCCTACGTCTTAATTACTTTTTTTAGTATAATGTGATGCTCAGTTTTTGTTCTTTCCAAGATCTCATTCGGTTCGTTAGGTTTTCCACATTTACGATAAGCTCCATCTATTATGATTTTTTTCTAATATTTTACTTATTAATTTACTCAAAATGAAAATTATTTTTTTCATTGATATTTGATGTCATCAGAATAATAATACCCACAAATATTGTCAATGCAATAATTAAGCATGTATTTGTTCATATTTACTTATGAAAAAATTAAATAATTAAATAATTAAATTTCATCATAAATTAAAATTAGCTTAAATATAAACTATTTTATAGAATTTCTCTTGTATTAACTTATCTAAAAATTTATTTTTAATTTATGCATAAATTAATTTTAATTTATAATTTTTTTATAACATATCTTGAGTGAATATCCAATTAAATCAATCTTTGACAAAAAAAACTTCTCTTTTTAAATAATTGTAATCAAATATTTTGTATATTTTTTAATAGGTATACTATATTTACTCAGTTGTAATGTCCATTATATTACGTCAACTAATTTCATCAAATATTGAATAGAATAAAAAAGTAAAAAAAAGAAAGCGATTTTTTTGAATATTATTCAGTTTGATTTTTCATCTACTCCCCCTCCCACACACACACAACTCTGACTTAACAATCGGTAATCAAATTAAACGTGCATAAATGTCATTGTCATGTACATTAATTTCACAAATATTCATCCAATAAAGTGGGTTAGGGGAATTGCCCTGGCCCCACGGTAGGGAGGAGTACAAAAAGAAAATGCTTATCTTTTTTTATTTCTCTAATTTAAATTTTAATCAATTAATTTCAACTTTTCAATAATTTGAGCAATTCAATTTCTATTAAAACAGTAAAGATATATTAATCATTTTGAAGATTTGTAGTAATGGAAATCTTTTTTCAAAAAAAAATATGGAAATAAATATTAATATCAATATTAAAGATAAAAATAAAAGTGAATATGTCATATGAATAATTAAATATGATATAATTTTATATTGATAATCTAATATAATTAATAGAGAATAATTAGGTGATATAATTTAAATAACATTTCAGGGTTTAAAGTCATTGTCAAGTCTTGAGCATGGGTTAGGTGGATGTTGGCCCTAAACTCATAGCAAGGAGTGACCCACAAAATTATAAACTTTGATATTTTAAAAAGAAAATCTTTATTTTTTTAATTTTTTTAATTTAATTTTTAATCAATTAATTCCAACTTTCCAATAATTTGAATATTCAATTTCTATTAAAAACATTAAAGCGACTTCAATCTTTTTAAGATACGTGGCAACAAGAATATTTTTTCTATATTAAAAAATATGAAAATGATATGAATATTTTTTCTATATTAAAAAATATGAAAAAGATATGAAAATAAAAACCAATATCAGTATTAAAGCTTAAAATAAAAGTGAATATCTCATACTTAATTATTAAATATTGTTATATTTTTATAGTAATAAACTAATATAACTAGTAGAAGATGATTATGTGATATAATTTAAATAACATTTGGACTGATTAGGTGATATCCTTTAAATAATATTTGGGCTGAAGTCTACAAAATTTATGAGAACAAGTGGCTCTGTATCATCATCCATACGTAATGAATTGGTGTGGTATATTCAAATCATAACATATGAACAGTAAAAACTAGTATTTTAATTGAGACTAGAACTCATATGGAAAAAAATAGATTTATGAATGGAATAAAATATGCAGTATTTACGGACAAAAGTATTTGGTTATTGGGGAAAAATCAATATACTTCTAATATCGAATCGGGATCAACTAGGCCAGAAATAAAGCATCTTATAACTTCCAAGTTATGACATCAAGAAAAAAAAAATATTAATTACGACTCTGTAACTCAAGTATCTTTTAACAATCTCTCCTATTTTATCAATTTTTTTTTTCTGAAGATAGATTAAAATTGTATATATAAATTAAGGATTCTTTTATAAGTTTAATAATTATGTAAAAATAATATAAAATTACATAAATATGACTTTTAAATAATTATAAAAGTCAATACACTTTATCATACATAATAATTTATGGTTTGATGAAAATATAAAATTATTTTATATGATTAATAAATTACTTATTTTCTCTTTTATGCTACCAACATCTTAAATTACCTTTTAATTAATTTGTATGATGTGAATATGTGATATTTGTGGATCATTATGTTTGTAAAATTCACCAGAGATTGATTTTAATATTTATAGTTGTATTTTATTTATTTGTACTTATTCTTTATTTTATTATATATATAATAAAATTTATATATATAATAAAACTTTTATTGTTATATTTATTGAATTATTTAATGAGTAATCAATAAAAATAAATTTTAAATAAATAAAAACACGTTCAGAGTAAAGTAATGATGTGTTTTTTATACATATAATTGAGAATTGAATTTGATTAGTATCTTGATCACTATTAACTATACTCATATTTCATTTGGGACAATTATTAATTAAATATACCTGGCCTCGTCAATAATATACTACGTCTTTTTATAATATAATTTTTCCTAAAATTACCTTTCCTTTTGTAGGTTTTATAATCTTATCCCTCATTCTTGAACTTCTCTCTGATTGAAGTACCCAAAAGTTAATCGATATTCAATCAGCATAAAATAAATTGGAAGTTTTAGCAGGAGTGTATATAAAAAGGAGGTATATTTAATAATTGCCTTCTTCTAATCACAAATTCACTATTGCTTTTAGTTTATTTATTTTTAAATTATGAGGGGAACTCACTCCATAGAAGATGAGTATATTCGGTCAATTCAAGAGAAGAAAAAGAAAAGAAGGTTGATTTCTTTTCTTATATTGAAACTGAATCCCTTGTCCCACACGTACCATAGATGATGAGATCAAATAGGGCAAAAGATGAAAGTCCAAAAGGAAAGGAACAATAACGATTTGCAAACGCGTAAATAGTATGCAAGACAAGACAAATGGGATTTCACACCCACCACAAAAAATCACCAAAAGAAAAACACAAATGGGATCGATCAACTTCACACTTTATAAATTAAATTATTTATAATCATATAAATTTTTATCGACGTTTTTATGCATTCGAGTAATATTAAATTCAAATATTTTAAGTAAAATATTAAAATTTTAAAATATAAATATAAAGAAAAATTTTGCTAAAAATAATTAACTTATGTGGTTGTAAGTCAAAATAATTAAATGAAATTTTGAATTTATATTTGTCTAACTCAAATTAACTTGGTGATTCGATATATTACTATTTTTCTTTATATTAACATATTTTGGATTTGATATTTATATTTTTTTGTTCTTTTATTTATTTTATTTAATTTGATTTTTTTATAATCTAATCCGGCATTATCAAGTGTCTAATTTTGATATTATGTGATTTTTATCGTATTTTGAATAAAAAATGATTAAGATATATAATGTGATAATTATAAAAATTAAATATAAAATAAAATAACATTTGATTATTGAAAATAAGAAATGATATTATTTTTATTAATATAAAATAAATAATAATTAAAAATAAAAACTAAAAATATAATAATTTATTTATTTTATTACAAATCCGATATTTCAAACCAACCTAAATCAATCTTAATTATTGTATCCGTGGGATTTAGATTAATAAAAAGAAATTCAAAGGTCGTACAAAATCAACCCGAGCACGTGTACTAACGACGAAAATGCGTTAGGACGCAGAAGCGCGTCAATAGTAAGCAAGACAAAAGGATTTGAATTTGATTTTTGCGGAATGCCCAAAGACTATTAATTTACAGCATGTTTCGAGGATTAGAAAATGGAGGATGAAATTAAAGAGGAGGACAAAAATGGAGAAGAATTTTTATTTTCTTATTTGAATGTGTTGAAAAAAAGTTAAATGTTAAAAAAGATTGGTGGGTTCCACAAAAACAATTTCCTCGCTAGAGGCATGCAATGAGGAGGAAATGGCTATGTTTTTTTTTTCTCCTTCAAATTTTTTAAGTAAATTGTCTTGAACATTTTTTCGTGTTTAATGATTATGATTGGATGATTATTTTACATTTTTTTTTCCAAACTTTTATTTTTAAAATTTCTTTAATTTTATTACTTTATTTATCTTTTATATTAGATTTTTCTTTATTATATACGTGTGGTGAAACACTAAAATATAATAGAATTTACCAATAAATTAAAAAATATTATTTGAATATATGTTTTTTGCTATCATAATTTATTTTCTAATCTATTAAAATTAATGTATTTTAATTGCAATTTCTTAAAAATTATCAAATAAATAATAGTTAAAAATTAAATTTTAAAGGGTTAGAAACATGAAAAGTCAAGAAAATATACATGAAATAAATTAAAAGTTAATAAAATAAAATTAAATGAAATAATTATATTAAAGTAATTTTATAAAATAAAATTTAGAAAATATCTAAGTGACAACTTTAATAAAAGAACTTCAATATTATATAAAAATAAATAGATTCTTCGTTTATATGCATGGTTGGGAATTACCAAAATTTAATATATTTTTTTAAGGAATAAAACAATAGAAAATCATAAAAATACAATCTAATAAGTTGATTAACAAAAAAATATAATAAAAATATACAAATGCTCTTTATACAAAGTTAATTAAAACTAACAATTATCTCTAACAAAATATCATCAACTAACTAATTTTTCTAATAAACTAACTCCTCTTAACACTTTTCAAGTGTGTGGTGAAATGATATATAAAGTAAGATTAATTTTTAATGATGAGGTATATTAAGTTATTAACTTCTAAAAAAGTTGTTTCCAAAACAACTTGTATTCTAGCTAGATTCTCCAAACTCCTCTGCATCGTGTTGGGTTAATTAATAGGAAAGTTCAAAGATCCCTACATATTCCATAACACCCGAACAAAAAAGAAATATATTGAATTTAGCAAACAAATTTTATGCCACCACTACGCTACTAATTAAGCAAAAACAAGGAATTTCCCCCTCAAACAAAAACTCGGATAAAGAAGGAAAATATATACTAAAGAAAAATATTTCTTCTACACTACTTGAAATATAGTGTCAAATAGGTGTTTGTAGCATGAAGGTATTATATTATTTTTCTCGTTTAAAAATAATTCATGAACACTTGATATTAATACACATCTAGAGAGAGAAAAAAGAAAAAGAAAAAAAAAAGAAATACATTTGCCAGGCTGGACAGAAATAATATGTGAAATAGAGTGTTTGTACCATATATCATTATTTTATATCAGTAATGATGATGTAACAGTAGAAAAGATGAGGATCGTCCAGTGCCACAGTTTCTTCATCCCCACGCTCTTCTTTTTTTTTTCCAACTTGGATCATGTTAAAGTTAACATGATTATGTACGTGTGAATATCACGAACCTAGCACGAAATTATGTATCTAAATGTGATTGGTTGAAGTATTAATTTTAAAAAATAATGTTTTTGTCGAAAATCAAGAGGGGTGCAGTTTTATACAAGGTTCTGTGGACAAAATCGTAACAATGCTCATGTAACAAGTATATCTTTCAATAAACTCATGGCGTATCAAATTCAAGCGACACCCAACACAATTGATCCATACTCTGTTTTGAATTTAATTAGAAAGCAATCATAATAATAAAAATAAAATTATTAACCTTTTAATAATCATTTTAAATTATAATTTCTAATTAATAGACAATAAAATTTTCTGAATCAAGCTCTCACTGCATGTTCGATGTAGCAGTTCTTCCCTATGCCTGAGTCTTTTGTTGGAGAGAGGAAGCTGACATTGACAACCAGATTCACACACCGAACATTAAACAACTTATCCATGGTGGGCAATATTCCAGCTTCGAATCTAACCTTAACACTGAACGACACAACGTTAAAGTTAATCACCCCTTTGTTCCAGTCTCGAACCAGAACCTGAGGCACCCTCTTATTCTTTTTTGAGTCCCCCACTTCCATGTCAACCTTCACACTCGTGTTGGCGAACTTCTCCAGCAACATGGGTTGTTGTTGCACTGCAGCCACCGAGTTCCACTCCTGCTCATAAAGCACCAACTTGCCCACGCGTTGAAACACCACCTCGGTTTTGATCTTGTTCGGGTTTGTTATGGTTAGTCCCACCTCGTACCTGCCTCGTACCTGCGAATCTGAGATGTTGAAGTTGGTCATAGAGAGTGACGTCACCCTAAAACGAGGGTCATGCGGGTGCATGGCAAGCCAGGCTATGCTGATGATGGCCATCATGATTACAAAGATGGTAACCACCACCAACTTCAGTTTGCTGAAGCAGCACTTGCCACGGGACCTTATCGTGCTGCTGTTGGGAGGACACATTTGTTTGGATTTGGGCTACTGTGAGCGCTAAAATTGTCCTGATGCAGATTATATCAGACTTTGAATAGAAATAACTTCATGTCAATTTATGTACTTGATGGTTTGGTTTCGATTTGGGAAGAACGGTTTGTCTTATCAATGGTGCTGGCTCGTAGTCTGGTGCAATTTTGGCTCGGTGCTGTTTGTTAATGAATGTGAAGCTGATGTAATAATCAAATAGAAGAAGATAGGGTATATGAGGAATGAAAAAAAAACATAGGCACACACATATATGCTATTGCAAAAACGCGTGCCAAACGACGTTTGCACAATAAAGCAACGAAGTTTCCATGATGCTTCTGGGTATATATATATATAGGAAACTACGTGGAAATGAGGGAACTACTATTAATAACGACGGTAACTTTTTGACAACGACCTTCTGTCTTTATAGTCTTAGTTGAAAATTATAGCTAAGAAAATTATAGTATTGACACTGCTAATTGAAGTATGTTTTCCGTTTCTGGCTTATTAGTAAGTAAACTAGTAAACCCTTTTGTGTTTTTAGCTTAGATCCATACAAGTTGCGGCGCAGAATGTCCATACAATTAACCGTAAGTTGATGTTATTAATTTGTATGGTCACTATTTACAACAGGATAAAAGCACCGAAAGAATTACAATAATGAAAGGGACAAAGCCCATTTGTTCTATTATAAACTCAAGTGGTACTTGAATAGCTATGAACTATTTAAGAGCAAATTTTAAGCATAAAATACAAGTGATACTTATCACATAAGAATTGAGATACCTCATGAAGATCGCCCCCCACTTTCCTCAGACATCATTCCTTTGAGACTCTTGGCTAACCATATGGCTGTCTCCCTTGGGGAGACCTTATCTTTCCCAAAGGGCTTCAGAACAACTTGAAGTTCCTCCAACCTATTTTGTTGCAGCAACTCTGCAGACAACTCCAAGAGCTCTTCAAGTGCCTCTGCTCTCTGCCTGAAGGATTTCACATCCAATGTTTCCTTGGCTGGTAGTTTGTCATCATTTGTAGGAGTGTTGTTGTTATATTTACTTACCTCAGCAGAATCAGGTTCTGAAGCTAAAGAAGGAGAGTTACTCACATCTTGTTCCTTGAGACCAGGATGATCTGAAATGCTTGATTTCAAGCTCGAAGCATCAGATAAACTTGAAGATTTAAGAATGGGAGGAGTGCTCAAGTTCTTCGTTTCCAACTGATCAGAAATGTTTGATTTCAAGCTTGCAGCATCAGAGCAGCTTGAAGATTTGAGGGTCAAAGGTGAGGTTATGTTCCTCATTTCTAAATCATCCCTTACAACATTGATAAACTTGCCAACATCTACATTTTGTACTCCCATCTCCACAGATTCCTTCACTGGCTGGTCACTTCCAACACGGTAACTGCTATGGCGTATGACATGGATAACATCATCAAAGGCTGGAGGAAGATGGCCAGTATCAGGCCTTTCTGGTGCTGGATTCTGCAACACAGTTCCTTTCTCTTGCAATACTTTCTGGCTTGATAATTTAGTAGTGGTAACCAGAGGAACAGTTTCGGCCATCGCTGACAATCGCTCCCTCACTGTGAATTTGTCATCACCAGTGGACCTACATCCAAGTGTTGGCTGGCTAACTGTATCAGGTTCAGTTACTGGACTAACTTCTACATGAACAGACTTTTCTCCAGAATTTGGGGGTGAATGTTTGGGAGACTTGGTTAGAGGCATTTCCTTGGAAATATCTTGAAAATTTTTTACTTCTTTGGTGGCTTCAGCAGAGGGATCTAAAGATCTATTATCACAGCTGGAGGTAGTAGTAGATGTAGTTGTCTGGTTTATGAGAAGACCACCTTCTGAAGCAAATGTTACCTTAGAATCTTCAACATGGTGATCTTGAGTTAAACTGGAACTCACTTTCTCATTACTACTAATAGTATTTTGAAAATTCATGGTAACCTCACAGGTTTCTTTAGGCACCTTTTCAACCATCTTACAATGTGCACAAGTTGTAGGTGGGCTGTTGTCAGGACATGATTCCACACCTACAATGTGGTTCACATTCTCATGATCAGGAAGCATCTGTTCTCTCATGTCAATGAAAGTTGTGGCATCATCAGCAAGTTCACATCCTTGGATAGAAACTGAGGATGAGGCAGTTGTTGCTATATCTGTTTGCATACCTTTGGAATTTCTTTCAAAAACCTTCTGAGTCTCTCTAGTAACCTGTCTGGAAATATGTGGTACATTTCCATTGGCCAACTGACAATGGCTCATCTCAGGTTCCTGAGCTATTTTATTTGTGTCTAGCTTCCCAATATCATTTGCTGCATTTGGAACATCAATTCCAGCCAGCCTCATTCTTCCAGAAAATGAAGGTCTTCTAAGTAAGCTTGGGGGAGTCCTTTGTCTTGGTCTGGGAGGAACTCCATCTCCTTCTACTTGTTTGACAGGCCCAGATGGTGGAGTCAAATCATGTCTAGGTTTAACTTTTGGTGAGGCTTCTGTCATCTGTAACTGCCAGCATATAGGAATAAAATACCAGAAATGAATTTCAATGTCACGAGGAAATCTTTAGAAAGATCTGGAAACATAGATAATTTCAAATTATAATGTACCTGATGCTTTGAATGATGTGATCCCAGCATTCTTTTTGCAGGGTCAGGGCTTGCCCTTGCAAGTGCAACAGTTGGTGACTCTAAATTAGGCTTCAAACTAGGAGCAATGAAATTAGGTTTAGGCAATTTAGACAATGTCTCTATACTTATTTTCTGTGCTGATACACCACCAGGCTTTATGCGATTGCCTCTCATTGGAGAAGTTGCTTCTCTAACTTTTCCTTCTTTCAGTGCCATCATTATATTTCTAATTGTTTTTGGCTGCTTAGATTCAACATTAGAATGGTGTTCGTTATGAGATGGTTTCATCACCTCTTGCTCAGATATTTTGGCATTGGCATTATTAGAGCCACTTTCATCCTCTGAGCCATCATCATCAATTGATATTAGATCCGCCTCGGTGGCTTTGTTATCACACTTGGTTCCTGCTTTTGCCATGTTTTTCTCATTTGACATCAAACTATCTTTGTCACTACTTGAACTATTACTGTTTTGACTTTCAGCCATATTTTTTCGAGGATAGTTGACCGCAGAAATTGGTTTTTCAGGAGAACAACCTGTTGTAGGACTGAAAGATGGACGATATTGATCCACATAAGGCTGCAAATAAGGGTGCTTTAACACCTCAGATGCCTGTGAAAAATATAAAGTGAGGATATTTAGGAAAAGCAACAATAGTAACCGTTTCTACATTGGAAATAAATTTAAGAGAGGCTTACTGTTGGCCGATGCTCGGGATTTTTTCTTAGCATGCCCTTTATCAGTGTTTTCCTGGAGTTGTAGTAGTTAACAACTTAGATTCTTAGCAGGGAGAAAAGTAAGAAATTGAACTAGTAAGTAAACAAATCTTTCTCTATCTCATCCACTGCCATTTGACAACTTTAAACTTTTCCTAATTCCAAACCAAACCTTCAGATTTGCCAAACATTGACCAATTTGGTCCTTTCTATATGAATAGCAGAAACAGCTTAAGATGCATGGTTTTTATTTTTAGTGGCACTGGTAGATCTATAGTTCATATTCAACTATGATTATAAAAAACCAAAGGTATTTGTGAATAAACAAAGTTAGAGTTGCACCACCTAATGCACACTATGGCCTGAAAAACAGGTAAATGTGTGCATACTAGCAAGTAACAACTATATCTCGCTGTCATAACCTGATTTCATCAGGAAGGGTAGTGACAAAAGAATATTAATCTTAACAAAAGCAGATAGAAACTCACAAGGAAGGCGAATAACATGGAGGCAAAGGGCCAATGGAAGAACGGTTTATCTTGCTTATCAATCCTGCCATATCCTGAAACATGATTTACCATGCCATTGTTAAAACCCTAGATATAAACCATGGTGAGATACCTCCACATACATAAAACATAACATACTGCAGAGAATCACATTAAGCATATTCCACTGACAAGCAAACATCACCCAGCAACTCTAGTTAACAAAGTTCAAGAAAAATATTAGGAAACTATATGTTGAGTAGTATTATTCCACTAAACAAACAGTTATGACAGTTTACAAAACTAGCTTAAATTTAGAACTCCAGCACATACATGGGGATAACAAAACTAAAATATAGACCACAATAGTGATATGGTAAGTGGTAGCTTTTCAAACTAAGGTAAAAGTTTGGTCAGTAATCTACTTCTTCAATTATACAAATTTACTGTTTTTTTATTTCTAGATCTTTTTTGCAAACTGGTACCTTATCTTTCTTCTAAATGCATCTTAGAATTTGGGCTTAAGGTTTAACTCAACCCTACAAAATCAATGTGAGATCTCAAACTCCTAGGAGTCAACTGATCATCCCCTCAATAAGTAGTTCTTTTCAGACAGTGACAAGTGACAACTATCTTTGATGTGGCCACAATTAAGGTGGACTAGGGGTGACCTCAATACACAGTCTTTCACGCCCAAATCTATTTGTGACAATGCAGGTAGCCCAACAATAATCTAAAATGGAATCTAATGCTATCTTAGAACTTGGATTTATAACCTAACTCAACTTTAGAAAACTGGCTTAAAAGGTTATGAAGACTACACTGGCTTAAAAGGTTATGAAGACTACATTGGTTATATCTTTGTCGTGGATCTCAACCCCTAGGAGTCGATATTAAGGGGATGCACACTATGATGTTTCACTCAACCTTTCTGTTCAACCCCTTCATAAATAGTCATTTTCGAAGCAATGACAACTAACTCTAATAGGCTACAATTAAGGTGGGTATGAAGAGACCACAATTAAGATGGCTTTCCCAGAGTAACTTTGCAAACTTTGACGTAGAAATGAGATATTATATTCATATCTGACACGACGGTATTACATCAAATGAAGTCACTAAAGATTACATTCCACCTATAACTATTTTAAAGTAAAAAATAAGAAGAAATCTTACAAAAGCTTTAAAAGCAGGGCGATGAGCAGCCATCTCGTATATACAGCACCCTGAACAAGCAAAATGCATTTAGCCGCAGCAAAACCAAATTTGCAAGTATCAGATACTTGGTTGTAAATACATACCTAGTGACCAAATATCAGATTTGAATCCATATGGAATATCAGCAAGCAGTTCAGGACACATGTAATTAGGAGTTCCTACCACCTGCATAGAAACATTTACAGCAAATATTAATTCCATATGTGGTGATTATATAAATGTAAAGCGAATCATATGGATTAAAAAAAATTGGTAGCAATGTCCTATTTCAAACCTCTAGAAGTTGAACATTATTTAAAATATGAATTTTGTCTACACAAAACACGAGATATAGTAAAAAGTTTACAACAGCATGATCTCCCAGCTTAATCAAACCAAATTCTAGAAAAAATCTTTTCTTATCTATAAGAGTAATAACATTTGGTCTTATCTATCAAAGTTCAAGCAAGCAGACAAATTCAATTCACTCAAACAACTCTCAATTCCTATTCCCACTCTTTCCGTTATCTGAAATGTAGTTTAAAAGGAGCACACAAAATATAAAATGCTTGCTGATTAGAGAGGGAAGGGTATGGGGCTTAGCTAGCCTACTATCGAATATACTCCACCAACACCAACACCTTGGGTACCAAGTACCTAGTAAACTAGCGTACAAACCTTACAAGATATAGAACACAGACAGTTTTAAAAACTATAACAAATGTCGAAACACTAAAAAATACTCAAAATACTTCTCAGAAGAAAATTTTTATAATTATAAGTTATAACAGAAGAGGAAACGCTAGAAATAATCTAGTTGAAAGTACTCAAACATAGAAAAAACATATTTGATGTATTTCAATAGTTTTTTCTCCCTGAAATAAATAGGCTAGTTATCCCTACTCTTTCAGGTTTGATGTCAATTTAACCTTTTTAACGAAAATGGAACTGATTAAGCAAACTCTTTTCAGCAGCCATGGCAAATTTTCTGTTTGCTCTAAATAATTGAGTTGTAAGGTGTGAAGGAACAAATAAATTGACAATAGGATAATTTAAACTAAACATAGTTGAGTTGAGATGATATTATTAGTCCTTGGCTTGGCCAATAGAGGAGAAACCCAGTAACTAACAACTAACAATACTGAAGCTTCTGGTTCTCATGAGCAGATAAAGTATCAGGGAACAAAAATTAGGTGCCTAAAAAAACTATGCATGACTTTTCTTAGTATATCTCTGTGTCCACACAAGATGTAGGAAGAAAGAATTGTGATTTTGAAAATGAAAAACTCTAAATATGTAACTCTGCAAAATGCATCAATACTATCGAAACTTGATAGAGAAAAACTTTAGCATGAATCCTTAGATCTTTATAAGCAAATAATTTGGATTTAAAGAAGACAAATAAGAAAGTAACATGTTCCCTATTTTACACATACCGAAGAAGCCAAATCATCTGCTTTTAGTGTCTTAGCAAGCCCAAAATCCCCTATACGTCAGAAAAATACACACAAATTCAGCATGAAGACTTAAAAAATCTATCTCCAATATAATCAAAGATGGTAGGTGAACTCACCTAGGCGAACATCTTGATCCTTGGTAAGAAAGATGTTGGAACACTGTCAACAGTCAACAAAATCAGACTTACAATACATTTTAAATGAAAGACAAGAATCATACATAGACCATATAATTTGCTTCATACAAGTATACCTTTAGGTCACGATGTAGAACAAAATTCGAATGCAGGTATTCTACTGCCAACAGTAATTGAGTGAACCATTTGCAGAGTTTCTGAGCAATTTCAACAACATCAATGTAAGCCATAAAAAAAATTAAACATCAACTCAAGATGTGAGAAAACAGTACACACATAAACACACACACATGCAACCTGGAGACAAGCATACCTCCTCAGGAAAGTAAGCACCATTTAATTTTTTCATCAATTCAGCCCTGTTACAGATTTGAAGAGAAAATAAGCATAATAAAATTGTAAATAACTGGAGAGAAAAAGTACAATTAACTTCCACATGACACTGCTAGTTCATAGGTATTATCATATATATACTCACATGTCTCCACCTTCACAATATCCGGTGACAATGCATACATAGCAACCCTGCAACAGAAGATGAATGTGCTTAGCCAAAAAGTAAACAGTCATAATTCACACACCTTCTAGTTTAGACTATGATTACATTACACAAAAACTTAAAAAGGGTCTCTTACCTTCTCAACCCATGCCTCCTTGAATTCCACAATGTAAGGGTGCTGGATTCGAGCAATAAGAGCCATCTACAATTCCCCAACATACAACAGTCAAATCTCCTCCATAAACAAAAGCAGAATCCAGGTATATGGAGGAAATCAACCGCAACACACACACTCCCACGCGCACATATAAAAACAAAAACAAAAAAAACTCACTTCTTGATGAGCAGATCTTCTGCATCTTTCAGTCTGCCTTGCAAGCCTGATTTTTTTCAACACATATCTGCAACACAATAAAATGAAGCTTCAGTCATCAAACTTATGAACCTACCCATCAACGAATTTCTTATGAACACACAAACATAACCCCATCAATGAAATACAAAAATGGTGACTATTACTTCTTCTTCTCAGCCTTGTGGTGAACAAGAATAGCAGCTCCAAATGCTCCTCGACCGATCTGCTCCATGATCTCATACTGATCCATCCGAGACTCCATTGCTCTCGATCCACCAACACTCAATTCCTCAAACCCCCCAAAACAAAACACAAACAAAAAGAAGAAAACCAACAAAAACCAATAACTAGCAACCAATCTCACACCATTTCCAAAGTCTCAAAGTCCTACTAGCCATAGTTCTTTTCCACCCGGTGTTGTAATAACCTTGTTCTACATTGCTTCCTCAATAGATTAGAATCATATGCAACCCAAACACCATGTGGGTTTCTTCTCATCCTTCTCTACACTCTGCTATAGCTTCATTCCAATGTCCCTCATTAGTCCCATTACAACAACAATGGGCAATAATAGCATGCCCATGATGATTTGTCACAGAATTTGCAAAGAAGATGATTGAAAGTCTCAACCTTTGCTCCCAAGTTGAAGGAAAAAAAAAATACAAAATACAACACAAACACACACTCTCTCGAACTATGTCAGAACCGAATTAAAGAGTTTGAAGACACACTCACAAGAACTCTCTCTCTAACTATGTCACAAATTGAATTGTAGACTTTGAAGAGAGAGAGAGAGAGAGAGAGAGAGGGAGATAGAGAGAGAGAAAAGAGGGTCCTTATGGGTGTGCTTGGTTATTCGCCGACAGACACAGCTGGTCTACCTGGTTCCGAGCTTTCATTTTTTGTTCGTTTATTTCGATTGTTATTTTATTTTTAATTTAGATTTATTTATTTTCATTTTTTGCATCTTCTTCTTCTTCCTTCAAAATTCAGTGTCCATTAATGGGTATACAAAGGGTGTCACCTTTGTGGGCGAAATGTCATCAGTTATCCATTGCCGTAACGAGACACGTTTCAACATCACCAACGGTTTGCTGTTTGAACTTCTAATGTTTGTGTCATAATTAGAATTGGAAATCCAAGTTAACCACATAATTTTGAAACTATATTTAATGGATATTGTGATTATTCCATAACTATATGCTTGGATGGTTAATGCTATTCTTTGTATAAATTTAATATTTTTTTTTCATAAAATGATAAATACTATAGGACAAAACGTTAATGACTTGTTAAACTATAAGCAAACATCACCTAGAAAATTATTGTACATGTACAAACCATAATCAGTTACAGTCCATACTGATCTTTAACCTTTTTTTAATTTGGTCTTGATTAATAGGAAAATTTTCGTTAACTTTCAAATCCCTTGCTTGGAATATGATCAATTGTTAAAAATTGGTATATTTATTAATAATGTTTTTTTTTATACATAACATATGTTAATTTTTAAAATTGCATTTTTGTAATCACTTAAAAATTAAAACATTATTTATATGATTGAGTTTTAAGAACTTTTTAATTCAAATATAAAATTTAGGAGAATAAACACTTGAATCACTGACATATGTATTGACAATAAAAAGCATCCCTCTTCACTGCTTTAATCTTTATCGGAAAGTGGATATATTTTCAATAATATCACAGGATAGGTTGATGTCTTTATTTAACCGAAAAAGAATGCATGATGTGAAAAAAATTATGTTTTGTAAGAATTTGGTACTTTTCAACATTTCCTTTTAACAAAAGGACAGATGAAAGTAAACAAAAAGAAAGAACATTTATAGATTATGAAAAAAAAAATGATGGTCTAGAGTGAAAGTGACGGTACGAAGCAATATAAAATGTCATTTGTTTTGCTGGACACTTTGGGTTGTCAATAATACTATAAATTATTAGAAGATTGTTAAAGAAGTTCCAACCCATAATAATGATGGTAATAATAATAAAGAAAGTACATGTTTCCTTTATGTTAATATACAAAATAACTCTTTCGTAGTCACATACTTTAATGAAAAATTTTGGAAGATAAATATCAAGTTACAGTTAAAATTATCTACTCTTGTACTTTTATTTAATTAATTATATTGGTTTTTCAATAGTTATCATTGTTTATTTTTATTATATTTTTCTCTAAAATGGCCGCTTCCAAATGCATATAGTTATTTCTAATGTAGAAATTTTGTAATTATATATATGATAGAAGTGTTACAGGCTAAATGATAAAAAAAAGCATTAAATGAAATTTATATTGGTTTAACTTGCAATTAGTAGCTACTGAATTAGTTGCTACTAATTCACGTTCCAAAAAACTAACTATTAGCATGCAAGTTAACAATATATTCATACTTAATACACTCGCTTTATATCATTATTTTAATACTTCTAATCTAAGATGTATTTAATATTTTATAATATTCGTTAACAAGATTTTAAAATAATGCCATATGAAAAATGAAAGAATAACATTTTTTATTGAGAAACTTTGAAGAAGTTAAAAAATATATAAAAGAAACAATAATGTTCTGCAATTATTTTCTTTTCGTACAATTAAATCTTCTACCTTAACACAAATTAGAGTGTATTATGGTTTCTTTCTCTTAAGGACACCACAAAATCCTCTCTCTATCTCTATTTTGAAGCAAAGTAATTATAATCGAAAGGAAGTTTCAACAACGTTATCCAAACTCTTTCTTTTTCATTACAACCAAGAATCCTCTCACTTTTAAGCTACAAGTGTATTTCATTCTATCTTTAAAGTAAATTTGCAAATATGAAATTCTCAACATATAGGAAGAACAAAGAGTGTCACAAAGATGAAACTGTTTTTCTATATGTTTCTCCAAATTACTTGTTTGATACAAGAGTGTTTATTCGTACAATGTGTTTCCTTAACTTTTACTAGTCATTTGAGTGGTATTAAGGGTTATAACAACCTCTTTTAAGTCACGATATGTACATATTATAAAATAAGCAAAATTTGCCGTAGTTGTTGGTTTTGTATGGTTACTTGCATGAACTTTGACGTTTAAATTATCAATGAGCTTAAATGATAATCAGAATAAAAAAATTAGAGTGAATATAACACAATTCAATTCAATTCTTAATTAATATGTTTCTCTCAAATTATAACTAAGGAAACACTATATTTCAAAATCTTACCAATATTAGATAATTCAATCACAACAAATAAAGTAGTTAATTTAAAGACATCACATTAAATCAATATCAATAATTTTTTAAAAAGATCATAATAAAAATATTTTAAACGCATATAATTTATTTAAAATAAAAAATAAAATTTTCACATACTCAAAATCATCATTATGATTAAAATTAAAAACATACCAACATTATACCGTATGTGCATGATCAGTATTAATTTAGTTATTTTTTCATGATTGTTATAAGTTTTTTCAACAAGTAAGCTCAAGGTCAAAAATGAAGAAATTTCTCCCGTGATCTCTTATTTTAATAAAGATTAAAAGTTGTCCATTAATTCATATTAAAATGAATTTAGTTGAAATGCATTTATACTGAAATATTTTTGTATTGTGATTCAATCTCATATAGTTGACAATGCGAAAATATGTGATTAATTTATTAATTTTTAAAAATTATATATGTATTAATTTGTAGTTAGTTGAAAGCGTAAAATTTGACTCATGCAGGGATAATTTGCAAGTTCAATAATTGTTAAATTTCTTATTTATGAAATAAGATAAATTTCCCCCTCCTTAAATGTTATAAATACTTTTTTTAAACAGCAAAATTGCTTTATGTATTCGGAAAACAGTTTCGATCATTCGCAAAATATTGAAAAGCTAAGACGTAATGTCGTAAAATTTAATGGAAAAAAAGATATAAAATCATTTTAATGCCTACTATATTATATTATGAAAAGGTCAAAATTAATTATTTAATTAAATATTTAATATTTTATAAAATCAATTACAAATCATCTATTTCAACTTTAAAAATTAATTTTAGTTTTATAATTTATATCTTATATTTATATACTTAACAATTCATACTTTTAAGTATATTTTCATACCTATCTCACACCTAACATTATCGAGTTTGATACGTGGATAATATAGTGTTTTGTTTATGACTCTTTAACAAATCTAGGACAGATTCTGATATCATCTTAAAAAATAATATAAGTCTAACTCAATATCAAAAATTAGTTCATGATCGCTCACCAAGACTCTATTTTTAGCTAATGTGTGACTTAAGTTTTTTTTTTCTAATACATCCCTTTACGCCTAACATTATCGGATTTGGTGTGTGCATAACATGTTGAGTAATCTTTTAATAAGCTCTGGTACTATTTTAAAAAGTGGATTTGAACCTAACTCAACTTTAAAAGTTAGATCAAGAAGTGAGGATTGTTCCACATTTGTAAATTATTTTCAAATTCTATCTTCACCTAATGTGAAACTTGGGTTTATTCTAATAATACATTTTACTTTTTAATATGCTAAAAATATTTAGCTTGAAAAATGTAATAAATATAATAATTTATTTGGCATTAATAATGTAAAAAAATATTATTGGTAAAAAAATCAATTGCTAAAAGATTAAAATTAAGAGAATGATTTATTGAACTAAAATTTCGTGAATGGTGATTAAAAGATTGTACATGTAGGATACATTCTCATTAAACCAATTGGATATAAAATAAATATATAAATAATTTTGCTTTTATTAAGTGCGGTACGGCCATATTTACATGTTTGTTAGACTGGTTTAAAAATTTAATTAATAAATAATATTAACAATAAAAATTTAAGAATTAAATTATTTTATTTTATAATTTAAATTATTATAATAATTAAGTATATTTTTAATAATCATAAACGTTTAAAATATGAGAATAAAATATTTATCTCTAATATATATATATAGGCATTGCGAGACAATTCTAATAGATTGTCCAATTCAATTGATTAAGAGGTGATGGAAACAGGTTGAGAAGATGAAAACAGGTTTACTTAGCCTGGAACAATTACACATGTGTTGTTGTTTTGTTGGTTTGATACAAGAATTTGTGGAATTAGACCAATTTAATTTACTTTTACCTAAATATATATGAATCTCAAAAGAAAAGAAAATATATGGAACCATATAGACTCAGTTATTTTTTTTTTAATTTTTTTTAGGACCGTCGAATCCAAAGAAATTAATCAAATTCAATTTATGTTAATATTTTAAGTGTTCAGACAAACCTGAACCGAATTTTGACACCTGTTATTAGAGAAAGGGACAAATAGTCATATAATTAAATATGTATCTGACTATCGTAAATAAGATAAAAATTAAAGTTAAACTTACACAAAACGATTTTTTTTCCATTAAACTCTAATCCAAAATCATATTTAGTTATGATTTTTAGCATATTCTGATATAGTAAAACCATGTGAAAAAATGGAGTGATGGGATATGGAGGATCTTATTTAGGATTGGTCTGATAAGCATGGAGCAGTTAAGATGAAGAATTGATGAGTAGAGAAAAGCAAAAGTGCAGCAAGTTCTAGGAAGGAAGGCAATGCAGACAATGGAATTAAGGAGAGATGGTGAGGTTGGGCCCACAGAGGGCAATGAGTTGACAATGAAATAAAAAGAATGATTAGAGTATGATAATAGTATAGAAATAGTGGAATAGGGTGAAAGAGAGGTTAGAGTGCAGGGTGTGCCATGGTTTCAGTGCCTTGTCTCACTAGTATGAGTTTCCCCATGTGCATGTGCTACTTCCTCATCTACGTCCAGCATTAGTGGATTATTCTCTGGACAAGCACATGCCATGCACATTATCACCACATCAACCCACAGATATACGACGCAGAGGGGTCCTTTGCTTCCTCCATGGGACCATCTTCTCTTCACTACTCAATAACCTTCTTCTTCCTCTAAATATGTCACAGTATTTTTAGGACATAACTTCCACCACACAATATTTAAGTAGACTAGTATTTATTATTAAAAAACTTCTCTTTAATTAATTGCTATTTTCTTTTTTTAGGAGATTATTTTGATGGCTTTAGCTTGTGAGAATGTTTCTGGTTTTAGATTTTAAAATATTAATCATGTTTTTTCTGTAATTTCAAAAATTGGATTGCCCAATTCGATTAATCTCACCAGAAACTTAATTTGATTATATTAGTTTGTTAACTATAAAAAATTGGATTATTTTAAAACTGCTGGAAACCAATCAAACCAATATAGATCGAGAACCAGTAGTTTTTAAAAATATTCTATTTCTAATTTTAAAATTTAATCTAAAATATTTTAAAGATAAATTAAAACACATATTTAATCTAAATTACAAATAAGAATAAACTATCTTATTAATTACTTTTCTTCTCATAAAATATATAATTTAGTTATTTATATTAATTTATAATTTTTTATATCTTGATTTCTTATAATTTTTATTATAGATGTAACTTCTTTATTATTAACTAGGAGAAAAGAAGCACTTCGTGCCTCTATGTATTTTATTTCAAATTAAGAAATATATATAATAAAAATTAAATAATAATGGACGGTTTAAAAAGTAGTTAAAGAGGTAAAAAAAATAATATAAATTAGTTATAAGGATAAAAAAAAGACAAAAATATGTATACTAAACTTTCTCTATTCTCTTTACATATAAATTGTTATAGATATAGACTTTGTTGTATTTTATTGAACCATAAATCTAATATTAAAATATATTTAATTTATATTTTTAATATTTATTTTGAAAGTTAAAAATTTATAAAATAATATTTTTAATTTTAATATTTATTTAAAATTATTTTATATAGTAGTTAATTATTATTATTTTATTAATATATGCTTAATCACTGAAACCTTAAACTAATATCTTAATTGGTTGAATAATGGATGTAATTTTAAAATATTAATTATTATTGATATTATTATATCATTATGACGGAGACCTTTGTGTAATTGTGGTTGATAAGTTGATTAATATTGAAAGTAATAGACAGTAAAAGAAAACGTGAGGAATTTCTGGATTATATAGCTACTCAAGGTAGGATAAGTGCGTAAAAAAGAGTGGCTTTATTTTCCGTGCCACTAATTAATTTAGTGAGCATTAATTAATGTGGTGATTTGACAACACCATAGCAACTAACGAATCTCTGTTAACTGTGAACTTTGAACAGTTGTCGTTGCTTATAATCATGTGCCACACAAAGTTGGCACATAATAACAAGTCTAAATCTAGTTGGCACATAATGAGGGTTAGTATATGTTAGGTTATCTCAAATCCAAATTCGTCTACATACTGCTATTTGCTAATTAAAGCCTAAAATTAACATTCTCTCGTTGAATCTTTGCTTATGCTTTTCTTTTATTATTTTCATTTAGCTTAAGACAATGACAAACAACCAATCTTCACCTAAAGTGACTATTCTTTGTGTGTGGAGCAATATGCTTTTACACTCTTAAAGAGCCACTATTTAATTGTTATACATGAAGAAAGAACCAAAACTTTTGAAATAAATAAATAAATTGAAATATAATGAGATGTGGAAGGGATATAAAAATTCGAGGGTGAAACAAAATTCCATATAAGTCATACAGTCACAGACAAGTCCAAAGTAAAAATTCCATTATGATAGATAAACTTGGATACCAAGAGTGGAACATGTATCTATATGAATGTCCTCATCAAATTAACTTTTCAGAATCTTAAATTTTAAAATATAGCCTTATAAACTTTAGTCTCATTAAAATATACCTGATCCCCTTTCCCCCTCTACGTACATTGATTCTATTTTCCACCTTGTAATGAATACCAAGTTCACGAGGAAGACAATATTTTTTTAAAATACTCTTAATTTATTATTCAAATTTATAATATAAGAATGGATAAAGGTAAGCTATTATAATTTTAATTAATACTAGTTGAAAGTTTATGTATTATTTTATTTTTGTCTGTTCATTTAAAATATAAACAAATGTTAATTATTAGATAATACATTTATGAATGTTTAGTTTTCTAAAATTATATATATTATAATTAATAAATCGCATAATTTAATGATTATATATGTTGTTAAATTTTAAGAGATATGATCCGTTAGTACTCTTTCATATACTATGAGTATGCACGGTTTGGTTTGAGTTAATATAAAACCACATTAAATTAATTTTAAATCAATTATATGAATTTGATTTTAAAGCAAAACCACTTTTTTGAAAGGAAAAAAAAAACTGGTTAATTTGGTTTTGATCAAACTAATTTATGGACAAAATTGGTTTTTGATCACCACTGGTTCATCAAATTAATATACAACCAGTTTCAACTAAAACTAATTCTAAAATCATTTTTGAACCAATTTTAAATCGATTTTAAAATTAGATTTTATATAGAAAAATAAATTTAGATTTGGTTTTTAATCATAATTATTAGTTTTAAAATGGATTTTTAACCAAAACATTTGTTAAAAAATAAACCACTTTGATTTAAATATTTTATTATGTTTTTTAAATATAACTGATATTTTAGCCTCTACAATGTACATGATATTAATTTTATATAACTAAAGTTTATAGTAAATACTTTGACTATATAAAATCATATTATAATTAAAATTGATAATAAATAAATGTTTTTAAATATATTTATATTTTAAATTTATGATAAACAATTTATATAGGATTATTTTTTAATTATTGATCATTTCTTTTAAAAAATATTAAAATATAGTTTAGAAATAATATAAAAATATATCATTAAAAAAACTTTTAAAAATACTTTGTTGAAAAAATACATCTTAAAAACGTTGTCATCCAAAATAACTATTTTAATTTATATAAAAAATTAATTTAATTTAAAGTTTGATTTGATTTAGCTTAGGTTTAAAATAGCCATAGTAGATGGAGTGGACGAAAAAGGAAAGAAAAAATTGGAATTTTTTTCCTGCTATTTGGAGCAGCAGAACAAGGGAATGGACAAGAAGATAAATATGAGTCACACAACAATTAACCTTTCTTTTCGAATTGGACAGAAAAGTCATGAAACAAGACTTTCTTTTATACAATTACAAAATTCTTCTTCTTTTTATTACATTTTATTTTTTATTTTTGATACTTAAGTCCTTTTATACTTTTTCTTTCATTTTTTTTATAAAATCAAACAAGAGGAAAAAAAAAATCTTCTATCAAACAGTCTTAAAAATCATCTTATATTTTACTCTTTTTCTTTTCATCTCTTTTCATTTCTTTCACTTTTTTTTTTTTTTCCACTTTCTCTTCCAAACTAAACACATCCTTAATACAGGTTCTTTCGCACCCTTATCTTGAAGGAAACAAAAAGTGCCTATACTCTGTTTTCTTCTTATTTTATGAGGGGTTGTTTGGGGGTGTTGATCACATAATCTATAGCTAATGTTGAACAAGTTTGGTGGCTACACCGAAGAGAAGCCAAAAATAAATAAATAAAAGCACGTGAGAAGGGTTAGAATAATATGAAAGTATGAGTTGAAAACATACGCACGACAAGCTGGCAGCCAAAAATGGTGTACATGCACATGCTTCTGTTGCATTTACGCTCATTATGAAACTAGCTCAATATTCCGGCACGTTACATTTACTTTTATTTCTCTATATATTATAAATCAATAAGTTATACTATTTAATAAATTATTTAATTTTCATGTATGTAAAAAAAAAATAAAACCTTTTAATTATTTAATTTTAATAAAATTAGACACAAACCATTAAAATGATATAATTATAATTTAATGGTTATAACAATAAAAATTATATTTTATATGACTCTCGTTGATGTAATTACAATACAAAATTATTCTTATTTCTAAATACTTCACAAAAATTGACTGTTGCATGATATGATATATCTGTTAATTAACATATATAGGCATCATATTGTATGACATACATTTGACTTAGCAAATTTCAAAGTAAACTTACTTTATAAAATCTTGCCCCAATTAAAGTCGTCATTTATCTTACAAAAAAATCTACATATATGATATATCTGAGGACTGAGGTAAGTTCCTGTCCTGTATATAAAAGCTTATTATTCCCCCTGATCATCATGATGTTGATGTACAAATAATGGCTTGCATCATCATTCTTGTTTTCATGTTCAGCTTCTTATATATTTCTTTCATGTATCAGTGTGTCATACCTGTCATTTTAAGATGCAATGCAGTGTCATTTTAAAATTAGTTTTAGTTAAAAACAAAATGCAGGTGATAAAATTGATTAGGCTGAAATAATTTTATCTCAATTGATGCATTGGGTTGAATTCCAGCAGCCTCAATCCTTTGTTCACTAGTGTAAGCCTCTTATCAGGAAAATCAACAGCTAGCTCTCCAACAAGATCCACACCAGTGGGACCTCCTCCAATAATCAGAATGGAATGAGTAGATTTTATCTTTTGATTTTCTGCCAGAGAAAATGAACTTCATAACTCAAGTAGCACTGACTATGACACTTCATCACATGGTTGAATGATTGAACCTATTCTAGAAAATAAAAAGCATTCACTAAAAAATTATTATACTAAAATGAGCAACGTCAATGCATGATTCAATTGACTAAAAACAACAATAAAAATAATCCCCAACAGCTTTAAACATGTCCAATGATATAGATAACAACACAGTGGAAATTTAATCAGTTATTATGTGTTCTGATATTTCTTCCTTGGTTGTTCAAGAGCTCCATGGTCCTTTTATTATTTTAATGAACACTTAAAGCATTCAATGCTTCCCTTTATGTCATTAGGAAAACCTTGCAGCATATTTGTAATATAATGGCCTATCTTATATTTTGAATTTAGAACTAATTTATCTCTAAAAATTAGAATTTATTTTTTACTTTTTTTTATTATATTATTAATAGATATAAAATCTTCAATAAATTTCTATGTTTTGATTTTCTCAACAAATACATCATTATCCAATAAATACGTCTTCAAAAGATTTCTCTAAAAGTATCACTATAGCAACATACATATTATTTTTTAGCATCTAAATTAATTCAATAAATGAATAACCTAATTAATTATCCACTCAAATTCCAAAGACAAGAAAAACACCAACCTTAACGTTGAATGATGAGCATGTCCTTGTCTTCATGCTGAATGGCGCCACTTGTCGGCCTCGGTCCTTCAGCCGCTGCTTCTTCTCCTCCGCCTTGATCGCCATGTAGCATGGATTGCGGCTTCTCTTCGTTGGGAGCCATCTCCGAAATGATTTATGAGCATTAATGAGATACGAAATTGTTCAATGTGTTTCATATTTTTTAAATAGTTTAAATTATTTAAATGTTGAATATTAAATAATATTTTTATATTTTAAAAGGATAAGATATACATATGAATAAAATAGAATAAATTAGTAATCGTTGATATCATGTTGGAATTCTAAATATGAAGTGTGTATTGACCGGCCATCCTGTCCTAGGTCTATTAAGTGAACCTCCTGATCCAATAAGGTCCAATTATACAGAAAAATCCAAGAATGCTTACTCATTTCTAAAAGCCTATCACGTGGAAGAAACACCCAAAGCGATTACAAGTTAATTACAAAGAAGTTAGGAGGTTACTTGCTTAACAAACCACCCATGAGTTGACCCCTACCCCATATAAGTATCGAGTGATACTTACATATGAGGGTTGGATTCTGATTACTAGGATACAGACATTACCTATATTCTTAAACGAAAACAAAGTGGTATTAAATATTAAAAAAAGTTTTATTGTTTATATAATAAATCTACCTAACCCAAACATGATAACATTAAGTAGAAAATTTGTAATTTCAAAAACAAATAATTTTTTAACTGTTGATGATAGTAAATTAGTTTGAATCAATCTTAATACCCAATATCAGTTTGTGTGAATAGGTTTTAATTAAATTTGTATTATAATGTTTTTAAGATATTAGTATAGTTTTAAAAATATGAAATTATAAGTTATTTTAAAAAAATAATTGCATTGGTGTACAAATCTTGTATAATATATTGTTAGGCTAGCAACATTACGTTCATCCTAGTTATACTGAACCTAGTTATTTAAGGTTTTGAGTACACATGTATAGTAGATACGGTAATAACAGTGTGAGCCGAAAACGTTGTTCCAAACACACGTTCAAAAACATAACATACATGGAGTCTTTGGGCTTCAGGTTGGATCGAATGTTTAGGCCCGTATTGATATCGCAGTTTGGTTAAGTAAGAATAACACTTAAGAATAAAAAACAAGTCAAAGCATCCTAAAATTATAATTTGAATAAAAGTATAAAAAAAAACAAATTTTTACTCAACTTAACTTTCTGTTTTCAAACAGAAAAGCAAGCATCACCAGAGTTGTCCTGCCAACTAATCCAACTATACACAACTCTGTTAAACTGTTTATTTATTTAATTATTTGTTAATTCTTTTTAAATATACATAATAGCATGTGATGTTTGAAGAAACGAAGCAAAGAATCAAAATGGAAAAGAATGGAAAGAAAGTGGTGATCATAGGAGGTGGTATTGCGGGTTCCGTCGTGGCCAAATCTCTCCAACACCATGCTCATGTCACCCTCGTTGATCCGTAATTAAAACATTCTCTGCAACATTTTCCTTTTCTTAATTTTTCATTTTTAATTATTCAAGCTAATTTTGTTTTAATTCCAATTAAGCTAATTGAGACACTCATTTCTTGAATTTAATCCATGAGGTTAATGGTTGAGGTTTGAGGTTTAAGCCGTGGGTTTTCTGGATTTTGCTCTTGTTCTCCCCATCGTGGGTTGGTAAAGAGAACGTTTAATGCATATACATGGACAACATGGTGGCCATTTTCTACGTGTCAATCTATAAGTACAAATACAGTACATGTATAGAATACGACACGCATCTAATACAATTATCCTAACAAAGTAAAAATATATATAGGACGTGATGCATATAAAATTTATATTTAGATATATATAAAAACTTATAAAACATAATAAATATATAATTATAATTATATATATCCAAATTATGAACATATTTTTTGGACGTTATTAAAAATAAAAAAATTATAAATCATTGTCATCATGAATATTTTCTATTATTTACAAATAAGAATAGTATCAATTTCATTTCTTTCTTGAATCATCCATAATTTATTTTTTTTAATTTTTGATTCATCAAGCAACAATGCTTTTGTATTTCTATATTATACACGCTTATGTATTTCATACATAGTTATATTAAATTTTCATCTTATTTTAAAGGCTAGAATACTTGAGTATTGGTATTGAATTTGTGAAGCAGATTAAAGTATCAAGGTTTCATAGTTGTCAATTTTTTGAACATTAATCGCTTTTTTCAATCCCAAATTTCCAATTCAATTTTGTGGTTGAAAAGTGTGTTTTTTGGAGGTGTTCGCCATTAGAATTTTGTTGGGGGGTTGAAGTGGTGGTGAGCAAAAGACTGCATTGACATTGAAGTGTTGAGCTTTTGATGCAAATGGTTGTTGTTGTTATGAAGTCGTTAATAGAGGTTTTTTTTCTCCTGTGGTTGACTGCAGAAAGGAATATTTTGAGATAACATGGGCAAGTTTGAGATCAATGGTTGAGCCATCTTTTGGAGAGAGGTCGTTGATCAATCATAGAGATTACCTTACAAATGGTGATATCATAACGTCGAATGCCATCAATGTTACGGAAACTGAAGTGTGGACTGCAGATGGTCATCGAATTGCATATGACTATCTTGTTATTGCCACTGGCCATGCAGATCATGTCCCCAGAAGTAGGAGTGAAAGACTTGAACAGTTCAAAGAAGGTGAGTTTGAACATATGTTTCTTTACCTATGATAATCAGTTCAAGAGGAGGAACAAATGAAGCATTATATAGTGAGTATTTGAGTTATGAATTTCATTTTGCTGTGGCAGAGAATGAAAAGATAAAATCTGCTAGTTCCATTCTGATTGTTGGAGGAGGTCCTACTGGGGTGGAACTTGCTGGAGAAATAGCTGTAGATTTTCCGGATAAGAAGATTATACTAGTGCACAAAGGACCGAGACTATTAGATTTCGTAGGGTCAAATGCTGCAGATAAGACTCTAAAATGGCTGGAATCAAAGAATGTTGTGGTGAAATTAGAGCAAACAATTGACTTGAGCACTTTCAGAGATGGACTCAAATTATATCAAACTTCAAATGGAGACACCATTGTGGCAGATTGTCATTTCTTATGTTTGGGGAAACCGCTTGCTTCAGCATGGCTTAGCGAATCCGTGTTGAAGAATGACTTGGATTATCTAGGAAGGATCCAGGTAGATGAAAAGTTGAGAGTCAATGGTCGGAGCAATATTTTTGCAATTGGAGATATTACAGATATTCCAGTAAGTGCTTGTTATTTGTAACTTCTATGCAGCTTTTCACATTCTTTCATTGTTCACATGATGTTCTATCTGATTCTCTTGAGCTTGACTGAGAAATATGCTTTATTGTCTAGTTTTGTCCATAATTTAGTTTCTTCTTTCTTTCTGTTATTGAAAAAATTCAAGTTTTATATTAAATAAAGATAAATATTGAAAAGAATCTAAAGGACTTTTTGAAATAGTTTTTTATTTTGTTAGGTTTAAACTCACATTTTAAGATAATATCTGAGTTTATTTTTGATTCGTTTACGAATCACTTATTATTTTTTTTCACACACTAAGTCTAAGGAAGTGTATTGAAAAAAAATCTATTAATTAGTGATAAAATTTAAAAAGACTTTAAATATTAATGTAAAATGAATGTGTATATTACGTGTCCATATGGACTTTGTTGGAAAAGTGTTATAAATCCTTGAATTTAGGGGCTAAATTAGTTACCGTGTGATATCAAGCTTTAAATGTTGACTATACGCATAATTTCCTATAAATTTATGTGGTTGTGTGACTTAGGGTCTATATAAATATGTGGCATTTTAATCTATTTACAATGTTTTAATGGAAATTCATACTACAGGAAATCAAGCAAGGGTTTTTGGCACGGCAGCACGCTGAAGTGGTTGCAAGTAACTTGAAGAGGAAAATAGGGGGAGGAAGAGAATGTGGCCAATGTGGGATGGATACTTACAAGCCACAATCAACAGCAATGGCAATAGTCTCACTTGGGAGGAAAGAAGCGGTGGCACAGTTCCCATTCTTGACACTCATTGGAAGAATTCCTGGATTCATCAAGTCTGGGGATTTGTTTGTTGGTAAAATAAGAAAACAAATGGGACTCAGTCCTGGTATTGTAAAATCTTGACTCCATGTTATATGTTTTGTGTGTATAAATTACAAGATCAATATGTTCTTTCCATAAAGGTTATAGAAAAGCGATAACACTAGTTAGTTTGTTATATTAAGGGAAGATACCCAAATCTATCTCTCTATTAAAAAAAAAAATAATGGAAGAAAAGCAGAAAACGAAAAACAGAAAAAATATAAAAAAAAAAGAAAAGGAAGAAAAGAAAGAAGAAAAACGAAAACAAAAGGAGGAAGAAGAAGCTCCTTCCTCTCTTCCTTCCCCAACCACTCATCCCCTCCAAAACCCTTCCAACAACCTTCTCTGACCCAACGTCACCAGGATGCAGTATTGCGGAAGCCAAGGAATGGCTCTTGGTGGTCTATAAAAGGAGGAAGAGAACGAAGGAGAGGAGGCTAGAAAAATTTGGGGCTAGAAAAATCTCAATTTAAAGGAAGAACACCAAAAAGTTGGCTGAACTTCGAAGGCAAAAAAGGTAGGAAATCCCGACACTCGTGGACGAATATAAAGGATGAAGAAGAAGAGGGAAGATATTGTTTTGCTACAACAGCGACGAAGAGCACTCTGCTCAGGTACCTCTTTTGTCCTTTTGATCTCTATTGCGCATGATTTGATTTGCTCTATGTTAGTTGGCACTCTATTTCAGTTAAATTCTTTCGTCGATACGACTTGGAAGCGAGGTTTCGTTCGTCATTCCTCATGTCCCGAACTAGATTGGATCCTTTTATTTAAGATGGTTTTGACGTAGAGGTCTTTATTCTAGCTTTAGAACCACCTAAATTATCTTGTCTTTGAATTTAAATGTTTCAACCAATCAATCAGAAATAACACCCAATCGACCAATTTTTGTTAGGTTACAGTCAGTCGACCAAATGACACCTAATCAACCAATTTTGTTAAGTTACACTTAGTTAGCCAAACAATACCCAATCGGTCAAATGACACCTTGGTCGGTCAATTTTTATTAAGTTACAGTCATTAGGTCAAATGATACCTAGTCAGCCAAACAACACCTAATTGGCCAAATGACACCTCAGTCGGCCAATTTTGTTAAGTTATAATCATTTGGTCAATTAACACCCAATCGGCCAATTTTTATTAAGCTATAGTCAATTGGCCAAATGACACCTAGTCGGCCAATTTTGTTAAGTTACACTCAATCGACCAAATGATACCTAATTGGTCAATTTTGTTAAGTTACACCCAGTCGACCAAACGACACCCAGTCAGTCAAATGACACTTAGTCGGCTAATTTTTACATCCAGTCGGCCAAATGACACCCTAGTTGATCAATTTTGTTAAGTTACAGTCAATCGGTCAAACAAAAGTCAGTCGACCAAATGATACCCAGTTAGTCGGTCAGCCCATAAGGTATATCTTTTCTAACTCTTCTGATGCCAATGGACAATCTATCCCTTCCAACTCTTTGGACGCCAATAGACAGTCCACTCTATTCCAAACCCTTTGGACATCAATGGATAGTCCACCCCAATTCTAATCACCTTCAAAGCTTCAGTCATAACTACATATTGAATTCTCCATTACATTAGGAGATACGTAGGAGCATAAGACAACTCCTATCACGTTCACCAATAAAAAATACTCATCCCTTCCAACTCTTTGGACATCAATGGACAATCCACTCCCCTCCAATCTCGGACACCAATGGACAGTCCATCCTTTTTCTAATCACCTTCAAAGTCTCAGTCAAAATTACGTAAACTTTGAATTTTTCATTGCATTAAGAGATACGTAAGAGCATGAGGTAATTCTTGTCAAGTTCACCAATAAAAAACTACTCATCCTTTCCAACTCTTTAGACGTTAATGGATAGTTCATCCCTTTCAACTCTTTGAATGTCAACAGACAGTCCACTCCCCTCCAATCATTTTTGGACGACAATGAATAATTTATCATTTTTCTTCCTAGCCTCACCTAGAACTACGAAAACTTTGAATTCTTCATTGTACTGGGAAATACGACTTTCCCTACGTGTAATTGATTCCCGAATCTTAAATTTTTTTCTGAAAGACCAGTCTTATCTTTTTTAAAATTTTTTGATTTTTTTTTAAAACATTGATGGTAACTCCAATGTAAATTCATTTTTCTTTCTTCGAAAGAAACTTGAATTTCTTTTTCTATTTTTTCACAATGATTATGGATATGATAATAAGCTTTATAAATAGAGTATTTACTCGTTTTGATTGTATCTTTTATCATTCAATTAATTATATTATTTTATTTTATTAGAACTTCTCTTTACTGTATTGAATCTTATGGTGGATGACTAAACTAAGATGAGTCACCTGCATCTTTCTTTAAGTTTTAAGAAAAAAAAATATTAATCACATTATTTATATTAGTGAATGAGATCAATTTGATATGATGGTGTTTTACGCTTTTTCAACCCTTTTAATTTTAATCACTATCTCCAAAGACAACATAAGTTTGAAGATCAATCAATGGTTTTACAATTCAAACTATGTGGGAGAAGCAAGAAGGATCAATCAATCAATGCTAGTTTCATAAGAGTATTGCTCAGATTACATAACAAAATCATACCCAAGCCTCCATAACAAATCTTGTCTATAATTGGTCAAGCAAGCCTGACCGTTGCTACCTACTAAGCTCGTGCAGCTTCTCGGAATGGTTAGTCATTTTTAATAAAATAAAATAAGCTCCTACTAACATTCTTTTATTTCAGAGAAGATTAAATTATTGAACTTCTGCTGCAAATTTGGGCTTGAGGCAGCCTTGTGATCCAAACTTCTTACTTTAATATATTACGAAAGATTAGCCTAATGTTAAAATTAATACCATTAATGTAATTAGATATTTTAGTGATAATAATAAATAAAAATAACTTTTCTTTTAGAGAATGCAAGTGTGATTTTCCTAAAATAATAATGTTTCCCTAATAAAATTTCTATAATAACAAAATTCTTCTTTTAAACATTTAACGTACTCAAATATTCAAGATAACAAAAAAAAAATTTATAGTTCACTTATGTGTTTTGGAATGTGCTTGAGAATAAATGTAATCTATCGTATCAGTTTTGAAAATGTAAGTCAAGATATCCTACCTAAAAAAACTAGTATGTGTGATTAATAGTTTCTAAAAATTTTTATGTAATTTAGACCAACCAATTTAATTTGTAAAAAAGAAGGAATGGTATAAGCAAATAAAAAAGTAAAGAAATTAGAATTTAAATTTTAAGAGAAGAAATGATTATGGTTTCATTTGTATTCTTTTATTTCCTAATATTTTATTTCATGCGAATTTTTTTAAGTTAATTTTCTATTGTTGATTTAATTCTTAATTCTACTAGAAATGCTTGGTCTAAACTTCTAATATTCTTTACTTTAAACTACCACTCGAATGGTCACATAGATATGCAATTAATTAAATCACAAGTTTGAAAAATATTTTGTCATACAATTCTTCTTAAACCCAATTATTTTTATAATTATACCAATTAATTGCGGTACCATCATCGTCAATTAATTGATTAGGTTTTATCAATCTCAGAGGAAAAATAGTAAAATAATAAATAATTCAATAGAATAAAGACAAAAGGATTATATTCACATTCAATTTCAAATTAGGAGGTTACAAATACAAACTAAGTCACAACTTAAAAGGATGTTTAGCCACTCATGTTTAAGAAGAAAACAAAACAAGTTAAAAAACTCATAAGAGCTAAAGAAGAAGAACTCATATGGATTGAAAGCTTTGTTCCTCTATTCTATGTTATGCCTTAACCTTGCTAAATGACTTTGAGGTGCTCAAGGAGAGCTTTAAAACTAAAGAGAAATATATAAAAAAAAAAAAGAATATTAGATATTAAAGCTTTAGAATTCCTACATTATTGTTATGTTCCCTAGTTGTTCCCTTTATAATTGATTAATTGGACCTTCGTGTTGAGTCAGCACGTCCATGCTAAAATCATAAGCACACCTATGCTGAAATTTAAGTATACTCATGCTTCTTTTTGTGTGGATTTGTGTCTTTTTTATCTAAAAACTCAAGTTTTCATTCTTTTTTTTAGCTTGTGGAATTGTGTTGTATAAAACTCAGAAAAAATGATAATAAATAAAAATAAAAATAATTGAACCCAAAAATATTAAACATAAAAACTAATGAACCCAAAAATCTGTTGCATTAATATACAAATGCAATTTAACATTCATACATTTAGTGGCTCAATAAAATTAACTTTTAAATTAACATAAATCAATTTTTTATATTCTTATTTTACCTTTTTTATATGATTTAATGGATAACAATGATTAATTATTAAATAATTTATTTATTTATAACATAGGTTTGACATATATTGATTTCTTGCTAGTTTTGTCTACTTAATATTAGAGTCATTGTTAAAATAATATAAAGTAAATAATTGATGAAACTTTGAATATTTTGTTTGTATGTTCATAATAAAATATTCTTTTTAAATTTTTTTCCATATTTTAACGTAAAATTATTTTTATTCCAAACAAAAGGATGTCAATTCAAACATGGCGATATGTTAATCTTATGTTTTGAGGATATAGTTGGATATCACTGAGTTTTCTCACGCGCATTTTATATTTTTTATCTTATTTTACTTTATTTTATTTTTAATACGTAAAATTATTTTGTTTAAAGTTAAAAAAAAGGAATTTATTTGAGCATGACATTCTATTGATCCTATATTGTGGGGGATAAAGTTGGATATAATGTCCTGATTATCCACAGACTAAAATTAAGTAAGCACCCTATGTTTTAAAATTAAATAATAACAACCAAATCAATTTTTTTATTTTTTTTTATTGCACTCGAAAATATTTAGTAAATGAGGTAGAATTTGGTTGTGCTCAAATTTATTTTTTAAACATATTCCTCTTTCCAGAGAATGGTAGTATATTTTATTAAGTGTAATTGACTCTAAACTAAAAATTGTCTCATCAAGGATATTTATAAATATTTTTATTACTAAAAATAAATTTTGGTGACAACTGTACTTTTTAAAAATCTTATTTTTATTTGTCATTTTATCACGACTCAGTTGTGATAAATATTAAGGATAAGATTTTGTATTTCTTTAGTATTGATGTATTCTAAACATGATAATTTTTTATCATTGCATAATGTAAATTACAATAAAGAAAAGTTGTGTAATTGTGAAAAATCTCAAGCTTGACTTAAAAGACTATATTCTTATCTTGCTACCATTAAAATTTTATGAAGGTGTAGTGTTGAAGAGTCTAGTAAGAGAACACATCAATATTAAAGAAAATTTAAGATCTTAAAATTTAATACTGATGTTACAAGTGTTTAAAATTTAATGAGATATTTATATTAGGATATATATATGAAGATAAAACACTCACAAAACTTTGTAGTATTTAAATATATTGTTACATAAACATTTATACGATGTTCTCTCATTTTATAACACAAATGACGATTAAAATTTCAAAAACTAAATAAAAAAATTAACATTCTAACATTATATATATCACCAAAATATTAAAAAAATAACCTTTTACCTATTTTTAATTTTTAAAAAGAAAATTTTAAGTACCCTAAATTTAAAAAATTATGTGGCATATAAAAAATGTTATTATACGCCTATCAATAATTTTAAAATTTAAAATATTTAATACTCAATGCATGATTAAAATATAAATTAAGACATTTATAAATAAATAAATAAATAAATATATATATATATAATAAAAATCATGATATAAACTTAAAATATACAGCACGTACATGTATAAATAAAAATAAATATATAAAAATAATAAAATATTATAAAACTTCAACCACTACACTGTTAAGAGGAAACATAAAAAATACTAAAAACGTATAAAAATATAAATTTACTAAACTAAATTATATATTTTTAGTGAAAAGAAGGAAATATACTAAAAAAAGGAATTTATTAATAAAAATAATTATAATTTATTTTATGTAGAAGTTGATATTTATATTAATTTAGGTGAAGAAATGAAACAAAATAAAATATTTAATATGTGAAAGAAACAAAATAAAATGTAATCTTTATATGTTTTGCCTTTGGCAAGATTCAAAAGTGAGTAATTTCATAAATTCTATATAAGCTATTTCTATAAAATATATAAAATATAAATATAAATTCAAATTTATAAGAAATGGGCCTCAATTAACAAGTTGAATAAGAATGATAACAATTTATATAATAAGAAAATGAAATTGATCAATTAAGATTAATGGCTTGTTTGAGAAAATAATATATATTTTTTTAATAAATTTTTATTATATAAAAATTTATGTTATAATTATTTAAAATTTAATAAATTATTTATGTTTAATATAGATGTTGATAAGTATTTATACAAATTTTTAAAAGTGTTTGGACATAACTTATAAGATGTTGTTTCATTAGAAAAAATTTAAAAAAAAATCATGATTAAAAAAATAAAATAAAATTTTAAAACTAATTAAATATTTAATATAGAAATATTATATATTACAAAAATATTAAAAACATACTAGTCGCAATTTATCTATATCTAATTTATAAAGACAAAAAAATTAGTATCATAAATTTTTAAAAATTATGCAACACATAAAACAAAAAAAAATCACCTTTCACCTATCAATACTTTTAAAAATTAAATGTTTAATCATCAAAATATAATTAAATTATAAATTAAAGTGTTAAAATTATATATATATATATATATATATATATATATATATATATATATATATATATATATATATATATATATCAATCATAAAACTATAACATAAACTTAAAAATTATCAATCACATGCATAAATAAATATAAGTATATAAAAATAGTATATCATCATAAAAATTTCACTATTATATGCTAGTGCAGAAGAAAAAATAACATATAAAAAAATGTTGAAAAAATATAAAAAAAATATAAATTTATTTAATTAAATTATATTTCTTAATAAAAAAGAATTATACATATAAAAATAAAATAAAAAAGCTTAATTATCAATAAAAATTATAATTTTTTTTACATAAAAGTTCATATTTATATTAATTTAGATAAAAACATAAATTTTTAATTTAAGAAAAAATAAAAAAAAAGATATATGCTTTATATTTCTGCTCTCTTAGGATTTAGAAGCTGAGTGCTTTTAGAAGTTCCACGACAACTATTCTGGCAAGTTATATTAAAATTTTATGAAATTTGCATCTATATATTTTCTAATAGTTACAACCTAATTCTTTTAGATTTTGTCTATTCCAACAAAATTTTCTTAATTTACGTGATCACAAATTTGAATTTATGCTTATGAAAATAAGTTAAAACATATCATTTATAAGATATTTTTAGAAGATTTATCAACCGCAAGTCTATTTGATTTATATACAGATGAAATTTTATATTATCGTGGCATTAGATATATATTAATGTAAACATTTATATTTGGTAATTAATATTTAATATTATATATTATTTACATACTATTAAAATATTTTCACACAAATAAGTAATAAAAATACTATAATCACTAAGTATTTTTAAAATCAAATATTTTAGGTATAAAATACATAAAAAAATTATGTTTGATAATATTAGAAAATATTTGGGATCATTTGTTTATCTTTAAATATTTTTACAGAAAACTTAATAATTAACTTCGTTATCAAATACTTTTAATATTCCTATTATAAGTATATATAAGAAGTTTATTTAATTTTTGAATAAAAAAATCTCATTAAGTGTTTTATGTTTGTATCTTTTATTGTAATTAATGTTGTTAAGTGGGTTTTGTTTATATATATATATTTAAGTAATATTTAATAATTAACATTGCTGTCAAACATTTTTAATATTCACTATTATAAGTATAGAAGTCCTATCTCCAAGTAATTTTAAAACCAGATTTTTAAAGTATAAATATAATACATAAAAAATTTATGTTTGATAGTATTTACGACCACTTGTTTGTTTTAAAATATCTATATGGAATATTTAATAATTAACATTGTTATTAAATTCTTTTAATATTCACAATTATAAGTATGTACAGAAAGTTTTATATTTAATTATTTTTAATAATATATCATCTCATTATATAAAATAAATAAAATATTTTTTATAATCATTAAAAAAGTAAACTAAGAATACCTTAATTTTTACCAAATTCATCTGTTTTAATAAATTCTAAAAATAAAATAAAATCCTATATTTATAAAAAGTATTACATAAGAATAAAAAAATCAATTCATTCTAAAATTATAATTTATAAAATTTGAAAAAGTAACAACTTTTTCTTTAATTTATCTATTTTTTGCCAGCAAACAAACGAGAGCATAACGAACCAGAGTTGTCCTGCCAACTAATAATCTTATACCCAACTCCATTAGATACTATTTATTTATTCTTTTTAAATAAATAATATTTAAATAAATAATAATACCATATATATATGGCAATTGCAGAAGAGAATGTAATATTCGAAGAAACAAATCGAAATGAAAGAAGATTCGAAGAGAGTGGTGATCATTGGAGGTGGTGTTGCTGGTTCCCTCGTCGCTAAATCTCTTCAATTCCATGCCCATGTCACCCTCATTGATCCGTAATTAAAACATTCTCTGCAACTGTTTTTATTTTTATTTTTCATTTTTAATTATTCAAGATTTTTTTTTTAATTTGAATTTAGCTAATTGAGACACCCATTTCTTGAATTTAATCCACAAGGATAATGGGTTGAAGTTTATGCTGTGTGTTTTTTATATTCTGCTATGGTTCTCTCCCTCCTCGTAGGTTGGTAAAGAAAACGTTTAGTGCATTAGTAGCCATTTTCTACCCTTGTTGCTTTTTGCAACATCCCAAATTTCCAAGTTTCAATTTTGAGGTTGAGAAGTGTGTTTCTGGAAGTGTTTTATGTTGGGGGATTGAAGTGGTGATGGGCAAAACACTGCTTTGACATTGAAGTGTTTGACTTTTCATGCACATGGTTGCTGTTGTTGTTGTTGTCAACTTGTTATTATATGGCTTTTTCTTTTGTGGTTGAATGCAGGAAGGAATATTTTGAGATAACATGGGCAAGTTTGAGGTCAATGGTTGAGCCATCTTTTGCAGAGAGGTCGGTGATCAATCATAGAGATTACCTTATCAATGGTGATATTATAACGTCCAATGCCGCCAATGTTACAGAAACTGAAGTGGTGACTGCAAATGGCCGCCGAATTGTCTATGACTATCTTGTTATTGCCACTGGCCATGAAGATCGTGTCCCCATAAGTAGGAGTGGAAGACTTGATAAGTTCAAAGAAGGTGAGTTTGAACATACTATGATAATCAGTTCAAATTACCATGAAGGGGAACAAAATTATTATGAATTTAATTTTGAACTGATGTAGAATAAGTTGAGCCAACATCTGTAATAAAAATCGGATTTCAGTAGAAGTGTTTCTGATATTACAATTGCTAAGTTAGGAGAGTTGGTTTTTGCCATTGGTGTCAAGTAGGCTTACTGAAGCATTATATGGTTTAAGTGTTTATTAAAAAAAAAAACAGAAGGACCTTGGAGTTCTTGAACAACAAAGCAACAACAAAAGCCTTATCTCACTAGGTAAGGTTGGTTACATGGATTGCACAATGCCATTGGGCTTTTGATTAAAGACCAAATTCTCATAGATAATATTCACCATGAAATATCTATAACAGTTTCCTCCAATGTCTTTCTTGATCTCCTTCTGCCCTTTTCACAAGGCTAAAAAGCATGCAATCTATTCTTCTCACTGGTGTTTTCAGTTGCGTTATCTGCACATGTACACATCACCTTAACCGAATTTCTGTTATTTTTTTCTCAATCGGTGTCACACCAATATCTCCACAGATACAGTCATTTCATATCCTATCCTTTCTCGTGTAGTTGCAACTGCACATCCATCTTGACATTCTCATTTCAGCTACTCTCACATTTTTTTGTTGTCTCTTTAAAGCCCAACATTCCTTTACTATAGCTGAACGTTTAGCAGCATGACCATGGAAGAAATATTAGAGCACATGATGACCAATTAAAGTCTGTGTAAGTTGTTATCTATATCATTGGATTTGTTTAAATCTATCAGGATTATTTTGCATTATTTTTGAGTCTACTGAATTATGCTTCATTGGACATTGCTCATTTAGCATAATGTTTTTGTGAATGTTTTTTTCTAGAATTGATTGAACTGTTCAACCATGTATCAAATTGTCATAGTCAGAACTTGAGTTATAAAGTTCATTTTCTCTGGCAGACAATCAAAAGATAAAATCTGCTCATTCCATTCTGATTATTGGAGGAGGTCCCACTGGTGTGGAACTTGCTGGAGAGATAGCTGTTGATTTTCCAGATAAGAAGATCACACTAGTGCACAAAGGATCAAGGCTGCTGGAATTCATAGGGGCAAAAGCTGGGGATAAGAGTCTAAAGTGGTTGAAATCAAAGAATGTTGTGGTGAAACTAGAGCAATCGGTTGACTTGAACGCATTCACAGATGGACAGAAGATATATCAAACTTCAAATGGAGAGACCATTGAGGCAGATTGTCATTTTTTATGCATAGGGAAACCACTTTCTTCAGCATGGCTTAATGAAACAGTGTTGAAGAATGACTTGGATGTTCAAGGAAGGATTAAGGTAGATGAAAAATTAAGAGTCAATGGTCGGAGCAACATATTTGCAATTGGAGATATTACAGATATTCCAGTAAGTGCTTGCCATTGGTAACTTTTATTCAAATTTTCACAATTATATAATTTTATATGCAATTACCTTCTTTTATAACAAGCTCAACAAGTTACAAAGTGTTTTGCTCTTCACATGATGTTCTGTCTGATTCTCTTGAGCTAGACTGTGAGATCCTGCTTTATTGCCTGGGTTTTGGCCAGAATTTAGTTTCTTCTTACTAGTAATGAAAATATTGATGCAAAATGAATGAGTATATTGTTTGCAAGCTAATGAAACTAGTATTCCTCCAATTCTATTTGTCTTGGGCAGTTGACGGGAGGTTTTACTGCCTGTCCATATCTTTCATTATTGTTCTTTAGGTCTTTTCAGCAACTTTGTTGGGGAAAGTGTCCTAAACCCTTGAATTCAGAGACTAAAGTTACTGTGGGATATCAAATTATAAAAGTGAACTCTATATACGAGTCTCTTTGATTTTGTCCTATGTAAATTGGCTAAATGCAGTAAATTTGTGGTATTTTAATCTCTTTACAAGCCACCTGATAGAAGATTTTTTAATGGAAATCGGTACAACAGGAACTCAAGCAAGGGTTTTTGGCACAGCAGCAGGCTAATGTAGTTGTGAATAACTTGAAGGTGATTATAGAGGGAAGAAGAGAATGTAAGATGGAAACTTACAAGCCACATTCCGCATTGGCTATAGTTTCACTTGGGAGGAAAGAGGCGGTGGCACAGTTCCCATTCTTGACAGTCATTGGAAGAATTCCTGGTCTCATCAAATCTCGAGATTTGTTTGTTGGTAAAACAAGAAAACAAATGGGACTCAATCCTGATATTATACAAGCTTGACTCGATATTGTGCATGGTGTGTATATAAACTACAAAACCAATCTGTTTCATAGTTTGTGTGGTATATCGGTGTGCTTTCAATTGGGTCCTCCTATAAAGAATACATCTGTACCATGTGTAAAATATCTTTATGCTTAAGTGGTGTTTCTTGAATTCATGAAATGTAATTGTGAGTCAAAAGCAGGATGCTTTCTTGGTTATATACTATATGAAATTTCTTTTCTGCACTAAGATAATATCTCTGAAGATTTGATTTTTAACCAAGGCATCTGACATTGTATGATTCATGTAACTGACTTCAATTAGTGAGATAAGACTTTTTGTCATTGTTGTTGTTGCACCATTTGGATGGAGATCCAGCCATATTTCTCTCTTTAGTTCTGTTACCAACCTAACCTAACCGAACTCAGATAGATGGTAAGTACTAAACTGTTTTTGTTCAGCATGTTGACTGTTGACTTCCATGGCGTAGTGGATTGTGTGCTATATTGAATTATAAATTTTTAGAAAAAGAGTCATTAGGTAATAGGTTGTAATATTAAAAGTACGAATAATTTTTTATTAATAGTTATGGTGATGACAGAAATATAAAATATACAAAGACAAGTGGAAGGGAAAAGTTGCTATAATTTCTTTAAGTATGAGTTTGACATATTCAAATTTCATAAACTCAATTGGCCTAGGTGAATTGACAAACAAGTCACAAGTAATGCACGAAATCTCATATTCTGTTTTTATTGGTGGTTAAAGTAAGAAAGTGCTTTTATTGGAAGGTGCAAACTTATTTGCAGCCTGAGTAAATCCTACCCAAAACAAGGACACACTCAAAACCAAATTTGTCAATCATTTTGTTTAGTCATTCCAAGTTGGGACTGATTTTTTCTTTGACTTGTTGGCGAAGATAGGACAAGAAAAACTTTAGGTGAGACTATTAAAAATACTTACATACATCTTAATGGATATAAGAATTTTTGTTTCATGACAGAACACAGTAATGTTGTTTAATCCTAAGTAGGAATAGGTTAATGGTTGTTGGAACATATAGTATAGAAATGAAATAAACTAGGCATATATTAGAGGATGGTATTTGAATTTGAAATCTTGTACCAAAATAAAGTCTTGGTCCTGGCTTTTGTTTTGCACTATTTCACTTTCAACACTTTTTAATTTACAGGAAATTATTTTAACTTAATTAATAATTTTGATAAAAATTACACTATACAGTAAAAATTATAAATTATACCTCAGGATGAAAGATATAGTAGTGGATAAAAATGAAAATTTGAGACTGAAGGAGATACGAATCCCAAGCCTAACCCATCTAGATGGAAGAGAAAAGTCAAATTTCCACCCAATTAGTCAAAAGCTGATGAAAGTAATGGATAATAACCTTATCTTAAACTAAACGAGTAAAGACTAAATCAAACGCATGGTTCTTGTTCTTAATCTATCATGCTAAGAAGGTCCTAGAAACTTGACGCCAGCATGCAATCACAATGCGCCAAATCTACAGTTCCCACAGGATCTCCAACTCGTTGTCCCCAACTCCGTGACACCTTTCAACGAAAAAAAGATGAAATAAAATAAAAAGAGAATCTTCTATTATGATTTAATCTTAAGTTGTTACATTTGAATAATCTCCTCTAAGAATTCTGAACTAGTAAGCTACATCTTATGCAGGCTGGCACCAGGACCTTTTTTAAGAACCTTTTCTAAGCGGCAATCATCTTCATGATTCACGAATATTACATGAATTATATTATAACTTAGTTTTTTACGTGCCGTAACACTTTTAATTAATTAAAATTATTCTTTATATAATTTTTAAAACAATTATTATAAAAGTATACTAGATAATTTATTATCAGATGAAAGAGTTTTACACTCCTTTCTGTTTTTTTATTGTATAAATTTGTTATATTATTATGACTTTTCATATTATAGTGGGGTCTTTTTTTTGTTGAATAATATTTTCCTTAAGAAATTGTGCATAGAGAAGTTGGAACACAGCTTTCAGGTTGTGAACTAGGAAGGTGGCAAGTTGGCTGCATCTACAGCTACCATTTGGCTTTGGTCTTTTTTTTGTCCAAATTCAAGATTTGATATTCCACTTTGATGATACATGCAATGACGCAACGACATCTATTTATGGTGTTGCCTTATCTCGTTGTGAGAACATAACAATCATTACGTACAAACTAAAGTTCAACTCTAATCAAGGGTGAGCAAATTGCAAGCACAAAAAATGGTGGAGAAGAAAGTGGTCATCGTAGGAGGTGGTGTTGCAGGTGCTGTCCTCGCAAAGACTATACAACATCAAGCCAACGTCACCCTTATTGATCCGTGAGCTCTCTCTTTCTATATGTAGCCATACCATGCTCCTTTCTATGTTTAATTGAATTTCAATGTTGTATGCGAGTATTTATGGTTCTTTTCAGACAATGTTTAAGTTCTAGAGCTTAATTGTAGAAAAACTTATACTGCTTTGATAAGTTCAAATAAGTTTATGAACAAAACTTACTTGCATTTCTATAAATTTTTTTAGCAATTTAAATCTAAATAATAAATGTTTATTCTAAATGCCGGTATAAGTTTCTGAGACAACTTTAATTTTGATCCGAAGCATTAAAAACATATATAGAACTTTATCTAAGTTTTCTCAGAAGTTTATAACTTTTTTCAAACAAACCCAAAATTTGAGAGAGAAGTAGGTTTGTCATGTTTCATGTAGAGGGATAATTTGTTTGAGAAATATTTGATGTTCTGTTACTGATATATGAGTCACTGCATAAATGGAACTTGTTATGTAAATGGTTGCACTGACTTGGAGCTGTTGAACACAGGAAGGAATATTTTGAAATTCCATGGGCAAGTTTGAGGGGATTGGTTGAGCCATCTTTTGCTGAAAGGATAGTGATCAACCATAGAGAGTACTTCAAAAAAGGTGACCTTGTTGTATCCAGTGCTGTCAACATAACTGAAACTCAAGTGTTGACTGCAGATGGCCAGCAGATTTCCTATGACTATCTTGTTATTGCCACTGGCCACACAGAACCTATCCCCAAAACCAGGAGTGAAAGAATTGACCAATACAAAGGAGGTAATTATACTTGTTGAAGTTGAGAATAACTCTTCAGTCTTTATGTAGAGGTGTAAAATAAAAGGAAAAGAACAAAGAAATATCTTAATTCAAACTAATGATATATCAATCGCTATTGATCTTTCACGATTCATCTATTGGCCACACAGAACCTATCCCCAAAACCATGATTTTGTAGGTTTGAATATAATAGTTCTAAGCTAGACTAAAAGGAATAGGTTTGTGTATTTATAATGATATCGTTTGGATACAATTCTCGATAAATATTTATAAGAAAAAAAAAAAGAATTAACATTTGACTGATGAGGAGGCTTTTCCATGGCAGAAAATACAAAGATAAAATCTGCAAGTTCAATTTTGATTGTTGGGGGAGGTCCTACCGGTGTTGAGCTTGCGGCAGAGATTGCTGTTGATTTTCCTGATAAGAAGGTCACTATAGTGCATAAAGGAACAAGGTTGCTGGAATACATTGGACCAAAAGCTTCAAGGAAGACTTTGAAGTGGCTCAAATCAAAGAAAGTTGATGTGAAATTGGAGCAATCAGTTGAGTTGAACTCATCTGAGGAAGGAACTAAGACATATCAAACTTCAAATGGAGAGACTATAGAAGCAGATGCTCATTTTCTATGCATAGGGAAACCAGTTGGTTCAGCATGGCTTAGAGAAACTCTTATAAAGGATGACTTGGATGCTGATGGAAGGATCAAGGTCGATGAGCACTTGAGAGTGAAGGGCAGGAGCAACATTTTTGCAATTGGAGATATTATAGATGTCCAAGTAAGTCCTAAGTGCTAACCAAAACCAAGTCACTTTGGCTTTTAGTACGATATTTATGTCCCTTTCTCCCCTGCCATTACATATTTCTACCAAATCAAACCATTTACAACAAATTCAACAAGATATTCTATTTTCTTAATTTTCGCTCCACATCCTATCTTATGCATTATACACATGACACGTGTGCTGCAGTCAACTATTCTTGACACGGTTCATTGTCATAATCTCACCGTTTATTTTTTAAAATAAAAATATATTATTGATAGAAATCATTGAAGGGCTAGAATTTTATGTAGTGATAAAATCACTGCAGAATCATGTATGAGTTTTTTTTTTTTTTTTTCCACCGGAGAGGATCCATTTCCTGGATGAATCATGTGTATTCTCTGATTTGTTCAGCTGTGGTTATAAGTTTTACTTACTAGTAATCACAGCAGAGATTTACAAAAAGTAAGAACTTATTTTACCAATTTACTTATAAACAGGTCTAAGTCTTTGTTAACATCATTTAAGCAAATCCATGAATCTTAATTTCCCCCTAATTCTATTCCTTATAAATGCAAGATTGTTTGATGTGACAGGAACTCAAACAAGGGGTGAATGCACAAGGTCATGCTCAATTGGTTGCCAAGAACCTGAAGCTGTTGATAGAGGGAGGAGGCAAAAAGTTGGGAACATACAAGGCACAGCCACCAATATCTATTGTTTCACTTGGAAGGAAACATGGGGTTGCACAGTTCCCATTCATGACAGTGCTTGGAAGGTTCCCTGGCATTATCAAGTCAGGAGATTTGTTCGTGGGGAAAACTAGAAAGGAATTAGGACTCGAACCTAATGTTAAAAAATCTTAATTTGGTGTAGTGAGTAGTGTGGTGTGTATATACTTCTTCAACTCTTCTTTTCATAGTCATTGCTGTGCATTTGTAAGTTGATTGTATGTGTTTAGTTCCATATTGTATTAAAAGAATTTCAATGTATCGTTTTTATTTCTTAATGATTTTGATGTTGTCAATGTTGTCTCTTGAGATATGGGGTTGGAATCAGAAGCAGGATATACAAGTGTAACAATGTATTCATTGGAGCATTTACTTTGAGATTTATATATAGTTTCTGCTTTTATAAAATGTTTCATTTGGGTCTTGATTTTATTCTATCTACGATAAACTAAATATTGGTTTAACCATACTAAAAATTGGACATTGGCTGACATTTTGGCTTTTTATCTTCTAAGCACATGTTTGGTTCAACATCCACATGTCCACAGTCCTGATACATTCACTTAAAATATAAAACAACAATGAAATAACTAATAGTTACTTTAAAGGATAACTTTTGAATTGTTCCTGTGTTATACTAAATACTAAGTCTATTACTCAACCAAAATATTGAGATAAGTTGGATTTATTTTTTTTTAATTTGAACCAACCCAATCGATAAAAGGTACTGAGTTTCAAATTTAATATTTATTTTAAATTTTCTACAAATTTGTAAAAATAATAATTATAAATAAGTATACAAAAAATATAAATAATAATTAAAAATATATGATGCTACATCAAATGGATGTAGTCACTAAGTTCACAAGTCTAAAAATAAAAATTATTAGCCAATTCAAAGGATATAAAGTTTGAATGGGTTGGCTTAACTTTTATTATAACATTAATAGAGTTCAAGACAAAGCGTATGCATTGGGTCAAGTAAGTTTAAGAGGAGTTACCTAAACCTATGAACTTCATTCATATTAAGTTAGTTCCTGAGTTAGAATCTAGGTACTTTGTTTTTTTTTAATTATGGAGTGACTTGTATATGAACCTTGAATAATGTATTTTATATTTGTTCATGAAATATCTTTATCTTTCAAATATGAACATTATGTTAGTCTAAGTGAAATTAGAGTTAGATTCTTTAAACAAAGTTTTAAGTTTGAACCCTATAAATAAATAAAAATATAGTTGAAAGAAAAGACTCTACTAAAAATAGTCAACTAATAGATATTAGACATTAGCAAAGAATACTTTATACCTATATAATATGATAACTTTTCAAGTAAAATTAGGAGTATTAACAACATTTTTTCTAATATACTCATTTTAATAACTCTTTATTATTTTATTAATAATTAAAAATCATGATAAAAAATTATATGAATACGTGTCAATAAATTCCAATCAATATTAAAAGTTGTGTTAATAACATTTATCATAAAATTATAAATATGTAATTACATGAAAATTAAAAATATGTGAAAAAAAAATTATATAACAATTAACAAAGCTTCTTTAATTAAAGTAAAGGGAGATTATTTCACTTGAAATGTTACCTCAAGTATCATTTGAGTTTATGAGCTCCTAAATTATTTTTTTTTCTTGTTTTCATACTTATGATTTTGTTAGATTCTTCTTCTATCTTTCTTATATTAAAAAATTCTTAACATACTATTTGATTACTTTATCACGGTCACTTTCCCCACTCTCATCAAATATCATTTTTTTATTATAAAATCATCAAAATAATAATATAAGTTCATTTATGTTATCTTATTTCATTTAAATAAAATATTCAAAAATGAGAATAAAAATAAAAGAATAATTATCTTAAATTTTAAGATACTAAATTATTTGAAATAAATTAAAATACGAAAAATAATAATCATTTGATAAGATGTATAGTTACCAAATTTTAAATTATGGCCACGTAATTGAATATATCATTAGTTTAAATATGTTTTTAGTCTCTCAAATTTGAATTAATTTTGTTTTTCGTCTCTCAAATTTAAAATTACATTTTTAAGTCTTTACTTTTTCGAAAATAAATAATTTTAATCACTCGCCATATATGACAAATAGAATACAAGTTATTATTTATCACATATATAGTTGAAAATTAAAAAAAAAACATTGAAGAGAAAACTTTAAGATTAATAATGTTCTTTGATCTTCCACTTTACATATGACAACTTGTATTTTATTTTTCATATAAAATAAGGGATTAAAACCAATTATTTTTTAAATATGAAGACTAAAAAAATAATTTTAAATTTGAAGGACGAAAAATATAAAATAACTTAAATTTAAAAAACCAAAAATATATTTAATTTTATATCATCTTATGTGCTCTTACGTCTATTAGTTAGTTTAGCAATTAACTTCATAAAATATTTTAACTCCAATAATTAATTTATCAACTTTTAATTAACTTTTCAGCTATAAACTAACCTACCCACTGGGATTAGCAAATACACCCTTGATATATTTGAGCAAAAGAATAAAAGTACAAGGGTAAATTACTCTATTCCTTCTATTTTACACTTACATATTTTTTTTCTATTTCTAAAACTTACACAAAACCCTTTTTATTTTATAAAAATGCTATATTCAAACCTAAGCTTTATTTTTGTATAAAATTAACAAAAATTCTCTTGTTGTAATTTTAATTATGACATTTGAAAGTTTAACAAGAAGGATTGAATTTGACTATTTTTTTTGTCTTAATCATTGGGCTTCTAAGAAGGTGGTCCCATTCTGTGGACTAACTATGGGCCTGGGTGGTTTCATCATGGGAATGCAATGTTATGAAGTTGACCCACTTTCATCATATAGAAAAAGTTAAGCAAACCCAAAAAATCAACAAACTAACAGAACATAGTTGACGATGACTATCTGAAAATGTAATGTTCCAAATTCCGCGCATGAAAAATCTCTTTTAACATCAATCACTCTTTCACCTTGTCATTCCTTTTCTTTTCTTCTTGCCATAATTGAATTTAAGAGGTGAAAATATTCCATGGCAGCACCTGGTTTTTCTTTTTCCAGTTTCCACCTCAACCACTCTCTTATTCAGCCAATCCTCACTATTTCACCCTATGTTGCTGCCAATTACACACACTCCAATATAAGTCTTGATAATTTTATATCTTTAAAAGTTTAGTTTATAGAATTTTACATAATTTAAAATTAATTAATATTTCATTGCATTATTTTTACTTTTATATTATTTAAAATATAAATCAAATTTTACTATTAATTTATATTAATAAATGATTAGATTATTTAAAATTTAATATACATATTCATATCATTTTAAATTTAACATACATACTTAAAATATAATGCCAATACATCCAAAATATCCATATTTAATTATAAGGTCAAAATTAAAAGTTATTTAATGTTGACTTGATTATATAAAAAATTATACATATTTTTTTTAGTTTTGACCATTTAAATGAGATTTAGTAGTCAATAATATAAAAAAAATTAATATTTAAACCACATAATCGAACAAAAATATTAAAAATTAAAAATTAATTAAAAGTTATTTAGTGTTGACTTATTATATAAAACACTATACATATTTTTTCTTTTATTTTTGACCATTTAAATGAAATTTAATACTCAATAATATAGAAATTAAATAAAAATCACATTACTATTTGAAAATTATATGCATTTATTTATTAATCTTAATTATTCAAATAAGAGTCAATGGTTAATGCTGATTGATAGATATCTTGTTTTTCACGTACCTCTCTCTAATATATATATATATAAAATAAAAACATTTTAGTTTTTACTTGAGTGAACCCAACTTTTAGTTTAATTTACTTATGTTAATAGCATAAATCAAAACATTTTTGGCATAAAAATTCGTTATACTTTATTTAAACGAATCTGTTAAGGTCATTTTAGTAAATTGTTTTGTTTAAAAAAAAAAACAAATTTCTTTCTCCTATCTCCCTTCTGTCAAGTTTTTCTCTCTAACATTCCAAAATTCAACTATTCTTGATCCTTCTTCATCACACCGACAGAAGATGGGGTTTAAGTGAAAAGGCCTAATTGTGGTATGTCAATAAGAGACTCATACGATCAAGATACATACATGGCTTGAACAAAAAAAAAAAGTTGAAAAACAGAAAAAAAATTGAAAACTTAAATGTTTGAATTTATTTTTTTTTAATTTTAAATACTATTTAGTAATAAAATTAAAAAAAAAACCTTGCAAATTGACCTCACTTGCCATAAATTGGCATGAACTAATTCACAGGTTGGGTGAAGTAGGTAAAAAAAAAAGCAAAGGATATTTGTGAGTAAATTTTATTTTTTTTAATCCAACTCACCCATGGCCACGATGAGCTGAGTTGGCTAATGGGTGATGACTTGTTTAATTTCCACAGCTTTGAGTCATATACACAGCATTGACCAAAACTAATATTATCATTGATAATAACGTCTGAGTTTAGTAATTCGTGAACAATTCAGTTTATTAACATTGCTTATGGTTATGAAAGAGCTCCATAATTGGAATTTTCTCCAATTCAAGACGTGAGTTATAAAAGAGCGTCATGTTCAACACCTCTTTATTTCTACAAGCAATGACTCTCTAAAATCACCTCATCTCACTTCACAGCCATATTCTCTTTCATATTTAATTCTCTCCCAGAGAACCACTTTTATCTTATATGATATCAATGAACACAAAATGCTTCTCTATAGCAAGAAGATATTAGATTATCTTGAATTATAATAATCCTCACTAAATAATTAATAGTTATTAATTTTTTATAAATTTTAAATCTTAAATATTTATTATGTAAAAATTAATCAAAAACAGATCCAAAATTTTATGAAGGTAATTTTTTTGTAATTGCTTTAATATTTAAACTCTAACAAATAATTATTTAATAAATAATGACTTTTACAAAAATATTTAATGGTTTTTCATGTAAAACTAAAATTGGTTTTTATTTCAAATGATAAAAAAAAAACACATCTTATTTAGTTTCAAAAAAATGTTGCTAAAGCCTTTACATAATATAAATTGTACTCATTTTTTGTTTTTTTTTTCAAAAAAACACGTGTCTTTATTTTCCCAGACACAACGACAATCAAACAAGACTCGCTCGCAACAAAGAATAGGAACAAACTCTTCCCATATAACAATTAAAAACCATAACAATAATATATAATATACGCACATGATGATTCTGAAACATCTAATAATTTCTGTACTATGACAAGGCTCCTACGCCAAACCCCATCACTCCTCTTGGTGAATTCATTCAGCTTGAAATCCTTGTAGTCATTCTAAAAGGGACCTTAAGAAGAGCAAGTTGAAGACTGATCAGACCAAAAGATAACACCTAAAGTTGAGGTGTTTAATTCTAAACTAACCATAGTACCTTTCAAGTCCCACACCACGGGTTCAAGGATCTAAATTTGGGAACAGTCTCTTTGATATCGGGACAGTACCTTAAATAAGATCATGAAAGTTGGGTGGTGAGCATGACAAAAAAATATTTTATCCACATATGAGGCCTTGTTGGGTTGCCCCCGATCCACCAACTTCAGTCTTCAACCAATTAAATAATGTGGTCCAACACAAGATTAAATAACTTCAACACTTCACACACTTTCACTAAAAAGAGTGCATGTGCATGTGACATTCTCGTGCTTCTTTGCACCTTTACTTTTCACCAGCCAAATTCGCTAATGTTTTCAATATTCAATCTTCAATTCATCAACTATGGCCAAGTTGCTAAATAAAAAATGACTCAAAAAAAAAAAAAAATCGTAACTCCTCCTTGGCGAAATGTCATCAAATGCTATGCATTCATGTGGTGGTAGAAAATAATTAAGAAAGCTCTTTGACTAGAAATTTTCATTTGGTAGTACATTTGTAATTTACGCTATCCTCAAACATTTCAATACAATACTTGGCCTCGTACAACATGGATAACACACGTAGCATTATTGATAACACATGTAGCATTATTGATGGAATATTAACGTACCTTGAAGCCAAGATTAGATACTTGTAGATTTTGAAATTTCTATATAGACACCCAAACAAAAAGAAAAGAATAAAAATAATATTTCTTTATCTACACCTCCATTCCTGAGTTTTCTAGTAGTACCTTGAAGTACTATAAAGTCCAAAGACAACGACTTGGAAACAAATAAATTATATCCTTTTTTGCTGCCAAAACAGACATGACCAATATAAAGTGAATTTTATTATCGAAGACAAAGTAACAAGACCCTCAAATTGACTATTTACCTCCAAATCATCTTGCATCAGCTGAAGTAAAAGAGTCTGCAAAACCAGTAGGCCTAGCTGGTATGCTTCCTTCACTGTGTTCACTTGCATAGCTTGATTCTTTGCCTTCTGCTTCCTTCCAAACTTTCAACAACTGGGGAAGTGGTTGATTGAATTCAATGCCTGAGCTGTAATCAAACTCTTCATCAACTGGTCGCCATTTCTCCACTAATGCGGATAGCACGTTGACTGCATGGCTCATATCGGGCCTGTGACTTGCTTCCCTGGCAGTGCAATGTCCAGCAAGTTCAGCCACAATGGAAATGCTCTCAAAAGTCTCTTCGTTCGCTTCAAGAGCTGGATCAATGGCAGCCATAAGTGTTTCTTTGCTCGATTTAATTTGCCAAAACCATTCGGCTAAGTACCGGCTTTCCTCTGGCCGGTTCTCGTCAAGTGCCATTAGTCCTGTCAGAAGTTCCATCAATACCACACCGTAGCTGAACACATCAACTCTAGTGGTGATTTTCCCCATCACTGCAACTCACAGAAACTTTTAGTTAGTGTTGGAAGCTAGATGCTTCAAACTTATACCAGAAGACTTTAACAAGTGTAGAGATGCAATCACATTAGGCAACGATTCAAAGATCATATTGCTTACAAATTCAGTAGTAGTGAACTCACTGAACACATAAATATAATTAGATGTCATTTCTTGTTAACTGCATAAAAAAATATGTGCAAACACTACTTGCATAATAGATAAATATAAAACAGTTTATTTTAAGTAATTAGCTGACTTGGGGCTTGAAAAAAAGAGTTTTATGCTTTTAGCAACTGAAGGAACAGAGCAAGCCTGACAACATAGAAAAGACAAAACAACATGTTACTATAGTACTATTAAATTAATGTGCATATTCCTAAAACAATTGAACACATAAAAATTGACCTCTTATTGTGTACACTCTAATGACTCTATATTTGAACGTCTTCTATTTTAAGAATATCCTAACTGGAATAAACTAACAACTACTGAGAGATCGACATGGTTATTGCCACTAAAACATGCAAGCTATCAAGGTTAAAAGGAATGTACAGAAAAAGCATACCTGCATATTCAGGGGCAAGGTATCCAAATGTTCCAGCAAGCTTTGTTGCCACAGACTTCTCGCCATCCGGGGCAAGTTTCACCAGACCAAAATCAGAAACTTTTGCACGAAAATCATCCCCCAGTAGAATATTAGAAGACTTGAGGTCTCGATGGATGAAGGTTTGGCGTGCAAGACCATGAAGGTATTCCATCGCTCTAGCAACATCAAGTGCTATTGTAAGCCTGTGTGACAAAGACAAAGGCTCCAAGTTCAAGCTTTTCCAATGAAAAAGATGCCTGCTTAGAGCACCCATAGGCATATATTCATAAACCAAAAGTCTTTCATTTCCTTCGATGGAATAGCCTAGCAGGGACACCAAATTCCGGTGCCGGACCTTGGAAAGAACAGCTATTTCAGCTTGAAACTCCTCCAGTGCTCTGCTGCTAACAGGTCCACATTCCATTCTCTTCACTGCTATTTTTGTCCCATGTTCTAGTTCACCCTTGTAAACAGTTCCAAACCCACCATGGCCTAGCTCGTTTTCTGGAGCAAAATTGTTGGTGACCTTGCGTAGAATTTGAATAGAAATGGCAATGTTGCCAGCCTCAATTACATGAGAACTCTCAGTTTCACCACTATTGTTAGTCAGAGAACTTATCCCTGTCTTTGACGATAAGCTTCCGATGGTGCTATCCGACACTGCAAATTTAATCATCTTTTCTGGATAAGATGGATCTTTAGTGTGAACCACAACAGTGCTAGGAGCATCCAAGGAGGCTTTTTTCTTCAAACAACATATGAAGATAGAAGTAACCAAAAGAGCTACAAATGTAAGGATTACAGCTCCAGCTACTATTGTTAGTGTTTTGAATCTTTTGAAGACATTTTGGTGGGCCTTTAACTCAAAAGACCTAGACTGATTCGAATTCGAGCTTGGACTCTGACTTGGGGAAGGTTGCATAGGTGATGGTGGCGGTGACGAGTTGTGAGGTGAAGGCTCTGCACTTGAAGGTGGTGGGTTTGTAATAGGCATGGGACTGGGACTAATTACAGGTTGATTAACAAAAAGAGGGTTACCCTCAATAATAACCTTCACACCAGCATGAAAGTTTGGCAGTGGTGGCTCAACATTGTTATCACTTAAATCCAACAAACTCAAAGATTTCAATTCAGTAAAGTTACTCGGAACATTGCCGGTAATATTATTTCCTGCAAGCCTAATTTCAAGGAGTGAATCTAACTTAGCAAGGGAGGGACTCAGTGTACCATTCAGCTTTTGCTTTGGCAAATTGATCATAGATACCTTTGAATTGCGATCGCAGTTCAATCCGAACCATGGCTCTCCACACGGATCATTACCTGACCATTTAGAAGCAAGAGATGAAGGGTAATTCAGATTTTGGAGAAAATCCAGCAGAGCAGTGACTTCAGGGGCACATTGAAGCCCAGGCTTAGGTTGACAAAAGAGATTGGAATCATAAGACACTTTGGCAGCATTGAACTTTGGTATTGGACCCATGAACATGTTGTTGTTTAACACCAGTATCTGAAGGTCCAAATTTGCCAAGGAATTCGGAATCAAGCCAACAAGTTGGTTGCTATTGAGGTTGAGTTCCTGCAAGGAAGTTAGATTTCCAATGTTCTGTGGAATTGTCCCAGTGAACTGGTTTCCATGAAGCCAAACCTGTGTCAGGAAAGTCATTGAAGCAATGACATCAATAGGACCTGTCATGCCACCTCCTTCTTGATCATTCAACCACAAAACCTGGATTGAAGACTGACCAAAACTAGCTGGAATGCCACCAGACAGTCTGTTGTCTGAAAGCCTCAGATTTGTGAGAGAAGGCAATTTGCCCAGAAAATCAGGCAATGCTCCAACCAAATTACAATGCACCAGAGAAAGATTGGTCAATTGCACTGAATTTTCCAAGTCCTTAGGAAATGACCAACCAGTGGTAGCATTCAAAGGATTTTCCTCCAAAGACAAGACCCTGATGCTGGTGAGTCCATTGAAGAAATCAGATGGGATTGCATCAAAATCATTGTAATCCAAAAAGGCAAATTGCAATTTGGACAATCCACTGAAAGTGGGCAGCGCTCCACTAAGGTTGTTGCGCTGAAGACCCAAATTTTGAAGCTCTGAGAGTTGGTTAAAGTTTGGAGGCAATGATCCTTCAAGACCTAGATTCTTGGTCTGAATCTGAGTGACTCTACCTCCAGAGCAGAACACAAAGGGCCATGAGGGAGGACCACAAGGGTCATTTCCACTGTCTGGCCACTTGAGAAGCTCTGGATTCTTCAACCCTTTTCTGAAATCATTCAGAATTTTGAGATCATTTGGGTTTGTGTCACCATAACAACTCATTGTGATCATCAGGGAGAAAAAGACAAAGGTGCAAGCTCTCATACCCACCATGGTTACCTTAACCCTAGAGAGAAAACAATAATCAAGGTAGAAACTTCCCCAGAAAACTCACAACCCCATTTGTGTTCAAGATCAACAACATCCGAGTCCTATGAGCAAAATGAGACAGTAACAACAGACCCAGATGGAAAAGAACAGAACATGTGTGACTATATTTGTGTGTGTGTTTCTTACTCTTACCGAAGAATAGGGATTTTTAATTGAGAAAAAATGTTGAATGAGCAAAGGGAAAAGAGAATGTAATGCCCAAATTTTGAGGTGATGAGGAATGTGAGATTTAAGAGTATATTAAACTGTTTTTATTGCTTCTTTTTATCAGAGAAGAAAGGAAGCTATAGCATGAAAGCGAGTTTCTCTCTCAGTTTGATTAGTCCACCATGACAGCGTTCGTGTCCAGAACTTCCCCCCTTTCATTCCTCCTTTTTATGTACCTTAGTTTTGATTTCGATGTCATTTGTATTTCTAGCACGGTATTGTCCATAACAACATTTTTTTTTTTGTACAATAACGTATTCTCATGTCACAATAAATAATAATAAATAACCAGCCTGAAAGGGTTGACAGATAATTTATCTTTAAATACGTAATTAAGAGTTTCATATCATAAATATGTAATCAAGATTTAATTGTGTAAAAAAAATACAAGAGATATTAGTCATTCCTTAAATGAATTTTAATCTCTTAAAAGATTTGTTTTTTTTTTACTTCACGTTGAAATAGTCTGGTTTAAAAAAATGAAATAATGACAATAATTTTAGTGAATAATAATAATAATTAACACGGTTTTTTTTTAAGATGTGATCTGTTAAGAAAGTGTTGACCGGAATTAACTTGTGGATAAATATATGAACTAACAAAGTTTGCCGGACCCATGATTTTTTTTTTATTATTTATCAAATGTTACAATAAGTATTCAGTTATGGTTGGGGAAAATATTCTACAAATAAACGGTAATCTTGGTCAAATTTCGGGTGTTTATTTATTTTAGAATAATCATTTTAATTTCTTCTATAATATTCTTATACTAATTTCATACTTCTTTTATATAGTAAATATTAATTTTTATATTTTAAGATATTAAATGTATTTATTTTTATTTAATAATTTCTTACAAAATATTAAGAAAATCTATAACAAAAAAATATTACATTCCTCTTTATTTTATTTCCAATTTCAGATACACGCCAAGCAGATGATACTGTTACAAGGATTGATGTTGAACAGAAAGAAGGCAAAGTTGAACACGCTGGAAGTTTGTCTGTATATTGAAGAGGAATTTATCTCACCATAATCGATTGCTTGTAAAAAGAAAAAGAGTACAGTCACAAATAATTTTTTATAGATACTTAACAATTAATCTAAAAGAAGCTTTATCTTTTTTGGTCTTCCTTCGACTATAAAACTAATTGTGGAGTTTAATTTTTATATACTGGTATTGTAAAAAAATTTATACAGTTAATTATTAAAAATTATTTTTAATATACCTTTTTAAATTATTATAAAATTTAATAAACTTATTAATATAATAATATAAAAATTATTTATTGTCTGAATATACATTATTTATTATTATGATGTTAATATAATTTTCACCCCTTAAAATTTTTAATATTATAAAAAGTATCTCAGCCGACGAAAAAAAAAAGTGATATTCTCAGCAACACATGTCACAACTATGCCACATCACCCGTTCTATGATTTTTCTTCAATTAAAAAATTGTATATTTAGGCAATGACGTTCTTAACAAATTTTTTGTCGGTGGGAAAATAAAAATTATTGAATAAAATATGAAATTTTAATTTATTTTAAGAAAATACACAATTTTATTATTTGAGAGTATCAATTGTTTACTTTTGATCCCTCACCCTATTTCTTTTTACAAAACACATTTTTTTATGGAAAAAAAATCTGCGCAAATTAAATAAAATCGTGGTAGACCGTAAATATATCTATTTATAAATATTTAATATAGTTGCATAATTAATATTGAAATTCAATACAACTGGTTAAACTAAAATAGCTATGCACAATTTGATTTACAGACTCCATGATTCTCACCCTATATTTAAACAAAAAGAAAAAAAGTTTGAAATTTTTTAATTTAATAATTTTCTTATTTAGTTAAACAATAATGAAAAGAAGAACTCGACTTTAAAAAAGTATTTAAATTTTTTATCTTCTTAATTTTCTTTCTAATTCAATTTTCAAAATTTTATTTTCTTCTTCGTATTTCCTTTCAAACCTTACCTGAATAAAAAGTATTGATATCTATAATGTAGTACTTGAATATGTTAATTTATTTATAATTTTATCATTCCATTAATAAAGTGTATAGAATTTGTTGATGTGGTACATGAACTACATCATCTAATGTTATGTGGCATTAATTGGATAAATTGATTTATAAAAATAATACAATTTTAGTCTCTAAAAATATTAGCATGTACAAACTAGTCTCTAAATATAAAATGAGTGTTTTTTTTCGTATTTTTTTTAAACCTTACCTAAATAAAAGAGTGTTGATATGTACAATCTAGTCTTTGAATATGTTAATTTATTTATAATTTTGTCCTTCCATTAATAAAGTATATAAAATTTGTTGATGTGACATATGAACTACAACGTCTAATGTTAAATGTCATTAATTAGATAAATTAATATATAAAAGTAATATAATTTTAGTCTCCAAAAATATTAACATGTACAAACTAGTTTCTAAATATTAACTCCTTGACACTTTCGTAATTCCATTTATGATATTAATCAAGTGCAACAAATTTTACAATTGTTATTTCTATATGATTTTAATATTATTTATTAATCATGTTCTTGATTTTATATTATATATGCAATAAAATAGAAATTGTGTGTTTTTCTCATTTGTGACGAGAGCTAAAATGTAAGACTAAACTAGAATTTTACATAAGAATAACATAGTAGATAAATCTTAGATAAAAAATTATTACAACCTATATGTAGGGTGTTCAATAAATATATTTTAGGAAACAAAAGTTAAATAAGATGTCACTTTTAAAGATTAAATTATCTATTTACTTATTTAATATTTGTTTGCGATAATATTCATGCATTGGTTTAATTTAACGTTTCAATCCTCTTGATTGGAAAAGAAAATGCAATTTGGGTGATTTATTTTGCAAGAAATATAACATAAAACAATATTATAAAAAAATGACGTTAAAATTACATATACACCATTTTGCTACAATTCTATTACACTTGATTAATGATCATATATGAAACGATGGTAGTGTTAATAAATAATCACATGTATACAACAATATTTTCAGTGACCATATATATATACAAATGCCCAGCTCAAGGACTAAATTCTCTAATTAAGTGATATTTAACGATACATGTGTAGTTCATGTGCAACAACAATGTCACATTTTATTAACTACCATTATTAGAAAGACGAAATTGTGAACAAGTTCACATATTTGAGGACTGAATTGAATATAACAATACTTTCAAAAACTAAAAGTAAATAAGGTGTCACCTTCAAGAACCAAATGATATATTTAACTTGATTTTAAAAAATATATATAATTATGATAATTTAACAAAGAAAAAACTAATATTACTTTTAGTTAATTAGGATGTCAATGTACTATATCATTCCAATTTGAATCAAATAAGATCACTAAGTAATAAAATTCTCCCGATTGAATTATAACCCACCTCTTTCATTGTGATATTAAATAAAATATGAAATTTTAGTATTTTCTAAAACATTATAATTGTGATAATTTAACAAAGAAAAAACTAATATTTCCTTTAATTTATTAACATTAACTTAGAATATGATATTTATATATCACATTAAACATTCCATTAACTCAATTTAAGTTGAGTAAAATATTATTAAAGCTTTCTCTACCACATTTTTAAACATACTTATATTTTGGATATTCAAACTAATAGTTAACAGACGTTTTGAAATTACATATTAAAATGGAAGTGAAATAAAGTAAAAATGATGAGTTACTTGAATAGATAGAAATAAGAAGGAAAAAGTGGAGAAATTTTTTCCTATTTGTTTGAATGAATAAAAAAAAGTTAAAATAAATAAATAAATTATATGAAAAATATTTGTATACTGATTAAAAAATTAATTATTTACTCCATTATTTTTTCTCAACATAAAATTTTTTTTTATGAACAAATATGTTATAAAAAAATTTAATTTTTATAAAAATAAAACAAATAATGAAAACAAAAAATCACTTTCCTCCCATTTCATGCCAATTTGGAATTGAAGTATTTTCCGGTAGATCCTACACAAATAATTTCATCTTTTTTCTTACCTTTCAAACAAATGTTGAAATTTTAATATTTATATTTTATTGCCTTCCTTTCTATTTCCTTTTACTACATTTCCATGTAAACTAACCAGGACTAAAGGATCAATTCGAAGTCAAACATAATTTTACAAAGTTTTCAAAATTAAAAATAACTTTTCTTTAATGAAAAACAAAAAAATAGTATTTTCAGTTAAAATATCTTGTAAGTTTTTATATTTTATCGAATTTTTGGTTAGTTTATTTTTTTGTCAACATAATTAGTCTCTACTGTTAATTTTCTGTTAGAAGATAATGTATATTAGATTTAAATATATTTTAAGTATTTACATTTTACCATGTTTTCTATTTGTCCTATCATTTTTTTTTATAGTTTGTGTCCCTAGTTGGATTTTCCTTCAATCATGGTTGTAGCTTTTTGTGCTTTGACGTACCATAAAACGATGGTGCATACCAAAAGTTATTGTAATGGAAGCAAGGGGAAAATAGAATAAATAAATTCTTTTTATGATTTTTTTATTCAATTCGGTGGTTGAACTCATTTACAAAATAAAAATTATTTTTTATTTATATATATTGATTTTGTCATATCATTACTCATCATAAAATTCTTCACACTAAAGACTAATAATTTTGAATATAAAATTTACAAAACTATTCATCTACAGATGATTCATTAATAGTTTGATAGTGGATAATTTGATAAGTCCAACAACTATTATGAATTTTGAGTTCAACTCAATCTCAAAAATTGACTTGTGAGACGAGGATCCCCTCATTTATATAAATCATTTTGATTATATTACTAGTTAATGTAGATTATCTAATACAACATAATTGTACCTTGGAATATATGAGATTAATATGAATCTTCAAACTTGTATTTTATTTTTTATTATTAGTTATTTTCGTTATTTTTTTCAATTGTTGATAATAACGAAGCATAAGTGATAATTACAAAAATGGAATAATAATTTTCAACAATATGGTGTGTTTATTACGTTAATAAAAGGAGTATGTTAGGTTTGTGTCCTAACAATTAGTGCATGTTGATGGTGGTTCAATGAGCTTATAAAAATTAGTGCTACATATATGGATGTTCTTGTTACAAATGATATATCTGCGAGTTTAATGCAATTTTTTTCTTCAATTATTTATTATTGTTTCCTTTTTTATTACATTTTTTTTAGTAACACACATTGAACTAAAGTATAAGGTTGCATTATTTAATGATAGGTATATAGCATATAAATAGGAACAAAACAAATTGTGTTCGCAACCACACTTAAAAATTTACAAAAAAAAAAAACAAAAAAACTAAGGCTCTGTTATTTTGTTCAAATAGATAAAGATATAAAAAAAAACATGTCCTTATACCCCCAACCACCTTAGTTAATCTTATCGAGTAGTGTGCAATTACACTTTCTTACAACTTAGGGTTTAAGCATCATATTATCTCATATTGAGAACTAAACATATCAAACATAAAATTTATATATTAAATATTTCAAGTTTAACTCATTCTTACAAAATTAATTTATAAAGTACAATTTTTTTTTTAATTTATATATTTTATTTTAATTATATCACTAGTTAATACATGATTTATAATATACTCAAACAAGTAATATTGTATGTTATATGTTAACATGATTTTAAATCAACAGTATCACCAATTAATAATAATAAGTTAATTATACAAAAAATAATAATAAATGAATAATATAGATAGAAATTAAAATTGATAACGTGCTAAAATCTAAAAAATTAAAACATTTTTAACCCATAAAAAAATTAACAACAAAGACTCACTTTGCTAAAAAAAAAAAAAAGCTACTAAGAAACACAGTTGATAAAAAACACTTGGCAGATATTAAAACAAAAAACACGTTAAAATATAATAACCTAAACATATTTAAGTTTTATAGAAATTCAATTAAAAAAAATTAATACTACTAGTAGTAGTACGTGGATGGGTAGTAAATATTACGGTGTTTCTCTCTGACCTAGGAATGAATGTGGGTCTAAGTCAGTGACGGTGGTCTTGCTGGTGGATTCTTGATGCTTAGATTCAGATGAATCACATCCTACAAGTCATTATCAGCATTCATGCTTTTCCGAGGAACCTGAATCATCAACATTCAGCGCCCCTAAATTTGTTCATCTTACGCACTCCTCAATATCTTATTTATAAATTATTTTAAGAAAATAATATATACATAAAATAAATATTTCGTTAACTAATTTTTAATAGATTAAAAATTACGATAATATGTATTAGAAATTACAATGGAAGTGTATAATATCGTGTTTTATAAATTTTATTTTAAATTCTTTAACTGATGTCTTAAACACAACTGTTAATATTCTTCATAAAAAAAAATAAAAATATGTATAGTTTTTAAATAAAAAATTAAATATAGAAACAGTACTACATGAGACAGGAGAACCTACCATAATAATAATAATAGTAAATTTCTCTGCTCATGACGACTTTTTTTTTGTCGACGCTTGATGTTCTCCACTGATAAGGCCTAAGGAGTCATATATATATATATATATAATCTTAAACCTAAAGCATAAGTTCAGATTAAAAAATAGTATCTGTTACTCTTATTGAAAATTTCTAAAATGCTAAATATTTATTTACTTTTTAAAGTATGGATTAACAAAGCCGTGAAAATATTATTGTACTTAGTAGATGTTTAATAATATATAGTTAAATTTGAAAGAATTAAACATGTACTGAGTACAATAATGTTTTCACTTGGTTTCATTAAATTCTATTTATATAAAGTTCACACAATATAGTCACGGATGAAAACAAGTGCAACCACCACTTTCTCCTCGAGAATGAATTTCTCCATTTGCTCGGTTCCAGTGTCATTATTTGTTATCAGACTCTATTTTTTTGGTAATTTTTTGTTGTTGTTGTACATATATATCAGACTCTATTTCACACTATTTTGTGGTTTTCTTTACTGTGTTAGCTGAATTTTACTAAAAACTATAAATTTTAATAAAATTTATCGATAAATCAAAATAAATTAAAAGAGACTCAGTTAAATAAAAATGAGTTTTACATAAATATTATGATTTGTAATAAAATTTAGCTAATAATAAAAAAATATTAGAATGAAAAGGTAAGAGAGAGTCTCTTAACATTCTTCTTATTATTTATTGATAACAATTAATTGTGCAAGAATAGTATTTGTAGATTCTCATTTAAAAGTATATTTGAGAGTGAATCGGGATTTTGGGTCTTTTAGTTATATTTTTCATAAGTATATATAAAAGAAAAAAAATAAGAAGTAAAAAATGAAATAATTTTTTTATAAGTTAAAATTAGTTTATATATAAGTTAAAAATTAAATTTTTAAAAATTAAAATTGTTACAAAATAACTTATACATAAATTAATTTATTTTATAATTTTTATATAAATATTTATGAATAAATTTATCCAAATACAATAATCTCTCCCTATTTCTATTTTTAACGTTTATAAGACTGATATATTTCTTAAGGTACGTAAATCAAGTTTCTTATATTTGGATCAATTGGTATGCCAATAGGATTTGACTATTAGGATTTTGGATTGTTTGGAAAGAGGGGATATTGAGGCATTTTGTGATCTTTTATCAATGTGTATGATAAATCTTAAGTGATGTAATTTTTCTTACCATTGAATATTTATTTTTATTTTTACTTTTATTCTTTATTGTCCTTAAATATTATTTTATAAATTTAATTTCAAATTTATTTTGATTTAAATTTTAATTCTTGAAACACTATATCTAATTTTAAAGATATCTTTCTCTTTTAAATAAATATTATTATAATTTTAATTAATCCTAATTTAAATATATATTTTAAATTTTAAGTTTTGATATACTATATCAATAAAGATAACGTGCCTTGATTTTAATTTTTTTCCTATATTTTAAAAGTCCCTCCTTTTTAAATTCCCATTTAATATAATAAAATATTCGTGATTAATATTGAAACGATCTACTATTCTTATGAATTTATCTTTATTTTGTAATTTTAAAATTTTTAAAATACTCGCGTGATAAACGAGAAACATCCTAGTTATGTATTATTGTTCATATAAATAATGGTTCACCTAACTATAAATACCTAGTTGTAATATGTTATTTGAATACTTATTACAAATGTGTTTGTTCTGTACTCGTTACAAACAGATCAAATCACTAGTCGGAGGTTTATGACTTAACTTACAATAGGGCTGAGTCAGTTTAGACCTATTTAAATATGGCCAAGTTAAGTTTTTATTTTAAAATATATATTTAATTTTAGAAATCATGTTTCAAAATATTCAAAAAGTACATTAAGTTTAACAATTCATACACTTTTTTTAGAGTAAAAAACTAAGACTTTTGGATATATTATTTAAATCTTTTGCAACTAGAATGATTTTTATGGTTCAAAATGCATGCTTTATTTAAATAAATATAAATTTATTATTTTATTAATTCTTTAATATAATATTTGAAATGTATAATTATTTTATTTAAAGGCTTAGGAACACATTATAAAAAAATATTATAAGCTTTTTTTTAGACCAAAACAAACCTTGTAAATATAACTATACTTGGCCTTAAATTTACAAGACATGAAATAAATTCCAAATATTGAAAGTATAACCCAGTCCAATTCTATTTCCACTCCCTAGGAATCAAATAAAGACTTACACATGCATATGCTTATAGAAAGCGACAGTACCGGGATACAATACAAGGTGGAAAATGAAACAGAGATTTTGGCGCCAAAACAATAAAAGAGGATAGCATGACATGAGGCCCCACATATTTACACAAATCTTTATTGCAACTTGACGAGGTTAGAAATTCATACATAGAATTTCGAAATCCAAATTATAAAGCAGTGACTAGCGAGAGGGGGATACGATTGCTCATTTGCATGCAGGCTTAACATAACCGTAGTTTGTGACAATTAAATCAAATTATAATTGAATTCTGGAAATTCTCTATTTTGGTACATGTTCCAAAACGAACCAAGTGTATCCAAAGTGATGCAGTGTGCTCCCTGAGAAACGAGACACATGTATTTAATGTGAAAATCAAGGGTGTGTCACATGTCACTGTACAAGAGAGGGTTACTTGTTTGCTTGTTGACACACTACTAAAGGGTTATTAAACTTCTTTTCGGTCCTCGTTTTTGTCCAACCAAATTTGATGCCCAACCATAGATGATAATAACATTACAATATATATAATAAGGTCGATTTGGCCTACAAAAATGAATATAAGATGTAGACGGAGAAACAGAAATGGAAAAACAAAAAATAAAGGGGTCGATTAAAGTGACTATGTTATCTTCAGCTCACTCATTTGGCATCACTCAAAGCCAAAAAGTGCTTCAGGTTGTCACCTATGCCACCCTAGAACAAAAAGCAAGTTCCCCTTTAGCTCCTTTTTTAATAGCGTTGTTAGACTTATGATTGGAACTTTCTTTTGACCAGTTCTTTTTTTTTTTTTTTTTGAAATGACAAGCATCAAAGTGATAACCTTTTTTCCCCTTCCCTCATAGAACCCAAAGAGAGAAAACATGGAGATAATTGGAGGATAAATAGGGGGACAAAAACAGAAGTAGGACGTCAACGTCACAGATTTCGATTCCTATTTAACCGCCAATTCAACTGCTTTAGTAATCAGCTGCCACTTGCCACTTTGGAATCACACACAAAGGAAAAAGACTAGGCACTGCAAAATTGTCTATGTTACTTTTGATACAAAATTTCCAATAGACTAAACTATATGTATTTTTTAAATCTACAGTTATAAACTGAATTATCATAATATTAAACCAATTTTTTAGTATTTTTTAAGATTTTGGTCATTGAATGAGTATACTATCTATTATCTAAATATTTGACGATTATAAGATAAAATCTAACAAATAATTCAAATAAGTATTAACTAATTCAAGTTAAATTCCCTCAAATATAAAAAACAAGAAAAATACACGCACGTGAATAAACCAATCATGGGTGTTCTTTGGGCTGATTTCTGTAGGTTATCTCCGACGGAAATAGTGGTTAAAAATAATTTATATTCATATTTTAATTATAGTTAATAGTTTAAAACTAATTTAACTAAAATTAAAAAAACGAGCTTAGTTTCTTAATCAAAAGTGAAAACTCATTCTTCATGTAGCACTGTCGGCAAGGTCGTTTTTTGCTTAATAAATATATATAAATTTGTTTACAAGAGCCCAGTGGAGCCATCTGAAGTGACGGTTGGCTAGGTTGGTGAAGGATGATGTTTAAGTGTTGATTTTAGAATGCTTCTGCTTTAGCAACTTTATGAAAGCAAGCATGCCTTGTGAAAGCATAGTACTCACGCAATGTCGAAGCATGCACAAGTTACTCATGTCCCGCAATATCCCTGACAGGTACACTAGGAAACACCAAAGGGGCATACTTATAAACAACTTGCTTCAACATAGGACTTTTCATGGTAACTAACTGTCTATCAAGTTGTATAATTTAGTTTAGTGTTTTTAATGTTTTAAAAGAAATTCATTTTGCTTCTGCACCCTGCTCTGATGCTTTGCTAAATGTAGTACCATCTCTCAGGCTCCAGACATGGCATTCTCCAAATCCTTCCAAAAAAGAAATTTAATTTTTCTACAGATATGATGTACTATCTACTATTTTAAAAATCTCTAGTTATTTTTTTTTTACTTTATAAAAAATTATTTACTTTATTTTTATCATCATTTTGTACTAAGAAGACTAAGTGAATGATGTTTTATAAAATTAATGGTGGGTTTTTAAAATTTCAAAAACTAAAATTTTTTCGTCTTATAATTTTGAAGATTGATTTAATTTTTATAGTATTATTTTAATCTATTTGATTAAAAATGGAAATTTAACCTAATTAAAATTAGTTTAAATCAAATTAGGTTGAATAATTTTGGTCGAATCAATATCCACTCATGTTAATTGAAAATAGGATAATGGCATATTAGAAGAAAATAATAATTAGTTATAAATAATAGTAGATTTAATTGTAATTTCTTTCATAATATGGTACTATCATATTTTTTATTACTAATGTAAAAGATCTGAATTCATTTTATTAAAGTATTTTTATATATTCATTAAAAGATAACAATATATATAATTTTAATTTCATTAAAATTTATCAAATATTTACAAAATAATTAAATAGATATTCAAATAAAAATTTAAAAAGATTGAATTATAAAGCCCGTAGAGAGTTATAGAAGAATTCTAAACAGATTAAATGGTATATTTTAATTAGTTGAGAAATTTTGAAAAATTAAATTATATATTTTAGGACATTTTTAGAAAAAAAATTTAAATATTATTTGTATTTATAAAATATCGTTTCATTTTTACTTTTTGTATTTTTAAATATTTATAGTGAAAAATGATAGAAGACAGCCTTTTATTATTTTTCTATTTTTATATAAATATTTAAAATTAAGAAATAAAATGAAAATATATTTGTAACTATTTATAAATATGAATAAATAAAAAATAAAAAGTTATTATACTTTGTTTGTTTGACGGAAACTAAAAAAAATGAAATTAAAAATATGGAAAGATGGTGAGAATGTCTCCCTTCTATCATTTGGATAAGGTTAAAATGGAGAATGAAATTGAAAAAATAAAATAAATCTTACAAAAAATTTAATCCTTTGATCATTCTTATATATAGGCATGAATTGGTGTCATAGGGAGGTTAATTGTGCACATATTCCATTCTCTTTTAAGTTTAAAGATGTTAGAACTTAGAAGACTTAATTACAACGAGATCTTCTTTTGAGCAATCTCTCTTATGTAGTTAGGATAATTACAAGTCTTATTTCTTTTCTTTCACTTTTCAATATATCTAATTATTAGTTTGTTGAATTAATATTTTATTAAAAAATATTATAAGGACTAAGAATCTAAAACTTTGTAAAGTGAGTGGATTTCTTTATTTCCTTGTAGTGGTTTATATTTATGAATTATTTTGGAAGACTCCCTAAAAAAATGGTAGTTAACTAGAATATATAGCATTTACATACCATGACTTAATTTTTGGTGAAAACTTGTTATTGCTTTCACTCCAACCAAGGTATCTAAGATTGAACAAATGAGAATTCTTTTTTTTCCCACTAGGTTAGATTGGGTTTTCAATATTGCCCCATGCTATTTTTTTCCTTTGCTGTTAAAAAGGAAAAAACAAATATTACACTTCATAGCTGCTATCTTTGTTAAGGGAATAATATTTTCTTTTGTTTATTTTTAAAAGATTAAATATATAATTTGGTCTTTATACGTGTCGTAGATTCTTAATTTGGTTCACATACATAAAAACTTATTAATTCAGATCCTATATGTGTAAAAGTTATCAATTTAGTCATTGTCATCATATGATGACCATTAATTTTTTACACATTCTTAATCTAGTTTCTATACATGTGACACATTTTTAATTTGATTCCTATATGTGTAATGCATTTTTTATTTGATCTCTATATATGAGGATCAAATTAAGAATACACTACATATGTAGTGGGTAAATTAATAATGTACTACACTCACAAAAATCAGGTTAAGAATATATAATGCGTATAAAGACTAAATAAAGAATGCATAGAAGGTTAATTATGGTAGAAACTAAATTGATAATGTTTACACATGTAAAAACCAATTTAATAAGTTTTTATGTATAAGGAGAAAATAAAGAATCCACACATGAATATGAATTAAATTATATGTTTAACCTTTTTAAAATAATGTCTATCCTAAACCCTAAATATTTCATAATGCTTGTTCAATTGGTTTTCATTTGTTTTATGACATGATTGGAAACAAAAAAAAGATTGGAATTGTTATGCTATCATTATGATGCATAGATTCATGTGCATAGTGTGATTGTATTTTTTTTATCTACAACTTAGAGGTACAACAATTATAGAATAGTTTGATCTAATGGACAATGAAATTTTTGCAGAGGAATAACAAGGGTTTGGTGAGTTTATATAATGATTAAAGTTGAATTAGGTGGATTGTAGGGAAGTTGAGTCTTACTTGTGGCAATTATGGTTGCTTTAAGATGTGATGCTAATTTTGTTGTAGGAAAGATGATCTAAGGTGGCCAAAAAAGGTAGGCCCACATTCAAATTGGGTGATTTCTCTAGTAGATTGCTACTCCAATGATGATCGAGCATATCAGATTAGGTGGTGGCACTTGCAAAGATTCATGATGTGATAACATGGATTTTGTTGACAAAAGACATAGGTGTGACAACTTGAAGATTGGTCTAATGGCCAACGGAATTTGTGTGGAGGAATAACATATGTTTGGTGGTTCTTGATTGATGTAAATGATAGTTATAGTTGCATTGGGTGGTTGAGAAGGGTGAGAAGTTAGGTTTTACGGTTGGTTATATGGTTGCTCTAATATATGGTGCTAATTTTATAATGCAGAATGATTTGAGGTACCCCAAAATATTAGGTTTATTTTCAATTTAGGTGATTTCTCTAATGGGTTGCTACTTCAACAATGGTTGAATGTGACAAATAAGATAATGACAATTGCAAATATTTTAATGCTCGGGTCAGATAGGATTTTGGCATAGTAACAATATATAACTTTCATCCCTAAATATAAGATTTTTTTAAAACTAATTCACACTCATTAAGTTAGTTAATTTAGTTACTTGCATCAAATTTGTTAACAATATGTATTATTTTTTCAAAATTGCTCTTGAAATTATTGAGTCTCATTATCTCATACTCTTCACTTAAATTACTTTCCTCTTGCCTAATTAATGTGTTAGTTATCTTTTCTAATCTTTATAAGAAAGAGAATGAATTTATCATATTAATTTATAGTATTTATTGTGAAGTAATTAAGACATTTTAGTAAAAAAAAATTGCAAGAGACTATTTAAAAAAAGTATTGTAAAAAGAAACAAATACATTTTAAAAAAGAATCTTATATTTAAAGAATGAGGTAGTATTAGAGTAAGAAGAAGATACATGTAAATGAGAAAAATATTAATATTTATAGGTAAAAGTGACTCACAAACTTTTGGTTAATGACCATTACTAACTTAATTAGCTTATTACCAATTACTAGTTACATCTTGGCATGGGGAGCAAAAAATCCTTAGATAACTATAACCTTACTTAAGATCAAATATCAAAGTTGGTCCAATGTCCTTGCAAGGTATTTAGTGTGACAAGGCACAATATAATATGACATGTAGGGCATTTAGACTTTTTGAGGAGGTATTACCTATTGAATGCAATAGACTATTTTCAAAATGTTTATTTGCTTGAGTTTGTTACGTGAGACGGGACTATGATGTGGTACCTTAGCTATGGTCTCATGTCACTTTATGGACAAACCTTAAGGACCTTTAGGGACATGATGTCTTGGTGTTGTTGCCTTATCTCCACATTGGATAGGTGCATATTGAAATAGTACTTATGTGGCCTCAAAGAGTCCATGTCCTTTGAGTTAAGGTTATTTTGGAACTCATTCTAGAAAAAAAAAAGTATGTCTACCTTTTCATCTTCTATTGTCCTACCTTTCATACTAAATATTAAGTTGAGTTTAAAAGATTAAAATCATATAATTGCAACACTTAAGAAAGTAAAAGTGAAATTAATTTTTTATTGTTATTTTATCATACCAAATATTAAGTTGAGTCTACTTTCATTTTATTTTATTAGTATATTTTTATGTATGCCAAAAGTACTAAAAGAAAATAGTAAAAATGTTAAAATATGAATTAATTTTAAAAGAAGAAACAATAATAATATAAATTAAAGGTGACAAATATTAGCATCACATTATCTATCACTAATTAATATTTATTAAAAATTATAAAATTATGTGAGTATCACTCTTTATTTAATAAATTTCACCAATAATTTTATAATTTAAAATAAATTTTAACCAATAAAAGAGATATATTACAAAAAAAAAAAAAGTGTATTAGAAAAAAATATTACTAATACCTCTCTCGAAAAATATTTTGAAGTCCAAAGGATTAAAAAATCAAATTTGAAAATGTAGTATAAAGTAGTTCAAAACCAGTTTTATTCCCAAAATTAGTTTAAAACTATTTTTTTAGTAATAAGAAAATACGATAATAGTGATAATAAGATTAGAATTAAAAATTTTGTAAATAGTAGTCAAAACTACTATTTCAGTTTAAAATTGATTATGCACTAAACTGATTTAAACCCATCTGAAATTGGTTTACTAAAAATCAAACTACTTTATTAAGTAATAAACTAATTTAGATTAAAAAAAATCCATAAAAATTGTTTTATTTAATGTGATTTACCTTTTTCAACCAAACCAAGCAAAACCTTGCAGGCTTCTCGAATTAGATATTTTCGGTATCAAAACTAGGGTGATGCCATTCATGTCTTTCATTTTAGACTTATCCTCCAACAAGCCTTTGACAAGACGCCAGCTACAGCTTCCCACACTATCCTAATTACGTAGAAGATGATATTGTGTATTTATAACATAATAATAATAATAATGATAACAAAATTTAAATATATTTTTATTTTTTATAAAATAAGTGAATATTTATTTTAGTTTACATATATTTTTTATAAAATTTAAAATTATTATTTTTTATCCATATAAAATGAGTAGATTTTGATTATGATTTTTATAAAAAAAATGATTTTAGTTCCTCCAAAAATTCAAAATCACTATTTTTATTTCTAACATTCACTTTAAAGTATATAAATAATATTTATTTTAAAAATATAAAAAAAAATTTACAAGTGTTACGTACTAACATAATAATATAATAATGAAGACACAGATGAGTATCACTTGAGATGATCAATTGACTTTTTATTAAATATATAAACAGTAAATAAGTGTCACATATCAATAAAATAAAAAGTAATAATTTTAAATTTTATAAAAAATAATTTTATATAAATAAAAAAGTTATTTTATAAAAACTAAAATCATATATTTATGTCTTATTTTTCCCATCATCAATGAAGTAAAGCAAATGCAGAGTCTCTTAATCTTTAATTTGGAAAAGTAAGCTAGATTATGGCTTCCATCGAGGAAAATACTTCACTAATTGTAATTGATGACAATCAATTTTTTTTTTATAATTTGAATGATATGATTGAATGGAGTACACCATTTTTTTTTTATAACATGCTATAATTTTTTGTTAACATTAAAGTTTGGACTACCTTGTCTTTCTCACATTTTCATCTTCGTATTTACAGCTATAACTTGCTACATAAAACGTGATAGAGACCTGGACATAATCCTTTTCGAAACAAAAGAGTCCAAAGGACCATTATTAGACATGATTAATTATTGAAACATATGATATATCTTCGATTATTCGTAGGGACAAATCATGTCTACTTTGCCACTGTAGAAATGGTGGCCGCTAGCTAGGTTCGTTTTCTTCTGAGTATGATACTTTCTATTTTATGACATATGCTATTTATTTATTTATACATTTTAAATTTTGTTTTACCGACATTTTTTATTTTTTTATTTTTTTATTATTTTAAGGTGTTTTTTTTTCCATTGATTTTTTTTTTACTTTTCCTAATTTCCAATTTTAGATTTGTTATATAGTTATTAATTTTTCTAAATAATTTTGAATAAAGTGTATGAATTTTTTAATAAATTACAGAAATATATACTTTAAAATAAATATTAAAGATAAATAGAGAACAAAATAAAAACGTACATTGGTATAATACTATTTAATTTTTTTCTTAATTATGTATAAATTTTATGATGTTTTAATTTTATTCTTGAAAGTTTGGTCCATAAAAATAACATTTCTTTGAATAAGTGCTAGAAGGTTGGGCTAAAGTTATTTTATATTGTGACTGGCGACGATTGAGAGTCCAATAGAGGGCGATGCTCTCAAAATTGGGCTATAGCAACTTGGAATGCCTCGGGCTGGACCTCTTTGGGAACTGTTACCAAAAAGGAAAGGCCCGCAATCAAGGGGAACATTGATGGCCCGTTTTGGGTTTTATATTGGGCCCTTTTCTTTCAACAGATATAGAGCTCTCAAATAGAGACCCAACCCCAATTCCAAATGCAATACTTTGTACTTTCGTGTGGTTGGTCCTTCGTAGGGGTGTTTGCCAGACTGGTTTACGGTGTGATCAAAATTTTAATAGTCATTTTTTTTTCAATTTTTGTTTTATCAGATTAAGATTCAATAATATATAATGATAAGATTAAGTCAAATTAATTAATCTCTTATTTTTTGGTTTTGAATATAAACAAAAAATCACAAACATATTGGTATCAAATATAAAATAATATAAACTAATTTCATCCTATTTAATGAAGTTATTTCAAAATATTTTTAATTTATTTGAGATTATGTTTTCAAAAACCTTTTTTATTCTTAGCATAAATTTTTTAATGAAGGACAATTTAGAAGATAAAATATTTTTCAAATGAGAATAACAAAATTAAATGATATTAGCTAACTTTTCAATTAACATAAATTAAAATTTCTTTTTATATTTAAGATGGGAGAAAATATATAATTAAATCATAGAATTAAATAAATATACAACTAGATTTAAGATATGTTTTACAATAAATATTTTAAGGTAAAAAATGTTAATATACATATAATATTGTGTTAGACAAAATATTATTTATTAAGTCAAAAATTATATTATTAATTCATAATTATTTTAAAAATTATACTTTTAAAACAAATATATAACATTTCACTGAGTTAAGAAAATCTAAAAATACAACTTGAATTTATTCTTAAAATATATTAGTCTATTCAAACTAAATCGGGTTAATGAGACAAGATAATGTCATAAACATCCTTATTCGTCGGTGTGGCTTGCTCTTAAGGGTTTACTGTTGTTTTTTGGTATTGTTAGTTGGATGGATTCACTGTTGTTGGATTTTGTCCTAGATTCTGTCCCTGAGCAAGCATACGTTGTACTTTCATGTCTCTCTTGTGTTTTTTGTCAACATGTCATGTCTTTCTTAATGGGTAGCATTGTAGCATTATTTGTGAGTTGGATCATAGTAGCGTCTTTATTTCTTAGCCGTGGACTTTTGAATTTGGGCCTCTGTGTATTAGCGAGAAGCTCAGTTCGACTTTAAGCCCAACAAGCGAAGCAGGCCTCTAAAACATGCCTTTACTTAGTTTAATTTTAGTATATTAATTTTCATTTAAAAAGAATAAATGAGTTTATTGACCAAAAAGTGAAAAGGATAAATGAGTTTTAAAAGTTTTGAAAACTAGATATAGGATTTTCCATTTTAAAGTATTTAATGTAATTGTATAATTTTTTACTTAAAAGAAAAATGAAAAATGAATAAATAAAGTGAAAGTAAAATACTTAACGTGAATCTTCTTGGTATGCATCCTGCATGCTTTTATCCGTTGCCGTGGCTGGCTATTTGGTCTGCGCACTTAACAATTTGGTCTGTTCTTTTTGCGTCACACGTCATGGCTCCCCTACTCCGCTAATTTTTTAATTTCAATTTGGGGTTAATCATGCTATGTTCTTCACTACATACCGTTCTTCATTATTAATTTATTATATTTTTATGAGCTGATCCAATTAAGGTCCACTGCACGAACCTAACTTTTGCCAAAAGTATCTTTTACTTTAATACAAGCCCAAAATATATACATAAGACTAAAGCGAATTATATGACACTTTTTTTTTTAAGATAAAAAGGAATATTTTGTTAAGAAATAAAGGATTCATTTTCTTATTTAGCAGACTCTTAATGAGTTGACAAATCTATTTTTTTTTAAATATATTTACTTTTAATTCCACCAATTAGTATAATTAGTATTCTATAAAATTATTTGTACAGGAAGAAAATATTACGTATTATGAATATTTTTATTTAATATAATATTTTATTTAAGTTTTGGTTCAACATTTTAAATTTTGAGTTTTGATCAAACTCAACTCAAAAATTAGCTCAAGAATTGAAATATTTCTCTCATTTGTATACATCATTTTAGTCGTATCATTAGACAATGTGTGATATCAAACACATATTTTTCATGCTAATAATTGAATATCTCAAGTGTAAAGTTTGAAGATCCTATATTGTCTAGTGATATAATTAAAATAGTATACATAAGTATGATATATTTTACTACATGAGTTAATTTTTGAGATTGAGTTAAGTCTAAACCTAAGTTCTAACATAATATCAAAATCTATCCAATAATTATTGTTTAACTTGTTAGACCATTTGCTATCATGTGATTGTCAATCCACTCATAAATATTTAGTCTTATAAGTTTCACTCTATAAATATATCATTATCAAAATAACGTATATAAATAAAAATAACTTTTATTTGTTGAATTAATTTTTGATATTGGATTAGGTTAAAATTCAAAATTTAATTGTTTATTCATAATATTAAATAAAAATTGAGAACTTGTAAAAAGATGAGACATACTCAGACTAGCTCTATGAAAATAAAAAAATATTAAGTTATTTCATTAAGAAACCACAAACAAAAATTTAATTAGTATGCTTTTTGAAAATAAATATATTTTTATCTATGTTAAATAAATAAATAAAATATAAATATATTTTATAATTTTAAGATAATTAATACTTATATTTTATTTAAATATTTTATTTTGATTATTAACTTACACATAAGGATACAAATTAATAAAAAAAATTAAATAAAAAGTAACATGTTTAACACATTAAAAAGTTTTAACAAAATTTATTTCTTAACAAATATCTTCAAATTACTAGTTAAAGAAAGATAAAACTGATGAATTTTTTTTTTCACGTAAGCTGACAATGTTTATGAAGAGATACATAAATCAATTAATGAATTTTGTTAAGCGATCCTTTTCTTGCCCTTTTTTGAAATCCCTCCTTCGCTATCTCTGATTGTCGTCTTATATCTGGGTTTGTGTCTATTATCATTCCTATTTAATAAAATTTTATAAAATTTCTTTACATGATTAATTTGATTAAAATAGAAAAAAGCATTTTAAATAATTTTTATTTAAATAAGAGTGATAGTAGAGACAAATGAGTGATAATAGAGACTCACCAAATATACAATATACCAACTTGTTAAATTCTCACATTTGATTAAGAATTAAAAAAAATTATAAGAAAATAAATGTTTGACTCTTAAAAATATTAATTTTAAATAAAATGTAATTGTATAATATATTGTTTAAAAATATTAATCTTATATTAAAAGAATAGGAAAGTAGTGTGAAAAACTTTACTATTAAACAAGTTGATAATGGAGTTCTAAAACTTGCTTTGATAAAAAAAATAAAAAAGCCTTAAAGTATTAATACCATTGCGTTATGGAATTTGAAATTCTCTAAAATTTTCAAATGCATCATTAAAACACAAGGTTAGAGTGTTAAAACTTTGTATTATAGAATTTCTTTACACATAATATTTTCTTTATAACTCATGATATAGTGAAAAGAACATTTAATCGGACAGAATAAAAAAAATTATATGATCAAGAAAATAAATTATATTTCTTTACCTTAATATGTGACCTAATTAATGTTGAAACCTCACTTAAAAATTTCTCAAACTTAATTCATGATAAATTTAACTTGGCAATCTATTTTTATATACTTAAATAAATGGATATACCTGCCTATGAATGTACTTCATAATAGAAAGCTAAACTATTAATTAGATCACAGATTACTACACGGCTTTATTGACGTGATTAATTTGTTTTCGTGTATGTGTTAATTAGTTCGAGAACTATTAACGATATTTATTAAATTCAAGTTAATCTTATTAATTATAAAATATAATTACTCAGGTACAATACTTGGACTTATATCATTTATATTTGAAAATTTTAATTATAATTGAATCCGTAAATTTTGTATACACTCAAATGATTACAATTATTATTATTTGAATATATTTGAACAAGAATATTTTTAAGAGATTTTTGCCTTTTCATTTAGTTACATGACTTCTTTTACATTATGCATTTAATTTTTGTTACTTTATAATTTTTATTCTTCTAAAATCTTATTTTTAAATTTAATGTAAATTTTAAATTTTGATAAAAATATAAAATATATCAAATTGAATATATCTATCATTTTTAAATAAGCTAAAATTAAAAATTTTTATAATCTTAATTAATTCTATTTTAAATTTGATTTTTAAAATATAAATCTCCAAACACCGTGTTAATAAAAATGACATGCTTGACTTAAATAATTTCTTATTTTTATTTATTCTTATTTTATATAATATTTTATTAATAATAAACATATCTATTGTTTTATTTTGTTTAAATTAAAAACTTTCGTATACTATTGAAAAACTTGCTAGTTATTTTTATCACCACAACTACCCATTACTCACCTCACGTGGCTTTTTAAGGGACAAATTTTATTATTATTATTTGGTTTATACCAAGAATATTCCTAAATAGGAGAATAATATTTTTGAGGTGTAAACTATAAAGATTATAAGTGAATATTGTTTCTTTCAACAAAGTATAAGTAAATAATTTTTTTTATACACATAATTAAAAATCAAATTCTTAATAATATATTTTCTTGAGAGGCATATCGATAGTCTTTACATTTAAAAAAAATAGTCTTCGATTATCTATTATAGAATAATTTTGATAAAAAGAACTAAAATATCTGTCGATTGTGTTTACTTTGTTGATATAAAAAATATATTATTGTGAATAATAAAGGTGAAGCAAGATAACATGGAAAACCAATTTCACTTTGAAATGCGTAAGGTCATTTTGTACTTCGTTTGGAATGTGTACGACGACGCCTTTTAAAAGTAATGTCATTCATTATGTTTAGTTTTGGTGATGTAGTTGGGTCGTTACCTATGTAAAAGTCAAAATATAATATTGAGGTAATTATTGTTGCACGTTCCTTTGCACTTTATGAAATTAATTTTAATATACTGTTTAAATGATTTTACATGATTAATTGATTAGAAATTATTTTGAATATAACTTAAAAAATTATTATAAAAATTGACATTTTTTAATTACATGATAATCATAATTTGATGATAATATAAAAAATCATATCATTAAGTTCAACATTTAGTATGATTCTAAATTATTAAAATTCTTAATGAAATGAAAAAAAGTTAGGTCATGGTTGAGAAGGGTGACTTACAAGTTATAATGGGGGACAACATTCGTGATCCAACACGCAACAAGCTAGCAACCCACAAAGTATTGCGTTTTTCTATTTTGTAACTTTTTTATGAATTTAATTAGGACATTTCTTGTCTTCTTGATCGAGAGTTAAATATTATTTTTAAAATAATAAAATTTATTTAAGAAGACGACCTTTTTAATAAATATTTATTATATACATAAATCTAAACATTAAATTTCTAATCACATTTAAATAACAAAATTATATAGTCATATTAGACTATGCTAGTGTTTTCGTTATCTTGTATAAAGTTCTTTTGTTTGCTTATTATCATTTTTCACTTTATTTTAATGTTGCTTTTAATCTTGCTGATTGTAATAATCTAATTCTTGATCCTAGTTTTTTTTTAATAATTCAACAATGTCAGAAAAATTCACTGTAAAAAAATAAATCTGCTCCTGGCCTCTTTCACACTAATCTTACGTTTTAAATCGTTTTTAACGACCCCAAACGTTATTTTCGACAACCCAGTACTAAAATTGGCCGAATATATTAATATTGTTTAAACTAAAAAAAAAAACCCTACAACTATTAGTGCAATTATCCTCTGCTTACTAATTGTACAAATTAAAGACACTTATAAGCTGTTAAATTATAAACTAGTTATCAAATCAATAACTTACAATAGGTGTGTGAGCTAGTTTTGATTGTATGAGAAAAGTATAAACTCTTATTACTCTTTATATATGTAGCTTGAGTAAACAAAATGACTATATTCAAAATTCTAAATATGATAAGTGGAAGAGATTATTTTTGAACAAGTGATATTTGCTATAACAAATCAAAGCAGCTCACAAATTGTCCACTTTGGAACGCAAATAAAGCACTTTAGTTTCTCAGTTTTCAAAATCTCGTAGAAGTAGAAGTATAGTGGAGAACACGTCAAAGCCCACTTTTTGTCTTACACTGTTTCTGCTTTTTCGGCACTTTAGCATGTTCAATCTGTGGTTACTATGGAGTCTGAACGCACTTGTAATTAAAAATAGAATTGAAAATTCTTAGTCATAAAATGAATCCTCACTGATCCTTCTTACAAAACAACTTTCACCATTGACTAGTGGCGACTAAAGTGACCAGCTATATTTTATTTATTTATAAGTTATTAGGCATCATATGAAATTCGAATTCGCTCCATGTTAGTTCTAATTTTGACGAGTAAAATTTGTTTTGGTTAGTTTTTATTTTTTTTCGATTTTTATAAAAAAATGAGAGTAGCTTTGTAGATGGAAATATTTACTTCAGTTGAGTCTAGTAAAAATATTTAATTATTTATAAAGTGACGAATTAATATTTGAATTCCTAACAAACTAGAAAATTATATTTAGTGTTGAATCTTATCTTGAATAAAATTATTTTTAAAAAATAAAATGTAAAAAAAAATCACCTCATCCAGTAAATGGAAAGACAGGCTGAAAGAGCAAAAACTAGCGGCCCTTAGGCACCCCATTGCCATGCTTGTAAACAATTGGTAATGGATATATTTTAAAAAAAAATAACTTAATTATAAATTTTTTTTTTTAAACAAGAAAGTTTAATCCCCTCCCACCAAGTTAGTCCCTTTTAGAGTAAAGTGGTATCTTCAGTTGTGATTTTATACTCAAGCTAAGAATCAAACCTCATACTTTGGTTAAGAAACACAAGTGTCAGATCACTTAAGCTAACAACATTCGATAATTTAATTATATTTTTATCTTTTTATTACAATGATTAAGTTACTCTATAAATAATTCTAAGTTCTCATCATCCTCATCCTTCATATTTTTTTTTAACTCAATGATTTTAATGAGTGACATGTTTATTTGTTAGATTATAAAAAAAATGAATGATAAAGTTAAATAGCAACTCTCTATGAGTTTCTCTTAAAGTAACTTGATCATTCATTTATTATTATTATTATTATGCATAATTTTATTTTCTCGATAATTTTTTACTTAAATCTAGTCCTTAAATTTTGTTTTATTATTTTAATCAAATCCTTCCAAAAAATTTTTTATCAATATAATCAAATCTTCCCATCATTTTTTTCTTCCTAAAACTTTTAAACTCTCATCTTTACCCCTCAAAATCTCTATAAATTTACCTACTAGACTATTTAAACCATTTTCTCACTCAAGAACCAATAATCAAAACATCATATTTATCCAAATCAAAGTCTCAAAATCTTAATTTTACATGGTATAAAGTCTTTCAAAATTTTATTAAAACTTCAAGTTCTGAGCTTTTATATATTTTTTTTATTGCATATTCATTTTAAACTTATAATTATTTGAATAAATAATAAAGATGTGGGGGGCTTTATTATGTAAATTGAAAGTGATAAAAGACTAAATTATAGCAATTAAAAACTTAACGTACTAAATTTGAATAAAAATTTATAAGCAACTGAGATAGTATGTGGATACCCCTTATGTCCGGGCACATACTCGGCCAAATCGGTCAAATAGTCAAGGTAGCTAGGTATAGAAGAGAAAAGAAATGGAGAAGCAAAAAGCAAAGTATTAGACTTGATGCAATAGCCAAAAAAGAAAAGATATGTGTACAGGAACCTAGAGGAAGCCAGAGAGCCTTTTATATATTTTTTAATTGCATATTCATTTTAAACTTATAATTATTTGAATAAATAATAAAGACGCGGGGACTTTATTATGTAAATAGAAAGTGATAAAAGACTAAATTATAGCAATTAAAAACTTAACGTAATAAAAATTTATAAGCAACTGAGATAGTATGCGGATACCCCTGGGCACATACTCAGCCAAATCGGTCGAATAGTCAAGGTAGCTAGGTATAGAAGAGGAAAGAAATGGAGAAGCAAAAAGCAAAGGATCAGACTTAATGCAATAGCCAAAAAAGAAAAGATGTGTACAGAAACCTAGAGGAAGCTAGGAAAGGAACCTGAGCACTACGTTCTGTAAATTCCTGAAAAGGATGACAGTAACAGCGTTGAGGAAATTCTAGGAACACTACTGGTCAAGGGAAGAAATACGTATTACCCTTAAGAAAAAATAGAACTTCTCAGGATGGACCAGGGTCTGTTTAGTAAGTGAGGTGAGGTATGTTAGCTCCAACAAGAAAGATTGAAGGAATGCTACATGTGATTTTAAGATAATTATCCTTGGCAAAAAGGGGAAAGGAAGACCAGAAGAATAGTTTAAAGGTCAGCCAACTTGTCCTTTGTTAAGGCTCGACAAAAAGAATAGGTGCAGGTGTCTCAACATGCCAAGGTTGTCATTTAAAAAAGCATGATAGGAAGCTCCATCGTAAGGTCAACCCAGAGAAAAGGTAGTAGTCACTATCGCATTTAAGACAGAAGTGGGAAGTAAACTCCTAGGGACCTCACGTTCTTAAATGTCTAGGCGAAAAGGGACCCTAGGCTGAAAAAGAAGGATCAGTGCTAAGATCGTGGTAATGATGATCTTGGGGTGGAGGCGCCTATAAAAAGGCGCAGGAGAGTTCGAGGGGAGGGGGACTCCGATGCAGAGAAGGATTGGCAAACCTAGTCTCAGCTCCAAGTAAGGTGAAAGAGTGTCATCCCTGGATACTAGGTTGGTGGAATAATTTTAATCTGCATTCATGATCACCAAATGGTAGAGAGCAGTTAAATGTATGCCAAGAGATCTCTTTGTGTCGCACATGCATTCAACTAGGGGTTAGATATACTCCCACTACATCAATCTAGACGGTCATTTTAAAGATTTTCTAGAAAGTATCTGGGTTAACGGATACCAATCCCGGGTTAAGTCCGTCTAATTCTTCACATGAAGAACCACGTAAATTTTGACTGCTCTATATTCTTATAAATACCTTAGAGCAAAAGTAGACTCTTGTCAAATCTTGTACATTGATTTCTTTTGCTTATGTATTAATAGTTTCATGTAAATACGTTCATGTAATGAATGCAAACCACATGATATGGAAATCCGTTTATACCATGCATCTAACAGGGTAACTACTTTGTGTTAGAGATTTTACATCTCTTATACACAACCAATTCTCGAATTCGAACTTTGATTTTCAAATGTGCCTTATCCTGCATTATGGTTTTCCTGCGCCTCGATAAAACACTGATGACGACTCCTCTTTTTTTGTTTTTGTCTCTCGTTCCCTTTAGAAACACGAAAAAAAAAAGAATTTTTTATTCTATTCGCCCAACCCGACGTGATTAAGGTCACTACATAGTATAAAAAAAATGAAACCATATAATTTACTTAGGAGCCACACTAATAATAATATCATATAAAAAATGTTTTTGCAATAAGATTCTCAACTGATACACTGTTTTGCAATTCTTTTAAATTAAAGCTTCACTTTATTTTCTATTTTATTTTTTTATTTCTCTCTTTTTATATTCTTTACCATTTCAACATTATATAACATTTTATTTTATTTTATTTTTCTATCGTCAATTTTCTAAATGTTCTAAACAAATAATTACCAAAATATATTAAATTTTATTTAATAAGGATATAAATTTTATTGCACATATTAATTTTAAATGAAAAATAAACATAAATCAGTAAAAAAAATCTTTCCAGTATTCTTTTATTTATTTATAAATTTATTATATAATTTAAAATCTGATTTATTAAATTTGAGATATTTAAAAGTAAATATAACTAATAATATAAATCTTTGAGTTTGCCTAGCCATCAAGTTTAGAAGTGATTATGCTTGTGATATTATTTAAAAATATAGAAAGTCAAATAAAATTGTAAAGCCCATATATGTTAGCTTTATTTAAACTGAAAATCATGTTCCATTTAAACTTCATGTTATATCTATAGACAAAAATTTACCTTAAGATGCATTTATTTATTCTAATAATTATTAAATTAATTATAGATTATTTTAGGAAATATTACTTAATATAATATTAAATATTGACATTATATAAGATAGTTTTATTTAAAATTATAATAGAACATTTATTAAAATATAATAAAATTAAGATTTAAGTTAAAGTATTTTATAAGACAAAATAAAGAGTATCAATTTAATAGAATTTTTATGCTACGAAAAACTCATTCTATATGCCTACATAAATTATAATGTTATACAAAGTTGATAAATGCATAAAAATATTATGGTAAACAATTAAAATAAAAATAAATAATTTAACATGTCAAAATAAATATAATATTAAGAGGATGTAACCTATGAGAATCACATCATAATGAAAATTATCAATTTCAATATTTAAATTTAAATGAAAGATTAAAATTAAAAAATCCACTTAGGTAGTGATACCACCATCATCCCCATCCCGTAACCAGTGGTGATAGTAATAACAACAGTGACGACAATATTGATAATAATGGTATATACTTATCGCTAGTGCCACTACCAACATCAAGATTGTTATTGTTACTATCACTATCATCTTTGTAGTTGTCCCCACTTCCATTAATATTGTTACTGCCACCATTGTTGACAATAATAATAATGGTGGAGGCACGAGGACAATAACAAAAATGGTGATAGTGATGATGATAGGTATCATAAATACTTAATGAATTTTTAAATAGGTCCTTTAATCTTATTTTTCTATTTAAAATTAAGGATTCAGATTGATGATTCTTATTTTCACTTTTAGAATCTATTCTCATATTACATCTATCGACCATATTTATTTATATAAAGTTAAAAAGCATATCCAATTACAATTAAATAAGATAACATAAAATAAAGTTAGATAATTTGTAAATATAAATATAAATCTCTGTATTATGTTTTAAATTTTTATAAATATATTTTGATTGATTTATTTCCATTTAAAAATTAAACAAAGATTATTTTTAAATATTTAATTATATATTTTTATTAAACTATTAAATAAAATACCCATTATTATAAATTATAAATTTTAAAAAAATCCTTGTATATTTTATTGAGATACCGGATACAAAGAGAAAAAAAAATGATCTAGAGCTAGTCATAAAAGTTATAGTGAGAGTTGGAGAATAATCGACCTATTTCCAGAAAAAAAAGCGAAAATAAATATATGCAAGTAGTATTTTTTTTGAGGGGTGTATGATTAGAGTTAATTTCAGTTGATAGAAGCATATAGGCCAGAAAATAATTGCATGCTTTTATATTTTATTTTTTTAATGGTTGAGAAAATTTTCTGCAGATATTTTTGAAGACTCTAGAATATTCCCTGTCTTTGATGCACCATTATATAGGGCTTGGATAATGTTTGATGAATAATGGCCACAACCACGCCGGTAATGAAAAAACCATCAGCACCATAACTGATTGACTAGATAACCACCTCTGTGCTTGTGGCATAAATAGTTTACATCCATAAGAAAAGTAAATATTGAAGGGTTTATTTTTAGTAAGGAAATTTAACAGAACAAGTATTGCCATAATTAACCTCTGTATAACACTATTGGTTGGTGAAAGCAAATTATCTTTTCATTCAATTAATGGGCCGGTGAAAAAGCATCAACCCACTAAGATGATTCCACTTTCATTCCACCTGAGAGGAAGTAACATGACATGTGCCATACATACTCATGACCATACCTATGTACATGTAGGCAGAATTAAAATAATCTCCCCAGTTTCAGAGGGAATAATCATGATAAGTGCTTAATTAATGAAATCATGTTTTTAATTAGGATAACTTGATCCCCAAAGGGGTTTCCATGGTTATCATGTTCCGTACTTTGCACTTGTGTGTTGTTTATATTGACCACTGACAACATGAAGAAGTTGACAAGCATGTGATTTGCAAAAACTGTATTGGCATTAATTAATTGATGGTTAATTATTATGAAGTTTTGCTTAAAATGTTTTGATCTTTGCTGCAAAATAACATTAGTAATTAAATTAGTTTCCAGGTTAATTGAATTAAGATGCCTAACATATTTATGTTTTGGCTTCTAGGATCATCACACGTTAAAATATTGCTTCGGCATATAATCTCGATTTGATCTAGTTAAGTAACTAACTCAATTTTTTTTTTACGAAACCACGGTATTTTCCGTGTAAAGCAATTCTATTTATAAAATTATCATAAATGACAAAAAAAAATTATTTGAATATTTAACATAATAATATACATAGTTTAAAATTCACTATCACTAATTAAATTGAAAAGCCATGTGAATTGATTCAAGTTAATTAATCAAATTTAAAAGGTATACTTCGGCTCTTCATTTGCTTGTTAATTAATATTATTATTTTCTGTTCTAAGCAAAAGGAGATTATGGACAAGACAATTAATTAAAATGGAGAGTAACAAACACTTTCAAATTCAGAGTACAAAGAATACGTTAACATCATGATGTTAATGTGACACAAGAAAACTAAATGAAAATGATCCTCACTAATCAATTGAACTTGACAATACAAATTTGACATTATTGTACTGAAGATACCCTTCACGGTCTAAGCAACATCAGGGTATGGCTTCCGAACACTGAATATATATGGTGTAATACACCATTAATTTTTGTTGCGAATAGCTTGAATGAGATGCTGAAGCAATGATTATTACAATCTTTTACGTATATAAATTCTCAAACTGTGTTTGGTTTTTCACTATCTGGAACAGCTAGCGCTGACTCCTCAACTACAATAACGAGTTGGTGGCTATCACTCTTTGGACCCAGTTCAGCACATTCACAGTGTGGAGATTGTGATGGTTTTGGAGATTTATCCGTATCTACAATTTCAAAATGTGTGAGGGTGGCAAGATCATTCACCGAATCTGCTATTTTCTCCGTGAAATCAACAATATCAATGAGTAGTGAAGCCACTGTTGCACTTGGTATAAGTGATAAAAGGTCTGTTTCTTTCCAAGAACTTGATTGGAGCAATGACTTGAGGCTCTTCACTGCAGCTTTTGCGTTTGCAACATGTGTATCTGAAGAAGATGGCCTAGTCATTGCTCTGATTGATGATCCTAGTTCCTTCAAGGCTTTGCTAGATTCCAAACTCATTTCTGAGCATAGCTCTTGGATGGCAGAACGAATTTCTAGGGATCCCTACAAAGGTTGCAACAAGTATCAATGTCAATAATATATTAAACTTTATATTCCAATACATGCAAACTCATTTTGTTATAAAAATGAGAACGATTGAAATTTTAATTATTTATTTATTTTGTCTTCGTAAATATACAAATTACCTAGTTTAGTTCATATTCTCATTACGTGATACTTAATTAAATATTATTAACTTTGTTATAGATCACGTAATTTAAGATTATATAATAATTTTTTCTACACGACAATTCTATTCAATGATATTAATTTTACTTGGACGCAACATGTTAAAGATATATTAGATTCATGATATATACTTGGATGTCAGAAGTGAGGTGTGCATTTAGAGCTTCCATTCGATATGCACATTGGCGAGAAAGAGAACCAATTTGGAGGTATAGGTTCCAAGGATGACGAAATTTGAACTTTCCATGACCTGGCTCCCATCTTGCAAAATTGGCCTTCACGATAAAGAAAAAATTACATGAGACAAGTGCATGAGATTTTCATTTAGGTGAAGAAGTGGTGAGGGAATACAAAGCGCACTCACCAGAGAGTCATCACTACTTTTAGAATTTATAACCTTTTTATAACCTTCTAAAAACGACTTGTCTTTAGAATCTCCTTTGTTGTTTTCGGATTCTCCTTCTTTTGATATGCTGAAGTATTCACGTACAAAAGCTGTAAAATATAACAAGTTATTATGACTCAAGTCTCAATAAAAAAAAAGGTAATTAATTAAGTTTCCAATTTTCTATTTTCTTGTGATAAAAAAAGTAATATATATTAATGTAATTTATAACTTTAATTTCCATGCAATTTTTATTTAATCTAACCTTCCAAGAAGTCTCCAAGTATTTCCAACTTGTGAGCAATGGAATAGTGGAACTCTTCACCAGCCCATACAGGACAAACGAAAATGGAAATCATGACACAAGCCGAACCCCCTATAACAATGGTTGATAGCCTCTTGTGTGCCATTTCCAATACCTCATCGTCTCGAAACCCAGACACAGATATCAAAGAGAATGTCAAGATGAATATAAGCATTCCGTAATCATATCTCGCCTTTACTTTCGGAAAAAACCTTATAAATGATGCTATCGCAGCTGCAAAAAAGAAAAAGAACAAGGATCAAAATAATTATATAATTTTATTGAAAATAGCTAGAACTTAATTTATTCTTTTAGCTTTTTTCTTTTCTTCAAGTATTATTATTATTATTTGATAAACTTTTTTTTTATTTTTTTTTACCTTGCACGAAGACAAACGCGCCAATCAATATGGGTTCCCCTGTTGCTCCAGATAGGCTAGCTATGTAATGAGCACCAACACCAAGAGCACCAGCGCCAAACGTTGCAATTGTCCTATTCAAACCTTTTCCTAGAGTGGCTCCTAAAAACGTGTCATATAAATATATTTATTAATTTGTTGGTTCAACAAAGGAATAAATTAAACACGACAAAACCCAATATGGGTTAGTATACGATGATTGATAAAAATATGCACAAACATACCGACTGTGTACTCAAAAACCACCACTACAGTCATCACAGCCCACATTGCTGAAAGACCAAAATTCTCGTATAGTGGTTGATAGTAATAGAATAGAGAAACGAGGGAGATTGAAAGTCCCACTTTTAGAGAATGAATCACTTTTCTAGGATCATCTTGGGCTATCTCTTTTGTTAACCTACAAATGCTCAACACCTTCTCCTTGACAACTTTTGGCAAGGCCTTTAGTTGTTCCCATACTCGACCAAGTTTCTCTTGGCTAGTAGTATTTGGAGATGCCATCTCTCTCCTTGAAACAATATTGCAAGAAAATAAGTAACCAGGAACAAAAGATATGATGCTGATATGCTTAATTAGGTTCTTCTACCCACCTTCGATGTTTATTTATAGAGAGAGAGGGGGGCAAGAAGCACCTGATTGAACAATTGGAGAATAATATTTTAATGCAATAAACATTAGTTAGTGGCTTAATATGTACGGTGAGAGTACAAACTGCAAACACATGCAGGGTTAAAAAAAAAACTATATATTAATCATATAATTGAATTTTATATACTCATACGATAAATTTATTAATTTTTATAATAAATTATTTAAATTAATTTATAATTATTTGACTCTATGAGGTGGAAAATGGCACGAGTACTGACATAGAGTCATAGACCCCAATAAAGAAAATAAATAGATTGGTGTGCTATGCGACAAAATTGACAATAATGGTGCATTTTAGACGTGTGTGGATGTTACGCATTGCCCACAAGCTTTGAAATGCAAGAAACTGATGGCTGGAGACACTTGGCTGCTGTGACAAATCAGGAAGGTAAAATAGGAACTGCAGCCACTTGAATGGATTAGAGTGGTGAAAACTGGAAAATGTTATTGGAGTACAGCTTCAGTGGTAACAAAGTTTATAGGATGATCGTAGCTAGCTGTAATTTTTGTTCGTACACGACAAAAAGTCATGTTCCGTGTAAGTTATAGACTACATATAGTTTATAAACATATTTTATTTTTAACTTAACAAAATATTTTTAAAACCCTAAATGATAATCCTAACTATGAGCGAACTTGGGATAGGACCTAAAGTTTTGAGTTAATATTTTAAAACTTTTAAAATACGAATAATGCTAAAAAATGGATCGTGGTAGAAGAGGCTTGAACTCAAGTTCAATTCATTATTGTCTTCAATCTTCTAAGAAAACCAGTCACATCTAGAGGGTCCCCTGGAAGTTAACACCAGCTTGTAATTAAAGACTTGGCCATCGATATGTAATAATTTGCGACTTACTATCATTTTCAACTTTTCAACTTCGTCTTATACAACATCAGTGATAGTAAGGTAATGCTCTTCGTGAAAACGACTAGTCCTTATTGATTCGATGGAATTTATGACACGGGGATTTCCTGCTTATCTGTATCTTAATTTGTACGTCAATTGTTTTTCTTTATTCAATATTAGACTCGGAGATATTTTTACAGCCAAAAATTACCAAATTAATTCTTCGAAAATATAAAATACTAGTTAGTTAAGGAGCAAGTCATTTGTTCATGGAAGCGGGTATGTAGGTCCATGTAGTTAAAACCCATATAATGGCATAGTATGCCGTTGCAAACAGTTATTTTCAATCAGGAGTTGCTAACAGAAAGAAATAAATAGTGTATAGATGCTGCCTGCTATGAAATCTTTCCAATTTCGATTTCCTCCTATTTTAAACAAAGATTCATTGAACAAAAAATTGTTGACTATAATAGATTGGTATTTGAGAAAATATGTTGTATTCTTTATTCATGACTGATAAGGTCTTTTAACAAAATATATCGCTAAAAAAAATCAGGTAACAGCAAATAATATTTAATAGCTAAATTTATTTCAACACACTCCGTTTAACTAATGTTTAGAACATAAGTTTAATAAATTTCAATTATAAAGCACCCGCTTTACCTACGATGGATTCTATTTTGTATAATCCAAGTAAAGCTCAAGTTTCTTAAATACAACTAATTTGAGGGACTTTGTAAATAAGTCAACAATTTTATCTTTTACGAGGTCACGTAAGAAATAATATCTTATATTAATATGTTTGATTTTTTTTATGTAAAATTGAATTTTTAGATAGCTTGATTGTGGAGCTATGGTCACAATAGATTGTAGTTGAGTCTTCTTGATTAAAATGAAACACCCCAAGAATATTTCTCAACTAGATTGCTTAGCAAGCACTTGTTGTTGCTACAAATTCCACTTCAATGATTAAAAGTACGAGAGAGATTTTTTTTTTTTTCATCTTGATCTCCTGTGCTCAAATTCAGAGATCATGTAAAGATAATCCACGTACAAGCATAAAAAATGTATCATGTAAAGATAATCCATGTACAAGCATAAAAAATGTATGTTCATAAACCAATAGTACAACAAAAATAGAAGTTGCAACCCTATGTCAGATTTCAACTTAAAACCAATTAGTAATAAGTGATGTTGTCTAATAAATATATAAGTTGTACCTCAACAATTAAGGTAGATGATGTGAGACTTCCCAATTGTCCCTTCAAAGCCACAAGCTAAAATTCTTTTGATCTAAGAAAATTATCCATGAGAATGCTCCAATGATCGTAGTGACTATCAAAGCAAGGGATTGCTAATTGAACAAAACTCTCAATTGTCATTACTTGCTCACACTCCTCTTTCGTTAATGAGTATTGATACCATTGTTGACTCCAATAGATAGTATTTGTGAAAATATGTTTTCTACTCTTTATTCATGAGTGATAAAATATTTTAATAATCTCATACATAAAATAATATAACACTAAAAAATAGAAATATAACATAAAAATACATGCAAATATTTTTAGTCTCAAAACAAAATCAAATAACAACTACTCCTAAAGATTAGGAAACCACTACATGAACTTGGTTTAAAATAAATAACAACAAATAATATTTAACAACTAAATAATTTATTTTAATAAAAATCAAGTCACCCTATAAAATTCATATTCTATCTTTTTTCTTATTATATTTTTTTTTAGAAAATATCAACTTATTAGTATCAGAAATTGTTATTTTTAATCCATTTAGTCTCTTGAAGAATAAATGCTGCCTTCCATGAAATGTTTCCAATTTCGATTTCCTCCCATTTTAAACAAAGATTCATTAACCCAAAAAATTCAAGTCACCCCCATAAGATTCATATTCTGATTCTGTATTCTTTTCCTATTATATTTTTTTTAGGAAAATATTAATTTATAAGTATCAGAAATTGTTATTTTGAATCAATTTAGTGTCCGATAGTATTGAAGAACAAATTTAGCTTCTGACTTTGATAAATATCAGTTAATTTAATTTGTAAAATTTAAAATTTTAGTCATTTGTTTCTAATATTAGTACATAAATTTGATTACTATTGTTGATTTTGCCTTAAGCAAACAATCACGACAAATATATCAATAGATCGCCACAAATAATATAATAGTGAGTAAAATATCGCTTATACAAGACCTTCGTGTAAATTATCTATTAGTAATAGTATGTTAAACTAATCGTGATAGTCAATGTTGATCCAACATCACCAAAGTAAAAGAATAAAGTGTAACAATACAACGAATGCAATGCAATAAAATGTGAAAAAAAAATATAGGAATCACACAAATACAATGAAAACTATAATGATTAAGTGATTAGGCATAAGATTCTTCTACCTTATCTCATTTCTCATCTGATTACAGTCAATCTCACTTGATTATCATTCAACTTCATTAGAATATGTACAATCCAAATTCTTGGCGAAAACCATTTTCCTTTTGTTTAGAATCCTAATTCCTAAGAAGAAATATTATGTTCTAAAATTGATAAAAATGAACGTGAACTAGATTCTATTCTTAAATATCTAAAACATATGGTTACTAATTTAGACTTAGCATCTTATTCAATTTTTATTGCAATACACGGCCAAAATATCAATTCAATGATAATCAATCAAATAAAAAAACATTAATAAAATTAGAAACATAGTTACAATGAAATAGATCAATAATATTTAAAAGAATAATTCAATTATATTGAAGTTTAGTAGAGGATGAATACTAATAATACATTCTTTAACATACTCTTTCTAACACACTTCATTTTTAGTTGAAATTTATTAAAATTTATAAAATAATAAGAGTCATTAAATACGAAATAATTTTTATTAAAATTTATTATTTCTAATAAATTTCAGATAATACGAGATAATGTAGTAAAAAAAATATATTAAAAAGTATATTGGTATATTTCTCTTAGTAAAATTCATCCCAACCTAATTTAAAAATTATAAATATATGATAAAATGGACTAAAAGATAAGAAAAATCGGTTAGACATGAGAAAGCTTATTCATGAAGCTTTCAAAAGTTAACCGTGAAACTTACCCCATATATATATATACTAAAAAAAGTTTAAGACTTTTAATACTATTACTCATTCTAAAATATTTCTTAAAATATTTTATTCTAACACTTATTCACTAAATTATTATCAATTTAGTCCAATAAGTTTACATGTATAGTAAATTTTTACATTTAATAATTTAATTTATAATTTTTATAAATATATTATTAGTTAATTTGATTCCTTATCAGAGATGAAATCAACTCATGAATACCAAAGATTCAAAATTATTGATAGCTATTAATACACTCTAGCATCAGAACTAAAATAAAATCAACTTTTAATTTATTTTTTAAAATTATAATAAATGGTCAAATCAATTTTTAAAATTAATAAAGTGAAAAAATATTATTGAAATTATAAATTAACAATTAATTTAATTTCTATAATTATAAAAATTGATCAAATTAGTTTTTTAAATTAAAAAAAAATTAAAATTATAAATCGTTAATCAATTTAGTCATTCCAATTTTAGTTTATATCATCTCATGTTATTAAAAAGACTGAATTAGAACATTAAATACATTAGTGATAGCGAACTAATACATATATGCAATCATCCTATCACAAGAATAAAAATGATAAAAATATTGGTAGAATAATAATTATTTTTCCTCTTTCACACAACTTTGTTTTTCTTTATCCATAAATTTACATTATTCTTTTAATATATTTATTGAGAAAATGTCACCATAATAATCCCCTAAAATCAAGTTGAATTGTATAAAAATGCATAATTAATAAAGAGACACAACCTTTTTAATCCAGTTGGACCCAAAGAATTTTTTTTACGAGTTTGAATTTAAGAAAATTAAACTCTATCCATTTTAAGAATGAACTTGAGTTATATTTCGAATCATTCAAACTAAGTCTAATGTGATATTATTTTTAATATATATATATATATATATATATTATTTTTAAATAATTATTATGTATTAATAATACAACTTCTTGAAACTAAAACTAACATTTTTACATATACGATCAAAATAGTAAATTGTATAAAAATATAAAGATCAAATTAATAATTAAACTATAAATATTAAATTTATTCTAATTTATAATTTTATTATTAAAATTTATTAAATTAGAAAATATTTATAATGAATAAAAAAATTATCTTCCCTTTTTTGTTTGGTCAAAATTCAACTCTCAACTAAATTACTTTTTAAATAATTTATAGTCTATCTTTTTCACTAAATAAAATTTCAAAAAATCTTTGTTTAATTTATTTAGTAAATAAACTTAACCTAATTTAGACTTAACGTGATCTTGGTATGTTTAACAAGCATATATTTTCACCTAATTTCTAACATTTTATACTAGCCGAAGAAACTTATTGGTACATAATATTTAATATACAACCTTATTTTTTAAAATTATTTATAATAATTATACTATTTATATTATTTATTTTATTGTTTTAGCATTGTATTTAAAGATATTGATAATTGCTTAATACTAATACAAAGTGACTTTTAAAAATATACAATAGTATTACCATACTAATAAATATAAAACAAATATAATAGTATTTTTATTTTAACTTTGATTGTGAATATTTTATTATATAATATAAAATTAATAATACAATGTACAATATGTGAAAAATATATAATAATTAAAAATTATAAATTATAATTAAAATAATTAATCTTTAAATAAAATTATAATCTACATAAACATATTTATTTATGTTTTTCTATTTTTAACTATTATTCTAATAGATCAGTTAACAAATTCTTATAATTCAATAAACTAAGTAAATAGTTTTAAACTTTTAGCTAACAACTTTCGATTATAAACTAATTTTTTACTTTTAAACTCTTTTTATCAAACATAACTTTAGACTAGGCCATCATTGAGCATGTGTAATTATGGCCCAAATTAATTTAGACATAATTAACAAAAAATCGCTTATTAAAAAAGTTCTTTATTTAAACGAAATTCGATCTTTCACCTTATAAGAATTGAACGGTCCAATTTGGGTAACCTCTAAAAGATAAATAAATAAACCAATCAGAAGATCATACCCATCCTAAAAAATATAGAAAAAAAAAAACAAAAAACAAACCCATAAACACGCTCATATGCTATTGCTACCATTTAATGTGATCTTTCACAGTCAATGCATCTGATGTATAACTGTCATGATATATTAATTGCTAGGTAAAGATGCAACGAATTTAATATCTTTAAATATCAGCAAAATCCAAAATCTACAATCAAGTCCAAAAGATCATGGCTAGGACCATAATAATTATAATCGCACCTTTGCTCCTTTCATCATAATTGATCTAAAGTTTTGGCTTAACAATTTTTATGATAATCGAATCCTCCTATTTTTAACGAAATAAAAGTTTTTCACTAATTTATTGTCCAATTACTAGTAAGAGATTTTCTTTTAGTGTGTACTAAGGATATTTCTAACAAACCCTTAAAAATTATGTGTATATTTTATTTCTTATTTTTGAAAACTAACTTTTTTAAAGAAAAAAAAAACTTGTTTGACAAGAATACTTTTTTTTAAATGTTTTAAAAACTAATATTGCTCTTTTTAAGTTTTAAAATTAAAAAAAAAAACAGAACATCTTTAACTATTTTAATTTTCTATATTTTACATAAATGCTTATATCATAAAAATAATCCAAACAATTTATAAATAATTTTATCCAAATAAACTCTTAAAAATTTTAGCCTTGTAAAAAGTGTTCTGGAAAAATATATTAAAAAAATGTATTCGTAACATTCTCATTATTAATAAAATTTTGTAATATGGTAAATAATTTACAGTCATGACATAAAATCTATTAAATTGGTGTCTTAATATACTCACTAATAATGTTAATATATTTAAATTTCCTAAAGTAAATAGAATTTTGAGTATTTAATATAATAAAATGATGTATTTAAATATATTAAAGTGAGTTGTGGCTTTATTAAGATGTTTTACCTAATAAATTTTCATGTTATGTCACTAACTTTTATTATTTACTGTAAAAAAATTTAGAGGATAAAATCTAACATGATTAACCTACATATTATTTCTGTAGAGTTATGATTAACCAACAATTTATTTTAGGGTGAATTTGGGTGTGAGGAAAGATAGAAAAAGTAATAGATATAATAAATGATGTGATAAAAAAAATTTAAAATGAGATAAAAGAGAAACTATATATATATTTATATTTTTTATTGATATAATAGAATAAGCAAAAATTAGTGGGTTTGAGCAAATGGAAACACAAATTAGGTGGATCGATCAAGATAATTGTGCAAAATGAATCATAAACCAAGATGGTTAAGCACAATTGTCCCATTTATTTCTTTGCTTGTTTAGGTCGTGTATGAGTCATGCACTAATGTTGTTATCAACGTATTTAGTCTTATCCTCACTCTTTCTAAAATTGGACTGGTGGGTATATCAATTTATCATTTAATAATTTAATAGTAGCTGAATTAGAGTTGAATCAATAATAATTAAATATGCACTTTTCATATTTATACAATATATTAAATAATAAATTGATAAGAAATTATAAAAAAAATCATTTAAATAAAAATTTAAATTATTATAAATAGACCACATATATGATTTATAATAAAATTCATAATAAATATTTAAATTATAATTCATATTTATATTTTATATATGAGTCTTTATTTATTTTAAAAGATAATTTTAGAATTCTTTTTAAAAATAATTTAAAAAGAAAAATCATCTTTGAAAAAAAACACCAGTTCAGACTATTTTGATGACACCATTCTTATCTGATTTAGTTCAGTTTTGGTCAATTCATGACCATTTTTTTTTTTATTAATTTCCATGTTTCATCCATATTTTTGGTTGTCCAAATCGGTGACTAACCAATTTTCACTTTAATTGATCAAATTAAGTAGTTTGGTGTAAATTTTAAAACTCTTGCGTATCTGTGAGTCATACCCCTGACCACACCAACTTAATCCAAGATTGAAGTATGAAACAATTATGACATGAAATGTGAAGTTTTTATTTTTAAAAAAAATCAAAAAGATAAAATGAAAAATCACTCTCAATACCATCGGAAAGTTACCAAATTACATATGAAGGTCTTTGCCTATATATACGTTGGTTCCTATGTTTATATTTGAATGCAAGAGAAGAAATAAAAAGGAGGGGAATAAAATGTTACAACTAAACATTGACTAAAACTTTCCAACAATAAAAGAAAGGATACTAGGATAGAGAATAAAAAAAAATACTATGCCTTGTGAGCTTAACTTACATGATTAAGATATTTAATTGCAAGTTCTCAATAGGGGTTTAACAGAATATTCTTTTTTTTTTTTTTTCGTGTACAGAATATTGTTTAAACACTATCTCCGGTGTCTAGTCCGGTCTGGGACCTAGAAAGAACTTATTTATTATTTTTTATTAAATTATTATGGTTATTTTTAGAAAATTATTATTATATTTTGTGTAGTGATTTATAATTTTATTAAACCATTATGGTTAATTTTCAAAAATAAATATTTTAATTTTGATTAATAATTTCTATTTTCATTTTGACATATTATTAAAAAATATTATTTATACAATAAAGAAAGAAAAAAAATGTTTGTTGTAATTAATGGTGAGACTAAGAAAGATAAATACAGAAAATGATGTTATATAAATTATTATAAAAATAGTGTATGTCTTGTAAAAGAATTTGCATTAACAAATTATATTTTTTATAAAATATTTACATTTATAAATATTTTAACTTATTGAGTTTTGTACTTTTTAAAATCTCATCCTTTTCTTTCTTTTATATTTTTTATTCTTCTCTCTCTTTTCTATCCAACTCTCAAGGGGAGATTTTTTTTTTTAATTCATCTCTCTTACCTAGATGTGAAAATGAATAAAATAACTTGCAGTAACGCTTTACAAGATTTCGTCAGATTTTCCTCCATATTTTTTTTTCTTCTACATTAATTATTTTATTATTTAAAGAATATTATAATTATATATTATATTAATTCTCTATAATTATTTAAAAAACATTATATCGTGTATCTATATATAAAGAAAGTTGCTATAAATATTAAAAACTCAGTAAGTCATGTACAATAAAAAATTCACACAAATAATCAGTGTAATTTACTAAAAATTGAAAATGAAATTTATTTTCCCTTATTTGATTAATAACTTTTTAAAAGATAAATAAAATTACATTTTTTTATTAACTAAAAGGTTCAAGTTAGTTGGATCCGGTGATTTATTAAGACTAAGATAAACCTCTAGTCTTAATCAATGTTATACGAAAATACTACATGTTACCCGCTAATAAAATTCTACTTTAAAATTCTTACCATCAAGTGTTATTAAATAAAATTACATTTAGCCCACCATACTCTCCGAAATAATAGTATTTCTTAATTAGAACCAATAAGATAAGATAATTACTTCTCTGTGTTACTTCAGTTATATTTAGGTAATTAAAATTTTGAGAAGGACATACATGACAGTTATGATGATGATGTTGAAATCCTATTCCCTCCTTTCATCTTCCTCCATTTTGTTAAAATCTCCACACTTTCTGTGAGACTCTGTCTTTGGTCGAACTTTTTAAGGAGTCTGTTGCCTCTTAGGTGTTTCATACAGCTAGTAACTCACTTTCTAGGATTGGTAGTTCAGCCCACTGGCATGGATTCTTTCCCAAAGTATGACAATTTGTGCATCCAGCTTTAAAGTTTTGCTTGATACCCATAAAGAATATATCAAACACAACTCATCCATAAGTTTTTATGTATCAAATTAATTTGAGCACAATTTTAGAAGAAAGATTTTGTACTTTTTAATATAGCATGTTTTATCACACAATTTTATTAAAGAATGTCTTAAAACATGTGTAATGTGTAATGTGTAATAGGAAGAGATGCAAATGAGAGAGAATTACTCTCTATAACCCACAATAATGCATACTAAAATCAATTTTAGTAAGGACTATATAAAGTCATTATTCAATACGTAAGGTTGAATTTTGCTGTCAGTTAAAAAATTTTGTTAATAAGTAATATTTGTAAATATTTTTATAAGTATTTGTTGAACTTAAACATCAGTTATGATCTTAATAAATCTCTAAAATTCAATTCACCTAAATTTTTATAAATAAAAATAATAATAATTATTTATTTATTTGATTGGACAATGATCTATCACAAGTCATTCATATTAAAAGTCTAATAGCAAATGTTCATTATTTAATCAAGTATTATAATTAAATTAATAACATATTAAGATATTTAATAATTTAAAGAGTTTATTATAAATAATTGGTTAATATTAATTCACAAATAAATATGCAATTTTAGATAAGATAAATATGCAATCTTAATCAATTAACCAAGCATCTTAATACACTTTTCATTTTAAAACTATTAATGTTTCATGTTAGTGCACACATATTTAGAGTATTTAATAAATATAAAATATTAATATATTTAATCTAAAACATTCTAATTTAATATATGATATAAATCTAATTTGTTGTTTATTGAAGTGATTTTTAGATAGGCTGCAAGTGTAGTATTTTATTTGTAAAAATTAAATCTAATTATTTTAAATAAAAATGCATGTCAAAAATTGAGAGTTAAAATTTATAAAATATCAATAATTTTGTAATAAAAAAAACCTTTAGAACATCAATAATTTTAAAATGGAAGAAATAGCAGATAATATCTCCCTCGTATAGCTGAATTAAACGATGAAGAAAAACAATATTCGGTGCCATAATTAGCAAGTGTTGGACATGTTATACACATCGATATATAAATGAACATTGGGCTAAAAGGAACTGAACATTCCCAACAATAGAGAACAGAAAAGAGATGTGATAAAAGAAAGCTGTAAAAGGGTTTCTTTTAAGAGAAGATGGAAAGCAACATTCTCATGATAATTTCTTCACTTATTCTATACTCTCATGAGATGAGATGAGATGCTTAGTGCTTATCTTCTTTTATTCTTTCCATCGTACGTTAAACAAGCCTGCGGTCGAGGCTCGACGTTCTAAGCGAACTCACGAGTTTGGAGAAAGCTATAACGTTGATTGAGGATTGAGGACCTGGAGTAATCAACACAGCCACTAATACATAGTCTTGACACGTGGAACATCCATTGATGGAATATTAATTGAATATATTCTTTGTATGTTAAGACATTAAGCATTTCATTTTTTTTAGTTCCTTCAATTATAAAAAGAAATATGCAATCTGAAGCAGAATCCTACTCATCCCTTTCTGTTTCTTTGCTGAAATCAAATTGTGGCCGTTAACTATATGTAAGATTCGTGCATGTTAGATTATTGTTCTTCGGTTGCACTTCCCCTCTAGCTATAAACTTCGAAATGTGCATATATCGTTATGCCTAAGGAAAAATTCGATATGTTCGGGCACATGTGTACGTGGGGTGCTTATTAGAGGGTGAAACGTGTAAATCAAACAACCATCACTTGCTAAGATTTTGCTGTGCTATTTTCGATATTAAACTTGTTTTCTTATTATTATTCAGTAAGTTTCTTGGTAGGTTCAGTTTCCTGCACCATGTGTCGGAGTTAACAGCTAATATCACTTAGTATGAATAATCAGTAAGTTTCTTGGTAGGTTCAGTTTCCTGCAACATGTGTCGGAGTTAACAGGTTATTTCACTTTGAATGAATAAGTGAAAAGTAATTATCAAGTTATAAGCTGAGTTTCCAAGATTGAGTGAGATGTAAATACAAATTTTAACATGAGATCAAAAATATATTCTAGTAATTGAAGTGTGATCTATCATCAAATCATTATTGAATTATTCATAAATGTCTAATCTTTCTATATGTTTATGTTCAAGTCTTAGTATGAGAATTTGTTAGATATCATTCATTCACTCATAAATAATATAATTTAAATAGTATATATAAATAAAAAATAATTATCATGATTATTAAAAGTTACTAATTCAAGAAGATAGGTGTTTATGGTATTTAACCAAAGTTCAAGATTGTCGCTGCAACTCTCAAGAGTAAAAAGAACATGTATTGGAATAACTCAAATAATATATAAATAGGAATAATCAATAATCCTTCCTGTCAATTGTAATATTGAGCAAGTTTGGGACATAAATTCTAAAAACATGTCCGGTCAATTACTTCATATGGTTGCTAAAATGTGTCAATGCGAAAAATAATGCACGCACGATCACGTTAGGAAGGAGAAATTTTGATTTGCTCCTGGAATAAGAAAAACTTTACTTTTTAACATGCATTGTATACTACATAGGTAATGTGAATATGATTATTGTCTCCATTACAATATTTATATAATATTATAGCTAAGGTGGTACACAACGTGACATGATAGTAATTAAGAACTTTGCTAGCTGCTGGTGTAGAATATATATTTAAATGATTATATAGAGGAGGATCAACAACCGCATTTAAACCAAAAATATTGCTGACTTTTGCACCTGGATTTATGGTAGAAACATCCACTGAACATTACAGCATATAATCTAAACATAGATTGCGGGCAGGTCCTGCTTGTCATACATACAACTCTGCTCAATGATTTTCCTTCAAAAGGAATGATAATAATATATTCCTTGATACGTTCTTTTTTTTTAGACAAATTTCACGTGGGTTTCAATATTAAATAAATATTAAAGCGGAATTATGTTAGAAAAAAATTGACGTGAAATTCATTCATTTTCAAAAAAATAATGTATATATGTATATTGATTGATATGAATGTGTGACCACTATTTTAATTATTCTGAATTAAGAGGCTTTGAGCGTCATAAGTAGTGGTTTTAATTAGTAGCTTGGGCATTCAGGCACCATCAATTCTAAACATAAAGTCTACTTCAAGGCATATGCTTTGATCGGCGCATCGACTTTTGGTATAAACTTGATAACGACATGCACTAAGATGGGAGATCTCACTTTTATCAATAAACTAAAAAAAAATCTTTACTTTAAGCTGGACATGTTTGATTAAGACATCCACTTACATATGCACCTAGCTTCTAACTTATTTCATCTAATGTGAAACGTAGAATTATAGTGTTTTGTTTCACATGGGATAATTGAGACTCACCCTAAAATACTAATTAACTAACGTTATTTTAAGTAAATATTTATAATTTATTTTTATATTGAGAAATTGATTGTGTGATAAAAAAAATTAATTCTAAATTGAAACAACTTTAAGTAACTTTTATGTTAAATTAAAAAATTTATACTAAATTTTATTATTAACTTGTTTTTATAATAAAAATATCTAAACATAAATTACAGTACTTTAGAATTAATTTAATCAAAATTAGTTTTATATAAAATTAATTTTACCCATGCTCATCCAATAACAATGTGTTGATTCAAATGAAAAAACTAAATTAAGTTCCTTACACTTGTAGTTATGTCTTCTATACAAAATTCATGTATTCAAGAAAAACACAGGTAAATATTTACTTTTAACACTAAATTATATCTAATAAAAATAGTTTTTTAATTTACCATTCTATTATGAAATAAAAAATATTTAATTTTCCCATGTTTTCCTCCCTTTAAATTATTACCTGATAATTAGTTTTTAAGATAAAATATTTGTTGAAAATTCAATGACTAGATAATCTCGCATTGATTAAGAAAAAGCTCAGATGAATGATTTATAAAAATGTGATTTATATATCTAATATCTTCGTATTTAGGGTGAAGATGTAATATTTAATTCTCTCCATAGTCATAATCAATAGAGATATAAAGATGTAACTCATACCTAACTTTCTAAGGTTTGGGATAGTGGAGATGAGGCATCTAGTTTCCTTGGGTGCTACCTCCTTTAACACCCCATAATGTTAATCATAATCATATATCCTCTTAAGTCTTTTTTTTTTTAAAAAAATTAAGATTTCTTTAATCCCTGTGCAACATTCTAAAATAATACTTCTTTCAAAACAGTATTATACAGAAATATTTTGAGAACAAAATTTTACATTCAAATACCAATAATTTCATTGTACCCACGTCATAAAAATGGAAGATAAACAAAAACCAAATTACAAAATTAAAAAAGAAAAGAATTTTGAAATGATTTTTAGTTTGAGACCCTTAATTTGTAAATATCAATTTAAATTCTGACAAACTCAATTTAGGCTATTCCATTTATAAGATACAAATTCTCTTAATAAATATATATTTCTCTGCACTTACAAAATTTACGTCCAAAATCTTATTTGAAAAATAAATAAATTTCTGATTACTTGAACCAAAATGTTAGTTTTAGGCATGAGCAAGTGACGTATTTGTAAAAGTGCCCAAGTCTGCAAAACTAACTAGAGACAACAACATGCAGCACTGAAGCACGGTGGCAATTTTTTAGAATTAAAATGGTTGCATAGAAAGGAAGATTGTCACAATTCGATAACCATGAGAACGAAATATCTATTCTATAATCCAAATTTCCCCTTGTTTGGGAAGCGAAATTAATGTGCAACGGAAAATAATAACAAGTAGTGATTGTATAAAATAAAACACAATCTTCATCCTATTCCAGACAATGTTTATTATTTGGCTTCGAGTTAATCGTTGGTGCTTGGCTAGTTATTAACAGAAAATTATAAATTGATTGATTCTTTTTGTCGAGGACATAACCACGCGGACCAAAGCGTAATTACGAATTGTCGCAACTTGAAAATTTGCAATGAATCAATTATTACCAAGCAAGGATCTTTTTTAATTAAATGTAGATGCATTATTTCTTAGGATGGCAAAACTTGTATTGGCACGCTTTTGACATGTTCATTGAATCCAAAAGGTTTTTCTACCTTAAAACAGGACGTCACCCTTTCCTTCCTAAATCATCCATCATTTTACAATATCATGAAAACATTTACCTGTTAGAATAATAAATTATAATCTAAAAAGTTATATTAGTACAAAATAGGTAGTAGTATTAAAGTCAATCACAACCATTCATGCATAGTTATATTAGCTTTGTCTCACTCACCTCGTGTGCTCGATGTGTAACCATTTAGCATAGACTAATATACAAACCACACAAAGCTGATATTAATAATAAAGTTGGTATATTATAACAATGCCAATATCAGCACTCCACTCCAAGAAAAAATAAATGGAGAAAAAAGGTCATGAAGGAGGAACACGTGCATTAGGTTGATGATGAAACAAACACGTGGTGACCATCCATCCCCCTTTGAAAATCCTACCATATCTATACATCTGAATCACACCATCAGCATAAGCCTTGTCCCTTACTCCCAGGAAAAATAATGGATGCAAGTTACCTAAGAGTAGCCTAAAACATCATCAGTACACACTGCCAACACAGGAGGAAACATGCATATACATTATACAAATGCATTTGAGATGCTCTTCACTAACTAAACTCATCCCCCTCTAAACTAAGGTGAAATAATAGTTAGACAAAGTTAATTTTTCACCTTTATAGAGTGGATTTGTTCATTGCAAACTACTAGGCCTACCAGTTGCTGGGATCTGGGTAGCTTGTGGGAGAGAATGATATACCATCATGTTGTTATCCATTGCATTCGATGAAGATGCACCACCCTTCACCGTTTGATCCAAAAGACGAACCAGTGACATAAATATTTCCATCCTTGTTACATCCCTGTTTGCCTGCAAACCAAAATTTAAGAGCGAGTAACTACCACGATATATAGTACTAACAACACACTTCCTAACATTTCCTTTCCAACAAACTCTCTCCTATCGGTTAAAATTTATGGAGTCCTACTAGTATGGGTATAGGACCCACCAAATGAGGAATGAAACCTACGTATTTAGTATGAAAATGCTCAAATATTAAAGACCACTATGCTATGGGAAGTTCATTATACTTGTGAGTTATGATCAGTTATTTCCCTTTCCTGTGTATTACCTCAACAGCAAAGCGTGCCCAGATCTTGTCATTGCGTGCTTCCATGACCCCCTTCAAGATGGTTAAACCTAATCCTCTGATTAAGTCAGCTATTTCCAGAAAGAAACCCCGTTCTTCACAAAGCATCTGCAAGAATAACCCAGCAAACACATTAAAGAGGTAACAAAAATACATTTTAAGGGATGAATGAATAATACAAATTTATAGAGCATCAGTCGTTACCTCAACTAGCATCTGACGAGGAGGATTAAGATCCTCAACAATGATAGGACAAACCATTGATTGCGAGCCAACCTCGTATGCCCATGTAGCTCCTCCCTCAAAGTTATCTTTTAATAACAATCCACCTTCTTTACTAACAATCTGCAAATACAGGAACAAAATGAACATCTAACTGTCAAAATATTTTCCCCCTCATTAATATTTCCTAGAAGCAAAACATCATGTCAGCTATTTGTTCTTTTTCTTTATATTCCTGCGGCTCATAAAAGACATTGGCAAAAAAAATTGTGTAGAAGGGTTTTACTAAATATTTGATCTGAGCTACCATGTACACTGACAAGAGTACTTATCAAATACTGCTAAATATAATTTGTTACTCTTCTTATATATCAATACAATGGCAGTGAAAATGAAAACATTTCCCATATTATAACTAGATCAGTTATCTGAGATACTGAGGAAAAGCTACAGATGATGTCTATACCTTGGATTCCCCTGTCTGTTTCAGCTTGTCAGCATGCTTTGTTACACTTTGCAGGAAAAGCATATGCTTGATGGTCTTCTCCAGAAGTGCATCTATGCTACACTGTTAAATTGTAATCCGAAATTAAAGAAAATAAAGTCAGCACCCCAATGTGATATTTAAACAAAAAGTTCAGAACTGATATAGGAGACCACACGAAAGGCTACATACTTTTGCTCCATTTGGCACAATTTCCCGTAACTCCTTCACACGATCTTGAATCATTTGGCGATCTTTAGGCCGAGGCCTGGGGTTCTCTCCAGGTTTAAGTCTTTTACGATTCGGTTTGCAAACTTCATCTGGTCGCTTGGAGTATCCAGTTGAAACACTGCTTTCACGTTTCACATTACTACCATTCTCAACCCATGAACTAAGCTTAGACCCATATATGGAAGTAGTTTGAGAACAGGTTCCAGCATCATCCTTGCTACACCCAGACCTAATAGAACTTGTTTCCACAGCAGCTGTTTTAACCCCGGTCTTGGGAAAATCAAACAATCCCCTCTGGACAACATGATCGGACATAACCTGCTTGCAGGCAGGAGAGGGAACGGAGGTGGTACTAATCCTTGTCAATGTTGTCCTGCAAGACATTTCATCAGAGTTCTGTTTTGCAGCAGATTGAGCTTTTGAAACCACAGCATCTAAGAGGTGGTCAGTGCCCGTTCCAGAGAAGATGCCACTGTCTGATATTGCCTCATTAACTGAATAACTATTATCAGGACCTACACCTTGCAAATTCATGCATGTTGCCTTTTTATCTAGATTGTCTTTGCCGGCATCTGAATCAGTGGCAAGCAACTTATTCCAGTTTCCATTGAGTAGTCTCCTTTTGAAATCCACACCTAAAACATCAAAGAGGTCATCACCTGATGGAAGTTGAGTATAGGCTTCTTCATGCTTAACATTCATTTTCATCATATGTTGATTAGTAACATCTTTATTGAGGCAATCTTGAACAAAATCAGGGAATTGATCACCCATATGCACATGCTCCTCAAGATGAAGAGATGGAATCTTAAGGGCCTGAGGAAAATCATCATCTATCCTTTGATCAGTTGAAGCCAAAGCATTAGAAGCATTTTTTAAATCAATTGGAAGATTCCTCTGACCAGAGCCTTCTAGATTCGCGTGACTGGTAAGCGATTGATTAGTCAAATTAGGCACAGAACAAAGCCCAGCATTAGTTGTTGAATTGTTATTTTGAAGTCCAAACCCAACTTTGTGTGTTCCAGAACAATCAGAAGCGGATACTTTGAGAGGATTTGAAACCGAGCAGTTAATCATATTTGTCCTCAAAAGATTACTCCCACTACATATTGGGATTCCTCCAAGTAGTGAAGTGCTACCAGAACTTTGACTCTGTTCAAGAATTTGGCCTCTATCTGCTTTCAGTTGAGACATATTTAAGACACTTGACGGATTCATGTTGGGATTAACATGACTCTGTCTCCCAACACCTGATGTTTGTTGTTCCATATATTTAAGGCTGCAGTCACTCAGGTTCGATTGATTGAAACTGGCTAATTCATTGAATGCAGATCTAGCATTATAAACAGAATGCTGTTGCAGACATGAACCAAAATTTGCAGGTATCACTTTAGCTTCAGCCTCCACAACTGTCTTCTTCGGTTGGCCACAGACATTTGTTTTGATCATTGAATGAGACTTTGGTTGGCAAATGCTATCGAATATCTGGTTCGGTTTATGGGTTTGAGGTGCCAACACAGAACCATGGTAATTATTTATTTCTCCCCTTAGAGGATGAGGTGGCTGAGCAACAGGCCTTGAAGCAAGTGGAGAATTATTTAGTTGGTTAACACCATTAGCTGCTGAGGGAGTGCAATTTGAAGTAATGACAGGTGGATCAACTGTCATAGGTCCAGCAAATTTTTCATTAGAAACTTTTGCTGAATAGTCTTCAGATAGAAGGGCACCAGGTACACATCCCAATCGCAAGATCAAGTTCTTTACATCATTTACAAATCCAATATCTTCCATTATCTGCAGCAAAGAATGGCTGCATTAGTTAAACGGACATTGGAGAAGCAGATAAAAACAAAGTTACTTGGCTGCATGTATATTCAGTCTCCAGAAAACTCAAAACTAGAGAATAGCTAAAACACCATAGGATAAGGATACCAGAAGCATAGTGCAACAACAAAACAGATAGCAAACCTAGAGTAGGCTTCAAACTGCTTCTATCTTAAGCCATACACTAGCCAACAACTTACATTACGTTCAAGGAAGCACTGAAGGATATCATCACTCAGATGAAAACAGTGTTCTAACTGAGTGAAAGAGCTTGCCATTCTTTCAATTTTCAAGGATGGACATTTTATGCCATGAATCAAGCGATCCATGAATGTTCTATCATTTTTAAGTTAACCTGGAGCAATCACTATTGATCCAAAGGTAATAAGGAGAAATTCTGTGACACCAGAATCCCATTCTCCATAAAATCATTGCAGACATGATCTTAAGTTTCTTCAAAAATTACAGAAGAATTGAGGAAAGACTTACTGGCAAGAAAGAACCAAGTTGAACGACCCCATGGGGATGCACAGGAATTACCGCCACTGTCTGCAAACAAAAATAGTCCGGGATTACAAAAAAGTAATAAAGAAAATTATAGCAAATTGTGAAGTATAATAAAATCACAAACCTGCATTCCAGCTAAAAATTGGTCATGCAACTCAGGATATACCTACAAAGAATACACAATAAAGAAAAATGAAAATGAAGTTCATAAGTTCACCAACTCCAAGCCTTTAACCATTCGAAGAATATATACACTCCATCACATAAAAGATGCTGATGTCATTTACTTGTTATACTACATTAACATACACTCATTTTGACCAACAGCCAGAATATTGAAAATTCTTATTAAAAAAATGAACATAGACAAGGAAAGATTTTACAAAATTTTATTTGCATTTCCATCAAACTTTAAAAAGAAACATCAACATTCATCAGAAACTATTCGTGTATACTTCAGGGGAATATAATCAACTCCATACCTCTGGAGGATACGCATCCCCAGTAAAATTGTTCAAAAGAATCCACTGATAGTTTCCTGTAAATGCTGTCCGTCCAACTAACCTGGTTAACAGCAAAAGACGGCACTTAAATGAGATGAGAATGACAAGAAAAGCACTTAAAATAAGAATAATGATAAACAAGGAAAAGGTGAAAATAGGAAGCACCAACCCTTCTCCAGCAATACTAACTGAATTATTCTCCATCATTTTGTTAATCAATGCACAGACTCTGTCCTCCTCCTGAATCTGAGACTCAGAAGAAAACCAGTATCCTTCCCCATCTCGGTAAGGAAAATTAGACATCCCAACAGTTCGTTGAGGGAAAGGAGATGGCAAGGGTTCATAGTAGTAATCTTCCCAGATTAAAAACCTGCCAAGTAAACCGTACTCAGTTAACTCAAACACAAGTATTCCACAGACAGCAATCAGGGCATAAAGTCAAAAGCATAATATTTCAACGGCCATCTGGCAGCTTAGAAAACATTGTGTGAAAGCAAATACAAGATTTAGAAGATAAGCAACAATAGATTCATACGTCAAGTCAAAAACAAAAAGAAAAGGATTTGCAGAAAATTAGAAAAAAAAAATTAATGTTAGTTTCTGTGTGTAAAACAAAACATAGATGGGAGCTCAAACTTCTAATTTTATATCACAATTCTTTGCACAATTACAAGCTTCAAATTTAAGATCCTGATCTAAACAAACCCTTTTCCCTTTCCTAATTGATTCAGAAACTAAAGTAATTACAGCTCAAAAACTCAACAGATTTATAACAGAATACTCAAAGCATAATAGGTGGTTAGCATGACAAAGATAGATTAGCATATAAACCCCATTAGCTCAAGAAGAAGGGGTTCAGCTTTTTATCACCAGAACAAGAAGATAAGACCAAACAGAATCAAACAAGCACTGAATCACTAGATAGTACCTTTACAAATCAATGCAAATAAACTTCTTTTTAGTTAAAAAAAACAAACTTACGTTTTAAAAAAAAAAAAGATTCTTGAAAACAAGACACAAGAGAAGCAACAAAGGCACATATAAAGTTCCAAAACAGGAACAAGCATGTGGACTTTATCTTGAAAACGAAGCAACCCCAGAAATAGAATCTCAACACACGAGATCCCCGGTTGAAAGTACAAGCATCAAAATCACATCCAACAGATAAACCCCAACAACCAAACCCGAATTTCTCACAAACCAAAAGAAGAAAGAGAGAGAGAAGAAAGAACAAAGCATTGAAAACTGACTTGGAATTATTGCAACCGATCTTCCAGAACACGGCATAAGACCAGCGATTCCTGGAGCTCAGAGTCCTCAAAGCCTCTTTCAGCAAAAACCCCATTTCGTTTCTCGCAAAAGGGGTTCCTAAACCGCGCAAAAGTTATCCTTTTTTCCGACGCAATGGAGTCACACTAGCATTCACGAAGAGAAAGAGAGAGAGCAAAAAGCGCATTCCCGAGAAACTAACTACCGCGGCACGATCCTCTCCCCGCCTGTTTAGTTCTCAACCCGCCACTGCGCTTCCTCTCCGGATCCAAGTTCACGACGGTCAGTTTCCGGCACCGGCAGGCCATCCTCCGGCAGAGGAAGTTCTAGAGAGAGAAAGGGGAGGGTAGAGAGAGAGAGAGCGAGGGAGGTAGAACAAGAGCGAGAGAGTGACGGGGTGGAAGAGTCTCGAGGGGACTACACTATCCCACGAGATTCGAGCTTGTAGAGTGCTATCATTTCCATTTGTGCAGAGAAAGTGGTTGCAGAGAAGAGTGAGAGGGGCAAAGGGGAAAATGAAGGAGGAAGAGAGGGTTTGGTTGGTGAGAGTGAGATCGTGTGTTGTGTTGTGTTAATGTTCAGGTTCTGTGGAACTGTGATATGCTCTCTCTTTCTTTAGCTTCTTCTGTTCTGTTCTGCTCTCTTGTGTGTGTAGGTGTTTTTCTCTCTCTTTCTGACGACCCTTGATGAGAAAATAAATGGAAGTGAGAGAGGAAAAGGGGTTGAGAAAAAGGAGGGATTTGGGGGAATATTTACAACAGGAGCCCCTCACCTTGTCGGCTTGTGGAAGTGGAACAGAGCAATGGTCTGGTTTCAACGCTGCTACTGGTCACCATGGATAAATAAATTATTCTATCACTGTAATTACCATAATTATAGGTTATAATTTTCATAAATATTTTATACTTACATTTTTTTATTTTTTATTAAACTAATAACGTGTTTAATTTTACATTTTAGATATAATTTTTACTTGTAGGATATGATCCAAGAAATTAATAGTTATCATTTTCACATTTAAAGGGTGATTTTTTATTTCTAACATATTTCTAAACGTGTTATAAATTAGTTTATAGAGGCTGTTGAAAGTTATATGTAGTTAAATTTTAGAGAAATACTATTACCACACATGTAAAATAATCCTTTGACCATTTTTTTAATCCAAGTATCTTTTACAAAAGAAACCAATGACTTATTAATTTAAATTCTGAGATGCATTTAAGGGGTCAACTTCTCGTGTGTTTTTCATAACATGAAAATTAATTTCTTATTATATATTTAAATAATAAAATCATCTGTTAATCACGTTAGCAGTATTTATTACTTATTAAAATTTATTAAAAATCATAAAATTTTATAAATTTAATTCTTTTTTAATCAACTTCACTAATATTTTTGTAGTTTTTAATTAATTTTTAACTAAAAAAATTAAAAATTTTAATTACACATCATATAAAAATCAAATGATATCATACCAATACTATGATAACAAACCATTAATATTGTTAACACAACTGGTTTGAAGTTTATATATATATATATATTTTTATCTTATCTACGAAGTTGAATTCCGAAGTAGACATAAAATTACAACCGCAAATACTATTTTATTTTAAATACACAGATCCAACGAAAGAGAAATGAGTTAGGTGCAAGAAATACGACCAAGACACTATCTAACTTTAAAAAAAAAAGAAAAAGAATAAGTTCAAATATTATTACTGCTAAGTAAAATCTTAAAAAAAAAAAAAAAAAAGGGTGGTTTCCATAGAGTTAGTGAGTGGCCTGTTGCTATCTTGGTGACATCAGACAATGATTGCCCCCTACTTTTGAAAGAAATTACAAGAATGGCAAGCACCAACTTTTCTGGGGTTGATGGCCCCAAGTGAGGAATGAGGACACAGTAATGGAAAAAAATGATATTGGTGCGTGCTTGCTTGCTTGCATGGTAATGTTCTAATGCGAAATGAAATGAAATTGAGATTCATTTGAAGAGCAAAGGCTGGTGGATCACGATCATGAGACATCATGGGCGACTGAGGTGGGAAAATGATGTGGACTGATGCGAGATGATGTAGGATGTCTGTTGTTCAAGCCCTTAAAACTCGGAATTATTATGCATGTAACCACAGTTTTCCACATTTTCATTTTTTTCTTAGATTTAATCCCATATTCACACTCATCCCTCTTCACTTCTTTTATGTCAATGATTGTCATCTAATTTATGCATAGTACCAAAGTAGATAAATCCACACTGATTTTCGTCATCACATTTCAATTAGTTACGCATAAAATATACGCATTCACATTTCAATTTTGAAATACCCTTTTCTCTTCTTTTTCCCTTTACCAATACGTTTCGGTTTCTATCCACAAATATATTCATCAAAAGATTTTTACGTGGAATTAAAAATAAATTTTATTCTGAATTATCAAAATTAAACAAAAAAAAAAGTTGCATGAATTTACGTTTCTCATCCATATATAAAAATATTTTCATTAAAATACATCGCCAATACGCGCACGTGTGTTGAATTTTCATCCTTGAGAGGACGCTATTTAATTAGTCTCTTTGACTATCTTAATGACTTTTAGGAATTCAGTTCATTAACTCCTGAGTAAAAGAAGAGTTTCCCGGGAGTTATCAAATATCAAAGGATGCTATTTAACTAAATATCTTGAATTGAATTCAAGTTCATGAGAATGCAGGTTGTGTTGGAATTTTACAATAATATTTTCGTCAATCAATTTAATCAAATATCTAATATGACATTTGAATAACAATGGTTTTAAAAAAAATATTGTAATGATATACATATAAGACTGTAGAGTTATATTCGAAACTAATAATTATAGTACTGTTTCATCAATCCCAATAAATTATTCTGAGTAATGGAAAAGTGTATGATATGTAGGTACGTACACAGTAATAGATTTAAATTATTTTAAGTTAGCTACTGCAAATATTTTCATAAATTTAACTTCTCCTGTGAGGTTGTGTTTGATAATTAGAATAAAAATAGAGCGGAGTTGAGAGAAATAATAGAAAAAAAATTAGATAAAAAAATAAAATGAATTTTAGATTGTTTGATAAAAAATAAAAGAAAAATAATTAGTTATAACTTTCACAATTTTGAATAAAATTAATGTAATTTTCTTTTTTAATGTGTTTTTAAACTAATACATTCAATTGGGTCAATCCAATTTTAATAACATTGGGTGAATATTAATTTTAGTAAAATATAATTCAAACAATGTGTAGATACTCTATTTCGTTCAGACATATGTTCGGTCCTCAGCAAGATGGTTAAGGTAGTCGGGTATAGAAAAAGAAGGAAATGGAAGATCAAAGAGAAAAGGATCACATTGAATACCACAGCCAAAAGAGGGAAAATGTTGATACAAGAACTTAGAGGAAGCCAAGAAAGGAATTTGAACATTACATTCTGTAAATTCCTGAAAATGATGACAGTAATCACGTCAAGAAAATCCTAGGAACACTATTGGTCAAAGAGAGCAATGTATATTACTCCTAAAAACTGAATAAAACTTCTCAGAATAGATCAAGGTTTGGTTATCCAGTGAGATAAAATATGTTAGCTTTAATAGGAAAGACAGAAGAGACGTTGTAGGGGATTTCAGACTAATTATCCTTGACAGAAAAGGGAAAGAGAGAGCAATGGAATAGGTTAAGATTCAGCCAGTCTGTCCTGCGTCAAGCCTCAACAAAAAGAATGGACGCAGGTGTGTCAGCTGATCAGGATTGTCACTCCGCCGCATGACAAAGAGCTCCATCGTAAGGTCAACCCAGAAGAAAATGAGTAGTTATTGTCACATTAAAGACAGAAGAAGGAAGTAAACTCCTGAGGACATAGCGTTATTAAATATGTAGGTGGAAAGGACCCCTGCTAAGATCTCTGCTAAGATCGGAGTAATGTCACCTATAAAAGGCGCAAGAGAGTTCAAGTGAGGGGACTCCAGAGGGACGTAAAGGCATCATTGACAAAGGAGAACCAGCAAACCCTAAGTCATCCCTAAAAGATCGAAGAATATTATCTCTGGATACCAGGTTGGTCAAATAATTTAAATTCGCGTTCATGTTCACCGAATGTTAGCGTACTACCAAGCATGCAACAAAAGGTTTCTTAGTTGTAAGCATCCATTTGGCTAGGGAACAGATGTAGCCCGCTGTATCAACGTAGGTCAACATGTTAGACGGTTTCTAATTAATGTCTAGGTTAAGAAACTTCGATTTCTGTTAAACCCGCTTAAGTCATAGCATGAAGAACTACGTGAACTTTGATTTCTCTATATTTTGAAATACGTAGGAGCAATGGTCGACTATTGTCAAGTTATGTACATTGATTTCTTTCACTCACGCATATGTAATTTTATGTAAATATGTTCACATATTGCACGCAAAGAGTATGATATAAAAATCCATTCACACCATGCATCTAATGGGGTAACTACTCGCTGAAGTAAACGCATTGGAGATTTTATATCTCTGTTACATAACCGATTCCCGAACTCAAACTTTGGTTTCCTGATTTGCCTTATCTTGCAATATGGTTTTCCAGTGTTCCCAATAAAACACAAGTGACGACTCCTCCCTTTTTGTTTTTGCCTTCTTTTAATAGAGACGTGAACAAAATTGATTATTTTTACCCATTCGCCAGACCCGTCGTAATCCTGGTTATGACATAGTGAATATATATGATTAGAATTACAAATGAGAATATACTTTTCTTAATGTAAAGACAAGAAAAGAAAACATACAACCACAATGAAGAAGGAAGATATGTGAATCACAAAGTAATGAACACATTGATGATAAAGGAGAACAAAAATGTTAGGAAGATGATGCATACCTAGAAAGACGCAACCAAGAGGACAAAGTGAAAGAAGCTATCTTGCATTTGAAAGTCCTGTGATGAAGGGTAGACTCCAAAAAGAACCAAGAGAATGTACATCCAAAAGATTAGTCGTGCTACACGGAGGAGAAGAAGAGGCACATAATGAACGTATTGTGTACCATGTGTCCAACTACCTTCAAGGAAATGTATAAAGTTGGAGGATGTAGTTTCATAGTGTTTTAAATTCATTTCAGGTCCTGAGCCAAAGCCCTTATCGGTAGTATTTTCTGTTAGTAGTTAGATTTCCTTATTTTGGTAGTTATAACGGTCTCACTCTAACTAATAGTTGTCGTGCGCATGTCTTTGGTCCTGAAGTACGTTTTTGTTTTTTGTCAGTTAATTAGGAAACATGATTAGGATATAATCAAAGGTATAAAAACCCTCCACGTAATTAGGATCGAACAACTTTTGAATAAAATTGAGTTTGCACCTAATCATTGTCGAAAATGTTCTCTCTACTCTTATCTTGCACAAAAAATCAACTCTTATCAAACTTTCACGATGTTTGTGTCAAATCTCTACGGTGTCTTATATAATTTATAGGAATTAGTGATGAACCATTTCGATTATCAATTCACTTTCTATTTTTTTCCTTAATTCTATGTTTATCATTTTTTCCACTGTTAATTATCAATTTTGCTTGACCAAAATTTGACTGTGGATCTTAGGGTTGCACTCTAATACTAAGAATGTGTCACAAGATGAGACAAAGAAAAATGACGTCCATGATAAATGTGAATAAAGATGTTAACATATACAGAATTTAAAGAATGAGTAGAAATGACAACAAATGGAGGAATGAAAATTTCAAAATTACTAATATGAGAAGAAGGTTTCAAAAATTGAGGAAAAAATATTAAACTTTTCATATCAATTATATAAAAAAATTAACGTAGAAAATACTATTTTAATTAATATTTAAAATAATCAATCTAAAAAGTGAATAATTTATATATTAATTATATTAATAATCAATATAAAATGTATTGGTAGAAATTTCACAAATTAAAAAAAGAAATCAATATTTTACATTAATTTCTATATAATTGGTGTAGAGAATACTTTACGGATATATTAAGGTAAGAGTTGATGTAAAAAATATTTTTTAAATTGACTATTAAACAATTAATCTATAGTATTTATCTAAATATTATTAAATTGTCATCCCTCACCATCTCACATTTAGTGGAGTGAATTTAAATTGCTTATGTTAAAAGCTTTATTAGTTCTCATGTATAAGAGACAAAGTGATTTAAAACTAAACTTCGATGGATAAAATTAAATATATCTTTAAAATGGGAATGAAAAATATACAATGAGCATATATCATTAAAAGGGGAATGAAAAATATATCAATGTAATTCATAAATAATGATGTTCTTTTCCATCTTTTTATATAAGAAATAAATAAAGTAGTTAAATTAGTTAATTTTAATTAAAATATTATAATTTTACATTTTACTTTATAAATATTTATAAAATTAAATAATTTAAATAATAATTATATTTGATAATATTACACAATTTAGAAGATTACTTTTTTTATCAATAGATGTGACTTATATTTTTACTAGACTAATAGATACATCTACTTATAGGGAGAGTGAGTGAGTTTTATTTTAATAGATTTTACAATAAATTAAAAATATAAAAATAAATTAACTATAATATATTTAAAGATGAGTTAATATTTCTTATTATTGGGACTAAATAAATACACTAATTTATTTCTTATATAAATGAACAAGATGGGTACTAAATTTCATAACACGAGGTAAAATATTTTTGACTCAAATAACATGAGATAAAATTTCAAAATTTTAAAAGTACATAGCGTTTATAAGAAAAATAAAAGCTTAATAAAAAAAATAAGACAAATAAAAGAAATAAAACATAATATACTCTCTCTGGATATTTATATATAAATAAATTAACTTACACGGTTATAAATTATATAAAATCTCACCTCATTAATAATTTTATATAGAAGATAAGTTTTATCGCCTTAATATAAACTTAAACAACTATAAGAATAAATAAAAAAATATTATATCAATTATGATGAATATTAGTGATATATTAATATAAACTTTTATAGATATAACTTGTATGATAAGAACTTTTAATCTAGCAATATGTTTTTTTAAGAAGAAATAAATTATTATAGAAATAAATTTTGGTAATGTTAATAACTTCTCTGTATATATTAAATTAATAATGATTATATACACACACTAAATTTTAGATAAATCAAACATTATGAAATCCTGCAGTTTTTGTGTGTGGAAATGTTGCAGTTAATATTTATTTATATTTTAAAAATATACTACACGTTAAATCAAGTTTATTTAATATAATATTAAATAAATTTAATTTTTATAAAAAAATTTAAACTTAGTTTATTCAATAATATTTTTTAATTTAACCAATAAATTAATAAAATTTAATATACATAAAAAGTTAGTTATTGAAAAAAATAACTTTACTAACTTCATCAACTTCACCTAAAAAAAAGCCTTGTCTCTCTCACCAAATATATCTTATAGATATGGTGGAAAGAAATCAAGAGAAAGAAAATTTTAAAATCTACATTGATTTTTTTTAAATTGTATTTCTATAAATCAATCTCTATCTCGATTTTCTTTGCATTTTTTAGTTAAACAAAAAAAATTCCTTATCCACTTTCTTTCGTCTCTAGTTTGTTTTCTCTCATTCAAACATCTTACTGCCATAATTGTTCAAAATCTATCAAGATATATATATAACATGGATATGCTTTCTTTCTTCTCTCACTAAAGGGAAATATTCTTCATGCTTATCGAAATGTCTTCTATCAAACGGGGTCCTGCCATGTATCTTGTTTCCATTACCATCGAAACGTTTGGTTCCAACCAACAAGAAAAAAATAATATTCTCTTGCATTTTTTTACATATATATATATATATAAAGTGGGTAGTTGTGCTTTCTTCTTTCGAAAGGACAAAATGCTATTCTATAAAACATGTGTGTATTGATCAGGCTGCAATCGAGTATATGCATGATGCACCTATGAACCTAACCTGTTCATCAAATATTCATAGCTTAGGATAGCATGAGGGCATTCAAACTATTATAGTATATGTTAATGGGCTACTTTTTCTTCTCTAAATTTAATTTATTTTCTTGGTTTTTTATGTCTTTATAGAACAGAACAAAATCACATTTTTAATCAAATCCTAGAAAATTGAAGCTAAAATGCCCCATGATTTTTCACCTTTTTATAATTCGGCTTCTGTGTTCTATTCTTTTTCTGGCCTTGTGAATTTTTTTATTTGGTGTTGTATGCCTCTGGTTGGCTAATACTCCAGTCATTGTCCCCACCTTTATTAGTAAATTAATACATAAAGTATCTTTTGTTAAGTTTAATTAACTTCCATCGGTTGTCGTGCATCTTGTGATGCATTGATTCATTTTATATATAGTATATTCATTTATCGTTTACAACCACCACGAATTATGAAGCTTATACTGTAATTATATACAATTGGTAACCTAAAATTATGTGCTCTGTATAGGGAGAGGTGAGGTTCTCATGAATCATGATTCCAAAAAAATGATTAAGCCCTCCCTTTAATCTAAGATGCCAACAAGAGTGTTCAATATTCAATTTTGGCCCTCAATCTAATATGGTCTTACACATTTTGTATTTTGTATTGAATATAACTCGTTTTTCAATTAAAAATAAATTTTATTGATTGAATCTAACTCAATGGATTAAATAAGATATGTAAATATTATAATTTTTTATATTATCTTTAATTTTTATAGATATATTTTTTTATTAATGTCTCAAATCTTGGTGTGTATTTAATAAAATTAGGGAATATATTATTTAAAAGCTGAAAAATTAAGTTGAGAATTGGAAATTAAAAGTTAATAATTTAGTTAATTAAATTAAAATATTTAGTAAATTTAGTTAATTGACTAATTAACAAGTATAAAATAACATATTTAATTACTTAATCATGAGTTGAAATTTGGTAATTGTATACATTTTAAAATAACTGTCACTTTTTATATTTTAAATTATTCAATAATTTATTATCTTACAATTTAAGATAACAAACCTTTTAATTTTATTTTCATTTAAAACATTTTATTCAATAAAAGTTTTACTTACTTTATGATAGGCCCGAACATGCAAACTCGTGGCAGTTTTTTTGTGGCTTCTTCTATCAACTATATCTTCCCACAGACTTTGTGATAATATCTTTGTCATTTTTTACATTAAAATTAAGTAAATCATTCACCTATATTTTAAATTTTAAGTAAAACAGTTAATAATGCATATCTTTGTTTTTATCTAATACATTAAAATTTTCAATTTTGATAAACTTAATTCTATCTTACGTAACTTAATCTTAATAAACTCATATATTATCTAAATTATTTAAAATTTAATAATAAATTATGGTTTAAGAAAATAATCCCATCAAAATTTAGAATGGAATAAAAGCCAAGTATAAGTAATCGTAGTCCATTCAATAGACAACGAGAGCATGATTGTGGATGATTGGTACGTCACTCAGTCACTGCTCTGTCTTTCATATTTTGTTTGACAAATAACAAACAACAACAAAAAAGAGGTATAAACTTATTTTTCAGTGAACATAAATATTAATTTTCGATAGAGAATTAAAGACTATTAAAATTTATTCAAGAAATAAATTTCTTTTGATTGTTTTTTTTTAATATATATATATACATATAAATTTAAAAACAAATAATTGTGATATTTGTTCATAGACGATGAATCTTGGACGACAAAATAACATGGCTACTATTAAAAAAAAAAGGGTATAAAATGGAGCACTAGTTGGAGACACCAGGACACATGAGTGTGCGTTTCTTTATGTGGTTTCTGGCTCGTTAACTTTTATTATTTCACCTAACAGTAGGGTATAGTAATTTTTGTGGGGAAACGGGTAAAAAGATTCCTATTCTTATGTCTGCCCTCTGAGCTTTGAAAATGATATTCAATCTTTTTTTGCCCCTCTAACGTTGACTGCCCTTCCACTTTGCTGCTATCTCTTCTGCCAATGCCTGTTTTTAAACTCATGGAGTAAGTTTTACTCAAACAACTATAAACTAATAATTCCATCTCAACCAAATAATCATAGTCTCAGAAATATACAAAAGAAAAGAATGACAAGGGAGCTAGGTTATTATCATATATGCATGTGTAAATGTGTAATATATATACAACTAGAAAATTCTTTAAAGAACATTTAGTAGTGATAATTATTTGGGTGTCAATAAATTACACTGTTAGTAAATTAAAATGATTATTCTAAAAGTTAATAATCATGTCTTTTCATACATGAAAACCTGTAATTAAATGTTAGTGTAATTTTCTTTTACACTGGACTTTTTCTAGTTAATGCTTGTAACTAATTGGTGCACATTTTAAATAGAAAACAAATATCAAACAGAAACAGCCAGATGAAAAAGAAAAAGAAACAAAGAGAAAAGTGGGAGTGACTTTCCTAAAGTTTATCCTTACCAAAACATTGGACCAGACGACGCAACTTTGTCCATATCTTTATGTAGTTTACCAGAGCAAATAATGATCTTATATATAATAAATGTCATGCATTTTTAAATTAAAATGTAATTCATACCCAAAAAAAATGTGTGCAAATTTTTTTTTACACGATTAATAAATTAAAGATAAATTTTGATATAATTCTTAAAAAAATAATTATTAAAATCAACACATTTATTACATATGATGATTTATAAATGAAAGTCAGTATTTACACTGGGAATGCATATATTTTTCATCTTCATTGTAATAAATTTTACAATAATTTATATTTTTTATTTTGACTTTTTATATAGTTATTTTTATGACTTTATATTATATTATGTATCTTATACATATTTCTTTTCCTCTCCTTTATGGATATTTATTGTAAAATTTTTTTGATGTATGCAAATATTACTCTTTAAATTATTGTCTGTTTGGATTAATTTACGTAAAGAAATAATTTCTTTAACAACTTTTTGATATTTTTTCAAAGAGCAGTTCTTATGAAAAAATTCAAACACTCACTCACTCAATTTTTTTCCCTTAAATATGCCTTTAGTCAAGATAAATCTGACTTCAATCTTTTTAATTTTTTTATTGATTTTATTTTTCATATCATATTTTTTTTTGTGTGGGATCATATAATTATTTTTATTACTGAGTAATGAGGTGATGACATATATTTAAATACATGTCATGCTAGCATTTATTTTAAAGTGACTAATAATGTAATGTGTTGAAATGCATGTTATATTATCAGCAAGCGATGACAGTGATATTTTTTAAAATTAAAATTTTATAAGAATCAAAATTAATAATTATTTTTTAAAACTAAAATCATATTTAAAGACATTAAATACATATATATATATATATTTTAAAAAAAGTAGTCCTATGATTGGCGACAAGGCTATTATGTGTTTTAGGGCACAAAAAGTAAAAAGATATTTATGAGGGAAAAAATATCTATACTTTATGAATCAACAAGTTATAGGTGCAAAATGTTTATCAATTTGATTGATAATTGACTTTTCTCAAAAAATTTAGTTGATTATTTTTAATAAAATCTCTTCATAATTATATTTTTTCACCAATAAAATTAAAACTTAAAACTTTATTTAAGAAGTTCCAAACCTAATAACTCTGGAACGATGAGAATATTAGTAATTATGAATGAGCTATTGGTTATGCAGTAGATGAATGTAATTCTAGTACGGTTTTAAAAAGAAGTGAAGAAAATTAAAAAGCTATTTGGTCTCAGTATGGTTATAAACCTACTATTATCACGTCAGAAACCTAGGAAAATGAAAAAGTCGAGTTAGCTGATTTACATGGTTCTTAATCTCCTTTAACTTCATAATAAGTGTTAATTAATGTAGGGTATTAAGGAATCAGGGGACAAGCAACCCTAAGAAATTGTAGAGCAATAGGCTTTGCCCAAGGTAATGTGTACCCATTCCATTCCATAAAAAGGTGGGAAATGGGAATATACATTTGGTCTTCGTTTTTGAATTTGGCACAGATGATGTAGCAATCAATTAGCAAATACCCAGCAAAGAGAGACTTTTGAGTTTTGACTTGTTTTGGCGCTACAAATATTAGTATGTCAAAACACTATGCCCTTTCGTGTTGTCATAAGGATAAGGTCCTTGTTAATTAACAAACTAATTCTCTTCTGCACCCTTTCAAAAGCATGTGTGACTATACACACATTAATTAAAACGTTTGATCCGTTTGGTCATTTTCTTGTAAAGTAGAAAAGGATAGCACAGGCCCTTTCTCCGTATTTCAGGCAAAGCTACATTCAAGAAAATGCCGTTTTCTGTTTCTTTTTTGGACGCATAGTTCATTTATAAAACGAATCAGATTCATCAAATTAGCATCACAATGCCCTCGAGCCAGTTAATTAATCTAAATAAATATACATTAACTAAAACTTCTAATAATTGATGCTAAAACTAACACCTTTTCTAATAAATTTTTTATTCAATTTTTTTAGTATATATAATAAATTATGATTGAATTATAGTATAAAATTTTAATGTGAGATACATACTACTATTTACTTTAATTTTGTTTCCTTGATAAACTCCTAGCTAGTCCATCGGATCTGGATATGATTGTATATGAAGTACAAAAAATCGAGCAAAAATCATCAAGAATCCGAGATAATGGCTGAAGGGACATAGAAAAGGCATAAGGGAAAGGGTCCAAGGCAAAGCAAATGGGGCAGTGTCCCTGCGAGGTTACCCATAAGTCAAAAATTCTTCCAATTGTATATAGATTGAGAAGGAAGGGAAAGGGTAAAGAAAGACAAAAAGAGACAAAAAGATCTTTGGGTAGGATTTTGCAAGGATTATTATTCCCACCAAGGGGGTGAAGGGTGTGGAAAATGGGGGATATGGGGAAGGCTTTTTATTGTGGGTGGGTTTGTGTGATCCACTCCACCATACAAAATACAAAAGCCCTCTCAAATGATTTTAGTGAGAATGATGATTCTATGGAAAGGGCACAAGAAAGGTCACTATGCCAAAGGAAAGGGATAAGCTACAAATTGTGACAAATAAGCATGAGAATCTTGACTATGCCTTATTGCCAACTGCCAATTACAACGTGCAAATGACTCAATTTCCTTATATGTCCGTCCATCTTCTCCTTTCACACTGTTTACTAAAAATTTTTATATTTTAAATCTTTTTACTTTTTTCTTAACACTTATGTCATGCTTCTTCTACAAATCCTGTTTAAACTAAATAGAACTATTATGACAACAAAACGAGTTTTTTTTTTTAACTTTATACAAATACTATAAATTAAAAAAAATTGTGTTATCACATTATTATTTTGTATTAAATAGTATATAAATATTTATGCTCACTAAATATTTTTAAAATAATAATACGTTAACTTGTAAATTATTTAGTTTCGAAATTTGCATATAAAGTTGTAGTTAAATATTTATCTATTGTCTACCGCGATAGGTAATGACACTACCTGACTAACATTTACTAAGCTTATTTTAATAAATTTTATGGTCAAAATTATGAAAATAAATTAAAAGTTATAAAATAATCATACATATTTTTTATAAATTAACTTAATGTTGATTTGAGTAAATTTTTTTATAGGAAAAGAAAATAAAAAAGAAAAATGAAATAAATTTTTCCATAAGATAAAATTAACTTGTGTATAAGCTAATTTATAGAAACTTTTTTCTTTTTTAAAAAACTAATATGAAAAAATTTCTAAAAATGAATTATACATAAGTTAATTTTAGCTTATTGATAATTTTTTTTTAAAATTTGTCTTTCCTATACATACTTTTGAAATTAGATTCTTGATCAAACATTTTAATTTTCAGCTTAAATATTGTATTATAGGATAAGCCCAAACCGAATGTTTTGCTGATTCATTTTTGTAGTACGTTGTAAAAATATCGTCCCAAAACATGTTGTCGATGCAAATTCTTCCCTCAAATTTCTTATTTAAATTTTCTATTTTAATTAATTAACCAATGAGATGAAGAGACAAATTTGTAGCTTTAGTCGACATTCATCAAATGTTCCAAACATAAACATGTATAGAGCCATGATTGGGTTGGCTTCAAGTCTTACATGCAACTACCAACAAAATTATAGTGCAGAAAGAGAAGATTAAAAGGAAGAGCTAGGAAAAGGGAAGTTGGTTATGAACATTGTTTTTCTTTCTCTTAACATACGTAATCAAGAAAATACCCTTGGCATGGACAGTCTTCATGATACATGATGCAAATTAAATGATTGCTTTTGTTTTTGATAGATCGTTAAAGGATTAAAGGCTGTAAATATAAGAACAAATAAAGAAATATCATTATTGGGAAATTTTTGCCGAATGCAAATGTGGACGTTAGAAAACAGAAATAGCTAGCAATATGAAAATGTCTTTGTGAAAGCTCTCCTTGGCATCATGTTGGTGTCTTGCTCTTACAACAACATCATGAGCCTCAATTACACCTTGAATTTATCTCTTTTAATTTCCATCAGACAAGTAGATAATTAGTTATATTAACAAGAGTACCATAGAAAGAAAAAGAATAAAAAAAATAAGAAACTCGTTTTTTCAGTTACTTTTATAAGCTACAGTAATTACATGTGTACATTACAGATTTGCACATCGAGGTACGTAGCCTTTAGGATTTTTTGAAACCTTGAAGTGTTAGTAAATATATGTGTACATCACTTACTCCTTTTTATTCGTTTTAAAATTTGTATTTTAAAATTAAAAATTTGTAAGTACCCCCGAAAGAAATCTTAAAGTGTCAATAAGATTTGAGTTATACTGCGAATTATATCAATTTAGTTGAATGTCCTATAATTTTTTCAAAAATATAATTTTTATAAATAATTATATGATAATAATAAAATTTCTTGTCATAATGGATAATATTTTGTAAAACATGATATTATCTTTATCACAACTTAAATTACGATGAAGACGACAAAAACTATTTGTTTTGGAATCCGCATTCTTTCTAGGAAAGGAACGAGGAGTATGGAATCGTCACTGACATTTTTATGGAAAATGCCAGAAAATCTTGGAAGGGCTAAGATTGGTCCTTGAAATCAGAGTTCAGGTTCGAGAGTCCATTACGCGTAGGGAAAGTATTAACACCCTACAACATCCATCTTAAGACGATTACCTTAATTAGACACGTGACACGGGCTATGACTTCTAAACTATGATTTTTACCTTTCAGACGTAGACAGAAATTGACATATTTACAAAAGAGGAAAGACGTATTTTTGGTTTTATCAACTTGACAAGAGTCATTTCTTACTCCTACTTATTTTCTGGTGTAATGGAGAAGTCAAAGTTTACGTAGTTCTGATTTGAGGCTGGGAACGTGATTGGGAAAGGGCGGACTGTCCATAGGCGTCCAAAGAATTAGAAGGGATGTGGACTATCCATTGGTGTCCAGAGATGGTTGGAGGAAAAGTGGACTATCCATAAGCGTCCAAAAAGTTGGAAGGGATGTATTGTTGTGGACTGATCCATCGATCGGGTGTAACTTAACTAGGTTGGTCTACTTGGGCGACTAGGGGTCACTTGGCCGAAGTGTTTGTGGAAGACTTGGCCGAGAGGCCGAGGAGTTTGGCTGAGAGGTTGAGAGGTTGAGATGTTTGACCGAGAGGCCCGGAGAGGTTGGATTCAAAGTCATCTGGTCGAGTCGATAACTTAACAAAATTGGCTGACAATGATCAATCGGCAAACTGGGTGGCTTATCAACACGGTGTCGATAGAAGGAAAAAGGTTAGAGGTCGGCCACTCGACTAGGTCATTTGGCCGGCCATCCATTACAACTTTATAGTAAAAAGGAAGGACTACATGTCGGTCCTCCCTAGCAATAATCAGGGAATTCACATGGCAGATGACAGGATGTCAACGAGCTATATCTTATGTGATGTAGTGGGATAACCGAAATCCTACCTGGATGTGAGGTTTTTCGTTGATAGGGACTCTTTCTTTCGTTCTAATGTTTTTCAGAGCGTCGTATCCCTCCTTCTTGTACTCTACTATCAACGCTTCTTGCTCATGAAGAATTTGAGCAGCGTTTCTCCTCCTCCTCTTCCTCCTCCCCCCCTAAAAAAAAAGCCCAATTGGTGTTTTCTTTTCTTCCTTTTATCGACTGAATCCCTTCTCCCCCAAATCTTCAGGGAAGATTCTTTCATTAATAAGGTGGCTCATCCTAGAGCCTTTTTTGTTAAATGCGATGATGACCTTACAAGTCCCTTCTTTTGGTTGTCACCACCCAAAAGTGTTTTTACAGCTCTGCTCTTATACAACGTGTCAAGGCAGAGACAACCTTTCCTGTAAAGTAGGGGGTGCCTAGCGGCTATCAACAGTTGTTGCCTGCTCGAGGTTGCATGGGAAAGGGAGCGAAGTTGCTCCTTCAGCATGCTTTCCTTTTTCGCTCCTTTTCTCCTTTCTTTTTTTTTATTATTAGGAAGAGGGGAGACAAAATCGGGTGTCAACAATTTTTTATTAACAAACAACAAAATCTTTTTATTATAAAGAAGAACCAAAAATACTAAGAATAGGATAGAAATGGACTTGATGACCATAAAACAAAAACATAGTTCCTCATTATATTAATGTATATTGCTATAAAGTATAAAAATAAAGACACATACATCTTCCAAATTCATTGCAAATCGAACAAATAAAACTAAGTCGCCTAGTAACAATGGAAATGTTATAACTTGGTATTCTTTCCTGTAGAAACCATAATAAATGTTGATACTCCTAAAGACATTACTTTTAATAGTGTTTAGAATACTTGAATTATGCTTAGACCATATATCAATAGACTTATTATTTGAGCTCAACACTTAAAACATGAAGTTTCAATATTAGTACTCATGAGAAAATATTGGAAACACTGTAGCAAGTACGAGGAACATTGAATGTGTTTAGGGCAATATAAATGCTAAAAATGATATCCAATAGAAAGAGATGTCTCCATTCTCGAAAATCCTAAATTTCTAGGTCATTCATTGTAGATTCAAGCCTTAAGAGAGAATCCTCGGAGATTCAATGCAATCTTTCACGTCCATTATCATAATTTTCTCTATTGCTTTATTTTTATTCATGTTTTGCTAGATTTCCTTAGGTTAGAGATAGATAAACTCTATAAAAAGCCCTTATAATTGAACCTTGTTTTCTTCAATGCAAATATTATTCATGAAAATATGTGATATTCTCTATTTTTAATGCTTCTTGCTGATTAGCTATAAGTGGAATAATGTTGAAGTTGTGCTTATAATTAGAAAGTTTGTAATTATAATTGTATTTGAGCTAGATTACCTTGTATTGAGATAAGTCTAAAGATAAAACTGAGTGATACACATGTTCTTGTGAAATTTTGAGATTGAGTTAATCTTTATGGGTATAAGAGATTAGAGAATCGAGGTTATTTGACAGGGTCTTTGAGCTAATGAATTGAACCTATCTTAATTTAATAAGTTTAAACTTCAATATTTATAAATGAGCTTGCGTTGAATTGGATAAAATTATAGAACGAGGACTATGGAAGAATTTAAACCAAACCTTATTCGTTCCCCATATTAAAAAGTCAAAAGTCACAAAAAGTAGATATTCAATTGTTTATTAGACCTTTAGCCATTTTATTGTCTCTGGTTATTATTGACTATCTCATTATCTTGCATGTTCAAATAGTAAAAAAAAAATTATAACCAAACATAGCAATAGTTTAAACTAGAATGATACATGTACTTAGTACTTTATTACTTGTACGACTAATGCACTTGTCATGATTGAGTCTATCAATAGTTATTGGAGTAGTCTTTTGCATTAGAGATCATTGGTGAGAAAATCGTAACTTAGAATTAAGAGTGACTAAATTATTGTCGTTAAATATATAAGTAATTGATTAAACTCTTTAATTTTATGGATATTTCTATAATAAAATTTAAACTTAAAATATTATTAATTAATATTAATTGATTGATATTTTTTATTAGTTTTAATGAATTAATTATTTGTTTCTTATAAAATAGATAAAAGACAATATTATTCTATTTACTCTATTTACTTTAATTTTTAATAAAATATCTTATCTTTAAATAAAATAATAAAGTTTCAGAATTAATTTTAAAAACATATAAAATTATAATTACTTGAGATGTATTTGTCAAAAAAAATTAAATTTTATATAAAATAATATAACCACGACTTTTTATATGATTTTATATTTATTAGCTAATTTTATAATAATAATAATTTAAAAATTGTATTTAAAATAACTTTTAATTAATTGAATGTATGAAAGCATTAACACTAACATTACATAAAAATTAAACTAAGAATATCTATAGTGAACATATTTAGTAACATATTAGCTTAGTTCTTTTACAATTCCAATATTGGAGGCCATTTACCGTACCCTACGAATATAACGAGTTTCTATTTGTAATGATAATATCGAAGATAATACAAGTTGGAAAGGATATTTTACAGGTCATTTTAAGTTGACATATGGAATGAATTTAGAAGATAAAAATGAGGTTGGAGATAAGCACGAAGTTGATGGTACAACTACAATTAGACGTCTGTGTATGCCTTACTTGTGATTTGGGACACTGCCCAAAAGAAACGGATAAGGCAGAGCACATGCATATGGTGACTTAATACGGGAAATAAGTGCACTATATGCTCTGACACGACAATTGAATTTCCCACTTGCTTAATTTCTGTGGTAAGTATTCCTTCCTCTTTTGTACATTCACAGTTTCTTTTAAATGTGCCAATAAAGTGGGAGCATTTTGCATCTTGCATCTTCTATCTTCCTTTGTGCACCTACAACTGTAGTCCTGCTCCAGATACCACCTGAATAAAATTCTAAAAAGTTTTTTTTTATGTTCTTCCACGGTTTCATCCATATTTCTTCTGGAGAGAACATTGGTGGGGCAAGAAACCATGTTTGAAAACCACTCATATAGGTAACTAGTTAACCCCCCAAAAAAATAAGGAAAACGTTTGAGACTTTGATGTTACGAGTATCAAGGTTACCTCACCCCTATCTACCTCTAGGTTGACCTTCACATGCTTAATTAAGACTTTGTCAGTTTTGGTATATTTAACAAATATTATTTTGATGAGAAAATACTTTATATTTGTAAGTGTGTATAGAATTTTAAATTTGTACTTTTTAATTTATGCTAGACTATATTTAATTATATATACTTTTTTTTTGCCTTTTAAACTTTATTTATATTTTATCTTGAAGCTAAAAGAATATAATGCATTCTCTCAATTTTAGATTGAGTTGTATACATTTGATTTGTAATTATAAGAGTATGTTTAAGTAAAGTTATTTATAAGTATTTATAAAATAAAAAAAAGTTTCGTTATAAATTAATTTATAAAAATTATCTCACATTAGTTTTTTTAAAATCTAATTTTTAAATTATACAAAAGTTAATTTTAATCTATAAAAAAATTTATTTATTTTTTATTTCTCTAAATATTCGGAGAAATATCACTATATATCGATTCTCAAAATTTATCTCAAAATTTTTTATCTCTAAATATTTTTTATTTTTTATCTCTAAATTTAACTATTAAAAAAAAGATCTATTCTCACAAGAGAACTTTCACGATTCAAATCACCACCAAATAATTTGGTTTAAATCTCCTTCAAATCTTTAAAACAAGAAAAACACACTTTTTGAATGCTATAGTAATATATAATCTTTAGATCCTGGATCTTCTAAAGGTTTGTTGCGACCTAACCAAAACTCAATTTTGATTATATAATTTATTTTAGTATATAGAAGTGCCGTAGGTATTGTGCGTACAAATATAATTTTCTGACTACATAAGTGACGAAAAAGCCACTGCAAGAATGATTGGAAATTCTTGCGTACAGGAACCCGATGGGGGTTGAGTCGTATAAAGAACTAAGAGACTCGAAAATAGAGTTGAAAATTGAAAAAGTCCAACTCACAAAATCATGGGGTGCTACTATAACGGTTTAAATTCTTAACGTTTAATTTACACTTGCATTAACATCCGTAAAAAGTAAAGACAACATAAATTAAAGAAAGCATTGGTGTGAAGAAAACAACATATGCCCTTGATTTGAGTCCTTGCCACTCCTCGGACGTTGATGCCATACTTTTTCTTAAAAAAAACAAAAATAAAGATCTTCGTACATCTATGTAATCCATAAATTAAGATGACAAATATTTGATGATTTCATAGCAAAATCTTTGTAATGATACGGGAGCATAATTAAGGGAAAAAAAAAACTTATTAATGCAATTTTATATCGAATATCATGTAGATTTTCATCCTTATCAGTTATCACATCGGTTACATTTCAATAGGCCAATCTATATAACATGACTTCTAATTTGAAGTGTGAACATAACCCCGATTAAAATATTCAAGTGCGTAAACTATAAAGGTTGCATGCTTTAGTTTATTAGATTATTTTTCTCTCTTCTTTCGGCTTCATCATGTAGACCAACTAATATTTAAGATTCATAGTCCAAAAACTAAATGAATCGTACTTCAAAACGCAATCTACTTTTCTGTTCGAGAATCAAGCATACATCAGCGTCGTTGACAATTTTGGGACTAATTGTTGAGAGCAAGGGAAAAAAAGAAAAGGAACACTCGAGTAGATATAATCACTAACAACAAGGTAAATGTGTATAATCAGTTTTAGGGCATGCACTGCAAGCACCCCTTTACACTAAAAATGAACAGAACCATGATGGTGCATCATTGTGTTTGCAAAAGCATCAAAAGATAAAATTGCGAAAACAGCTTTTCCTTTTCTTCTTTATTTAACCTTTTGCTATTTCTCGTTTGACTTTTTTTTTATTTTTTTATTTTTTATTTATCTTGGGTCACTTGTATTTTTATGATTGGCAAGTTATGTATACATTGGTAGATAATTAATAATAATTTATAACATGTCCACAAAACAAAGTCAAGGGGAGACACCATTAGTCCCAATAGACCGGGCACTATAGAAACGATGATGAGTAAACGCATCATATCCATCATCATCCATCCATGGCCATGTACGTTGCACTTGCACACACTATATTGTGGAATTCCTTGTTTGGGGCTTCTAATTGGTTGCTATAAGACGTGTTAAAGTGGGATACGTCTTCGTGGTTCTAATGAAGCAATTGGTATATATATTGAAGAGTTAATTAAGCTATCATCTAGAAACCAAATGAGCTTTGTTCACACCTTATTGGGACTAAGTTACGTTTTAACTGTTTGAATGTTTCAGTTTGTTTTTAACTGTTTATTATTTTTAAAATGAAGAAAATATTATTTTTCATCAAATCATCAGGTGAAATGACAACAAATTATTAAGGAAGTATTGTTTACAAAGACAAAAATCACTCGTTGAAATATATTATGAAAATAAATCATATTATAATAAGTCAAAATTAATGAATTGAAATGTAAAAGATAATATATTAAAATTAAATTATAACAACATAATTAAATTATATATTTTAAAAGTTATTAAATAAAAAATAAATTATTTAATTAAAAAATAAAAACAATATTAAGACTAATAAAAAAAATTTCAAAAAAAATACAATATCAAAAATAAATTATTAAATTAAAAATTAAAAATAATAAAATCACTCTTCATAATATATTAAAAAATAATTTATAAAAATAAATTATATGTAATTAACTTCTATAAAATAATAAATATTTTACTTAATTGAATTACATGGCTAAAAATAATGTAATAGTTTTTATTTAAAATATTATTCATTACTTTAATTATTTTAATTAATATTATATATTTTGTTAATCATAATAGTACTAAACTAACTATACTAAATGAGAAAGACTAAAAAAAAATATCAAGTAAATATGAGAAATTTAAAAAGAACAATGCAAAGATTAAATAAGATAAAATCATATTTACAAAGTTTAAAACATTTTAAACTTTTAATTTATTAATATCACGATTCACTTTTCAATTAATTAAGAATATTTGAACTAAAAAATTAAGAACATACTATTAATTGCTCACGTTAGAGACAATTTATTTTAAAATACTCTATTTTTTCGGTGAGAATTCATTTATTTGATTGAGGGAACATGCTTCATAAATTATACACGATAAAAGTCATACAGTGAAATATTACTGACAAGTGGGCTTCGGCCTTTTTATTCAACAACAAAGTATCAGTAACAACTTACAATTTATTTGAGTTGAATCCTACCATTTGAGTACGATTTAATCTTTCTGGGGTGAAAAAATATATTAAGTTAAAAGGTAAAGATCGATCACCTTAATTTAAATTAAAAATTTCTTAAATATAACCTATTTTAAATTAATGTAGATAGACTTTCACTTCTCCACTACTTCATATTTAATATATATAGAGAAGTCAAATCTATTTGAATACACCGTCCTTATATATAAACCTAATTATTTTATTAGTAATTTATAAGTCTCTCATATTAGCAAGTCTTATGAACATCCATTGCAAATTATTATAATTAAATCGAGTCAATATAATTTATAACAACAATAACATAACTCATGTACTAGTACCACATTCACTAGTGCAGGGCTAGAAAGCTAAATTCTAAATTTTTCAAGGATTAAAAATATCATTAACCCTTTTCTATTTTTCTTGAGAGGGCAAAGAGGGGACATTTTATTCTAAACATTTTATATTTGAGAGCTACATACTTTTTTCTATATAGTCTTCTAAATACCCAAATCATTTAGTTTCTTTATTACGTACAACTATTTTTATTTCTTTAATAGCATCTTATGCACCAGGTATATAAGTCAAGAAATATTGAACACATCATTTTGTAATGCTTCAAATACACTTTCTTAAAATATTTTCAATTATTTTAAAATTGAATATTAAATATTTCTATATTGAATCCTAATATAATAAATATATTTTCTTAATCAGCGTATCTGTTGTATTGAACAAAAAAAAAATTAATTGATTTTGCGGTTTAAGTTAAATATTTTTTTAAAAGTGACCAATGTTGTTTTTCTTTGACCACCTCAAGAACTACGATGCTTTTCAAATGGGATCACCTTTTAATTATTATAATAACATACATAATTTCTCATAAAAAAAAAATCATTCAAATAATAAAACTGCCATTATTCACGCTCTAATAAGACTTTTTTGAAGTCAAAACTCACCCTTTGAGCTTAGTGGAAGAATTTCCTAGTGATGTCTAACTAATCTCGTAATAAGACCAAGAAAAGGGGATAAAATAAAAAAAAAATTGAGATGGATAAGTATTTATCAATCACTCAAAATCCTTTACACTTACCAACTAAGATACCATTTCTCAATTGTAAATCGTATCGTGTTCATTCTTCATTCCTTCAAATGTGAGGACCCCTAATTTTGGCTTCATCTTATGGAAGCATTGGAGTTGACTTTTTTGGTTAGGCCAAAGTATCTTTTATTTTTGTTAGAATGAAAGAGACTTGAGTCTCACATTTGAAAAATATGATTTTAATATAAGATTTATAAGACTTTGGATTCTCCCACTACATTAACTAGTTTTTATAATATAATTTTTTTTATTATTTATTGGAATGAGAAAAATTAATATAAACATTAGTTAATGCAACAACATATTGAAAATTCAAATTCGAAATACTTATTAAGTTGGAATAACTTTAGGACAGGAAAAATTCCAACATTATATTAGGCAATGGGCATAGTTTTGGTTGTTTATAGGTTGGAGTTATGGGCTGTCTAAGTAATGGACCTAGAAAAGATTGAAGGACCACCACAACTTGCGTAAGGCCACAGCCCATTTTTGAAGATAGTGGTTGGGGAGAGGGGCACTATGTGTTGGTCAATGAAGTGGGCCATTCAACAACAGAGAGAATCTTCTGTACATTCTCACTGTCACAGTCACAAGAGATACACGGCCTTCAGGATTGGATTTCTCATTGAAATGTCTACATTTCTGTTTATAGAAACTTTGTTGAATAATAAATTAAGGGGATAAAAGTAGTAACTTAAGATGTAGACTCAGAAAATGTGTCACAAAAAGAATGAAACATGTGGCTATAAGAAAGCTAATAAATGCACTGATAGCTCATTCCACTCTGAAAAAAGCGTTCTTGAATTTGTTATATAGGGAAGAGTTGCTTTTTTTTTTTTATAAGAAAATTAATTTTCAAACAATTTTTTTATTACTTTCCTATTTGTCAAATTTTATTTTTCTTTAATTATTGAAAAATATTTACTAGCTAATGAAATTTAATTTAGCTGAGACGTTTCTGTTGGTAGGTTTCCTTCTTTGGTAGATGATATGGCCTGTTCATTAGGGTTTATAATATGCCTTGACTTAAGCATTGGTGTACCAAAACAATACATAATATAAGTACAGGTTGGAGTCAGCTTATTTTTTAAAACAGTCGCTTTAATTTTTTTAATTTATTGAAAAAGCTTTGTTAAAATAAGATATTTAAAAAAAAAACAGAAAAGTTGTGGCGAAACATCAAAATTTGTTGTGTCATGCAATGGGGGATTGAATCTGGAAAGAGTTTTGTGCTGTTGGATCAGAGCAAAAAGCGTGGTATGGGCTTTTGGGGTCCAAAATTAATGTGGATTTGGAAGTGTAAGGTACAGTCATGCTTGATTCCTTGTCAGCATGTGAAATTCAGATTATCATTAATGGGCTTACGTGGGCTGTGAAACTTACGCTATATCTTTTGATCTATTATTTTTATTTGTATATTCATTTTTTTAATTATCCATTTTTAATTTTTATCTATATATTAAATTTTAATAATTTTAAAAATTATTAATAATTAAATATAAACTTATATCATAAATTTGTCCAGACCTTAGTTAAATATAAGTGTTGAACCAATTCTACTAGCAACGATTGAAAAATTATTTTTCAGGAATAGAAGTTTTAGGAATTTTCTCAATAAGAGTGTTTTTAAAGATTTTTCATAACCTCTTATATATTTTAATATATCCTTTTTTTATCTTTATTTTTAAATTAAATTTTAATGTTTTTTTAAAAAGAAATCATCAATAGTTAAAAATAATCTTGTATTATAATATAAAGTGTTTCTTATAAATATAAAATATAATTTATATGTTCAAAATTATTTTTTATTATGAATTAAAAAAATTATATAATTTTTATATTCAAAAGTATTTATTATTATATATTTTAATTATATAAAATAAATATTTGTCTTATATATTGTAAAAACTAAATTACCAGGATAAAAATTGTTGGAAAGCAAACTAGTATAAAAGGAAAATTGGCAACTAGTATAAAAGTAAATTTGTTGAAAAACAACCTTATTTACAATCATCTGCGTTAGTTGCATCAAGGATGATGAACTAAAAATATAACTTAATAAAGCTTTAACAATTTTCAATGTAGTTTAGCTTTAAGGTCCAGCTCCACTCTAATAAATTGGCTTATAAAGTTAAAACTGACTAAATTTTATAAAATTTATTTAAATCATATTTCTAGTAGCTAGACATGACACTATATATAATTTATCATTTTGGAAATTGTAATTAAGACAATTTCAAAAAATACGAAGGCAAATAAGAATAAGATGACTTTTGTAAACATATGTTATGAACAAAGAAAGTGATACAATACTAATTTTAGCTTAATTTTGCAACCACTTTCTTTGAATTACAAAGGAGACATGATTAGATAAGGTTGGTTGAGTCTTTGGGCACTTATTCTCCCGAGTTTGTACATTCTTGACCGTATAAATTGCTTTCATCTTTTGATTTTCGGATAGCATTAGCAGATGACATTTTAAATTTGTCTAGAAAAGTCCAATTCTCAAGTTTTGGCATTTTCTTGGGAAGTGCTTTTAGATTGAATTCCTATGAAGTTCAAGTTTTGATAATTTTGAATATTCAACTAATTTGATCATATTTGCTCATTTTCTGTGGGTTAAAGTTCATTGGCTAGGATTTCACTTTATTCTTCCTTCTACTATTTTTTTTCAATTATATCTACTGCATGTTGGACTTTTTCCTAATAAGAATAGCTAAGCAAATTAAGTTTTTTTTTATGGCTCACTTTCCTAGTAAGAAAGCAAAGCAAATTAGGTTTCCTTTATGGTACATAGTTATTTGGTCACTTTGCCTTTTCTTTTTTGGTATAATGTAGTAATTTTAAAAACAAGCCAATTAAATTTAGAGATTTTCTGGATTTAATAAAAAAATTCTTAACTTTTTATAAAGGTAATTCATTGGTATTCTCATTTTCAAATTGGTTTATTAGTCCTGTACAATACATTATTCTCAATGAGTCCTATTAGGTCACTTTGCCTATTGCATAATGGAATCATTTTCAAAATGAGCCAAGTAGATTTAGGGATTTAATTAAAATTAGATTTTTCTCTTAAATTTTTATAAAGGTGCCTAATTCATTGTTATTCTCATTTTCAAATTGGTGTATTATTCCCGTGCATGTAATTTATTAAGCTAAATAGTTAGTTTACAGGTTGAGGTGATGTATTTATCCATGGTGTATATGTTTTTGTAATAAGACAGCCAAGGTCTTGGGTGACTTCATCATATGGGTTGAGGTGATAGCAATGCAAGTACATGGGATCATGGGTCAAAATACATAACTCTTATATTCTCGTTATTAGTAAAATATTTCTTATAAAATATATAAATAGAATTAATTTTATCATCTCTTTAAATTACTCTGATACAATTTTATGCAACATTTTGTTGACTTTTGCATATTTGTTATTCCTTTATTTCTCATTTAAATATTGATCAGACAACAAATCTTTAGATATTAAAAAATCGCCCAAGAAAAAATTATGAAGATTCGGGAAAGGAATGCAAAAAATTACATTTATGCCAATGGTCATATAAATCTAAAAGTATAAAATTCTCATAAATAAAAAATATTATTCGTATAATATATTTTTAAAATAATAATATTATTTTTATCTCTCTTCATCATATTAACCCTTTATTCTGAAAAAATAGTAAAAATATAATTTCTGAATATATTTATGTATATATATATAGTCATATGTTTGTGTAATTGTGACCAGGATACATTAACAGTAACAGGTATGTTTGTTGGGGCATATCCATGATCTGTCTACACTTTGTCAAGCACGCTTTGTAGCACAAGTACAATGTGATATGATCTGCACTCGATGTGGTATCTGATTACTAAATTGAAACACATATCTGTCTCAGATAGGTCACAGCACTCATCATATCACATAAGTATATATTATACATAATAACTTTCATGTTATATATCATAGGGGTCACGTCCTTTTCTTTTTGCGAACAAAACGCATATAACTTTCAAGTTAGGATATTCTGTTCTGTTCCGTATCATGATGTGTGTGTATCAATCCTATACAAATCATGATGATTAATTAATTAATTCCCACCCTCAAATGTATATATAAAACTGAATGAATAAATGGCATGATCACTATTTTAAATAATAACAAAAGGAACGCCCTTCCCGAAAAGGAAACTAGCTCCATCACGTGTGAAAATCGTTTATGAATGCTCGTTTTCCATGTTTAATATCTATAACGACTAAAAAAATTGCTATATTTATATACACTGAAGAATATCAAATTCTCAATGTTGCAGAACTTTCTGATCTTTCTGACTGGATCTGATCATATATATGTTTGCCCGTGCTTGTGCAAAAGCTCTCTAAAAATGACCTAATTATAGTAAGATATATATATATATATTTAGGGCAACTTGGCTAAAACAAAACATCACTGGCGAATTCGATGTGCGAAGTTGACAATATATTTTCATTGAAAGGGAAGACCATAAACTATCGTCTGCTTGCAATAATTAAGTGCTTCCAAACACGGTGCAATTAAGGATATCTCTTGACTGACTAATAATTAGACCATTTCTTTTTATGTGTGAAAGTTATAAAAATAAACTTAATCTTTTTTAATTATATATATATATGAGATAAGAATATTCAAAGTTAACATGTCTAAAGAGCTCAATTATCTCAATTATTTATTAATTATGCAAGACTTTGTTGGTAAGTGAACTCCTTGTGAGAAACAAGAAAAAAAGCATAATCAGATACCTTTGTGATATTTTTCTTGAATAAGATAAAAAAATTGTTAAAACATCCAAGCAATATACAAAAGAAGGAAATATCAATTATCACACACAAAATAAATAAATCCAACCACGTACACTACATAGGGGTGTTGGTCTATATATCAATAACAGACAAACACAATGAAGAAATCAATCCGATATGTATATCTAAGTTTTCCATTGAAAATACTATACATGAAGCCACCTCTTGCGTGTTGCTTAGCTCATATTTACACGAGAAACTGATTAATTATATATATATATATATATATGACATGAAGTTTGAGAGAGAACGCGTACAAAACAATCCAAGGTCAAGTTATTTTCAGCGAAAATTGAAAGTTATGTTAAAGAGACGATATAAATAATAATCCATAGATTCATGCACCATTACTGCTGGCCAATACTTTGTTTGCTAGAAAACAAAATAAAGTTAGCTACCCTTGAACAAAGAGCTCTATCTATCATATCATAATTATATATTTTCCTTTTCTTTCCCTCCTCTCTTTATCTTTTTCCTTTTCCTTGTCTGCAATACTAGCTTTACACTGTTGACATTGATTAGTAGCGCTCACTCCCATCTCTTTCGTTTTCCACTTGAATAGTTACTATCATAAGAAATTTTCAAATTAAAAAAGAGCCTCCATTGGCTTGTAGGTATAAATAACATGGTATAATTCATAGTTCCCAGACAATGGTTTTCACTTTTATTAATCACTTTCAGGTTTTTTACACGTTTATTATTCACGTATAAGTTATATTTTAATAAAATAAAAAAATAAAATAACAACAAATATAAAACTCCTCATCACTAGTCCACACAAGTATAAATTATACATGAAAGAAGAAATTGTTGTGAATATTCATGATTATGGAGCTTCAATTAACTACGAACCTTGACTTATTCTTCATCTTAATAGAACACGCTCTACGTAATGTACAAGTTTTCAAGAATATAACATACTCTTCCTAATAATAACAAGGACAGTAGAACTATCCAGATTTAAACCAAAATAATCTAAGAACTTATGAGAATAAAGAAAATGAAGAAATATACGAGAAAGAGCACACCATATAATGAAAAAAACAGTGATTCTACAAACACTTGAGACTTAGTTAAAAAATAAAGTGAAATTCAGTTTAAAAAATCAAATAAGAAAAGTTAAGTCTAAAGATATGATAAAATCAAGTTAACAAAAATTAATCTAAAGAATTTTAATTAATTAAGAAAATTATATTTAACTATTTTTTTATGGTCTAATAATTTTTCATATATATATATACAACGGCGGCATCATTGATGATTTGAAGCCACAAAGGGCGCTATCCTCACGGCACAGAATTTTCTGTTACTAAGTCGAAGAAAGACTAATTAACACCAATGAATTTATTATTTTTAAATTGTAGTTAGTTGAGATGATAATTAATATAATTTCAATTAAATTACAAATAAATAAATCTTATTATTATACTTTAAAGACAAGTTGACTCTGAAGCAGTCTTTTCCAAAGTTAATTGCTAACAGGTAACATGTCCGTGTTAAAAGCATTTTAGCTTTACCACTTCAAATTTTCGGATTAGAAATTAGAATGCTCTAATTCTAAGAGGCCTATGAATTCTGAGTTGAACAAAGCATCCAGGAACATTGTTTCCTTCCAAGGGGACAGTACATTATGAAATGACCTAACACAAGAAACTGGATGCAAAAAAATTTCTAAATTTTGACCTTGTCAATCATATATATAAATGCTAGGAAAATTTCATTAAAATGGTTTTGATGTGATTTAATCATTTTTGGCGTAATAAGGCCCACTAGCGCTGCATATATGCTTGTATTTTAACATACAAGCGCACGTGAAGAGCTTCCCAACCCCTTAATTTCTTTTGACATCAAGTATATATAGTTATCATCACTCGCATCATAAAGTTTATTCAAAGTTTTTTACCCATCCCCAACTATATAATGCTAAGATGGCCGACTAACCCACGCGAAAGCTTTATTAAAGTTCTTAGACATCATTTTAGGCTTTTGCTTTACAATCTTTTTCGATCAATAGCAACAGTATTCACAAATATGATCTCGAAGGAATTTAAAACAGTCAACAAATTTGGCTTATTAACATCGAAAGTTACTCCTTTGCTTTGCATGTATCAAGTAGGCATGGAAACGTATCGTGTTGAGTTGGATTTTTACCTTAAATAACTTGCATATTTCGTTTATTTATTTATTTTTATACAGAAAAGTTTATGTATATTGGTTCTCGAAATTCAATAGAACCAACACAGACATTCTAGTCCGACTAGTGTTTAGAGAAGAATTTATTGATTATTATTAACAAAGTTTTTATATTAACAGTAAGATTCAAACTAACGTATTTAAAAATATGAACTCAATTATAAATATAAAACGTGAACTCGTTTTGTTGCAACATAAATAAACTTTTTTATTTAGGCGTGACTTGCTTAGCTTGACCTAAAAGCCTTCTCATACGGGTATCATACTAAGGAATTGCATGTGGTTTGCTAACATACCAGGAAAAATCAAAAGGGCATTGGAGAAACTTTTGAGATGGAAGAAAGGGACAAATCAGGATGCTATTCTGCACGAATAGTGATCGCATTAAAAGCATAGGTTAATGAATACCATTTTTTAAAATAAATATTAATTTAAAAGCTATAAAATATCATTTTAATTTCATGGAAAAAATCATCGTGAAATTCGTTAAAAGAAAATGATCCCTAGACACTCCTTAAATGTCTACCCTTCGAAAGAAATAAGAAAAAAGAAGAGAGAAGTGTGATTAATATAATTAATGATGTGATATGATAAGAAAACAAAAATGAAAGATGTTTATGAGCTATTTACATTCCGGGAGTGTAAAAAAAGTCCAGCACTTTTTGACGAAAATATTTTCATGCTGATCAACATTTATGGGGACAAATAAGAGATAGCGGTGGCAAAGGAATGAGTCAAATTAGATAACAAAATGAGTATTGCCTCTCTCTAAACATTAGAGGTCTTGGGGATACGTAGGATATAAAAGCAAGAGGTAAGATCGTTAATATTCTTAAAAAAATTGGAGTTCTTAACTGTCTAAGAAACCAAGTTGGAAAATATAGATGACGGTTGTGCAATAATGGTAAGACCACTCAATTAAGTTCAAAATATTGACAATAAGATAAATATGGGCAATGCTTTGTAACTCCCATAATCATTTTTTTCATTTATTTATTGGTCTAGTTTTTGGACAAAATAAGCTCTGTAAAATTAATATACATAACACTCATGTTCTTGTCATTTTTGCATCAAACAAGATTTTTTTTTATCTTTTAAAGTTGAGAATGTCCTCTTTTTTTTTTTTTCTTTTTCTTTTTTGCATTTTCAGAGTCAGGGGATCCTACTACAGTGAACATATATATCAACAATCTTGACTCTTGAGTTATAACAAGAAATCAGGAATCGAACTAATTTTCTTGATGTTCCTAAGTTGTACTTTCAACTGCTCGACTTTAATTTGACTTTGATTTGAGATACGAATAATGTTTCCAAATTTTGCTAAATCAGATACGCACAATCACCGCCAGCCATGCAAACAATGTGAGGTTTAAACATCGTCACATGGAGCCAAGGAACTAGCAAATATTCTTGTTGTTCCCGGTTCAAATACTTGCCAATACGATCGAGTACCACTGAGTTCATCTGCTTTAGAAGCATATTTTAAAGGAATTGTTTGTTGACCATCGATTTCCTTACATTCTCCTCAACTTATCTCTCTCTCGGCACTTCTAATATTGATGTATATTAGAGGAAAAGCTAAAGGGCATATAAACTAATAAAAGAATACCCTATGTACAGAAAATGTAAAGTACTTTAATAACTTCTATAATTTAAAAGTTATATAAATGGTTCACATTAATTTTTTTACAGTTCTTTTCTATTTGAAGACGTTTTGCTCTCTTCTTTTTTATTTATCAAATGATTTAACACTTTATATAAGCTGTAAAAAAGTATAAGACACTAACGATGTATCAATAAATCAAACATTATATTTCTCTAAAAATAATAAGTATGTTCTTATCTTTGCAACCAATAATTACCACACGTATGCAAAGTCTATTTAGAAATTATCCACACACACTAGAGGACCCACATTTGCTTATCTTCAACTGGTAGGACTCTATTCGTCTAAAGTATCTTCATGAGGTAACCTTTATATCCAAATTTCAACGACAAGTCCAGATTTCCAATTTTCCATACCCACCTACCCCCGAGTAACCTAAAATCCAATTTTTTGGAGTACCTTATAAACCCTCCACCAACTCCTGTTCAGCCTAAATTTCCAACAAGTGCTAGCTGTGTATTTGATGTTGAAAAATAGGGTTGGAAAAAATTGGTTTTCTTTCCTCTTTCTCCACGTAACATTTCATGCATGTCTTTTCCTGTAGTTTAGAGGAATGAATAATTATATAGTAAAACACGTCAATGAATGATACTCAATGCTCCTCGGTGGTGTCAAAACCGTTTGTGAATGATGGGGTTGGCCAGAGATGATATACATACAACAAAGTTACGTACTATATGATATCTTGATCCAATTATGATATCTTGATCCAATTAAGTGGAACTTTGATTCGATACTCCATAACGACAAATAGAAAGATATGATATTCTTATAATTAATAATTTAATATGAATAATTCTAAATCCCCTTACAAAATTTGTCTATAAACTCTCTTACTAAATAAAGAAAATATTAAATATTTTAAAACTTTAAATACATCAAATATATTTATTTTTTTACTATTCATAAAATATTAAAAAAATTGTATAAATTTAAAAGCAACAGTGGCAACTGGTGAAAGAATTAAAGAGTTTTTAACCATCATTTTCTGAAAATGATGGACTTGACTAATGTGTCAGAGCCCAAATACGAGGAAGAGGAAGCCAAGCCACCACAGTATAGAGTCTTCTGTGTACCGTCAAGGAAGACAAAAACAATTCAGAAAAGAACAGCTAACAGAAAAAGATATTAATCAATTTTTATATATTTAAAACATATTTTTATTAAAAAAACCTATTAATTTTTAACTGATATTTTTAAAATACTAATTAGTAAAACATAAAACATCCTTACTTTTGTATTTAAGAAAAGGTCACAATGCAAGCCTATGACCTACTTTCTGACCATGCACAAAAATCAATGTTCTATTTCGTTTTTTATTATTAAAATAGTATATTTTGCTTTTAAAATTACTAAAATACGTAGTATACTTTGAAAAAGAAATTACCTGCAACAATATACCTCATTTTCTAAAAGTTGAACTTTGATTTTGTGAAAGTAATTTCTGGTAGTTTTTCATGGCTAAAAAAATTTGTGACATTTTTTAACTGAAAAAAATGTAAAAACCACCAAAAAATTATTTTAACAAAACCAAAGTGACTTTTGTAAAGTCAACTTACACCTTATAGGTATTTTTTTTACAGTATCCTACTTTAGTAAATTTTAAAGCAAAATAAACTATTTTAGTAAAAAAAAACCTCCGATTTCTCTCTCTTTTTAGTAATTTTATATAAATATTAATAGTACTCATCATTATTAAAAATGTTATTAATTCATTATTTATATTAGTTATATTTAACTTGTTGCTTTATTAATAGTATTCGAATGCATATTACTCTTATTACTTTCTCATTAGGTTTGATTTATAAAAGAAAGTAAAAGAAAAAAAATATATAAAGTGAGGTAATTTATTGTTGTTATTTCACTTTTTTTTAATAATTTCTTATGTTTTCCAATTATATTTTAATTTTAAAAAATAAGTTATAATTTTTTATTATAGACCAATCCACTACTCGTAAACTTACTGAGCCAGGAGTAAACTAAAAACAAAAGTCCATTTAATTTTAGCCGATTAATTCAAGGCAAAATTAGATGGGGTTACTTTAGTTGGAGATTCAACTGGATAGTCTCCATAATAAATATTTGCATTAGATATTAACATAAATTTTTAAATAAATCTTTATCGGATATCAACATTAAAATTATCTGAAAAATTATATCTAAATTTCATTTTTACTTAAATTAAACCCAATTTACATTTATATGTGAGTCTATACTTTCTAAACTAAACGGACCAAATTGTCTCGTATACAAACGTAATTGTAAGAAGAAATATATGTAGACACCTAAAATTATATACATCGTCTAGAAAAAAAGGAAAGAAATTATAAATAAAATAAATAATATAATAGAAAAAAATGAAAAATATTGATGAAATATTAAAAAAAAAGAATATTTTAATATCATTATCCTAATCGTAACTGTGAGGACGCACACTAAGCGGCCGAAAAGGACACCTCGGTGGGACCCCTACACGCGACGACGAGCGCGTGTGGGTCGAATCTCACGGTGGGCCCAGCACTTACGACAACCCTAGGGAGTGAGTGTCGAAGAGAAGATAGAGCCACTCGAGCTTGCATGTTCAGCTGAAGACACGTGTCAATACGATGTGGTGGGGTCGTGTTCTTTTCTGCAAAGTTCCAACAAATTTCTGCAAAGTCGCGCACGTGGGGCACCGTGGGACCCACTTCACTTGTCCAACCTCGCTATTCATTAGTGCGTTGCGAAATCGTAAACGTGGCGTCATCCAAACCGCTCTTTGTCTTCGTAAAGCAAGATAAGGAATATGTCAACGTGAACGCGCCTCTATTGTCTCTTTTTTTCTCCATCGCTTGTGGTCGTTCGATCAAAGTTCTAATCTTGCTGATTTATCTTTCGGTGTATTATATTGCCAGCCGTCGATCACCCTCACCACAATTATTGAGTAGTATTTGGTTTTTATGATGATATTCGTTACATTGTTTGACTAGTATATTATTCTTTTTTTCAAAATTAAGAGTTTCTTTACCCAAATAAACGTGGTATTCCAGTTTTTTTTTTTTGTTGAATATATCATCCCATCAATGCGAGACTAATTCATCCAAGGCGTATAGTTTAATGAAATAAATATTATTTTTTAATAATTTTTTCAATACACATAGTCAGCAATATTAGAATATTTGTTTTTAAATTTGTATTTTAATTTTTTTATATTATAGGAGCAAAATAATATTAGTAATTAATTTTCATCAAAGATAGTAAATTTGATAAATATATTTTTATAATTTTTTTATTGGAATATTTGCACACTTATCTTTAAACTTATATCTCTATTTTCATATTCTTTGCGTATCAATATATCTATATCTAAACTAAGTTCCCATACTTTAATTAAATATATGTTTTTCTTGTGACATACCTACTATTAACAAACTACTAAAATAAAATTATCATTTCAATGCTAAAATAAAACTATAAAACCCACAAAAAAAATAAACTATAAAAAAATAAACATGAATTAAAAATACATTTAACTTAATTAAAAAATAATAAAAAATATTTTAAACCTTAATTATAAAAATAACAAATAAGACTTAAAAATAAAACAAAATAATTGATTACAACACGCAGTATAATGTTTTAACATTAACAGAACAATAAATTTGGTATAAAATTATAAGCATTATAAATTTATTACGGAGTATATTATATAGGAATGAGACAAGTCCGATATTAAAGTGTTTATATTTGCATATATTTTCAGCGTTTTATTGTTTCGGGTAAATACTTAAAATACACATTTAAAAAATATTTTTGCTCCCCATTATAGATAATTTATTTGCATATTTATTAAAGTGAAATTCAATTAAAATTTCCATCCTTTAGTTCTTCTCCCCATTTGTTACATATCCCTAACTCTTTCGGTTATTGACATCCTATACGATATTTATCAATGATACAAGTAATTAAGAAAAAATTTACCCAAACATATCGTTAAACTTTATCTAAGTATTATATCAAATTAGACTATACTAAAATACAATATATTTTTATTTAATTTTGTTCTATTTAGTACACACATTTTATTTTATTTGATTGTTTGCATAGGCCCTATCTCATTTACATCCATGCGAATAGCATTAATCATACTGGGTAGTATCTTACTTGTAACCACAGCTTCAAAAATGCAAATGACGAATCTAATTTATTTTCTAGGGTTAAAAATAGGTTAGGTGGTTTATTGGAAATTACTTATCTATTTTAGGTCAGTGACGGATTACTAATTGTATGGATCCATTCAAATCTACTAAACTTACATCTCGGCCAACTATGGATGATTGAGAATTGCTTTGTAAGACAAAAGTCAACCTATCACCCTACATGCAGACAGAAGACTAATCACTAATATATACTTCATGTATTTCATATGTATACGGTATAAATTTTTTTTTCCAGCAAAACAAGTATATATTATATATGAGTACAAAGGTTCTTCAACCCTTTTACAAATAATCATTTCACATGTTAGACCTTTCATTGCCTGCAGTCTAACTAGCATTTTATTTCCCACAACCTACTGCTATCTAACAACAATTATATTTATCCAATCATGTATCAATAGTACTTTTAAGCATTCAAAGATGCGTCAACCGTTCATTAAAAGAAAAGACAATCTTTTTGTTATCATCATAGGTATCAAAATGGATATAGGTATCAAAAATAGAATTAGACTCATTTGACTTAATATATTTTTTAAAAAATTCATTTAAAAACTTAAATATTTAAAAATAAATTCGAATTAATCAAACCCAACGGACTATCGAATTAAACTAATAAAATAGTAGCTCGTATCAGAATCTAGTTTAAACATGTTAATTTTTTTAGTCCGTTAAACTCTAAACCTTAAATCGAGTCTGACAACTTATTTTACCACTTCTACGTACGGGAGAATCATCCTCAAAATCTAAATTTAATTAACTCAAATACACAATCACAATTATATATTCATTCTTTACCATAATATTATTTCTGTGTCCAAAAGTACCGTATATAGAAAATCAAACCAACCTCCATGCCATATAAATTTTCTTCCCAAAAAAATCCACAACTGTGCGGTAAGAAGTGACGTTTAGGTTTCATGAGATACACTATTTGTGGACTGGTTCCCAAATTAGAGATGGGAACGTGCCTGAAAACGTGAGATATCCAAATGGCAGAAAGTCATGTTATTTGTCTCTCACACACACAGTTTAATTATAAGCTTTTAAACAATATTACGTATCAAAATTAATTTTTTAATATATTCTTATCCAAACAAAAATTACGTTATCATGTATAATTACGATTAATTAGAACCAATTCTATAAAATCGTATTGACTACAAATACGTATCCAAGCGCACTAAAATATACGGATTAATTCATTTTCTTAATTAATGCTCACGATCCGATTTGAGGCTAGGCTCATTTAGGTTTATTCCTATTAATTTCCAGCTTCCATGGAGAGGTGTTGCCATGAAATCCATTTGACACGTATTCCATTGGCCATTGCCAGCTGCAAAAGGGATTTTTGGTGAAAGCAAAAAACTAGTACTACGATGAGTTACCTTCATTGTTCAACGTGCCATCAATAGTTATATTAGTGCACCGTTGCTTTCCAACTTTAGACTTAATTGTAAATTGCACTTACTGAAAAGACAACTTGATTTTGAAGAATAAACGGCGTCCAAGAAAAGTAGCGAAGCTTCACAACCAGTTTTCGCTTCCTCCATCTAATTTCACTGTTTTGGAACCAACGTACATTTATGCGACTTCCCCCCAAAAGGTATGAACTTGCCACACATATAATCCTAATTCCCGGATTCCCTTTACACTTTTTAATTTTTATCCATTTGATATATGATTTTTGGGTGCTGCTAAATCATGTCTAAAGATAGTGATTAAGAAATTAATAATAATTTTTTTTTAATTTAAAATTAGGTTTGAAATACATTATAAATTTTGGTAAAATAAATTAATAATATTTTTAATTTCTTAATAAACGTCCTTGTAATATTGATTATTGTCGGGAAGTATAGACTTGTAGATACACATGCATATAACAGAAGAGAACAATTAATCTTTTAAAACATGACGAACTATATTATCTGAATGTATTTCTAATGAGATTAATACTTGTGAAAAAAGAATGGCACATGGATATGGGTATAGTTATAGTTAGGTCAATTGAAGGACTACAAGTAAGCAGATAGGGCTATTCTTTTCTTTGAAAAACTTTTATAAAAAAATATGCGTGTTCTTTCAGATAACTATATAATGGGTGTTTCTTGTGTTATAAATTAAGAACATTAACTGGGAGTTCAATAATGAGGGTATCCATGGCCCGCAACCTACGACCACAGCCGCATTACTCGGTAACTTTGTTGATTCTGAAGCGTTGGATCATTGATCTATACAAGGACTTGAAGACAAGGTTATAGTGTGTACTGTGTAGTGGTGGTGGTATTGGCACTAATTAGGTTGTATAGGTACGTTACTGGTTTTGAAAAGAAGAACAATGTGATGAGAGAGAGCATGATTTACTCGTGCAATAGGTTGTTGTATTTGGATGGTGCCCAACACCCACGAGGGACTTTAATTTTGTAGTTGGACGTTTTCTTTTGTTATGGGGTTGGAGTTGGGGAGAGGCACATAAAAATCGCTTTTGTTAATCATTATTTTATGAATATAAATTATAATTAAAAATCTAACATTTAATATAATTAATATATTTTTATTGTAATCTTTAATAAAAATATTTATTAATTATCTTTTCATAATGATCGATTAGTTTTTCTAGATTCAAGATTAATCTCAAACAACATTCTATAATTGAAAGTCAATGAGACTAATCTATTAAAAAAGTAGAATAAACATTAAGAGTTAACTTTTCTATCCAGACTCTAAATTTGCAAATCACTTATAAAAATATATATATTTACCTTGAGATGAGCGATATCCAAAACTTATATACTTTATCATGTTCTACTCAACCTTAAGTTTTAGAAGTGTGGATGCTATTATAATTTAGGTAATGATTATTATATTCTAATAGTCAATTATTAAATCTATGTCACATATTTAAAAAATTCAAAACTTGTACTAACAATTTCCTTACGCGTTAAGAGGCGCTTGGTATTCACGTTATGGCTTTATTGACTGACATAGACGTGTCCTTCCCCATACATAGACCCACAATTTTTAGCTCATGAATGAGCCAAGTGAACAACTTCCTCAGTACCTCTGTGGTCCAATGGCGTGCAACTGCATATTTGGATGTAGTCAAGTAGAGGGTATAAATGGATATATATAGTTAGGATTTGGCTCAATTTTTTTTTCTTCTAGTTAGAGCATAGAATTTTTTTTTATTAAAGATAATTCTATTTGAATTAAAAATATTTATAATATGGTCGGATTAATTTTCTTAACAAGATTTTTTCATGGATAATTTGAGTACGATGCTTACTCCTTGAAATTAAACAAGTTGAGTTGAAAGATTAAAAGTTAAATAGATTGAATTGATTTTAAAATATTAATATAAAAAGAGTTTAATTTTTTATAAACTAGCATGCAAATAATTTTATATTGTCAAATGATTAAAAACTATCTTAAATATGATTTTTGAAGTAATTGCGACAGAAATCAACAATCTTATTATATATATAGCATTTTGTTTGGATGATATTATAAAAAACTTTATATTATTAATTCATTTTAATTAAATTTATATAAAAATAAATTCAACCCAAATTAAATTAAATTTATATATATATTTAAAATAATATTTTTTACATAAAAAATGTGTTATCCGTACTTATTTAAGAACATTTCTATTGCCTATTATGCTCAAAATAAAATTAATTATATTTTGTAGACATGTATTGTTAAATTAATAGTACTTAATTTGAAATTATATTTAGAATGTAAATATGTATTTTGGTGCATTTTATTCATTTGTTAAACTTATATTTATCGTATTTTGATTAGTATTTATGTAATTTGATAAAATTAAATTTCTATAAAATTTATAATAATCTCACTGCTGTAATTCAATCAGCAAAAATACTTGTTGTATGAGTGTGAGAGCACATGCTCTTCAATTCTCTGGTCCTATCTCAATTACTTTGCGGCATCCCTTTTTGAACTTACATGTTGGTTTACCATACCAGATATGATTGGAAGCAAGCAGCACTTTCCTTTTTAGAAAACTAGGTAATAAATAGTGATAATTAAATAGCAACAGTACTTTCCAATGGTCAAAGTTGGTACCTATAAGTAAAAACATGACTCATTTATAGCAAGAATATAACTGTGAGAATTTTAATGAATAATTTATAAATATTTTTATAAACACATACTGAACTTAAGAATTTATACAGAAACTTTTTGATATGAAAATAAAAAAGTTTGAGATTCTTTGATAGTAAGGGAGTGGCATAGGGGTAAGTATAACCCTAAGCGATGGGTCGCCTTCACAAGAGGAAGGGATGGGATAGATATAAAATGTAACCTTTTGAGGACATCCAGATGTTTTTGATTATTGACATGGGAGGTACACACCTTTTGTGGACCAATAATACAATCATTATTTCCGCCACCATGCAAACGTCACTGTTGCTGGCTTCGATAACCACTTATTATCCCTAATCACTACTCTAATAATCCTACTATCTTTAAGTTTTTTTTTTTAATTTAATCTATATGTGATCGACTTTAATTTTGTAAGCCTTTTCATGATAATTAGTTTTTATTTATTTATAAAAATCAAGTATTTTTCTCTTTTAGTTTTTATTTAAAACATTCAAATTCTCATTTTTATTCAAAATCTTTGTAAATTAAATTATTTTAAGTCTTCTTTTCCTTATAACCCACCAACCAAATCATTTGATTCTATCTAAAATAAAATTCATCTTCATGCTTTAACTCCACATTCTATAAATTAAAGGCCTTCAAATTTTTTTTGTTCAAATTGTTACTTTAAAGTTTTGAAAATATTTCGTATTTCAAATTTACTATAAACTCTAAATTAATATTTAAAAAAAATGAGAATTTGAAAATTTTGTTGCTAGAAAGAACAAATTTATTTAATTCTTAAAATAAAAAGCTTAATTAACTTGAAAATAACTTGAAGAATTAAAATTCAACATAATTTAGATTAATGAGACTGAAAGTGTAATTATCCTCTCTTTTTGTCTATTTTTTGAAGAAAAAAATATTTTTAATTTATTAATTCATTTAAAATTTTAAGAAAAAATTAATTACGATTTCTTGATCCCTATTTATTTTAAATATTTATATATTTACTATAAATAAGAGAAAAATAATAGTAAAAAACAAATTGTTTTTATTTAATTATATTTTTAATTTTGTTTTATTTTTAAAAATAGATAAAAGTGAAAAAAAAGTCAATATAAAGTGAAAAGTATACTAATTGATGGGGTTGTCCATGCCCTCACTCACTTTATTTGTATTGTTGAGTTTTTCTTTGTCCAATTAAAAGAATAGGACAGAAAAGATGAATGACCCACCACCGAACTCCACACAAGCAAATACATACAGGGAATTTATCAATTACAAGTCGTATTTTAAAAATAATAAAACTTTAAATTTATATCATAATATAAATGATTAAAATTATAAGATATTTTGTAATCACATAACTACTTAAAAAATATGTGTATTTGTTTAAATTTTAATTATTAAATAAGATTTCGTGGTTATATTTATAATTCTTATTTTTTTTATGAAAAGAAGTAATCTCATCTTTTGATTTTTTTTATAACCAAATTTTTTTGGCAAATTTATCTTAATTCTTAGAAGATATCTTCTAAATTGTTTATAACATTAATTTTTTATATAATTACCTTTAAGTGGAGACATATTAAGTAGTGATATGAAAAGAGATTAATATAATGAAATCTAAATAATTTTGAGAATATATAATTTTTGAAAAATTAGGTAAAATTATTCACTTGATCCTTAAATTTGCCTCCATGTTAAATTTTAATTCCTACGTGACAAACTATAATACATAATTCCTACATACACATAAAAAGTAAGTTTTGGTCTTTATTGTTAATACTATAGCATACTTTTTGTCTATTTTAGATCACCATAAAAATGTGTAAAAACTGTCATTGTCTTGTATTAAGGCTAAAACTTAAAAGAAGGAGACGATGGTGACCAAATAAATAGTTTAACCAAAAAATTATATATAGTCGAAAAATTTATCAATATAAACTAAATTAAATTTTTTAATTCTTGTGAAATGATTAAAAGAGTCTTATATATAATTGAAAATAAAAAATTTGTAGAGTGATTATGTTTTACAAGTGTCGCAATTGAGATTACAATGAAATTGACAAAAATTGAAAGTTTGACATTTGAATTCATTTTGGGAGAAAGAAGATCGAGTTGGGAGTTGTCACTAACGTTTTTAAGGAAAACATTAGAAAGTCTAAGGCTGAATAATGCTAGTCTTTCAGAGTTAGATTTCAGGTTTGGAAGTCCATTAAGTGTAAAGAAGCTGTTAGCATCCCACGACATCCGTCATAAGACAGTTACCTTAATCAGATGTGTGAAATTTGTTATGACTTCTAATATGTTATTTTTATTTTTTAAACACAAACAAAAATAGTTTTTATTATGAGGGAGGAAGAGATATATTTTTTTGGGTTTTTGAACTTGACAAGAGTTTCCTCTTACTCTTACGTATCTCCTAGTGTAATGAAGAATTCAAAATTTACGTAGTTTTGAAGGTGACGTCAAAAGGGTGTTGACTGACTGTCGATGCTCAACTGATAAGATATTGGTTAAGGTAAAGGTTTACCTGTTTGACTGCTTTATCATTGCGAGGAAGACTATACTCCTTCAGGCTATATGTTTCCTTCTCTTTTGACTATTTCTGGAACTACGCTTACTCTTTTCTTTTCTCCTTTCTAACAAAAGTTTCTTAGGAATCTCTCAATCTTCTCGTTCTATCTCTATCTCTCACGATTTCTTTTTCGACCTTTTCTCTTTCATTTTTATTTCCTTTTATAAGCCTTGAGGCCACTCTTTTACTTCTCATTTATTGTTATGTTTGTCATTATGACACTATCGTAACTTGTGTCTTCTGGATCGACCTGTGGAATAGTAGCAGTGCAGAGTGACTGCAGAGGGATTTGTAGTAAAGTGTGCAGGTGTAGAGGGAGTGTAGGGGCGTAGGAGGAGTCAACGGAGAAGCTTCTTCTACACTCCTCCCTCTTCCTTTCTTTTTCTTTTTTTATTTTCTTTTCTTTTTATTATTATTTTTTATTTTTTTATTTTATTTATTTATTATTATTTTTTTAATGGGGACAAATTTGGGTATCTACAACAAGGATAAAAAATATCTCCAATGACTTAAGTGGAAATACATTAATTAAAGAGATATGCTATTTATATAATAATTTATATAACAATATTTTTTCTTTTTATCTTTTAATCTCATCATTAATTACAATATACATTTCTTTCTCTTTTCTCTTTTTTTTTTTCTCTTTTTGCACAATATAATTTGTTTTACAATTATGTACAAATATATTTCTCTTAATTAAATAACTGAAAAAATAAGAAAATGTGGTTCCAGTAAATTTATAAGTAATTTTAAAAATTAATTAAATTATTGAAAATTTTAATATTATTAACTAAATAAATTAAAATCTTTAATTTTTAATTATAAAGTAGTTAAAGAAGTTCTATATAGCTAAAGGTACATGTACATTCGTGACTCATTTCCTAAAAGGCAATAAATTAAAGATAAGAAAAAAATTTGGTTGTTCTTTCTTAAATATTATATTGTTATTCTTTAATTATAGTTAGAGTTTTATCTTATTAATCTATTTATCCTTAAATTAAGATATGTTGGAACCGTTGTGTGTGGTTATATGCGAAAAGAACTCAAACAAAAGCACTTCAAATCATGTTTTAAGCGCACCAACTTATCGAGATAAATGAAGGAAAGAATTATGGAATAAAGGTAGATCTTTTTGGTAAATATATGATTTATATTTTACAAAAAATGAGTTTAATTTTATTATTAGTATAAGGACGTTATTAGTATATTATCTATAAGTCTTCTTTAAATCTTAAAATGTGTTATAACCTTGATGAACTCCAGCCTCTGATTCAAATAAAAAGAAGAGAAAGATAGAAGCACAAATTATAAAAGTATTTGAAAACCCTAAGTAACTAACAGGTGAAAGCACACATTGTATGCTTTCCACAACTAAGTCCTTTTCTCGCAATATTCCCAACTTCTCGACTGTTCTCCCTCCCTTCTTTTTGTTTCTTTCGGTTTTATACAATACAACTTTAAATCAATAGTACTTCTTTTTTCTTCATCTAAATAACAAAGAATTTGATTGGTCTCATACTTACAATTCTTCTGTAATTATATTTTAAAGTGTTAAATATCTCCTTTATTACTTGTTAGCGAGTAGACAGTAGACTTATATGCATACTTTACATTATAAAATTTGGCAGGGAGAATTTTTATATCCATATTTACTTAGTCACATATTCATTCAATTATAATATCAATTACTAAAAATATATTTTAATAATTTATGCTTTTATTTCGTCTCACTTTTTTTTTAGTTTCACTTGACTTTTTACTCATTTGAACTTTCAATAATTTTATTAATATAAATAAAAGTTATAATGATTTTTTTTATGTAAACCAAAAAGGGAGAAGAAGAATTTCCTTTCCTCTTCCTCACAATTTTTTTTGTTATCCAAGCTTTTATTTTAGTTATAAAATTATTCAATATTTTATAATTGAATTTTTCCTAAATATAATTTTTGCAATGTAGTCATTGAATATGATATTATTTGTTGTGCATTCAATCAAATTGTTTATTTAAAAATATAGATACTTGGTATTTTCTATTAATTAAAAATAATTTTTGGTATTTATGATTTTACCTTTTCTTTAATTTTATATATGATATACGAGAGAAATTAACTTAATTTATTTTAACTTTTACTTAAAACTAAAATATACCTCATCTTTCCTTAAAAAAATGTGAATATTATATTTTTTCATCTTAATATACAATTTAGTTATTTTAACCTAACATCGTTAAAGTAAATTATAATTTTATCTTAGGAGGGATATAGGTATTACATTATTTTTTTTCTTATGTAAAAATATATAATAAACTTAAATATCTTCCATTGAGAGACACAAATATTACATTTCTTCTTCTCTTATGTTAAAATATACACTTTAGTCAATTTAACTTAATGTTGTTAAAACAAATTACACACTTTTCTCCTGAGAAATACAAGTATTAATATTGTCATCCCCTTATGCTAAAATATATAGTTTAAACCATTTAACTTAACACCATTAAAGAATAATCTTAAAAATTAAAATTTGTAATTAAAATATAATTCACCAAATTATCCTTCATTCAATGTATTATATTTAACCCTAGAAGAAAGAGTGATCGTATGTGTGAACATCCAATTTTATCCTACCTAAGTTGAATCAATGAATCAAAATATGACAAACGTCAAGTTAAGTTCTGCAATGCATCCAAAGCCCTTTGGATGTACTAAATCAACTTTGTAGCCTTGTTATATCTTGTCTCCACCAAATATTAGCTAATCACAGAAAGGAGAGTAGTTGAATAGTTCTGCGGCAGAAGTAGTCTTGCATAAGTATGACGTAGTGGCACAAACAAAGAGGATATATCCTCTTCCCTTCCTTGGCTTCAGGGCCATGCAAGCTCCTACAAGAAGAAAACTTTGCACTGGCAGCAAGACTCTGCTTAAAATCATGATAGTTGACCAACCAGCAAGGAAAAACCACAGTTTTAAATTTTAAAGAAGAAATGAAAATTAAAAAATGCCTATAAAAGGCCCCGAGAGAAAGAGATACATATTTTTTTGGGAGAGGAGGGGGGAAGGAGAGAAAAGACTGGTTTGCAAGGCGAACTCGAAAGCAAAAGAGTTCATTTGCTAACAAGTACTACTACCTTTTGTCCCTTGCTTTTTCCTTGCTGTTAAACATTGAATTTGTCAATGTAGAACTTCCACCTTGTGGATGCCCCTCATCGAGGGGTTCCAGCCTCTTCCTTGTCACCGTTTTTTCTTTATTTAATTTTTCTCCCTTAGACTCAGCAATTCAATTAGTGGTTCTTTGCTATTACTAGTTGTTGCATTCATCTCTTTGGGATGTGACCAATAGTCAATGGCCCTTTGTCGTCCTTGTCCTCCATGTCCAGGCTTATTGGACACAAAACTTGGAACTTTTTCTTCGTCCATTCCTACAACTGTCACGGTGCACCCCTTGTCCACAAAATTTTTACCGAGTAATTCGAGTCTAGAAAGACCAAGTGGTAATTCTACCAAACCCATGCCTTTGACTTCAAATCAACATGTGGAGCCTAATACCAGCAAACATCAAAATGTGAATGTCAATTGTGAGCTACAAATTAATTTGTAGTAAGCAAATAAAAAAGGAATCAGAACCAGAAGACAACAAGATTACTGATTCTTCTTGAGATTCTCTTCTTGCTGCTCCCTTACACAGGGCTATGATTTTGGTTGACACATATGTGCATGTTGGAGCATCACCAGAAAAATCTACAGATGTTGCAAGAGCAAGTGATACTAGAATGGTATATAGAAAGAATGAAGAATTAGAGAAGATTGGTGCATGGAAAAAAGCATCTACTAAGACTGATCCGATAGTATATGGTCCTACTCTTATAAATCCTAGACAAGAGAACTTAAGTGACATGAATATCACCTCTATGGCCACCAAGAAAGAGAGGAAACTGGTTTTGTTATACAACAATCAATCATTGAGGAAGTTGATAAAGTCAAGGAAGAAATGGAGCAATCACCATCAGATAATGTTATTCCAATAAATCATGTTTTGTTGTCTGAGACACATGGTGAGGTTTCTAGTTCAAATGGAGTTAAGGTATTTCAAAAGTCACCCTTATTGGAATCTGGTCTTGAATCTTTGGATGGAAGAAATGCTGAAATTGAAGCAGAGTCTAATGTTAATAGATTGAGGCGACAAAATGAATAATACAAGAAATGCATGGATTCTTTACAGAAGGAATTAGAGGAAGAAAGAAATGCTTTCGTTGTTGCTACAAATGAAGTGAAATCTATGATTACAAGGCTACGGGAGGAAATGGCTGCGCTCTAACATGTAAAACATCGACACTCTTTCAACAATCAAAACCAGCAGTAACAATGACAAAAGTTGTAGTCAATGTTGCAAACACTATTAAATCAGCAGCAACAGCAGCAGAAGCTGCAGCCAATGCTATAAACACCATTAAACCAATAGCAACAGCGGCAAAAACACAACAACAACACTTTAACACAATAACAATAGCATTCCAGCACAGTACCACAGTAACAACAACAATATAGTAATAGTAGCAACACTCCAATACTACTGCAACAACAACAACACTCCACTTCAACAGAAAAGCAACTGTAACATCCTAAAATTTATTTAATTATTTTTAGAAATAAATATCAATTTTATTTTAATTATTAATTGCTGCAGGAAATTATTTTATTAAATAATTGCATTTTGAAACTGAAATGTTATTATTATTATTATTATTATTCTTAATGATGGCAGAAAATTAATTTAGTACTTAAATATTTACATTTAATTTTATTTTAACAGAGGAGTTAATGATTTTATAAACTGATGAGGCATTAATCTGAATTATTTTCATTTATTAATTTAATTTATTGAATTAATGTGGGACTGACAGGTGGGTCAGGGTTGACCCGACCCAGTTAGAATATTAGATAGGGGGTAATCAGTTTACCCCAATTTGTGTTGTTTTGAGCGTTAGACGGCCAGACATAGAGGAGAGAGAACGCAGATCTGTAGGAAGGAGGAGCTAGGGTGTTCAGATCCGTCCCAAAGCTGCATCAGATCATCATTGTTCTTCGCATCTAAGGTACTAGGGAGATGAGTTTGGTTATATGTAAATGCGGGGTGTACGGGTAATGAAGGCAATCCCTAAGTCCCTCTAGAATCTAAATTCTCAATTTTGTTTGGTTATTATGTTCTAAAAATGTTTTAAAAATGTTTTAATCGGTAGAAAAGATTTGTAAATGTGTACCGTGATTTTGGTTGACTTAATTGGTAATGTAATCAGTTGCCTTTAGTGTAAAGAAAAACCTCTAGAGGGAATCCCAAATGAACAAGAAGAATGACTTTGATGAACATGTTTTCTTCATTATGCTTCCAAGTATGCAGAGATGTTAGTTCTATCTTACTATTTGAGTTTCATTTACATAAGAAAGAGTAGTGGAGTTTTCCTAGGGCCCTTATTAATAATTGTTATTGTATGGTATCTTGTTGCATTTGAAGGGGATTAAATTCTTGGATTAACGTTTTTCCTTAATGTGATTTTCGTTTGAAAGTGTATGGTTAATCGTCTTAATTACTTGATTTTCGTGGTTGTTTATGGTTATTCATGTTGAGGTTCAATTTGGTTGTATGCAATGGTGAAATTGGGTGGAATTCAATGGTGTTTTATGTGTATTTATGTGCGTTCTTATAAATGATTTGTGACAATGATGGCTAAATTGATATGATTTTGGCATGACTATGGACTGTGTGAATGATATATGAATCATGAGAATGAGAATGTGGATGAGAATGCATTGAGCATGGACATGAAATGCATGAGAAGCCAGACGTGACCATAATACCCTGGCCATATGTGGTGTTTAACAGGGAACCCTGGCCAAAAGTGGTGTTTAACAGGGTGGACTAATGATGGCGGACATTCATATGCATGGGCCATAGGTGGTGTTTAACCATCCTACATGCCGGCCATAGGTCGTTTTTAACGATTGTGCAGAATGTCTTCGCATGGGTTATAGGTGGTGTTTAACTGTGCGACACACCGGCCACACAGGGTGTTTAACGGTGTGACCATCATTAGTGATAACTAAGGGGATTAAAGAGGATCGCCCACGGGATGGAGTTCCGAATCGAGACTCTTAGGTGTGGTGATGAGCATATGCATTGTGCGAGCATGTGCATTTTGTAAACATGAATGGAATGTGATTGATTTTGAATGCGATGAAATGTGTAATTGATATATGAGTATCTGTTAACTGTTAGTAATTGAGTACGGTAATTGGTGAGATTTGGGGTACTATCTGCATTTATATATGATTGAATGCTATTTCTCACCGTATTCTCTTGTGGTCTTCTTTTAGGTAATGTTAAGGGCACTCGTGGTGCCGAGTTTTGAAGAGACGGGGTCTTGCTCTGATTTATGTGACATCGGGGCTTGGGATCTAGAATAGTGGTTCTATGTCTTTTCCTACGTACTTTTGCATCTTAAATATTTGAAAATGTTGGGCATATCAATAACTCACTAAATGTATACAGAAATGAAAGTGATTTATATATTTGAAATATGTGTCAAACACATTAATGACATGTTTAGATCAACATTAATAATTTATGGGATAATTTTTTTATGTGTACTTAATGTTTGAACATGATAGTGACCATGTGAACCTTTTATCCTTAATACGAATTGAGTTTCCTTAGTTTTATCTATTACCTTGTCTTCCTTCTTATTTACTTGATTATTTTAATTTAAGTATTCGAGGTAGAAGGGTGTCACAGCAACAACAATAGTACTAGCACTCTAGCATAGCAGCACAACAACAACAACAGTACTCCACCACAACAGCATTTCCAACAGTAGAATTTTCAACAATGGAATTTGTAGCAGCAGTGGCATTTCCAACAGCAGAATCTCCAATAGCAAGTCAACATCCGCAGCCCCTGGACCAAAAAAACTGCCACTACTACAACAACAACAATAGCGAAAGTAATTGAAATACAACCAAGGCTTCAAGAAATAAGTCTTCTGTTTAAAACAATGCCCGAAAGTCAAAAGAAATTTTAACTGGATGAGGTGATGACAATAGTTTTAAGAGCATATCATATGAAGGAAACTTGAAATTGATTGGGAGTGATTGGAGATCTAGAACAAATGAAGTCGAGGAAGTCAGAAGCTCAAACATTGATGCTAATGGAAATCATGACAATGGTTGGGGTCAGTAAAACAATTGGAACTCTGGATAAAGGAATGATTCAATTGAAAATAAATCCAATAGTGGTTCATCAGTTAGGTGGGATCAAGGTGGTACAATGAGTACCTCTTATGCCTCTCTATTGTCTTTTGTTTTTTCTTTCTTTTGGACCTAGGAACTAACAAGTGGTTCTCGCTTCATCCTTTATTTGTTTTGTCGGACGTAGGAGCTAACGTGTAGCTCCTATTCCTCCTTGTTGTCTGTTGTTTTTATTTCCTTTAGATGCGAGAGGTCAATGAGTGACTCCTGCTCCATTTGTTACCACTCTATTCCAACTATCTTTGGATGCCAACGAACAATCCATTTTATTCCAACAATCTTTGGACGTCAATGGAATGTTCACCTTTTTCTTTGCCAGAACTATGTGAGTTTTGAATTCTCTATTGTACTAGGAGATACGCAGCAGCAAGAGACAATTCTTGTCAAGTTTAAAAATTCAAAAAAAAAATATCTCTCATTTCCTAATAATGAATCAAATTTTGTTTTCATTTGAAGAGTGAAAATAACAATTTAGAAGTTTATAAATTTCACGCATTTAATTAAGATAATTGTCTTAAGATGGATGTCGTAGGGTGTTAATACCTTCCCTACATTAATCGATTCTCGTATCTTAAATTTATTGTCAAGGACTCGTCGTATCCTCTTCAAGGATTTTTAATGTTTTTTCTTAATAAATATTGATCACGACTCCGTTAAATTCATTTTTCTTCCTTTCCTTTGGAAGGAACTCAAAATTTTCTTTTTTTATTTTTTTGTCGTCCTAGTCACGATTATGGTTGCGACATTATATTTGTATATTTTAAAAAATTACAGTTAAGATGATATTTTAAGAATATTTTTTTTAATAAAAATTAATAAAATTATAATAAAAAATTTTAAAATAAAATAAAGGATTATATACTCAAATATATAGAAAAAGAAGAGTATAGGTTGATATAATATTCGTATATTTAATAAAAGAATAGTATAATTACTATTTATTGAAAGAAAAAATAAAAATAGAAGTATCTTATTAATACATGAATGGATCTTAATTGATTCCCGATATGTATACGCAACATTAAAAGGCAGGGTGGTAGTTTGGTAATGGAACAAGTGTCAAGTAGAGAAGTTGTAGTACAAATATCATAATTGCATGTTGCTTAAACGCTAATGACAATATATTAAATGAGATTCATAAATTATTTATGTTGGTCGGGTGGTGGAAAATTCACGTCACGGAGAGCGATGGGTAAAATAATATTTAACGAGGGGAAAGTGACAAAGGTATCTTGTGCCCATCATGGGCATCCAAACAAAATTGAAAGTTCTAAGGTTAAATTATGCGACACCAGAACTTCAACTATCTCGTTTCAATCATCTAGCTTCCCAAATCCTCTTTTTAATAATCACTAATAGATTCCATGTCTTAATTGCCTTCTTGATTAGATATTCCATATTAAAAGTGATGTTAACCGTGCTCAATACTTCTAAGCTGAAACTACACCTGTCATCAACCAATTCGACTTCATGACATCAACTTCCCTAGTTGTGTTTTATTTTTTCTACAACAATTAAAGCATTCAATCATGCCTTTTTCTTCTCTTGATTTATTTTTGTCAAGGGAAATTCATAATGTGTTAGCGTTTAGAGGGAGAAGGATCCAATCTCATGAGTTGGAATCATGAATATATAGAAAATAGAAATTCACATGTAATATATAACTGTGCTGCATATATATATATATATATATATATATATATATATATATATTAATTTTTTAATTAAGTTGTTATATGATAATTAATTAACTTTTAATCTTAATTAACCATATATAATAGTTATATAATCTAAATTTATAATTCCTCACCTATCTAGTAAAAGTAGTTCTTATTTTAAAATTTTAAAAATTATATATTTGAGTTATATGCAACTATGAATGAATGGTCGTTATAAAAAAAATAATTAATATTCATGTGGCTATCTAAAAAAAATGTATATTTATCTTTTAATTTTGACTATTTAAATATGATATTTTATTATTTATTTTTTATTTCTCTAATAATCAATAACACGTGATACACACTTGTTGTGTTATTCATGAAAATTTCCTATATTTATTTTTCTTTGTAATATCATTAGATTTTATTTAAATAAGATTTAATTACTTATTTAATTTCTATATATACTTGCATCATTTTTAAGTTTTGGTTTTTATCTAAAAATTAGATATTTTAGTTTCTATAAATATATTTTAATTTCATTTAGGTTTTCTGTCAAATGTGTCTTATAGATAAAATTTTCACTAATTTCCTACGAGTTGTTAAACATCACAAATTACCACTTTAAGAATGTATTTATGGCTTTTTAACAACAACAAGAAAAGTTATTTTATAGCATTTTTATACTATCAATTTTTATTTTATAACAATTTTACCTAATAAAATTAAGATACACTTAAAAGTAATATTCAAAACGAAATTAAAAGTGCCGAAGAATTAAAATGTCCAATTTTTAAGTATAAGAATAAAAATATAAAAGATGATGCAAGAGACTAAATAAATAATTAAAATAAAATCTTTAAATAATAACGACGGAGCTCAAACATTTGTGTTTATATCTCTTCATATCTGATGATTTTTCCTATAACAATTGTCGTTACACCAAGTTGTCCTTGAAACTCTCGAAATGGAAACACAATGACGGACACGATTGATACCAGAAAAACGAGTCTTTCGTTTCGTTGTCTTTATCCTCTCAATCATATATCTCAGTTTTTTCTGATATTTTATATATATTGCGTTATTTAACCATCATATTGTTAATAACAGGGTTTTAATTCAGGGAAATGCTCTGTGAAATTTCCCTATCTTCTCCTTCAAATTGAATTTGATCATTTAGATATGCTGAAAGGACTTTTTCAAGTGGTTTTAGCATAAATTACTTCCTTCTAAAGTGATTGGTTTTTGCATAAAAACTCCTAGTAACAGGTACAAATATAAGATTTAATTAAAATGTATTATAATGTAAAACAGTTGTTGAATTGGAATGCATGCATTAATATTATAGATTTTTTATTATGTGATTGAATCATATATATATATATATATGATTTCTAATCCATAGTTTTTGACAATAATTTGTTATTATTTCAATTTTTTGAACATCATTAAAATAATAGAATTTTTTTATTCCTCAAAATCGAATAAAATATTAAAAATTTTATAACAATTATACAACTTACTTAACCAATTAAACTAGATATTGCGATATTAAGTTAGGTTTAGAACGTCTAAATGAAAAAGAACCCAATACAATAAGTACAAAATTATTGAAATTAAACTAATAAGAAACACGAGAGGACAATGACAATGGAACTTACCTAAATTAAATAAGTAGACGAAACAACTTATGGCATAGGTTTTCAATGTGTAAAGCCCACAAAGAACAAACCGAATTCGATTAATAACAAAAGAGGATGACAAATAAATGGACAATAATAAACATAAACACAAGTGAAAGGATAATTAAACATAAAGCAAGGATAAATAAACACATTTACATTATAGAATTAGAAGTGTTGGAATTACATACAATCTGGCCAATAATCATATGAAGTGTACATGTGTAGGCTTTGTGAAAGTGTAACAAGTTTTGTGTTTTTCCAACCACAAGCCTTTCCCACTAAGAACTATTAAATTGAGCATTTAGTTTCTTAAACTTCTTCTAATCTTATTTATTTTTCTTGTCGAATTACATTTTCTAGTTCTTGCATTTCAATTCATTTAAATTTCTTGCAATTTTTTTTTATTTTTCTTCGTCTTCTTTTCGAAGTTAAATTTCTTTTCTAAACTTTATTTTGCAACCTTTTTAATTCAAGTTATTTAAATTCCTTGCAAATTTTCATTCTATTGTGCTTTTACATTTCTAGGCATTTTAAGACTTCTGCAATTCTTTAAAGTCTCAAGAATTTTGTATTTCAAAGTTACCTTTCTATGCAAATGTACATTTGGAATTTAACTGTTTATTTTTTGAATTACCTTTACATTTCGTTCATTTATAATTTTCAATTTAGATGCTTTCTTTTCAATTCATATATTTGTTTGGAAATTCTTTGCATTTGAGAATGATATATATTTTCATTTAACTTAAAGTTTGTATAAAAAAATAAGTCTTAAATTAACCAATAATAATCTTACAAAACATATAAATAGAGACCACTATCATTTTAAGGTAGTTTTTTAAAGTTAAGTTAAATTTAAATTCACATTATAAAATAATATTAAAGTCTATCATATATTTATTATTAAGTCAACTACCATATTATCTACATATGAAAGCAAACAAATAATATTAAATATAAAGAAGTGTATTAATATAAGTCTTACATTAAATATAAAAAATGTCTGAATAAAATATATAAATAGAGAATAATCATAATTTTACAAGTTAATTTTATAGAAATAAATTAAGATTAAGTCCCTTCTAAAAAAATTTCCAACAAAAATTTAGTGAAGTTACATTTGAAAACTATGAAATATCCGTTAAATTGAATTAAATTTCGTTTATTAAATTCAATATATACTTAGTCAAAAGAATCAAATGCTTTGCACATACTTGTTAAAAAAAAATAAGTTAAGATCATTACTATATTTAATTTTAGCAAATTGAATTCTAAATCTTACTCATCAAAGTCTTAGTTCAAAATATTGAATTAAAATTTTGATTTATATTTGTGTCTTTACATTAAAAGTTAATCACTATATATGATTAAAGAAACTAAACTAATTTTTTAATATCATGGATCTCTTATTTATATTTATTAGTAGAACTAAAAATAATATATCTATCTTTCATTTTCACTGCTAGATCTATCAAATTATCTCGTAAAAGTGAAATCTTGTATCTTTGAAAGTAAACTTAGTAATCAAAATAGGAAGGCTCAAAACCAATATCCATATTATTTTTATTAAATTTTATCTTCCTTTATTACATTTAATATTTTCACCTTTTGAGCTAGGACGTAATTTTCCCCCTAAATTTTTACATTGGCAAAAAAATATTTTTCACCTTTCACTTCTACGATATACCAAGCATAAGCTACAACTTGCTACATGCATGACCGTTGGAAACTGTCTGCGGAAATTAAAAAAAATAATAATAATAAATCTCTTACAACTAACAAAATTTATTGCAATTGGAAAGTGAAAGGCAGCCTACACATCTGCTATTGTCAAATAGATGGAAAAAAAAGGACACGAAAAATGAAGACTTTATAGACCCAAACCGATTTTTGGAATATACAAAGTAATTATTAATTTAAGTTCTTTAAAATGCATGTTGGCCTAAAGTATTTATATAGGTCCTATAATATATAAAACCTCTTAGATAAGAAAAATTTAATAAAAATATGAGAATTTTCAATTATAGTCTTTAAATTATAATTAAAAAATTGTAATTTAGATTATAATTTAATTAATTTTTTTATGAAGTAATTATTATCATTATTTTTTTCACTTCATGATCATCACTATCGTCATCATCATTATCATTACTATTGTCTCTATCTCACCATTGTCACCATTATCATTGTCAATAATAATAGTGGTGATAACAATAATGATTGTAGTGGTAAAAATAGTGACAATAAAAATTCCATAAAAAGTGTGTAATTGAGTTTTATTCTAAGCCATAATATTTTTAATTGTAATTCAAGAATTATGATTAAAATTTTTTATTTTTAATTATAAAAGTGAAGGTCTTTCGACTCACTTGTATTTATTTGTGACATTAAAATTTAGTCATTATCGTTAATACACTTTATATTCTTCTTCAAGTAAAAGTTTTTTCATTCACAATTATAGTGGTAGCACTAAAGCTTGGCGATCTCCATTAATGAACTTCAAACAAATTACACTTAACATTATATACAATAAAAAAACTTAAGACATTATGTTTGCGAATATCTTACCCAATGTAAAACTACTTATTTACTCATACACTCTAATGTTTATCAAAATATTCAATAGTTAGATTAATAAAATTTAATATATAAAAATTTAAAAAATAAACTTAAAAAAAACTATTTTTAAAATAACTTGATTTCACTAATAAAAATTTTCATCAATCTAAGATTATTTTCTATTTTACCAAAAGAAATACTAGGAACATTCTCTAATTCTGAAAATATTTTTTTATTGGCTGAATTAGAAATCATAATATTTTGTAGGACTCATATTTAATTTAATGAGTTTTACTAATGTTTTATAAATTTTAATTTATAACCAAGAATATATAACCCTCCTCCTCTGTCAAAATATTTACTTTTGAAACTAGTAAAACAACTCCTAACCAAAAAAATAAAAGTAAAACAACTCATCGCTTCAATAGGCACTTGTACTTTTTATATATTTCTTAGAAACTAACTTAAGTACATATCATCAACATCGGGACCAATGATATTTCGTATAAAATAAGATTATTTGTGATAATTTTTATTAAGTTTTATTAGGTAATAAAAATATTACTTTTTAAATAACAAAGTTAAAGAATATAACTTTTTTTTTTACGTTAGTAATAAACTTTTAATAGTACTAAGTATTCTTTTTATTCGTTTGAAAAATCAAAACACACTTTTCATATAAGATTCGTGAAATTTTAATTAGTTTTGGATTAATTTTTTCTCCTGAAGATAAGGGGTGAGCTATAACAAGTGATAACTTAAAATATGTCAACTTGATTTCCACTGTTGATTTTTTAGACGTCACTTTCCAATGTAAAGATGTTCAATAGTGAATATAAGGTTGATAAGGTTTTTAACGCAAATAATGATGAAAAATTATAGTTATTTACTCACTTTTTTACCATTACATTTTTATTTTGTTCTTTTAAATAATTCATCGCATTATTAGTTATCTTTATCATTTTATTTTCTTCCTATCTCTCTTGTATATCTATAAAGTCTTCAACCGAAGAATGTACGTTAATAAACACTAAATAATGATTAAGCTAGCTTTATTGTCATTTAGACAGTGATGTCAGCTTAGAGTCATATTTTTCCAATTAATTTTATATTAAAGTAACGATAATACATCTACGCCTAAGGTCTCAATATTCTCACAACTATTATGGTAGCATAAAAAGAAAAGAGAGAGAAACGTGAATCTGATCTGAATTAATTATTTAAATAACCACATAGACTTGACTAGATTTATTTTTTTATTTATTTTGGAAGGGGAAGGGGACTAGGAGATATGGTATAAGAAAACAACAAAGGATGAGGTAAAATGGACCAACCCATCTCATCAATGATTCGCATAAAGTAGATTGTTTTTTATTTATATAAAAATATAAATTAATTTATAAATATTTTAAAAATTAATAAATTAGACATGTCAACTCGTCTTGTTCTACCTTCAATATGTTGGATTAATGAACTGAATAAAACAGGTTAAGACGAGTTAGATAACTTAACTATCTGTTATTTTTTATGAGTGAATTGACAAGTTTAATCAGTTTTATCTTTCTTAAAAATAAACTAATTACTAACTTGAGTTTACATTGATTAAAGTTTGAAATAATTTTAGATAAATTACACAGGCAACTACCGTACGTTATCTTAATGTCAATTCTTCAAAATTCAACGATTCTAAATTATTTTTAGAAGAAAATATGACTGTAATATTTTCCCTGTATTGTTATAAAATTTAATATTGCTTAAATTTGTAATTAATAATCCCAATCATGTTGTTACTCTATTTAAATTATTTTATAAGTGTGGAAATTAAGATATAGTTACTTTTTAGATCTCCACATTCATTTTTACCGAGTTAAACTATTCAAATAACATTGTATATTCAAATATCAAATGGTCAATGGTTAACACATGCTCAAATCCACAAGATAATTAACTTGTTGCTGGATATTTTAGAGACCGACAATGCAATTAAGCAAATGTGGCCCTAAACACGTCGTAATTAATTGAAACCAACTTTTTATTTTACCTTTCCAAGCAAAGATAAGAATTCATTGGTGGGTGTGATCGTTCATTAAGTGACACAGACATTTTGTGGGGACAATTTTGTAGTTCATATGTTTCTACAAATATTATTTTTCATCTACATATTTCTGTGGCACATGCTTAGTCCTTAGTGGTGTCTGTACATATATAGTGCATAACACGAGCATCATTAGTGGTTGTATACGCCTTGAGCTATTAATTCCACTATTCATACCAATCCGTCAAATGAGAAATTAATTAAATCAATTTACGCATGTAAATTACACTAACTTAATAATATTAATGTAATATAATATGCACTTATATTAGAATACAAAATATAGAAAGTGACCCTCTCATTTTTTTTTTCACTTTCTGAATTAGTTCTTTTAAATATTTTTTATTCTTCTCATTTTTTTGCATTTTTTTTTGCGGTTAATAAAAAGGATTTTACCCCTTTCAAACTACTATTAATTTATTTTTATTTGTATATTTATTTATTTTAACTGTCTATTCCTTTTAATTAACCATTTCTATCTTTATCCCTAAATTGAATTTCAATAATATTTTTAAAAGTATTTATTTATCAATAGTTAAAAAATAAATTTATATAATAATTTAAATTATTTATAATAAATTAGAATATAATTTATATATTCAATATATTTATTTGTTATAATTTTTAATTATAATATAATTTATATATTATAAATTTTAATTATATAAAATAAATATTATTATGTTAAATTCTCATGTTACAATACATATAAAAAAATTTCCCATATTATAAAGTGGAATTAACAATTTAGATGGTGAGATTTTCACTCAAAGATCTGCCCTCTCCACAGTCTCAAACTACAATCTTTCGATCTTTATTTGTATACTTTTATCATCATATATCATCTATTTATTTTATTCTTCTTTCTTTTATAACTAATTCTAAATTGAATTTTAATATTTTTAAAATAAAATTGTAAATAGTTGAAAATAATATTATATCACAATTTAAATTATTTATTGTAAATAAAAATATAATTTATATATTTAAAATATTTATTTATTATCAATTTTAATTATATTATTATTTATATATTATCAATTTTAATTATATGAAAACAATTATTTATTCTGTATAATGGACAAACTAGTTATATAAACTTGTTTGTTCATGTTCTTTTTTATTATTACATGGTGAAAAGTGAAAACGTATGCCAGGCTATAGCATGGTTATATGTTTCCTATTAGTGTTTAATTATATTGTTTTATCTTTAACTCTTGTTTCCAACCACAGAATAAAGAAAAGGGGAAAAAGAACATAGACTTAAAACTACGAATTTATTAAAAAAAAAGGGTAAATAAGAAAAGGAAAAGTAGTAGAGACCATAGGGAAGGAGTGATCCTAATAAGGTTCGAATAGCCAAGGGTCAGATTTCGATCAAGACCAACCCCTTCTCTTGCTACTTGCTTTCTTAAGTCTTCCATCTCATATTCCACTTTCCACATAATAAATATTCTCTATTTATAAATTTTGATTTGATCAACAAGAGCGTGATGATTGTGTTACTTAAACTTGTTTTTAGTCAAGTGCGTGCTATGAGGTGGTTTATAAATTTTACAAGGTCAAGGAGTGGTTGATTTTATGTTGATCTAAAACCGTACACGAGGAGTGCTAATTTTCATGCGTACCAAATAATACAGAAAAAAAAGAAAAAGAAAAAAGTGTGGAGGATATAAGATACAGAGAGGTATAGGTAACTAAAGGCGTGGGAGTGTACAACAAAACAAGAAAATTACGCGCGAGCTGTTATCTATTATTGTTCATAAATACAAGTAATTAGTCAGAATAATTAATTCTTGGGAAGTATAATTAAAACGGACCACACTTTATAATTAAATTAATCTCACATCACTCATCACTCATCCACCAGCTGTCTTTTCTAAATATCACGATAAATTTAATTATATAGGGAAAATTCAGTTGCAGAGAATACTCAGACAAGAGCAGAGGCAGCAAGCAAACTCTCCAAAGTCTCAACCCAAACCAATCCCCTTTGAAAGCAAAAGGGTGGCTAGCTTTTGCTCCCCTTGCCCCGCGATGATGGACACTTTGTCTAGCTAGATAGCACCCTTTTATCTACCTTCCTTCTTCCCTCTTCCTCGTGCCATAAACCCAACCTTGTAGCTCTTACTTTATCCATCATTAATATGGAATGGTACGGACACAATCAAAATTGGTTGGTTTAATTTCTCCACTTCCCAGCCGAGATAATAGATACATACATACATATACCCTCTTTAATTTTCTACTTTATGTTTCTTCCTTTCCTATAAGATCTCGTCTCAGTATTTTATATCTCTCTTCAACAACCCCCCTCATATTTTAAAGCTTCTCTTTCTTGACGGTGTTCATATGCCATGTGGGTGTTTCAAGTTTCAAGTTTCAAGTTTCAAGTTTCAAGATTTTAGTTTCCACTTTTTCATTTTGTTTTTTTTTTTTATAAAGTTTAAGGTAATTTATCGGATTCATTAACTAAAACAAATCTCTTTTGGCATGTTTTTAAGGATCTGGGCGCAGGTGAAACCTGATATAGCTTCAAATTAAGGGGCAAACGAGCAGAAAAGAAAAGAAGGTTTGATTTGTCCCCATGACCCGTTTTGCATAGACTTTTGAGAAAGAAAGAGTAACTGTATTATTTATTGTACATCATCATTGTAGCAGGTTTTTTCTCGCACGGTCGCAGGAAAGAGAGCTTTTTGAGTTTTGAGTTTTCAGTTTTGAGTTTTGGCAGACATGGCGACGTACTTTCATGGTAGCACTTCAGAAATCCCATCCTCCGCTGAAGGGTTGCAGACTCTTTACCTTATGAACCCAAACTACGTACCGTACTCTGACGCGGCGCAACACCCAACGCAAAACATGCTCCTCGTCAATCCCAACACTGGTGACACTAGTCCCACTCCCGCCAACGCGCTCAACCTTGCCAACTTCTCCCACGCGCCGCCGCCTCCGTCTCCGAACAACCACCGTCAACAACACCTAATTGGGCTTACCACTCCCTCGTCAAACATCCTCGGATCCGCCGTCGTGGACCCCGCTCGTCCGTCGTCGTTCCTTGGACAACATGAATTCTCCGGCTTTCACGGTGCTGCCGTCGTGACAACGGCGGCAGCAACAGCCTCTCGTGCTCAGTATAACTTATGGGGTTCCATATTTGATCAATCTGCGTCGAATATGACACCAGCAACCACGAACGTCCCACCTAATAGTATAGGAAGTGTTTCTGGTAGTGTCACTCCATCGACGCAGATTGGTTTTCATAGGCCTAATGATTTGTTGCTAAGCCTTTCTTCACAACAAACACCCTACAGGTCTCTCTCCGGGGATTTTCAGGCTATATCTCCGGCGAGTCGCGGCGGCGGCGACGATATGCGGGGGGTTTCAAGCATGCATAGTGTTGTTTTGGGTTCCAAGTATTTGAAAGCCACGCAGGAGCTTCTTGATGAGGTTGTGAATGTGGGTAAGGGAATCTACAAAGGGGAAGAATCTATGGAGGGGGCTAAGAAAGAGAAGATGAAAGGGAATATTGAATCCACTTCTGGGGTTGTTGATGGTGGAGAGAATAATAATGGAAGCAAACAAGGAGGTGAACTCAGCACGGCACAGAGACAAGAGCTTCAGATGAAGAAGTCCAAGCTCGTGAACATGCTCGAAGAGGTATACATGTTTATAAAACTATACATGCACGTAATGATTAACTTTCCACTTAATGCTTTGGGATCTGGTATTGATTTCCAAGAATTTATGATGATTCGTGCACTCTACAAATGCATTGGTTTGATCTTGTGGAAAGTACTAGTGTACTTGAGTGTGTTGCGGTGCGGTGTGGGTTATGGTTATGGGTTATGGGTTATGGGTTATGTCACTTGTTCATCAGTCCCGGCTGCGTTGATTCAGTACTTGAATAAAATTTGTATGATTCAGCTTTTGACTGTGGGACTGAGGAAATAATAAAGAATGTGACATTACAAGAGGGGCTGTGAAATTGACAGGGTTGTCACTCATTATTTGATCTTAGGGGAAAGGAAACTGGTAAGAAAAAAGTCACATTTGGTCTGATGAATGTCAGAGAATAATTTGGGTTTGGGCCCATTTGCTTCACTTCCCTGTTTATATCTGAAAGTCTGAACCCATTATTAATGACTTTCACTGTTTATAAACAATAATTTTTATAACAATTCTACAATATTTTATTTTCTTCACCTCATTTCGTTTCTTTTATTATACAAATTAATTTTTGTACATTAAAATTGTATTAATACAATTTCTCATTGAGATAGGAAAAGGGTTAAAAGTTAAATCGGAAAAGTAATAATACTACGTCATTTCATGAATTAATCACCACATAGAAACATTTTCCATTCAACTAGTAACAAATATATATGATAAGCTAACGAGTGTTTTGTTGTGAACTTTTGCAAGGTGGAGCAAAGGTACCGACAATATCACCACCAAATGCAAGTTGTGATAACATCGTTCGAGCAGATAGCGGGCATTGGTGCAGCGAAGTCTTACACAGCCCTTGCCTTAAGGACAATCTCAAAGCAATTCCGGTGCCTCAAAGATGCAATCTCTTCACAAATAAAGTCAACGAGCAAGACCTTGGGTGAAGATGATTGCTTGGGAGTTAAGGTAGAAGGTTCGAGGCTTAGGTATGTTGACCATCAACTCCGACAACAACGTGCGTTGCAGCAGCTAGGAATGGTCCAACACAATGCTTGGAGGCCCCAAAGAGGCTTGCCTGAACGCGCTGTTTCCGTTCTTCGTGCTTGGCTTTTTGAGCATTTCCTGCACCCGTAAGTTATTACTACTCGTATATATACTATATATTGAATCAAGACCATTATTATACTCATACTTTATATATAGGATACTCATAGTTAACCATTCTATTAACACCTATCTTTTTTTCTTTTTATATTATCACGTCATATTATTTATTATACTTATATTTATCTTTCTTCTCTATCCTCCTTTTCTAGTTAAGTATTAACTCTGTGGTGGTCTCGATCCGTACATTATTTTTCCTATAAATACTAGTAACATAGTGCACCGTTTATTATTAACTGAAATTTGTTAAATTCTAATGAAATTGTGAATGTGACTGAATAAATAAAGGGTAAGACTCGTATCAGTTTGTGACCAATCTTAGTAAATTTTAGGCAATAAAAAGAGTGGGTTAGTGTTTCTATATTATTTTTCTGAGGTATTATGTTACGTACTTGCCCTTCAACTTAAGTTTCTAATTCTGGCATGCAGCTATCCTAAGGACTCTGATAAGGTTATGCTTGCAAAACAAACTGGACTTACTCGGAGCCAGGTAAATTCTATTCCATATATATATATATATATATATATATATATATATACCTTTAAGGCTGACACCAATATGTAACTGAGCACTATCCTATATTTGCACTTCAATTTGGAAGTCAGTTTTCGAATTGATCTCAATGAGAAAGGATTGGTGAGAATGAACATAATTTAAACGTGTTACTAATAAACTTTTTTTAATAAATCTTTTACTACCGAAAGTTATTAAAAATAATAAAAAGATGACTTCATTTCATATTTAATTTAATGAATCTCGTTGATGATTTTATAATTTTTAATACATTTTAATCTATAATAAAGAATGTATTAATACTGGTAGTAAGAGTTATGAATGGGTGTGGAAGGTTTATGACATTGATAAGTTTATAATGCAGGTGTCTAACTGGTTTATAAATGCCCGAGTTCGTCTATGGAAGCCAATGGTTGAAGAAATGTACTTGGAAGAGGTAAAACAAGAGCCGAATAATAATGGCTCCCAGGAGAAGAACACAAACAGACCAAAAGAGTCGAGCAAGGAGTTATGGTCAGAAGCAAATGCTGCAGAAGAATCAGGCGCCATGAGACTTGATCAGATTAATGTTCTCCAAGCAAAGGCAGAAAGCTTCAACAACCAAACCACTTCCCCAACAGAGATCTCCAATTCTAATTCACTCTCAACATCTCCAATGGGAGAAGGAGGAGGGTCCCTCCAAGGTAGCTTCCTTTCAGTGGACATGGAAATGAAGCTTCATGGAGAGACAAATACTAGAGAAGGAAACACAAAGTTTGGCAATATTGAAAACCATGGTGGTGGGGGTTTTGGAGCATTTGCAATGGAAGACATTGGAAGGTTTCATCATGTCAATGAGCAACTGGCTCCAAGGTTTCATGGAAATGGTGTTTCCCTCACTCTGGGACTTCCACACAGTGATAATAATGTTACTCTCTCCGGAACCCAACATGGATTCCTCTCGCAGAATGTGCACTTGGGAATGAGAAACAACCAAAATGAGTTTTGTGGCGCCATCAACACTCCACCTTCTTCTCATTCAGGCACTAGTTATGAGAGCATTGACATTCAAAACCGAAAGAGGTTTGCTGCGCAGTTGTTGCGGGATTTCGTGGCCTAATTCATAATTAACTAGCTAGCTAGGATAATTGATGAAGATACCCACAAAGGAATTGAAAGAGTTTTCTTTTTCTCATGTTGCAATCCACAAAACATAATGCAGTTCAGAGTGTTTGTTTCAACACACTAACTTAGCAGAAGAATAGCAACGTTAAAGAAAAGAAAAGAAATGGATACGTGTTCCGGCATGGGAGGGAAACTTGCTCCATGTATAAAGATGGAAACTGCTATAAGATTAATTATGAACTTGCAGGGAATTCAGTTCTACATGTTCTGAATTATTTTAATTAAATGATTCAAGTTGAGTTGGGAAGGTATATTGTAAATGGGTATTGGAAAGTAGGTAGTTGCATAGAAAGAATTGAATGATTTGTTTGGATATAGGTAATATATATATTGAAGTTATGCCTTACTTTGTAAAATTAATTATTCCTGCATGTACTTTTTGTTTCCCGTACGTACGTGCATCTGCATTTGCGGTTAATACATAATACGTAGGTGGGGTGCATGAAAGGCACGGGGATGTACATAAATTTGGATGCTTTGGATGTGCATGGTACTTACTTTTGATAACCAATTATTGTATGTATGCAAAAGTAAACGTGTTGTTATATGATGTTAAATACGGTGTAATATTATTCATTTAACAATAGGATAACACCATGGGAAAATGTATAGCTTTCCATCATTTTCTTAATTATGTAACTCATCAAATATTTTTTTTTATAATTTAACGATAATGTAAGATGATCTTAAAATAGTTTATACAATTATTTAATCACAAATTATTATTAATATAATTTTAAAAATAATATTATAAAAATCAACTAATTTATTATTTACAATTATTTTTTTATTAGATGATATTTTATACTGTAAATATATATAATATATTTTCTTATATTTTTATACATCATTTTTAAAGATTAATTACGTATAAGCATAAAAAATTTAAAATCATTGTGATAATTTCAAAGTAAAAAAATATTATTTTATACCATTTAGTGTATATCAATTTAACGGTGTTACCATTTAAGGAATTACAACTTAATGTATTAATTAAAATTAGTGTTTGTTGATTTAAGAGCGAAGGAGTTTAAGTTTCTTTCAGGAAGGTATATATGAAGTTAAAGTCTTAAAAATAAAAATATAAATTTTAAGAGATCATTGTATCCTCTTTAGGAGAATATTATTCGCTTGACTCAATTTCGATTAGTTAAGATTCATTTTAACTTTCAAATATTAAAGGTTTTAAGAACAAAAGTTAAAATCTGTTCCTTGGCTTAAAATTAGTACTTCAATTCTAGCGTTAAATTTGTTATTTTTGTATTTGGTGAATAAATTTATGTATTTAAAACAATATTATATAATTATTCGTATATTTCTAATACTAAACACACAAATTAAAACAGTAATATATATTTTTGGATTTATGGAGATACGTACTGATTAAAAGTTTGTTGTCTTCTTGTTTACAAAAGCGAGTTATGACTTCAGTTATCAATATAGATAGAAAGGGATAGTTTGTTGTTTATAAACTACATTTCGAAGATATTAGAAGAAGAAAATAGTTTAACAAAAATCTAAAGAGAATGATGTCTCAATTTAAAAAATTTTAAATTTAAGAAATATTTACATAAGCGATATATTTACCTCATTCTAAAAAAAAAAAAATAAAGACCCAAATCTATAACTTATCAAATGCAAAATCTTATCTTACTTCATTGACTAATTCCTTAAAATGAGAAAAAGCTAGCTAAGTTTGGAATTGCAGATTAAGAAAAACAATATTAATTTACATTGTGAGATAGGACTCCTTCTCTGTCCTCTTTTTCATTTTTCAGCTTTTCTCCTTTAGCATTTAACATTAGGTCGACAAGAAAACGAGTAATAATGTAATATACAATAGTCAAAAGTAAATATCAATCAATTTATTCTTAAAATTATTATAAAATTATCATTTGAAATTATTAAAAATTGGTCAATTTAGTTCAAACTTTTACAATTATAACTCTGAGCATTAATTTAATGTATTACTTGGAAGATAATATATTTGGTCTCTATTTTGAATTGAGCTTATTTCTTCTTTTAATAGAAGTGTGAGCAATTAAGCTCTACTTGAAATTAAATCAAATATATACTAAATTAAAGACTAAGAAAAGTTCTAGAGTATTCTTCTATATTTTTAGACCGGAAAAATATGAACGAAGTTACTATTATTTAAAATTAAAACATTATTTTGGAACTTCTAATTTCCTCTAACAAAGTGATTATGTAGGTATTTCTCTTAGATAATTTTAACTTTGGATATAATTCAATTCTACAAAATATATTTATAAGATAAAAGTTATTTCTTATTTATATATTTTATTTTAGTCATATAATTAATCAGTGTGTAAATCTTCAACATCCATCATCACACCAAAGACTAGATATCTTGATTGTCATCTATATATTTTTTGATGTAGCAAATTAGAATAATTATCTTCTCTTTCTAACACTTAAAGCTTTTTTTCATCTAGTTTATATAGAATTTGTAAGTACTTCACTTTAGGAACCTTACTCTTAGTTTATAGATTTTTTAATTAGTTTTTGTTGTTCTACATAGGAATTGAAAAAGCTTTGGAAGTCATTTTCAAACCCAAAAATTTTCCTCCTTCCCCTAACATGAGGTGATCATCAAAGAAGAATCTCTCTTTGTCCACTTTCTCACTAAGTACATGTTAATTTTGGATTGCTTAGTGAGTGACCTTAGCTAGACTAAGGCATACGGAATTTTTTTCACTTAGCACTTGGCACAAGCATTGAGTGAGTCTAAAGATGATGGACATGTTACACACTCGGTTAGCGAGTGAATGACTAAAAACTTCAAGTAGTTTTTGTTAGATGAGAATAAATTCTTGCTTAGAAAAACTATGACTTGACACTTAATGAACATCAAACAAAAAAAAATTCCATGATAATATGCAAGGGTCTTAACCTAATTATTAGAGGATCTCCCTTAAAATGTGAAAAATGATTGGGAGCTCTCCCATGACTTTTTTTTCTTCTTTTATTATTTCTTTATGGATTTTTTGTCAACATATGTCAATGAGTAGCTAAATTTCTTATTGTTGGGGGTTAAATGTAAGTAAATCAAACTTTCATATATTTCGAGTTAGATATTCAATTTATATATTTCAATATTAGTGTTTTATTTCCTTACTTAATGCTTGTTGTGAGTTGATCTTCATAGGTTGTTATTTAGGTGGATTGTGATTGAAAAATTCTTTCTAACATTTGAATTGAAGTAAAACACCTAATAGACCTTTTAATATCTCTCTTTTTCTCTTTTAATGGAAGTTATTTATTTAAACTATTTGAGGAATAAGAAGTTAATTATACAACCTAGACTTTTACCATACCAAGGATTGAGGTTTGAGTAATTTTAATTGATCTTAATGTTTGCGATGTGGCTCCTTTAGGGTGGTAAAATTACATTTTAGAAGATAAAATATAATAATAATCATTGATTAGAAAACCAATAATCAAGAATTGCGATAAAATTAAATTCTTATGTAACAAAATTTAAAATTAATTAAAATGTTAGTTGTTAATTTTCTAATTAGTGGTTATTATTGTACTTTATTATCTAAAGTGCAATCCCTATTACATGGAAGGAAAATATACTTTTAATCTTAACTTATTTTATTAATAATTCATATTGATTATTTTATCGTGTTAAATATTTATTAAGTTAAATTTTAATTAACATAAAAATATTAATAACATTAGTATTTTATCCTACGATTTTACAAATCAAATTTAATATCTAAGTTTTTTTTTATTAAATTTGATTATTCTGATTAATTTTAAAGCAGAAAAAATAATACATAATTTCTAACAATGGAGAGCTAAATTTTTTAATACTATAGAGAAAAATGAATTTATATATAAGACAAAGTTAAAATATATTTTATTAATAAATATATAAATGAAATTAAAATTTTAAGGAATCATAACCCACAATCACACATGAGATTTTTTTTTCCAGAAAAGACAAATGCAAAATAATAATATATTTAACATTAAGGTTTACTTTTCTCTTAAATAAGACTGACTTACTCATATAGCAAAAAATTTTGTTATACGTATGACGTATGATATGGTTTTATTAGGTAAAAATAGTAAAAAAATTAAATTAAATCTTCTGGGAAGATTCTTGTTTGCTAAACCAATATTTTACTATTTTGTCTTCCCTATGTTAACTTACTAGGAAAAATAAATCAAACTACTGCAAACTAGACATTTCCATAAAGAAAAATGCTACACAAACAAATCATATGTGATGGTACAGAAGATGGTTCCATACCGTGATTACATTAAAAAAAAGAAAATTATATGTCTTCTAAAATATAATACATATATTATTAGTACTGTTAATCACTACGAAACATTAAAAAAATAAAACCTATTAAAAATATCATATATTGTTTGAAAAGAAATAAATTCAATTTTATAAAGAAAAAATGTAATGTAAAATTAAAGAAAGTAAAAAATTTTGAAGTGAAAAGATCCTGTATATTTTTTTTATAATAGAAGAACCTCAATGATAATTTTGTAAAGAGACACTAAGAAAACTTTTAAAAAACAATAATTTTACTTTCAAACTATAATCTCATCATTAATAAAGAAAACAAAATCATTAAAAAAAACTCATACCAAAATAATAGTAAGTTAAAAAAAAGATAAGATTAATATTATAACCAATTCATCGATAGGTACAACGCATAAGAAAATTTTATCAATAATTCTTTTATAAACAATTGAACCAAACATAAAATATTATTGAAATTTGAAAAGAGATAGAGATCGAAAAAATTAAATATTATAAAATTTGAAAAAAAAAAAAAAAAAAGAAGAATAAAGAAAACAAAAGATAAAACAAAATAAAAATATATAAACTTTTTAAGAAAAAAAAACTCTGGTGGTAATAATAAAAAAATAAAAGTTGATAAAGATAAAAGATTAATATTTTTTAAGAGAAAATTATTTCAAAGAAGAAAAGTTGTTATTTTTAGACGAAATTTCATACGATTTGTAATTGATAGAGATTTTGAAGAAAAAAAAAATTATAGAGCACATATAATTTTTGGAATTTTATCCAATTTATTTTAGAAAGAATAAATTAAAATTATTTTAATGTATAACTGTTTTCAATCGTTCCTGTTCCTCTGAAAAATCTCGATCGAGACGCAGGGTAGGAGCACAAGTTGTGTCGATATAGTGGGTTTGGCAAGGAGTGTGGTGAAAATTGTGGTCAAAAGGAATGGATAAAGAGAAAGATAAAGGAATAGAAAACTGGAGCGAAGCGGTCGAAGACCTGGTAGACGCCGGCGACGTGGAAGCCGCGATCTCACTCCTCGAATCCGTTGTCGAAACCCTAAACCCTTCCGATTCGGCTTCGCAGCTTCCATTGGCCTCTGCTCTCTCCGACTTGGCCAACCTTTACTCCTCCAAAGGCTTCTCTCTCAAAGCCGACCAACTTCTATCTCGCGCTTCTCTCCTCAAACATCTTCACCATTCCCCGTACCTCTCTCTCTCTCTCTCTCTCATTTAAGATCGTTTCATAATTTTATTTTTCTTCGGCTCACGAATTCGGTAATTTTCAATTCCTTTCAGTGGAAAACAAGTTCTGAAAAAGTCCAAGGAGGACGGAGTCGTTAAATCAACCGGTGTTGCTTCACTTCGTTCTGAAGGAAGTGTTGAAAAACGCGCAGAGTTTCCTGCTCAGACATCCGCCGCCGGCCACTCTTCTGATGAAGGTCGATATGTTTACAAGTTTGAGACTAAAATAGTGTATATAAATAACGGTAACCCTATGCATGAGTTAGTTTGAGTTGAATTATTCCTAAATTTAAATTTTAAGACAGTATTAGAGTCTATTTTGACGTTGTCGTTGGACTTATCGACCCTTACGATATTTTAGACCATGTTCAGTTTTGCTTTGTACTCGAGATGTTTAACCATCGGCGTGGATGAGTGTTGGAATCTTACTTTAATTAATGAAATGACTAAAATAGTATATATAAGCAGAGATAATTCTTATTGTATGAGCTAGTTTTTGGGATTGAGTTAAGTTCCAGACCAAATTCTAGGAGTTATCTCAGAAGAGAATTTATGTGTTTGTGTGGATGTAATAAACAACAAAAAGAGTGTAATTGAAAGTGATGGAGTGTTTGAATAATGATTGGAACTAATGATTGAAAGACGTCTTCTTCTGAGTAATTGTATTTATATCGATGATGTTAGTTATTGCAATAGTGCAATGTGAATGAATGATATTGTGAATTATTATTACAGATTGGGAAGCAATGGCCGATCTTGAACCTGATGAGTTACTGCCCACGGTATCCTCAGATTGTTCATCTGGAATTTCAAATCTTAAATTGGAGAATGCCAAAAGTGGAGCCCCGAAAAGGCGGGGTAGAGGAACATTCTCTTATGAGAAACAAGAGCTTTATAGTGACCAGTTACTTGATAGTTCGGTCATTGATGTTGAGCATGAACAGACTCACTGTAGATCAGAAGATAATAGAGATGTACAAAACTGTAAGTGTCATTTCAATATTTTTATAAGAAACTAGTTGTGTGGATATTGTGCACCCCTATTTTTTATTTTTGTTTAGAGTTTTCTAGTTGGTTATGGTTGCTTGTAATCTTGTATACCACAACAGATCATAATTTTCATTTTCCAGTGTTTGTATGCACATTCAAGTTGTAATCTATCATTTCTGCTTGGTTGTCTGTACTGGATGTTGTATTGAAAGTTGAAACACATGGGTTATAATTATTTTTTGTTCAATTCAGCAAAATATGGGACCAGTCATGTTCTTGTTCTGGCTGACTTCTCACCAAGTACTAGGACAACAGAGCTGGAGAGGCTTTTTGAGAACTTCAAAGATCGTGGATTTGTGATTCGTTGGGTCAATGATACAGTTGCACTTGCAGTATTTCGAACACCTTCAGTTGGTAATTAAGAAGTTACCTGACTTTATTGTTGTTTTTCTTATGTAATATTTATCATGATTTATACCTACATCTAGGTGTATTTCTGTATGCATGCATTATGATGGTGAGATAAGGTTTCATGCTGCTAAAGTTGAGAGTTTTAGACATGATAACCATTGATATGGGGGGGCTGATATATATCCTTATTAAAATTAAAACTAGTGTCTGAACCTTTTATTTAGATCTTCCACTTTAGCTCTCTCTTGAACATTGTCATCCTCTAATTTAAAGCTTGTTGTGTAAAAAACTTCGTAACTGGTGATTCCTTGTATCGAACTGACTGTCATGGGAGTTGAAGATAGATATTGTTTAAATGGCACTATCATCATTCAAAAGTAAGGCATTTTGAACTTTCTCCTGTCTTCACATATTGGAAAACAGAGGATGGGCGTGGGGGCATGTAACAGTCCTTCAGGATAGCTTGGAGACTAACACAACTCTCATTCTTGTAAAACTTTATCAGATGATATGTGCAGAGTACGGCATGGGTAGCTGACTTTGTTTACAATTATCTTTAATTAAAAAGATGTTTCCTTGAACTTCTTTCTCGTAACTGATCAATTGATCTGCACCAACATATAGATGCTAGGCATGACATATTGTTATGACCTTTTCCCTGTCTTTTTGGGGGGAGCTGGTTGAATTTTCTTTAAGCTAATGATTTTCTACATTATTTTTCAAAAAGAATTCAGTCCCTGTGTTTTACTATTAATATTGCATCAATTAGGTAGATTTTTCTTTTCATGTCTAGTATTTAATTTGTTAGCTGACCATTTCAATACCATTAATTTATAATGCAGCACTTGAGGCTCTAAACAGTGTTCGCTGTTCATTCACCATGAGGATACTTGATGAAGATGATACACTTCTTAGTTCAATTAAATCAAGAGGTACTTTACTTACCTGCTTTTTCTTTCTACTACAGAAGGGTAATATAAGGTTGTTTAATTTACATTAAAATTCTCTTTATGGTGCATTTACCTTTGAAATTGAAGTGCTGGGAACCTGAGGATAGTCATGTTAAAAGCTATGCTTGATCTTTGAACTATCAGTCAACTTTGTTGCAATAAGCTCTTAGAAAAATCATATAATATTATACTGTGTTTTTTGTATATTGTGTGGTTTCTTCTTTATGGAAGTATTTTGGGTAGGATTGTTCGTATTGGATTGATCTAATGAAATCGACAATTTAAATCAAACCAATTAAATTGGTTTAGAATTAATTAGTTCTTTTCTCTTCAAATTCGAATCAAACCATTTATAGTTGGTTCGGTTTTTTAATTTCTCTTTTTCGAACCAATGACTTGATTAACTATTTTTTAACTTTTGGAATAATGCATTTTAGACTTAGGCATTAAAATTTTCTTCTACTTTTATCTTTTCTTTCTCTTTCATTTATTCTAATCTTATTATCTTATTTAGTGTTATCAAGTGTATTAATTTAATCATGTTTATTATGTAAATTTTTTATATATTTTGGGTAAAAAAATTATTGAGATATGTAAAGTGATAACAATATAAAACTAAATATTAAATAAAACATATAATTAGTCATTAAAGAACAAAGAATATTTTTATCTTCCATTAATATAAAATTTAAAATGTATATAAAATAGACAATAAAGGGAGATAAACACTAGAAAAATATAGTATTTTTTTATCATAACTTGATGATCCGAACTAATTTCACTCAATTAAATATGATTTGTTCAGATTTGATGTCCACTCCTAATTTTGGGGCATATTAAGCAGCCTGGTTCCTTAATTTAAACTTGTTTCATTACTACATGGTGTCTAGAGTTGATAACAAACCAGTTCCTACTTTGTGTTTATCGGGTCTCTTACTAATTGCTACACTATGAAAGTATTTTGGTACCTTCTAAACAGCCTGGCTTGTTCCGTCGAACTTGGTTTTACGATCAGCTAGCATTTACATCTATATATGGTGATTTCTAATTGGACAACAATGTAAAATAATGTCAACTTTATTTTGAGATGATGGGATTATTGCACAATCACTCCCAACCAAAAAAATATTTAATTGTTCATTAAACAAGTTGCTTCACCAGTAACGTAAAACTTTACACTCTCAATGGATCAGAAGCAAATCCCTTGTTTATTGTACTTGTCAATCAATTAAGGGTAAGAACTATATATATATATGTGTTACCTTACATGGTTTTCCTGTTTTATTGTTGATTCAGACCTGGAACCACCGCGGCAACGGCCGAAAACTTCAGCCCAAGCAGCGCAGAGGCTGATTGCTCATGGCATGGGGTTAAAATTATCATCTACGAGTGTTGGGTCCAGAGAATATAGAAAGCAAGAAAATGCTAGGAAGGAACGTATCGTTACCAGGCAAAAATTGAGAGATGAGGCTTGGGGAGACGATTAATATCTTAATAATACTGCTTTCATTGTTCTACTACTAACTTGTAACCCTATTTTTCAAAGCCCCAGAAACAAGAGATTGTATCATTAGTTGGTTATTAGATTCTGACTTGTGTTCGTCCAAGATACCCTTAATTTACAAAAGAATTGATGGAGAGCAGAAACAATGATAGCCTTAAGTAATTAAAATTATTTATTAGTGTATTTAATACTCTAACAACATACTTCAACTATACTGGATAAAAATGGTGTGCATTTAGATTTTATCTAAATATTTATTAAACAATTTTCACTTTTCACGTATTCAATTGTCAGTGATTTAAAATCAAGTGTATAATCGACGTCATATTTTTTCTTTTTTCGTGTGACATCGTCAGTAAAATTTCATCCAATACTATTTTCTTTATTGACTCTACTCAAATTTCTCACATTACTACTCTTTGTTAACACAATTTCCCTAATTTATTTCAATTGTATGAATTGAAAAACGTTAAAATAATGTCAACCAGAGAGAGATATTAAATGTAATTTCATTAAACTTTAACAGGTATGAGCGTAGTTTAACGGTTTTAATATCATGGTCGACTTTGACAACCAAGTAGAATTAAACCAAAATGTAATGTTTTTCTTACTATTTTTTTTTTTTTTTTTGGGGGGTTGCGGGAACATAAATCTACTATTTTTTTTTTTAAATTATGTCCAATTTTGTTCTCTTTTTGAAAAAATAAAATATAATTCATATATTTTTCTGTCGTGTTTTAACACCTATCTATTAACGGATGTTTGATGTTTTCATCTTTTATGGTGCAATTGCATAACCATATTTTCTTTACCTTTCATTGTCGAACTACCCACATGACTAAATTTGGGCCTTGGATAGGTTAAATCTATTGGGCCAACCCATAAGAAAAATAGATTCGGAGTATGGTTTTTGTCAATTTTGTTATGATTTGGGTATTAGAATCCGTTCGAAACCCTTCCACGAAACATGAAAATATATCACTTGAAAACCCACGCTCACTGTCAATACTCGATAAAATTACTTGTATCTAAGCTGCGTAGACTCAAAATTAAATTAGCTGCGTAGACTCAAAATTAAATCCTGCATAAACAAAATCTAAATGTCTCACTACTTAAACCCCCAACATTTGTATCTTATTAAGTTTGTCCTATATTTTTTATTATTAAAAGCACTATTCTAAATACTAATAGAAAAATATTTCCTTTTAATGTGTACTAGTTTAAATCGATTTTTATTGTATTCGTATTTCAACGATCTTTCTTTTTTCTTTTTTAAATGAAGTAGAAGCCGTATTAATAAAAATGGAATTCAAACATATCTACGATTTTTTATTTTATTTTGCCAAATTCAACAATACAAAATTTAAATTCTGAATACGACAAGAAAATATGCACTCTTTCATAGAACTATGAAAAATTAAAGCATTTTAAAGTTGTGTAAAACCTTCATTCGGAAGTGATAAAATAATAATTGTGTCTAAAACTTGTTTTTAGGAAAAATGTCACATCATAAAGTAATTAATGTTTTTGATAAATATGTAATTATATTCACATATGAGGACACATTTTATTTATTAATATAGTAAAATGATTATTTTTTTAATAAATTAAAATTATATTCTAATTTTACCGTGTAACCATTTTTTTTTTGTTTGGTTTATGCAACTTCTGGAATAAGAGTGTGGAAGAGATGACAATGATCTAAAGAATGAGGTGACATATTTTTAATTGATGTAACAACTTTTAATTAAAAAGATTATAAGAAAAAGGGAGAAATAATTAGGATCCAAAGATAACAAGGATCAAATTTCCACCCAATTCTTTATTAGTAGTATTTTTGGTCAAACAATATTTTATATTGTAACTTCTCATCCGAACAAAAAAAATCTTCTTTTTAAGAGTGAGTGAAAGAGAGAGTTCTTGGATACTTTTTTGACGGAAAGAAAATTATGTTTTGATTATAATTGGTGAGAGTTAAGAGGTAACTAATATAGTATAGTTTGGTAATTAGGGTCGGAGCAAGGAAGATGAAAAGGAAAAATAATAGATAGAGAAGTTGTCATTAATATTTTTTAAGAAAAAAAATATTAAAAATTCTTTAGAAGAATGGAATGGTTTTATAAATTAAATGAGTTTAGGAGTCAATTACGTATAACGAAGGGATTAGTACTCTATAACATTTGTTCTAAGATGGTATCTTTTATTAAATATGTAAAATTAATATAAATTTGAAAATTTTAATTTTTACCGTTCAAATAAAAACGAGTTTATTTTATAAACATAACAATTGAGTTTATTATTTTAGAAAGGAAGATATATATATTTCTTTATTTTTGAATTTGACAAGAGTGATGTCTTACCCATCCGTATCTCTTGATATAATGAAAAATTCAAAGTCTACATAGTTCTTGGAATGGTAAATATTTGTTTGTGAATTTTAATTTAGACTTGATAACTAAATAAGAAGTGCATCCAAAAATTGTTATTGATGATTTTTGTAAAAAGATTTTGATGATAACTAAACAAGAATGCATCTAAAATGATTATCATAAACGTAGTTAAAAGATGAAAGATTAATATGAGCCAAGTGTTCAAAAAGGGCGTCCAAAGGAACCCAACGTCTAAAGAAGAACAATATCCAAAACGGGTTGGAATGCTAAAGGAATAAATAGAATGGAGAGGATTGTCAAGGGGTGTCCAAAAGAGCCTATGCATCCAAAGTAAGGTTGGAAAACACAGAAAATAAATGGAATATAGTAGACTGCTCAGGGGCATCCAAAGGAGCCTATGTATCCAAAGCAAAACTGGAAAATGCAGAAAATAAATGAAATTGAATGGACTGCTTAGGGGACATCCAAAGGAGCCTGTGTGTCTAAAGAAAAATTGGAAAATGCAAAAAATAAATGGAATAGAGTGGAGTGCCCAGGGGGCGTCCAAAGGAACCTGTGCATCCAAAGTAAGGTTGGAAAATGCAGAAAATTAAATGGAATGGAGTGGATTGCCTAGGGAATGTCCAAAGGAGTATGTGCGTCCAAGGCAAGGCTAGAAAATAAAGAAAATAAATGGAATGGAGTGGATTGTCCAAGGGCGTCTAAAAGAGTTTGTGCATCTAAAACAATGCTGAAAATGTAGAAAATAAACGAGAGATACTGAAGCTCGAGAGGTCCGTCCAGCGAAAGTGACAAACAAACGGTCGACACCTACACAACCAGGCCTTAGGAAGAGCAGAGCCTGGGAAAACCCCTTTGTCGATGGGATCATGGAAGCCCCCTACCGAAGGGTTGGAGGGGCGTGTACCTAAATAAGTATGATGGTACCATAAACCCTAACGAGCACCTCGCCCAATACGTTACCCAAGTAAACTTGTTTAGTAGTGAGGACGCCATCTTGTGCCGAATGTTTCTGACTTCCTTGAAGGGGTCGACCCTCTATTGGTACACACAATTACCCGCAAACTCCATCAACTCGTTTGGGACGCTGAAGAAGAAGTTCAGCACTCAGTATTTGACCAGCCGACCCAATCACCTAATGCCCATGTCCTTGGTCAATTTGCTACAATGAGGCCCCACCGCTAGTTGAGGGGTCTTCACAAAGCGGCCCCTAAATCCCTTGTACGATGTAGAATAGGCAATGAGAGACTAGTCTTCAAAAGACTTATCAATTACACCCACGTGAACCATGTAATAGTGGAGAAATTTGGCCGTGGTGGGCTCCATGCGGATGTAGTAACAAATAATCCTAAACGCTTGCATGGTGACCCACCCATTGGGGTGTAGTTGGTTGGGGCCACTGTCTAGAGTCCGCAAGACGTTGGCCTCAAACTTAACGAACGGAAGGCTCACGTCGAGGTCTCGTAGTAGGGTCTCATACATGTAAAAAAAGTCGGCCTTGCCCTCCTTGGCCTCCATGTACACCCGCTCACCAGCGGAGCAGGGCTCCAAAGTAAAATCCTGCTTACAACCCAACAACCCCAACACTATGGCCTTGGATAGCTCGGCTACATCCTCCTACGTGCACAGCCGATAATGGTATGCCTCCACTATCTCACTTAGCCAATCATAACCTGGGAGGCATATAGGGGAAACACCTTCCTCTATGAAGGGACCCACGACTCCCAATCTACAGCCTTGGCCCCTTGCACTTGAGGCGCTACCATAGTGGTTTGCGGTAGAGAAGCGGTCGGCCAAGAAGCAACCTCGGTCACCTACCGGATAGACTCAACACTAGACACACATGAAAAGGAAGACAAAGATGAATAATTCGACGAGATCGTCATGCCGACCGACGATACCTCGGCCTCTAACATTCGGGCCTCGAGACCCGGCGAGGATGTCCAGAACTCATAACGTACTTAAGGACTATGACGAGAATACAAATATGGAAATCTCGAAAGAATGGCTGAAGAGGGTACGACACAAGAAGCTGGGAGATTTAGGAGAGCAAGGGAAGAATGAAGGCCTACCATGGACGTCCTTTATATTTATAAGCATAACTTGGACCTCATAGGAACGACTAGGGGCCCAATCCACTGCAGGCGAGAGGTCAAGACCCACGATTAGCCAAAGCTCAAAGGTTGTGTACATAACACCCTAGGCGGTGCATTAAATGTGCACATTACTCGAGGGGCAACATAATAATTAAACATGGGCACAAGTTCCGACGTCCCACCATGCCAGCACGCGCCAGTCAACCTCTCCTAGGCCTAGGTACAAGTCCCTTAGGTGCCGAAGACTCGACGATCGCACCCAACAGTCCGGTCAATTAGGCCTAACACCCACGACGTCGGCATGAACTAGTCACCACGCCCCTCTTCGAGAACTTGTGACTCATGAGACAAGTGTACTTGCTATATCGAGAACGTCTTGGCATGACTCGACCTCCTCAGTGTTGGCCGACCACAGCTCGGCCCACTAGGCACGATATGTGTCGGGACCTTGGGGTATATGTCACACGAATCACGTCGTATGTGTTGTCAGCGCACACGACCCAACACGAGCTCAACCTTTATAAATAAAAAGATTTAAGCTTGTATCAGGTATGCTCTCTCACACTCTAATTGATATTAACTTGAACGTTGGAGTGTATTTGCAGGTTCCCCCTTTAAACGATACCTCGACCTAGACCGAGGAGGAGGGAGAAATTATTAGCTCACACTCGATAGCACAAATAAAAACAAAAACTCATCCTCAACTTAAGAAGTCCTCACTAAATTTTCCTTGTCCTTGTGGACATCCTTGATAGAAACAAAAATCAACTTAATTACACACTTCTATTTATTTTTTCTTAACAAACATTTACGCTTGAAAAACTTCGAAATTACTATCCTTTTCAATAGAACAACCATTGTAACAACCATTGAAACACTTCTAAAATAGGTTATTTCATTATACATAGATAGTTAGAACCTAAGCCTTACAAATCCATTTCAATCTAAGAAATTAATATACTTAACAAATTTTGACCACTTAAAACCTAAGCCGACTAAACTAAATAACTAATATATCTGTATTAAATATAATGCTCACATTTAAAACGAGAAAGTGACTTTCCGAATACGTTGCCCTTTTCCTGTTCCCCAATCCTCTTTTACCCTTTCTGTTGTAACTTGTAAGGCTTACTTTGAGCAAAAAAGGATCATGGAACTTCCCCCGTCCCAGGAAAATAAATGCCCTATTAATGTTGAATCTATCACGAACGCAAAAAGGATCCAATTTGAGTAACTTCAACAAGTAAAACTTTAAATTAGTCTTCAAGATTGTATGTGTCTGATACGTTTCTAATATTTTAAAATCAATCCTTAGATCATATTTTTATAAAAAAAAAGACATTTATTAATTAGACTCTTCTTTTACACACAATGACAAAACAAAAGTAAAAAGATGACTAAAATGTATAACTTTTTATAAAATTAAGAATTAGCAAAAAAAAAAAACGATTTAAAAAAAATGGTCGGTTTAAATAATCTTAAAGACTAATTCAAAAAGAAAAATCTAATTTCAACATATGCTACTAATATGTAAAGTTTCAATTCAAAGGAGCCCCAAAATGCAACTTAATTATATAATCATTCGATTCCCTTTTCTGTTTCTAACAACCATCATACAAGAGGTACAAACGTGTGTTTCATGTGCTCATTCTATTCTAGCAACTTTTTCGCATTCTCTCCTTTTATTAAAAAAAATCTCCGAAAAAATTTTCGTCATCACATATTGACTTTATCGCTAATTAATTAATCAATGATCATTTGGGTGATCTTGTTCTTTTTCTATTTTCTACCGGTGAAAATTAGGTCTATAAAATAAATTAATCTTTCAATCAATATTTGAATTTTTTAGTGAAAGAAGTATTTATATTTAATGTCCGACTATAAAATATGATTATTAAAAAAAAAACTCTCTTTCTATTTCATCAACCGTATATTTCTATAATCCAATAAATCAGTAATAGAGAAAAGTTGCTATTATCATCTGCTTAATTACAAAATTACAATAGTGACACATAAGAGCCACCATCTGGAAATTATGCACCAATCACATATAGTCTATGGAGATCAATTCATATTAATTAAAATTTATTATTTTTCTCTTAATTTATCCTTAGATTGCGACATCATGTCTGACTTGGTCATAGAAAATGTTGGATAAAAGTCGAAGGCAACCAAACCAAGCTTTGAATCAACACATACATGCAAAATGATGTCTATCAAGCCCCACATATGATGTGGACTCAGATGTTGTGTTTATCCCAATTTTCTAAAGTAGTTCCCTTTTGGCAGTGTTTTACTATCTGGCATAAAATACGATATTCAAAGATTATTGTTTCACACCCGTGTGAGATAGGCATCGAGAAGATGGAGATATTAAGATTAAAAAAGAGAGAGAAAGAGAGGTATAATGAATAATGTGATGAAAATAAATAAATAATGTGTTAAAGAAAATCAAACTTGTATGATATTAAATATATGACCGATTAACTTTGCCACTTTGTTAAGTTTGTTTCTCAAAACGGACATTGCGGCCTTTAATTATTAATTGACGTACTCAGGTTGAATTCAAACTAAATCTCAATCACTTGTTTTGTTTGAATCCTACAAAGTTTAAACCCACACTGAACCAATTATGCTTTTAATTGGGTCAAAATTCATCACAAAAGTTAAAAAGCAGCCGAAACTTCTCATTCTTAGTTTCATATTTTATAAAACAAAAACTAGAGAAATTCATTGCATTTTACATAAGTTCATTGCATGAATAATAATCAATTTTTAAAGTTATTTTTATTTGAGAAATTCTGTTCTCATGACTCTTTCCTATACGAGGCACAGAGAAGAAAAAACAAAGTATGAAATAAAATAATTAAGTAATGTACATATAGCTAGAGAAGAAAAAAAGATATCATAATTAATACCCATTTTATTTTATGAATTTAATTGGAGTACTACTCACAATTTTAAATGTTTTTTATATTGTCATATTCATTTACAAATACAAATATTGTTCAATACAAATAATAGATACATATATCACTTAATCAAGATATTTCAAATTTGAATACTAATCTTGAATATAGAAAAAATTATGTTAAGAAATATTTATCATTTAGTTAATCATCGGCATCCTAATTTTTGAGTATGGGAAAATTCATATTAAAAGGAGAAAAATATTCACTGTTTGACTAGTTACACTTTTCAATAAGATAGATACAAATCTTTGACTAGTTACACATTTCAATGATAGGTACTTTGTATCTATTTCACAGATAAAAAAATCAATTATAAATAATCTAAAATTATTTAAAAATTTATAATAATTATTGTAAAATAAATTATATTGATAATATATTAAAATTAAATTCTTATTTTAAAAATTGATATAATTAATTTTGAACTATTAATTATGATTAAGACGTGTGTAATATATTATTTTCAATCACAAATTTTATATTAAAGCACAATTATATATATATATATATATATATATATATATATATATATATAATATATTATTTTCAATCACAAATTTTATATTAAAACACAATTTTATATATATATCCTGATCAGAAAATGCCAATAACAAGGGATGACAAGGTCAACCTAATGAATGAATCTGCTTAACTAAAAAAAATGGCGATAATAAGTTGAGCTATCTCAATCCACAAATCCACTTAACTAACCCTGCAATCCTCGTCTACATGATAATCAAAGGTGTAACAGAATAGGTTCACTCACTTTTTTTTTTAAACTAACAGTTACTTGTAACTTATTACAGCTTGATTGATGTCTTCCCACTTTTTTTAATGTTTTCACTCAGATGAATTGACATTTTTTTTATATTTTTATATTTTTATTTTGGACAGATAGATCTGTAAAAAGATTTTAAAAATGAAAATAAATTAAAAATGACAAAAAGATTTTAAAAATGAAAATAAGTTTAAAAATTTTCAAAAAGATTTTTAAAAACTGTCACTTTATAATTTATTTTCATTTTTCTTAAATCTTTAAACAGTTTAATCCACCCTTAAACTTACATAAAGTGTGTTAGGTTTTCTTATCCATTTTTATTGGCCAGTCAACTGGTCCCACTTATGAATGGTAAAATAAATTGTACCTACAAGTAAAACTCACATGGATATCCATTTATTAACGGGATAAAAATAATAGAAATATCCGTAATAGTAAGTTTAATTTTAGTTTTATTTATTTTTTACTTTTATTTAAAATTTTATATTTTAACAAATATTTACAAATACTTGTATATATATATATTTAAAATTCATGAATACTCATTTTATTATTTTTATTAATAAAATATTTTAATGCATTTTTTATAATTGATTAAAATTTGATTATTAAAAAATATAAAATTACATGGATCACGTTCTTATTTAATAAACTCTCCTTCTTAATGTTATAATTTTTAATAAATTTTAATCATTAATAAAAATATGTTAAAAAAAAGTAAATTCTTAGTTTGATTATTCAAGTATTACTCCCTTGTCTAAACAATCTTTAAAGTAATAAAATCATATTAAACAATATATTATTGGCTGTTTAGCACTCATTGTTTTAGCGTGAATGTAACTCCGCCACCATCCAACTTGAGAATTCCTCCCATTGGTAGTTTGAAACACAAAATCCAAAAGCAGCAGTATTAGTAGAAGCCGACCTAATAAACAGTGGCCATTTGAAATATGCCATGTGTCAATGCATGATGCACACTTGGAAAATTCATTCCTGCATCTTAAATTCAAAATTCCACACATAATGTATTTGAAGCCGTTACTACATAATTTGACCACCCAACGCAACATTGACAAACATAAAGTAGTGAGCATCTATGACCGGTAAAATCAACCAAAATATGTACCAAGCTTTTATACACCATATCATGCCTCTCAAAATAAAAAATAAAAAATTCTATACTATAATATATCTATCTATATATATTATCTTCTCATACATTAATATTTATTAAACCACAAACACAATCCTTTACCAAAAGAAGCAACTCCTTTTCCTGTTCTTCCCATTCTCCAAAAGGACCATCATTTAATCTTTTTTACACAATGGCCGAAGTTGAAATCCCTCAATATTTTCTTTGTCCCATTTCGTTTCAGATCATGGAGGATCCTGTGACAACCTTGACAGGCATAACATACGATAGAGAAAGCATAGAGCAGTGGTTGCTGAAAGCCAGAGATTGTGTGTGTCCTGTTACAAAACAAGCGTTGCCAAGAAGCTCTCAATACTTAACCCCTAACCACACCCTTCGGAGGCTAATCCAAGCTTGGCGTTCAGCAAACACAGCCAATGGTGTTGATCAAATTCCAACCCCGAAAACCCCTTTAAGTACGAGCCATGTTCAGAAGCTTGTGAAGGATCTTGAGGTTCTTAATGCTTATCAAACATCGTTGGAGAAGTTGCTAGTCTTGGCCACACAAGAGAGGAACAGAACTTGCATGGCTGAAGCTGGTGTAGCCAAGGGTGTGGTCAAAGTGATTAAAAAGAATTTCAAAGAAGGAAACTCAAACATCACTTGCATAGAAGAGGCTTTGAGAATTGTTCATCTTCTTTGGAACAATGATCACAACAACAGCATGAGAACTCTAGTTGGGGAGAACTTGGACTTCATCAACTCTTTGACTTGGATTTTGCAACTTCATTTGGACAACAACATGAAGATGGTAAACGAAGCAATGTTCCTTTTGAAGTTGACAATCGAAGTTGCTGATCCAACCCTCCTAGGCTCTTTAAGCCTTGAATTCTTCAAGGTAATGGTAAGAGTATTAAAAAAGAGAGCACTCCCTAAACAAGCCATTAAATCATCGTTGCACGTGCTCATAGAAACTAGCTCTTTGAGTAGAAACAGAACGAAGATTGTTGAAGCAGGTGCAGTAACCGAACTCATAGAGCTTGAGCTTGAAAAACCAGAGAAGAACATGACAGAGCTCATACTCAACCTCTTGGCACACCTGTGTTCTTGTGCTGAAGGAAGAGAACAGTTTCTGAGACACGCTGCAGGCATTGCGGTGGTTTCAAAGAGGCTTTTGAGGGTCTCTGCTGCCACTGATGAGAGAGCGATTCATGTGTTTTCGGTGATTGCCAAGTCTTCGGCATCGAATGAGGTTGTTCTAGAGATGTTAAGGGTTGGCGCCGTGTCAAAGCTTTGCATGGTCATGCAAGCGGATTGTGCTTCTTATTTGAAAGAGAGAACAAGAGACATCCTTAGGTTGCACTCCAAAGTTTGGAACAATTCTCCTTGCATACAAGTGTATTTGTTAACTAGGCACCAACATTGATTCTACCTTTTCTGAACTTGGTCACGGGCCTGTATATGAAAAATCATTACATGCTCTAGATTATCGTACTTGTTATTTATTTTTATTTGACTATGTAATTAAGTGATATTAACCATTTCATAAATTAAAATTTTCAATTATGTTTCATAAAAATTGATTAAAATTATCGATACGCGATGATTATTGATGATATAGTAATTCTTTTTAATACACCTTGGAGAACTTCTACCAGCATAATCCTTGAGTTGAAAAGAAAGACAAAATGTTTTATGTGAGCAACATATGGTACAAAACAGATTTATTTGTTAATGACAGTGACATAGATATACGAGGATTATTAGATATGAAAAGAAATTCACGGATGTCTTGATTTGGGCGCACCTTGTGATCCATCTCGATCAAGTATTTCTGTTTTATTAATATTAATTTTAGCTTATATTAAAAAAAACGGTTTGCTTATTCTTTTAAGTTAAATTATTTCTTTCATCCTTTATTTATTTATTTTGTTCAAATGATTCTTCTATTATTAAAAAGTTTAATTTGTTCTTAAATTTTTAAAATCATTCAATGTTATATTTTCGTCTAATTAAAAATAATATCATTAAGACAAACACAATAACAATTATGAGTTATGAATAATCGCGATTTTTAAATATAATTATAATAATTCGATTGCGGCAGAGCTGCGACGAACATTTCTTGACGATGAGCACCACACGGAGCAAGCGAAGGTTGAAACGGTCACAATTTTAAAAATAAAGTTTTTATTAAACAATAATATATTTTATTACTATTTTTAAATTTTAAATGTAAAATTGTTACAGTGACGGCTAAAAACTGCCATGATAACCTTTAAGTGATTTTAAAAGTGTAAAGACTAATTAATTGAACTTTTAATAATAAATAAATAAATAAAAGACAAAAAAAATAAGTTAACCCCTTCTTTTACTTCGTTTTATTTTTAATTAATTGTGCAACACAGTATATCACAATCAATCAAGTTCATTTGTGAATCATTCATAGAAAAATATTGCATACCATCTAAAACCGTTATAGAAATATGACCACGACTAGTTGGTACGAAGTTTTCACACAAAACTACGAAATAACACTATCGTGGTTCTAATTGGATAGAAATAATAAATTAAAAAAATTAGATGAGATGAAAATCATGATAACTGTAATTCGTAAATGATTTTGTACGTCTTAATATTTTCATAGCAACAATATATATATATAACAAATGATAACGAGTGGTTTGAATATGCTAATAACTACATATATTTATTAATTTTAATTTCCTAAATATTCCAATTAATAAAAATTTCTCTCATGCATATTTTATTCACAGGTGTGAGTTAAGAAATATTTAATACACCTTCAGAAATATTTCTAATTATCTAAAAAAATATTTAAATCATTTACATTTTAATATAATGAATGTCTTCATTAAATTAGTTATAATTTCATTATTGAGCCAATTCCATAAACACAATTATTAACATTAGCGTTTATTTATTTATTTAATTACTAACTTTGTAATAAAGGAACAAAATTTCAATCTTATGCACTAAATGCATAAATTAAAAAAAAAACGCTGCATGTATTTTCTTAAATACTTTAATTTACATTGAATGAAAAACACAATAATTTTTTTTTACTTCCAATATAATAAATATTTTTATTGTAATTTTTTATTTTTAACTTGTGTACCTAATACATATAATAGACAAATCGACAAAGAAATGGATATGATTGACGTAAAATAACAATAAATAGGAAAAAAAAAGTGTTTGAAATTAGGGGGGAGGGAGAGGAAAGACAGTGCTAATGGAATAAAAAACATAAAATTAATGAAGTGAGTAAAAGTATAAATGATGTTATGGTTTTAAAGAAATTGTATTTCCTTACAAAAATATGGTAAAAAAGTGTATAAAATGACAATTAAAAGTATATTTAATGTTTATCTTATGTAAAACACATTATAAATTTAACTTACTTTAAATAAAATTTTACTCTATTGACCAATTATTTATATTTGAGAACATAGCTCTTGGGAAATCTTAAAAGACAAAGAGATTTAAGAAATCTCAACTAGTTTATTATGTATAATTTAGAGGTGATAGTAAAATATAATGCCTATTTCTGCTATGTGTCTTTTTTCGACCATCTTCGTAATTGTTTTCTTTTGTATTAGAGGGTGATGCATATTTCACCCCTCCCAAATGTGCAAGTGAGAATAAAAAATAATATTTATTTTATCATATTCATGTGGTATATATGCTTTCTCGATCAATCTTTCTCGCCAATTCAAAGTCTGAAAAGTATATATGCTTGAACTAATTCATAATTTGTAAAATTCCCATTGCATTCTTCTAAAATCACTTTTTTTTATAAGTTAATATTTACAAACTCAACATAAATTCCTATAAAGCCATAGAATATTCTTTATCCAAACAGTCTTACGTCCCTTCAGAACTTTAAAAACAACTTTATGCATTCACAGAACTTTAAACATAGCAACACTTTATTCAGTTTGAAAAGATTGGATTTGCTGATTGATGATTTATTTTCAGCCTTCCAGGCAATTGCATAAAAAAGGGGAAAAGGTGATTGCTCGTATGAATTATTTGAGAGCCGAAAGGAAGGAAATTGTTTAATGTAAATGGATGAATGAATACAATACATACTAGCAGCCAGGAGAAACACGTGCGTCAATTTCTTGTGTTACTTTACCCACTTACGTTAATCTTTTTCTTTCAAATAAAATACACGTGGTTAGAAATAATCAAGATCGACTTTTTTTATACGTTATAAGTGTTTTCTAACGAAACGCGTGTCTGCTCATGCTAACTTTCAGCTTTGCTTTATTACAAAATAAATATGGAGTGATTAATTACTCCGTAAGATTAATTACTGCAAACTTATGGAGTAATTAATCAAATTATATTGGCTTTTTAAATAAAATGTAAGGTTTGAGCTTAAAAAATTGCAATACATTTTTTAAAAAGTTACTATTTTAACTTTAAAATATATATTAAAATATCCTATTTTATTTTTTAAAATATCATAATTATTATAATTTTTAAACATATATGTATGTTTAATTATGAATATTTTTAATAACCACGACAAGTCATATATATTACTTTTTTCGAAAACATAAGTTTCATACCAATGAGTAATTGCTTCATATGGTATATGTATGTTTGATTTCAATTTCATTTAACAATGTTTTGGATTCAAATTTGGTGTATGAAAAGAATTCTTGTTAATAAAATTAATTCCATAATTACGATTGACAACAACGCCTGATTTTGTTTTGTTTTTAAATAAAATTAATATATATATATAATAAAATAAAACAAAATAAAATAATAACCTAAAAAGAAGTTTTTAGAGAAAAAAAATAATAATAAGGGATGAGAATAAAAAATCTGAATGGTTGTTCAAGCTCTTTGGACGAGTGTCTAAAGAGTCAGTAGAGCCAACATAAAGGTTCGATCTTACTACTCCTCCCAAGTCCTTTGAGCCTCAATTCTCCTGTCTTGCTCCTCCCAAGGTCTTTTAGACAAACGTCCAAAAGAACTTGCTTCTATGTACGTGTCCATAAAGCTAGAGGCAAAAAAATTATTCAGTGGATCTGCTTCGCTCTATTGTTGGCAACTTCAACTTTATCGTCTTGAACTTTTTGCTTTACGAGTGAGTCAAATTCACGAAGGGAAGAGAAAATGAGGACGAAAGGAGAAGAACAAAGAAAAACAGAGACGAAAAGAGGTGAAAAAAAACTAAGGAAAGGAGAAACTAAAAAATAGAAATTGAGAGGGGAGATTCAGAGAAAAAAAGACATAGAGCATGAGTTTGCAAAGCTAGGCAATGAAAAAACTCATTTGCATAAACTAGTACAGCTAATTTCTTGTTTTCTTTACTTGTTGTGCATATAAAACTCTCTAATTTCACACTCACAATTTCAGTCCACAACATTTGGATGCCATTTTTTTGTGGTTCCATCTTTTTTTTTCTTTTTGTTGTTTACTGTTACATGTTGTTCATCCATAACCTTTGGACTTAGGCTCCGAAGGCTGACACCTTTTCTAATTTCTATTTTTTGTTAACTGGTGTTGTTTTTTTTTTTATTCGTCCATGGTGTTGCAACCTCGATCGCGATAGGGACAGCGAAAAATGGAAGTTTTAGAATCTAAATCCCTTCTGGGGAAGGAACAAGGGATACGGAGTTGTCACCAGTATTTTTATGAAAAATGGCAGGAAACCTATAGATGGATAAGGCAGGTCTGAAATCAGAGTGTAGGTTCAAGAGTCGGTTACGTGTAGGGATCACCTAGTATCCAACACGTTTATCAAAAGATAGTTACCTTAACTACATGCATGAAATGATATATGACTTGTTCACTACAGTTTATGTCTTTCTAAGAATGGAAGATATTTACAAAATATGAGAGATGGATGTTTTCGGTTTTTTTGAGATAAAGAACTTAACAAGAGTTGTCTCTTGCTCCTACGTATCTCTTACTGTACGAAAAAGTCAAAATTTAAGTAGTTCTGAAGCATAGATGGTTAGATGGTGGAGGGACCGAGACTGTCTCGGCCAAGTTAGGATGGAAGGGCCGAGACCGTCTCGACTCAGCTGGAGTGTCGACTAGGTATCGGCTGGGCTGCATGCCAAATGACACTCAGTGCATGTGTGATTAGTGTAGGATGTTCAAGTCAGAGACCAAAGAGTGTTAGTTCTTAGTCAGTCTGGATTTTGGTTACATGGAGGCCGATTCGGAATCAGCCCATAGAATGTAGTATTTTGCTCGTCTACATGAGAAAGTGTGTTGGTTTAGAGTGGAGGGCCACTAGATGAATATGCGTAGGAAGATCTTACCTTGTATCCAAAAGTCGTACTTCAGCTACTTGCAGAGAAGGGGATGAATGTCTTTCTTCCTTTCTTGGAGGCTTTTCTACGAACTCTCTTCATTGCCTCCGTATGCCAGATTTCCGATGCTCTTCAAGGATTCAGGATTCAGATTTTGTCTCTCCTCCTTTTTTCGAGCCTCCCTTTCTGATCAAAATCCTCCCCCTTTCAAGGTTCGAGTCCCTCAGATTAGAATGTCCTCCAAAGGTTCCTTTGGTTCCCATCCCATCCCCTCCTTCTTTACTTTCTAGACCTTTTATAAATCGCTCCTTAGGTCACCATTCAAGTCTACAACATAATCAACCACGTGTCCTTTCTTCATGGACCCTCTAATACCAAGGTACTACACAACACGACAAAGGGTGTCAGGGACATGGTAGTTGCAAAACGGTATGCCTAGGCCCTGCCTCTCTAACATGTCAGTTGCAAAATGCATTTGCTAGAGGGAGGTAGAAGTCGTTGCAGAAAATGGATCCTACAGTGTGGGGAACGGAGGACGTGGTCAGGGCCATAGCGAAGCCGTAAGTGCGAGGTAGTTGCAGAATGTAAAAGGATAGAAGGTGAAGGATCCGTACGGGTTTGTTTGGCTTTTCTGCTCTTCGGACAAAAAATATGCTCTACACATGGCTTTGGACGCAAGAGCCTTTGAGTGACTCCTTTTCCTTTTTCTAATACTTGGTTATCTGTTTTTCTTGTTCGTCCATACCTTTGGACGCAAGAGCCTTTGAGTGGTTTTCTTTTTTCCTTTTTCTACTATCTTTGTTTGTTTACATCTATGTTGTTCGTCCATGCTTTGGACTAAAGACTTTGGATGACTCCCTTTTCTCCTTTTTTTGCTTGCTGTTATTTGTTGTTATCTACGTCTCTAACATTCGTCCATGCTCTTTAGACACAGAGCCTTTGATAGCTCTTTTTCTTTTTCCTTTTTGTTGTTATCTATTTAACTTTGCTACTTGTCCATGCCTTTGGACGCAAAAGCCTTGGAGCAACACTTTCTCCTTTTCTTTTTCCTTTTTGTTGTTATATGTTTAACTATGTTGCTCATCCATGTCTTTGGACGCATGAGCATAGAAGTGACTCATTTTCCCTTTTCTGCTACCTATTGTTGTTGTTTCTACTATTCTACCTTGCCCTTTGGACACAGAACTTTTGGATAGCTCCTTTTAATCCTTTTCTTCCTTCTATTTTCTATTTGTTGTTGTTTTTGTTATCTTTGTTGTTCGTCCATGCCTTTGTACACAAGAACCTTTAGGTGCCTCCTTTTCTTTTTTTTACTATCTATTGTTGTTTATCTACTATTCACCCACGCCTTTGGATGCAAGAGCCTTTGACGGATCATCTTCTTTTGTTTGTTGTTATCTGCTCATTTCTTAGCTACTGTTCGTCCATACCTTTAGAGAGCCTTTGATGACTCCTCTTCTTTTGTTTGTTGTTATCTGTTCTTTTTTTTAGCTACTCTTCATCCATGCATTTGAACGCATGAGCCTTTAACGATTCTTCTTCTTTTGTTTGTTGTTATTTGTTCTTTTTTTAGCTATTGTTTGTCAATGTCTATGGATATAGGAGCCATTGATGGCTCTTCTTCTTTTGTTTGTTGTTACTTGCTCTCTTTTTTTAGCTACTGTTCGTCCATGCCTTTAGACGTAGGAGCCTTTGACGCTCTTCTTTTGTTAGTTGTTATCTGCTATTTAACATGTTGTTCGTCCATTCCTTTGGACGTAGAGCCTTTGACGGCTCTTTTTTTTATATTTTTTGCTGCTATTTATTGTTACCTCTGTTGTTCCAGACTTGCTTTGGATGTAGATGTCCTTTGGATGCCATGTTGGGCAGTCCACTCCATTCAATTTATTTTCTTAGTATTATAGTCTTACTTTGGACATAAAGACTCTTTGGATTCCCATCTAGGTAGTCTCCTTTATTTCCATGTAGTTGCATTTTATTACAGCCCTACTATGGACGTAGAGGCTCTTTGGACACCCATCTGGGCAGTCTCCTCCATTTTCATGTAGTTGCATTTTATTACAGTCCTGCTTTGGACACAGAGGCTCTTTGGGCGCCCATCTAGGTAGTCCCCTTCATTTCCATATAGTTGCATTTTATTTCAACCTTGTTTTGGACGCATAGGCTCTTTGGACACCCAACTGAGCAATCCATTCCATTCCATTTATTTACTTAGTATTACATTCTTACTTTGGATGCAGAGGTTCTTTGGACGTCCATCTAGGTAGTCCCTCCACCATATAGCTGCGTTTTATTATAGTTGTTTGGACTAGAGGCTCTTTGGATGTCCATTTAGATAGTCCTCTCCATTTTCATGTAGTTGCATTTTATTCCAGCGTTGCTTTGGACACATAGGCTCCTTGGATGCCCACATGGACAATCCACCCCATTTCATTTATTTTCTTAGTATTACAATCTTACTTTGGATGCAGAGACTCTTTGGATGCCCACATGGGCAATCCCCTCCATTTCCATGTAATTGCATTTTATTATACCCCTGCTTTGGACACAAAGGCTCTTTAGACGCTTATCTAGGTAGTTTCCTCCATTCCCATGTAGTTACATTTTATTCCAACCTTACTTTGGATGCATAGGTTCTTTGAATGCCCATCTGAGCAATCCACTCCATTCCATTTATTTCTTAATATTGCAGCTTTGCTTTGGAGTGAGGCTCTTTGGATGCTCATATGTGCAGTCCCACTCCCCCCTTTTCCATGTAGTTGCATTTTATTACAACTCTGTTTTGGACGCAAAGGCTCTTTTGATGTTTATATAGGCAGTCCCTCCATTTTCATGTGGTTGCATTTTATTATAGCCTTACTTTCGATGCACAGGCTCTTTGGACGCCTCCTAGACAGTCAACTCCATTTCCATTTATTTCCTTAATATTACAGTCTTGCTTTTGATGTATAGGTTCTTTGGACGCCCTCTAAACAGTCTATCTTATTTTCATTTATTTCTTTAGTACTCCGGTCTTACTTTGGATACACAAGCTCTTTGGATGCCCTGTGGGCAGTCTACTCCATTTTCATTTATTTCCTTAGCATTACAATCTTACTTTGGACGCATGGACTCTTTGGACCCCTGTAGGCAGTCCACTCTTTTTCCATTTATTTCCTTAATATTACAATTTTACTTTGTGTGGACACATAGACTCTTTGAATGCTCCTAGATAGTTTATTCCATTTCCATTTATTTCCTTAATATTCCAACCCTCTTTTAGATGCATCCCCTCTTTGGATGTAATCCCCTTTGGACGTTTTCCCTCTATGAATGCAGTTCCTCTATAAATTTTTTGATACTATCTTTTGGTCTTATGAATAAAAAAATAAAATTATCACATGAAAGCTTATAACTTCACCACAAATTTTATGAAGTTAATTTAAAAGAATTTATAAAAGGCCATAAATTATTTTTATAATTTTAATCAAACATTTATTTAAACTGTTATAAAATAGATCTAATTAATTTTTGTCCACATCTTACTGATTAACCTATTGATTTTGTTTATTTTAATGCATTTTTTATTTATATATTTACTATCGTTTCATTATTCAAATTTGTTGTGATTGTATCGAATATATATTTACTATGTTTCATTTACACTTTATGTACCTATTTTCGATTTAAATTCTGGACAATTACTATTGTCATTAACAATCTTTTTTTTTAACTTCGTCGTCCAATATGATAACAACATTGAACTATATTTTTTCAATTATCTCCTATGAGGATGTTAGATCAATTGAAAACTTTGTTTTCCATTTCACTTCTTTTTATGAATAAAGAGAGCAAACATTTCCACTTGAAATTATTTTTGTTGGTAAATTGCTCAACGTCAAACAATGTAAATGTCATTGCTCTGGTACCAATTAATTGTGAAAAACACCTATGTTGAAGAAAACTTAACCATACAATGTATAAGTGTCACAAAGAATGATCTATGATACAATGAGAAAAGAATAAAGTAGTTACAAAAAAAAAATTATCTCTCACAACAATGCTCTCTTGGGGATTTAAATTCATTTTTTTTGTTGAATTGAAATCTACAATCTTTTGCACCTGTTTATATGAAAATATATAGGTTAAATAATGATAAGAAATGATGAATTTTCCCAATGAAATCTAACTCAGTTATAAAGAAAATGTGTGAATATTGTAAATTTCTGCTATTGTGTTTAATTTCTACTAATAAAAAAAGTAATGATGTATTCACAACTTAAACCATCTATTTTAAAAATATATATTAATTAGCCAGAAATTAATAGATGTATATCTATTCTCAAACCATATGAAATAGACTTTAAATAACCATAAAAAATATACCCATGTACATGTTTGGTAAATATACCAAATTTAGTTGGGGCTTAGATTATTTAAAGAAATAGGTTAGAAACTAAACCGTACAAAATATAACTTAATCCATTTTCATTCCTAATAACACCCTAATTATACAAGTATATATCCAGCTAATATAATAGCATGAATTTACAAACTTCCATATAAGTTGAAATGATTGAATTTATCATATTTATTAATTTTTCTTTCAACGGTCAACGGTCAACGGTCTTCCTCTACATCTTATTTTTCAAACGAAATAGAGTAATTCGTATGAAACTACGAGAAGTTTAATTAACAACCCTTCTATTTTCTTGAAAACAGTCTGCATAGTGATAACATTGAGCCTCAGTTTCTAACTTGAATAGCATCATTACATCATATTGTGCCATATATAATTCATGCGTAGTAACTTTTTATCAAACCAATACAATGCGGCATAGTTAGTAGATAGATAGGTAGATCTTTTAAATATGCAGATAGAAATTCAATTCTTAATTATATATATATATTTAAAAAGGACTTTGTTAAAAGAACTAATACCCACATATATTATTCTTGTTGGATTGCTAAACAAGTTTATCCTTGATGAAAAAAACACTTGTTATGGTCATGTATGAACCGGGTTGAATAAATAAATAAATAAATAAATAAATAAATAAATATATATATATATATATATATATATATATATATATATATATATATATATATATATATATATATATATATTTTGCTTAACTAGTGAGTTTATCCCAAATAAATCGCTAGGCAAGTAACTATTTTCCAAGGATATAATCATACAAGGGCTTCACATATTTCTGATTCTGGTTTTATGTGGTCAATTGAAAGTTTAAGATAGTTACTAATTTTTATGTTATCAACTAATTATAAATTATATTTAGCATAATTTGTAAGATAGTTATTATCAAAAACTCAACAAAATATAAATTATATGTTTAGTGATTGGACTATTATAAATATTATATTTTTATTTTAAAATTAAAATTTGTTATAAGAATATTCTGACATGCATTTTGTGGAAATAAGAAAAATTGGCTGAAAAAACAAAAGAATTTTAAGAATAAAGACCACAAGCCCGATGTCTCGATCGAAACTGATGGCTCAAATACTGATCCTATATATGTCATTTTCATGCATCACGAACACAGCTTCACAGTCAAATCCAAATGGGATATATAACTCATTGAATTGAATACATCTTTAATTAGTTTATCTGTCATAGTCTTATCTCATTATCTGTCTGTCATATGTGCTGCTTGTTGCAAATTAATTAATAACAGTTCCAGCATCCATATTAAGATTTCCCTATATTCACCGAGCTCGAAATTTTTTTTATATCCTACAAAGATCGAAAACAAATATTCTTATTAGAAAGATCACCTTTGATCACTCAAATCATGTCAACGTAATGCTTTTATTATATTAGTTAATTTCATATAAGTCAAATTAAGATAATTACATTATTTTATGAAAATCGTGCATATTATGGTCAGAGGTTCGTTTCGTTATGTTCTTGAAAAAAAATGTCAGGTTATTTTTTTTTACGCAGTTGAAAGTGATTCATTTTCTTATATGATTCATTTTAATTTCAATTTTCACTTGTAATAAATTGTTGGGGTTATATTTGATAGTTAAACTTGTAGTCAAACAATTTGTTGGAAGTAGACAGCGATATACGTATAATTTTCCAGTCTAAAGCTTTTGGTTTACTAGTCAAAGTATGATTCAAGCAAATGTATGTATGATGGATACACCATCGCATCTTAATGTTTTCTGCCGTCGTCTGTCATTTATTTTAATGAGAATGACGCAGGGTGGGAAAACTTTAGTCCGGCAACAACTTAGGGTGGGGAATATTTGAAATTTCTAATCATCGTCTATAAGTTAAGTTTTAATAGAGTATTTGTAAGTACTCAATAAGAGAAGATGAGGCGTAATATAGAATTAGATAAAGTTATTTTTTGAGGTGTGTTAGGTTTATTTACAAGACTCTATTTGAGTCAAGTTGATTTTTTAGCATGATGATGCGTGGGAGCTGCCTCTCAAGCTATAATCTTTTGATTTGTGATGTATCCTATTAATCAATTATATTCATGATCATGTTTTGTATCTACACAAATCTTATTATACAAATGGGGTAGACTTATTTATAAAATTTTATAACGCATCGGATATTTGTTATTTTTAGAAGAGAAAACTTCTATTTAGATGTTTAAAACATCCTTTGTTTTCATTTTAAACCTACACCAGTTTAGTTTTTGGTTCAAAACCAACACATACAATTTTTATGTAAACCAAAACAGGGCCCAATCCCATGAAAGAAATTAAAAAAAAAAATAAAAACAGACAACTAAGGTTGGGTTTGTGATGCTATAGGTTATGCAGGGGAAACGGGAAAGAATGCGCAAAGCTTTAGTGAGAGATTGGAATAGTTTTTCACACTTATTTCCAATTATTGTATCTTGGATGGCTGGTATCAAGATTCAATAACTTACATATATTGTAACTAAGCATGTGGATCGATAAATCTATGACATAAATGATAAATTGATGAATAATTATGTGAAAAAAATATTAGTATAAAGTATTTTTGGAGTAGTTTAAGCTGCATATTACTATTAAGAGTTATCATATACTTTTTTTTTATTTTTCTCATTTATATTTATTTTTGTAAGAAATTCTTATAATGAAATATCGTCTAAATAAATGAGTGTTACCAAAATAATATAGTGCAAAACAAAGCATACATCCATCAATGTACAAATTTATTAAGCAAAATCATCACGAATCATTTTGAAATAAAATTGTTGAGTAAAACACTACATTGCTCGGTAAAATTATTCGAAATTGATTTTTGTCACGAAATCGCTCAACAAAAATCAATAAAATGTTCTAATGAGTTGTCATCAAATCATTGTCTAATGATAAGACTCAATTGAATATATCAATAAAATTACTTTAATCGAACGGTTATAGCTTAACTAAACAATATAAAAATGTGATTCGAATCTCATTTCACTATGTTTTTGCTCGAGAAGCCCCTCCAATTCCCTTTCTTCCACTGAACACAGAGTTGGGAACAATTCGTGAAATCTCTCTCCCATCTTTCTTTCATTTAATTTTCTTTGTTTTTGCTTATTTAATCATGTATTTCTAGGTTTCCCTAGGTTAGGATAAAATGAATTCTGCTAAAACTTTATGTAATTGAATTACGATCTAGTCAGTTTTGGATCAATTTCGTGCAATCTATTTTTATAATTAATTATGTTCCTAATTTTTTTCTTTCATTAATCATCATTAAATTATTGTTTTTGCCTTGTTTGGGAGAAGAAAGAAAATAAAAGAGACACGAAACTTGTTTATATTATTTAATTCAAGAAAAAATAAGTAAGAAAGAAAATAATAAAAAAATAAGTAAGAAAGAAAATAATAAAAAAATAAAATATGTAATTTTTCTTTTATTTAAATTTTAGATTTTAGATTTTTCTCTTTTTTATTTTTCTTTCTGTAATCTTTATTTTGTTTTCTGTAATATTTATTTGGACATAAAAGAATAAGATTAAAAAAATAGGATAAAAAAAATAAATAAAAATTTTAGTTACTTAAGAAAAAGATAAAAAAATTATTGAATCTAAACCTAATTATACACAATCTATATTATAATTTTGACCTTTTATGATAAAATTTTATTTTGATTCTTTATCTTTTAAAAAAATAATTTTAATTCTTTAATTCTTAAATTTAAGTCAATATTATTTTTTTAAAAGATTATTTTATATAAATTTAAATTATTTTTAGACTTATTCAATGTCTAAATTTTGTTTTATTAGATTCATCTATCTAAAAACTATAAAAATAAAAATTGTGTTTAAAAGTAAGTTTCATAAACAACCCAAAAATTAAAAAATCTCATTATATTTTTTCGAAATGTTCGTGGAACTCAGATTTTATATTATTTTTACTAAAAATCTTCCCCCATGGGGACCAGAACAAACTCGAGCTATCCAAGAACTAAAGAAGATAGCCCAATCACCACCAACACTCAAAATATCAGGGGAAGGAAAATGCATCCTTCATACTAATGCTAGTGATTTTTACTAAAGAGCAGTCTTGGTTATCCTGATATGACTTTTCAGTTAAGCATATTAAAGGAAAATAGAATCTTATCCCTGATCTCTTATCAAGACCCAGAAAGATCGTCCAGATGATCACTACCACTCACAGTTTTCCTTTCATATTCATGGTTAAGCCGTTACCCATTAAATTTTATAATATAATAAGACAATTTTCATGTTTTGAATAAGTAAAAAATATTTTAAAATTATATGTCAAAAAAAAACTATTTAAAAAAAAAATACAAATAACTTAAATATAAGAGTTAAAAGATTAAAATGAATCTTTTAAAATATAAATGATAAAAAAAATTATCATAAAATAAAGGATTAAAATTTAATTTAATCTTATACCTAATGACATATATACATTTTCATATTTAAAAAATTATATTAGAAAAAGTTGTTTCATTGGAATATATAAATTATAGAAATACTAACCAATTTTAAGTACACTGGCTAAGAAATAAAAAATTAATATTTTTTATTAAAAAGTGTAATAGGGTAATAGTCTAATGAAACTTTAACATAATTTTTAATGAAAAATTTTTATTTATTAATTTCTTAACTCTTATTTTTAGAACACTAGTTAGCTAGACCCATAAATTACTATCCCTTTCTCGTTCTTCACTTTTTTTAAAAATGTTAAATGTAGAGTCTAAAGGAAAATAAACAAAAATAAAAAAAAATAAAATTATTAAAGATGAAAATAATGTAATAAAAAATAGAAATAAGATTAAAAAAAATTAATGTACGAATACAAAAACTTTTTTGTTTCGTTGGCAACTTTGGGATACGACATAAGAAAAGTATGTAAAATCTATCTAAGGTATTTTATCTTTTTTTCTTAACTATTTCTCATGCTAACTAGATTATTAAAAAAATACTAATTCTTGATTATTTCTTTCTTGAGTTTTTCTTTGCTAATAACTTTTCAAATCCCACTCAAAGCTCATCTAAATAAAGGACAATGACTTATTTTTAGGGTCTTACTAACGTGGAATCCCGGAAAAATTAATTATAAACAATTATAAAATTAGAATTTATTTTAAAATTAAAATATTTAAAAAGATATTATAAATATACTAGAATTTAGAAAAGAGGTAAAATTTCAATATATGGATAGTTTATAAATTATTATTCACTATTCTTATAATTATAGTTTTAGTAAAAAGATTTTTAAAAAATTAGTAAAAAGTTATCGTTACTCAAATATATTTAAGAAATATTGAATAATTTATCTATCATATTAAATAAAAAAAACATATAAGTTTTTAGATTTAATTCAACTATTATTTACTCTACTCTTAGTAATTATTTATATTATTTCAACATTATTTTGCAACAATTAAAATTTAAAATTCAATTATTTTTATTAGAAATATTATTCATTTTATTAATCTTTTCTTTTATTTGTTATCATTCAAATTAAATTTTAAAAAATAGTAGTTTATCGATTCTTTAGAGAGACAAATAAAAAAATAAAAAAGTAATTATTTAAATTCAAAGAAAGAATTTTATCTTCTATTATGATTTTATTTGATTTAACAAGATTATTTCAAACGAGAATTCTTTAACTTGATAAAAAAAATGTGTTTATTTAACAAAAGTACTTAAATATTAAAAGGAATTACTTATCTATTCATTTGGTTCAAAATAATTATTACAATGAAATTTATTATGAAATCTGTAAAAAACTTTGTTATGTATTGATAATGTAAAATTTTATATATTATTATTTAATAATAGATTGTCATATATGTTAATTGATTTCTACGATAAATACTTCATTAATTAATTACTTTTAAACAAAGTCTTCTTTTTGGTAAGTAAAATAAAAATCTTTTACTGTAAATCAAAACCAAAATCATAAAATTTAAGCGAGTCTTGTTCCCAATTTGATGTAATTAATTTATGATTTTGTAATTTTTAATGAATTTTGACTAATAAAATAGACTATATTAAAAGGAGTGTGTCATTTAAAAATGTTTCATGTGAAATAGCGTTATTAGGATATTAGATAAGAAATTAATAAAAAAATATTAAAAATTGATAAAAGTGCATTAAAATTTATGATAATAATTAGTATTTTTTAAACAGAACAACTACCTGTTGTTTTGGTTGTAAAGTCATTCATTTTAATTGTGTAAAACCATAAATAGCCTTTCAATGATTCTACTCTACCATTTGTTTGATATTTTCGATGCCATGTGAGCAAGCATAATTTTAGTTTGAGTAATTATGAATATATATTGAATTTTTATTTATTTTTATTTTTATTTTTATTTCATTTCTTTTTTATTATATTATTTATCATATTTATTATTATTTATTTATTTTTATTTGTAATTCTCATATCTCTTTTCTTCCATCTTAAATCTATCGAGATGAATATATTTTTCTTTTATTTTTTTTAGCAGCACATATATAATGGTTAGAGATTGACTTGTATTATAGAAAATGTCATTGGAGGTTGAAAAAAAAATAAATCTTTATTTTAAAGAAAATTGTATTGATATGAATCAATTAGTTAATTGAGAATCACTAGGGGCGATCGATGTAACTTAACGAGACTTTTGACAACCTGTAATAGTGTTATTGTGTCCAAGAGATCAATGTTAGGTAGCACTTATTGAAGTCAGACAGACCCATTTCTTAAAAGAGAAAAGAACAAAGAAGAGAATGATAAAAGGGGAGGAGAAGAGAGTTGAAGGGGCTCTAGGGTTCATTTTTACATACGTGAATATTAAAGACCTATGTAAGGCGGTTGACCAATAACCCGTATGAAGCAGTTGACCAATGATCCATGTGAGACAGTTGACAAATGTCCCGGATAAAATAAAAGATTTATATAAGATGGTCGACTAATGACCTTGAACAAATTATTTAAAGACTTATGTGAGGTGATTGACCTAAACGAACCCTAAACATGTGGGGTTGTGGATCGATTGGCGGGCCAACTGACAAGATGTCTTAAACTTTAAATCATTTTATCTTCACTTAATACTTGTGAGGCTGTGGATCAACCGATTGCTCAACTATTGAGCAGTCAACCAAGATAATCAACTTCAACTTGAAAATGTTTTCGTCTTCATTTGGTACTTATGGGGCACCGTGGAATCACCGATCATTTGAGGATCGCTAGGTTGACCGACCGAGGATCGCTAAACCGACTGATTACATCTTAACGAGACTCCTGTCAACCCGTAAAAATAAGGGATAACGGGGTTAATCGTGTTGTTGCTTTGACAACAAGAGACCAATGTCAAGTTAAGCCGTAGAGATTAAACAACACAACTCGCATAAGTCAAACAATGCAATTCTCAAAAGAAAAAAGACAAAAAAAAAAGAAAATGATAAAAGAGAAGGTGAAGAGAGTTCACAGAGGACTCAAGACCTCAAATTTGATTTGAATTAAAAAAAAAAATCTGATAATATATATAAGAACGCAAAATTTTCATACATCACCGGTAAAGTCGTACTTAAATCCCTTCAAGAATGCACGATTTCTGTGTGCTGTAACATTATTCTTTTTCGTATAAAAATACGTGGTTTCTATTAATGGTTGGCACCTTATCACATCTCATTGCGTCAGTTAAATGGATGTTTTACTCTTTCTTTCATTTGCTAAAGAAAATGGAAGGGAAAAAAGAGGAAGAAAATATTACATATAAAAAGAAAATAAATAACTTTTTAAGTTATTTAATATATAATAAATATAAAAATAAAAAGAAAGAATGAAAGTGGATTTTCTTAAATAGATAAATTAATAATAACGATGAATTGTAAATTAAAGAAAAATGTAACAAAAATGTTACTTTTATTGTATTAAAAATTATGTCTCTCCCTTCTTCCATTTTCTTATTCATCCACGAAAACTTTTACAAAAATGAATCTTTTCTTCTTCTTTCTGCTGCCGTACCAAACGAAAAACGAGAGTTTTTTTTCTAAGTGCTGTTTTCTTTTTCTGCTTTTTCTATTTCTTAAACTAAAGTTTTGTTTAGATAAAATTTTAATAAATATTTATAAAAAAAACAAGACAGTAGTAAAATAAAATAAACTTATTTTATAAATTAAAATTAGTTTATATAAGAATTAAAATCAACTTTAAAAAAGTTAAATAAAAGCATTTTAAATTAATTTATATAAAAATTAATTTTAGTTTATAAAAAAATATTTTATTTTATCTTTTTCTTTTGTTTTCCTGTTTGAAAAATTTATACAATCAAAATTGAAGAGTTAGAAAGAAAAGTCTATAGTCAGAGCCGTTTTATGTTTTTTCTTATACAGCTGTTGTCTTTGACTCAAACTTGTCGCCCATAGGATTTCTAAGATTTTTCATTTAATGTTATGAAAAGAAACATTGAGGATAGGACTAACAAGATTTATTTAATGGTGAATAAGATTTAGAATAATTTTTAAAATAAGTATTTATTTTAAATGAAAGAATTATATATTAAATTTTATTAATATATGACTTTTTATTTTATAAAAATAATAATAAATATTTTTTATTAATGAATTTAAAACTTGAATTTTAATAGAGACCTGTCCTAAAGACGACCAAAAATAACAATATTTAAAATATAGATGCTTATGATATACGTCGTTCATCAGATATTCTAAGTAATTGACGAAGCGAAATTGATTATAAAAAATAATTGTTGAAAATTGTAGTTACCAGTTTCTAATGCACAACCCATCGTATTATTATTCTCTATGGTATACCCCCACTCTAATTTTCCCAGCAAAAGTACCACAATTTTAAAAGAAGATAGGAATACCGGTAATTGGGGACAAGCCAAATCAACAACAACCACAATCCCATATAAGCATTCTCAGCACACAAGTTTCAACATGTTATCTATTTTCTCGGTAAACAAAAACGAGATAAGTCATGCAAAATATTTGTATTTATTTTAATCTTAATATATATTAAATAATCTCTACTTCTTTGTTGTCGGGATTTGTTAACATCAGTATTACTTTTAATAAAAACTTATCATTTTCGAATGCTTAAAATCGAATTTAAAGACTACTGATGCAAAAATTTTCCTTTATCGTTTATCATAAAAAGACAAATATAAAATTTGAAGATAATAATGTCACATTAAGTTTAAATATAAAAAATCTATTCCGTAAATAATGAAAGAAAGCATTAACTGTGTAGGCATTAAGGTCTAAGCAGGGATAAAAAAAAAAGTATCGATTGCATAACATTATTTTAATTTAATTAATTAATAATATGGAGTTCGAGTTCTAAACATTTATATATATATATAAATTTTTTTCAATTCATAATAATCTTACATTTCCTCTAGAAAATACTAAAAAAAAAACTCTAGTTTTGTTCTTTCAAAATAGAAAATATATTATAAATAGAAGTCAAAATCCCCCACCAGGCTTAAATGCAAATGCAATTTGCATTACGGATAGTAGCTGGTAATCATGAAAATTGAAGGGCTCATAGTTGATAATTTATTATTCTATCTCCCACATACCGAGGCAAGCGCTAAAGAAAGTCGCAACATATTATAAGCATTACATATGTCCTTCCAAAAGCTTGGAAAAGGCCTTAACTAACTCACCATCACCATCTCTACCTATTAATTTCCATGTGTTGACTTTATCATTTAGACCAACTTTTATTTATAATAATAATAATAATAATAATAATATTCGTACCTTATCTACCACACTGTTTTTTCGGGACTACGTGCCTTGAATATATGCTTCATATATTTAAAATATAAAAAGCTAAACAATATTTGGCATTCTTTTAAGATCCTTCCTTATTGGCTAAAATCTTATAGTGACAATATTAAATATTAATAGAGAATAGAGTCAAGTTAGTAGAATCAATAAGAAAATTCATCTAATAATAAAAATTATCAAAAGATATTGTTAGTATTTATTTCTTTAATACTCATTTAATTATCAAACAACATTTTATAAATGATTCCATCTAATAATAAAATGAAAGCTAGAAATAGAATATTAAATAATACATCATTAGTGTTACTTTTTATTATTGTGTGAAATATTGAGAGTTAGTTTCCATGAGCGAGAGTGAACTCTCAACGGCCAAAATCTTGATTTAATTATCAAAGACACTTTTTATACTCTTTTCAATATATTGTATGGTAAAATTTAGTAATTTTAACTATATGAGTATCGTTAAATATATTATTTAATGCATAAATTTCAACTAATAATAAAATTTATTAAGCATATTGATCGTGGTAATATGATTTTTCTAGTTTAATTAGTAATTTTCAATTTAAAATCTGGTTATGTAATTATGTTAAATGCTCAAAATAAAAATTTTATATTTATAATTCTACCTGATTCAATCAGAATTAACTCTTATAAAAATAATTCCAGTTTCTAAAAAATATATATATTAAAAAGTAAATTATTAGTTTAGAGTTGACAATATAGCAGCTTAATTTGTAGCTAATTCAAAGAAAGACCCAAAACTAGCATTATTTCAAGTCATTTCTTTCTGGCTGGAACTAAGTTCAATCATCCATCTTTCCAAACATGGATGAAGTCGAGGTTCCTATCCTTTTCCTCTGCCCAATTTCTTTGCATCTTATGAGAGAGCCTGTGACAGTGTGCACAGGAATCACATACGACAGAGAAAGCATAGAGAGATGGTTATTTTCATGCAAGAAGAACAAAACCTGCCCTGTCACTAAGCAACCACTGTCACAAACAGGTCTTACTCCAAACTACACTCTCCAACGTTTGATTCAAGCTTGGTGCACCCACAATGCATGTCTTGGAGTTGAAACTATTTCATCACCAAAGCCAACCATTGACCAAACTGAAGTTGTCAAACTCCTCTTAGAAGCAAAGAAGTTCCCTGAAAAGCATCTCAAGTGTGTTAGAAGGCTTCAATCCATTGCTTTGGAAAGTGAAAGTAACAAAATCTGTTTGGATTCTGCAGGGGTGATAGATTTTTTGGCTTCCACCATGATAATAAATTCAAGTGTTGCGAATGAAGCAGCTATAGAACTCTTGTTTCACCTAAACCCTTGTGAATCTCAGCTTATAAACATGATGAACAAGGAGGGGTTTCAATTTATTGAGTCTTTGCTTCATGTCTTGAAGAACGGGAAATGCCAATCTCGAGGCTATGCAAGTGTGTTATTGAAGTCAGCATTTGAGGTGGCTGGTCCAACCCAATTGAGCAATGTTAGAGCTGAGGTGTTTGAGGAAATAGTTAGTGTGTTGAGGGATAAGATTTCACAAGAGGCTTCCAAGGCAGCATTGAAGCTTCTTGTGGAATTGTGTTCATGGGGAAGGAACAGAATCAAAGCAGTTGAAGGTGGTGGGGTTTTGGTCCTCATTGAGCTGCTTCTTGATGTGTCTGAAAGGAGAGCATGTGAACTCATGTTGGTAGCTTTGGACAGGCTTTGTGGCTGTGCAGAAGGAAGGGCAGAATTGGTGAACCATGGAGCTGGAGTGGCTGTTGTGTCCAAGAAAATTCTGAGGGTGTCTCAAGTGGCAAGTGATAGAGGGGTCAAAATTTTGACCTCCATTTGTAGCTATTCAGCCACCCCTAGAATCCTTCATGAAATGCTGATATTTGGGGCTGTGTCAAAGTTGTGTTTGGTTCTTCAAGTGGAGGGTAGTTTCAAGGCCAAGGAGAGGGCTAGGGAGACACTCAAATTGCACTCTACAGTTTGGAGGAATTCCACATGTATTCCTGTCCCTTTGCTTGCTTCCTATCCATGATCTTATGGATCATTTGCTTTTCATTATCAAGGTGAAAGTGTGAAAATATCTTTGTCCAATAATGTTCTCTAACGTTTATTATTGGAATTATAAGAATGAATTGATTAATCTCTAAGTGTTGTGAATGATAAATGAATCCCGATGTATATTTTTTTTTAAACATTATGCTCAAGAACTGTATATTTACTAGCAAGCACTATAATTAAGTGTTCATTGGCTTGTCATGTGTAACTGTCATATGCAGTTTGTTTGAGCAACAAGCGTTGAAGTCTTGAATGTATGTATTCATTGAAAGGGCGAGATTGATTTTGGTTGGTAGTGCTGAGCTTTTGGCTGAACAAGATGCTTTTAATGTTTGAAGTATTAGCTTACCTAATCCTCTTGGTAGAGATAAAGGCATAGGACCATTCATGTACCTTAAAGTCAATTTTGTTAATTTGAATTTTTTTTATAAAATAAGAAAAAAAACTGTCCTAAAACTCAAACTAAGAACTTTTACACACTACTCGATAAAGTTAAATTCAAACTAACAATATTAATTATGATTTTTACAATATTAATTAATTTAAAATCATTCTAAATATGATTTTTAAAATAATTATTATAAGAATTAATAATTTTTTACTATCTCATGATTCATATTAAATTACAATATAAAAAATCTTTAGATTATTTGTGTATTTCAATTAAATTCTTGTTATTTATAAACTTGTAATTCCATAAATGAATAAATAGTTAGTTAAGATAAATCATTTGCATATCAACCTAATTTATTAATTAGAAAAAGTTAGTCTAATGGGTAAGAATAATATTCATGTCTTAAAAGGATGAGAGTTCAAATTCTATTTTTGATGTAAATATTTTATTGGTGAATTATATGTAAGGATATTTATAAGTACTATTTAAATTACAAAATCTGTCTTGACTTTGGCAAATTTACCGAATCCAATTCACCTAAATTTTTGTTCTGAAAAAAATTAACAATTTATTTTAATCTATCAATAACAGATCTCAACTAAAAAAATTGTTTACGGTTAGCAAAGAATATCATCCCACCAAAAAAATTAGCAAAAAAAATGTATTAATTTTGAAGTAAAATTGTATTCATTAATAATATTATATTATCTGACCATCTTTCATTAATTTAAGGGGCTGAATCTATCAATTTACGTATTAAGGTGGACAAATGTGATACTGAAATTAGGAATCTATCTGTAGCCCATTTTCTTCAAAGCTGCGGCCAAATAGGCATGCACTGTACTGCTGCTATAGCATATTCAATTTATTTTTTTTTCTAGTGATCAAATGTATCTTAATCCGAATATTTAATATAATTAAATATTCCAAATTTGAATTCGATATTAGTAATGAAATTAGAATAGTTCACGTTTAATTAATTTACAATATTCGATTTTTGGATGTTCTTCGAAAAAGAGACTTTAGATTGTTTGAGTTGAGATTATAAAATTAGACTAAATTAATGGAGATATAATTAGCATAAGATCGAGACTTAAATTTACTTCATAATTAGACTAACTTAATGGAGATATGTTGATCGGTTAGAATTGATCAGTTTACTAAAAAAATTTGTCATAACGTTACTTGTAGATCAAAATTTTCACGTCATTTAATATTCACTAAATTAGTAGTGAATAATACGAAGAGTTGTTAACACTCCCTCCATTCCTTCAATAACTATCATTATATTTGATTAACTTATCTCTCTAGCTACTTCATCAACGCTCTTACTCATTTAATGAAAATACCAAGAGACAATGATAAAATATATATATATATATATATATATATATATATATATATATATATATATATATATATATATATATATATGTTTTTTATTTTCTATAGTGATAGTTAAAACAAAATAAAACATCTTTTTTGGTATTTTGAAAGAATAATTCTTAGAGTAAACTAAATTGTACTCTTCTTTCTTTGAGAAATACTTTAATTACATTATCCTCCTCTTTGATTTAAAAGTTACTCTCATCTTCACTACTAAGTGAAACTTTAATTCATTCTAATGCGAACAAATGTTTTAGAAGTATTTTTTTTTCTTTCTCTATGATACTCTAGAAGATAAATTAATAATTTTGAGTGAAATTCTAAAGTTGATGAACCAAGGGTGTTAAATCTTCATATAATAAATCTTCTCTCAACAATAAGGTATTAAAATAGTTACTAGTTAGGGTCTCCATGAATTGGCTAGTTTTAATTTTAAGAGAAAAAAAAAACGAACCAAATAAAAGAAATTAGTTTAATTTGTAATTTTTTCTAACGAGCCAAATCAACCTCAAATATAATCGGGTAGTTTAATTTAGTTCATTGAGTTGCTCCTTGTGACAAAAAAAAAAAAACCATGAATGAGAGTGATAACAAAAGAAAAGGGGCTATGTTGTGTTCCAACACAAGCCTCTTAATAAACCTCAAGAAAAAAAAAACTCTTAATAGGTAGATGACAATTTCATACCCTTTATATCCTTAGAGTACATTTGCGAAATTGAACACATGATCAAACTTATGACAAATCAATAAACTTAATTTGTTTCATTTCAATCTAACGTTTTAAATAAAATCGATTCAATTTAATAAGTTTGGTTCGTTTTTTATATTCATTGTGTCGATTCAAAATAATTGACACCGTTATTGGTGACATTGAAGTTGTAGGAAAAGGAATTAAATGTTTTTAGGATGATTCTAATTACTCACCAACTGTTGTTAAAAGATTTCTTTAAATCAAAACAAACTATTTAAAATGAGCACATTTCATCTCTCAAAGAAAAGGAACATAATTTAATTATTTTATATTTTTTTTAATTTAATATAATTTGTTGTAATTTTTTATTTGTAATTATCATGAATATTTTTTGTCACAGTAAATATCTTTACTAATGATTAATTAATTTTACTAACTCAATAGTTTTTATGAATATTATTGTCACAACAAAAAAGAATATTTTCCTAGATCTAGAGGTAGCAATATGGGTTTGATCCGATGGCTCTTAGTAACCCATTAGGCTAGGCTAAGTTGAGTTTATAAAATTTGATATAGATAAAATTGAGTTAATTTGACCTAGCTTGCTGGGTCCACCAAGGCTTGTCCATATTAACAAAATTCTAATCCATATAAAATTCAAGCCAAGCCAAGCTGACTTGTTTTTCCTCCTTGACTCACTGGATCAGGTTGAACAAAACAATTTATTTTGTCACCTCTACCTAATTCAACTTAGGAACATAGCTAAAGACATATTTGTGAATAAACTTAATCAATAAACTTACAATAGTAAGTTTAATGTTATATTTTAATACAATCTTTGAAGTTACACTTATCCATGTTTATGTAGTAAACTCTTATAATTTATTTCATTCCTTATAAATGGATATTTTAAAAATAAAAATAATATTTTTTTTTCAATCCTTTATATAAAAAATGAGTAACTAATTCATCAGATAAAAAAAGTTGGTTAATTTTAATTATTAACATTATAAATTTAAATTTTATTTTAAAAAATATTTATAAATTTTAAGTAGTAGTTGTTTATAAATCAAGGAATATTTTTCTCTACGAATGAATGTAGCTTGTATAGTTAATAGGTTAATAAATTTACTTTTACGAAAAATGATTGAGTGTTACTTAACAATAAATTAATGGTATATTTGATTAGGAAAATTTGATCAGTTCAATTTAAGTGAGAATTAAAAGTTTTGTATTAAAATATATTTATGTGAATAGCCTAATTAAAAAGTATATGAAATTTTAATTTATAAAAGTATTTTTGATTATCTAAAAGTATAGAATTTTAAATTCTAAAAGAAAATAAAATTTTAAAATTTTGCATACTCACTCACTTTCTTTCTCATCTTTCTTTTATCTGATCTTTCCTTCCTCTCTCATCTCACTCTTTATCGTTTCTTTCTCTCTCCCTCTCCAATCTCTCTCTTTCTTTTTTTCTTCTCCCTCTTTTTTACTCTTCTCTCCTTTCTCTCTATAACATTGGCTAAAATTATAATATATTTGTATTTTAAATGATTAAATATTTAAAATATTTTAATCATTAAATATTTTAATATTAAAAGTTATTTTAAATTATTAAATATTGGTTAATATTTATTTTTAGTAAAATTTAATATTAAAATTTTATTTTTTAAATATATATTTAAAAATTATATCTTTCATACGGTAAAAATTAAATTGTATCCAAATTAAGAATATAAAATTTAAGAAACTTGAATTGATTTTTTCAAATAAATATTTAGAAAATGAAAAAATTTAAAGCAAAGCAATTTAAATGTCGACATTTATAATTTTTTGAAAATTTAAAATCTTATCCAAACACATTAAAGAAAATTAGATTTTAAAAACATTTAAAAATAAATCTGTTTCTTATAATTAGGAAAAAAAAGTCATTTACTTATATAAAAGAGGTACTTTTTGGTCTTGCAATTTTAATTTAACTTTCAATTTGTTTCTTAATTTTTTTTTTATCAATTTGATCCTCTAACTTTTAATTTGTATCAAATTTGTCCTTCTGAAAAAAGGAAATTCAGATGGCATTCATATTACTAAAATAAGAAGTTTGGTGGTGGAAATATTTTCATAATTTTGATACCCATTTTATAGAGATTCAAGAGTTGATTAAAATAATTGGGTTCGATAAAAGAGTCATGTCCAATAACAGTAATAAAAAGGGAAAATTTATTCATCTCACAATAAGCCTATAGTAAATTTTGAATTTGAAGATTTAGCATTAAACACTCTTGGGTCAAAGTAATGTTGTCGATTAGGATAATGCGAAGAATACAAATTAAGTTTTACCTAAGCGTCTAATGACATAATTAAAGCCTGAATGTGTTTCAAGTGACACGTTACTCTAATGCGAAGACAATGGGGGTATTTAGTTAACTTTATATTTAATATTTAAATAACTTAGCAATTGCTAGAAGTTTATATATAATGTTATAATACTTGTAAACTTAATTGCCATCCCCTTATTTGCTAGTTCTTAAAAAAATAAATATGAAAAAATGGATCTTAGACGTAGGAGATAAATGTAACCATGGCATGGGAGAACAATGTAGTCGGCATATCCTATATACCATGGCATGGGAGAACAATGATGATGATAACAGAGAAAAACAAAGAAACGACAAGAACCTAGTACAGGCCCAAGTATTAATCATTCAAACGGTGGGTTTGTCGTATCAGTAAAGGACTAATTAAAGGCCCACGTTGAACATAAAACTATTACAACTACTCCAGGAAATAAACTCTGCCTTAACATGAACCAGTGTTAGGATTTGCCCATTTGTTAAGATATTGCGCATTAGTTAGAAATGAAGTCAACATATACCTTATTATTTTTGGATAGTTTTTATTCATGAATTAACTTAAATTAAAACCGTTCACTTCAAATATGGTAGCAGATGATTTCAAAAACAATAGTCTCAAATTTTGCAACTAAAGTCCACTCTCTTTCAATGAAATTCGCGTAAAAGATGAATTTTGCGCAAATTAGAATCCAACCTTAAAAATAAACTTATTGCAAAAGCATTTCAATAATCATTAAATTTAGCAGTGATTTTTAATGATACTAAAATAATAACTTTTTACTTCTCACAACTAAAAAAACGTCACAAATTCAGAATAGTATTGCAAATAGGAATAAAAATAAGTTAGATGGCTCGTCAGGAGCCTGCCCCTAACTCCCATCAAGTTCAAATTAGGTTAGAAAAAAAGTTTATTTAATTAAAAGATTAGATTTTAAATGATTAAAAAACCTTTTTATACTTAACAAGTCGATTTATTTAAATAAATACAAATAATGTAACATTTTTGTTGTTGTAGTGTTAAATTTTTACCATAATATTTTTTAATTATATATTTGTTAGTTTATTTAAAAGATTAAACTCACTAGCTTATATATAAGTATGGAATCATTAACCTATTTAGAAATATGTTTGAAAATCTAAATATCACTTAATATTTTTATAAGACATAATTATAAACCCACAATAGAAAATGCCAACTTTAATTTAATTTGTGTTGCTTGGTATGAATTAACACGACTATATAAAAATTGGGCAAAATTCTCGAAAGGATAGGTTTTACTGATTTTAATTAGATACAAAGAATTTGTCCTAATAACCCAACAGTTGTAACAACTAACATTAATGGGCCAAGCATAGAAGACAAGTATCGAATGAGAAATCTCTTTGTCTGGTTATTTTGCTTCCACAACATAGTATAACTGGCCACCACCCGATCCATATCTTCAAGAATTGCTCTATGCTGTGTTGCCAAATTTACTCACCATCATCCCAAGTTCATTGCACTGTTTTTTTCTGCGGTCAATGAAACAACTAGTAAGTGATAATTGCGCAAGATTTTGTTAGATTTTGCCCCGGACAACTAGTTATTTTATCCACCAACGTAGCTATGGTAAGGTAGCACGTAACAAACAACACTTCATTGAATGAAATTTCCGTATATATTATTCGATGGGAAATCCACGCAGCACATGTAGATAATATTTTTGTTTGAGCCACTAATTTTTGTTCGTTAATTTATAATTTTTCACATACGAGGCTACGTTAGCTAAATGAAGTATACGAGTTTTCCCGAATAAGAAAAAAAAAACATTAAAAAGGGTTTTCGGAGCATTCATTCGTAATGTCGGCCACCTTTTTGGATAAAGCTGTGGAAATGCAACAAAATTGCCGTACGTAAGCGAGATTAGTCAATCCTGGCACTATAACATTATTTGCTTCACATGTTCAGGTGGTTAGCAAAAGTGGTTCTAGTCTAACGTAAATGAGTGGACGTACGTATATATCCTTGCATGCTAAACTTTTGAGTGACATATATTCTATATTCCTACAACTATATATATATAAATTTATCAAGTGGTCCACAGTACATCTATTTATTCAGTTCGGTACTTGTAAATGTAATACTCAATAACACAGCGGTAGAAACTCCCCCTGTTATTATTAAAAAAAAATTAGACTTTGTTAAATTTTATAATATTATTTTAAAGTATATAAATAATCATTTATAATTAAATAATAATATAAAAATATAAAAATATAAAATTACTTTAGATTTCGGTGTATGATCATTCAATTTATTGTTATTATTAGTATTTATATTGATATAATTAACCTAAAATTCAACTACTTAATTATGAGAGATTTTAATTTTAACTTTATGTTCTTGTCTCATAGTTATAAACTAAATCATTAGTTACAAGAAAAAAATAAAATGATTACAGAACAGTTATTTGAGAGTTTTATAATTTGATTGTGTTTTATTAGATTTTAAAAGCTACTTTATAAATTAATTTTTAAAAACTAATTTGTAGAAATTAGTAGTAGGGGAAGATAAGGAAGAACATGATGACAAAAAATTAAAATAACTTAAAAATGTTTTTTTTTTTTTAATTTTAGAATTTGATAAAATATTTATTTTTAAATATTTTTCAAAAATAAGGCCATCAATTTTCGGAAACATATATAGGCTCACAAATTATTTTTCAAAATTTTGCAGCCGTCGAATATGGTAAAAGTAATTGATGTTAATTAGAGTTATATAGCCAACGATATAAAATTTTCCGCGAAATTCTGTTATCCGTGAATGCTCTCTCAAATGATTACAGGAAGCACTGTCCCTTTCTATTTTTATTCCAATAGAAAATGAAAAGGAATATATGAAACTATGGTTATGCTGTACGTAATTTCATTCCCTCCTTCCTCAAAATCAATATTTATTATTTAAATACCAAAAATATTGTAATTGGTTCAAATAAAAACGACTATAATTAAATATTCAATATATACGGTTACGATAAATACTTAGATAAAAAACTTTGTTCCTTATACTAATATTACTCGACTTCAACAACGTTATTTTTCATAGAAGATAAGTACTCTCGTAAAAAAAAATACAAAAACAAAAACTAACCCATAACATGAAAAAAAACTATTCACCTCTACATCCAATAAAGTGTATAGATAAATGCTAATTAGTAGTCCGGGTTAAAGAAAAAATAGGAAATCATTATTAATTAAAAATATTAATTATATAAATTTTATTTCATGTTATTTTTAAATAATTAAAAATATTTAGTAAAATATATTAAATGATCCTTAACAAAATACTCTTAAAAGTTAAGACAGTTATTAGCATCACCATATATACTGTTAAAATTGTTTGCAAAACTTTTGGGGCCACTACCTTTAAAAGATCCGTCCTTTCTAGCGGGCCGATGATCCACTTGTTCCGTATGTAGGAGTAAAATTTGAAGAATACTTTTTTTTTTTTCAATGAAGAATACTTTTTTTTTTTCAATGAAGAATACTATTTTTTAGAATTTAAATTTTATTGATCTAACTCCGTAAAAAATGTTTTATTGATCTAATTATCAAATTATATAAAATTATTTTAATGAGTATATATACAACCATCCAGATAAATTAGATGTCAGTAACTATATTATTTGGAGTTTAACTTTTATCTAACGTTAGTCTAAAAAAATTTATACGATTAATCAATTAAAATTTATTTTGGGTATATTTTTTAAAATATTTATAATAAAAGTTAATAGTAGTATATTATATAAGATAATTTATTATTAGGTAACCATGTAGTTTACATTCAAGTGTAAAAAGCAATGTTAGTTTTATTTTATTTTTGAATTTTTATAAGTTTAAACTATCTCATAAGATCTTTCTTTTAAAATTTGGCACGGACTGGTAAAAAAATTATATTGTTAAAATGAAGAGCTATTAAGGAAATTAAGTGCGTAAAATTTTGTGATTGAAATAATAATTATAATTGAAATGTTAATTAATAGATAGCTTAGGTCATAGGCAATGCTATATGCTAGGAGTGGAGAATGGAAGACGAGTTGTTGCTGATTCTCTACTCTGATTGAATGCTTACTTGCTTTCTTACCTTAGACCTATGTTTCTCAATGCTTCTACTTCTCCCCTGTGTTTTTAGATTTGAACTTGTTGTACCTGACCTAGGACTCTTCCATTGGCTCTACTAATTAGTTATAGAATGAATGAATGAATTAATTAACATTTGATAAGGTGAATGGTTTTGAATTGAAGGAAGATATAAGAAATATGAAAATATAAAAATGAGGAGGCATTTATGCATAATCCATAGTTATAGGTGTTGTCTAAATCAGAGTGATACGAATTAAAAAGGGAACTAATTCTGAAGCAGTATTGAGAAGAAAGCAGGTCGGGGAATAAAGGTGAGAAAACAATAGTAATCTTTGATGAGAGACAGACTGGAGGATAGGGTTATAGATTGGAGGAGTGAAAGTATAATATATATGTGGAGTGATGCAGTTCGTGAATTCAAAATAAACCTCATCGAGAATTTCTCAGACATACCCTTAGGATTCTATCCCCCAAAACAGTATACGAGATAGCTAGGGAAGGAAAGCCTAATCCCACACATGTCCTAAATTTACACGTACAAAATAATTAACCCTCTTAGAATATACCAAAATTCTGCTAGGCTGGCTATCAATACCAATGCAAATATATACCTACTGGCTAGTGCTGCTTCATTCATATCACTACCCATGACCATCACCATGATCAAATACCCACCGCTGCACTCACCATCATGGATTCAAACAAATTACAAAAAGTGTAAATAGTATATGCACAATGTCTCTAAAGTTTTTTTTTTTTTTAATATTGTAATCCAATTATAATTTCTCTTTATAGTAAATTTCTTAACTTTAATATTAATTATGTTAAAAATCATATTTATTATCATTTTTAAACTCATAAAAATACTAGTTTGTGTTTAATTTCTATTTTTAATTTTTTTTTTAAAACAGACACCTAAAGTAAGCTCATGTTTCATACAACACCATTCAAGATGACTCACGCTCTTGAACTAGAACCACAAAACAAAAGACGAATACGATAAATATTTTTCAATTGTTTTTGTTTTCTAAAATCACTTTTTTTTTCGAAATAATTTTTAGACTTTAATAAACTGAGAAATTGATTGTTAAGTATTATGAAATTATTTTAAAACCGAAAAAGTGATAAAGAAATTAAACAACTCTTTTATGTTTTTAATTCCTCGAGTAATGTTCGTTTTTATTCTTTTTAAATGCCTATTTTGATTAATTATATATAATTCTTATTTTCATAAATGAAATTCTAAAAAGAGTTCCTTTTTTTTAAAATAAAGATCATTCCTGACTCATTTTCAAAAGTAAAGAACTTAAAAAAGACATTTTCTCATATACTAAAAGCAAACATTTCTATATTTATAAGAATTTAAAACATATTTAACTAAAAAATTGTATAAAAAATGTATTTTTTTAATTAAAATCATAACACGTGAATGAACGCTTATCTTTTATCTATCTTAAAAATGTATATATTTGTGATAAAAAAAGGAGGAAATTGTCAAATCAAGAATACTAATTATCTAAGAAATAAATGTTAATACCAAAAATTGGAGAAAGCAAAACCTCTGGTTCAAGCTCATGTGAACAGAATGAAGGAAGAAATCTCACTAAAAATAGATAATTAGATTTTCTAAAAAAAAATTAATCAAAAAAATAATAATAAATAATTACACATATAGCATACAAATAAAAACCAAACCCGTAGTACAAGCACACCTTTTATTTTGTAAAATAAAAAATATAATAATAACAATAAAATTTAAACCTAAAATATTGTATTTACTATAAAAACTTGAACACTAAACAGAAATAGTGATTTTCTAGAAGGAAGATGGCACATGCCTTACCTAGAGTACCGTGTCGATTGTGGTGTTGATGACGTGGCGCTTCCTGATTGGCAAGTGGAGAGTTATTCCCATTTTACTCTCCATCTCAATAAATTGTAAATAATATTATAACAAAATTGTATGGATATATGTAACGGAATAGTTGGAAACATATTCCAGCATTTTAATTTTGCCTTTCTTCGTTTCTATGGCACCATAACGTATCATCCAATCAATGAGATAATGGGAGAAGATCTTCCTTCTGATGAGAATAATATTGTGTTAAAGAGCCCTTTATTACAGAAAGCAACACTTGTTGCTATGGCGAATATCTCCCTTTTCTTTTATCCCTACACTTTTAATCCCCTCGTCTTCTCTCTCTTTGTTTGAATATATTTGAACGAAGTTTAATTAGCTTCCAAAAAGTATTTGGAAAGTAGAGATGCTGCTTCCGATGACGTATCTCTGTTTAGTTCTCTTTCGGTTTAAAAGCTGCCAATTCTGATAAATACGAATTTGAGTTCTTCAATGACAACGTATCACACTAATTGCTAGCTTCCTAGCTTCAATTATTCGCTTTAATTAAACAAACCCTTCCTTTTATTTTATCTAATACTATAGTCCCTCCCTTCTACGATTCATTAACTCTAATTAAATTAGTCTTTAACAAATTCTAAGGGCTCGTAATTAACTAACTGAAAACAAGACTATTCTTAGTTGGATTAGTTAAATGCGCAGAGCAGATTAAGATTTCTGTACTAATCTTGATTCATCTTAGAAGGTCATTCGTTAATGCTCTCAAAGAACCTTAGTTTCTCATTCATGCCAAAAAGAAAATTGCACATAAAATGTAATATTGAGGTAAGGATGATGGAAAGGTTCAGTAATGATTTTCAGTCTCGTCGTTTTCATATTTATAAGACAAAATAGATTGTACATAGATTGTTTTACGATGTGTCAGAACAAACAATACTATTAAACTTTATTTAAAATGTTCATTGAATTTTCTAAAATTTAAATTTGTTTCTGAAATTTGTTACTGAATCACATTATCAAAATAACTTAATCATATCAAATTATCTCAATGATTACGTCTCGATGCTTATAATTTTCTACGTACTAATCTCGTGCAAAATATATATAAGTATCAATTACATTATTAGAAAATTTAAAATTTATTATTAAATAATTTTATGATTAATTTTAAAATTAATAGTTATTTTATAGTTAATTTCTAGTAAAAATAATTAGTTATAAAATTACTATAATATGATAGCATGAAATAAGTAACAAATTAACTAAGAAAATAGTCTTAGTTAATTTGTAATAAATTTTTAAAATTTATAGTTATTTTCTAATTAATTTATAATAATAAAAAGTATAAATAAATATAACTTAAATTTAGTTAGAAAAAATAATATTTTAATTAATTAATAATTAATTAATTAAGATTTAACTACTAATTTAAATAGTAACTAAAATTAATAATAAAATCAACATTTTTTTGTAGTATTATTCAAAACCAATTAATAATAATTGATTTATGGGTTACAGACTGAGTCAAACATGAGCTTGCCTTCCCCTCTTTGTTTTTCGATAAATTATATATATAAACTCCATTTTTAATAAAATCTTAAATATATATACACATATTAAAGCTTAAGCAGTGGTATTTTATATATATTAAAGCTATATATATATATATAAATACTCGATTGTTTTTATATATTAGTTTATCCAAGTAACATAGAATTATTTTCTGTAAAAAATATTTATTATTTTTTACCGAAAAGAAAAAACACATATTAAAGCTTGGTATTTTTTTACCTTCCGTTAAATATTATTTAGATCCGTCTTCGTGGCTTTCTTAATTTTTTTTTATTTGTTTTCTCAGGTGAAACGCAAATGAAATAGGACGACAAACATATTACAGAATTACCAACATAAAGATGAAATAAATAACACTTAAGCTATTTACCTACAAAATTATCAACGGGGAGAACATTTATGTTAGAATTTATGAGCTTGAATAGATGACACAATGCTGTGGACCATGTGATCGTTAATGCTTTCAATTAGTTATCTCATAAAGCCTCAGGAATATATGGTTCTCAATTCCAAGCTTCAAGTTGTAGCTATGATCGTTAATTATTCTTGTCCTTTTGATCATTTTGTCCTTTTCCAAGTTTGATCATAATTGATACACGTCGCAGAGTTGTCATTAACTTTTTGCTCGATTGAGAAATGAAGAAAAATGATTATGATTTATTGTCTGCCTATGTATTCACTAAGATTTTCTTATCATGGGTTAACACCAAAGCTCTTTCAATTCCTTTTCCTCTGGTAGGGTAATGAAAATTGATTGCTTTCATGCATGTATGGCCCATTAATTATGTGGGAGATCTCGTCATACTTTACATACAATAAAAATCTTAGCCACTAAGATTGTAATTACTTGTACATACTATTTTAATTATGTTACTAATTGAAACAATATCTCTAACCAAAGTAATTAGGAAAACGTAGAGATTCCTATAATTTCACGAGCGTTAAGAATCATTTAAACATGAAGTTTAGTTTTTAATAATTTTAGTCAAGTGTCACTTTATTAATTAGGTAAGGTTGTGGCTTTTAAACCATAAATTATTTGTCAAATGATATTTTAGCTTCGAGTTAAGAATAATGGATTCGTAATGCTAGTGGTGGCCACGAATCATTAAACAACATAAAAATGAATTCATTGACATAAAAGTCATGTGCCAAAGATAACGACTTAAAAAAATTTATTAAAATTTTTTTTTGAAATTTCTTCTGTTTTAAAATATTTAATCTAATTAAATATTTTCAAGCGTTGCACAAGTAAATGAATAGGTAAAAAATAATATAAATATATTTTTATTGTTAATAATGAAAATTATATTTTATTAGATAATTAAGAATAAATTAGAAATATAAGACTTTTAATTTGAAATTAGGTGGAAAAATATAAAAATAAATTGTTTGAATTAATACAGATCATTTCTGTATTTATTAATTTGATATAGTTTATTAAAATTAAAAATCAGATTTAAATTGAGATTAACTAAACTTAACTAATCATATTTCTCATCTTATATGATATGCTATGATTTAAAATGTAAAATTTAATTAAAATAATTAAATTTAAATAATAATATTTTAAAAAAAAGTTATAAATAAAAAATAAAATATGATACTTAATTTTAAAATTTGTAATTTAATGAAAAACATGAGTCTTAAAAATTTGTTTTTCTTTTATAAATTGCCGTAATTTGAGCTTTTGGCTCCTTGACAATACTACAAAGTGTTCTTACACTTTAGATCTTTTGAATTCACTATGAAAGTACTCCTCAATTTGGCCCCGACCATCAACCAGAATTAATCAGTATTTTTCTGAGAGTCTTCAAATGTGGCACCTTCATATTTGAATTCATGTTCTCCTCCTAAATGTAATTCCTAAAAATTTGTTAAGTTAAGAGTAGATATTTATAAATTAAGGCTCCTCCTAAATGTAATTCCTAAAATTTGTTAATTTAAGAGTTGATACTTATAAATTAAGGTTAAATTATAATTTTAATAATTTATCTTATAATAAAAATTTATTTAGATCTTTTATTTAAAAAAAAAATCATCTTAGTCCATCAACTTTTAAATTTGAGTTCACGTTATCTTTCTATAAAATAATTTGAAACAAAATTTTAAATTTAAAAGGTAAATTTTACTTCATTAGATTTATCGATATAAAAATTATGTAACTTAATTAAGGTTTGAAAAAAAAATATAAATCTAATAAAAATTGTGTGAAAAATAAGTCTAGTAAACTTAATAAGATATTTTAATTTTTTTAATTGTTCATCTAATTCACTTTTCAAATAATTTTTATTTTGTTTATAAATTTTTTAGTTCGAATATCAGATAATTTTTTATAATTTTCATGATTTAATAGTATAAATTTTACATATTAAATTAATAAAAATAATTTAAATTCATGTCTTAAAATTAAAAATATTTTTTTATAAAATAATTTTAACTCAAATTTAAAATTTAAAGACGAAAATATTTTTTAAAATAAAAAAATAAGATAACTTTTTTTCTTAAAATAAATAATCACAGTTATAATTTGACCATAATTTTACGCTACATACAGAATAATATTAAAATGATATTGATAGAAGTGAATTGAGTAAAAAGTACTAGTCGTACAGAAAATAAAGATAAATAGTGTAACAATAATGAATGAGGAAAACAATGCATCGATGAGGGATTCCCATTTGGAATGGAGTGCATATGTCATCAACGTCATTTATGTTCAAAAAGTCTCTAAACTTACTCTTGTGCAGTGCAATCAGTCTTATTCGCAATATACAGAATTTATATTTCTGCACATAGTGATTCATTTCAAAAAATGACCCATTTAAACAGTAGGGGCAGAAATCGAATACAAGAAATTGACTCATGACTCTAGGTAAAAATTTCGATAGTGACAAAAGGATTATAATAATATTACATGTAACAACCTACACCGCTACGAAATTGATGAGAAAAAAAAAAAGAAATTCAAAAGTTTCTCTCTAACGAAGAAAAATGAATTTCATGACTGGCTACTTGCCTTTTCCAAGAAAAATATTGAAAAATCTATGATGGAATAAAACTGATCTTTGAAATCAAGATTCATAATCGGGAGTCCATTACATATAAGGAAGACTATCCTAAAACAGTTATCTTAACTAAAAGTGTGAAATGTGCTATGATTTCTAAATTATGGTTTTTACCTTTCAAACGTAAACAGAAATTGACATATTTACAGAAGAGGAAAGAAATATATTTTTTAGTTTTGACAAAAGTCGTCTCTTACTTCTACCTATCTTCTAATATAATGGAGAAGTCAAAATTTATATAGTTCTACCTGAGACTTATGAGTTAAATGGGGAGACCGATACTGAATCGACTATAAGGAGATGTCGATTAGGTCTCGGCGGGGATAAGATGTCGACTAGGAGTCGACAAGGATGAGACCTATGGTTCGACTATGTGTTAGTCTAGAAGACGCTGACTGTCTGGTTTGGGATGAGATTCCAAATAGCGGCAAAACCGATCCGATGTTGGCTAGTCGACTAGGGGTATTGATGGCTTCTTTCAAGTGTTTGACTAAGTGTTTGGTTGTAGATTTACTCAAGACAAGATGTAGTTTAGATGGTATATTCAAACTAAAAGAAAGTTTCAAAAAATTTTCGAAGGTGTTATTGTCATCACACAGAGAACCAACTTCATCCTCTTTTCTCTCGTATTACCACTATTTCTCTCTTTTATCTTCTTTTGTTTTCCAAAAGCTAACCCATTTTCTTTCAACGTTAATTCCTTTTGTAGACTAGCTTCTCTCTCATTCAATCTTTCAAGGATATTGTTCCCATTAATGTGGTGGTGTCCCTCTGCGAGGTTCTCCTTAATAAATACAACGACGCTCTTATTTAATGCGGTAATGACTCCTCAAGTTCCTCCTCTGGTAATCCCAACTTTTTTTTTACCTCGGTTTCTCGTGAGTTGCCAGAGACGACTTTTTGAAAAAACAAGAAACAACATTTTTCCTTTTTCTTTTTATTTTTTTCTTCTTTTTTGTATTTTGGGCATGCGAACAAAAACAGGTATTCACAATACATATAGGTGTTTTATTTGTTTTTCTTTCCTATATTTCAATAATAATTATACTAACATATTATATTTATTATAATTTTAATTTTAATGATGATTGTTATATAGTAGATAATCTATTATACGTCTTTAGTGAAGTTGTTTAACTCATTTTTTATGGGTCCTATAACACCACAAGAGACTTACAAATTTTAATAAAATTTCTTTTCAATGATACAGTCCATAAAATCTTAAAATGAATCATACAATTGTCTCATGATTTTACAAACGGTTAAGATCGATTGTTTATATAAATAACAATTATTATATATAAGAACTTACCTGTTAATTATTATAATGATAAAATTGCCCAAAAATTGGTTCTTGAATTTAATAACTCTATGAGCAACTACCATTAATTGAAGATGCTCCTGGTGCCTGGAGCTGCGGAACTTGAATAAAAATCTTGGAGGAACCAAAAGTTTTAGATAATATTTTGTTTCCTTTACATAATAGAGGCTAACATCCAAAAAAAAAAAACTAAGGTGACATTCTAACAATTTTAGGAAAGTGATTTGTGAATAAAAATTTTGCACATTTGGTAGAAGAGAATAAAGGATAGTTTCCAAACACAAAAAAGAAGAATAAAAGGTAATGGGAAACATAGACCTAAAAATGGGATGGATGAAAGAATTAAAGAGGCAAGAAGAAAAAAAAAAGTAAGAGATATAATAAATGATATGGTGAAAAAAAAATTAAAAAAAAAATGAATGTGGGTCTAATATCTCGAGAATAAAACTACTTTTGGATAAAAAAGATTATTTAGAATAATTTGTAAATATACCTTCATAAATGAAAAAAAAAAAACTTTTCCATAATAATTGAACAGTTATTAAACTTTTCAAATGGTAATCGACCGGAAATATATTATATAAATTAGAATAATTATTTTAAAGGATGGTATTTTAATTATTTTTAGTTGTTATTCTTTAATGATTTTTTTTTCGATGAGAACATATTAAGGGATTTTTTTTTACCTCAATCTTATATTTTTTTTAATCTATCATCTTCAAATTTAGTTATAAATTAAAATTTAGTTTTTAATAAAAAATAATTAAAATTATATTGTATTATCATATAAATTATTTATCAAAAATCTAAAATATAATTTATATGTTTAAAAAATTTATGTATTAGTTTTAATCTCTTTATATTATTTATTATGAATTTTGATCATAACATAACTTATATAACGATAAGTATTTATTTATTATAAATTTTAGTTATATAAAATAAACATTTATTTTATGCAGGTTAAAATGATAGTTAAATAATAATCTAACATATTTTATAATATTTCTTGGGAGCTATATTCATGAGAATCTCATTCATAAAAAAAATGTTTAGATAGGAACGAAAAATTTCTTGTATCAAACACACCTAATTTTCTTTTAATAATTATATAAATATGTATTTATATAATAAAATGAAAAAAGTTGGAAAGAATAATTGCTCCCTCCTGTATAATCAAAATCTGCCACTGAGTGCATGTTAAAAATTTGTGTGCTGATTTGAATAAATTAAATATATTTAAATTTATTGATATTGATTTATTTTAAATGACCATATTTGTTGTGATTGATTTATTTAAAATCCCTTAACAATATTTCGAAACAAAACTTTAATAGATGATATATTTAAAGTTAAATTATGATCACAGTTGGTAAAGATTTTGAAATACGACAATTCCTAGGTTATAATCGAGAGCAATAGTATGAATAATAAAAATATCCCACCCAAAAAAATTATAATAAAAGTATATATTTTTCTACTTTCTTTTTTATTAAGATCTAACTGTCATCACAACAACAAATTTCGCATTCACTGACTTATTGATATCGATGATTTTTTTATGGCTCATCAATAGTGAAATTTTCATAAAAATAAGTGTGTCGAGAAAATTTAGACAACCAAAATTAAGTACTGTATTTAGTAATATTGATATTGTTGGTAAGTTGGTCTACAATGGATAACCAAGTTGTGGTATTTACTGATGGCCATTAACAATAGCTAATTATTTATGACTACGCTGTCGATTAATACGTAATATTTTTTAATTTTTTTTTAGCATTTATCGATTATCAGATCATAAGTAAAAATTGAGAAGTTTCTTACGGTTATTATTTATTATTTATGGTTTGGTAACAAGGGGAATGGAAATAGGTGAGAATGTTTGACATGGCCTAGGACCTAGTCTAGGCTAGGTTAGACCATATTTTTTAAAATTAAACTAAGTCTAACCTTTTATAAAAATTTATTTGGTTCAAAAAAGTTAAATTTTAGGGTAATTTAAATTTGTTTAGCCTTAATAGATTTAAGTAAATATAAATAATATTTTTTTAATAATATTATTATATTAAATTTTTTGTAATATAATAAAATTATATATTTATTTATTTATTTTATATATTAAGCATATTGACCTACATAGTAAAACATATAAGTTTATTGAAAGAAAAATTTAGGTTTAAATATACTTCTTGTCATCCATGTTTTTTTTTTTTAAATTTTGTTACCAAATTATAAAACTTACCTATTTTCCTACCAAACTTATAATATTTGGTACATTTTGTCTAACCATCGAATATTCATTAAATTTTTAAAGATTTATTGACAGACAATGATGTGTTATATTAATTTAAATATTTTTTTTCTTAAAAATACGTCTCACGTGTGACTTAAAAAAAAATTAAAATGTTTTAAAAGAGGAAAAACAAGTCACCACACTTTGGTTCTATCTTTTTTTGTTTGATAAAGGAGTTATGCATCTTATTTTCATTAGATCCCTCATTTATTTCTCAGTTGAAAGTGAAAATGGAGAAGGACAATGATCAAATAGAGCTTTAACATTGTAACAATACCATTTTCTCTTACTTCGCAATCTAAATAAGAAGAATCTATCGAAATTTCACTTTCATCTTCCATTGTGAACACAACAGTAAAACAAATCCCGCAACCTTCACATAACAAGTCCTAACTAACTTGAAGAAGAGACAACAACAATGTTTGAAAATCCCTACAATAGCAATAGTCTTTCATTACAATGTTTACCAGTTAAGTTAAGAAGTGTTACGACGTTGTTTTCAAACACATTTTTAATATTTTTTGTTGTTTTTTAAAATCATTTTTCCACCTCACTTAATATATTAATTTACATAACATGTGATTACCCTATTATTACCATGTCGGCAAATCATTAAAATTTTGACAGATATTTTAGCAGGGGAAATGTACGAAATGTTAAAAACTAGATAAATTTTTTTGCAAATTTCATAATTGGGTAGCAAAATTTGTGAAAATATGAAATTTGAGTGACAAAAAGTGCATTTAAGCAACAAAAATTATGTCCTATTTAAATGTCTTATTATAAAACAAGTTTTAAAATGAACTATTATGAAGATCATATTAAACAATAAAAAAAAGTTTGCAGATAAACTTGTTATATTTAATTTTTATAAAACTTAATCTACCTATTCCCACCTTTATCTTATACTTTGAGTAATAATAATTTTAAGTTTTATAAATTATAGTTTGTTTTACATTAAAAAAAAATTACATTGGTCTATTAGTTTCATGTAAGGAGAAAAGTTAGACTTATATTAAAGTTTTAATATGAAATAAGTCTTTAAATAGGCTAATAGATTAAGTTAGACATTTAAGTAGGTCAAACTAGGTATATAAATAAAGCTTGTGACAAGAAATAAGTCAGGCTTATGCCTTGAATCTTTTAAATAGTTAAGGCCAATTTAAAGAAAATCTTGTTTGGCCTAGTTTAATTACACCCCTAATTTTTGGTAATGATTGATTGTTATATAATTTTTAACTTAAAATATATTATGATAAAAATAAATATATTTAGAAAAGTATAAGTATAGATATAAATAACAATAAAATAAAAAATCATAATCTATGTAAATAACAATTATTATTACACTATCTAATAATAATAACAACAATAATAATAATAAACAAAAGATGTAAAGACTTAGGTTTTCATCATAATCTTAGAATGGTTATGATCATGATTGTGATGTGATGGTGGTGACAATTGATGTTGCCATTACAACTTTTTTTTTTGCATAAACAATAATATCTCTCATAATTGTTGCTCTTTTGTTCTTTACACTTTATTCATACTCTAAATTTAGTAATATCATATTAATTACAAACATTTTTTTTACACGTAGTAATGCAATGCTAAATAACATTTCTTATTGTCCTTGGATAGCCTACTATTAATGTATTATTTTCTTGTTTATGAATTGTTTCTTGTAGATTGGAAGTGAAGTGTGCAAGGGAATGCATGTATATATACTAGATCCTTTGAGGTGCCATATAAATATACTTATAACACTCCAAAGAAAAAAATGATTAGGTAAGAGTTAAATAGCGAGTTTTAGTTTAAAACTTAAAATGTGTTTACATCTCAAATACTTAAATAAATAAAGATATAAAGATATGAAACATTCACTCCAGCCCAAGAATTCCAATAAATCCTTATGATGGAGAAATCAATCTCCTAGCCCATTAACATTAGTTCCCATGTGAATCGTTATAAGTTTCTTGATTTTCATTATCGCTTCATAGATATGTATGCGAATCCATTAGGGGTTGTGACATTATCCTTGAAGTGAATTCATTAGAAACTATAATTTCTTAAATAATTAAACAAATATTAATTATTTTTAGAGCATATAATAATTTAATAAAAAAACAAGATAATTTTTCATACTAGAAATTCTTGGATAAGAGGAGTAGAATGTTGATATTCATGTCTAGTGTTCCATTGTGCTTTAAGAGGTGAACATGAGCATTATCTTCTCCTTCACGACATCCATTTCTACTACCATTTACATTCACATTTCCTTTTGCATATACTCCTTTAACTACTTCTACATGTCTAATTGCATCTATTGTTTGACTGAGACATGACTTGTCGTATCTCTTCCTCCATTCTTTCTATTGTTGTCATTTTCACTCCATGGTGGTGTGCAAGCATGCTAAAGTACGACTAGATGCTCACTCCCTATCTAACTACTCAAATATGACCTAAGTACTATAATCTCACCATAACAATGGACAATGTAGAATTTTATGAGTAAAAATATTTTTTTCATACATAATTATAAGAAGGAATTACGCATAAATAGAAAATTAAAGGTTGAAAATAGGAAACCCATTAAATCTAGAATTTCTTCAATCAACTGATCTCTAGACTACAAAAAAGGAAAAGATATTTCAATAAAATATAAAATAATGATTTTAGATATTTTATATTTATAATTTATTCTTTCCTAAAATTCATAACAGCAAATATTCCTCCTAGAAATCTGATACCCCCCTCAAGTTGGAGCATATATGTTTAACATACTCAACTTGCTTATAAATATTTCAAAGTTAGGCTTGTGAAGCCCTTTGGTGAATATGTCTGCTATTTGCTACACAGAAGGAACAAATGATAAACAAATAACTTCACATTCAATCTTTTCTTTAATGAAATGTTTATTAATCTCTTCATGCTTTGTGTGATGACGCTGAATATGATTCTAAGCAATGTTTATAGCAGCTTTGTTGTCACAATACAAATTCATTGACATATGTATAGGCATATGCAATTCTTCTAGAACTCTTTTCAACCAAAGCATCTCACATACCCCATTAGCCATAGCTCTATATTTTGCTTCCGCACTACTTCTTGCTACAATATTTTGTTTCTTTCTTCACCAAGTTACTAGATTTTCCCAAACATAAGTACAATATCCTGAGGTAGATTTCCTATCAGTTACTGAGTCTACCCAATCCACATCAATTTATGCCTCTATATTTTGATGTGAGGTCTTTTGAAAGAGTAAACCCTTGTCTGGAGTATACTTCAAGTATCTAAGGATCCAATATACTGCTTCAAGATGCCTTTCAAATGGTAAATGCATAAACTCACTTACTAAGCATACAACATAGGCAATATATGGCTGAATATGTGGTAAATATATCAATTTTCCTACCATTATTTAATATTGGGTTGTATTAACTGTATTACCTTCCTTCTCATCACAAAGTTTTTTATTTAGGTCAATAGGAGTGTCAGCTGGTCTACAACCACTCATTCTTGTTTTCTTAAGAAGATCAAGGATATACTTCCTCTATGAGACCATAATCTCCTTTTTTTTTACCTAGCAATCTCCATACCAAGGAAATATCTCAAAGATCCTAGGTCCTTGATTTCAAATGTTGTTGAGATGAAGCTATTCAAGCAATTCATTTCAAACACATCATCTCCTGTAATAATTATATAATCTACATATTCAATTAATATGGAGATCTTCATATCTTGTGAATGTTTGAAGAACATTGTATGATCACCTTGCCCTTGAGTGTATCCTTGACTTTTAACAAATTGATTGAATTTCTCAAAATAGGCTCTTGGTGACTGTTTCAACCCATACAAAGACTTTTTCAGCTTACACATTTTTGTGCCAAACTTCTCTCCAAATCTTGGAGGGACTTTCATATAGACCTCTTCTTCTAAATCTCTATTGAGGAATGCATTTTTTACATCCAATTGTTGTAGGGACCAATCTAGATTGGTTGCAAGGGATAAAAGAACTTGTATGGAGTTTAGTTGAGAAACTGGGGCAAATGTCTCCAAGTAATTAATGCCATATGTTTGTGTGAACCCCTTGGCTACTAGACGAGCCTTGTATCATTCTAGAGAACCATCTGATTTATACTTGACTGTAAAAACCCATTGCACCCTATAGTTGTCTTCCCTCTTGGTAAGTCAACCAAGTCCCAAGTGCCATTTTTTTTAAAGAGCTTTCATTTCCTCAAAAATAGCCTCCTTCCATTCAAGAATTCTTAAAGCATCATGCAAAGTATTAAGAATCTCCAAAACAGATAGTTGTGAGATAAAAACACAAAATGGAGGTGAGGGATTTTCATAAGACACATATTTAGATAAAAGATGTTGGGTGCAAGATCTTACACCCTTTCAAATAGCAATGGGAAGATTAGAATCATCAAATTCTAATTTTGAACCAGGTTTAGGAAGACAGGTAATAGTTAAAACCAAAAAGCACAATTTGTATTCAGGATAAAAGGTTCACATGGTAATTAAAAGGTAGGCACAAAGTTTTCAAGGAGGTTTTAGATCTAAACATTATAATTGAGAAAACTAAAGTCATCATCATCTTTAAAATAAGTCATTCAAACATCAAGGCATAGAGCAACTATTCTAACTTCTAGAACCCCGATGTCACACTAATCAGAGCCATGGGTGCCCTCAACATTACCTAAAAGAAAAACAACAAGAGAAAGTACGGTGAGAAATCGCATTCAATCATATATAAAGGCAGATAATTCCCCAAATTCCACCCATTACCGTACTCAATTACTAAAAGTTAACACATGCTCATATATCAATCACATTTCATTTTCAAAATCAATCACAGTTCATTCATGTTTACAAAATGCACATGCTTGCACAATGCATATGTTCATCACCACACCTAAGAGTCTCGAGTCAGAACTCCACACCGGGCGAACCTCCTCAATCCCCTTAGTTATCACTAATGATGGCCACAACGTTAAACACCCCGTATGGGCCAGTGTGTCGCACAGTTAAACACCACCTATGGCCCGTGCGAAGACATTCCACACAACCGTTAAACACCACCCATGGTCGGCGTGCAGCATGGTTAAACACCACCTGTGGCCCATGCATATGATTGTCCTCCATCATTAGTCCCCCTGTTAAACACCACATATGGCCAGGGTATTATAGCCACGTCTGGCTTCTCATGCATCTCATGCCTCTCATGTCCATGCTCAATGCATTCTCATCCACACTCTTATTCTCATAATTTATTTATACATCATTCGCACAGTCGACAATCATACCCAACCATATTAATTTAACAATCATTATTATAAATCATTCATCAGAAAGCACAGAAACGCACATAAAACACCACTGAATTTCACCCAGTTTCATCATTGCACACAAGAGCCTAAAATCATGAACAACCATAAACAACACAAGAATCAAGTAATTAGGACAATTAATCATACAGTTTCCCAACAAAAATCACATTAGGACAAGACGTTAATCAGACCACAGAGCATATTGACAAATCTTTTCTAGCGATTAAAATATTTTTAAAACATAATAATCAAACGAAATTGAGAATTTAGATCCTAGAGGGACTTAGGGATTGCCCTCACTACCCGTACACTCCCGCATTCACATATGATCAAACCCATCTCCCTCGTACCTTAGATGCGAAGAATAGTGATGATCTGATGCGGCTCTAGGACGGTCTGAACACCCTAGCTCCTCTTCCTTGCAGGTCGGCGTTCTCTCTACTCTACGAGTGGCCGTCTGACGTGCAAAACACCAATTAGGGTAAACTGATTACCCCGTGTCTAATATTCTAGCTGGGTCGGGCCAACCCCGACCCGCCCGTCAGCCTTTCCCGTTAATTCAATTAATTAAATTAATAAATGAAAATAATTCAGATTAATGCCTCATCAGTTTATAAAATCATTAACCCCTCTATTAAAATAAAATTGATAATAATAATAATAATAATATAATTAATTTCTAAAAATAATTAAATAAATTTTAGGATGTTACACTCCTTCTCCGTTGGTGGACCCCGTCTAGCTGACTCTGTTTGGCCGACTCCATCTGTCGGCTCTATTTGGCCGACTCCATGTGGTCGACTCCGTGTGGCTGACTCCGTCTAACCATCCACGTTGAGATACGTAAGTGCAGGAGGTAACTCTTGTCAAGTTATTCATCCGAACAAATCTCAAAAACATCCTCTATTCATTCCTTGTAAATACATTCCATTAGAAAGGCATAAACCACAATGTAGAAGTCATCTCATTTCATGTATCTAATTAGGGTAACTACCTTGTGGTAGACGCATGGGGATACTTGGTGATCCATATGCGTAATCGACCCTCGAGCCCAAACTCTAATCTCCAGACCTGTCTTATCTCTCAAAGTTTCCTAGCATTTTCCATAAAAATGCCAGTGACGACTCCGTAATCCCTGTTCCTTCCTCGGAAGGGACTCAGATCCAAACTCTCTTTTTTCGCTGTCCCAAGCCGCGGCCTAAGTTGTGACAATATCCAACAAACACACATTTTTTGGCTCGAGGTTCAAGTTTTCCTCTATTATGATTATGAATATGAACAAAGGCAGTGCAGTCGAAGATTTTTAAAGGTAAAGAGGAAGAAAGTCTATTTGTTGGAAAAACACTTATGAAGCACATCAAGAGGAGTGTCAAAATTCAAAACCTTATTAGGCATTCTATTAGTAAGGTATGCAACGATAAGCACAGCCTCACCCCAAAGATATGTTGGTATTTGATGTGAAAAAAGTAAAGATTGAGTAACTTCCAATAAATTTTTGTTTTTTCTTTCAGTCAAATCATTTTATTATTGAGTGTCTACACAAGAACTCTAATGAACAATTCCTTTCTCGAGGACAAAAATGGCCCAAAACACTATTGAAATATTCTTGATCATTATCAGTCTATAATATGTGAATATTTTTTTTTGAAATTGGGTTTGAACCATGATGTAAAAATTAATGAAAATTGATTCTACTTCATATTTTTTTCATTAAGTCAACCCAACTCAACCGTGTGTGATGATCAATAAAGGTCATAAACCAATTTTTGCCAGAGATAGTAGAAGTTTTATAAGGACCCTAAATATCACTATGTATAACAGTAAATGGTGCAATTGGTTTATACAACTAAGATGGAAAAGGAGTATGATGGTGTTTCGCAAACTAACAAATTTCACATTGAAGAGAAAATCACTTTTATTTATAAATAAATTTGAGAACAAGTATTTTAAATATTGAAAAATGGGATAGCCTAACCTATAATGCCATAACACAATGTCATCATCCTGAGAAACAAAAGTAGAATTCAAGCAAGTGTTTGGATATTGTTTCCTCAAGTCTTGTCCATCATCAAAATAGTAGAGTTCATCCCTTTCCTTAGCATTGCCAATCATCCTCCCAGTGGTCAGCTCCTGAAACACACAAAACGAAGAATAAAAATTGACTTAACACTGATGATTAGAAGTGATTTTATTGATAGACAACAAGTTACAAGATAAATTGGAGACATGGAGAACATTGTGAAGAGTTATCAAAGGAGTGAGTTTGATAGTTTCTATCCCAGCAATTGTCGAGAATGAACCATCTACAATTTTAACCTTTTTATTGCTTGCACAAGAATTATAAGAAGAAAACATTTTGGAACAACCAATCATATGATCAGTTGCCCGTGAATCAATTATCCAAGAATGAACAGAAATAGGAACAACACCAAGGAATGTAGTGACAAGAATGTTACTTTTCTGAACCATGGAACAAGAAGGATTTAAAGATAGTTTTGGAGATTGAAATAACTTATATAAGTGCTCTAATTGCTCCTTACTAAAAGGGATTGAATATGGGTTGATAGAAAACTTTGGATTTTCCTCTACAATGGCTGGGTTGGCATGACTGTCACGTTGGGATTTGCTATTCCAATTTGTAGGTTTTCCATGGAGCTTCCAATAAGTATCCATTGTATGCCAAGGTTTTTTACAATAGTCACACCATGACTTTTCCCATCCAACATTATTAGAATCATCACCTCTTGCCACGAGAGCAGAACTCTCAAGTTCACTGTTGACACTAGATTTAGTGTTGCTCAACATGATTCTCTTCCTTGACTCCTCACGTCTAACTTCAGAGAAAACTTTTCGAATAGGTCGCAAGAGAAAGCTTTGATACCATGTAGAATTTTAGGAATAAAAATATTTTCTCCATACATAATCATGAGAAGAAATTACTCATAAATAGAAGATTAAAAGTTGAAAATAGAAAACTCATTAAATCTAAAAATTTTTCAATCAGTTAATCTCTAGACTAAAAAAAAAAAGATATCTTAATAAAATCTATAATAATGATTTTAAATATTTTTTATTTTATAATTTATTCTTTCCTAAAATTCAGAATAACAAATATTCATCCAAAAAATCCAAGACACAGTATATTACTTTAGCCATATGCAATAAAATTTTCCTAAGACTTCTTTTTTAACATAATCCTATTAACATACAAGTAAAAATAATAATTAATTAGCATTTAAGTTACCAAAGTAATTAATAATTTTTTATTGATCCTAAATTACTTGCCATACTTTAAGCAAAAGAACAAGTCTCCTATATTCACCCTTAATTTTTCTTTAGCATACCCTCTTCCATTTATCATAATGAATAGGCGGACAGAGGAAACATAATAACAAATTGATAATTTAGTAATTTCTTGTCATTGGTTTTAGTACTCCTCATTAATTTTTTTTTCTTTAAATTATTCATAACTCTCACTAGATAATTTTTGGGTATAAATTATTTTCTTGAATTTTCTTTATTTTTTCTTTTTACTTATTAAAAATAAATCAATAAATTTAAAACAAACGAAATCAATTTATTTATTAATAAAATAAATAAATAATAAAATCAACTAACAAAAAATGTAAGGATCTCTCGACTTTGAAAAACAAGTCAAATATCCTTATCAAGAAAGTGATATTCTTTATAGGGATTAAAGTCCTTAAAGTTGTCAAATATGTATCTATTATTAAGATTAGTCTTATATGTTTTCTAACACTCCCCCAACATGTAGGATCAAATTCCTTCTTTAACATTTCATAATTTGAAGCATTGTAGGTAATTAAACTATAATGCACATATACAATGAAGTTAATAGATATAATATTATAAATATAGATACAATATAGAACGACATATCGTGATACTATATAAAATATCCTCCTTTATAATCCTGTATATGTCATTTAACTCATTCTTTAATTTGTTTCACTTACTTTTAGATGGATCAAATTCAACACAGACTAAACATCAATTCCTTTAATCATATTGATGCCTGTGGTTAATATATATTCATGATTAAGTCTCTTTTATTACCATTATGATTGCAATCGTTTGCTATATAGTTTACCCTATCGACAGTTGAGATTTGAGAGTGTGATTAAGTGGAAGAGGTTTGACCCTTTCATTTGTATTTTCAAAGATTCATTACACCATAATATTTGTAATCATGATTACAATTATTGAGAGAATTTTTGTCATAATTTTATGCAATATTTAATTTCAAGGTCTATTTTTAAATTTTAATAATTTCAGCACCATATTGATAACATTCTACTATTTGAATGACTAAAATGATAATTTCTTGTAATTAAGTTATTATATTAGAACTAACATGAATATGAATGTATAAGACAATTAACGTGTCACGTTAACATATATAATGTCATTAGTCGATTAAAACTAACTAATAATTTTTAATTTCAATTAATTATTTTAAAATTGAATATTTAGATGTTAAAGTAACCCCACCTTATAATTTCAACAAGTAAATGAATAACTGACTCAAATTTTTTTGTGAAAAGAGAAAACAAGTTGAGATGAAATCACGAGAGCTTCAAAAAACCTAAACTGAATAAAGTCAACAAACTCATCTACGATGGATATGCATTGCTGGCACATTGATTGGAGTAGCTGCAGTTTAGCAAAAAGTCAAAGCAAAAAGACTAGTCACCACATACCCAATAGTATTCAAAGTTGAAACTTTGAAGAAACCAACAAAAGATAATAAAGAGAACGATCACCGTCACAAATTATATTCCCAAATATAGAAGAATGACATAGCCATGCACGAGCCTGAGAACAATTATAGGTTACCTTTTATGGATAACACATAAAAATTGAAAAGGAAATAATAGAATTTTTAATAAATAGCATAAATGATTGAAAATATCCTTCAATATTATCCCCTTTTTATCTGCAATTCTGCATGCAAAAATAGTAAAATTGATTATCCGACCCAAAGTCTATCAAAATCTTGCTTTAATTTAATTTGAATCACAAAATAAAAATCTACAAGTCCAACTCACATTTTACAGTCGTATACATAGGGTCGGTCCAAACTTGATAAAAGAAACTCCAATAAATCAGAATAAAAAATTAAAATGAAATGAACTTAAAATTTAATATCCAATTATTATATTTTAATGAGTCTAATCCGACCACTTAGTCCAAAATCAGACAGTCTTGGTCAAATAACTCATTTTTTTTTTCATCTGCATGTTTGTATAAGGTGTAAGAAAGTGGGAAGGAGGGACAGAATCGTATGCTTTTCCTTTACAAATTTTCCATAACGATTGGTTTCCCTTTAAATGACAATTGTTTATTAGGCAAGGCAAAGTAGTGGCCAATGTTGCTAAAGTTTTCATGCTCTTGGATACGTGGCGTTTTCTTATTGGTTACGTGTTTCAATGGGCTTGCCACTCACAAGTGCCATTTTTATACGTACCTCAATTAACTAATAATATACTAAAAAACATTCAATTTTTAACGAAAGGGGGAGGACAAAATAAAATATATAAAATAAAAAGGGTCTTTTGTTGAAAAGATTATTTCATATTCAATATGCCACTTTAATCTTGCCGCGGCTGCTGCTCAAACTAGGATTTTACGAGTTCTTAGTATTTAGACAATTCACAAAGCTAATTGAAAAGGAATTTAGTTTAGGAATATTGTTTTCTCGAATTAACGCAGATTTTTCATTAAATAATCATATTATATAAGAGAAATATTCGCTGATCTTATTATTGATTAATTTCTATAAAAGAAATTGACTAATTATCTTTAGTATAATATTTTTCTAATCACTTTTTTTCATATACACAATTTCAACTTGAAATTGTATTTAAAGAATATGAACATAATACTACTCAGAATAACCTAATAGTAGTAGTTACATTAGATTATAGAAGCACTACACATAATTCATATATTATGTTAATTAATAATATATGAATTGAGACATTCAGTATATAGCACTCATGTAAAATGTGGCAACTCAAGAAAACATTCGTAACCTACATAGTTGTCAAAGTAAATTTTAATTCTTAAACCAACTTGGTTCAACGTAACTTATAGATGAGTTGTGAAAATTTCAAAATGTATACACTAAGTTATTTTAAAAATTCAAAATATCAATTTGTCAGTTGGACTGATTTAACTTGTGCGTGGGAAGCCAAATTGGCTAGTGAATAATTACATACATTTTTTTAATTCATACTTTTCTACTTTTTTTCAATGTCACAATGTTACCTATGAATCAATCCACTACTATTATTTTTTGTTTTACTCTACTTTTCTAAAATTTTTATTTTTCTATTAATTTATATATCTTTTCGATTTTTTAGAATTATATTTTTTAAATTTAGGCTATAATACCTAGTTCGTTACGGCTATATTTTATTATTTAGTATTTTTTTATTTTATTTAAGAAAATTTTAATTAGAGAAAAATAACCAAGGATCTACTTTAAAGGGGGGAATACATATAACAACAGTACTGGTTTTTTTTTTCTTCCAATTTTGGCTTTGCATGAATTTCACTGCACATACATTATACATGCACTTAGGTTTTTTCCATATAAGCTCACAGGAACAAACATATTTGTGTTATTTTATTTTAAGGAAGCTATAAACTGGTATAAATAACGAATAAAAAGGGGGCTGAGTGCATGCTGAGCTAAAGTTCTTTTACGAAGCCTAAAATACTGTAATTGCTAAATTCCTTAAGGCCAAATTCTTATTCTTTATTATTTTTTAATTCTTGTGAGTTCTTTAACTCAAACCTATTGTCAACTATCCCCAATCTATTACTTCAAATTTAAGTATTAAACCCAAATAATGCACTCTTACGCAATCTTTAAGTGTTCTTAAAGAACAATTAATTCTTCAGCTGCTTTTATAATGCCAAAGGAACTAATAAATTAACAGGATAGTGTCTACCGACTAATTAATTATCTAATATATCTATAAATGAAAAGCAAAATTGTAAAAGAACGAATACAGACATAAGAAATGTTTTACTTGAATAATTTAGTCATTTGCCTTATATATGCATGCTAATTGATATACCATGCCAAAAGCCACTAAGGTTTCGTCCAATTTGCCACATGCAATAGTTAATTCAAATTTATAGGTCAAACACTATACTTTCGAACCCTTATAGGTTAAAACAATTCGTAAAAAGTTTGAAATAGTCAATTAAGCTTTATTTCCAGCTTAGGTCCACTAATGATGCATGCTAATCCAATTGTGAGACTTAAAAGCTATATAGCCTGTGGGTTGACGGAATCCATTAAATAATAATCAAATTAATTATTACCGACTTTGTTAATTACTAAACTAGATGCGGATACTGGTTACTTAATTACATGAATTAATTAGTGCCACACATTTCTATATGCTTTTTGGTGTAACAAACTGTCATATGCTTGTGAATATTATACTGCGTACTAGCTAGTTATGCTGAATGATAGCTTGCTATATATACCTCTTGTTATAGTTATCAATATATATAAAGGAAAGAACTTAAAAAGTAAAATTCTGATTCAAAGAATGTAAACGTCTATAAACTGAACTCATGAGTCAACTCCGAATCGAACCGGCCAGGCCATGCATGTTAATACAGCATTAGTGGAATTCTAACAAATATTAAATCACTAAGCATCTATTATACTACTTTTTTTATTTAGGACTTCCATTAATTAAGCAGCTTCAACCTTGTGAGCAATGATAGAAATGAATAATATTAGTTGTTGATACTGTGCATGTAGGGAATGTATTAATATTACTCCATTTATCATTTTTAGTAATATTTATTATAAAAATATCATTAATACTTTTTAGTAATATTTTTTTTATATTTATAGTAATATTTATTAAATAAAAATGTTATTAATAATATTTTACAACATAATTCATATACAATATTTGTTAATACATTAATAAAACTAATAAATAATATTTTTTAATATTTTTATAACATTTTTAAATGTTGTAGTATAAAAATGTGCAATTTGATTTAAAACTATAAATACCCATGTTATTCATTAAAAGTTTCATCTTTTAACATTAGAAAAAAAATGAAATTAATTAGTTGAAAACAAATGAAAATCTTATATTTGAGGGACAAAATTAATAAAATATATAAAATAAGATATTACTTTCTGTTTTATTATTTTCTCTCTTAGAAAAAAAACACCAAATACTCAACTAATCGAGCATAATTAACAATCAAAGGCTAAAGTTATTTCCAGGCAAACCTATGGAGAAAAGAAAACGTAAACCAACAACTGGGATTTGAGTTGTCCTGTCTTTGATTTCTTGAATGATATTCGAAACAGCAGCAGAAATTCTTCGATGAAATGTCACGTCACTTTTTTTTGGCATTTGTTTAAACGTACGTATATCCATCAATCCTTAATTGTGTTTATCCTTATCAAAAGAATTTGTGAAATGAATCTTTTGCAGCTACCACCACCGCTTATTAATTTCACCGTAAATTTTATTTAAATAATGTAAAGCTGATGAATCTTGGCTCATTAATCTCACACTTTGCTTAGCACTAGATTCGCAAGAGCTTTTAAAAATAATATGTCAATCAAACGCCATACTTTCTTCCACTAAACATCGATCAGATGAGCTCAATGTGAAAGAAATGCTGTACAAATGGCATTTTCCATGATCTTCATTCTTCAAAGGTGCAATCTATGATTCTAGTTCAATTGTAATCAAACACATATTTCAATAGGCATAGATATTAATATTATAAAATCGTCCTTAGCTCTGTTAAATAAAATTATATACACAGTATATATGCATATTGCGAATAAAAAACAAAAAATATATATCACTCAAATATTGTGGTTACTACTTACTAGGCATTGTTAATTAAATGATTATCAATATATATATATATATGTGTCGCTCACATGGCTTTTTTTCTGTTACACTCCACTTTTAACATAAATAACATAAAATATAAATATTATCTTCATAATCTAAATATTCTTAATAATTTTGTTTTTTAATTTTTATTCATGTATAACATAAATATTTATTTTCATGAATTAGTGCACACATGTAAATGTTGTGAAAAAAAACTTTTAAAAGTTAATAAGTAAAAAAGCAGTGGAGATAGAGCATAGAGAGAATAAGAGATTCCATACATGATCAATACAAATGAGATGTGATTTTTATAGGCAGAAATTTACAAGAGAATTATAAAGGAATTATAACCTTTTAAAATAATAAAAGAATAAGAAATATAGACATTTACTCATAATTAATTATTCATAACAGTAAAAAGTTTGTAATCAACATTAAAAAATGAATGGGTTCTATAAATCAGTTTTAAAAATTAATTGAAGAGAAGAAATATCTTAATTATATTTATTGAAAATACCAAAAATATATTATTCGTACAAGTAAAAGAGGTAAGTATAGAATGTGCTCACGAAAATTGTGATTTAATAACTATCAATATGTGTGATCAAGAAAACTAGAAACCATTAGTTGATTTTTGGTTTTTTATCTTTAATTGAATTGAAAGAAGAAAAATTACAAATAATTAACTACAAGAAAATTTAATGGACAAAGATGGATAAGTATCAAAATTTCCTTAATTCTCCTCCCAATAATTTATTTATCTTCTAAATTTCTTCTAATTATGTAATTTCCATTCAATTTCTCTAATCTAATTTATCCTTAATTCATTGTTAAGTGTAAACCTTTTATTATTAATTATGGACCTAATCCTTTAGACGAGCACAATTAGCACTAAGCAATAAGATCAAGAAATTACAATAGAATGCATATAGCCAAATCTTATTCTTGGGTGCAACAATTATATGGTTAATAGATTCAATCTGTTTAAACCTCAATTTCCCAATTACGAATTTAAATTTCAAATCAATATAAAAAAAAAGTGTCAATTTAGAGAAGCATTAAGTATAAATCTAAAAACTCTAATCACATAAAGAGATTCATAATTTAGAAAAAGAAATAAATTATGTAAGGTTTGAGTTAAAATCTATCCTAACTTAATTCTAAGAAAGTTACAAATCAGACAGACGTAAGTGAAGTCATGAATCATCGAGGATCCCACTTCCTTCAATTGTCCATGGTGAAAACTTATTTTCAAGAGCTTTTTCGCTTCAGTTCATCAGAGAAACAAAAGAATGTCCCCAAACTTTTATTTTTTTTTCACTTAAATGTGATTGGAATTGCAAATCTCTTCATGGGAGTGTTGGGCACTATTTCTGACATGGGGCACGAAAAACGATATGTATTAGCACTAGACACAGGGTGCATGAACAGTGTAGGATTGGGCGTTGTTCTCAACTGGAGAATAACTCCTTTGTGCTCGCATATTATCTTAATTTCTTATTCATTTTTTTCTACATTCAAATTTTAAATAATTAAGTAAAATCATGTTATTTTTTTAATTAAGAACCTCAGAAGCATGAATCGCAAGAAAGTCATATATATAACTGAATTATTTCCTCATAAAATGCCATCAAATTAATATATTAATCATACAAAAAGTTCTATAAATCTAAACATATTGTAGATTTATCAATATTCATAATCAATTTAAAATATCTTAATATATCTCATCACAATTTGCAGGCAAAGCATAAAATTTGTAAGATTTGATATCATGAAAGAAATTCACTGAAATTAATTCAACTCCAAATTTTAACTTAGTTTAAGAAAGAAAATTACTTAAGTCTTATAAGGAATATTTTACTCTTGTTCTTAATTAAATGTAATATATCTTAACAATTAAAGTATTTTTTAAAAATCGTTAATTAAAAATATATAATGTACGTAAATTCTTGGAAAAGGTGCCACCTAATTATAAAAGTAATACACTTATAATATATCTTCTTACCAAATCAAATTCAAAGCACTTATTTATATTAAAATAATTAGATAATATAGCATTAATACTTTGGGGTTCAAATTATACGTTATTATCACATATACCATTACAAAAATGTTTATGTGAAAAACGTGTATAGACTTATCAGCAACCATGATGAGAGCCTCACCGACTGCATCATTTCAGAGCTCTTTATCCTTTTCCCACCCGAAATAGTTGGAATGTGATTCTTCCTTTATTTTGTTTATTAAAAGAATAAATAAATGTAGCATAAAAAAAGGGATAAATAAATTATCAGCGTCTAAAAGGACTTTTAGGTGTTGTAAAGCCAGATGTGCTTAGGCCATGCTCGTCCGAATTTGGTACCCAACTATCTCTATCTATCAATTTTTAGGATCACCCTTCCCTTTTTGGGTTGAGGAGAGGGACATCTTCACTTAGAGTTAGGTCATTACAATCATTAGGGGTACAATTGACAGTTAATTAGTTGATCATGTGAAAGCGAGTAGAAAAAAATCCCATACATGGCCCATTTTTGCTTACCGAGGAACCTGGCATAAATAACATCACAAACCACTTACTTAAAACCTAAAGGATTTACCTTGCGTAGGAACCACCAGAATTTGTATAAAGGTTGTTACCAACTTCGAACTTGGATATCAATATTACCATGGTTTAAATAAAACTGAAATCAAATTATTTAAGTAATATAGATGAAAGAAAATAGTTTGTAAGATCAATCAATAAAAAAAAAGTTAGGGTAAACCTTAATATTATCTTATAATTTGTATAATTTTATTCTATAAAACCAATTTATATAGTGAAGATTCTTTCACTTACATATTATATTTTGACATTATTACTATAGTTAATATAAAATTTGAATTTTTTTAAAATAAGAAAGATTCTATTAAATTATTCAAATTTCTTACCAAAAATTAATCATTGATAAAATAAGTAATATATTTCACTTCTATAACATAACATAGTAACAAAAGAAAAAAAAAAGTTTGAATGTTGAATTTGATTGGGACCGAAATAAACGATGACATGAAGTTGTATGCTTAGTTGGTGGTGCTTGCCAGTTGCCATGTAAATATCTTGGAGTGGCATCTGCCTTGGCATTTGGCTAGACGAGCATTTGGTTAAAATTGAAAAGAAATTAAAAAAGAAAAAATTGTAGAGCCTATAGCGTTGAACGTAGTAGATAAGCTTTTGTAGGTTGAGTGGCATTGCTTTATAGTTTATAGGCAGACAAGGCGCATCTAGTTACCTTCTTTGCGTTCCTCAGTTCGTGGCAAAGCATAGTTGGTTTTCAATTGCTCTATGTATTCATTCATTAATATATTGTTTATGCTATTTGGTATTTCGTATGGTATTATTCTATATACCCTGCTTTGAATTCATCAACATCATCACCTTTTAGTTGTTGGATGTTTGCCCTTATATTTGTATAATATTTTGTTTTGTTTCCACGCGTATGTTCCTTCAAAGCAATTTAGTTCGACAACAGTTTGATATTAAATATAAATATATTTTTTTAACAAGAATTCGAATTTTGATTTAACATATTATAAGAAGAGAGTACTAGTCTATTTCAGTAAATATAACCCAATTGGTAGCTTAAGACTTTATACACGTAGAAATGCAAAGACTACAGTGATCAAACAGTGGCGATGGCGAGGGGGAGAGAGACAAAGAAGTGAGGGTTGTATCCAGAAGGGGTCCCCCAAAATCAAGACGTGACGCGCGTTCATTTGTTTCCACATACATTATTCCTTGTGATTAAACTATTGTGATTTTAAATTAATATATGTATATGTAAATGTATTCTCTTTCTCTCAGGCTATGGGATGGAGTTGTGGGTTTCTAGCCGCCAATCATATTGTCTTCCCACAAAGTTGATTCCTTTGCTTCCTTCTTAAGCCAATTTCACCCAATAAATGTCATTTTCTGTCTTACCTAATTGGTAACATATAGTAATGTGCTTGTAGCTGTGCTTTTCTCCATTGAGTAAGGTTATGGTGCAAATTAATTACCACACTTTTCTTGTCATGGACTCATTGCCATTTCCCCTTCCAATATCACTTTTGTGTTCCTTTCGACTTTTTTTTTAAAAAAATTACTTTTCATTTCGTGGGAGAGGAGGTTTGGATGCAAATGATGGGTTATTTTTACTATAGAAAATTATATTTAGTTAATTTGCATAACACTATTATACAGCTTTCTTACCATTAAGAGGTGAAAAGAAGAGTAGAGGAGTGTGAGATAAAAATTTAAATTATTTTAAAGTATAGAGTAAATAGTATATTCTCGAATAATAGAATCAAATTTTACATTCATATTTAATAACAAATTATTATACAGTAAATTTATTGATTTTTTTAATAATTATATGTTAAAATCATACTTATTATAATTTTTTATTAATTAATCATGTAAATTTTTAACTAATAGTATATATATAAAAATTAAACTCAGTATATAGTAACCATATAAATAGTTTTACACACAATATATATATTAATTTGCTGATTTTTTTTAAAAGTCATATATATATTATAATTTCTTATTGATTCATGATGTTAAAACTTTATATATTAAAAATACATAGAAATTAAACTTAAAAATATTTGTAAAAATAATATATCTTTTACTTTCGTGAACAATTGATCAACCTTTTTTTTTGTCTATTATTAATTATTAATTTAAAGGAAGTTTACTGAACCAGGAGATTTTTGCCTATGCTTTTAAGATTTTTACATTCTCAAAGTAAGTAGTGAACAAGTTCATGAAAGTGACCTAGCTAAATGCATGGAACAGATGAAATATGCAGGGGAATATCAGTAACTAATACAGTAGTTTAACTTGAAGTGGTCAATTTAACTACATATACATGGTTTTCGATCCAGGCATACATATGTTTAATAGTATAATTAATTAACTTATGACATATGACTCAATTTAAGATCTATAGAAGATTTATGTTTTTATGGGCTGTCATTGATATTATACAGTGTGTCGTTTATAAATAATAATGTTTTATGTGTATTTTTGTTCATTTTCTTTTTAAAAGAGTATTATAAACTTAATTGTTTGAAAGTTATTTATCTAAAAATAAAAATCGTAAATTTTATTTTTCATTAAATAGAAATTGAATATTTCATAAAAATGTTATAGTTAATTATTATGATATGCGTTGATTAAATGATAATATACAAAGAGTTTTATGCTAATATGTAAATGCATTATGCATGAAAATATCTGATATACCACATAACCATAGCGGCAGAACTTGAATTTAAATTTTGAGGCTGCAGGAGTTTAAGCATATGTGAATAACTGATCATATACGTTATTCACAGTTATTCGCATATCAACCTAAAAATATTAATGATTAACACGCAGTAAGATTTTGTGGTAGTTAACTATGTCCTTTAACTAGTTAAAAAATTGAGACCAAGTTTATTTCAAATTAATGCTTAGCGGGAGAGAAATTCCCATATCTAAGAAATTAAAAAAAAAAAAACAAGTATATAAAGCTATAAAATAATTATTACAGAAGTTAATAATTTTTAATTATTTTATAATTTATGGTTGAAAGACAATATAATAAATATTAATATATTTCGGTTAAATTTATTAAAAATAATAAAAGAAAAGGTAAAAACATACAATCAATTTTTTTATGCACAAAGAATATTATTAAAAGTATACAAAATGTACTTTAACTCATATAGAAGCGAAATTGAAGAATAAAATAGGAGTCACTCCTATAACCAAATTTGATTAATTTACAAAGCTGCATCACGGGTTTAAACACAAGACATGGATATTTAGAAAACACATATTAAAGAATGAAAAGAAATTGAAAAATGTTGAAGAGAAAATTATATATACATTTTCTCTGTTATTCATTTTGGTTGTCCAATTCATCTCCATCTATTTTCTTCCCCATAATGTTTATTCAGATTACAAGTGAACGACATAATAACATATATTGCGGCGTGTTTGATGTCATGTGAATCAAAACACGAGCTCTCACCTTTAATATCCAAACACTGTTCATATTTCTCTTCCCAAAAACAATTGTATTTTATTGAAGATTTTTCTCATAATTGACTGTATTCATGGTATAGACTTTATCCAAATATACATGATTGGGAATAGATGTTCTCGTCCATGATTGAAATTGAGTTGTATTATTTTTATACTTTTTATAACTTATTTTTTATATTTTTTCACCATATTATTTAGGAGTGTTTATCAATTGATCTAATTCAATACAAATCACTATAATCCAACTGAACAATTAATAATCCACCAAACTGAAAATAAAGAAAATATTTTTTATTGAATTTGATCAATTTTCTATTCCTATGTTAAAAAAATCAATTCAATATAAATCAAATGAAGTTATATAGTTTATTCAAAATTATTTAATAATTAACAACATGATCATGTATTCAGAAATGTGTAATTAATAATTTGTATATGAGATGTGATGTTTTTTTTTTTTTTTTTACAATATGGGATGTCATGTAATTTGATGTTAGATTAATTTATATATTTTATAATTTATTTTAATATTTGTATACTTTTTTGAAAAATAAAAAATATTCTAATTCATAACAGAATATATTAGATTGGATTTGATTATATTTGATTTGATTTTAAAATCAAATCGATTGAACGGTGAAAGAATAAAATCGAAGTGATTAAATCAAATATTTTTTTTTCTCAAAATCGATTAATCTAATTCGTAAATGCTCCTAGTGTTATTTATTTTATTTTACATTTTTTCTGTACTCTTCTTATCTCTTCTCAATTATAAAAGTTATACAAATAAGACTAACATTATTAAAAAAAATAGATGTAGTTCTTTTGATATTTGAGTCTTTATTTAGAATTGGAGTTCTATTTTAGTAATAAGTTAATCTTTAATATGAATAGTTATTATACAAATTATCTAGGAAAAAAATTATTTTTATTGAAGAATAACACTAAAAATACTTAAAGAACTGGATCTAATTCAAAAAAAAAAAAAACCATGAATGTAATACATTAATTGAGATTGTTATTTAAGTATCTTTTTTCAATCTCTTGGAAACATTCTCTCTTTTACCTGGTTGGACTTGTTAATGCGTTATTTTCTAATTCGAGGAATAGAAAAATTGGCAAAAAAGAAAGATAAAAATAAGTTATTTGAGTGTTTTTTTTTTTTTTTGGTTCCAAGATAACATGTTTTAAGTCTCAAGTTGAATAGAACAAGAAGTTCAATGGAATAATGGATAAACCATAAAACTCTCCCACTAGTGATGAGCACTACTGACGTGTTTAAGTCATAACGTATTCATAAATTTTACAACATGCATGAAATTTATAACTTTGAATTATCTAAAATAAATAGACACATTATCATTTTCCAGAATCCATCACAAACCTGTGTCCATAATAATAATGGAAAAGAAAAGGAAAAAAAAATAAGAAACCAATAAAGGGGCTTTTCCTGGTGCTAGGTAGGGTCCACTGAATTTGGTTCTTAAAGCTTTTGGCCCCCTACAAATACCCTCATTCCCTCCCTCCCTCCATTCCCATCATCAACCACAAACCATTCCATTGTACCAAACCAACACACACAAAAACTCCAATCCTCATCCTCATTCTTGCAACTTGCACTCCCAGTGGTCTCTCCTTAGAGACCTCTGTTGGATGCTGTTGCCTTGCTTCAGGTAAATTTACTTCATTCAATTCAGTTTACTTGTTTTTTTTCTTTCAAAAATCAGATACAGTTCGTTAAGTGTTTTTGATGCAATTATTTAATGAGAATTATTGAGATAAAACTTCAATTTTAATTTAAAATAGTACTAAAAATAGCTATAAGTCTATAGGTAAGTTTTATACTTGTATTTTTCCTACACCTTATTTATAGTGTGAGTTTTCCAAAACCTCACATGCATGTTACCTATGTGACTCAACTTTGAAACTTGAAACTCGAAGCTGTCTTCTTTTGTTTGCACACTTGTGACTCACTTCACTAGCTTATCAATTATGATTACGTACACTTCCCCCGCTTGGTGTTTGGCATTTTGTTCTAAATTCTTGTTACTTGTTTCGCGCAGCTAAGTGAGCATTTTCCTTGGCGTTTGGGTTATTTATTTATTAGAAATGTCAGCACCTTCCATGAGCATGAGCATGAGCAACAACAAGGGTCAAAGCCAAGGCTTAGAGGAAGAGAACGTGATGCCGATGCAGAAGCAAGGCATCATCACCATTTTGGACTCAAACTCAAACACTGCCTCTTCCCTGAGAAGAACTCTCTCCGCAGACATGTCCTCAAAGCAATGGCTCTCTCAGAACATTGCTGAAGAAGAAACCATTGCTGACTCCGAAGCGGAAAGAGAGAGGCTCGAGATTTGGAGCTCCATCCAACGGAACAAGAAGGAGGAGCAAGAGAAATCAGGACCCTTTGATATGTGGAGTTCGATCGTGTCCCTCAAGGGAAAAGACGAAATCTCCAAGTCACTTCCTGTGACACCTTACGTTCACCCTCTTGTGAAAAGGACTAAGAGTTGTTTGAATGAGAAGAGCCTCGAAATCTGCACCGAGAGTCTCGGATCCGAGACTGGCTCTGATGGCTTGTTGTTCTCTTCTTACTCTTCTTCTGAGACAGGGGATGCAGAGGAAGAAGAGAAAGTTGTTGAACCAACTAACCAAGAAGAAGAGAAAGAAAAAGAAAAAGAAAAAGAAAAAGAAAAAGAAGAAGAGTTATACAATTATGCTTCCGTGGCTACGAAGAAGGCTTCATCGCTACCACGCGCTTTTCCTCCACCGCTTCCTTCACTCTCTCATCAACAAGCTGGTGCTGGTGCTGGTGCTGGTGCTGGTCCTTCACTTCACATGCGTTCCCATCGTGACAATGGAAGGTTAGTTCTAGAAGCTGTTTCTGTTCCTTCTCACAACAACTTCAGCGTTCAGCGCCAAGATGGTCGCCTTGTTCTCACTTTCTCCAATCACCAAGAGGAGGAAGAAGAGAATGATGATCATGTGGAGGAGTTGGAGGATGAGCGCTTTGGAGGGTTTGAGTTTGAAGGAAACGAGGATTGTGACGAGGAAGACGAGGGTGATGAGGTTGAGGATGAAGATGAAGATGAAGATGAAGAAGAATACTTTTTTGGTACAAGAAAACAAGTATCTTCCACTGAAAACAATCCTGCCCTGATGGGATATGAGAGTGTGATAGAGAAAGCGCCGTTATTGTCTAGTGGGGTGACAAGTTTGGCTTTGATGATGAATAATAAGAATAAGCCAATTGGGTTAGTGAATAGGAATCCAAAGTGGTCGGAGAAGTTCAATGAGATGACCAATTTTGAGGATGTTAATATGGCACAATCACTGCCTCCAAGGCCAAGGGTGGCAAGGTTGATTCCTTCAACACCAGCTGTGGCTGCGGCTTCTTTCAATTTCAATGCTTATGAGTGCTATTGGAGGAGCAACACTGCTACATCAAAAGGTACTAGTGTTAACCTTGATCATCAAGAGAATCTGAAGAGCAAGGTTGTTGTGTCCGGGGACATGAACAAGGTGGTCTCAAGGGAGCAACAGCAGTTGCTGGTTCTGAAAGGGAAGAATGGTGATTACTTGGTTCACAATTTGAAGAGTTGCAAGGATTCTAGAAGGTCGTTTCTGTTCTGGGAACCTTATTGCATTGCCACCTCCTGAATGGTCTCACAAACAATAACAACTACTAATCCAAAACACTATTTATTACTCCATCATCCTTTTATCACTACCAGGTTCCACTCTTTCAGGGAGCTGTGCTGTTTAGTGTAGTCAAATAAAAGAAAAGGTAGTGGGAGAAAGGGATAGTGAGAGAAGAGAATACTTTATTTGTATTGTAAGATCAGAGAAATGACTTGAACAGTGTTGTCATATATAATATACTATTTGTCTGTCTTTGCTATTGGCTAATAGTCTAATACAAACACAAACGTAATCTTAGCTCATCTTTGACTTGCTGGATTGTCTTGTCCTCCCCTAAAATTATCATCGTTGCTTAGCTTTTCAACTTTTTTGCTTTTGTAATCCAAGCCAATTAGGTTTCGGAATCGGTCCTGTCCTGCCTAATTGGTCTTATTTTTTGGGAACACCATGATCATTCCCTGATATGTTTTGCCACTCCTCAGTTTTAAGGTAGGACAGTGACAAATATATGTGCACGGCCAAGAAAATTAAAATTATATAATGGATATTTCTTAATTATATCCAAGGTTTTAAAAAACGGTCAGTAATTTCTAACACAACATCAAAGCTTTTAGACTCTTCATAATTGTAATTGGAACTACATCAAACTCGTTTATCTACCATTTTTTACAATATCAAAGATCGTGACGGAAGTGTGAACACGACCTTGATTATATCTATGCTTTTGTTATTCTGAAAAACATATTCTCTAATACAGTACAAACTAATTTACACTGCAGCTAATGCTTGTCCAACGATCCATGCATTTTGCATTCCTTTTTGGTCTTCAGAAATAAAAGCAAAAGTTGGGCAAAGCGCCTTCCACTAAAAAAGGAAAATGTAGCCATATGCATTTTGCAACATCACCAATGCATTTTTGAATGATATGATTAAACATGTAAAACAAAGATCGAAAGGATGATGACAGCATCGCCAACTTCAACTGAAACATATTTCAGCTGTCAATTTTCTGTGGGTGGGATGACGACTTACCAATAGAAAACAAAGCATTACAAAGTTAGGAGGAATAAAAAATTAACATGGAGTGTGATTTTACTTCCAATATCTTGCTAATGGTAAAGCATGCATCACATGTTGCTCACTGTTTTTTCTGTAGAAACCTACGTTTCGTAAGCCTATCTCTTTCTTCTCTCGGGCCAAAGAAAGAGAACCTTTTCTTTGTTTACTTGTCTTATTATCCATCCACAGTTCCACACCATGAATCAAGTACCCTGGACTCCTATTTATAAAAACAGTAATTCTGGCTTTTGGCCAATGTTATCGTTCTCTTGCGGTCCAAAATATATAATAGTTACTTAAGGAATTTTCTACTTGAAGAATGTTTTTTCGATGTTAAGGAATTTCCTTAACAAACTACAGCAAGATAACTCTTACCCATTGCTCTTGATTTTTACCTTTTGATCTGATAATAAAGTGTGTTTAAAAATGAATATACTAGAGATTGTATTTTTTACGCACCAACATACACATGTCACACTTGTGAAAGAAGATGCCACTTGGTACCAAGGGATTAAAGGTCAGATTTGATATTAGACAGTATATTCACCTTCAAATGATTTTATTAACTATGTTTATCAAGAGCATAAATTTAAATATAAAATAATTTATTATACGTAAATTACTCTTTATATTATAAATTATGAAAAATAAAGGTCTTACTCTCGCGTGAACATATTTTTCTTCTGCCTTTTGAAAGGAGCATTTCACATACTAATCTCTTATCTAAACAAAAAATATATCTCAACTATTTTAAACTACCTTCATTTTATCTTTATCTATTTATCTATATGTTTAGTTTTCTTAATTGGCTATTTGTTTTAAATTAATAAAATCTTATATCACAATTTAAATTATTATAATAAATTTTAAAATATAATCTATATATTAAAAATATTTATTTATTATAAATTATAATAATAATTTATATATTTAAAAAATATTATAAATTTGAATTATATAAAAAATATTTATCTTATGTAGTAATTTAATAAGTTATGTAAATATTCAAGAAACGTGTCAAAACAGGATAAAAAACGTTATATATTTTTTTGGATTCCATGAAATAGATAAAAACTATATATATTGTGGAAAACAATTCAAAACGTAATATCTATAGTATAAAAAAACGTAATGTCTATTTCATATTTAGTATATTTTAAAAACAGGACTATTGGTTATGGTTATGATTAACCAATCAAATACATTTGCAGAGTTTATATTCGTACTAAACAGTTTTATCATTTTAAAAATAAAAAGAAAAATTTTCAAAAATGCCTTTTAACTTTACTAAAATAAACCAAACCAGGAAAGAGAAAAATAGAACCTTCCAATTCTATTTGTTTCGAGAGTGGGCTAAAGAAGGCGTAATTGGTTTTTTTTTTATTGTTCTAAACGGGCCGTAAAAGCCCAGCTTAACCCAATATTTATTTCTACACAAAGTTAGAAATTCAAATAGATAAATAAAAAGGATAAGCACGGCACTAAAATTTTAAATCGTTAGAAAATTAATTTATTATGCAATAAGTTCATTAACGAGTTCATCGTACCATTACCATCGTATAATAATTTAATAAAATAATTTTAAAATTATAAGAACAAGCATGTTCCAGAAACAAAATTAGGAGGAAAAGAAAAAAAACCAGCGTTGTTTGGAAGTGCAGCGAAAGGTGGAAGAATTGAATGCGAATAGCGAGAAAGAGAGAATGGGAGAGACGAGCAGCAGCGTGGACGACGATTTGCTTCTCAAAAACTTCTTCGCCGAAGTCAGCGAAGTTGAAAGAGACAACGAAGTCATCAGGTATCTCTCTTTTCGTCATTTTCTATTTTGTTTCTTCTTTTGAGGGACGCGTTATTTGTTAATTGTTACCGCTGCGAGGGTTTCTTTTTATTCGTATACAATTAATTCTATCAATGCATTATTGCATGCACCTGTCATGATATCAATGAAATATTTATCTTCCAAATAAGTAATTTTATTGTTTTAACAAATTCTTTGCTTTAATTTATTTTTCCGCAGGATTCTCTCTTGTTTCAAGTTAAATCCGTTTGAATATCTAAACCTGCCGTTTAATTCTTCACCTGAAGATGTGAAAAAGCAGTATCGCAAGGTAACTAACTAACTAGTTCCTTCCTCTGCCTGAGGTATGTTTTAACTTTAACTCTTGTGTAGGTTTCTTATGCTTTTGTTAATCTTTTGTAGTTGTCATTGTTGGTTCACCCCGACAAATGTAAACATCCCCAGGCAAAGGAAGCTTTTGGTGGTGCGTATGTATATATATATGTGCATGTTTTTTATTTATGCACCTAGCATTTCAAAGGTGGATATCAATTGATTTGTGACTATGTGTTCTGCAGTTACAGGGTTACTTAAGGTCTGTTTGAATAAACTTATCTATAAGCACCTGTGGGAGAAGAAAATAAGAAAGAAAAATAAAATAATTTTCTCCAAAAGCTAAAATAAGCTTATGCTTAAACTAATTTTTATAAGTTTTTTCATATTAGTTTCTTTGCAAACTAATTTTTGACTTATGCATAAGCTAATTTTAGCTTGTGGAGAAGCTTATTTCATTTTTTCTTCTTATTTTCTTCTTCTATAAGTGTTTATGGAGAAGTTTATCCAACATTTCCTTAGTATGAAAGTTTGTGTTTGTTTTTAAAATGTTGTGTTGTTTACTTGTATGCAGCACTGGCAAAAGCACAACAATTGTTGCTTGATCAAAATGAAAGAGATTACCTTCTTAGCCAAGTTAATTCGGCAAGAGGTTAGTGTAGAGTTGTTTTGTTTACCAGGCATTTAGTATGGTTTAATATTGCAAATTCATTTCATAAATCATTAGAGTTCAGGGTGTTGAACTTTAAGAAAGTTGATTCTGAATAACTGGGAAACCTAGTTTTACTGTCTTTGAAAGTCATAGAAGACACCTCAAAATTTTATTTTATTTTTTATCGTGTTAGCAGCTTTTGTTGTGAACCATTTATCTGTTGAGTAGTGGGATTTACTCCTCCTGGATAAAAGTTTTTGGTTGGGTGTCTGTTCTTTGTGCTTGCTCATATGCCTGCATTCACACTGTTGGGGAGTTAATGTAACACGTTTAAAATAGCAGAAGTTTACAGTGGATCTTGAGGGGAGCTCATCGCCCAACCCCCCCCAAAAAAATTTAAGGCATGAATTTTTTATTTTTTAAATAAAAAACTAACTTGGTCCCCCTCAAATAAATTATTCTCGTTATGGTCGCCCTCACAATCATCTTTTAATTACTCCACTGCTGGTTTGAAGGTTGAGAATCTCAAATTTTGTGGTATGAGGTGAAGCTTTCTTTTATTGTGCATGCATTGTTATTATTCTTCTTATTTCTCTTTACGTTTCTTATATTTATTATTTATTTCTTTTCTCTTTATGATCAATTTTATTTTTCCTCCATGTATATGTTGAAGAAATGCTGTTTCTTTAGAAATCATCTAGTGGGATAAGGTTATTGTTGTTGTTAAAAAAAGAAACTCATTTTTTTCCATCAATATGGCCTGCAGAAGAACTTAGAGCAAAGAGAAAAAAGCAATTGAAGAAAGATACAGCTTCAAAAATTAAGTCTTTGGTTGAAGAGGTATGTGTAATTTTACCAGCATTCATATCTAAGGTTGTGAACCTTGATCCCTTCAGAATGCAAAATCTACACTTTTAGAATGCTCTCCACCTCCTACCATGCATGTTTTTTCTGCCCAGCCATGCCTGTCTCGCAGTGCCATTGTGGAATCAGTACACACTGAATAGTGATATTAACAGAGTTTAATCTTGTAAAATTAGCATGTTACAAATATTAGTGGGAAAATACCTTTGGTTTTTCTTTTTTGAAAAATCTATTATGTTTGCACCTTTCTCTTTTCTGCATCTCAGGGAAAATATGAGCAGCAATATGAACAATCAGAGGAGTTCCAACAAGAGCTGAAAATGAAGGTCCGGGAACTATTAACAGAACAGGAATGGAGGAGAAGAAAAATGCAAATGAGGGTATGCTCTAATTCTTGCTCTTGCTCTTGCCCTCCCCCACCCCCAAACCCCCTTTTTCTCCCTGCAGCAAAATAAAATAAAATAAAAAGCATAACTTGGGAAGTGCAAATAATAGGAAAATATGCGGATGAACATCAGAAAATTGCTTGCCTATGCAAATTTGACTTAGAGAGAAATTATTTACATTAGTAGTTCATATTTTGTGACTTTGACATTATTCATGATCGTGTAGATATCAGAGGAGGAAGGAAGGTTAAAAAGGGATGAAGAGGAACAAAAAGAAATGTGGAAAAGAAAGCGTGAACACGAGGAGGAGTGGGAAGGAACAAGAGAAAAGAGGGTTAGTTTTCTATAATTTCTCTTTGACCTTCATTTATTCATCAACTAGCAATTGACCATTGACTTGAAAGGAATCTTAATTTCATTTTTTTTAATAAGTTGTGCCTGGGAACTGATATCCACAATGACGTTTAAAGCCACTGTGGCATGGCAGCATATCAGTTGATACTTGTATGTATCTGTGTGTATGTGTGTATGTGTGTATGTGTGTGCACCCTGCATTATAAAGAGAGATGTTTGAACAGAGGATGCACTTCAGCCTTTATCAGTTATTCTTGCTGCATGTTAAGCTCTCCTGTCTTTGACCAGCACTTGCAAAAATGTAAAAGCATGAAATTTCATATGAGCTGTATGAACCGCAGTCTATTGACTCTCCCTATATCAAGGGGTAATACAGCCTGTTTTGATCAGGCCCTGGCATGGATGGATTGCTCTTTCAACCCAACAAGTTTGATGAATGAGTGACTCCCATGTTGGCTAAGTGTGAGACAAGGACTCTAATTCACCTTAGAAGCTCTCTAGTTATTAGTCAGGCTTTTGGGAGTTTGTTCTCCTCTAGAATGCCTAGTTATTGCTAGTTTTTAAATTTGCTTAGCATTATTTATATCACTTTGTATGACATAGTTATTAGTCAGGCTCTTGGGTCCAAGTGACAAAAGTAAGGTAAGCTTTGATTACACAGGAAACCAAAAATGAAAAAAAAAACAAACAAATTGTCATTCCAATCAGTGCTCATATACATTAAGACATCAATTTTTAAAAAAAAGTCACGAAATTCCTATTTGGCTATTTGTGTATCCTATATATATTCATACCGTGCAATAGAGAGCATAATGCTTGAAAACAATAGAGGGAAAAATAGGAATATACACAGATGGTATCCTCTATGGCTCTCTGTTGGTGACCAGGAAGGGAGGAGAGAATGAAGTGAGTAGCTTTGAGTGTACCCACCACTTTTGCAGAGCTGAAGAGCCCACCACTGTTGCAGAGCTCAAGAGCTTCCTGATGTTAGTCAGTGACAATACAAATTGTGGCTCTTTGTTTGTAGTAGCAGATTGGGTGGTGGTGTCTTGGATTGGGTCAATGATGACAATGCAACGGACCGGGCAACGACAACGGTAAACAATAATATGTTGAGTGTACCCACCACTGTTGCAGAACTGAAGAGCCTCCCAATGTTGGAGAATTGGTACGGGTTGAGTCGTTGAGAAGATAGAAAGTCTGCTGGCTGTGAACCGGGAAGACAAAGGTCACGCACGTGAGGGTTTTAGTTGTTTAATTTAAGCCATTAATTTAAGATTAAATAAAGGATCCAGATTGAGAGTAATATTTTAAACTTACTCTTGGAGTAAGTGGATCTCCTCCCATATATGTATATAAAGAGGAGAGATCAATTTATTCCAAGGAAATTACTCCTCATCGTCCTCCTTTATTTTATTGCAATCTAATGGTTTAAACAAGTGACACACATCTTATTTGTTACATTACAAAAAGATGAAGGGCAAAGCTAAAGAATAATTCTCTTAGAATTACACTTGAAGTAACTTGATCCTTCCTCGTATAAGAGTAAGAAGAGTAAATCTAAGTCATACAAATATACATGGATAATTATGATTTAATATTATATGACTACTTAAGAAGGTCATTTGACTTCTTAAAGAATTTACATGACTTGAATGTTTTAATTTTTTACCATTCATGATAAGATTTAATGACCAATATATATATATATAAAGACAATAGGAGTGTGTTGTCCCCTTAAATGAGTCTACTTGACTTGACTCAAATTAGTTGAAGTCCAAGTGGCGTCAAGATACCCAAGTTCTCCGACCAAAGCAAATTCTGTTTAGCTTGTTTGTTAAACTCTAGTTTGGTATTTTGTATTGCTTTCATTTTTTAAATTTTATTAGCATCTATGTTTGTGTCACTTATTACATCAGTTTTACCGTATTAGTATTTTTTGTTTCTTTTTAAGTTTAAGATCACTAAAATTAGGAACATTTATGTTTACAATTGAACAAAGCTTGCATTTTTTTGTGCTCCTCTGTAACGTTAGATTTCTGCCTGCAAAAAAAGAAGGATAATTAACCTAGATAATTTCATTATCAGGTATCCAGTTGGAGAGATTTTATGAAGGGTGGAAAGAAGGTGAGATATTAAGCTTGGTCATCACATAAGCAAATATTCAGTCTACTAATTCTTTGAACAATAGAAGTGACAAATTGCTTGACTTTATACCTTTCAATCTGCAGAATAAGAAAGGAGAAATTCGCCCACCTAAGCTTAAGACGGAAGATCCCAACAAATCCTACGTTCAGAGGCCTGTAAAGAGAGGTTAGGTTCTACCATTCTTTTGAAAAATTCCGTAGGCAATCGATAGGAGTTAAAAAGAACACATTGCTGCATCAACTTGATACTTGTAACCATATTTTTCGTTTGTGTTAATGGAAGCTTCTCAAATGGAATGTAGTTTATGTAGACCTCCTCAGCAGAATGAAATTTTGGGATGTTGCTCCTTATTAGATAGGAATTTTAGGTTCTGTATCAATATTTATAAGTCAAAGACTAATTTAGTAAATTACTTATATTCATTTAAGGGGTTAACTTTTTTCCGCATATGCTAACTCAATACTGTTTTTAGTTATTTTGTGATGGCAGTCGTTTATATCAAGCCAGTATCTACTATTTTAAGGCCTAAAAGCTTTTTAAAAAAAAACTATATTTATTGGTATAATAAGCAGGTAGAAAGATGAAATGTTAAGGCTATACCTAGGTTTACGGACGGTTCTATTCTGGTTTTATTTGATAATTTTGATTGGTTTCTCGTATCTGCAACTGCAAGCAACCATCCTGGACATGGTTACCAAACAAATATGCTAAAGTTTGATTCGAGTATAGTTTTAAGCTCTATAAATTTGATTCAAGAGCTCATAAATAGTCTGAGGTTATATAACAAAAAATGTTAATTTTAGATTATTAAAAGCTAAAATAATAGTGTAATTAACTAAAAGATTATTATATCATGTCTTAAATACTAGTAGATTCTAATTCAGTTGGATGAGTATGGTCCACTAGTATTATATATCTTTTGGTATTGTCTTTTGTTTTTATGGATAAAAAAAATTAACATGTCTTAAATATTCACATGTTCTTCTACTCGTTTTTCTCACTTCATTTTCAAGCATAACATTTATTTATTACTAAATAAACTAAAAAATATATTTTGCAAATTTTGATTAAAAAAAAAAAAGAAAAGTTACAAACAAGTTGAAAATTCTTGATCTTTAATAAGTTAAACCTTAAAATTGACCTGAATTTAAGTGTTTAGCTTATCCATGGGATAGACTACCGTGAATTAAAAAAGAATTGATACCTTTTTGTTTCACTTTAGCTATTAAGCACGGCAACTCAAATGGATTTTACTGTTTGCAAACCGAAAGAATGTACTTTAAAAAATAATATATATTTATATAAATATATCTAACATAAATTTCGACATTGATGAAATTTTATTAGCTAAATTTTTAATTATCATTAAATATGCTTTTTTCTAAAAAAAGTTTAACTCAATATGCATCCTAATCTCAATTGTATATATAATCAAATATTTGATGGCATGAAAACACACTATATCCGAGAACAAATGAGATGTATTGAATTGGAAATTTTAAATTTTAAATAATATAAATAAATTTTATGGTGTTCAATTAGGATTATTAGAAATTTTTTTAAATGGTAATAAAATCTTATAATATTTAATTAATTTTTTATAACTTAAAAAAGTCTATTAAAATTAAAAAATGTACAAATTTTATCAATTATTTTGTATGATAGGGGTTCGTGTGACTTTTCAAATGAACGTGTAAATACCACAAATTAAACAATTTTATCTAAAATTGAGATTTTTTTTTTATTGTTCATCAAACTTCTCTTTCTCTTGTCGTACATAATACTTTTACATTTTCTTTCAATTCTCTATGTTCTATTTGCAATCAAATAAAAGATTTTTTACATTTATTTTTTTATTTTTATCAAATTGTTTAAATAAATTCATTGTGTTACCAAAAAAGTAATATAAAATACACAAAATCTCAGTAACTATCATGTGTATAATGCTTTTTATTTTTATTTATACCTGTTGCGCTAACTCAAGGTTTTTAATTGTTAATTGTTACTATTATATAATATAATGTATGATGGTTGAATTATTAAATTTAATTGCTAATATTATATATGATGGTGAATTATTCAATTTTATTGCTAATATTATATATAGTTGTTATTATTATATATGATTCTTCATACGCTAATTGCTTCACGATTGTTAAACTTGTTACACGTCAATTGCTATTAGACGTATTAACGTCTAATTGTTTTGATTTTACCCTTTTTTATCGACATTTTATCAATTTTTTATTGATTCTTGCAACTTCGAAACCTACAAATTTTAGATTGTAATTTTTTTAAATCTTATAATTCATTACATTTTTATATAATCTTATTAAAATTCACAAGATTTTTCATGTCACAATAATATTTTAAAATCTCAATCTAGTCCCTTTAGATTTTAAAAAAAAAGGAGAAAAAAATTACTATTATTAAATTAAGACTTAAGAGAATATAATATTTATAAAATAAGATATTAAATTTATATTAATTTATTTAATATTTCTGTTATTTTAAAAAAATTATCAAAGTAAATATTTATTAAAAACAAAAGAACTTATTCTTCCTTTCTTTTCTTCACTTCCAAAATCTCAATCAAATGCAATTTATACTCTTTTTGGATGGATGAAATAGGAAGAAAATAAATGAAGATAATAAAAAGAGAAGTAAATTTAAAGTGAAAATTAATGTTATTTGGATAGAAGGAATTAAGAAGGAAAAAAAGGAAATATTTTTTTTTAATTATTTGGTTGGCTTGAAGAGTAAAGGAAATGAAATTGGATAAATCAATAAAAAATACAACACTACCCTTTAAAGAAGCATTTCGAAGTTTACAATAGCAAAGGGCCCTCACATCATTTGAATTCACATGACCAATTTCATGGCAACATAGGATGGAAGTTAAATTATGTGCGACCCGTAGAAAACCATTGTTTTCCTTCTTAATTTTTAGTCCAAACAAACAAGGGAAGAGATTAATCTCCACCACCACCCTTCCCACCTTTCTATTTACCTCAAAACAGAGTGTAAGGGAACAAAATTTACTAATCCCCGCAACAGGACAGCCATTCGTCGGAGGGAACAGTCTAAGCCATTTGCAGCACAAAGCAATATACAAAATTCTATTCTCAAAATTCACATTTCTGTCAGAATATGTTGATTCACACAAAAATTAGTTGTACAGAGCGAGCATGGATGGGAATTACACAAAGTAACACCTATGATACAAGGACCCCCAAGAAAGATTTCTGATTTATATATCTCACCATCACAGTAAAAGAGAAGAAGAAAAGAAAAAACCTTGTCCTCTTGATTTAAAATATAAATTGGAAAAAAACAAGAATAACCTAGGGACGATGAGTAAAAAATATGTAAAAAATGAGAAAAATAGCCAGCACTGACAATCCACGACCTTGATTTTGTACCTACGGCTCAATTTACAACAGGGTGGGTGGGAACCCAGACTGCAACTTCCAGCTCTGTCAAAGTGAACCTAGCAGTGGCTACCAACTTGTACCTTCTTCTACGGGCCAGATGATTGAGTGGTGAGAACCAGGACAAAGTAAAGCTTGGTCCTTCAAGCTTTCTGCGGGTATTAGATCACAAGCTCGAATACCCCGTAAATGGCATCATGCTATATACGTAACACCGGAAATTCAGGCGATAGCACAAGCCGTCAAGGCATAAACAATAGGGCATTCTTAACATTCCCTATATCCAAGCAAGAGAACCTCTGTCATTTGTTACTGGAGGACGGCCTCTAGTCGGTGTTGGTGGTCTGTTAGCATTCAACTCCTATATACCCAAAACAAAAATCTATGAATACCAAAGAAAATAAACTGCACAAATATAGCTTTTTAGTCCCATAATACTGTAAAATGATAAGCTCAAAGTTCACTTAGATGTGAACGTATTTATTTAATAGGTGCAATATTACGCAGCACTACGGAACCAACCATTTAATGAATAATATTAGAAATAATACCTGCATCCATGTATCCTCAATATGACGTTCGGGTGACGTTTCTGGTGAAGAAATTGCAGGCGGTAATGGATGAATCAATTTAGGAACCACTACAAGATCTCTACCCAAAACTAATATCGCCCCAGCATTATTTGCGGTACCTATTGCCATAATAAAGTGCCAAAATTTAGAAGGGAAAATTATCTTCAGAGGAAAGTGCAATGTAGAGGCGAGTAACAAATACCACAGTAGTTCGTAGCAGAGAAAAGTGTGATCAAATGTCCCTGGGCAAAACGCTCAAAACCATCCATCACACATTCATGTGCACGAACAATCAACTGAAGATCATTGTTGTTGCAAAACTCCATGACACGATCAGGCTGCAACAGTAAGACCCATTTAGATGTGCGTAATAGCATATATGCAAAATTAACCCAGGTAACAGAAGCCTAAAAATTAGGAAAGTACAGACAACATCCAAGAAGGCAAGTGCCTAAAATAATAAAAATACAACCATTATAAAATGTAATATTCAAATTAGAGGAAATATCAAGTGTTGGCATTAACAATAACTCAGCAAATGGGAAGGGAATAAATGAGATTTGAGACATGTGCATTACAGCAAATCAAAACTGAGGCACTAATAAATGAAAGTAATCAGTTTTGTAATTTTTTCAACATTAAGTATATATTATAGACGAAAGTAATCAGTTTTGTAATTTTTTCCAACATTAAGTATATATTAAAGCATAGCTTAAAAAATAATTGTCTTATAGATGCATGTTACAATTATAAAAGTTTCACAGCATAAACACTGCACAATTGATTTGAAAAGTTTCAAATGATGCTTCAAAATTCAGAGTCACTAATACATTAACGTGGATTTTTTAGAATACTGTAACAACTAATACATGAGCATTCAAAATTTATAAATGTTGATCAATTAATATACAAATTTAATTAGAATGCACTGACAGTATAAAGATTTTATTCATCATTATTTAATCATTGATTGTTATGTATAGTAAGATTATTAACTTTCGTAATAATTACTTTAAAAATCATATTTAGGGTAATTTTTAATTGGTTGGTAGTGAAAAAATCGTTGCAATGAAAATGTATAAAAATTAAACTCTTAATTAATATAATTATTGTCGAATTTAGAAATATCAAACCTTGAACCTATTTATATCATTCTCCAGGAAACTAACAATCATAGAACAAGCATTTTACAAAATAACAAATAACAATCACTCACCCCAAAAGTAACTAATCCTGGACCCCTAGCGTTCGGCCGCAGCCCCTCCACACTGTCATTCTCTGTAGGATCAGACCTAGAAAAACATTTCATGCTGTCATTCTTCCAAAGGACATGAAATAAAAATTGTCACAAACATGTTAAGAGTATACAAATGCACCAACCACAATAGATCCATAAGCACAATTGATCCTGCTTCCATCGTAATTGGCCGCTGAATGTTCTCAATTTGTTCCACATGATTTATGGAACGACCAATACCCCCATGCATGCAAATAATTTTTTTCTCAATTAGCGCTGCCAGAGGTAGCCAATTAAACAGACGGTTTATTCGATGCCATGCCCAAATTCCATCTCTCTCACCCTATCAGAAAATTAAAAAGGTTGCTTGAGTGCCAAATAAGAATAGAAAATACTGTCCAGCATGTGAAATATGAAATTTCTTACCATCCTCTCAATGCACTCAATTCGGAAACCAAAAAGGGCATTAATATCAGCAGCTTCATGGTTTCCACGTATTAAATGTACATTGTTGGGATACTCAACCTGCAAAATCCAAATAACCATGCATAATAAACCTGATGCCATCAAACTTGACAAGCAACACAAAAAGACAACCTATACATCTAGACTCTAGAGTACCTTCAGGGCTAGCAGAAGGCTAATAGTTTCCAGACTGTGTTGGCCCCTATCAACATAATCTCCAAGAAATAGATAGTCGATGTATCTGATAGTCATTTACACAAAATTAGCATTAGGGGAAATTAAATGCCCAACTCACTTGCATTGAAGTAGTCCAAACAAAATATTATGCTAGCCAGTCATGGGGGAAGGGAAAAAAACTATTAATCACTCTTCTGTTTGTAATCATAAACTCTCAGATCACATATAACAATTCGTTTGCTTATATTCACTAAATCTAACAACCAATCTAGTAACTACTAACTAGTAAGCCAGGCCCAGGATAAATCCCATTTAGAGCATCAAAAAATAATCTACAAAAACAATGGGTTTACATCATACTATTAGTCGAAGGAAATGCATGTATCATGTACATTGGCGCAAGCTGACCATACCTGGTAGGTTACAAAGCAAAGATTTAAAAAACTGAAAGAGTATGAGTCCACTATAAAATGTTGAGTTGGATAATCAATCACAAGAACTTATGCCCAAAGATAAAAGATCACGACAACACATCAGTTGTACCAAAACTAATAAAGTTAACACCATAGTAATTAAAACTGGACCAGACTAGTAAGTTTGACTGGTTGAATAATAACCAGTAAGTGATCATTGGTTTGGATAGCCCAAAAAACTGGTGGAGAACAGAAAATTGGTCAAAACCCAGTAAGAAGCAGCTAAGAACTGGTACAGAAACTTATATGAACCGGTCTTTTCAGAAAGAAAAAAATTGTTATTTTTTATTAAAAATACCTAAAACATTTTTTAAATAAATAAAGTCTCATATAAGATAGGTTTAAATATATTTTTAGTCCCTGTAAAATGAGCAAGTTTTGATTTTGGTCCCTGTAAAATTTTTTGTTTGATTTTCATCCTAAATTTTGAAATTATTGATTTTGGTCCTTGTAAAATAAGCAAATTTTGGTTTTGCTCCCATTTTTATTTGATTTTCATCCTTCCAAAATTTGAATTCACTATTTTAGCCCTTAATGTTCATTTTAAGATAGATAAATAACATTTATTTTAGAGATCTAGACTTTTTTTTTTTAAGGTATCAAATGCTAACATGATACTATGTACACTAGTGTGACCTATAATGGTCACTTGACCTTTCGTTAAATGCATAAGTAGTTAACAAATATCACATCATAGCAGGGACCAAAAGCAATGGTTTCAAATTTAGAGGGATGAAAATCAATCAAAAAATTTTACAATGACCAAAATCAAAAACATATTTATAGACTAAAAACATATTTAAGCCTATAAAATATTTACAAATACTGTTATTAATTAACTATCTATTAATTTTTCATCATATAGAAATATGATCCTTTTATGCTAATTTAAAATTTTCACCTAAATTATTTTTTTACAATTTATATTAGTTTATTGCTTAATATATTATATAATATTATAAATATATATTTAATTATTCAACCCTACTTCATCCATGATTGAACCAAGAACTGTATCAGTGCCTTTACTAGTCCAACAGTTGGTCTGATTTTAAAAACATTGGTTAACATTCACTCTAAAGTGGGAACTCCACAAATGTTCAAACCGTATCATGAAGCAAGCCAACTGGCACAAATAATTAAAGCAGGTTGTAGTTTTGACATCTTAATATATTGAAAATCATGCTTAGACATGCCCTGATAAATACCTATTGACCCAGAGGCTATGGCTAGAAATTAGAAAATATATGCCACAATACACAGCACTAGTGGCACACAGTAGCTATCCTTCAATCACATTTACATATAAAACAATCCATGGGAACTAAGGAACTTACGCTATGTCACCAGCAGTTGATGGTGCACCATACTCATCAAAGAGGCGCATGAGATCCCCAAATTGCCCATGTAAATCACCAAATATTTTAATTGGAGCCCTAAGCTGTAAGACACTTGGTTCACTTGAAAATATACGTTCTGCACTATCACAAAGATCCGCAATTTCATTGCAGTCCAGGAAAAACTGCCGGCGAACTGGTGGTTTCCAGCCACGAGGCTTTAAGAGATGAGCTACGACCTACAGAAAAAGGTCCAGAAACTCCATAAGAAACAAGCTGAGCATAATATTAAGCTTAAATGCTGGCTGATTAAACATTTTTCTAATATTATTAGTATAAATACTTTAATCAATTATAAATAATTATAGAGACAAGTTAAACCTTCTTTGGGACACTATTGATAGACATCTGCCGATCTAATAATTTTCTAGCAGCTGTTGCACTTTCAGGAGTCCCATAACTGACCCGCCTGCCTTCATTCTCAAACTGATCAATTGAAAGCTGTCTAACCATGCCACCTAATGCTCCACCAGTCTCTGCAGCAATAACAACCTGCAGAAAATTCCAAAAAATGGATATGGGGCTTGAACATTCATGGAATTTTTGACATGGCATAAATCTTCCTTGGAAATAAAAATGTATTACTCACAGCTCTGTGATGCAGCCTCACTCCACCAGGAGGAATGCTATTTGACCCAGAAGAATCAGGTTTTATCAAGGAAGATATTTGTTTCCCACTAGGTGTGGCCTCAGCCCCACGGTCTCGGTCAGGCAATTCAACTTCACCATTCACTTGTCGTGCCTTGGCAGCAGCCAGTGTCGCACTGATAGCTTCAGCTTCTGCAGCTGATGCTTCAACTAGATACTCAACGCCTTTGCTAGTTCGCCTGTCCAAAATTATTCACATTAATAACAAAGCCAAAGTAACAATTCAATACTTCACTCAAATAGATGCTCGGATGATAAAAACTACCATACCTAGATCCTGGGAGCATGGCATTTTCAGTGCTGATATCAGTATATATGTCACCATTTACAGGGGGGGCAACTGGATTTCCCAGAACAACTGAACCATCAGCAGCTGCTTCAGGCATGGTTTGCCTTGTCTTATCATCAACAAATCCATACCGTCCAGGTAGTCGTCCAGAGCTTACCATAGATGCAGCTGCTGCAGCCGCATGTGAAGCAGCAGTTGTTTCAGCTGCAGCAAGATCTTCAGCAACCAATAGGTCATCCAGCAAGACCCCTGCAGCATACACATAACAAATCATGGTCAGTCTGACATGTCAAGGAAAAAATTAGAACTCACCATACCACAATATAAAATCCCAAAGCAAGCGCAAGAGCAAGCATCTCAGCTTGCAAGATCAACAGAAATTGACTGGCCATGCTCAACAACAGTTCAAACTTCAAATAACATTGTAATCTTAAATCCACAAAAATATACATATATATACACACACACATATAAAGAAAGAATTTGGCAACTGTGTTAAATTGGAATTATCTCTCAATTGTCCACTCAGCCATAGCCTGAGACAATAGTAAAGCTAGTTGAATAGTAATACCCTAATCTTTCTCTGAACAGTCTCTCAACTTATTCCTCAAAACACCTAGCTAAACATGAATCTGATGAACAGAATTGAAGCTAAGGTGATCATGTGATTTGAGCTATTTCATAAATTTCTGTATACCAACTCTTCTCCTAGCACCTTTTGAGAATTCATATTGTAATAGAAGACATTAACTTTCTCTACCATCTGCTTCAAGTCCAAACAAAAATGAAAATAACAAATTCAACCAAAATATTGAGCAAAATAAAACATGTAAATCAAATACAGCAAAGTAACTAAATTGTCATCAGAGAGCAGGCTTACATAATGAACTACATTGATCAAACAATCATGACCGTCAAGCAAATAGGAAACTAATTCCATTTCCACAAAACATTAAATTTATGACTTACCGCCACGTAAACCACCATAAATAAAAATCAAGTCACCAATAGCAGCAGCAGCATGCCTACAACGCCGTGTCAACTCAACTGAGGCATCTCCACCAGCTGCATCAGCACTGTATCTACCCGTTCTTGGACTGGTAACAACAGATTTTGTATCACACCAAACACCAGCAGCAGTGTCCAACACTACAAACAGGGGAAAAAACATTAGAAAAAACTTCTCAGTGCAGCATTAATTGGCATAACAATAAATCTTGTTTTCACATAAAATCAAAATACAAAAAAAAATTACCATTGGAAAAAAATAAATAAAGGCTACAGCGGCAACTAGGCACCAGCAAGCTACCCTACAAACAGTAGCTACAACAGTAATGAAACTTCAAAAGTATTTGTTATTGCTTATAATAGATCATCCAGATTTCCACAAGTATATTCTCTTTCTCAATTTCACTAAAAGAACTGTCATCCTTCTGTCAAAAAATGAAAATAAATGTACACGACTGTAGAGGAAGAGAGAGCAAGGGCATAAAAACCAATAACTAGTTTATAAAGGATTTAGCTTCTCTAAAGTGAGGGATACACTTTAGAGGATAAAGTACAAAGTCATAACTGTTGATCTAAAAATTAAAGGAATAGATTTCAACAACTCTAAAGTTTGTTATACATGTGCTTGTATTTTATTACAATCAAAGCCATTGATTTTTCAATCAACAGTTAAACCTCTGCAATTTACCCAAAGATCAAACACAGCAAAAAAGAACCAGTCAAAATACAAATTTTAAGCAACACTGTAATGAAGTACCTGCAATACTCGATGAATCCTCAACCATCCGTCCTCCCCCAAGAGCCCCACCAGACACATGGAGCCTTGCATTAACAAATACCTGGAATCATTAAACAAGAAAATTACAATCCTTGGAATATACGACCAACTAAAAGATTGAAAATAAATGAAACTAAATCATACTGCTGCATGCTGATATCTTGGAGATGGTGAGACACCAGGGGCAATGGCCCATTCCCAACGACCATCTCTATGCTTAGCAAGTCCATATGCACTTGCCAATGGCTGTAATATAAGATTTGGGGAAGAGCAAGAGGGAAAAAAATATATGACCAGAAGGTTAGAAGTATGCGTTTCACAAGGGTCACATAAAAATATTTAACAGAAATTAACAAACTAGTGTTTGTTGATAAAAAAATGGGATAAGAAAACAGAAAGTGGAAATTGACAAGAATAACTATCTGTAGACACATGAAGCCACACATAAAATAGCCACAACTATTAAGGGCATCTGCAAGGAGTGTCCAATATTTACTTGCAGGTATACGTAGAGATGTTGGATTTCAACAGGCTATCACCAAAAGTATTCTCTAACTTCTGAGCACATTTATTTCAATTCAAAAATCAATAAGAAAACATTCAATTATTTATCAGCAAATCCCATATCCTATACATATGGGTAAGACAGATTTTAAAATTAAATGTGTGGGTACCAAGATTTCAACAAAGATATGTGTTCCAAATGGAGAGGTAAAAATGATGGAGAAAATGAAGAGAGAGACAATGCTTGGTCAGGGGAGTGTGATCTATAAAGAGATCATCTTGCTACTTGTTAGTTGGATTTTGTGCTGCATTTGAAAAAATGAAGGGTAAACCGTAAATGGTAATGTGGTTACGGCTTTTTCCTTTCAAAAGGCATACCTCAATAAGGAAGCAAGTTATTACTTATCAAGAGTAAATACAGTTTAAATCAGAATGGATGGAGATGTCAATCCAGTGATACTTCTATCGATGGATGTTTATCTCTATGATATTTCTTTCAGACCACTGGTCGCTCTTAATCTATGTGATGGCACCCATATAAAGTTTTATGATGATGCCTAGGTGGAAACTGTATCTGTTCTTGATCATATAATCTTTCTACTTTTTATAAGAGGCCACATAAAGAATTTCTATTCTACTTAAGCTGCTCTTTATATTCTAGGGAACACATATCTTTATATTCTACTCATCATTATTTTAATTCAACTTGAATCTACTCGCTTCTGTGCATATTCTGATACAAGGGTTTGAACTCTGCACACTTCTGAACTACTCTCTTGTTTATCCTCCTCCTATTTTCTCACTTATTCCCCTAACTGTCGAAGGTTTCTCCTAAACAAAACTGGCTGGAAGTCCAAAGTTCCCTCAATAGTAAATTCCTTTGCTCAAACAGCAGTTTCAACACAATTAAGATATTATTTTCCACAGCTTTGCAAGCTTATGATTGCTCTCTCCCTTAATGTGCCACGTGCAAGTCAAGCCCATAAACAGTGCATCACTTATTTATGAAGAATTGAAAGGCAGCCTCCATTCTTTGGACCAATCCAATTTGCACAAGCAAATGACTGTCCTGTAACCTTTTGCACTCCTAGTATCTCTGTTTAGTTTTAGTTTTTTTTTTTCAACTCTTGACCATACACCATCCTCACTCCTAGTTTACTTCTCTTCTCTATCATAATATTTCCTTATATAGAAATCAGGCAGACACAGACCTAATTATTATGATAAGTTGAGAAAAAAAATCTTAAGCTATCTCTGTAGCTTAAGAATAAGGGATAATTAACTCTTCTCCCCATCATAGATAACTCTGGAATCTGGGTGGGCCACCATAAAGGCAAGCCACAAGGACATAAAGGAAAAGAAGAGTGATATCAACGACAAACTAAGGTAATTTCGTACCAGGACAATTCCTAGGCAAATCAAATCAATAGAATGCGAAGGTGAAAATTTCCGAATAGATAACTCACAACACTATTGGCATCCCTCCCTCCACAAAGCAGAAGAAGCCCATCAGAGCGTGCACTGGCAGTTGCATACCTAGTCCAAAGTACATGACAAAACAGAAATTCAACCCCCAAATTATAAAAAATTCAAGCACAAAATGACAGACAACTAAAACAAATACAAGGAATGTTTTATGGAGATATTTGATAACATTGATCAAGGTTCTTAAAATACACACTTGAGCTCGATAAAAACACAGCATAGTGAGCCTATTTCATTCCACAGACAGAATATTAATGCTAAGCATGACTTTAGCAAAAGGTGTCATGATTGATTAAATAAATTACAGAAGGAAAAAGCTCCTATAAAGCGAGTTTGCCTCCAAAGTGAGCAACTAAGGGCATATTCACCATTACATCATTTAGTGGGTTAAGATCAAAATGTAATTTTATTAAATTAAAGGTGGATAAACCTTTATTTGTTTACTTTAAATACAAATTCACTTTAGAGGAGCCTTTTCCATTACATAATACAATAATGTAGCATTTAACGTATCACTCTTCTTCCAGAATATTTCACAACCTCATTATCATCACAGATAAAAGCAACCACAATATAAAGGCGATCCTACTAATATCAAACAGTTCCCAAGCTGAAGAAAAAATAAAGCAGTGATCAACAAAGTTGCCAGCCCAAATATACAACGCAATAGTATATACCAACAGATAACATGATTGACATGGCAGAACTATTGAAAATTACAGAAAATTCAGTTTCCACTGATTCCGTACGGCAGGGGGCAAGGGAGAGAGATAGAGCTAGAGCTAGAAATAGAAAAAAGAACATTAGGAACAAACCCAAGGCAAGGCAGCCATGGGCACAAAAATAGTTCAAAACCTGGGACAACCATCTCGTTGGCATCCAAATAATATAATATCAAGAGAAACAAAGTTAAAAAATAAATTTAACCCCAAAGCACATCAGTCTAACAAACCAACACATCTACATCAATTCACAAGCATATCAATTTAATGAACCAACATGTCTACATAAATTCACAAAGTGGAAACAAAGAATTTAAATCTATTCAACTAAATTACAATCACTTAATGCTAGCCATCAGAACCTAGTTCAAGTCTTCAAGACATCAAAGGCTACAGAACAAGAAAAGGCTGCCCTCAGAACCTAGTCCACGACATCAAAGGGGTATAATATTCAATGTGTTTAAACTGATATATCCATAGTGAAGTCAAGATATTAGTCAAAAAAGGTTAATTTCATGGACACAGTACATGCATGGAGGTGGACCCTCTCCTTCTGGCTCCAACTTGCGCCATTCATAAGGCTTGGCAGCTGTGTCCAAGGCCCATACATCAGCCAAAGGTCTCTTTCCTGGAAAGCAAGGATAAAACAAGTTAGCATCCAAAAAATTTACATTCAGAGCAAACATCCAAGTTGAACAATTTAAAAGGGAGCATTTGGGTGGTTACCATCATTGCCTCCAATTGCCATGAGATACCTCTGCCCCACCAATGCCATAACATGTCCATAGCGTGGCCCTGGTCCAGGGCCTGGAACACCAACTCTAAAATTGACATTGGAACCCACTGTATCAGGTAAATGTCATTAAGAAGGAAAAGAAAACATAGGCTACTGTTCTAACCTATGCCATCGTGGCCGTTGCTGAGTGAGATCAAGAACATGAAGGTCCTCTGCAGACAAACCAGCAGGACCAATGCCACCCTGTTTTATGGTGCAAAATACTCCACTAAGAATTATGGTACTCATTTAAAGGAAATAAATTAACCAATACTTAGATAACTTAAGAGATAACCTCTCCACACTACCTGAATAACTACCATCGTTCCCACAGCAGTTGCCACATGAGCAGCTCTTGGGGTTGGAGGCTCTCCAATAGGAGTTATCCTGCATTAAATTTTCCTTAGTTATAAGCACTGAAGCAAAGTACATAAGGCTATACAAGCATTACTTAAACCTTAATGAACGGTGGAAAGAAGAACCTCGTTCTGAGCTTACCTAGACCATTTATTAGTTATGACATCATAACAGTGGACATCAGCAGTGGCACCAGCTAAACCTGTAGAGCAAATGATATATACCAATCATGACAAATTTCAACCATAAATACTTGACAATCCAATCAATATCAGTGCTTATACAAAGGGGGGAAATGTAAAAAATCCAGACAAATCATTGTTCATTTTGCAGCATCAGCATCTCTCAGACAGTGAGCAGATGATGCAAATTCCAACTAAATTAGGAATGATTGCACCTAATCAAGTTTTCACTTCAGTATTTAGTTTCTGACATTGGCATGCACCATAAATAATGAACATGAACAGCATCCTACTTGGATAGCTTGAACTTCAAGAATTACACAGTCGTACAAAACAGAAAATATGATATAGAGCAAGGCATGTCAACTATGTGGAAATGGAAATTACATTGCTTGCATGAAACAATAGTAGGGCCTAGATGAGAAACCAAACATTCTTAATCTGCTTTTTTATTTTTATTTTTCTATCAGTAGAGTAGTATATCAAATAACAGAGACATATTCAAAAAGGAAAATAATCACACCACAAACAGCAACAATGAAGGCATCAACCACATGAAACCAACCATGTCCCACAATTTGGGTTAATTTACCATTGATACTACTTTATGTTGCAATTTATGAGAAACCAGATATTCAGGTATTCAGAAAATAAAGTCAAATATGCAGACAATCATCTCTTGAATCTTGACATATATGACAGTTATGAACTAAAAGGAATATTTTCATGATACATCACAAATTCACAATCAGCATCTCAAACAAAAAATTTAGCAGTATATATATATGACAAATACAACAGAAGGCAAGTGATAGGAAGAAAGGAAATAAAAAAACTTCAGACATACAAGGCCAATCATTAACACAACACAGACACAATATGACATGGATACAGGAATACAGAAAAATTCAAGATATAATATGTGGGCTAGATACATTAACATGAATTGAAAAAATATAAAAATACTTCACATAAATGCATAATATTTGTAAAAAGCTATTGATCTTTTCTCATTAATACATGACTATATCAATGGATGATGATCATAATTTACCAAAAAAAAAAATTACTTGTGTACATCCATATGTAATTTTATTTCTATTTCTACTCAAAGTATCAAAACCATATCCCAAACATATTAGTCAACAAAATTTTAAAATAAATAAAAATAAAACAAAATTGAAGGATACTACTCCTTGGATACTTATCTAAGATATCATTGTCGGATATGCATATTACACCAATAACTTTACCATTTTTTAAGTATCTGATCTTCATAGCTTCAGACAAACACAATATTCCATAATCCATGGCAAGGGAATGGGGTTCATTGGCACAACCCAGCTATGGCAGAAGATGTAAATGATAATGAAATAGAATTCTGGCACACAAATGAGCACAGAGGGACTGATGGAGGAGTGAGTGAAAATAACAGAAACTGAATCCACTGATCCGACACATTATTTATATTGAAGGAAGCAAAGACAGCCGGAATGAAATGTTCCCTAGTGCTGTTTTTTCATGCCCCTAAAAAAAGATTACAGAAAACCATGCAAATGGAAATGTTTTAAATGAACTTCAATAAACTTCCAATTTTACCCACAAACCATAGAAAAGGAAACTAAGTTATAATACGACGAGATTGGAAATTTTTCAATAGTTCCCAACTCATTTTACTACATTGACGAAATATTCAAAACAAGGTTTAAGAGAACCTCAGTTTCCATGACCAGAAGCATTCAGTTCATAAAGACCAAAGACCAAAAAATATCCCTCTGCCATCGCATTGCATTTCCATAACCTAAAACAACAATGCAATCGGAGCCTTTGCATTTAAACATCTAGAACAACTAGACAAATATATATACATGCGTGCAGCTAAATTTAATTCAGCTCTAGAATACCTCAAGCATACAAAGCATAAATTTACAGATTCAAATCAAACTAACAAAACACTCAGTAGCTGCATCTACATTACGTTATTATTTTTAGGAAAAACACGAAAGGAAAGTAAAATATACATACGTATGCCAGCATTTCCAGCGGATGAAGGAGTCCCTGAAGCAGCGGAATTTCCTTCAAGTGCAGTGGCACCGCCGAACAAAATCAGCCTCGGACCAATATACCCCGGCGTTCCCTCCTCTCCGACCGCCGCCACCGCCGTCAACGTGTGACCGCACCGCGGCCCTGGCCCGTCCTCCTTCTTCTCCAAAATCGCATTCACCACTGTGTAAGTCGGCGCGAGCCTCGGACCAACCCCCGGACTGTGCTGCGCTTGAGCCGCCGTCGCAGGCGGCTGTTGCTGCTGTTGCGCCGGCGGCGCCAGAGATCCGCCACCTGGCGGCGACGGCAACGGCGACGGCGACTCCCCTAGCTGGTCTCTCTCGGCATGGTTCTGCCCCGCCGGATCGTGATCGGCCTCCGGCACCATCGAGGAATCAACGTCCATTCCTTAACCCTAAGATTCGAGCAATTCCCCTAAGATCGGAGCTAGAATTCCCGCGAAATCGAATACCGAACCAACATTTCGATTCGGTTCAAAATATTTTCAAACGCCGCGCGATTGAAAACCCTAACTCAGATCCTCCGCTCCTCAATTCAAATAAAAATGAAAACACGCAAATTCTCCGAAAAAGAGGGAAATTCGATTAGGTTTTTTCCTTTCTCTTTCTCTCTCTGTCTTAGCTCTCTCTCTGCGAAAATCAAAGAAACGAGAGAAGCGGTGAAAGAAACGAAACGAAACGGGACGGAGGAGACAATCTCAATTCTCACACACAATTGCAACCAAAGCGGAAAAATAAAATTAATAAAAAATTTAAAAAATAAAAGAAACAATTTCTTTCTCTGAGACAAAGGGATCGTGTCTTTCTCTCTCTACTTTTTTTCTGGCTTTCTAATCTTTTTAAAAAAAAAGTAATTATATATTATTTTGAAGGGTATTTATTTATTGATATTCAATTATTCGGTATTTGCCTTGTTTGTTTGTGTAGAAGAGAGAAGAGAAGGATGCAGTTGGTGACCGGAATGTGCCGGTAGGGGTGCGTGTACGGAAGAAATTGTTGCGGAAACAGAGCGGAGAACGGAAAAGAGTAACCGGGACAACCGGGTTATTAACGGTGTTCACCGGTTCCTAGCTATACATCAAGAGGGTTAACAAAAACAACCTCAGCTGGTTAAGATCATTCTGTTTTTTTTCAGTCCTTTTCTTTTACAAGCTACTGTACCAATAAACATGGAAGGTGACACCACGCGCTGTATTTGGTAATTTTTCTTTCTGATATATATTTATGTGGGGATTTTTAGTCAAAAACTTTAAAGTGGAAATAAAGAAATAGGATGTGGGCATTTGGTTTCTCATCCAAAATTCACATTTAACACCAAATTATATTAAAAAAATAATGCAAAAGTTACATTAAAAAATTCAAGTTCATTAAAGTTTAACTGTATACATCGTGATTCAATTATAAATATATATATATATATATGATATTTTTATTTATTTTTATAATATTTTTTTAAATTATATTATCAATGATTTTGTAGTTCGATGGAATTTTAAAATTATTTTATATGATTAGTATATTACTATTGAATTTATAAATATATATAATAAAAGATTTTTTTTTACATGTGACAATGAAAAAATGAAAAATAATTAATGACAAAAAAAAAATTGTGTCATTTTTTCTTATGTTACTGTTGAATTAATCATTTACAAATAAAATAGCATAAATACATTTACAGCATGTACAAATTTTGTGCAGCTGAAATTTCAATTTAAATTTAAATTTTACATAAATATTTATAAAAAATATTAAAAACTAAATGAATTAAATTTATTTTTAAGTTAAATTAACTTATGAACTTAATTTTATAGAAATTTATTATCTAACTATTCTAAAAATTAAAGTAGATAAATTAATTTTAGTCAAAGAAAAACTCAATTTATTTTGTTTCTTATAAATATTTATAGAAAAAAAGTATCTATTTGAAGTAACGTTTCTGGTAATAAATCACAAAGATGTTAATAACCATGAGCTATATTTGAAAATTTTGAAATTTTGGTTTAAATTCCCACTTGTTAATTATAATATTTATTTTTGTTACAGCAAATATTAGCGTTGACTTTTATGTACTAATAAGCAAATATTAAAGTAAAAAGTCTTTCGTGTAGATGACAAAAAAAAAAAATTCTCATGTTATCGGTTAGACAAAAAAAAAATGAAGAAAAAAAAAATCTCACGCGAATATATTGTTTGTGAAGTATGCATGTCAACAAGTAAAAGCGGAGTGCAAATTTTGATTGTACTAAAATAATAAAATAAATAACTATAACATCCGAACTCTTTTTTCTTTTCATATGATGCAAAAAGAAAAAACATTCTACCCCTCTATTGTACTTGCTGTGTTCAATCATAGCTATAAGAAGTTGGAGGTGAATCACGAAGAAAGAAATAGAAAATGGTTGGAAACTGAAGTACTAATAGCCAATAGGACAAATATAAAAGTAGAATATTTTTATTAAAAATAATATTATTTTATATTTAAAAAAAAAGAGTAATAAGATATGCTCCACAATGTGCCGTAACATGAGGGCAAATTTATGTATGTTAATTCGTCCCCGTATGGCTATGGCAAAATGGAATATTTACATGCTTTAATGACATGAGGCCACTTTGTCGAGTGAGAAGCTATTCTATTCCTAAAGACATTAATGCTATGTTTAGGTGAGTTCTCAAAACATGACAGTACACATTCTTTCTCGTTATGGAAAAGGCCCTTTATTAAATACTATACCACGATATCACATTTTGTGACTGAATCCATTTTGCTTATCTCACTACCTGGGTCATGCCAATTATTGACTGCTGAGGATAGGATTGCCCTGCATTTTGTGGATGCCGTTCTTCACAAGCTTCATTTCACTTTCTTAAACAACATGCTGCATTTATTTAATGGTAGCATAGAAATTACATTTTCAATATATTATAGTAATATTTTTTGGTATATTTAAAATTATTTTAATTACATTTTAATATTTTTTAAATTTTAAAATAAATTAATATGTTCACATTTATATTTTCAAAAATAAAAAAATAACATGAAACAAACGTTTTTTTGAATTTTATATATATATATATTAGAAAGAAAGAAAAAGATCGTACCAGTGAGTGACAGAATTATGTGGTTTGTTTGAGATTGTGATCATGACAAACAGAAACTAGCACTTATTAAAAGACAAATGTGGACTTTGTAATTTTTTTTTTTTACATGGAAGGAAGGAAATGCTTTTTTTTAACACCTGATATCGTATACTAAAACAAAATATACTTTTAAAATTAGTTAGACACTCTAAAATTTAACTTAACACGAGAGATTTTCATTTCCTATTTAATTGTTATATTTATATTTATTGATTATATGCCCGTTCATTACAACGTTTTTCATAAAATAATATTTTTTAAAACTATTCTTAAAAGTTTTTTATGTGTTTATTTTAGTTTTTCAAAATAAACAGAAACTGAGAAAAATCTAAAATCTTATTAAATTATAAAAGTATTTTAAATACCTTATCATTCAGTTGCTGTTGCTTTTTTATAAAAATAAAATAAAATAAAAGAAGTTGCCTTTTATAATTGTAAATAAGCATAATTTGGCTTGTGCTATCTTACGTGAAAATCATTTTTTTTAATATGTAACAAACTACTCTTATAACAAACGTACCCGTGTGTGACAAAAAAAAAGGACAAATAATTATTAAGTTTAAATATAATAAAAAAGAATATTTGTCTTACTAAATGATGAGTTATAATTTAAATTTTCATTGAAAGGGATTTCTATGTATAATATTTTTCACTTAAAATTTTATATATGTTTTGTTGGTGAAAATAACAAAGAAATTGTGAAGTGCAAGAGAAATAGATAGAAAGTCTCAAATTCCATCCATTGATAAGGAAAAAAATCAAAAAGAAAAATTTTAAGTTAGTGAGGCTTATAAAAAAAGTTTCCCATGCTAAGGGAGAAATGGGGGCGAAAATAGACACTTACATTTTAATGCATTATCATTAATTATTTTTGAAAGGAAATCAATTGTTTAAAGTTTTTAACACATCGATGTTACATAATTCATTGTGATAAGTTGTACAATCAATTATCATGACTTCTTGATGTCTTCTCTTGAGATCTTATCTTTTTGTGTTGTCTTCTGTCAACACTTTTTATTGGTCCAATTGTTGAAACTTTAATCAAGCATATTTTTATTTTTCATATAAGGATTAGATTGACTTGATTAGATTGGCTTGATCGTGTATTTGATTCTTCTTGATAGCTGGTTGCTGCTACTGATATTGCTTTTTCAAAAAATTCTTTAGCTGAGGTTGCTGAGGCTAACTCTGCCATTAACTTTTATTTTTTATTAAAAATAATGATTGTTTGGTTAATTCTGCCTATGAAAATAGATTCTTCTTGAAGCATTCTTTATATTCTGAAACTCACTAGGAGCATTCTTTAATCCTTTAGGCATTACATTTCATTCATAATGCCCAAAAGATACTACAAATATTGTCTTTAACCCCTATTTGATAATATCCTGATTTTAAATCAAATTTTAAAAATATTATTGCATCTTAAATCCTTTTTATTAAATCACTTTTGTTGGACAAAGAATGCCTAATCCATTTTAAAGCTTTATTTAAAAATTTATAATTAATTACTAATTTTGGGACATCTCTTTTTAAGAACAATAGAACATAAATAAAAAATAATAATATGGTTCTGATATCAACTTTTGCAGGATTAAAAATAAAGATAATGATGATGATAATAATAAACATAAATTTGAATAGGAAAAATATATGCATGATGATGATAATAATAATAATAATAATATTATTATTATTATTATTATTATTAATTATTATTATTATTATTATTATTATTATTATTATTATTATTATTATTATTAAAATAGACATTGCTTGAATTTGATAATTTTTAATTCCATTTTATATATCTCTTAGTCGAATAAAAATAATATAATTTTAAATACAAGCATAATAATTTCTATACCAACGTCCAGTACATTATTAACATTGTGATATTTCAATTTAATCAATAATCTCAAACTCAAATTATAAATATACAACTGTATTATATACTTAAAAAATTTTACTAATGATAATACTACTTTTGCCTCCCCTAAGAATATATATAATTTCTACTGAGAAAAAAAAAACATAATTGTACATAAATACGTAGAGACACATTGAATGATATTTTTTTAAGTGATTAGTTGTATTTATATTTTAAATTAAATTATTATGTTACTAAAAAATTACACAAACAGAAATAAAAACTTCTTAACAAACCATATATTCCTATAAATAATTTTATTATATTATTATAGTTGTTGTTTGAGTTTATATATATTATATTTTTCTTTTACAATTCACACACAAGTATCTTCTACAATAAATAATTTTGCTCCACTCTTATAGAATCATTTTGTTTGAGTCTATTTTAGCACGAGTAATTGCATGTTAAAACCTAAGCATTTAACATGATTAATTTATATATACAAAGAGGTATCTATGTTTTAGCATTACTTAAAACGAAACAGGTTATTAAGCTAGTATAGTTATTGATTCACCATTTATTATTTTAGTCGTAATTAAATCACAATTCAATTAACAATATATACAATAAAACAAAAGAACTATTGATTATTAAATATTAATTAGTCAATTAATATATCATTAAAATAAATTAAAATTTTTAAAGTACAAGAATTCAGCCCACTTTTGTAATTCTATTGGCATGAAAATCTGATATTGAGAACTTAATTGGGAATCACAGGCTCAAATAAACTCTCTTACTAACTGTGAAGTACAGGAGCGTGCTTTCTTTGTACGACTTGGTAGTTAATTATTTGAAATTTGAAGTATGGTAGGGAATTTATGTTTGGCGCACTAAGCAAGGTTAGTGTGTATTATTTCACCTCATCATTTTCCTTGTTTTCATGTGAGGTGGAATCTCATAGACAAGGCCACATGGACCAAACTGCCAGCCAGATCATTATTGTATCATTTTCTCATTGTTTTAATTAATTAATTACCACTTTTTTTTTTAATGCAGATATTTACGTTTGCATAGGATTTATGATCTCGTAGAAGAAAGGTCAATCTTCATTCTATTGGCAGCGTAAGTCATTAACTAATAATCAAAAGTAACAAAGTAAAAGAAGCTGTCAAACTTGTAATTTATTTTACACGATTTAATTCTTTTTAAGAAAAACATTTTTTTTATACCAACATTATCGACATCGGTCATTAAAGTACTTGCTCTCCAATGAAAAACCAATACCCCACAAAACACCAACTATGATTTGAAGTCACATCGATAAAAGACACATTTATTGTCTTAAACAAAATTAACCCTACAAATTTTTTGGATAAAAAACAAAAAAAAAAACACTTGTTTTGTTTAGTTTATCTAATGTTTGATTATTCTGGATATCACGTAACCTTAAAAGTCGTCTCACATTTAACATTTTAAACAATTTATATAATTTTCAATTGAGGCTATTTTCACATTCTTTTTCTTTTTTCTTTTTTTACTTTCAATTTCGAACACAGCAATTATATAAATGAAATATGACGACGTTTTCCTCTCAATACCAATTCATAGTGCAAATTGAAAAAATGATTAGTTAACACATTTTACACCCAATCATCAAAGACTAGCTTAAATTCTCCTATCAATATTTCACAGCTATACAGAAATTCCTCAAGAAATTCAATCGAACGTTTTGCTTCTTTCATTTATGGGGTATAATTAAGCCTAGCCTCGGCTGAGTATAGAGTAAACTCACAAGTGCACTTAACTCCTATACCTAATTTTCCAGAATTATGACATCATTTTCCAACGATTAATAAGAACAAAAACTCATCGTTGTGAGTACATAATATTTTCCCAAACATCATTTATAATTAACCTCAGATTAACAATGTACATATGCAGAGCGTATCACCTTATCCAACCTTCAGAGGACCTGTATTTGCGGGTTTCTGAAAGACTCTTACAACTGGCGTTCCATCAGCATCAACATCGTCATTTCCTGCTCTCCAAGTACGATCTTTTTTCCTCTGCGGCTTTTTATGGTGCTTGTGAGATGCCTTAGACTTCTTAACAGTAATATTTTTGGGAGCAAGTCCATTAGCCATGTCAAATGAATTGAGGTCATCCAATACATGTTCAAGATTTAGTGCAACTTCACTCTCAACATCAACATCTGAAGAATCTTCGATGCCAGATGCATCTGATGCATGCAGGTCAACTGAGTCTTGTCCAGTGGGATGTTCGAAAGCTTGTTCCTCATCTGATGCTCTGGGAGGCATTTCATAGTGAGGCAGCTTCCCATCAATGTAATCTTTCAAAATCTGACGGGCAGCCCTGGTTTCATCAGGGAGTCCACTAGAGGCAACATAGCCACGAGAAGCACAATACGCTCTCAAAAGTTCAGATGCCAGAGGAGGGCGAGACTGGGACTCATATGGCTTAGGTTTAGGAAGCCTTATCTTATAAATCTCCTCGATGACATGTCTCGGGACTCTATCAGCTACAACTTGGACAGATTCCCTGTGTTCAGACATCCTATCAATAGGTAAAACCCCACAGGCAATCATTTCATATCTTGAGCTTGAGAAAGATGGAAAAACTAATCCAGGACAATCACAAAGGGTCAGTTCATCAGATATAATTAATGTCTGAAAGTGCTTAGTTTTCCCCGGAGTAGAGGTAACACCAGTTCGTTTTTGACCAACCAGAGCATTAATAGTTGAACTTTTCCCCACATTAGGATATCCAACAAATCCCACAACCACGTTACTTGATGTTGAACTACCAGCAGTATTTTCAGCAGAGGATTTAATGTTAGATGGTCCTGCATCTGAGGAGCCTGAATTTCTCCTTCTGTCAACTATCTCTTCTGCCTCTGATTGTAGGCGGGCCAAAAGTTCATCCCTTCCATATATCTTTGTGTCTGGGCTATTAGTTCTCCCCATGTTATCATCCTCCCATGATGAACCAAGCTTTTTGCCTTCCAGGGCTGCAGTAGCAGCTTTAGCCGACCAAAAGATGAAGAGAATATCATGAGCATGAAAATATTCTGCCCATTTCTCTCTGCAAGAAAAGAGAAAGACAGACAACAATTAATAAGGCAAGACACAAAACCAAGGGCAATGATTTGATGCAGTATAAACCTCATATGGGAGGTCCAAACCTGATAGAACCAGGTAAAAGATCTGCCTTATTAACCAAAAGCAATGTGCGTTTATGCTCATCAACCTCTCGTGCATAAGCCTGCCCAAAGTAAAATTGGAGCAAAACAGATCATGCTTGGCACACATAATAAAGTGCTTCTTAAAAAACAAAAAGACAAAAAAGGTCCAAATTAGGGTACACAGATTACAGACGTACAATATCTGGTAACATCTGTCTCATTATTGCCAGTTACAGTTTTTACAGAGATTAAAGAAAGCTACTATGTTTTAAACAATAGAAGTATGTTTTAAAGACTCCGAAAGGATGCTTTGACTGCTCTGAACTTCAGTATATTAAAGCTGCCGTGAAAGAATATCCACTACAAAGTTTTCCAATATATTTGATGATCCTTATCAATCAGTTTTTAGATTTGCTACAAACCTAGCGATCTCTAGAGTTGTCACGTTAGCATTTCCTTACAGAAGAAATAAAAACATCTCACCTCAAGGTCTGGACAACGATAGAACAGTGGATCTCGTGAATCAACGACCATAACAAGCTGATAAAAAAGTGAGAGGATCATCAACTTTAAGAATAAGAAGCCAAATTAAAGAAAAGGGCAGCTAGAAATCTAATCAATGTAATCAATACAATTAAACATGAAACAATAACAAAAGATCATACAACAATATCCTTCTGTATCTAGTAACAAGCTATTATTCTAATAACAACCATCTTAAATGGAAGAGGGGAGCTACATGCCTATGTTATATTTTATTATTATAAAACTGCACTTTTTCCCTGAAATGACACAATGAATGAGAGATTGAACTGAACTCCAACAGAAAAACATGAAAGAGTAAAAGCTCATTTGCCTAAACAATATGAAGGACTATTCTACACTGAGAAATATTGCATGGATAAGCAGATGCAGTTTTTTGGTAATCATATTCAGATTTCAGAAAAAGGAGAACCCTGCCCATCTTCACTGAGTTCAATCCTAATAACTAGGTCATCATCATATATAGTAACATAACATAATCAGATTAATGCATCATGATTCCAAATAAAAATTATGTAACTTACCTCAAAAGACAACAACTACAAAAAAAAAAAATTCAAAATCCTTAATCAACCCATAAAACTTCAAAGATGATACCAACTTACCAGATCACTTCGCTCAACAACCCGCCAGAGCTGTCTCCAGATGTCAAGATTTTTCTCAAACGGAGTAAGGACAAGCTTCTTATTCTCCTCAAGCCTGAAACACCATCACACCACCAACATAAACAAAAAACCACCCAGAAATCCTTTAATCAGATAAACAGTCAAATTAATCCTTTAATCAATGCCAGCCATATTAAAGATGACAACAAGTTCACTTGTAGTCCCTGAAAATGCAATTAAGTCATGTTTGAATAAACTTCTCGCACTTATAGAAGAAAAAGAAAAGATAAGATAAATACTTCTTCCATATAAAGCTAAAATTAGTTCATATATAAGTTAAAATTAACTTCTAGAGAAATTAAATGAGACAGCTACTACAAATTAGCCTATGAAAAGGTTAATGAGATAAACTTATTTCATTTTATCTTCTTATTTTCTCCTAGGGACTTACAGAGAAGTTTATTCAAATAAGGCCTTAATCCTCAAGTTAGACCCTAAATATATATTTTGTCCGTCAAATTTGAAATGCACGTTCATTAACGGACCTTAACTCTAATTTCCATCATCTAGTTCTCTAAATCAGATTCCAAGCCTACAATCCAAACAAGCGCAAACTATCTGCTCAAAAACTAACAACAACATAACGAGAACTAGCCTTGCCAAGCTGCGACGCCAAGTCAAGAACGCTTGCGTTTCAATGTCGTGAAGCTCCTCGGCGGACATGTCGGGAGTCCATGGCGGCCGGCGCGGAACGCGGAGGCTGCTAGCATGGAGCGCCTCCTCCCGCTTCTGCTGCTTCCTCGTTTCTTCGGGCGTCGTTTCATCGGACACGGAACCTGGATCACTACTCTCGCGCAACAACAAACAAACGTCACAAAACATTGATGGAAAGGAGAGCACGGGCGCGTGAATGCGGAAGGGAGAGAAAGACTCACAGGCTGATGAGGGCGGTTGAGGCGGCGGCGCGGTCGGGAAGAGGCTCGAGGGATTCCTCGACGACGGCGTCGATGTCGGAGACTTCGGTGAAAGATTCGAGAAACTTCTTCTTGTAGAAGCGAGACTTGTCCTTGCTCTGTTGGACCAGCTGGTTGTGCTGCTTCACCAGGGCTCGACCTAGCCCCGTTTTCTGGCTCTCGCTCTGCTTCTTCCCCATTGCCTTCCACACAATGCAACTTCTCGTTATTGTTTCTAGAACTTCGTTTCGCTTCTTCTACTTTTCGCTTAACGCTTTCCTCCTGCTATGCTACCATTGTCTATTTCGTTTTTAGGGTTTCGGATTCTTACTTTTTGCTGGTGTAGCGAAGAGGTGCCAACGTGGCCGGGCCGGATTATTTATTAATATTAAAAAATATTTAAAAAATTGTAAAAGTAGGAAATATAAAAATGATAGGAACAAATTTCAACCATAAAATCTTGTACATATTAGCTAAATTCTTCTCATTAAACTAATTCTAATAGTTCATTAAAATTTAATTTAAAACTAAAGATATTAAAAATAATAAATTGAATAAAAATAGAGATTTAAAAATTTTAAAAATATTTTTATTAGAGAAAAACAGATAAATATACTATTAATAAAAATTAATAATGATAGTTAAAATCATTTTTATCAAAATAATTATTCCAATTTATATAAATTTAATTTTGTATAATATTCAACTAATTCATCTAATTGTTATAAAAATAAACAGTAAGAGTTTTATAGGACGTAAAAAATTTTACCCAATAAAACATTTTACCCAGTCAATACATGTATTATTTATACAAAAATTAATGTATTAATTCAATTGAATTACTGTCGTGACATCTTCTCTTTTCTAGATTTTTTTATTAAGAAAATAATCAAAGTTAGTATTTTAATCATTATTAATACTATAGATTTTATTTTATTATCATCTTTTGTGCTTGCAATGATTAAAGGACCTATATTTCTAATAAAACAAGATTATTTGAAAGAGGTTTCATCATTTAATTAAGAAAAAAATTCATGAACTTAAATAAATTTAGGACTTGTGTGGAAATCAAAACTTCAGTGACTTAAATAATACTGAAAAGGCTATTTAATAAATATTAGAATTTATTATGGTGCGTTAAAGAATAATTAGGTGAGTGGCTAATTAAAGTAATTGATAATTAGTTAGTTAGGTTGGGTTTGGATTGTATTCTTTTTTCTTTTTCTTCAATGCGCTGAAATTTTTTCATGAAGCTCAAACCATTAAAGGGCCTATATCCTTTAAATCCTTCCCACACTGGAGTCAGAGTCTCGTGACAGTGGCTTTATTATCCTCTTCTCAAGCCACATATTCAGCACAATTTCAGATTTGGTGGTAAACTGTTTTATCAAGCTAATGAAAGAAACAAGTAAAGGCACTTGCAGCCAACTAAAATGTACACATTCTTCACGTATAGTTATAAACCAAAAATTGGTAAGGCAAAAAATGTCCAAAGTAACAAGAAATTGAGAAGGAAAAGAGCAATAGTGACAAGAGTTACAATACCATCCCAAACAAACAAAATAATCCAGAGGAAGATTTTTTTTTGTTGTTAAAAGAATTTGTTATACTGGCTGGTGAGAGAGTCCCTTAGATTTGAGTACAAGCCATAAAGAGAGTACTGCCGCAGGTTTTCCACTTCATACCATGAATTAAGCACTGAGAGATGCTTGTCTGTACCAGAAAATGCTAGCTGAATTCCAAGACTACAATCTACGGAACCTCCTCTGCCTTTGCAAGATGATGTTTTGATTGCACAGTCTTGTTTGTTGAGGCAAACAAAGTTGGATTTTCCCTTGCATGAAGCACAACCATCTCTCTTCCAGTACAAGTTCTGCAGCCTACCCTTCTGAAACTCTAGCACCTAATCAAATGGAAAGTCCAATCAAGCCTTTCAACAACAAACCAAATACTCAACTCATCAGGTCCATCATTTACAACTCTTACCAGAGTAAAACTTGTCACGATGTATGTACTGTTTGCAACAAATGCAAGTGGAGAACGTGCAGCATATTTCCTTCCCGCAAATGCCACCATATATCCACCATAAGTATCCTATTTATTATGATGCAAATGAAAATTATAAATTAGTTATTATGATCACACTACCATGCAACTTTTCTTTTAGCTTCTTGTAAGTCACTAGTGTTTTGCAATGTTTTGTCTCTCTTTTTTGAACCAGTGCATATTGTATAGTAAAACATAGGGAAGCAGATGGTTTAAGCGATCCCAATGCAAGTCACCATGACCTGAGATTTTCGTTTCTATCCTATCAAAGCAGAAGTGTTAAAGCACCGTGACTTTTCAGAATTTGTGGGGGATAAAACTAAGCAATAAGCCATAATATTTGGAAACAACATAAGCATTGATGGTTTGGTTCATGGTTATAAACAAATATTTTGATCATAGCCTCCTACAATTCTCAAAGTCAACCAGGAAATCTATATAACGAACTTGTGAATTGGAATGTTCTAAGAAAAACAAAAGTCATTTTATGACTAACTCAAGCATGTAATATAGGTCTTTCGAGTTTCAAACTCAATATATAAATCATAGAAAAAATAGTCATGCATTAACAGTGTAAAGGGTTTTACTCTGTCATTCAATTACAAATTGTCATGTATGATAATTTGATAAATTTGTTAATTTTTAAAGTAAGTACCTTAAAAGTCATACCTATCATGATTTTTAATTATTCGATGGTGTCAAAATTTTTCACTTATGGAGCAGAGAAATTAAACTCTAAATCATGTGTTTTTTTTTTCAAAAATAGCAGCCTCCTTATACACTTCAGATAATCTGCCTAATTATTTGCATTTGTGACTATTGTAGTTATGTCTTTATGCATGTGAACAAGCGACATTGATCACAATCAACAAAGATCTGAGCAAAACCGCTATCCTAGAAGTTGAGAGTGATTGCTAACTGCACTATCTTAACTTTGACGTTTATGTTCAATATTGTGTATCAGGTGTACATTTTCAGTTTTGACCATGTGTTAAATAAACTTATATGCCAAGCAGAAATAGAAGTGCTGCCAAGTTTGCCTGAATTCTGCATATAATAACAGTAAAACAGGGTGATTGCAAGTTACAGCCTTAGCTTTTGATGACACAATGATGCAAGTATCAAACTAAATAGTGGGGAAAAAAGAAAGAAGCAGCATTTGAGAGTAATTTTAGTTGGTGCAAAATGCGCACTCAACTTTAATAATCAATGAGGAGTGGTTTAATTGCAACAACGAAGAGATAGATGCAGCAAAAGTTGAGATCAGTACATTGTGTGCAGTCAAGTTTATTGGTAATAAGGACCGTTTTAACTTCAAGTTGAAGCTAACACAAGGATAAGGGGAAATGGCAACAGGTTTACACAATAAGGCAATACGTTATAGTTGTAAGTTGTGATTGAAGATTATTACAAGCCTACAAGGCAATGAGTAGCAGGGAAAATACTTAATTTGCAGTACAAAGAACATAATACCATTAGTCTCACTTGTACCATGGTTATGTTGTGACATAAGCTAATGTTTTTAGTAAATTGGAGCAGTAGTCTCAGATTACATAACAAGTTCTCCTCCATGTGCTATAATAATAAATAACCTCTCATATCTCATTTAAAACACTTCAAAACTGAATTTATGACATTCAACAACCTCAAGAACCGTACCTTCATTCGTAACCTCTCATACTGCTTAATTTCTTGCCATAATGAGCACGTAAGTTTGGGTTCATTGGTTAGTTCTATAAAATGTGTCAAAATTTATTTCTACTTCTAACCACATTTTCACACCCCAAATCCACATTATCAAGCAAAAACCAATAGAAATAAACCTACAAAATGACACCACTACAACCTCCATTGAACCCTCACCATCATAATCACAAGAAAGCTCGAATTAGCAGTTAGAAAACAATCGCTATGTGCTACAATGGTAAGTTTGGGATGCGAGAAAAGAAAATAGAAAGAAGAGAAAACATAAATAATAACATATTTTCTTTTATTTATTTAAAGAAAATCATTTAATTTTCCCTTCAATTTCAAATTTCATTTTTTCTCTCTTACTTTCTTTGTACCGTTCCAATCATAACCTAAGAGATTACTTATTCATACAAGAACATCATATCACATTTTTTCCCATCACAACATCAACTATTTCATCCTACACATTGTCTTCTCTTCCTCTCTCTTTTATATATTTACCAAATTAATACAATTTCTCTAATAGATCATTATTAACATCCACTCAAGATTTCTTCTTCTTCCATCTCATTTACAACTCATTTTTCTTGACATCTCTTTATTTTCACCATATCATTTATTATTATATTACATAGTCTCTCTATCACATTCTTCAAAAATGTGTATATTTGATAATTTTCCTTGTAAATATAATCAACAAGTCACCTCAAAGTTCCAAACTTTCCAACACAAGAGAATCAAACATCCATGTCACAGTGAGATTTCAGTTCCACAACGAAGAAAAACAAATGGATAACATTATTTTATAATGAGCCAAGACCAAAGAAGAAGGGAAAATGGTTACTCACTGGGAAGAAACTAGAGGTGTTGATGGTGAGGAGGGAGATCTCATCAACCTTAGGACGGAAGAGAGCAAGTTGAGAGTTGGAGGATGGGAGAGAGAGGCGGCGGTCACAGGGAGAGAGCTGGAGGGACTGGTTGTAGAAGAAAGAATCCCTGGAACTGAATGCAATGCCAAAGGTGAAACCATCAGATCTCTGAATCTTGGCATCGGCACAAGGCTGGTACACCTTGTTGGTGTTGGTGGCAACAGCGACTGCACACAGAGTCAGCATCATCAACCACAATGCCCCTTTTAGTGCCATTGTTGTGTTTGGATTTGATGACGATGATGATGATGTGGTGTGGAGGGTGATGCCAAGCTTTGTTTGTTTCTCTCAACTTCTAATCTACTGGTTACTAATGGGGTGTGGCTGGTTTTTATCCCAGTGTAAAGTTACAAACTTGTGAGGGTGCTACAAGAGGAATAAGGTAATTAGAGCCATGGAGTGATGGCAAATTTGGTAATAAATAATAGCGTTGCCTGTTCTTCCTCTTTCTTGAATATTAATGGTACTTTTTGAAAAGTTTCTACATTTTGGTTGGATTGTAGAAGGGGTGTTCAAGGGGAATAAGGTGGACACATTGTACAGGTAGTTAGTGTCACCTCGTTCTATGACAAAGGGACTGTTCTGAATTGAATTTTACAAGAAAAAAGATTTCTTAAAAACTACTATTTGAAGAATAAAAGAAAAGAAAAGAAGACCAGATAGTATAAAAAAGAATATAAATCGTAAAAAAATAAAAGTAGAAAATAAAATAACTTTCAAATATTCAAGTTTTTATTTTAAAAATTTAAAATACCCATATTAAAACAAGTTCCTTTTTTATTGTTTTTAAAAATAAAATCAAAATTACAAAACAAACAGGTCTTTTAAAATATTTTATTTTTAATTAACGTAGTTATATAATTTTTATAAATAATAATATATTAGTTTATTATTTTTGTTTTTGTTAGTATTTGCAATGCAATGAAAAGAGAAAAAAATCCAAAATACTTAATTAAAAGAAGGAAAAGAGTACGCATATAGACGGTGAGGAAAAAGAGTGCGTATAGAGAGAAGAAAAAGAGAGAAAAGATAATATATTAATTTATTAATTATTTTTGTTAATATTTGTAACGTATTATAGAGAGAAAAAAAACAAAGATAACAAAGATAAAAAATAATTTTGAAAGAAGGTGGTTAGATTTTTTATTATCACCTCACCTAATTGCTTTAGTAATTAATGATTATATGAATGTTTATGATTCATGTTACATAAATTTATTTTATTTTTTGCGCGCACGTGAAGAGTTGATAATGAACAAAATAAAAGAATATTAAACTTAATTGGGGTGAACTTTATATATATATATATATATATATATATATATATAATTGTCTATTATTAGTAAGTTTATTTAAGTTGGTAGACTAGTTATCCTAACAGGTTTATCGAACTTTTTATTGGTCATATCATATAATAGACTCGTGTATATATAGATTATAATGTTGTGTACATATATAAGACTTGTGTATATCATATAAGATATTTATTGGTCATATAATTTAATATGTTTTTTTTTAATTTGTGAAAATTTCACTTTTAGTTATTAATGAAAATTTATGATAGGCATAATTTTTATACTTTTATTTTTTATATTTATTGTAGATTTTATTTGTTTTTTTCTTATATATATAGTTAGTGTATGACTTAATGTTACATAAAAAAATTATAGGACAATTATGTGGTGTTTTTTTTTCTTTCTAATAGTCATAATTGTTTGACTAAGAACTCAACTTTTGATAGTTTTTACCATAAAAAAATTATTATAAATTTGTTTATTATTATTATATCAACATTTTTTTACATGTATCAAACAAGTAAACATAAAAGAAAAAATCAAATGAATAATAAAGAAATACAAGTTAAAGAAACATCACTCATATAAATTTTTATTAAAAATTTAAAATAAAAATCTCAATAAATATTAAACCTTAAAAACGCAAAAAATTTGTTTTTAAAATCCAAAATGCCAATATGATAGAAAATCCTCATTGCATTTAAATATCACATTTAAAATTTTAAAAGCACAGTTGTCCCTCAAATTTTGTTAAAAAGAAAAATATTTATTAACTTGAAAATAACAAGTTTATTATTGCTTTAAACAATATAATAGTAATTTTTTTTTGTTAACTTCTTCTATTAAGAAACATTTCAAAAAATAAAAAATCTTTAAAAAATAATTGAAAATAATTATATATATATATATATATATATATATATATATATATATATATATATATATATATATATATATATATATATGTTACTTAGGAGATCCGAGAATCGGGAGAGAAAATCACTCTTTTTAAATCTCTCTACATATATATGAAAGATCCATGTCACTTGTCCAGGTGGTACGGAGGACCTGGACCGATCTTGTTCCGACCAATCAAATCTTGTTCCTACCGACCGATCTTTGGTTCCGACCGGGCCGACCGTCTTTGATTCCTTCTTGTGGATCGTCTTCGACCGATCAACGCCGCCGACCTAAGGCATATAGCCTCAAGCTTTGTCCATGGGACGTAAGTTTAATTTCTCTTCCCAAAACGCGGTTATATACAGACCCCTCATGTTTTTATTGACATACCGTAGTACAGGTCTTTAAATACCTTACACGGGATCTTTGTCCATATCTTTTATCTTCTGCGAGCAACCTCTGATCGATTGTTTTGGGTCTTGTAGCTTCAACTTCACTCATAGGCGCGATACCCTAGGCCTGGTCTCTTTGGGCCGCCTGCTTTGGGTTTAATAGCTTTAACTTCATTCGTAGGGCGCATGACCCCTGTCGACCTCTGGGCCACTTAGTTTGGGTTCGCAGCTTTAACTTCATTCGTAGAGGCACAGCATGACCAGGGTCGACCTCTTGGGCCCTTGGATTTTGGGTTTAGTAGCTTTAACTTTCTTCGTGAAGCCGTCTGCCAGGTCGATCTCTTAGGCGCCGTTTTGGGTTGTAGCTAACTTCACTCGTAAGCGCGATAAGGTGATCTCTTGGGCGCTTCGTTTCAGGTTTGTAGCTTTAACTTCATTCGTAGGCGCATGACCCAGAATTAAACCTCTGGGCCATGCCGCCCGTTTTAGGTTTATAGCTTTAACTTCGTTGTAGGTGCATGACAGGATGGCACTCTTTGGTGCTTAGTTTGGATTTGTAGCTTTAACTTTATTAAATGGCGCATGACCCCGGGTCGGCCTCCTGGACCGCCCGTTTTGGGTTTGTAGCTTTAACTTTGTAGAATCGTTCTTTGCTTTCCGGTGAGAAGTTGAAATCTTTTGATACCTGCATGAGTTATATATTATAGTCCTGCATATTTTAAGATATGGATATACGTACTGAAGACTGAAGTTTCTCTTCAAGACGTCGTTGATATGAACTATGGTCCTGTGTACAATCCCAATATCCAGACAAGCAAACAAGGTATGCACAAGCATGATAGATTAACAAAGATCAATATACTACACAACATACCATGTATCTTATGGGAATATTCGGCTCCAAACCCCCCAGAGAGGTATAAATATATAGGTAGAGGAAGTGGAATCATCATAATATCTAGAGACAGCCACGCCTTAAGAAATTTTGGAGTAAGTAAAGTTTACGATGTTCAATTCCACTATGTCTCCATTTGGTAGGGCACAACACTTGACAGAATTTCTTGCCACTCCACCAGAAATAGTTGCATCAGAATTTTCTCTATTCATAACTGCACTTATAAAAGATGCATTTTTTACAGTATCTTTAATTTCAAACGCTGAGAACCTTTGCCCATATCTTGCGCAGCTCAATATTCAAATAACTGCAGTCATTGCGCAGCTCAATATTCAAATAACTGCAACCATAGATCGAATCTGCCCACAGATAGAAAATACCAAGCTGTCCCTAAAACATGACTAGCTAGCATATACTACAGCGAATTATATGCAACTCCTGCTCAAGCAGTCTTCGTAACTACTCCTGTTGCTTTGATTATTTGAGATTTGTCCCCAAAAGCCACCTCTCCATCTTACCAATTTGCCCAACATTTCCATATACTCCAACTAGCGAATTCAGTCGCCATTTTCAATCATATCATTCAATGTATTATCTATCCGTTCGAGCATGCCAGCCTTACCATATCCATCAATTATGGAATTATACGTCGTACTATTACATTGAATGCCCAGATATGACATCTCCGCAAGAACATGTTCAATCAAATCAAAATGATGAAATTTCGCACAACAATTAATAAGAATAGAATATGCATATGTATATGTACAATAGACTCCTAAAAATTGTGCGATTCTATATATCTGTAGAATATGCATCAATTAGGAAAGCTGTAGTGTGGTTTAAATGTCTCATGTCTGATATATAAAAGTTCCAATTACACTGTACTTTTCGTAAAGATTGTTATTTGAAGCTATAGGAAAATGGTTGGTGATGATGAATTATGAATGGTTTTAATGTTTTTATCTATGGTATGTTTGTGACCATATTTGACAATATTTACCTGGATAAGGATGAACTTGAGTAGATGGAGAAGCTATTCAAGTTGATGAAACCATAAATGGGCATCGCTAGATGTTACAAGTAGACTTCCTTTGATCACTGGGTATTCCTTGCAACTATCTACACACATCTTTGTTGTTCTGACTTGAAGTTTTGTCCCAGCAAGTAAAGCAACCACAAGTGGAATAAATGGAAGCTAGTAGTAGTTATAGAACTCATGTGCGCTAAAAAATATGAAAAGTATGGAGAAAATCCTGATCCAGATCCTGATTCCTATAACCTTCTCAAAATTTTCATCATAAGTGTGAGAAAGAAATTTCTTAAAGTTGAAATTGCTGCCTTCAGAAATATTAGCTTTATTACCATGAGGCTCGGTCCAGAAAAGCTAAAACTGCAATGAACCCATTTCGTAGAGTAAAGTAGTCATTTTTTGAGGTCGGGCCATAGAACTGCCGAATAGAGCAAAAAAGAGCAGTGTAGACATCAACAGTAGGTTTAAGCTCTTCAGACAACATGATCTCAAAGAATAGAGAAACCTCTCCAGGCTGTCTGCGCTTGCCAAGCATCATATTAGGAACGTGAACCCACATTTCCCCCAACTGTCCAAGAGGGAGAGGCTTCAGCGTATCCACGCTAACTATTTGAGCTTCCGCTCTTGCAACAAGCATTCTGGTGGAGCCACATCTGGCTGAGCCAGAATGCCGAACCCCCAACCTAGGATTCTCCACAGAAACAATCCCACAAGTCTCAGTCATACTACATCCCTAAGAAACAGTGGCATGAGGGAAAACGTTTGCCACACTCCTCCATCAACTCTTTCCTGAGAAGAGCAACATCAGAATCGATATACTTTAAGGAGGGTACTTATTGACCAAACCGTGTTTGGCCAAAGCAAGAATAATGGGAGGCACAACCCACAAATGATTGACCCTAAACTTGTCAACCGTCTTCAAAATCGGTTCGAACTTGAACCTCTTCAAAGACACCACCACACTGCCCCTTCGAAGCTGAGCGTACAAAATCACCATCTTACCGAACATGTGAAACATCGGCAAAACACATAGGAACGCGCTGCTCATCTCCCCGGCCAAATCGTCGTCCACTGCAAGCATCAGTGAAGCCGCGACGAAGTTCCTGTGCGTCATCACCACGCCCTTGCCACGGCCATGGTCCCCAACAAGTACATCAGCGCTGCCGTGTTGCTCTGGTTAACGTCGCTCACCAGAACTCGGTTGGCCACCTGGCAAGTTCCACCAGCGCGTCAAAGCTCGTGGTTATCGCGGAGGAGGAGCAGAGGAACACGACGGGGAGGTTGAAGTGCTGGAGCTTGTCCCATTGCTCGGTGACAGTGACAATGAGTTTGGGATCGGAGTCGTTGGCCTGTTTGGAGACTTCAACGGCGGTGCAGGCGGGATTGACGGTGGTGGAGGTGGCGCCGATGGCGAGGGGGTAGACAAGGGCTTTTGGGGGGAAATGGAGCGACAGTGTTGAAGAGGTGAGAAACGAGGGAGAGGTTGGGATTTTTTTTTTTCTTGGTAAGACAGGGATTGGGAAGATCTCAGAAACCTGTATATTCCATCCACCCCATACCCTAATCTCTCCATCTCTAGAGCTTCCCCGGCTCTAGTAGCTGCTGCCTTCAGCATATCTCCGAACGCAGATGCCGGTCCAACTCTCTCGGTACAGTGGTCTGTGGGAATAATTTTCCCGAAGCCCCACGGTGGGCGCCAATGTTCTGGTCCAGGAGATCCAGAATCAGGGGAGAGAAAATCTGTCTCTTTTAGTCATCTCTCTACATATATATAGAGCATCCATGTCACTTGTCCGTGGTACGGAGGACCAGCGACCAAATGACCAACCGGCCGACCGAATCTTGGTTCCTACTGACCGATCACCGTCTTTGGTTCCGACCGGCCGACCGTGCTGGTTTCTACTGGCCGACCGTGCTGCCGATCGTACTGGTTGTCGACCATATTAATATATATATATATATATATATATATATATATAAAGTATACCCATGTTTAAGTGGTAAGAGATTGAAAAAGAAAGGAGAAAATGTGAAATATAATAAAAAATAATGAGATCGAAAGGGAAGTGATAAATAGAAGAAAAAAATTAAGAATAAATTATAAAAAAATAAAATTATATAAAATTCTCATTATAAAGTTTATATATATCATATTATAATATAATATATTATATATACAGAGAGAGAAAGTGACATTGTATGTAAATATTTGTGTGAGTAATTTAAAAAAATATAAATTAAGATAAACAAAAATATACAATTAAATTAAATAAAAATATTATTTGCTAACATATGTTATTTATTTGATGTAATAAAATTATTATTTTTAACAATATTATGTGTCTAATTTTTATATTATATCTTTATATTTTCAAATTTTATTTATTATTTTGTTTCAAACTTATAAGATGTTGAAACTAATCCAGACTTCATAAAAATTAAAAAATTACTTCTAAAAGTATTTGTATTTAATATAATTTCTATATTATATATAATTAGTATAAGTTTATTAAATTTTGCACATAACAAAGCAAAAGAATATTTAGTAGATAAAAAATTGTTAGTTTTTCTATAAATTTAAAGTTGAGGAAGTTAATTTTCTCTATTTAGTATATTATAATGTATTTTTTGATAAATATTGTTTTTAGTAATAATTTTTAGCTATTTTTTATTAAAATATTTCTATGGAAGAGAAGAATTTAACTTTTTTTAGTTGACATAAATCTTAATAATGAAAAAAATTCTATAATACATTGCCAACTCATTTAATATAATTATAAATTTATAAATAATTTTTTATTAAATTATAATAAATAATTATGTTTAAAAATAATAAATACTAATAAATATTTTATATAATTTAAAAAATAAAATAATATTATAAAATATATTATTTTAATTTGTTTAATATATTAAACACTATATTTTTAAATATTTTTTAATATATGACTAGTCAAATAAATTTTCATATTAATAAAAATTATAATTTATAAAATTATAATTCACCCCAGAATAAATAAATATAAAAAACTTTTCCTCTTGTAAACATTCAAAAAACACGTGTGATACGGTTGTAATAGTTCCTAAAATCATGATTAATGGTAGTGGTTGTTGTCTGTGGACTAAAAAGGAAGAAAGGGATATTTTTTTTTTGAAAAAAAATTACAAAAGGAAACTCTGGTATTTCCTAGAACGTGGTAAGAAGGATCTAGAATAAAATCTCATGACTACAGTTTCACTCACATCCAACCGTCTACGCTGGACGCCTTCAACCGTGTCCAAGTGCGAACAAAAATTCTAGACTCTTCTCTCGTGGGACCCACGTCCATCGTAACCGTCCATTGATCTCACCTTAAAAAAAGTAAAAATAAAAATAAAAGGAACGTAAATATAAATACAAACGCTGGAATGAGCATGAGTTAGGGTGTTACATATTCTCTCTGGTTGGGATCTAGAGTCTTCAGTTCTCGTAGTTCTTCACTTCCCGAAACTAGGGTTTCGAATTTCGATCCGTTAGTTTAAAGATGTTTGGGAGGGCACCGAAGAAGAGCGACAACACGAGGTACTACGAAATCCTCGGAGTCTCCAAGAACGCTTCGCAGGATGACTTGAAGAAGGCTTACAAGAAAGCCGCCATTAAGAACCACCCCGACAAGGGCGGTGATCCCGAGAAGGTACCTTCGTAGTTCCGAGCGATTCAATTCGCCCTTCAATTAGTGATTTCTTGTTTGATTTAAGGTTAAGTTAGGATTTCCTAATTGTATTGAGTTATATGTTGAGGTTATGGTACTTAGTTTCAGTCCATGTTGTTGTTAGTTGTATTGTAGTGAAATTGTGATAGATAGATAGATAGCAAGTGAGGTGAGGCTCATTTCGAGTTTTGTTTGGTGTAGTTTAAAGAGCTGGCTCAAGCTTATGAGGTTCTGAGTGACCCTGAGAAGCGTGAGATATATGATCAGTATGGTGAGGATGCCCTCAAGGAAGGAATGGGTGGTGGCGGTGGTCACGATCCGTTTGACATCTTTTCGTCTTTCTTCGGTGGTGGAAGTCCGTTTGGATCAGGTTTGGTTGTTAATACAATTAATCATTGCTTACTTTGATTGATCAATAATTGTATGAAAAGTTTGTTTGTGCTAAATGGGTTATGACTTTCAACAGGTGGTAGTAGTCGAGGTAGGAGGCAGAGACGTGGAGAAGATGTGGTTCACCCTCTCAAGGTCTCTTTGGAGGACCTTTACAGCGGAACTTCTAAGAAGCTCTCCCTCTCCAGAAATATCATATGCTCCAAATGCAGTGGGTGGGTATATTGAGAATTTGTTTGGTTTTTTATTGATAATTAATTTTTATTGGTTAATTTAAGCACGGACTAGTTTTTGTTGTTTGTGAGTATATTGAGTGTTTGTATTTTAACAGCAACGAATTTTTAGGAAAAATTTGTTGTTTTGGGTTTTAAAGTGAATCTGATTACAATTAAATATGTTTCTACTCTCCATAAATAGGGAAATGTTAATTTTTAGTCCCTAGATGATTAGCTTTTTGTTTCATAAGTAAAGGACTAAAAGTAGACAATTTGTTGTGAGAGATAATGACCACATCTGATGTATTTTTGTAAACGAAGGACCAAAAGATGACAAATTATTTTTTAGGAACTAAAAGTGATCATTATTATATTTGTAGGACTAAAAGCATATTTAACCTGTTTGATTAATTCAAACATAGACTAGATCTGTTGTTTGCATGTTTGTTGTCTGTTTCAGACATGGGATTTCTTATGGCAGTTGTTTGTAAATTAATTACAGAAAGGGTTCTAAGTCTGGGGCTTCAATGAAGTGTGCTGGTTGTCAAGGAACTGGTATGAAGGTATCTATTAGACACCTTGGTCCGTCCATGATTCAGCAGATGCAGCATGCTTGCAATGAATGCAAGGGTACTGGAGAAACTATCAATGATAGAGACCGCTGCCCACAGTGCAAGGGAGAGAAGGTTGTGCAGGAGAAGAAAGTTCTTGAGGTTATTGTGGAGAAGGGAATGCAGAATGGGCAGAAGATTACATTCCCTGGCGAAGCTGATGAAGCGGTATGCTGAGATGAGAATCTGAGATGAGAATCATAGTGTTACTGACGGATTATCGAACTTAAAATGATAGTTGTTTGTTTTTTGCAGCCTGACACAACTACTGGGGATATTGTTTTTGTGCTTCAGCAGAAGGAACATCCCAAATTCAGAAGAAAGGCTGAAGACCTTATTGTAGAGCACACTCTGTCCCTTACTGAGGCCTTATGTGGCTTCCAATTTGTGCTGACTCACTTGGATGGTCGCCAGCTTCTTATAAAATCAAATCCTGGGGAAGTTGTGAAGCCTGGTATGTAAATGATCCACACCTGAGAACTGACCTTTCAGAGCCTCAGTTTTGCCTGGTGATTAAATTGGTTATTTTATTATGTGCTGGTCATTCATGCAGATTCATACAAGGCTATAAATGATGAGGGAATGCCAATGTACCAGAGACCATTTATGAAGGGGAAGCTTTACATTCACTTCACTGTGGAATTCCCTGATTTTCTAAATCCTGATCAGGTTAAGGCCTTGGAGGCCGTTCTGCCACCAAAGCCTTCTTCACAGTTGACAGACATGGAGCTGGACGAGTGTGAAGAGACAACACTTCATGATGTCAATATGGAGGAGGAGACTAGGAGGAAGCAGCAACAAGCTCAGGAGGCATATGACGAGGATGATGATATGCCTGGCGGTGCACAGAGGGTACAGTGTGCCCAGCAGTAGTGATTTCTGTGCAAGGTAGAATCAGAATTGACGAAGATGATGATGATGATGTCCATGAAAGTGTTGACGATCTATGACCTTAGTAGTGTGAATTAAATATGATCAGCGTGAGAAATTGAACAGTAAATTGCATTTTGTTGTCGAAGAGATAATTTCCTATCTGACCTCCTAAATACTTTACTATATTTTGTTGGTTATTTTTTAATCGTCTGTTTTAGTTATCTCAATTTTATTGTCCTTCCTTGTGTGTATCAGTGGAACTCTGGAGATGATGATAAGAGAATATTCGAATATTCTCCCACCAAATTTGTAGCTTTTCAGAGAAAAGCAAATGACCTAAATAACTGTGTAACTGTAGAGGTATATACTACCAGGGTTAAGATCCCCTATTTTAAAAAAGCTTAAAAATGTGATAAAGCAGGAAAAAATACGTGTATGGATGGTGAGATTAGAAAGTTCAATGCTGTAATTTTTTAAATTACCTCACCTAATCAAGATAGAGTAATATTTTTATAAGATTAAAAATTAGCATTTGAATTTGTTAAAAATTAATCTTCAGCTTTATTTAGAATTAACACGAAATAGTTTTTGCAGGGTGAAGTATGGAACTATTCATTTTTATGATTAGGATATAAAGTTGTCTCAAACATATTGGACTAACTGAATGACCTTAGTTATTAAAAGCTATTTGGTCAATATTCGAATAATATCCATGAAGTTCTATACTAATTGGGTGATATTGCATTGTTAATTTAATAACTAAATTGATTACTTAATAATGAATTGATTTGGGTGTTTAAATTGAACAAATAATTTACTTAAACACTTACTAAAACGAGAGATTGTTTATAAATATAACAGTATAGTTTATAAAATAAGATAAAAAAAATTGTTTTTCAAAAACATAAAATAAGCTGAAAAATATTGTGAATAAACTATAACAAATAAACTCTTCTAAATAATATATTTTTCTTGGTAGAAATTAAAGTTAATAAATATTTTTCTTGGTACTAATTAGATAACTGAATGAATCGGATCCAAATACCAAAATAAAAGTAAATTTTACCTAAATGAAAATGGAACATGCGCCAGCCCAAACTGTATACTAATTAAATTTATATTTTTAATATTATATAAAATTTTAAATAATATAAAATTATGAAAAATAGGGTCCTAAAAAGTTATAAATTATATAAATTAAAAACTAGTATTTTAGTTTTAGGGATGCACGAGATTGTTCGTTAAATATTTGTTTCACATAATAATTATATTTTTAATATACAACCTATAATAGCATTTGAATATAAAAATAAGTATATATTTATACAAATATAATTTATAATATATAAATATTTTGACACAAAAATAATATTATGATTAAAATTTATCGTTTTTTAATTGTGTATTACACAAGTTAAATTTAATATATATATTTGTTTTATTAAAATGAATTATTATAAAATATATAAATATATTCATTTTAGATAAATAGTAATCAATATAAAAATTATTATAATAAATATTAATGTCATAAAAATAAATTTTATGTGATTATATTTATATTTAAATAACATGATAAATATTTATATAGAAATTTCATGAAAAATATTAATATAAAAATTATAAGATTTTTCTTTAAAAATATCATGACAATATTTATAATATGATATATATAATATAAAAATAAAATTTTAGTTTAGTTTCTGAAATTAATATCATCAATTATTAATTAATTATATTTTTAATATTTAAAAGTATAATTAAAAATAACATAATCATTAATTTCAGTGTGAAATCATCAAATTATCTTAATATTAAAATTAGTTTAATTAATATAATTTATTTTTAATATTAAAAATACGTTTTATAATTAAAATTTTATTAGTATAAAAGTTTTATAGAATTATTTATATAATATGATTAAAAAAGAAAATATCAAATAATCACAATAAATAATTTAATAACCTTGTTTTTTATAGTAATCTGTTTATGAAAAATTAAATATAACTTAATATAATAAATTTAACATAATGTGATATATTTAAAATTTGAAAAACTTTTCTATCTTAACATGTTTGAAGACTTTAATAGATGGAATTTGTTGAAAAAATGACAGTAAATAATAAATAATAAATAAATTATATTTTACATATATATTAATATTTTTATCTGTACATTTTACAAAATAACAAATAAATAAATAGTAATTTTATGTAATTAAAATGAAAAAAATTATTTTGATCCTTATAATTTTTCATTTAATTTTCATTATTCTAAAATCTGAAATAATTTATTTTTATTCTTATACAAGTAAATTTTGTTTTGATCTTTGTGAAACATATTTATTTGATTTTTATCTCTTTAAAATTTGAAATTATTATCTTTAGTCTCTAATTTTGTTTAAGATAAATAAATAATATTTATTTTAAAATTTTATAATTTTTTAAAGTATTATATACTAACATGATACCACATACATTAGTGAGTATGATATATAATTGCGACTTAACCTTCCCTTAAAAACATAAATAGCCAACAATTATTATATAATAATATAAATAATAAATAATGCTTTCAAAATTTAGAAGGATAAAAGTTGATAAAAAATTATAAAACTAAAATGAAAATTTATTTTTTATAAGGAATAAAAATATATTTAAGTCTTAAATTTATAATAAAAATATTTTAAATATATAATATTAAAATAAATTTATAATAAGTAAATAATTTTAACATATATATTTAAAATTTATAATAAATAATTTATATTATGATATAACGTTATTGTTAATTATTGGTATTATTTTTACAGATACTAAAATTTAATTAAAACAAAAAAAATAAAAAGATAGATTTAGAAAGATAAAAGATTGAGAAAATTATCTACGAACGTTACGGAGAAGAAGTAGTTAAAGTATTTTTGGTAAAGGATAATAACTAAAAAATAACAATTTAGTACATGGATGGTAAAAAATAAATATTTATTTTATATAATTAAAATTTATAATAAAATAATATTTTTAAATATATAAATTATAATATAATTAAAATTTATAATAAATAAATAATTTTAAAATAAATTATACTATCTTCTCATGAAAGATATTATACTTTTCTTTTTATATTAAAATATATAATTTCATTTTATTTAACTTAACACTGATAAAATATATAATTTTATTTTATTTAACTTAACACTATTAAAATAAATTATATTCCCTTCATTTTATAGTTGCAGGTATTAAATCACCACCCTTTTATATAAAATGTAGAGTAAATTACATGTTTCTTTTTGAGATATGAAGTACTACATTATTACTCATCTCTTGTTTTAAAATATACAATTTAATTTATTTAATTTAACATCAACAAAAATATATATTCATTATAAGTTTTTAAAATTTATTTTTAATTGAAATATATACTAAAATATTATTAATTTATTAAATTATCATTCTAGACATTTTTAATTAATTTAAAACAATTATTTTTTTATTAAAATAATAATTATATAAAAAGTTTGAAATAAATTATATATATATATATATATCAATTTTCATATATCATTTTAATATATATTTGATTTTTGTATTTAAAAATATATTCTATAAACTAATTTCTATAAAATAAGACAATTTAATTTTATTATATATATATTAGTTTTAAATTTTTAATAAATAAATTTTATCTAATAATATATTTTTAATATAAATATATTTGTTTGAAAAATTACATTTTTAATATATATATATATTAACATTATATTAGAATTATATTTATTAAATTTAATAAATATAATATTTAATATTCTTGAAATTAATTATATATTAAAATTTATAAATAATACTATATAAAATATTAATTTATTTTTTAAACGAAAACTAACAGAACTTTAATAAAAAATTTAAAAAAATAATAAAATGTCTTGTATTATATAATATATAGGAGGGGGAGTTTAATTTTTAATATAAAAATGAGATGATCCTATAATATTCGTATGTATTGATAAAGATGAGTGTAATTTACTTTATTTTTAAATTTACAAATTATATGATAATCAAAATTTATAGTAAATAAATATATGTAAACATATGAAATATATTTTAAATTTATAATAAATATAAATTATAATACAATGTTATTTTTAATTATTTATAATTTTATTAAAATATTTAAAATTTAAATTAAAACTAAAGATATTGAAAATAATAGATGGAAAAATATAAGTTAAAAAGATTCTTATAAATTCTCTCATTGAAGAAAAAAAAATTAAAAACACTCTCATCGAAGAATAATATCAAAAAATGTTCGTGTTCAAAAATAGATATTCTGATTTTTATATAAAAAATTTATTAATATGTATTTTTATTTATAAAAATTAAAAATATCAATTCAAAAAAATCTTTACATTGATTTTTATTGATTTTCATTGAATTTGCCTCGATTTGATTAGTTATTTACTGGTTTTGCACTAGTTTTAAAAAATTGTGATTTTTTTTTTGGAAGAAATGAACCGATAATTAAACCAATTTCAAGTTGGATCAATTGGTCAATTCAATTTTAAAAATATTATATTTTTTTATCAATCAAATACATAAAATAATAACAAAGATCTAATAAACAGAGTGTCTATTGCATATGTTACAAGACTAGCACTTACAAAAGCTATGCATTATTCTAAAATAAACAAGTTGTGTTGAATTGAGTTAACTCTCATTTTGGTTCATGTATTAGCACACATATTCCATTTGTAAAAAATATGTTGAAACTTGAGATCCCAAGAGCATGTTTGAAGTCACAAATAATATTAACAAGAGGAACACGAGGATGTAAGGAATGGACCCCTTTTGTAATCATCTTCAAAGCTATATGAGAACCTGATTTATACAAAATAACTCTATATCCCTTGTTCTAAGCAAATTCAAAACCATTTTTTTATAGCAACCACTTTAGCATTTAAACATGTTGTATTGTCATAGTAACCTCAAAATCAACTACCCATTAGCCTAACATGTCATGAATAAAGTCATTAAAACCTAACAGTCTTGGGTTACCATTTGAGCTGTCACCGATATTTTATTTGAATAAGTTGACAGGTGGAGGTAGTCATCTAACCTCTTTAATCGTATGCTCTGCAATTATCTCATCAGGAGAAAAAAAAAACCTATATGTATTGTATAAATAAGAGAGTGGATTTTATTAAGGATGTACCAATTTGTCCATACTTTATTTTGAAAAATTTCTTCATTATGAGCCTTCCATGTATACCAACAGGAGACAATAAACAAGTGGCCAAATGGACTGGTTGTATTGCATTTGATCCAAGCAAATTTATTTTTGGTGAAAAAGTCGGGATGAAGAACTTGATTGAGCAGTTTGCAAACTCTTTTTGCTTTAAACAATATCTCAATGCACGAAGAAGTGATTCATGGGTAGAACCATACATGTGACAAGAAAAATTAGAGGAAACATGATGTAGAAACATAAACAAGTTAGTAGGTAGGCTTCCATGTGCAAAAGATCCACATAAAATGTTTAATGTTTTTAGGAATATTTTTAGTCCAAGCATAGGCCATTAGTAGGTAGAGAGAGATGTATAAATTTCTGAAATAGCACTACTCCATATAATATCATCCTCAAAATTAGCATAAAAAAATAAACAATCATTTTTTGTTTAATAGGTAATGGTATTTGCGTGTTAATGTTCCCTAAGCCCAAGTCTCATCAACAAGAACATCTTTCACCTTCACATAGATGCCTTGAATGTATACATAACTAACCAACTTAGAGAGGACCCTCCTCAAGTCAATTGGTGTACCGTATTAAAATATTACATCTACCTAATTGCACTCTAAAGCTTTTATCAAAAGTCTCAACAACTTTAGTAATTAATTGCCATGTGTAGGAAGACCCAAGTTTCTTTTTAGCATTCAAAATATGGCGTCCCTTCAAATATTTTGACAACAAAATCTACACTCAAAATTTATTAGAATTATGCATGCAGTCCCAAACATGTTTACCAAGAATAGCAACATTAACATCTCTTGCTTTTCAAATTCCTCACCCCCCTCTAGCTTTTGGTTTAGTGATTATATTCCAGTTAACCCAATGGGCAAAAGGTTGATCCCAAATGAAACTTCAGATACTGACATCTATCCGATTGCATATAGCTTTAGGAAGTCAATAATTTTGCATGATATAAATTGATATAGCTATAATAACATATTAGGCTAATGTGACATGACTTGCACAACTTATTAATTTACCTTTCCAATCTACAAGTTTGCTATTAATATTATCCACAATATGCACAAAATCACTTTTTGTAACTCTTCCTTTTAAGAAAAGAAAGCCAAGAGAAGTGAATTTGGACAATTTTATGCAAGAAACATTTTTAAGCCTAAGGCATGACAAAATTCATCCAAAACCTGTTTGACATTTTGAACTTGAGCATATGAAGCTTTAGTAAACAAAAGACAATCACATGGGAAAAAAAGATGGGATATAATTGAAACTTTAGCAAAAACTCTTACTAGATGTTATTGACCGTCACATATTTTCTCCTAAATGAGCAAGGCAAATTTCTCCATGCATAGAACAAAAAGACAAGGGGACATGAGGTCTCCTTGACGAAGACCTCTTCTAGGTGTAAAAGTTTGCAATTTTTCCCATTCTATTTCAAAGATAATGAGGAAGTTGTAGCAATTCATTATAAGGGAAATGATGACATAGTAAAAGTATCATGCATTGTATATAATATTTTATTTTTATTTATAATAATTGATAATAATTGTCGTAACCTGGATTGCGACGCGGAGTTGATGAAAAATAGAGGTTTGGAATCTGAGTCCATTCCGGGGAAGGAACAAGGAGTACAACGTTGGAACCGACTCGACTTAGTAGAATGTCGAGACCGACTCTACACAGTTGGAGGCGCCACCGACATTTTTACGGAAAACCCCAAGAAACCTTGAGTTGGATAAGGTAGATCTGAAATCAAAGTATGGGCTCTAGAGTCGGTTACTTATAGGGATCACTAGTATTCCACTATGTCTATCAAAAGATAGTTACCCTAACTAGATGCATGAAATGAAATGACTTACATTGTGGTTTACGTCTTTCTAAAAATGAGATATATTTATAGAGAATGGGCATGAGATATTTTTGGGGTGAATAACTTGACAAGAGTTGTCTCTTGCTCCTACGTATCTCCTATTGCAATAAAGAAGTCAAAGTTTACGTAGTTTGAGGCATTGATGGTTAGATGGAGAGGAGCTGAGACCGACTCGACTCAGTTGGGATGAAAGAGGCTAAGAACAACTCGACCAACTAGTGTGGAAGGGGGCCGAGGAGGAGTCAGCCAATTGGTGTGAAAGGTGCCGAGGCGGAGTCGGCCAATTGGAATGGAAGAGGATCGAGGCAGAGTCGGCCAAATGGTGTGGAAGGTGGCTAAGGCGAAGTCAACCAAGTGGTGTAAGGGATGGACTATCCGTTGGCATCCAGGGGTTGGATGAAAGTGGACTTTCCATTAGTGTCCAAAGCGTTTGGAGAAAAGTGTAGCTGAGAAGCTTAAGATAAGGTGCTAGGAGGCTTAAGGTTAAATGCTGGGAGACTTACGATTAAATGCTGGGAGGGGGCCGAGGCGACTTAGTCCCTTTGGCGTAGTAGGTCCCATAGGAGCCGACTCTTAGTCAATCCTGGTTCCAACCACATGGAGGTTGGCCCGAAGTCAACCTATGACTTGGAGTCAACTACATGGGGGCCGGTTCGGAGTCAGCCCACAGAGTGCAGTACTTTGCTGGGCTATACGAGGTAGTGTATCTAAAATTTCAAGCCTCTAAATGGATATATGCAGGGAGAATATCTTACCTTGTATCTAGGAGTTGTACTTCAACTACCTACGGAGAAGGGGATGAATGCCTTTCTTCCTTCCTTGGAGGCTTTTCTACGAACTCTCTTCACTGTCTCCGTATGCCAAATTTCTGATGCTCTTTAAGGATTTGGGATTCAGCTTTCGTCTCTCCTCCTTTTTCCGAGCTTGCCTTTTCTAATGAAAAATCCTCTCCCTTTCAAGGTTCAAATCCCTCAGATTAGAATGCCCTCCAAAGGTTCTTCTTGTTCCCAAACTTTTTGACTCCCTTTCTCCTTCGAGTTTGAGGCCTTTTATAGGCTCATTCCTTATTCTCAGGTCATTATCTGCGGATCTTCAAGGAGATCTTCCTTATTAATGTTATGACATTTGCATTTAATGTGGTGAGTGACTCTCCTTCCTTGGTTCTGACTGATTCGGCGAAAAGCTGCTTCCGCGTCCCTGCTTTTCTCCATAGTGGCAGTCCTGGTAGAAGCCACCACCCATCCCACGCCATTTTCTTCATGCGCGCCTACCCGAGGCAAAAAGAGGCGTGACATTTTTCTCTTTTTAATGGGTACGCTCAGTCTGCAATCTTCTCCCTGCTACTTTTCTGTTTTTGTCTTTTGTTGCTGCCCTCTCTTCCTTTCTCTGCTGCCTCCTCTCCTCTTTTCTGTATGCGGACAGAAAGAGTACTATAATAATAATAATAATTAAATAAAAGAAGTTCAATAATCATACACTCACGTGATAAAAGTATAATTGTTTTATATTATCCAATAATATTTATAATTTAATGATAGTGTAAAATTATTTCATAGTGAATAATCTATTTTTTATTTCATAAATATGATAATATTTTTTATTTTTATTTTCTTATAAAAAAACACTAATATTATTTTTAACAAAATTTTCAATTTTTTTATAAATAATAAAAACATACTAATAGAAAGTAAAAAGAAATAAGTATTCTTCTATATGTTGACACTAGTTTTTTAATATTTTATATCAAATCATCCTGTTGGGACTAAAAAGTATTCTACCACTAAAATTTGAAATAATGTTTAACTAACTTTAAAGTGTATGTTTAGAAAATATTAATGTTATAAAAGTAATTATTTGCAGTTTTTCAAAATCATGAAATTAATAAAATAAAAAAATCAGAAATATTAAAAATATATTGCATCAAATAAATGAAAATATCCTATCAAAGTCATTTATTATAACATAGACAAGTGTTATTATAACGTTAAGGCGTGTCCTGTTTGGCGAGTAGGTCATTTGGTGGGGCCTAATATATATTTCAATCGTATAACACACCTAAGAAAAATAAATGCTGTGTGCTTATATCTCTTCCCACACTCTCTTTCTTCCAAGATCCTCACTCTGCTCCTTCTTCATCCCTCTTGCAATAATCAATGGAGTTTCACTCTCTTCCCAAGTTCTACCTTCTTCTTTCCTTATCCGTTCTCTTCCTTTCACACGCTCAAGCTAAAGTTATAGTCAATTACTGCGGTACTTCATCTCATTCTCTCTGTTTTGACTTTTTATAATTGTCATTGATTAGGAGTTAATCTCGTTAAGTTCAAGATAAAATTAGAAATTTATAACTAATCCCCTATGCTTTGATGTTTGACTTTAGTTCCCTTTGTTAATAATAATTATTCATATGCACAGTCCGTTTTCTACTCCCTTTCCCCCTTCTAACTGCACGATCCTGCAAATTTAATGGATTTATATGAAAAAAAGATTAACTTTTTTTTGGGGGGTTCGGATTAAATTTTTGTTTGGAAGTGGAATTTGATATTTTAGATAAATTTTGGTGACTGTGTCACTGTGTGATGTCATGTAGTGCTGGAAACTGTTAAATCTATGTTCATGTTTGTTCAGATTTGTTTAGATTATGGTTATCTTTCTGACTATTTATTTTTCTGCTAAAAATATCTTTGTAGATAAGAAGGAGAACTATGCTGTGAAGGTGTCTGGAGTTAAAATATCACCAGATCCTGTGGTGAGTGGCGAGCCGGCTTCCTTTAAGATCTCAGCTTCTTCCGGTAATCTCTCTCTCTCTCTTTTCCTTCTTATGTGTCTAGGTTTGCTATTTTTCAAACTTCCATCAAAATAGTCACTTTTAAAGGTTTTCTATGCATTTTGTTTCAACTTTTCGAAATTATCAGAAGCTGATCTTGAAAAGAATCTAAAATCAGAAGCTGTTTTTAATAGCTTTTCATAAAATCAGCTTCTTCTTTAAAAAGAAAAGAAGTAAACAAACATAAATTAACTTCTGCCTTTTTTAAAATCTGTAAAAAATAGTTACTAGATTATTTTACATCAGAATCACTTTTTTTTTAATCGGTAACAAACTGGCTTTTGTATTAGCATGGCAGTTACAGGATTTATATGGCATTGCAATAAATATTAAGTTGACCACCAATAGTTACATTTCATACTTACATTTCAATATTGTTTTTAAGTGTGTGTAAACATCATAATTCATCTACACACCTGTTGTTTGTAAATGATTGGGAGGATTTATACAACCTATCATTTATATTTTGACTCACTTCATTTGTTCCTTATCAATTTAATGTATCACTTATCTATTTTAATGAATTATAAGTGGAGTTTTTGCCTAACCTTCATGCAGATCAAGCTATTTATGGTGGAGAGGTGGTAATTGGAGTTTCATACTTTGGGGTGCTTGTCCATACTGAAAGAATTGATCTTTGTAAAGAAGTATCCTGTCCTGTTGCTAATGGCAATTTTCTGATTTCTCACACCCAAACATTGCCTGCAATTACTCCACCGGTTAGTTTCATTTTATCAAACAAACCCTTTTAGCAATGCTGAAGACATTCTAAAAATATCATCATATCATGAAATATAGCTTCCTTTGACATCTGTTAGGGCTCACTTGAGCCATGACACTTAAATGTTTCTGGCATTGTGGACTTACTTTATATAACTCTGTTTTTGGTGCTAATTTTCTCATTATTGGGCATTTGATAATTTGCACTTGGTGGGTATTGTAGAAGGAGATCCAAACTAACCATGTTTTGACATAACCGATTTTTCTTTATACAAATATACTTAAAATAGTTGTCTTGTTCTCTCTCTGTGACATCATGTATCACCTAAATGTAAAGTCACAAGTCATTTTATCACCAGTGAACATGCAAATAAGTGATACGTTGGAATGCTATTTTTACCCATGATGGTCATAGCGTTAACTAAACCAATGTAATAGATTGAATTTGAATCAATTAGTCATTCTGTTTGTCTAAATCAGCAGTCACTGTCAACTAAAAAAGTAATTTTCTTTTTTGGGGGATGACTCAAAAAGTAATTAGATAGTGGTTAGTTTGTGTGCCTTTCTTGAGTATTTATTATGATTTTTGTTTACGTGATGCTAGATGCCAAATCAAGTGGCCAGACACACCCAGTTTTTGTTTAGAACATGATATTTGAATAATATTATGTATTTTCTTAGAAAAGATCGTGGTTTCTGTCTTCTCCTCATATTTTCTTAAGCAGTTTTCATTATTGATTCATTTTTTCAGTTTTCCTTAATTGAGGATCACATTATACTACAAGTCACATAGTTTAGGTATCTTGGATCTCTTATCAAAGTGATTGGGATGTCACAGAGTTCAAGCTAGATGGATGAAATGAAGAAATGTTTAAAGCATGATTTGCGATACCAAATGCCTGACAAACATAAGGGAAAACACTACCATACAAGATACAGCTGTAAAATGACCAATGCTCTATGGTAGATAATAGTGGGCAGAGAAATGCCAACTAGAGCAATGAATAAGTTTAGCAGAGATGAGATGATTAGACATACAAGAAAAGATAAGATTAGAAACAAGTGTATTAGGGAGAAATTTTAAGTAGCACCTATTGAAAAGATTGTGGAGACTCATTTGAGGTGATTTGGACATATGAGAAGAACAATATACGCCTTAGCAAGAAATGTTGATCTAGTGGAAGATAATTTAATTAAAAGTGGTAAAGGAATGCTGAATAGAACTTCAGAAAAAAAAACCATTAGAAGATATTTTTGCCCTAAAAGGTTTTACTATAGATTTGGCCTTTGTCTTTATGATAGAGTCCAATGATGTCAATTGATCCATATAGCTGACTCCACCTCATGGAGTAGGGCTTGGTGGTGGTTGTTGATTTAGTTTTACCTTGTTTTTACTCTACTATTTTTTTTTCTCAAATCATTAATCAATGTTCAATTCTTGAACACCTGATTGCAAATGGGGATACCTTTACACTTTTTGACTTGAATTACCTTGTAATGTTATTGGTATTCATGCTTCCATCTAAAGTTCCTTTTAAGGTTCTAAATCCTTTTTCAAATTTATGAAACATTTTGCTAGTCTAGAAGTGTGATTATTAGTCATTAGTTTGATGATTCTTATGATCGATTATCAAGAGGCATTTAAACTCTAATAGGCAAAGTACAATCCTGCAAAGAAATTGTGCACTCCACATGGTGTGGCACACTATCTAAATCAAAACCACAGATGAATGTATGTTTTCTATTAAGAAGAACAATATCGCCTATGCCATCCTTTTGAATTGTGAGCGCCCCCAACACACAAATGATAATTCGTGTTCTGTTTGATGCTTGATCTGAGCACTCAAGGTAATACACATGGCTAAGACAATAAACACCGATTGTCACATATTATACTCGTGGTTTAATCATCCTTGTCTTAGATAACAAATTTGTGTTGAGGTAAAACGTTTCTGTTCTGATTGAGCATTACATTACTGGCTTCATTTCCTTGTTTGTGTTTGTTTTTGCAGGGACCCTACTCTCTGAAGATGACACTGAAGAATAACCAGGACGAGGTGTTAACTTGCATTAAGTTCAATTTTAAAATCGTAATACGATCTCTTGTGTCTGATATGTGAAGTGTCCTTTTCTGCAATTGCATGACTGGTTTGGGGAACTTCTTTGCTTTGTTGTCAAGTGTTTTTATTGTAATGGGTTCTGTATATCACCTTTCATCAAGTCATATCGAGTAAGGCCAATGTTCTCCAAATAAACTTTCATATATGCTCTTCATCTTTTATCTTCAGCAAAGGTGATGGAGGCATATATGCTCTTCAACACCACTCATCTTCACTTTTCCATACATTGAATTTTTAGCGTGAGAAATGACTTAATTTTTCTTCTTGGTTTAATAAACGTGAATAAAAGGGCTCTTTCCAAGCTTGATTTTTATGATCTTTATTATTGTCTTTGTGGCTTGAAAAATTATGAAAATGTGTTTTGAATATCATAAAAGATATGATTGATAAAAGTGGGAGTTGGTTGATTGACCTTAAAAATATTATGGAGCTTGCGATTGATAATAGCGTGACCCCCTAAATTTTACTGAGGTTTATAAATATGTAAGATAAAATAATAAATTAAATTAAAGTTTTATAATGTTGTAATAGTTATGTGTATATATAATATAATTTCTTAAACAATTATAAATTGATATATTTATTAGTTCTTTATAAAACAAAATAATGAAAAATATGATAGTAATATTTTGATATAGTTCACCTAAAATAGTGAGTAATTTTTATCAAGGAGACAATATGTATTTTAACATTTATTCATATCCAAAATAAAATTTAAATTCTTTACATCTTTATTAAAAGAATCAAGTAGTTACTTCAACCAATGTTTGTGTTGCAACCCCAACATCCCAACATGCCTACAACAAGAGTTATCATACGTCAACAAAGCATGCTCATGCTGAAGTTCCATACCTGCATGTTTTGGATTATCCTCCCCGAGGACGTGACTCTCTTCTTTTGAAAAATGTAATGATAATAGATTCTCTAAGTAGAGAGTTACACTTTCATTTCTTAGTTTTGGGGCGTTAGTCCCTCCTTTATCATAAACAAATATTTTTTTCTTCGCTAAGAGCTATGTCACATGAATAGCAGAGAAAACTATAAGAAAATTTAAAGTTGTAATTTTTGAAGTTTCATCAAATGTTATTTTAACCTTTTCTGTATTATGTATTTGAAATTTAATTATGAATTTCGATATTTGTGCCACATGGCATGGATTAGGGAGAAACTAATTTAGGTAGTTTTTAGAGAAAGACTTGAGAAAGATTCAGAAGAAATGTAAATAGCGTGTTTGATTTTAACTATCACGTCATTATGTGATTAAATTATATTTAAATAGTGAATAAATATTTCTTCTCCTCTCAAGACCTATATGACCCGAGAGATATGTAGCTCTAGCATTCCTGAGTTTTCAAAATATTTTAACTCATTTTTTTCAACTTCCTTCTTATAAAACCTTACTATTTTGTTTTAAATTTCTAAGGATTTCATAAATTTATACTCTAATAGCTTCTTAAAGTTGAAAAAAAACAGTAAAAAGTCAATATTTTATTATTTTATTTTATCTTTTATATATATATATATATAAGTTTAATAGTAATATATTAATAGTGTAAAATAATTTTATAATATTATTCAATCATTATCTATATGTATTTACAAGAAATTATAATTGAATAATAATATAAAATTATTTTATAAATTCAACATACACGTTCTTTATTTATATATATATTTATATTTTTATAATATAAAATATCATATGTAAAAATCACTGTACTATAGCCATGAAAAGTACATTCACACAACTAATTAAAAGTAATTAGTTTATTAAAAATATTAGTAAATTGATTTTAATTTGTTTGATTTATATGATAAATTCTAATAATATAAAAGAGAAAATAGAATACGTCACATAACGAGAATACTAGTATAGATTGTACATAAGTACAATTAACAACGAATGTAATAAGAATCGAGCAATCAAAACGAAACAGACAGAAAAACGTACACGCTTCACAAAAACAATAATAGAAATGCAAGGTTAGCAGTCTGGGCATAAACTTTGACATCATTAGAGGTGAATGTTGACAATAATCAAAATCACTTCCTGGCTATCTCAATAAAAGAAGATTGAAGTTGTATTAGAAAAAGAAAAAATATATCAATAGCATCAATTTTTTTTATAAACACTAAAGATTAAAACATCCTCATGTCAGTAATAAGGGAGTCTTGGTTGCTAACTTTTTTTTTAATTTTAATTTATTTTATAAATATGTTTTTAATTATGATAATTATTTCTGTAGGAAGTTTAATTGTAAAAACAATTTTTATTTAAGTGTTATTATTTTTTGTTTTTTGATAAAACACTCATATTTTTCTTATAATTTCATCGTGAAGATAATAATAATATTTCTTTTTCTAATTAAATATTATATTTTCTATTTTATAGTCCTTATTATAAAAAAATTGCATTTCCCCTCTTTTTTAAATAAAACATTTGAATATAATTTATTTTTATTTCTAATAGTTTTTTTTAGTAATCTATTATTACTATGTTAAAGATTATAAATATTTAAATTTAAAACATTATTAGTTTTTACTTTATATTGATTTAAAAATTAAAAATTATTTATTACTTTTACCAATGAGACAAGCATATAAACATTACATAAAATACCGATAAACATGAACTTTGAAACACGCTAACAAGTATTTTCTTACCATCATTGGTTTATATATATACATATACTTAAATATGTTTTTAGTTTCGATAAAATAAATAATTTTTTATTTTAGTCTCAATAAATTTTTTTATAATCTTTCATTCCTTTAAATTTTAAATAATTATTTTTTTATCCTTACTATTACGTGATATTTATTAACTACATATATGTTCAATGAAAGGTTAAGTAACTATTATAAACACACCAATGTACATGATGTGATGTTAACTTATAACATCTTAAAAAAAAAATATCCCTAAAATAAATATTATTTATTTATCTTAAAATAAAAATTATGGACTAAAAATAGTTATTTCAAATTTTAGAGGGATAGAAATCAAATAAAAATATTTTACAATGATCAAAACTAAAATTTGCTCATCTGTAAGGATCAAAATTAGTAATTACAAATTTTAGAAGAATGAAAATCGATTAAAAAATTTTACGGGGATTAAAATCAAAACTCGTTTATTTTCCTGGAACTAAAAACATATTTTATATATATATATATATATTATTTTTCTCGTCTCATCTTTGCTTTTCTTGTTATTGTTTATGATATGCTTAAAAAATATGTTTAACACATATATTTTGTTATATTTGGTATGAAATTGATATTTATATATATTTTAAGTGAAATATAAGTTTTTAATGAGTCCATCCTTCTTATTATCTATGTCTGCCTCCATTAATTAGTTTCAAAACAACCTTGATTTGGTAATTAGTTAGTTTTAAAAGAGTCCCATACCAGTGAATCACCTCCTTAGTTGGGAGATCAAACATGGTTACATTTTTATTTTTTTATTTCCTATTATTTATAAAATAAATATATTTTGTCATTATTTTTGGCCATTATATTTCTTTACTTTAAAAAAAATAAAGTAAGAAAACATACCAATAAAAAAAATACTTAAATAAATGTTTACATTGCTTTCAAATTTTTGTACATCTCAATATTAATAAATTGTTGGTATTTGAAAAACTACAAAACAACTTACAATGCTATATATAAATATGAAATATTAACATCATATCCCATCTAATAATATTAATAAAAACTTGAAAAAATGTGAATATTTTTTTATATAGTTTAAAACTAGGACTCTCACCTCTAATCTAACTGGGCCAGAATACAAATATTTTGTTTTGCATGAATTTCGCTATATAACAACTATCACTGGATATGGTATTTCCAAATTTTTTTAATATTGAGAAAATGAGATAGTATTGCTTTAAAATAGAAAAATGCTACAACTTATTATGTGGTAGAATTGTATTTTATTAAACTTTTATACTTCTATTTCAATGTAGGTTTGTTTATTCACGTTTTTTTTATTTTGTATAAGATAAGGGAAATATGAACAGTTAATTTATAACATAGTAATAATTCAAAAAGAAAACTTTGAAATGAAAAAGTATATAATTACAATGTAAATAGTTAAGACTTAAATTTGTCATTTTTATATTTTGATATTTTATTAATATTTTTTTAATCTTTATTACTAACAATATTAGTTTAGTGTTGATATGATTAATAAAAAAATTATTATTATGATTATGTCTATTTTTAGTTTTTATTAAAAAATTGTCATTTTTTAATCTTTATCAATAATTACAATAAGTTTAGTGTTCACGTGACTAAAAAATGAATAATATTAATTGTGTTGATCAAGATAACAAATAATATTTTAAATTAAGATAATTAAATTATTTATAAAAGTTTAATTTAATTAATTAAATTATTTATTATTTTATGTAAATAAGATAATTATATATAATTTATTTTAATATATTATGTACAATATTTTTTATTTATTTGAACATTATTCATATTTTTCATTTCACTATTTGCTTTTAACATTGTACTTTTAAAAAAATGTAATTTAATTTAATATTAATATATTTTTTATATTATTTTTATATTTTAATTTATTAATTTTGACTTATTTCAATATAATTTATTTTTAAAATATATCTCAAGCAATTATTTAATCTAAAAGGAAAAAATAAATTGAAATATAATATATTAAAAAAAATTATATTATTATTAGTTAAAGTTAATAAATTGAAATATAAAAATAATATATTATAATTAAATTATAAATTTCTAAGTAAATCATAACTTTCAAAAAAATACAATGTTAAAAATAAAGTAGTGATTTGAAAAATAAAAATAATATTAAAAGTAATAAATTACTATTTCATCATTGAGTTATAAAATTGTTACTGCCATTATATTTTTTTACTTTATTAAAAAAAATTATTGTTCGTAATATACTTAAAAATAATTTATAAAAGTAAAGTATATGTAATTATCTTATTTATATAAAATAATAAATATATTAATTAATTAAATTTGACACCTAAAAATAATTTAATTATCTTAATTTAAATATTTTTCGTTATCTTAATTATCTTAATAAATATTATTTTTTGTTAACAATGTTAACACTATACTAATTAGTGATAAAAATAAAAACAGGACACTGAAAAAATGTTATATATCTAAAATTTACAAAATATTTTGCAAGGAGTAAAATCAAAGAGTGATATATTTGCAATAACTTAAAATATATTTAAGTCAATAATTAATAATGGAGTAATAGATATACTGTAATAATGTAAACGATTTTTACAATATTATTTAATTATAAATTGATCTCTACAATAAATTTAATAAATTTGTTAACTTATGTAATAATGATTTTAAATATTACAATAACTATATTTTGAATTGATTGGTAATGTATTTTTTTTTATAATGTAACGAAATGTAGCACAACTTTATAAGAAAATCAAAATAAATTGCTGTCGATCTCCCCTCAAAGGAATATGTATTGAATTAAGATTTTAAATAACTTTTTCAAGATAAAATAATTTCTTGGTATTTAATAAAAACTTGTAAATAATATAAATAAGTATTGTGATATTCAATTATGATTATTCTGATTTCTTTAAGAGAGTAATGAAATTCGATGGTATTTTTTTTAAAAGGGTAACAAAACCGATTGTATTCAATTGAGATTTTTTTGCAACTTATAAATAATGCATTAAAAAACATACAAAATTTGATGAATTGTTTTGTAAGTTGAATTTTATATGACTTTTTCACAACGATGTATAAATATTAAACCAATCCAACAATTTTATCCAAAACTTTGAAACTTTTTTTTAATTATGCCAAAATTTTATTTCTCCTTTTATGCTCTCATGCATAATTTCTTTTATTTTGATATTTTCTTCCAAATCTACATGTTTCTCTATAATCAATTTTTTGCTTTTATCAACTTGTTTGTTCAAATTCATTATGTGTATCAAGTTTTGTATAATATATCAAGTATTGTGTAATATATTTTTTTTTTGTACTTGTTGCGCTAATTCAATTATGTTACTTAGGATAATTGTTATTAAATATGATTGTTCAATTTTGGTTGAATTGATAATCATAACAATTATGTTTTCATAGTACCAAATAACTATGAACCATCCTAACAGCCTCTATTACTTGGACAATATATTATATTATCCCATTTCTTTTTAAGTTCAAAGATTTTCACTAAAAATTAAGTCATCATAAGATAAGTCAATAGGAGAATAGAGAGAATTTCACATTTGTTAGCATTAGGATCGTTGTTCTCAATTTTGAAAAATATCTAATTTAGTGAAAAAAAATAAAGGGATATAAAGAGGAATAATAATATTTGGGGTGTTGTAAAAGAGATTTTAATTTTGGATCACAAAACTCATTACATGTCTATTTATTTGCTTAACATTAAAAAAATAATTTATTATTAAATATGTCACATGAAGAATGTTAATCTTAGATAAACTTTAAAATGATTAATTTTATAAATCCATAAAATCTTTTAAAATCTTAAAAATCTATGAAGTTTTTTAAAATTTTATAAATTCTTGTGATATAAATTCATTAAAATTCAAACTAAAAATGTTATAAATATAAAAAATAAAATCTTAAAAAAATCTTATAAGTAATTACATTTTTATATAATTTATGTTTAGTAAAATTAGTTGAAAAGCTAACTACAAACAAAAATAAATATAAAAATCTAGAAGATAATAAAAATCTAGAAGATAAAAATTAACGTTTTGAAAAAAATATTACAAACTATTAAAAAAGCACTACAAGTTATATAAAAAAAACTTGTTTACTAAATATTATTAATAAAATTAAATAAATAAAAAATTAATAAAAAAAATCACCAATAATGGTAGACTTTTAAAACCTACAATTTTGTTATATTAAAATAAAATTTTAAAATTACAATCCAAAACACAATCCTAAATATTTTTGATGACAACCGGAAGTGCTAAATATATATTTCTTCTTTTGCTAGTCTTAACTTAAATACAGCTGATCTAAATAATTTTCTTTGTCTAATTTGTATTTTTGATCTCTCTCGTCAGAATTTAGCAATGATAAAGGCTAACGGATATGAGCTTACATACATGTGTAAAATTTGACAGTAATTTATTATTATTTTTAAATATATATATTTTTATCTATAAGACCGTCAGTCAACTAATATTGGTAAAGTTAAAAATCCAAACGTACAGATTTTTTATTTTTTAAAATTAAAATTATATTTTTGTTTATTACTAAAACATTTTTTTTTTTAATTTTTTTTATGTGTATTTTGCAAGCCGTACGGATGCAATGCCCAGGTAAAATATCGGGTTCTTCCATTTCATCGTGATTAGGGTTTTCAGATTTTTAGTTTACTCTTACATCTTCAACCTCTCATCTACAAATGATTCTTTGCGATCGATAATTGAAGAACACAACATTCCAATTTCTCTCGTTTCGTTTCGCTAGCTCGATTATCGAAAGTGCCTGGTGATTCGGTACGTTATACAGCTCCGTTGATTTTTTTTTGTTTTCCCATTAAATTGCACGCTCTGTACACTTGCAAAAGTTTGCTATCTTTGATTTACTTAATTTTAGTTTGATTTCTCTAGCCCTAGGGTTCTTTATTATATGAGCTCATATTGCATGTTGGGATCTGTTTGGGCTTCAGTTCCCAAAATTTTGTATCAAACTATGGATTATTTTGTAATATCTGTTTCAATTTGTTAGTGGAGTGTTTCATATGAGATGAAGTATGGGTACATGCATGATCACATACAATTGTAGTGCGGGTTACGTGGTTAAGTAATTGGTTTGGGTTTTTGTGGCTTTGATGTCTCAGAGGTTGTGTTCACATAGCAGTTGTTTGTGACAATGAGACGGCAGGGGCACTATGGGGATCCAGCTGCCAACACTTGTGCTGGTGGCCAGATGCATCATATGGCTGGTCAAAGGGTGGAGGCCAAGTCTGGTAATTTTGAAGGACGGCTAGAGGCCTTTACGCCTGAGAGAGAGAATCCGTATGCGAATTCCAAGCCAGAGGGTCAGTGGAGATGGGAAATGGATGAATCAAAGATGTCTAACTCAATGCCTTCTCGTATGTTTAATGAAGGCAAGTGTTATTCATTGCTGCTTCACGCTTTCTTTTCCTTCTTCTGTTAACCTAGCTATGCACTGCATCAGAATTTGCAAAAAAATCATTATTTTTGAAATGTCATGTGATGGCCACAAATTTTGTGAACCGTGAAGTTGTAATTAGACATTGTTTTACAACTTTTCACGATTAAAGTAGTGACTAGCTAGCAAAATGTATATCTTCATTTTTGCCAAGGTTAATATATTTGGTATTTATTTTCATGAAATTGACAAAAATATCATTTCTCGAAAGAGGTTAGTTTTCACTAAAAAAAGTAGTCCAAGGTTATTAATGGCGGATGGTGGGATATGGAAGAAGGCCAAAATTCCGCCATATAAACATGCCATTGCGGCTGGCATCGCCATAGCTGGGCCTCCCTTCACAAATTGCCTATGGCAGAGGGGTCGAAAAACACCACATTATTGTGTTATGGCGGCGCTATAATGGTTATTTAACAACATTGGATATATCTGCCGCTTTTTATGTTACTAGAATTAAAGCACATGATAAATGCTATCATGACAGAATAACTCACTGCAAAAGTGTACAAAAATTTATAAAAAATCCAAAAACTTAAAGTTATGAAGATTGGAGAGAGAGTACAAAGAAGATAAGGAAATGAAGAGATAATATATGGTATAGCTATCTGAAACTATAAGCCTATAACCTCATCTTTTGTTAATGTATCAAACAATGACAATGATAAAGTAAAATAAAGCCATGATTTTAAAAAAGATTGGACAAAAGGTATAGGTTGAACCTGTTCTCTTTGTTAAAAATAGAGATAGAGATAAGAAACTTAATCCATTGGTTTCTGTCTTTTTGAAATATAGATACATATTGATGTGTTATAAGTATAGGGAATGAACATTTAACCATTTACTTCTTGATGTTGCCTGTGTCAGGTGATGAGGGTGTGGCATGTTATTTTTCCCAATTTTTTTGTATGCCACTTGTTTTATTTAAAAGGTGATAGAAGATAAAGTGATGTTAGTAGTGTGTTTTTTCTCCTAAAAGAAAAATGTACCTTTTAATTTTGTATATCTTCATTTATGGCATAATTAAGATAATGTTGCCCATTCTTGCTTTGTAATTGGTATCTCTGTGCAGAGAGTTATAATTTCTCTACTAGAATGTGAAAACACATAAATTCCCTGTGGGCTGTAATTGTAAACCTTTCTTCTGTGTTGCAGTATGAAAGTTTTTGTTTCTAAATTAGAAGCGAGGTAATAACCCAATACTTTTGACGGTCCTTTGTAAAACAGATTAATGATGATATCACATGTCTTAATTGGGCAGCAAAATCCTTTTAAATGCCTTCCTCTCCAATTTGATGCTAAATGCATATTGTTAATTTGTTATTAACATTCCTGACATCCTTTATGTGTTTTCTAACCATAAAATTTACTTCTTCAATGAATACACTTAAAAGCAATTCCTGATGTATAGGAGATGAATTTAACTCTTGGTGTCTGCTCTTAAGTTGGTTTCAATCACTGTTGTTAAGATTGCAATTTAGATTGTGTAGTCGCACAATCTCATGCGTCAGAAGCCCCCTTCCGTGCTAACTCGTGCCGCTGATTGTGATGGAGTGGGATCTCAGTGGATTGTGATCTTCCACCCTCAATCGTGAGATCGGTGATCCCCTGCAATTCTTAGGAAACAGAAAAACAGGTTGGCAATCCTCCATTTGTGCCATTGCAAGACATGGTGCTGCAACCTGCGCCGTTGTCGGACAGCCTGTCACCTCCCTCTTGCTGCCGCTGACCTCCCAGTTATCCTCCATCTGTGTTCTCTGCCATCTGCCATAGGGAATTAGGGTTGCACTTGCAGTTTCATAACAGCGGCGGCACTTAGCAGAGAAGCTGGTGGGTCCTTGGGTTTCAGGGGAATTGGGCCCAAACATTTTTCTTTGTTTTCTCTTATTCTGGTATGATTTGTTGGGCTTCAATTTGAGCCCAATTTAGCTTCTCTTTTTCATTGTTTTTTTAATGTAAAACCTAACATATAATATAATAAACTAACAGTAATAAAAATATAATAGGACTAAAAATATAATAAACTATTTAAGTCATAACATGTAATATTATGAACTAAAAAAAACATAATATATGATATTGTAAATTAAAGAATAATAGTAACAAAAAATAATTATTATATATAAGTATTTAAGGTAGGGGAACGTAGGATTTTACAATTCCTGAGTTATGAGTTATCCCCCTTCCGATCCTAGGTAGGATCTCAGTTTTAATAACCTTGGTTACAATGGTTTTCTAGTTCAGCTAACATGGCACATTTTCAGAGCCTATCTTACTTTTGAAATGCTAAAATAATAGCTACTGTGTCTAAAATGCCTGGTTACAGGTTAGCCATTTATATCATGGAAATAGTTTTCAAACTCCTAAACTCAGGGGAACCATTTCATGTTCTAGTGTAGGTCAAGGGGTTGATGCTTCAAAGTCCTATTTTCAAGGGCAGAGCCGGAACAACAATGATTCCAGATCTCAGGCTCATGAAGAAGATATGGATGTTGGGTATGAAGGAAATCATTTATCACAAACTTTTCAAGGTCTTGAGCAGAATTTTCGTGATGACATTATTAAGCTCACCAAAGAACAGGATGATGCTGAAGATGCTGAATATGCCAGGCACAGAGAGGTTTGTGTTAAACATAAAACAAACAGTATTAATTTGTTACTGTGTTCTTCTACACATTTTGCAACTTTTTTGTCTTTTTTCTTTCTTTTTCTTAATAGATGAACCCATAATCATGCAACACCCTTGATGGACTGAATCCAGTCGCGCAGACATCACTAGTTTTAACTTACCTCTTGGACATCAGCACACTGAAAACAGGAGAAATAATGAGCCATCTGGAGTCTAGACTGCTTCATGGGTATTTAGATTTTATAAACTAATGATCATAATAATAAAATCAATTAGATTTTTTTTTTCAAGTAATAGTATTCCAGACTTCCACGGTGTGAAATTTATTCCTAATATTCATTTTAAAAACTTGCCCTGCTTTCTTTTGATGACTTGTTTTAGCTATGACTTGCATGCATGTTTACCTACCTGGTTGAGAGGTTTGGACAATCTTGTTTTCTAGAGGGCATTGTTATACACGTTTTGTGCTACTTTTATAAAAATTAAGACAGTCTCCCTTTTTATAGCTAAAATGTGATGATACAGAAATGTGCTGGAAAGAAGAAATGCATGTATGCTCAATTCTCCAGTCTTGTTTCCTCTGTAAGAGTAAAGCTGCACTTGCTTCTCTCCTTGAGAATTGTGTTCCACTTCAATATAAAACTTTTATGGGATTTGTTGACCGAAAATTTTGTTTTTGAAGATGTTACAGATACTTTTTGAAGCTGTAACACTTTTTATAACTGTTACAGAAAGTCAGAAACACAATAATTGCAAAGTTGTTTGTCATGGCTAGTTTTGTTGTATGCTTTATCTTTTGCCATGACATTTGTTAAACTTGAAGTCATTATGCAAAGTTGCAAATACTGCAGTTATATACTGCTTTTTTGCATCTTAGTTGATAAACTTGAGGTGATGATGCAAAACTACAAATAGTCAAATGCTGCAGTTATAATGTTATATGCTATTATGCTTGCTTTTTTGCATCTATCAAACTATGAACTAACCCAGTGTTGTCAGATCTCAGTTATGTGACTCTTACTCATTTTTAGAATACTCCCTGAATATTAAACGCATGTACAAAATCACCTTTGCCAGAGTGGTGTTTTTTTATTCTTGAGTTAGGTTCCTGTCAGCTAATTGTGAGCACTAGGTCTTGTTCTGTCCCCTGCATCTTTCCTTGTATTTTAAAAAGTCTACACCACTATGTTTTTGAAACTGGATATTTGCAGCACACCGAGTGTAACGAAGATAATCTTATTCATGTTGAATCTTATTTATTTTATATATATTCTCTAAAACTGTGTCTCAATTCCATTGAGCTTTAACTATGTTCCACATGTATTTTCCAGAAAATAAATGCAATCAATGCTCAATACGAAGAAAAACTAGCAGCACTCCGAGCTCGGCATAGCAGCCGCAGAGCTGAATTTTTTCAAAGGGAATCACATGCTAGGCAACAGCAGTACCAGCAAATCATAAGAGATCCTTACCCCAGCAGTGGCATGGCACCCCGAGATCCTCATGGTTACAACAATTTGAATGCTTCAAGTGCAGGTGGAGAAGTGCAACGAGGCTATTCTGCTGATCACTTTGATCCTTATAGAGAGAGAGCTCGATTTCTTGGGAGTGCTAGAGATCAAGGATTTGAACCCAGAGGTCCATATCCTGGGGGCCGTGTCTATGACACTGGTTCGCGCTACTACAATTGAGTTGATCCAAAGGTTTCTCTCTCATTTTGGGTTTCTACTGCAGATGAAATTGCTTATATTGACACAATCTATGTTTTGTCATCTTACCATCTTTCTTTTGCCCTGTTTATGGAAATTAACGTTTGATAGCAGCTGGCATTTATATAGATCAACATTGGAGGTGCACACTTTTCCATTGGTGTTGTGCATTTAGATGTAGGACTACTAGGATATTTGTTGTTTGTGATTATGAAAACCAATAACATTCAAAACTATGAAATACAATATTCCATTGAATTAAACTGTCTAAGGAGAGGATGGCATTGCTCGGATAACTTGTTGCGAGCATCTATACCAACCACAGAAGAAGCACCTAACCTTATGTTTCTGCTGCTGGTTCTTCGATGCTTCTGATTCAGTCCGATCAAAATTATAAAACTTTAAATTAAACAAACAAACCATAAGAAAAACACAAACCTGGTTTTGCATGTTTACCTCTAAAAGCTCAATGACTAGCTGTAGGATTAAGAAAGGGGCTATGATTTTCGCTTTCGCACTCCCTGTTTGATTTTCTCATTTCCAATTTTTTTTTTAGTTTTTAATGAAATCCCTATTCTACCCTTTTCATCACCCCCGCTCCTCCCTCTTAACCATTTTCTTTTCGCTCTCACCCCTACTCTTTGACTTTGTCACACTGGCCCTCTTCTCCTTGCCTCTTCTTTCCCACCCCCATTGTGCCTATTCTCCTCTCCCACCACCCTTCATTGTGCCTCTTCTTTCCTACCCTCATTGGGCCACTTCCCTTCACCTTATTCTCTCCCCACTCGGGCACCGGTGATTCGCTCTTTCATTTTTTTTTTGCTTCTTGCCGATTAGATAGAAACTATTTTTTGTCTTGTATGAAAGTACAACGAATATTTGTTTTTATTGTTATTTTTTTATACAAAATGTATACAAATCGAAAACTAGTTTTTGAAACTGTTAAAGCGTTCTTTAGAACTTGACATGACTGGAAAAATTACATTGTATACAATTCTTGTGTCCTACAGAGAAAGTCAACACGAAGGGAGCAACAAAGTTAGAGAAATTCATTAAATGTTATCTTTCATTTTTTGAGTACGTTGATGTAATTTATAAGGTTGTTGCAGATAGCGCGTAAATCAGTCCATGAGCCTAAACACAATAAACTTGTGCAATTGATCAAACAATTTCAGGTTCAATTGTGCCATTATGTTAATCATATTGTTGATTGTGATTATCATGTTATTGCATCATATCTTGATAGTGGCAGAGAATCTTGAACTCTAGTTCGTGTTAATTTGATTAAAGAACTTTAATGATGTGATGTTGAATATGTTCAACTTTTTTACGACGAGTAATGAGCGTTTAAGTTAAAGACATTTTTATATGCTAAAAATGACACAATTACATTTAAATAAGTGGATAACCATTTTGGATATGGGTTATGTAATTGCTTTAGATATAATATAGTGTTGGTCCATTTATCTACACACATATGTATGACGTTTTTTTTAAGGTTGGTTAACATTATCTTTTTCAAATCATTGTATTATTTTCATTTAGTTTGTGTATGACTGTTACTTTGTGCAAGTATAATATATTGAAAATTTCAATTATTTAGAAACTTTATAGGTTTTTATAATACGTTGTTCACTAACTTTATTTAATTGATACTTCTAATAGGTTTTGTTAAAGGATAGAGCTATCCTACCTCCTATTTCTTTGCAATGGCGCACATACTCTCATGATATGCTTGTTTGTGAGAAACTCCATATTTAGGTTAAATAGGACATTTCAACTCTAACTAGGGAACACAATTTTAGTGGATATTACTATAAACTGATTGTAATAATATTATTTACATTGTATTTCTTGCAAGACTTTATTAGTTTTATAATATTTTATCATGGACTCATTCTACTTATTAATGTGTGAACTTTATTGGTATTGATATAGGTATTTGTTGTTAATCCACAAATTGTAAGATGTTTGCTATCAATATACATTTTAAGAGATGAGTGCGAATTTTGCAATACATAACAGCAGCTTTCGTTGTATATGTGGACCAAATACAAAACGAGAACTTATTTTTATTGTGTATTTTGGTTCGGATATATAATGAAATCAAGTTTTCGTGTGTATTTAGTTTACATACCCAACAAAAATAAGTTTATGTTATGTAATGTAACACAATATAAATATATTTTTTTGTCAAAGATATTTTTGTAAAAAAATGCGAAACATAGGAGGTGTCAATATCTGGGCCTTATGATAGGTAGTGATAAATTTGACTACCAACAAAGTTAACAAAGAAAATGTTGCGGATTTTCCTAGTGTCGACAACAGAAAAATTATAGGATGTTTGTATTATATTGAAAGAGAAATATCAGCAAGTAGTAGTATATTTGTTTGAATTTTTATTATTGACCGATTTTTTTTTAAATTATATAATTTTGTAAATTCAACTTATTTAATGAACTTTGTGTATAATTTTGTACTTTTCTATCAATTTTAATCAATAGTTGTTAAGAGTGTTCTGTTAACCCTCTTTTGTATTGAAATGGAGTTTGCAAAATTATCGCTGGTATTCAAATAGCGTAGGAAATCATGCAACAATAAGTCCTAGCCGTTGATTTCATTGTACCGCGTTGATGGGACACAAACGTGATTAAGAGAACGTAACAACATTGTAGCGCCTGATTGTTGACAAAGTGGTGCAAAAGATAGGAAAGTTATTAAGAAGAAAACAAAGAACAACATTTTCGGAGGATCTATCTTTGAGCAGGAGACAAAACGTGTAATAAAATTAATATGGTATTTGTCGGCTAACACACTGTTAAGCATAACCCACTTAGTACTAACCCAAAAAATTCTAACATTTGTTGGTTAGTGAAAAAGTAAAACATAGTGCAAGATCTAAAACTCACATTGACGCCTCTAATATATATTTGGTTCAACTAATATATCTTTTTATGTATTTTTTTTTTTGGAAAAGGAGCGAAAGGTTCAAGATTAATAATCCCTAGATAAAATTATACCTACTAAACCTGCCAATAATAAAAGTAATAAAAAATCACGTAATAAAAAATCAAATAAAAAAAATACAATTTATTACATTATGTAAGAGTGTATGTTTGTTCACGACATTTATCATTTGATTTATTATGAGAGAAAAGTATCATAAATCTTGAACAAGAGTTTGTAAAAAAAAGAGCATCATGTATATTGAATAAGTTATTTAATGTATGATACTAAGATATAGTAAGTGCATCCATCTTTAATTAATTTGAGGATTGTTTGGAAGTTCAATTCAATGCAAATATTGGTAAACATTCTAGTCTTGACAAATGCTGGCCATTTCTTAATGTTCCCATAGTTAAGCCCAAACAGTAAAGGAAGAGCTAATATGAGTTGAATATTCCACGTAGCTTATTTGTTTGTTGTGTTTATTGTCATCATCTAAGTTAACTTGGATAAAAGATGATGTTGGGAGAGTTATATAATAGTTATGTCAATTGGATGAAGCACAATATCCTTCATTTAAGATTTGTCAAAAGATTCATAGGTAATTACATGATCTATTTTAATTTGTTCTCTTATTACAAAAGAAAATAACAACTACCATTGTACCAAAAGATGTTTGCTCCACTTAAAATTCGCATAAATCTATTCTATGATACCATATGAAAAGAAAGTAGGAGAATATATTTCATCTAGGAAATACCACCAACCCGTTTCTTATCTTTATACAATTATAACCTTTCCTTATTTGTAATAAAGACATGGTGAGTTACTTTCCAAATATATAGAACTACACTCATTTTGACTCATTGAGTTCACACGCACGTATTTTTATATTAAAAAACTTTTTGTTTTTGTATTTAACCTTTTATAAAAAAATGCCATTGATAATTAATTGTTCATTTTAAAATTTTAAAATTTAAAGCTATAAAAAATTGAATAATAAATATACCTTGTCACTCATTTAAATATACCTGGTCACTCATTTAAATATACTTTCCAATTACAATGCATTCAAGCTTTAGCGTGAAAATAATTTGTGTATGTAACCATTCAATGCAGATTAACGGAGTTTATATGGAGTTTGTTATCAATGCCACAATAATCAGATTAGTTTTTCCTCATGTTGGAATTGGATATACTGTGTGTTATGTATCCAAGTATAGGCTGTAGCTTTTACATATATTCTGTGATATTCTTTGTATTGCTCTACTGAAAACTGACCAGGGGCTGAAGATTGTAATGATTTTATTGCTGATTCAGTTTTATTTTCGGACAAGTTAAACTCACCAGAATATCACTATTCACCCCTCCCAATCTGTCCTGATAGTATATATTAAGGGTATACATGGATTAAAGAAGTAAATATATAACAAAATAAATAAATAAATAAGTTTTTATATAAGTTAAAATTAATTTACACATAGTTGGTAAAAGTTCTCTTATATTGTAAGGAAAAAATAAAATAAATTTTTATATAAATTAAAATTATCTTATGCATAAATTAATTTATAAAAATTTTCTTATATTAATTTATTCAAAATTTTATTTTTAATCTATGTATAAATTAATTTTAATTTATATAAAAATTATTTTATTTTATTTATTTTCTTCTCATACAAGTGGCCGTATAAAAATTTATTCAAATAAATCCTAAAATATCTTTCATTTTTCCTATTTTTAATCGCATAAAAATACATCAGCAAGTAATTTTCGTATGATTATTTCTGTTCTTTTGTCATTTGTTCTATATATATTAGTCATACACTTGGAACATATCTATTATTTTTTTTTATGAATTCTTAACTACTTGTATTCCATTCAAACGATTGTTAATATTAAGTTTCTACTGTTTATCACTATGTATTTTGTGAACCGGTGTTACTATTTTCAAAGGTGCAATTTTTTGTATTGTTAGGTATTGTCCTGGCTGTAAAAACCAATGTCAAGCTAGGAAGAGGGTAGATCTTTGGAGACTTCCAGAGATTTTGGTCATTAATCTAAAGAGGTTCCAATGTAGTCACTTCATGAAGAACAAGCTAGAGACATATTTTGATTTCCCTGTAGATAATCTTGATCTTCAGCTTATATTGCGCATGGGAATGACAAATCTTTCCGTACATATATGCTTTATGCTATCAGGTGGTCATTCATTATACAGCATATGTCCATGTAACTGCTGTTCATCTTTTCAATAGCCATGTTCACCCCATTTCCAACAACAACAAAAAAAGCCATGTTCATCTCATCAGCAAATTAGGAGAAGACAAAATCTGCAGCTACCTATGTTCTTTTCTGCAGAAGAGTTTTTGAAGTATAAATAGTAGAGTAGCATATATATAGTTTAAACACTAACAGCCTATATTGAACCTAGCTAGGTACCACTTGTTAGCATTATTGTGAATAGAAAATAATTCATTATTGCCATCCATCAGTCTTACAAAGTATGGTTCAACTCAAGGTATCTCTAAAAGGAAGTCAAGATCTAATTTCACGAGATACTGAGATCTATTTAAAAGACTGATATATGTAATATACTAAGATGTTTTTCCAACTCCTGTAAATTTGTGGAGGGAATCTCTCATTACATACTTAAGCGACAAAGTTATCTATCAATTATGTCACGTTATATAGTCTTACAAAGTATACTACCTAACAAAGGTATAACATTCTTTTGTTATTTACATCATTGACATTAGAAGGTGCATGCATGAAAAAGATTACATTTAAAGGCCTTGAATAAAATTTAGCCACAGCTTGTTTTGAAAACAAAATAAGGTAATTGAAGCACATTTTGAGGGAGAAAATAACAAATGACATATTGGTATCGTTGCAGAAGCACAGGATTTTAGCAGCAGTAACGTAACGTAATGTCTGACATGTGTTAGTTTTCAGCATTATGGACCACATTTCCATATTCGTGTTAAGATGTGGCAGAACAAGTCTTTGATGGATGTAGTACCAAAGTACTTGAGACAGCCTTAAGCGAATCCAGGACCACTGATTTTAACAATCTTTGGCTCTCAGTCAGTTGTAAACATATGCTCCCCATTGATAGGACTTGGGATTATTTTGACATCACCCCGGTAACATCCACAAACTGCTGCTATTGGTGTATTTGTCTTTGCCCAGTTCATAAATATAATTAAAGTAGAACTGGGGAATATAAGGTAAAGTTGGAAAAAGACAAGGATGATCAACTAGGCATAGAAGACAATTGTACTGCTTCTGTTGAAGAACACTTTCTGAAAGCAATTCTTTGATAGGTAATGATATGTTTAGGATGTAAAATAATCTACTGAATATTTTTTAGAGATTTTTAAAGAAAGTAGTTATTATAATTTTGATAAATGAGGCACACTTATATTTGATGTTGTCATACATAATAAAATTTAAAAAATAAGAAAGAAATTTCATAAAAGAGATTTATTTAAATAATTAATATTAAAAGATAAAAGATTCAAAAAAGGATACATCGATTTATAGGAATAGAACCTACCTAATATAATTAACTAATTAACTAACTAAATTCAACTTATTAACAACTTTTTTAATAATAGTAGCTAATTTGTATTTTATTTACAATCATAAAAATATTTTTATAAAAGTTGATTTAATTTATTAGAAACTATTAAAAATAGCTTCTGATTTTATTAGATTTTTTTTATCTTCTGATTATTTTGAAAAGTTAAAACAAACGTATGAATTATTTTTAAAGTGATTATTTTTTATAAAGTAATTAAATGTTTTTCTTAAAAAATATCTTTCACTCTATTATTGTAGTGTTTGACTAAATCTATCTACTTCAGGCTTTTATTTTTCTTAAAAGAAAAACTTGTCTAAATGCAGTTATCTAACAGTTCTAAAATATAAAGTGAAGAAAACATTAAAATAATTGATAAATTTGGATTGATTGATCTTAATTTGTACAATCCCTAAGTTAATTAACTTCTGCTATTAACTAATGATTGGTAGCAAATTCTAAATTATATATTAGTTTATTATTCAATAGTAAGTTCGAATTATTGTGGGTATTTCAGATACTGAACTTTACCATTCAATCGAATATAGAATTACCTTTTATGATCTATTATAGAGCCACTGGAATTCTGGCTTGCTTGCTTTGTGATTTGACTATTCGACGTTCTTAATTACTTTGAATGTTGAAATCCTTCTCATCCAAGAGAAGCTATTTTTAGGGTTTCTCTGATGTCGGCTAAAAATAGAACATGAAGAAACTCTTATTTGTCTCCGATCTCCAAGAAATTATACACAATCTGCTTTAGAACTTCAGGAATATTAATTGCTGACAACAAACTTGTTTGGTTTCTGACCATATTTTTTGTCCTTATTTTTTTTATTTTTACTAATAATTATAGAATGTTAATTTAATTTTATATTATTCAAAAATATTTTACTATTTACATTTTTTTTAATCAAAGAGGGTTCAAGATTATGTTTAGATATGTAATGGTGAGCTTAATATAACAAAATAAAATAAAACGAAATGAAGTGGAATGAATGAAAAAGTTTATTTTGTACACCGCGGAAAATTCCGTTTTTTTATTACTGGGAATTCTGGGTATGAATTTATATAGTTCAATACCATTTCTATTGTGAGAAAATATGATATATATTAGCTGCATAAAATTTGGTTACATGTCATTCAATTATAATTTCTTCTATTATTTAGATATTTTATGATAGAAAAAATTAAAATTTTTATTGCTTTAGTGGATGAAATTGTAAGATTGAGAGTTATAATGTTATTTTTTTTATCTTATCTTTCTTCTCCAAATTTGGTTGGTACTTTTTTTATTAGAGACAGAAAAGAGTTTATTTTACTGTTTAAATAATGATTTTGGTCACCACATATCTTTAATTTATTTCTAAATAACATGAGCAACATAGATTTTTTTCAAGGATTTAATAAAGTTTCTAAATACCTTAGCTATTAATGCATTATTAATAATAATAATAATAATAATAATAATAATAATAAAAATAAAATAACAACAATAATAATAATAATAATAATAATAATAATAATAATAATAATAATAATAATAATAATAATAATAATAATAATAATAATAATAATAATAATAATAATATTAATAATATTAATATTAATAATAATAATAATTAATAATATTATTATTTTATTATTATTATTATTGTTATTATTATTATTATTATTATTATTATTGTTATTGTTATTATTATTATTATTATTATTATTATTATTATTATTATTATTATTATTATTGTTGTTATTGTTATTATTGTTATTATTATTATTATTATTATTATTATTATTGTTATTGTTATTATTATTATTATTATTATTATTATTATTATTATTATTATTATTATTATTATTATTATTATTATTATTATTATTATTATTATTATTATTATTATTATTATTATTATTATTATTATTATTATTATTATTATTATTATTATTATTATTATTATTATTATTATTATTATTATTATTATTATTATTATTATTATTATTATTATTATTATTATTATTATTATTATTATTATTATTATTATTATTATTATTATTATTATTATTATTATTATTATTATTAGAATTCGTCTATATGAGTAAATGTTGTTAAACTTACTATCCTTAATAGTTTTTTAAAATATATTAAGTTGCATTAATCTAAGTATTAACCTGATTTTTTTTTATAAGAATATAAACTTAAAAAAAATATATACCTATGAATGCTTAATTTATTTAAAATTTAGCATGCACGATTCCTAAAATAATAAGTCACGAGTCAACTATTAAATTTGTTAAATTCTTATTTTGTGAAGAAGTGATAGAACAAAAACTCAATAAAGTAAATAATCCCACCCTTATTTGGGTTACTGCTTTGATGCATTATTTTGTAAAGAACGCAACTAACAAAAAAAACGAAGACACATGCAATGTTGTATGACAACTAGAGTGACTACGACTAGCTAGCAACATGGACCTTTTGTGAAAGGTTCTTCTCAAATAATTGATATATAAATTGTACTTGAAAAAAGGAAGAAAATCAGGAAGAAGATCGAGCATACACACCCATCAAAAGATGCACTCAGCTGATGAAGGAGGAGGACTCATACATAAGGGTTTAGGTTAACTAACCATAAAAGAGTAATTTAACAACACTACTACGTTTATGATTTTTTTATAACATTTATAAAGTGTTGTAAAAATAAATTATTACCTATTACTGTTAGTAATATTTTAACAAATATTATATCAGAACATAATTGTAAATTGTTATTAGTAATATTTTTCATATTTTTAATAGTATTAAATAAATATAAAATATTGCCAATAAAAATATTAATAGTATTTTTATAAATATAATTAATAAAATATTACTAAGAATAATATATGTAATAATGTAAATATCTGATAAAAACAAAATCTAATTCGGTCTCATATTTATCCCTTTGGGACGCCGGGGAAAGAAAAGTAGGAAGAATGGATAAAAGGGAATGAAATTCATTTTATCATGTTTCATTTTTTTTTCTATTATAATTTTGGCAACTTAAACAATAAAATAAACTAGGAAGTTTTATGTACACTTTACAAGTATTTCTAAATTTAAGTAGAGTTTATAAATAAAAATAAATTAAAGAGATAAGACACTTAAAATTAATGGAAAAAAAATATAGAAACAAACTATTTGAACTAAGAGATGTTATATATCTTTACTGGTATAATATGTCAAAATTAATTTAGAATTTATTAATTACATTAATCTCAGGTTATAGTTTATTTAAGAAAGGAATGATGTCTTCAATTTGTTACGGTGTATCAAGATTTAAAATTTAGATTAGAAACTAAATTTAAATAAAAAATTGAATTGGATATTTAATCAAGAGAAACCATGTAACTTAATGAAAAATAAAATTTCTAAAAATATTCTTTGTGGAACCTCATTTTTGACCAAGAAGAAGCAAAAGGTAAAACCATACGCAGTTGCTTCTCTCGCGTGCTCATGAATTTCACTTGGTGATCTGCGTCCACTACTTTTGAACGGATTTACTTTCTACTCTACGCTTATGATCCTCAATTTCCGCTCCACACTCACGACCTTCATCCCTCATGCTTGAGGTCCCCATTTTCTGCTCGAGGATAGCAAAAGGAGGAGCACAGCCAAAAAGAGTGAGGCAGCAAAGACAAAAGAAGAAAACGATGAAGGAGATAGGTCTGAGTCCCTCCCGGCTGGTACCTTCGTCTAACATGTCAGGGAGGCAAGGCCTGGACATAATGTTTTGCAACTGACATATCCTTGACACCCTTTGTTGTGTTGTGTGGTACCAGAGAACACATGGTTGATTTTGTTGCAATGGTGACCTTAGGAGCGGTCTATAAAAGACCCAAAAAACGAAGAAAGAGGGGTGAAAAAGTTTGGGATCAAAAGTATGGAGAATCAAAGAAGATATAGAGCTTACTTTTGAGAGTGAGAACCTTAAGTTTGAGAAATCCCGGAGACCCTAGAGAGAACTTGAGAGCAATCATTCTTAGAGGAAACTGACCGAGAGCAGATTTTGCAAATGTTAAAAGGGGATCTCAAAGGGTCGAAAAATTGCGATTTGGAAGAGGGAGTATCTCAATCTTGAGAGAGTGTGAGAGCTAGCAATCTCCGGAAGTAAGACGGAAGGAATTCACCCACTTTGTAATGGGCAAGTAACCCCTGGACACAAGGTAAGATCTTTTCCCTACGTATCTTCATTTAGTGGCCCACAACTCCAAATCTGCACACTTCATCGTATAACCCAGCAAATACTGCATTCTCTGTGATCGACCGCGGACTGCCTCTGACTCCTATGTAGTTGAGAGCCAGCACTTCTCAGACCACTCATCCGACTCTATGCCGAAACCATCCCAACCGGCTCTATGCTGAGACCTTTTAACTGGTTCTATGCCGAGACCATCCATCTGGCTTTATGCCGAGATCCCAACTAGCTCTATGACGAGACTATCCCAATCGGCTCTATGCCGAGACCTTCCCAATAAACGCTATGCCGAGATCCCAACCGGCTTTATGCCGAGATCCCAACTGGCTCTATGACCGGCTCTATGCCGAGACTATCCCAACTAGCTCTATGCCAAGACCATCCTAATCGACTCTATGCCAAGACCTTCCTGTCGGCACTATGCCGAGACCATCTATCCGACTCTATGTCGAGACCATCCCTACTGGCTCTATGTCGTGACCATCCAACCAGTACTATGTCGAGACTATTTAACCAACTCTATGCCGAGACCATCCTAACTAGCTCTGTGTCGAGACCATCTTAACCGGCTTTATGTCGAAACCATTTAACCAGCCCTATACCAAGACCATCCTTACCGGCTCCATGCCGAGATCACCTAACCGGCTCTATGTAGAGATCATCCTACCCTTTAATCATACCGGCTCTTGTCAAGTTATTTATCCAAAAAACCCCAAAAACATCCCACCTTCATTCCTTGTAAATAATTTCCATTCTTAAAAAGGTGTCAACCATAATGTAAGAGTCATTTTTATCCAAGCATCTAGTTAAGGTAACTATCTTGTGATAAACTCGTTGGGATACTCGGTGATTCCTATGCATAACCGACTCTCGAGCTCATTTTCTGAATCAAGACCAGCCTTATTCACCTAAGGTTTCATGGCGTTTTCCGTAAAAATGTTAGTGGCGACTCCAACCGTGTCGAGTCAATCTTAGCACTCTAAAAGAACCGACTCGAGTCTGGCTGTAGTTGTGTCGAGACGGTCTCGACACTTTACTGACTGAGTCAGTTTCAACTCTACATTTCCTATTCATTCCCCGAAAGGGACTCCAACTCCAAACATCTAAAACCATTTTGGTTTTGCGTCATGAATTAGATTGCGACACTCTTATTTAAAAGTGAAAATTTAAATTTATAAGATAAATAGTATATTAAAATTCTGTTCTTTATCCCTTCCATTAATCTAGACAAAGCTTTAACAGTTTAACATCTAAGTCCTTTGTCCTTTATGTTCATTGAGTTTAATTTGTTACCCATGGCTCATACTTCCTCAGTTTTAAAATTATTAATGTTTTAGTATTTTTATTTAAAATTATTGATGTTTTTATAAATTTCAAGTATTATTATTATTTTTTTCATATACCCCTATTTAAAATAATTGGATTTGATCTTTATGAAAAATAATTTACTTACAACCTATTTAAAAAATATTTCAACGAGTAATATGAACAATAAAGGTAGTTTAGACTAAATACATTAATTTTTTTTACTTATTAAATACTTCTTAATATGTGTGTACAACCCTTAAACATCAATAATTTTATAATAAAAGTATTATATGGGATGAGAAATAGTAAAGAATATATTCCCTAATTTTGGGATTTCGATATACTTATAATGAGAAATGATGGTAACACTTTTTTAAACATAATTTTTATTAGTTAAAATTTATTAAAAATTATAAAATTTTGTAATAATTTTATAATTTTAATAAATACTAAAAATTGTGTTAAAAAAAACGTGCTAGAGAATTTATTATTATTGTTCCTCACTTCCTATTAGTAGACCTTGAACTTTGAGATGAACTAATAATGAAGGGGTTTTTCCTTTCGTGTTGATTAATACATAAAGGAAATTCAATAAGGTTAAAAGAATCACTATTGAAAAATGAAAAATTTATTTTATGTTTGTTTGGTCCTAAACTAATGTACTAAAGATTTGACTTTAATTTTTTAAATATATATTATTATGTTAATTACAGGACATTATTTTTATTGTTCAGATACAAGAAAAAAAGGTACAACCTTAGAATGTAAGCATGTCGAATATGAGCTTCTACAGAACATTGTTTGAGGTAACATTTGATACATATTTTAATATTCTTAAGAAAGTAAGAGTATTTTTTTATATATTTAGAAAAAAGAATAAAAAAATTTAGACATAAAATTTAGATTTATGAAAATATTAATTTGTGAATAAGGGAGGATAAAACTTTTTAACTGTGAGAATACAACTTTCTCATCGTAATTAATTATATATTTCCTAAACTTTTCTATGCTAAACAAATTATTTCTCAAAAATTAAATATGGTTATACATCTTTTCAAAAATTATATAATAATCCCGTAGTCAAGAAAGTGATTTATTTGATAATAAAATTTTTTTCTATATCAACATTACTTAAAAATTATATTTCCAACGTTCATTTGACATTTAGATATCGAATTTACAAAAAAAATTTAAATATAAGAAACATTGGTGCCATATTTAACTATATATCACCATTTTCAATGCAAGTTAGCTGGCCTTATCGACCTGGTCTAAGACAATTATATGACTTTGGTTAAAATTTGGGAATATTCAATATGTTGGTAGGTTATTTATAATGTCAGTAAGAGGATGGCGATTTTCTTCATCTTAGACTTTTCCCTCCCACTCTAATATTTTATTTATAAAATTAAAAAATTTAACTTAAGTTATATTTGATAAAATCAGCTGAAAAAAAATTAAAAAATGAACTGAAAGTTATATAGTTAATTGAAATATGAAAAATTAGCCACCAATGTTAGAAGTTATTAAGTTAATTTATTGAGTTTTAACTATCTAGTAAAATTATTTGACGAAATAATTGATAAATTGACAAAACTATATTTTGGAGGATTTATAGTTTGTTTTTTAATTAATTTTAAACTTTTGTAAACTTTAGTTTATGGATCAATTATTTTAATTATATTTTTAGTTTTAATTATTATATTTTTATATTGTATATTGTATTATAAATTTTATATTATATTTTAAAATGTTTCAATTTAAGTTTAACATAAAATAAAAATCACATACATTTACGGGTACATAATATTTTTACGTAATGGTTAAAATATCTTAAAGTATAATATATTAAAATAATAAAATAAATAATATAAATAATAGTTAAAATAAGTATTATAATATAAAAATATTCAAAAACTAATAGAAAAAATAAAATAAAGTAAACATATATGTCATTATCTTGAAGCATAATTTAAAATAATAAAATAAATATTATATATAGATCAAGTAATAGATAAAATAAATAGTATAATATAAAAATATCTAAAAAATAATAACAAAAATAAAATAAAATAAACCTATTATTTATCAATATTAATATCTTATGTAACAAAAGAAAAAATAATAAAATCCTATATGTAAAAAAGGTAAAAATAATAAAATTTTATCTACAGTAGAAGAAGAGAAACAAAAAGTAATCTTATATAAAGAAAAGGTAAAAAATTAATTTTAATAAACATTTCAAAGACAAAAAAGAAAAAGATAGAAGTTAACCTTTAAAAAAAATGTTACCTACTAATATTTTAAAAAACATTATAAACTACTAAAAAAATTTGTTTATCAAACATTATTAATAGGGATATTATGGGTCAACCCAACCTAATCCGTCCTTAATTCGTCAAAAAATGGGTTATGTTAAATCCATTTTAAGAATGGATTGATAATTTCAACCCAACACAACCCATAAACTTAACTTATGTTGGGTTGCGAGTTGGATTCAGTTGATCCATCAAAATTATATTGAAAAAAGAAAAAAAGATTAGGTTATAAAAATGAATCATAAATTTATCTACCAAATAAATAAAAATAATCTAAATATAAGTCACAATTAGAAGAATATTATTTTACTAAATTGTCTCAGAACATATTCTTTTTAGAAACTATCATGAGTTAAATAAATGTAGAGTAAAATAATAGAATAACATAAAATCTATAATATTTCATAAAATATTATGTTTAATAAAATAATTTATAAAAAAATCTAACAAAAAATACACATCAAACTAGGGGGCCAATCTAACCTAACCTATCTTATGTTTCATTGGATTGACGGGTTATATGAGTTGAGTTATGTTTCATTTTTGTGGGTTAAAAGTTGGTTGATACAGTAGGTTTAACTTGTTTTAATACTCCTAATTATTAATAAAGTCAAATAAGTTTTTTAGTTAGTTAAAATTTATCTAGAATCACTTATTAACATATATTTAATATGTGAAATTTGTATGTTATTTAAGATAAATTTTATTAGGAGTATATATATATATATATATATATATATATATATATATATATATATATATATATATATATATTTATTTATTGTTTATTCGGACATTTGCAAATGAAATTTAGTGAGTTTGAGAAAAATACCAAGTTCTCACCCGGTAGGCAGAAAAAAAATTAAATGAGAAGTTCAAGATAAAAAAAGTAAGTTAGGGCAACTTTAGAGGAGAGCCTATTTTTTGCAAACAGTCATCTTGTGCTTAGAACAATCTTGTTCTCTGAGATCAAGAACAAAAGTTACAGATCACAAATGAAAAGGTGAAAAATAATCATGAAGGTCCAACAAAGGTGGCAAGTATTTAGAGTTTAGAAATCAAAGTTTTTTCCACCCTTTTCTCTGTTAATTTCTTTTATATATTTTTTTTATTGTTTCATGAATAATATCATGATTTGGGATCGTAAACTCACTGTGAGGGAGTAGTTTCTTGTTTCTAGAGATTAGAATAACCCAATAAGAAATTGATGATATCTTCCGCATTTGTTCTCTTTTGTTAGTATTAGATATATATTTTAATTCAATTTAGATGTTGTTCGTGCTTATGAGTTTGATTATTTCTTATATGTTATAAATGAAAGAACTAAGGGATGAACTTTAATATTAAAATTAAACTCTAAAATTGAACCAAGGGTTCAATAAACAACCAAAATAGATTTAGCCTTTTGGGATTTTTCTTTGAATTATCACAAATCCTAATGCATTATTAGGTTTAATTTCCTTAAAAGTAGTGATGGGGCCGTGCTTGAGTTTAGGCTAGAGGGAAACAACCCATGGCCTTTTTTTTTTTTTTTAATTATACAGTTGTATGGTGATTTTTTTCTATATTATTTTATGTTACTTTTATATAATAGATTAAATTTTTTTTTATATTTAAATTAAAATGTGACATGTGATTAAAAAAATATATTTTCTTAGTTTTTAGCTTTTTTCCTGATATGTTATTTTTATAAGTTGATGTATGACATAACATATGATAATGTAAAAACTTAAAGGTTTTTTTTCAACAAAATAAAAAACATAAACTAAAATCCAAATTATAAAGGAATCTATTTGTGTACTATAAATTAAAATTCTAAACTTGTATAACGAAGATCTTATTCATCTCACTATTTAAATTAAAGACTTTTAACATTTTTTTTTCTCCTTAAAATGTATTTCACATATCTTTATAATTAGGCAAAAAATATCTCTATCAATCATTTCAAACTATCCTCTCTATATATATATATTTGTTTTAATTTAAAAATAATCTTATATCTCAATTTAAATTATTTATCATAGATCTAAAATATAATTTTATATTTAAAAATTATTTATTATAAATTATAATTATATAAAAAAGAAATATTTATCTTGTGCAATGTCAAGACTAAAATATTAGCTAAAATTAAAAGTAAGTATATTAATAAAAAAACATTTATGAATTAATCTGAGACAATGATAATAATATTTTATTGATGATAGATGATAATATAGAAGTAAATTGAACGAAAAATATTATACATCTTTTTAAGAATTGCTAAAATTATATTATTTATTTAATGTAATAAAACATATAATTTTAATAAAATTATGTGTCTATTTTTAATATAATATATATTTATATTTAAAAATGTATATAATTTATATATAAGAGGATCTTGTTTATTATTTCACCTAGTACCTATAAAATATCAGAATTGACCCTTTATTACAATTTTACAAGGATCCACTAAATAAATTAGGATAATTCATTATTAAAATAAATCTAACTTAAGAATGGGACAATTTTTAGAAATATGTCCATTCTCACTGCAGTGAACCTAAAATTTAGAAAATTTTAATTCTCAAATTAACATGTAGATGGAAATCACCATAACAAATAAGTTTAATAATGCTCGTTAAAAGTAGTGACTAATTTTTATTGGAGATCATAAGTTTACTTGATAGTATGACATGATTTTTTTTCATACTTAAAGTTAGAATTTAAATTTCTAACATTTTAATTAAGGAATACAAATAACTATTATTTAGGTTAATCAATATTGATTTTAATAAAAATAATGTAAGAAAGTTTCATGTTTACTCTTGTAATCTGTTTCAACATCTATAAATTAGCTAGCTGACTCTCTTATAATTTCAGCATCTGGACATGCTCTGTTCACTCATAAAACTAGGATGCTTTTGGTTTCATGTTTCACATGCCTTAACTTGAGTTTAGAACGAGTCATACACAATTTTTCTATTGACCATGATATTTAGCATGGTGTTGAAAATATAATCCCAAATTTCAAACTCAACTATCATTGATACTATTAAAAATAACTTTTGCATATACACTAACTTACAATGAATTATATTATTTGTTTCATGTATACCTTTAGTCATATTATTTATTTAATGTATATCCTTAGTTAGATTAAAATTATTTTAGTAATTATATACTCAAAATCAATTTTAATTATAAACTTCTACGTAATACCGGCCGTGTCAAAATCATTTTTTTAATAGATGTTATTCAAATAAAAATCATGTTACTACCTATTCATATTTACTTATAATTTGTTTAGAAATTCATTCTACACCAAAAAAAAATCAGGATGATGTGAAAAACATGAAAGTTACGGCTAGTAGCATTCATTTTAATGTGAAAAATTACATCTGCCAATGCACGATCAATTTCATAACATGCACTTATACTGTGTTTGGACACACGTTTCCAAGCTAAAAAATCACATTCAAATTATTAAATATGTGAAAGTTATAATATATAGCTTCTCAGGAGCCATGGAAAATCACGTTTTCAACAACAATGCAAACACGCTAAGAATCAATTATTTAAAATTAAGTTGATTCAAAATCAATTCTAGTACCTAAAGCTCAAGGATGCAACAAAATATTAGGTAGTTTGGATTAATTATATTTGTTGAAATCTTTACATTGTCTATATAATTCAATTTTATAAGATTGAATTAAAACTAAATTTATGTTCTTAAAATAATATTAGAGTCTATCTTAATTATTATTATCTTTATAAAATACTCATTTTCGAATACTTAAAAATATCTAATTTTACAAATTTCACGTTTAAAATATGTAATTTTGTACATGAAAAAATGTGTTATACGTGAAAATAATATCAATTTTACAAGTTAATAATAAAATTCAGTTCAAAACCGTCTTAGGCAGCTATGCAGCAATATTTTGATTGCTTTTGCGTTGTTTGAGCATACATTGCTTTCACTTTCAATGTTAGGTATGTAGCTAGGCTAGACCATGCACGCATGTAAGAATAGTTTCCATATCAGGTAATGTTTGGGTCGTACATCACCAAATATATTATTCTAATTAACCAAAGCTTATTAGAATAGAATTAATAGCATTTTATTATACCTTGCATGTCTTGTATAATGTCATATGGCCTACTAAGAGTGTGATAGAATTGGATAATAAAAAAATTAATCATCATTTTTATTTAGTCATCACCACTTTAGAGGTATGAATTCCACCCTCATCCTATGAACCTATCAATATCGCTCCCCACCCACCACTTTACGTACTTTGATCATCTTCTGTTTGGAACGACAGAATGAGAACAGAACGGGTATGGACGGATGAAGAAAAGTGTTACAAAATTAAATCTTTTCACTGTTTGGTATTATTTAAAGGGAAAAAGAAGCATAAAAAATAAGTTGGACTAAACAATTTTTTAATCTCTCTATTTTGAAATGATCGAAGCTGACTTTGTGTAATAAAAATACTAAATTGTTTTTATTTTTAAATAATTTTTTTACTATAAATATTTATGTAATTTTATATACATATAATTTTTTATATTACATAACTAAACAAAAGAAATTTTTATCATTCTTAATAATTCTTTTTATTTTTTTCCTACTAAACAATATAAAAACCATATACTTACGTTTTTTGTTCTTTTATTTTAATTTCTTTCCTAAATCAAACATACTCTCAATGAAGGAGGCCAATTTTTGTTTATTATCTATAACTTATGTATCTTTTTATTTTTTTAATGCAACGAAGAATTAGTTTATATGTCTCATATGGTATATGATATATAGGGTACTGCATTTACGTTTTTAATTATATACAATTATGATTGATCAAAATTAATCCATCAAGGTGTTATCTTTCCCTTAGATGGGTTTTCATGATCAATAAAAAGAAAGAAAAGGAAAAAAAAAATCCTTGATTTAAATCCTTGGAATTTTTCAAAGCAGGAAATAGAAATACTGTGCTAAGAGTAGAAACTACTCTTCACAAATTAATCTAAGAGAACAGAAACATGATATATACTCGGAACTATATATCACTTTTAGTAATATTTTATTAAAAAAATATTATTAATATTTTTTTAGTAATATTTTTTTATATTTTTAATAATATTTCAATATTACTAATGATATTTTGTGACTTGGTTATATACAATATTTTTAAAATATTACTAAAATTAATAGGTAATATTTTTTTAAAATATTTTTTAAATGTTTCAAAAAAAAATCATATATGTAGGTGGAAAATGTACAAATTGACAACCAAGAAAGACTAAACAAAATATTCATACTTCCCACCCACGAGGAAGGATATAAGCACATATAAGTTTTTTTAAATATTTTCTTTATTATTTACTAAAAATTATTAAAAATTATAAATTTTAGTAGATTTCATTCTAGTTTAATGAATTTTTCTTCTGAACGAGCTTGCACCTTGTAGGAGATGTAAAATACTATCACGCTAAACATTTATTTTAAACATATAATACAATTATATATATATATATATATTCGATTAATGACCTTTCGATTCGACCACTATCCCAATATCCTAAACAAGTCATTAATAGTCCAAGTTTTAAAACATTGCTCCTCCTATAGTTATATAATCAGGTAGTGCCAAATAATTAATCCTTTCTTTTTCTATGAGATGAGATTGCTTGCAATTAACTAGCCATTTTAACTTTATATATTTATATAAGTTTCATCTCTTTTCATAATAACAAAAACACATAATAGTGTCGATTTTTATATGGCTATAATAATGTCGACCAAATGTTGGCATTGAGATTGACTCTTACATAATCAATGTTAATATGAATGTGTTGACAAAGGAACGTTGACACTTTATAAGAAGAGTTGATACCACCTTTTTTTTTTATTTTAATTTGTTGTTCAAATTAATATTGGTCGAACTAACTCTAATTTCCTCTCTTATGATTGGGCGTACCTTTAATTTGGAAGGAACTCCATGACAATTTCTCCTCCCTCACCATGTAGATTTATTTTTTCTACTTAATTAATCAATAAAAAATATTCACTTTCTTTGTGGTTTAATTACATTTTGAAAATAAAAATTTCACATCCACGTGAGTGTATATACTCAAGGAAGAATAGAATATTAAAAAGAAAAAAAAGCAATATACTAATTAAGTGACATAATAGATGAGGAAGAAAGAGATAGATAAATTAACAGAGTACAAAATGGGTGTAAAAAATGAGACATGAAAAATTGAATACTAATATTTCTTTAGTTTTTTTTATATATATTTCAATTTTTATATTTTAAAATTTTGATTTTGTGTCCTTATGTATTCATTTTACTTATTTGATTAGATAAGCAAGCGAAAATAAATAAAATAAATATGATAGAATATCTTTTAATACTTGATAAAATAATAAAAATCCAGTAGATCCTACCCATAATGAAAGATTAGGTAAATTGAATAGTGTGAATTATTATTCTTTCGAAATTTGAGTTTTTTTTTTCTTCATTTGAGAAATAACTTTTATATAGACCTTATATTTTTTTTTAATTTCTTTTTGTTTTCTCTCTACAATAAATGAGAGAAAATGGTATATTTCCTTTCCTCCCCTCTTTACCTTATTTCCTTCCTTTCGTTAATTTTCTCTTCAAAAGAGTTTTTAACAAAAAAAAAATAATAACTCAAAATTCTTTAGAATGTAGGAAAACTTTAAAGGGTTGCATAACTTTTTCAATTAAGCAACCATCCTTACATGAATGTATAAAAATAAATAAATTGTTGGAGTTGTGTGAAGCTAGGAAACTAGTTTTCATTTTTGTAGTGTAATACATTACACATCGAAAACATGTTTTTCTTGTGTAATACACAACAAAAATATTTTCTTTGCATCTACCAAAGCAAAAAAAAAAAAAAAACCAAACAAAATTTAAGAGGAGGTAAGGTAGAGGGGTAATTTAGTCTTTTCATTTTTTTTAAATGAGGTACAAACTTAGTAGGAAGGAGTGTGAGAATAACATCCCCAAGAACAGTATCTTGTAGAAGGAACCCAATGTTAGAAAAGATGGGCCCAAGATTGCATAATATTTACTCTCAGTAGCAGATAACAAAGTTAAATACAATTGAAAATTGAAACAATGGCGTTACAAAATGACCAACGAATATGATGAACAAAAATATGAACAGAAGCAAAATTTCATTTACAATCAGACCACAAATTGAATAAAAAAAATGGTGAAAAATAGAAGAAATTTCACAAATTGAATAAAAGATTTTACAGTCAAATTTTAATTGAACTAAAAAATCACATCGCAAATTGAACCAACAATTAGAGAAAAGTTGATAAATTCCAAACCAAAATTAATCACCAGTTGGGGTATGGAATCAGATCAGGGATTGTCCTCTGACTCTAAAAATGACTTGAGTAGTACTGACAATTATAAGGGTCAAGGGGGTGTGTTCATAGAACAAAAAATAAAAGAGAGTGATATATCCATGGGAAAAAAAAGATGTAGAAGAATCATAAAGGACACAAGGGTGTGGGAAGGTTCGGAGAAAAATAGGAGCAAGAGTAAGAAGAACGTTGACTACTTCATGGGCAAAGCGAAATGCAGAGGTGAAGGGTTAGAAGTGGAAGAAAAAAGGGTGAAATTAAGGTAAATGGAAAATGATATAACTAACTTGACGAGGATAAAGCATAAAATGGAAGAGAAAGGATAGGCGTGAGATACGTTGTGGTTGTGGTTAGAGACGTGAGATGAACAACTTGTCTGGCTATACAGTTGGAAGATAATCAAGTTTTTAAGATTCAGAATAATCCTATCCTTGTGTTACCATTATGCTACCCTCAAAAGGAGTTGTATTCTATGTTTGTTTAATTTGTAATATAAACTCATACCCTATTTATCTCAAATTTCTATCATCTTGTTTACGCTCTTAAATTCTAACTCGAATTTGTTATATATTTATTTTTATAAAGTAGAGTTGTATCAATTTAACATAAACTTTTTTTTTAATTTTATATAAAATTATTAATCTCTCACTAACTTAAATTCTAAAATTCCTCTATTTTTAATTTTTTTAAAAAGAATCCAAACACAAAAAAGTTTCAATTTTTTATGTTCCTAACTAACGAAATCTTGTCATGTTTGTCACAACCTAAATTGTGACCTTTAGGACCTCACACCTGTTTCGCCTTGAAGGGAGCTGAAACAGGCTGAGCCGGAGTCATCTTGGCCATCTGACCGCCGAAACCGATTCGGTTGCTTGGTTGGAGTTGCCATTAACATTTTTTTGGAGAATGCCAGAAAACCTAATGGGAAAGGCTGGTCTTCGAATCAGGAATGAGTTCGGGACTCGGTTGTGCGCTGCGAACATAGAGTGTCCCAACACGCCTATCGCCTGATAGTTATCCATAACTAGCTGAGGAGAGCGGGGACGACACTTGGACTTTGGTCCTATTTCCCTAGGGGTGAACACATTAATGAGTAGGATAGGATTAGGGTGTTTTGGATTTTTTAGGTTCATGACTTGGCAAGAGTGTTCCTCTTGTGCCTACGTACCTTCCTGATTAGAGGAGTCAAAGTCTACGTAGTTTTGTTTGGACATTGGGTTATTGGGTCTGAAGAAGGCGAGGTCGGTTTGTTCTGGCTAGCCCTGGGTGGAGGCTGAGATGGACTCGGCTGAGATGGACTCGGCCTTGATGGAAAGGGTGTTGGAGGGGGGAAAGGGGTCGATACCAATTCAGCCCTAATGACAAGGTGTTGGATTGGGTTGGGGAGAAGAAGATCGAGATGGACTTGGCCCCAGTGGCTAGGTTCTAGGAAGGAGGGAAGGAGGCCGAGATAAATTCGGCCCCAGTGACTGGGTTTTGGACAGGGAGGAAGAAGGCCGAGATGGACTTGGCCCAAGTGGCTAGGTTATGGGAAGGAAGGAGGCCGCGATGGAGGGGAGGCGACTTCGGTCTAAACCAGATGCTAGGAGAGGTTTCTTAAGGTGTTGTTCTCTGGGCATGTTCATAAGTTTTTTACTAACCTGGTATCTAAAAGTTTGGTGCTGACCTTTCTTTTTTGCTTCGCTCTGGCTGTCTTACTTACTTTCTCCTAGTCCTCAAGGGGTCTTTTCTCTCTTCTCTCTTCCTTTGAACTTGTTTTTTTTCTCTCCGTCTCGAGGCCTTTTATAGGCTTCGTGACTGGTTTGGGTTGGTTACCCCATAATCCCATGATTCTCTCTTCGGATATTGTGGGCCGAGTATCTTGTGGCGACTAGGTTCCATTATATCCATATTCCCTTCCTTTATGCGGGCTGTTATGTACTAGGTGGGAGTTCAATGTATTGGTGGATGCATCTTGGACGGAGTCAACGACTCTCCACCCTTACAAGACTTGAACAGGTAGAAGTGGTCCGATTGACAAGAATCTAAAACACCATTTTACTACAAGATTTTTTTGATTTTGCTACTAATTTTAGCTACCATTTAAATTAGTAGCTAAATCCTAACTAATTAACTATTAATTAACTAAAATATTATTTTTCCTAACTAAATTTAAGTTATATTCATTTATACTTTTTATTACTACAAGTTAGTTAGAAAATAATTACAAATTTTAAAAATTTATTACAAATTAACTAAGATTATTTTCTTAACTAATTTGTTTCTTATTTCATGCTACCATCAATATTATAGTAACTTTGTAACTAATTATTTTTACTATAAATTAGTTACAAAAGAACTATTAATTTTAAAATTTTATAATTAATTATTTTGTAATAAATTTTAAATTTTTAAATAGTATTTATCGGATAGTTTCAATATTTTCTATCCAAGTCAACTTGAAAAATATTGTGCATGCCGAAGGAGAATGATATATTACTGAAGAAAAATAAAGTAAGATTCATTGTAGAGAAAGATACAAATAGCTCAGTATTTATAATGACGTAAGGGTTGACTAGAAGATAAGTAGTCTTTTTTTTAAGACAATTATAACGAGTATCATGGAAATTTTTGCAAGAAGGAAAAATTATCCTACTAATATATCTTGATGACATACGTTAAACAGCACAGTTTAAAAGTTTATTGGATGATGCAATCAAACCAAAAGAGAAAAGTGATAGTTTGAACATGACATCGAAGTGCGTGCATATAACATATATTCTCTAGGTTAAAGAAAATAATTTTGATTTAAGCATGCATGATTATGTTGAAAGATGAAGCTAAATGGATAAAACACTAAAAAAAATCTTTTATTATCAATTTGTTGAGATAGATTTTGTCTAAAAAAATAAATTATTAGTATAAATGTTGTTAATATTTATGCAAATAGTACCATACATTATACAAACAAATAACTCTATTGTAAAGGAAATTGTATACATCATTAGTGTGTCTTCTTGTTAATATAATACATTTTAATGTTAGTGTAGATATACAATACTTATACCAACACTTCAGTTTCTGTTAAAAAATGTTTAAACTAATGGGGTAGCTAAACGATAAACCATAAACCTATATGATTATTATTATTATTATTTTGTTGTAGGAATTTAAAAGTTCTTTTTAAAAGATAAAATATTTTATCTTTTGAGATATACTTTCAATCTTCTAACTAAAAAATGTAAATAAAATATGAATATGAACCAACATTGCCTACTTTTTTTTCCCGTTCAATTTTGGTAAAAAAAAAGTGATTCAAGGAAAGGCGAAAACAAAATTAAATGAAATCTTGTAGTAATGTCGACTTTAGTATATTGCAAGAAGCAATTAAGATAAAAATAACTACCATTATAGAATTTATACATGCTAAGGATGAAGAAAAAACAAGATATATGTCGAGTTGAAGAAGGAAAATTTGAAGTTTAATAAATGCAACTCTGCTAAAAGAATACATCCAAAACAGTATTGGATTATGTATTTTACATAATTTTAAATATATTTTAATTAATAAAAATTTTCTATTAGTATATTTTTCGTACATTTCTATTTTCCCAAATAAAAATTTCTTTTAAAAAATAAATAAAACTAAGTTTGTTACTTTTATAATATATTATATATTTCGTATGTTTAGTATTTTAAAATTGAAATTGAAATGAGTTAAAATTTTAAATAAAAATAAAAATAAAATATAAGATAATCTGTGTGGTTCGAGAGAGAAAAATTCCAATTATATAAAACAAAGAGACAATGCGTGATAGTAAAACGTACAAAATGAATTATGTTAAAGTACCTTATAAATGATTTTGAATAAATATGATTTTAGAAAATTGATTGATTTTAAGTAAACTTAAGTTTATAGTAATGTAATTTTTGTTACATATTAGATATTAAAAATTTATTTTTGACACTAAACTTGTAATCAAAATTAATTTTGGTCGTAATTATAAAAAAATGATATTAACTAAATGTATATATAAAATAAAAAAAAACATGATTCAAGTTATGTTAATATAAAAATTACTCTTCTAATAGTTTCAATGAGACTTTAATCTAAAACTTGGAATAATATTTTTAGCACAATACCAAAAATCATGGTTAATGAAAAAAAAATGTTTGACGAAACCTAAACTCAAGTTAAGGTAATTCAAAATAATAACATTGACCCAAACATACTATTAGGGTATATTTAGATAAAAATAGGAACATATTTTTAGAAATTTTAACACACATTTTTTAATTGCAAAGCAGAAAATAAAGAAGAAAACATTTGTTACTTTAAGGACTTTTAAACTTCCTCCAATTGATATCCAAATATGCTGTTATATCAATTACACTAATAAAGTTCAATTACACTAATACAGTTCAATGTTTGGATTAAGATTTATATACTTAAGTTGAATAACTTAATTTTGCAAACTAAGTTTTAAAAAGTAATTTTCCATTTTTTTTGCCTCAAACTAAATTTTAAGATAAATGTGAGACTAAATTTACGTTATGTTTGATTCACAAAGAAAAGAAAAAAAAAAGATAATTTTTAGTTGTTTAATAGAAGAGAAAATCAAAAGAAAAGCAAAGTAACAAATTTTCGATTGAGTAGAAAATAAGAGGAAAATATTTATAAAATAAAATAAACATTCTTAAACAAAATGAAATGTAATAAAAATAAATAAAAAATAAATAAAAATATAAAATATGCTCTTAATAATAAAAAAAAACCTCAATCAAGATACAAGATAGATTAAAAGAATAATAATAAATTACAATATATTTTATTACTTAAAATAAAATGAAATAAATAATATTTTACAACTAAAAAGTATTTTTGTCATTTCAAATCAAATTCACACACTCTTGTTTTCTTTTTAAATTGGAAACAAAAATTGACAGAAGATACACCACGTGCTGACCAAATAAGAAAAACTTTTTTTTCCTATTTTTCTTTTATTATTTTTGCAACCAAACATGACATTAGCTAACTAAATACTCAAACAAAAAAAACTTTTAAAATTATAATTTTTGAATTAGTGGAGATGGAGGCTCCTAACTGAAAATGAAGCATAACCGGCGAAAATTGTTGTAAGATTAAAAATGTATTTAATTTGTTTTGAATTAATTTTGATGAAAGCTGCAAACACGGCATTAGGGTTATGGTCCTTACAATTGCCAACGAAGAGTGTAAGTGACATGACAGTCCGAATAGGTTCAGAGACATCCATTTATTGTTTTCTGCAGTGAGAGATAAAGTCAAGTCACCCATCTTTCCATCGATCGATCAGACAAGACCCAATTTCTCAGAGCCACACATGGATCCAATTAACCCCACCAACCTCTTTGATTTGACCTTTCAGATTCTCTATATTTGACCTCTTCCCACCAGACAAACTCCTCTTATCACTAATCTCCTATATGCCCCTTGTTACTTTTTTCTTCTAACTATAATTATATCCTATCATGCTTCTAATCTTGTCATGTTTTTTTTAATTTTAATGAACATATGTTGGAACTCGACAGAAATATTTTAATACCATTGTAATTAAGAGTGAGTTTGGTATTTCACTAAAAAAGAGGTAAATAAGATTTAGGAATAAGTTCGTACATAAAAAATTAAGAACATTCATCTCAAAGGGACAATTTGATAATTCTCAAAATTGACTTATAATTATTTAATATACTTTGGAACTAACTATAACTTTTCTTAATGGAACTTAAACTAAGTTTCATTAACATTTATTTGAATTGAAATCTTGTCTATTTTTTTTAAGTTTATTTGTTTTTTATCAGCTATTTAATTTAAATTTATTTACACATTTTACGTATATATTAATCACTATTAGATTGTGTTGAAGAAGAGAGAAAGAGAGAGGAGTGAAAAGGTTGGATTAGGAAGAAAAAGGCTAACTTAAAATAATTTTTCTAAGAGTCATACGTTTCATCAGAAAATTGATTTCCATAAACAAAACACCCTCTCATTTTCCCCCTAAAAATATTGTTTGAGAACTTTCATATTGATTATAATTAAATAACCTTAATTGCAAGGAAGTTATATTTAATTAAATTAATCTTTTACTCTATTTATGTTTTCTCTCATTTTATTTAATAGAAATTTCAAAATATACTTGTGAAATAAAAAGTAATTAATACTTTTTAAATGTTTAAAGTGAAAAAAAGTTTGAAAAAACTAAAATTTTTAAAATAAATGAACTTATTTTTTAAAAAAAAGTCCACATACATTTAAAATTGACCTTATTTGAGAAGAAACCCTTCTTACACGTAAATATCTAGCTTCCTAATTAAGCTCCCAAATGGCCATAAATAATACGTTTTCAACTTATATCAATCAATTTAAAGCAACAACAACATATAATAATAATAAAAATAATAACTGGATATTTATTTTCTTTTTATGATATTAATTAAGAAAGAGCTGGGGCTAAAAGACCTTCATCGTTGAATGGAAATTGATCAAGTTATCACTGAATAACCTACATTGTTTTATCTGAACATTCTGGACAAATTTCATTGTATAATTAATAGAGCAAATATAGAAAAGTAAGTATATTAAATAATACTATGTGATCATAACGTAAAACCCCACATGTCTCTAACAAATGGGATAATATTATGGGAGGTTTGTACACTTGAGCATGAAGAACACATATGCAGCAAGCAGCGTCTCTCACGTGTGCGTTCCTTGAATGAAGGATCAAACATTATGATCCAAAGACAGCCATGACCCATATTAGATTTAGGACATCGTGAAATAGTAGCATTTTAAATAAGCATGCATATCATAACCATATATAGCCACCCGCTCTACTGTGTCAAACATTATACGTCACGTCACCATGACTGACTCAATAGTAGTTTTTCATAATTTCAAGACTCTCCCGGGAAGAAACTCTACCTGCAGGTACCATCCAATATTCTGCTTCCAACACTCTTCAATTTATGACTCACGCACATTTCACACTTTATCATCATCCTTTAATTAATCCCTTCAACTACTTTCTTATTTTTTATTTCTAAACATACACGTACTTTATAATTTAAGTATATTCACTGTTCACCCTAATAAAATTGTCAGTTAGGTTATCCTGTACCTATTAATTATTCATAAATATTTCTGTACTCATAATATGATAATTAAAAATATATTAATCTAATTATTGATTCTCATATATTATAAAACTGTTCATTTTTATAATATTTATAATTTAAGTATACGCAAATTATACTCTTCAAATAAAAAGGCCAAGGATTTGTAAATTCATGTAAACTGTATTTTTTGTAAATTATAAATTTTATAAAACACAGAACTATACACGCATATATATAATTAAAATATTTAACTCGTCCTCTTGAAAAGGGGGGAAAATACTAACAAAATAACTGCCTATGCTTCATTCTTAATATTTAGCATTGATAAGTTATTTAATATAACTGAAATTTAATATTAAAAGATATTCTGATAACAAAAGTTTACTGTGCAGTTTGTCTTTATGTCTGGGTGTATATGAAGTATGATATCGTGCTACTTCTACCATTATACAACACATAAATGGGTTCAACTTTTTTTTAATATTGTGAAGAATTTTATTTAAGAGAATAAATTGTAATCATAGTGAATTAAGATTGTGATAATATGTATGTATATAATAAAATATAAAATTATTAAAATCTCAAATTTTAATCACATACCTATAAATGAACTTGGAATATATACGAATATAATTTTTACAGTATTATTTAATCATAGATTTTATATAATTTAACATTTTTTATAATAATTATTTTAATAATTATGTGTAAACTGTTTTTTAATTAATTGATAATATAAAAAACTTTACACCGGTGGAATATCAAAATTAATCTCTCTTTATTATAATTGTAAAAGTAGAAGATGAAATTAATGAAATTAATTGTCGTTATACGGATACGCATATATAAGGCCAAAAGGAAACAGATCTACATCAATGCACGCCAACTAACTGGGTTCATTCATTTATTTATTTTCTGATTGAGTTGCTTAAAAATATGAAAAAAATGCAATATTTGAATACATGAATATTAAATTTAATTATCCGACTATTAAATTTTAATTATTGAAACAAATAGTTTAGTTTATTATTAAAGAGTTTCATCATTTTGTTACACCAAAATTTCAAGATGTCAAAGATGAAGATTTTTGATAATTTAAGCAACACAGTTTCTAATATTTTTTTAGACACTTTCTGTTAACTAAAATTTTTTATAAGTATAACTTTTTTATTTAATTTAGTCTCATTTATTATTTTATAGTTTTTAATAAATTTGAACTAATAATAAAAAATACATTAAAATAAAATATGTTCTTGTCACTTATAGCTAATCCTCTTGTTTAGAATTGTATGACCAATTTAATATATAAAGAATATTTTCAAAAGATATATAAAGAAAATGTTGTACTAATGTTAAAGACTATATTAATTTTTTTTTAAATAATATAATCAAGTATTAGAATGAAACTATCTCGAGAATATAATGGTGCTTCATGATTATGTCAGTTTTTCTTTTGCCACCTTTTTTTCCTAGCATGGCTCATGGCTGCTATTGTTTATTAGTTTATTTAACTTAGATAATGGATAGTGCTTTGATTTTATGAAGAGATTGAAAGGAAATTAGGGTTCTCTTTTCTCACTCCTTTCTATACAATTCCTTTTTTTACTTAGAAGCTTAAAAACAAACTGAGTTCTGCGAGTGTGGCAGGTGATCATGCATGCAGAACCTGCACTACATGTTACTCTTTTAATGGGGCTGTACTCCATTAACTGAACAAAATGGTCCAGGAAGAAAATAGAAAGAAAGAAGAAGAAAAAAGAATCAATTAAAGAGCAAACATAATTACACTCTTTAATTTATTCAAGCAACTATCATGCAACATGGTGGGTAAAAGAGTTCCTCGGGAGGAAGCACCATATACCCAAAAATGGTCAAACGATAACCTTCTCAAAAATGAAAAAAGTGTTCATGTGGTCCTATGAGAGGGTGAAATAATATTGGTGTGCTTGGTTATCATAAAAAGAATATATAAATGTAACAATTAATCCTTTAATTTTTATGTGTTGAAATAAAAATTAATGTGGAAGGGAGATTAAAAATATACTCCTAATAGATTATTATGATCATTATTATAAAGGAGCTAGCATCATTATTATAATAGAGGAAGTGTTGTTTACTTAAGTGCTCAAATTCAACACAATAAATGCAATCACAAGAATAGCAATCATTTCATAACAACGATAGAAAGGGGCAATACATGTACTATTAAACATTGGTGAGAGGCTGAGGTTAATTTGCAGGAGTCTCCCATCCAGTTGTACGATTGGGAAATTTGATCAACCTCATTTTTTCACTGATTTAGGTCAAGCATGAAAAAAACAAGCTCATACTCACAGGCTTCCATTTATATCAGTAGAATCCATTAGACTTTTCACCTCCTTCCCCCTGGTCCAACTTTCCTTGCTTGTTCCCATCCAGCTTTAACCCAAAGTTAATGTGAGGGAAATGTGCCCACTGCATACACATATAACACCACCCAATCCCCACTCTTCAGAAAGAGATATTTCATCGGTTGACAGAAGACATATACTAATATACACCCTAGCTGTTTATGCTATATATAGTTAAAGATTCTTGCAGGAGAATCAATATAATAATAGACACCAAATTAACTTCAATTTTTTTACTAAATTCTCACTTTAGTCTTCACAATTGTAAGCATTTTACCTACTTACTTAATTTACAAAATTAACCTTTCAGTTTAATCTTAACTTTGTAGAACGTCATTCATTTTAGATGTTTTTTCTACATCTTTTAATAACATTAAGAACTAAAATTAATAACATTTTACAAATCGTAGAAGTTAATTAAAGTGATGAGAGTTTATTCTAAAATTATCTAATATCTGCGATGGATAATACTGTTCGTGTACAAATTAACATGCATAAATTTGAACAACACAGACTCAGAGTCGTGGTAATTTTAAAGATAAAGTAATCAAGACTAATTTTTCAATTAACTTCGGCTGTATGTGGATTTATATATAATTATGTGGTGTCCAAATAATATGTAGTGAAAAGCATGCTGTAGTACATAGGAACAATAAGATAGACCAAAGGAGCATCCTATAGTACATAAGAGCATGCTTTGGTACATAGGAGCATGATGGAATCACATGCATGTACACGAACTAGACAATCGCCACTGGTTTTATAGCACATGTGATTGGAAATTATATATGGTCTAATACCATAATGAACGAGGGCAGTATGCATGTAAGTATTAACTAAAAACACTCTCAATATTTCCGTGTTTAGGGTTAAGAAAGTGATCATAAAATTGGCTATGGCTTATCAAACTTGACCTCATACTTTATACTCGACTGGTTCTGGACATTGTAAAAGGGAAATTAGATCTGCTTTTGTACTGATAGTGGACTGAATTACCCAATCAAAGGTCTTAAATATATTTCCTATACAAAAAATGTCACTTGACACATTCCTTTCTGCTACATTATTTTTTGTAAACTTTTTCTTTATACAAGATTGACGCTCAAATGTGTGTGCACGTATGCACACAGAAGCTACTTATCTCTACAAGACTCACCTCATGTTCTATGTGACCTATCTTACATATGTGGATATTGAAACGGTTTATAAACAATGAAGAAAAATTAATGTTAAATATCAACATTCTATATAATATCCCGGACATATATATATATATATATATATTCCTTATTTAAAGTAATATTTGTTAAATCAAATGTCATTTAAGGATGGGGGAGTTTTGAATTAGGATCTCTCGCCTTTTTTGTAAGAGTTATTAATGCCTCTAAAGAGATCCCCTCGTGACAACCTTGCGATCTAGTATATAGAAACACTAGTACTAGTTCTTTTGGCCAACTTCAGAGCTTGATTCTCAAAAGCATGTTCGGATATATACACCCCAAATCCTAGTTTTTGGTATTTGATTGCTGAGTTTCACCCATAAAAAGTATATGTAACAAAAACTGGAGAGTGTGATGTTTGAAGATGATTTTGGATTTCAAATAACCGTTTATTAGTGGAATGCAGCTTATAAAAAAAAAGTGGAAATAAAAAAACTAGATTTTTTCTTTATTTTAAACCATAAGTTGCAAATTATAATCCAAATATGCTATATTTTATTTGTGTCATCTCATCTTTTATTTATTTATATATATATATGCAAACCATGGCATGATATAATTTTTTTATTTATCGACGTATTATTACTTAAAATATATAGAACGTCCTCCAATTGAAGAACGTGATTTCCCCTTATACCCTCAAGCTTAGCATCAATATATATAGGCGCTAGATGATTTTATTGGTAAATTTCTTACAGAAATAGTAGGAATATTGGAGTGTCACCTTCAGAAAGAAGTTTATAGAAGAGACAAGTTAAGGCTGTGTCCGTAAACCGACACAAGTGGCTCCAAAAGACATGAAAAAGATAGAAACCCAGCATGCACTTGTGTGGTTCACACTGCAATGATATTGATAAATGTAGTAATTAAGCTTAAACTCACGTTTTTGGCTGCCGAGCTGAAAGCCTCCCTGTGGCTGATATCTGGATTACTAGCCTTAATCCTTTGGATTTCCTCCCTGCAAAACCAGACAGTTGAAAAGACTTGCTATTTGTTTATGCTGAATGGAATCATCTCTAGTCTATTTTATTTTTTTTTTGTTTTCTTTTTTCTGTTGGAATGGAATCATCTATATATTCTATTATTTATTAGCATAGTTTAATTTTTTCGCAGAGTTAGTATAAAATATTTTACCCAAGTCAATCAATTAAAAGTTACAATAAATATGACTTTGACTATTTTCTATTTTTAGTATTACCAAAAACTTCATTTAAGAAGTAAGAGATTATATTTACTGGACAATTATTTTCATTTTTTCTTTGAATAAAAATAAAACATTAATCAAGTAAAGTACAATCATTTTAATTTATACTTTTTAAAGATATAAAAAGAAATACGCATATTGACATTCTGCTACAAAATCACCTGCCAATGAACTCCTTTAAAAATAAGACCTATGTTGATGTTGCTTGATCGAGATTAGTGTTAATAATGCTTGCATCTTTCTTGAGTAAAAATTACACCTACCTTTAATATTACTTTATATATTATTCTTTAAATAAATAATACAAGTGTAAAAATTTATAATTTAATCACAAATTGTTTTTTTATTTTTAAAATGTTACACAGGTCTCTTTTATTTGTACGTATGAATCATATATATAGTTCTTTTAGAAACAACAAAACAATAAAAAAGGAAGGAAAGTGTAACTTTTAATCAAGAAAAATATAAATGTGATAACGTTAACTTAAAGGAAAAATCTATGTAATTATCTTTAATAATAATAATAATAAATATGTTATTTTCTTGGACTAAATCCTACCATGATACCAAAAGAAGATAGGGAGAAGCAAGGAGGCTTAAAATAGTAAACTCGCAGGACTACTTACTTAATGAACCGGTTATAAGCAGAAGGAACGCGATGTCTCTTCTCTGTAGCTGTTGAATAATCATGATGAGATCATTTAGTTTGGAATATTCAATAAATGATATAAGAACAGAATACAATACAATCAATAATCAATTTAAATTTACAGTACAATTGTAACCTAACAAATTTACGTCAGATTGACTATGATTTTCTAATATATGAAATAAACAGAAATCAGGTTGAGATGGAATTTTTTTCACAAGAGAAGGCCCCATATTTGGACAGACTAAAGCTGTAGAACTGGGTAGTTGAGGGCCATACATACAACTATATGCTCCTAGCATTCAAATAGCATTGAAATTTCACTTGTTTATCCAATAGTCCATTGGGTTTCCTTTGTTATTTCTGAAACAATTTTGTCGTCATTGCTTTGTACAGGTCACTTACAGCGAGAAAATCGACCACTAAGTAACTAAAGTACTACTACCACTAGTCTACTACTACCTTTGCCAGTATCAATTACCATGATGAGCTGTTGTATATACGGTGAGTGGAATCTATAACTGTAAAATGAAATTACACGTGGATAATTTTATATAAGATAATAATGTATATATATATATATATGTATGTTCTAATTCTAGGGCATGGCATGACAGCAATGAATTAAGGATGGGTCAATTTTGTTACTTGAGGTCAGCATCTTAGAGGGGGCCATTCAAATTGATGGAGAAAACAAGATGCCCCAATTGGGCACAATAAAAACTGGGTACTCATATGGACGCGACTCTATGGAAAAATAAGGAAAAACTCGTTTTTATGACGAGTGGCCTCAATGATGAGGTTGTTCTGCTCTGCTACTACTATTACTCATATTAAATTGTCTTCTGTTGCTAGTTGAGGTGTAATTAGTTTGAGTCTCTTTCATCCTTAATTAAAACTTGTGAATGATGGTAAAAAGTTCCTCAGCCTGGCTTAGCCATATGTACAGTTACCTGCTTGTTAGTTCAGATTTAAGTTCATTATGATGCCAAAAGCAAACACCAAAAGGAGAGAAATTCATCAATGGAGTGTGAGGACTCACGACGAATGGGAGGAATCCTAGGTTGTTCATGCTCTACTGCCTCAAATGGCGCTAGTTTGTTACATTTTGAAGATGATCCCAGTTCCTTGCTGCTTGGTTCTGCGAAGCTTAGGTGCTGTTTCTGTGACTCAATTAGCAACAGATTAAACAGAAGAACTAATAATTAAAAGACCACAGTTATTCAGTATTACAAGAACTGCAAGCCTTTTCTTTTTCTTTAAAAAAAAAAGTATAAATAAATTATATTATATCATATCATTCATAGTTGCCCATAGCGTCAGAAAGAGGGAATTGACCAAAAGGTTTTGAAATATATATATATATTTATATATATACCTGAGGGTCTTGAGGAGGAAATGCTTGAAGTGACGCTCCCATGTTAACTGATAGCAAATTGGCACAATGTCCACATCTAACCGTCACTAAGGTTAGCAAACTGCTGTATGGAACACTAACCTGCCAATACCCCATTTTCAAATGCATAACAAATATATATTATTATCATCATTTACTAATATATTTTTATATATATACATATAAATATAAATATATAAAAGAAAGTAGAAAGCCAATAGAAGAACATCTTCTTCACTTTAACATCCATTCGACCATTAAAACCAAGAACCGAAAGGTGCATAATTTTGAGGACCAACAAGAGCTGAAAGATGTGTATATATATATATATATATGGAGCTTGACATTGTCAAAAAAGGTTAACATATATACAGGAGAAGTGAAGCTTTCACATTCCCAAGAAAGGTGCTTCGAAAGCACACCATGCAGCATTGCAATGAAAAAAGAGCAGAGAAAAAGACAAAATGCATATATAGGTGCCAGATGAAAGAGGTCAAGAAGATGAGATGATAAATAAGCTAGAGAGGGAAGTGAGTGCAGCAATCTTTTCTCATTCATTCTGAGAGAGGTCTACTTTTATGGGGGTGTGTCCACTGTCCAGCTAGGGAGAGTGTAGAGTGTGGTGTGGCACATTGAATACATCCATATAGCAGCAGCAGCAACGCTCAGAACCTGACATGGGGCGTTTTAAAATTCAGTACTCTCTCACAATGTCCCCTTGTTGTGGGTGCGCATCACTTTTTGCTGACACTGCAAGGCAAGATGATAAAAGATAGAAGTTGTTGCTCATAGCGTGGAGGAAAGAGAGAGGGTGAAAACGACTTGACTGGAACGGAAACCATCAAGGCCTTGAAGAACCACACCACCGTTAACCACTAGTGCTTGCCACCAGAGGAGAGTGATGTATCATCATCATCATGAAGCACCTATCTTAGCCTTTTAGGCAGTGTTAAGATCTCCATTTGAGGAGAAGAGAAAAGAAAGAGATTGCTTTCTCAAAAGGGGTAAATCATTTCAACATCCATGCTATGATGAAAGGAGAGACACAAAAGAAAGAAAAATAACAAGAGAGAGCATATGATATGATATGGCTTCTTCTGCTGCTGAAATGAATTGATTAGACTCTCCACAAGTTCTTACAGAAAGAAAGAGAGGACACTGCCTCTGTACTTAAGGGAAGCAACAAGGCTGAAACCGTGAAAAAACTAGATGATATATAATACGATATCATAAAAGACGATGCTTCACCCTCATCTCCACAGAAAGACAATTAAGGGATCAAAGACTGAGGAGAGAGAAACTGCACTGCGTACCATCACATGGATTTGTTGTGTTCAGATTTAATTTTCTGAGCTGTGTTAATTTAGCACACAAGTACACAAAGCAAGCAAGAAAAAACAAAAGAAAAAAAAAATACACAAATGAAATCATATCATATATACATCCATGATGCTGTCTATTCTTCTGCAATTAATTTTTTTTTTTTAATTTTTAAGTTGGGGAACCCTAATACTTTGGAACAGCCCTAGTATATAGATCTTATGGCTGTGCCTGTGTATGCATTTTATTAATAAGCATCTCAAAATTGCCTCCTTCTGGCTCATAAAATTCCTTTATTTCTCACAATTGCGTTGTTAGGGAAAAATAGGGGTTTCAATTTTAATTTACTTGGTAATATTCTGTTACTACTTTGGCTGCATATATCTCTTGCCTCTAACCAAACTAGCACCACACAAACCATGGTAGAGGTTAGGGAGCAAAACCCAGTTACACTTTCTCATAAAATATAACACAAGAGTGGAATAGTTGGTACAAGGACACCCCAGTGACGAAATTAATTCACTTCAGCGATGGATTCCATGATTTCAAGGGAAAATTAAGTGACCCTTATATATAAAATTGGGGTAACTGTTGCTTTTTCCAACAGCTTAGTTTTCATCCATATATATATACACATGCATTCTGATTAGGTCGGAAGTGAATTTCGCTTTTTGATGGGTACCCAGAAGTGCTTTTCCTTTATCCTTGGCTCTTCCATCATCTCACGATCTCGATTAAAGAAATTAGAGAAAACCCGAATTGCCAAATTAGCTGATGGAAGGCGTGGCGCAGCAGAAAGCTTAGAAGAATAAGGAAAAAAATAAATGAAAGAGAGAGAGAAAGAAAGAGTATTGTACCGCTAGAATGGTGTTGCAGAAGTTGCAGTGAACATAACAAACACGTTCGGTTGCCATCATTTCCATTGACATTTTTTTTTATCTATATGTGAGTGTGTCCTTTGAGTGTGTGCTTGGTGGATTTATAGGCAGATCACGGGGGAGAGAATCACTTGGCTGAAAGAAAAGTGAACATGATCATCAACGATTTACAGAAGACGCGGAAGAAAAAAAAAAAAAAAAAAGAGAATTTAATTTAATTTTGTAAGTTTTAATATTTGGGAAGAGATAGAGATAGAGATAGAGAGAGAGAGGATGAGTACAAAACTGAAAGGTTAAGATGGGACTAGTCTGGTCTGGTCGGGGAAGTGGGGTGGGGTTAGTGGTTTTTGATTTACGAAGAAAAGATGGATTATGGGAAATCTTGGTTGGGTTGGGAGAGTGAGTGAGTGAGTGTGCGCGTGTGGTTGAAGCGTGTGAGGGGGAGAGTGGGGAAAAGGGTGTGAAGATGTGTTATGATTGAGAGAATGAGTGGGTGGGAATGACCCATCTCTAACCATATATACTGGCTTTCTGTAGCGGACGAGGGGGGCGAGATATTAATGCTTAGAAATTTGGAATGAATGTTTAGGGATGTGAGACTATATACTATATAGTATGAGATTGATTATTTGCATTGCTATACTATGACTATGAGAGAAGGTTTTTAGGGATCTGAGACCTGCTTTCAATTTGTGCCAATGGAATATAATCTCTGCATGCAACTAGACTAGAGTAGGATCACACTTCTCAAACTGCTTCCTTTCTTTCAAACACTTCTTTCTCCAAATTAAATATGTCTTCTCACCCTAAGTACATACCCAATTAACGTTATAATTACTTCATTTAAAGAAACCAATTGTTTTTTTTTTTGGAATTTTAAAAGAAACTTTTTAAAACATAATTATTTAAATTAAGATAATACTCTCTCTCCCCCGTTAACACCGCCCAATTAATTTTGAATAGTTTATAAAATATCTTAGTTCAATTTTTATTTTATCGTCCTTTATTATATTTTGGCAAAAAATAATTGAAAGTGAAAAACTTATTAAATTATGAGTGTTTGGTAAAATTATTAGTTAAAATAGTTAATAAATATAAAATGATAAAAATAACATGTTTATATGATATTTTTATATAATTTTTAAATCAATTTTATTGACAAAAATATATTTTAGAGTATTTATAACTTAGTTTCTTAATTAATTTTAAATTCTTATCATTTTTGTTTATTGATGAGTCATATTAATGATATTTTTAGCTATTCAATTATTATATTTTTTTTATGTGTATTCTACTATTAATCTTATTTTAAATTTAAAATATTAATCAAGTTTAATGTCAAATAAAATAAAATAAAATAAAAATAACAGATTATTAGTAGTTAAAATATCTTAAAATATAATATTATAATAATAGAACAAATAATTAATGTAGATATTGATTAAAATAAATTATGTAATATAAAAATATTAAAAAAACTAAAATATAACATTATTAATATTTTAAAATATAATATTAAAATAATAAAATAAATATTATAAATAGTGGAATAGTTTGATATAAATTGTGTAATCTAAAAAGTATTAAAAATAATAGAAAAATAAAGTGAAATCCTGTTCTTAAAAAAGAAATAAAAATAATAATAAATCATATCTTTTGTAATAAAGAGAAATAAAATATAAGAAATTAAAAATTGGTATTTTAAAAAATACAATTTAAAGTAGAATCTAAAAAATTATTATGAACAATAAAATAAACTTATTTGCCGAACACAATTATTAAAATCTAACAAGCTTTTTAGTAGAATAAAAAAAAATTAGAAATTAATTAAAAGAGCGGGCTAAACATAACCATTAGAATAAATATAAAAAAGAATAGTTATTCTTTTCAATAATACTCTCATGAAATAAATACACCAGTAGATATGTAGTTGTAATTAACTAATTATATTGTGTATTATTGAATAAGGATATTTTAATTAAATAATATTTTTATAATAAAATTTGATATAATTAATTATTTTCTTAAGATGTATGTAATACGTTACGATCGGATATTCCATTGTAATTATATATGTGAAAAAATAGTATTGGTTATGACAAATAAAATAACATTACTAAACTAAGATATGTATGATCATTTTAATTAAATTTTACTAATATTTGTTGGAAGGTCTAGACATTAATTTCTTTTAAACAGGGTCTCGAAGATTGGTATTTTGTATGAAAAAAATGCCACGTAAGTATTAGATTTTAAACCAGAATTTAAATAAATTTAGATAGATATAACTCTATAATCAGTATTAAAAATTAGATTTTATTTAAAAAAAGTTTAAAATTAATTTTATTTAAGTAGTATTATAAAATTATTTTTAAATGTAAAACTACTAAAATAAAGTGTGAATTATTAGTTTTATATAGTAATTTATTTTTACCAACTTTTAAAGGAAAAATTTAAGAACAAATAAATATTTGTTTAAATTTAAACTATTTGAATTTAAGAAGCACAAAATTAATTTGATTTGGTACAAAGCTAAACAGGTACAGTTGTAGTACAAAATGAATTAAGAGAACGGATTATGTACAAAATGAATTAAGACACGGAATTAACTGCACTTTGGACGCTTCCAAAATCTAAAACAGACATTCCCATTAGAAGGATTAAGAAGTTCTGAATGTTAATGCATTATAATATAATTAGTTACATAATAAGTCAACAAAGCTTTAACGTGGATTAATCATGACGTCGAAAAGACTATGGAAATAGCAAACGCTGGAAATTAACTTTTGTCCATTTTTGTTTCTGCTTATCTATGGCGGTGTACTACTTCGAAAGTGATTAGACATGTTCCTGTACACATTCATGTCATGTATTTCCCCGTGAAACTCTCCACGTGGAATTCATCACTATAATTAATTTATATATAATTTTTTTATAAAATTATATATTAATAATATTATAAAATTATTTTATACAGTTATTTAATTATAAATAATTATATATTATAAATTTATAAACTTTTATAATAATTATTTTTAAATTAATAATTATTTTATAATAAAATAATCTTATAAAATTATTTTACATCATTGATATATTTTTTTATTAAGTTAATGAAATTAAAACCCCTAATTATATTCAGATCCAAAAGTAAACGGAGTGGAACCTCTAGACGGGCATATAATCCAACACCAACGTGTGCATTTGTCACAAATACGGTGGGACGTGATTCGAAATAATCATGTACCTTGAGTATCCATGAAGAGTTTGAATTTTATAACTGTTTGTATGGAACAACATTAGTTAACTAGAATATAAATTGGAAATTTTATTTTATTTTAAATAGATTTTGATATTTTAAAAAATTATTAATGATCGGCGGGTCTAAACATGACAAACAAGGGTTAATTTTTGTATAATCTACATGTATGATGACTCGTCTCGACTTGTTAAGTTAGATAAAATTTATTGATTTTTTTTGCATAAATTGGTATATATTTTATAAAAAAATAATTCAAATTTATTTGATAATTTTTTAATTTATTAAGTTTGTCTAATCCATTAGATTTTGTGCGAACCCAATTATTTTCGAATCTTAAATAAAATCTCACTTAATTTATTGAACCAATTTATCTACCATCTTGCCAGCTCAATTTTGTAATAAAAAAATTCCGAATTCACAAAAAAAAACATGTGTATTTGTGATGCATGATTGATATTATAAATTTAAATAATTTTATTTTTATAATATATATTTATTTTTATTTGTTCATTTCACCATATCAATCTAATATGTATATTTTTTATCCTTTTGCATTTACTCTGTAAATTTAAGAGCTTAATTATAGATCTTGGTTTGATTTTTACACTATATACCAGTAAAGTTTCCTTTTTGAGAAAATAAAAGTGAGGAACAAAATAGGAGAAACATATTGTTTCTTTTCAAAAGAGGAACTGCGTAAAGTTTTAACACAAAAATTAAGTATACGAAAAAACATGTTGGAAATAAAATGACTAGTGCGTGACAAGAGTTAGCAGTGGACATAAATATAGGTTGGAAGGATTTTGGGGTTTTTCTATATTTAGTTATAACTTGTAGCGACTTAAAAGTTGATGCTTGCGCGCTGTATGTGCAAGACACGCTGCATGTCCATCAGCACCCTGGTCACGTTTGTACAACTTCCATTTCATTCTTTCACATTGTCTTTGAACATATCTATCATTCTTTCATTCTCAATCTCAAACATAAATCATTAACATATTATATGCGTGCCAGCTGCTCAATAAAACACCTCTACCCACATAATTCTACTACCATACAAGTGCTTATTTTTTACTTATTCTTTAGGCTTATCAACTAAAAGATGAAAACCAGCTAATACATGTACAATTCCCATCACAATCACCATTTAAAAATAAGTATCTTTAACATGCTCTATATTAGGATATTAGAAATCTATTTAATCATATGAAATGTATAATTGCAATAAGCCTGAGGAGGGTCATGCAATTATTTCTAACTAGAAATATATTGTCGCGTACATTATTCACCACTAGAAAATGAGAGAATTATCAATTGGTGAGGATTTATTGAACTATATACTATAGAGGATGTTTTTTTTAGTGACTAATGAGGACAATGAAGTTTCATGTAAATTATCTAAATTTTTTCTATTTTTAGTTTGATCTTAATGGATATTATCCTATGTGTTTGGTTCTATTTCTATAGCATTTATGCCTTATAATTACAGTTGACCTTTTCTTTTCCCAAATTGATTTTTGAATAATCATAATTTATATCAGTATAATTATAAAAAAAATATATGTGCAACATATTATGAATAGATATTCCATTATAAAATTTGAAATGCTAACCTTGTGAATTATAATATCAAATTAAATAATGATAATTTTAATAAAACTATTAATTATAAGTGTAATTGTAAAAAAGGGAACTATTCGATCGATACCTTTTTTGTATATTACCTATATAAATGGTTGCCCGTTCAATTTATTAATAAATTTCAAACTTATTTATTCCAAAAAGTAACATTCAATAATAATTGACAATTCATTTGCCAATGGGGGAATTGGCACATGGTTAAAAATTTTGAAGAAAATTTTCACTTTTTTTTCTGAGTGCATGTTGAAATCTCTTTAAAGTGTCATTTAATTATAAATTATTATTTATATAAATTTTAAAATAATAATTATTAAAATTAATAAATATATTATATATAATAATTTATTATTAAATAATATTATAAAACTATTTTATAATATTAGTGTATAATTTATTTTCTATTTGTTGAAATTATTTTAAGTGTGACATTCTAGTATATGTGAACATGTGGTCGACATCTTGTTCGATAAAATTGAAAGATATTCATATCCTTCTTACTATATATACATGAAAATTTATTTTATTATAAATATCCTTCTTACTTTATATATATATATATATATATATATATATATATATATATATATTAAAATTTATTTTATTATAAATATGATTTAAGATGCACAATATGTGACATAAGCAACTGTGGTTTGGGTCTTTTTAAGTATATAACAAAAATTTGATTCTTATCTATACAAATAGAGCTACATTTACGGGAAGAAGAGTTATTTCTTATCATATATTCTAATTTTTTGATAAATTAGTTTCATGATTTTCCTGAGAATATCTAGCTTTAAAAAAAATGATTTAGAAAAAGAAACAAAGGAAAGACAACACTTGTCAAAACTATATACAAATGTGAAATAGCACAAAGTAGGGATACGTATCGTACTAGCTACAACTCACCCCACCAATAATTTCCTCCTAAATAATTGAGATAGAATAGCAAAATCTATATAATTGGTAAGTGCATTGTCATAGAAAAAATATTCTCACAGAATACTTTTCGAAATGAAATTTTATACAATTTGCAAATATATATCAATGAGGAAATGCTAAAGTTGTTTTTCAAGAAAATAAAAATAAAAGAGAAGCTCAAGTTTCGAATAATTTTATTTTAAGATGAAGTATAATGGATATGTGGTTACATTTTCCTTTCTAAACCCTAACCACGTGTAATTTCTCATTAATTTGACAATTTCTCCAACCTTATTCTTCCTCTTTATTATATGAACATTCTTGAAAATACAAAATTTAAATAAAAGATTAATATAAGATTTTTTTTTATAGATAGATACGAAGTATTTCACAACTAAAAATAATTATTAATTTCTATTAGAGATAACAAATTTATCATACAATAAGTATTTTTTTAATATAATTTTTTTTTATATCTAATATCTAATTTCAACCTCATACATATCATAAGTGCACGACATAATTAATATCACTTAAATTACATATCCAGAAATAATATATATATATATATAGACACGATATAAAAATAAACATATTAAAGCAGGTTCTTTTGAAAGTCATTTAAAGTGAAATAATCGTATTGGGAGGTGACCGACTATATCTAATGCTACCTTAAAAGTGGAAGTAAGGAAAAGTAAAGCAAATACAGGGCCCAAAGGAATTTCTTTGATGATTTCTTTTGGTGATTTCTTTGATGCAACTTACCTATGATGGGAGGAAGATCTACAATCAGAGATGGTAGCTTAGGGAATAATAGGTAATTGGGTCGTTGGTTGCTGCATAAAGATTGTTTCTACCACATCAAATCTATGAAACAAGTAAAATGTAATTGGCTTTTATCATATCATTTGCTTGACATAAATCAATCCATTTTGGGGTTGAAGCCATTCAAGGTGTGTTCGATGATGGGGAATTCAAAAAGGTCGTGACAATCTTCAACAGTATAGGATACGTATTGCTGGTAATCTCAATATACAAGAGTTAGAACACAAGTTTAAAGGAATGTGTGCTTATAGGGGAGGGAAAGAAGGGATGAAGGAGTAATATATTGAGGAGATATCTCAAATTTTAGCCTTTATGTAGAGAGCTTACAAAAGAATTGAAAGCAGATGTGGTGCCAAAAATTGAGGGTGAAGTGGATTAGAATATGATTAGAAGACAAAAGAATACCATAAGTTTACTTCAAGTGTTTGATAAGTTCTTTACAAAATCAGAGGACATTAAAGATGCTACTTTTGAACATTTCTTCGAGGGGGAAAAAGGGGTGAAGCCTACTCTTCATCAAGTGCAACTCAAAAAGTTACACTTGGTACAGAGAACGTGGCTCGAAATTAGCAAGCTTTGAATTATTGAGGGCAATAAATGATTGCGATAGAAATGCTCCTTCCACTCTTGACCAGAAGAAAAAAAATTAATTTCCATTAATTAATAAAGTTAATTAGTATATTTAATTTAAATAACCTTATTGTTTTTAACTATTATTTATTGAACTTGATATCCAAAAAAATTATTAAAAATACAATCTTAAATGAAAGTATTTTAAGTATGATTTCATTAAATAAAATGTAATTAATTGATATTTATTTATATTTTAAAATAACATATGAATTTTTTTTTTCTTTTTGAGTAAAGCACTAGGATTCAACACTTTTAACTTTAGATTTTCCAAAGAATTTTGGAGTTTGATAAAACTGTGTTTGCTTAACGGTTAGAATCGAGGAAACGTGAAAGACAAATTCTTGCTTCATATTTTCATACTTTCGAAACTGTGAACCTTCATTTGCATCAATGCAAACGGGTTCCAAACACACGCTAAATACTTAGGAATGTTGCATTTATAGGCTTGATCCCAAAGAAAGAAACCCAAGTAAGTTCATGTCTACCTATAAGCTTGATTGAAAGTGTAACAACAATATTAGTTCTCTACTAAAGGAATAGATAGTCATGAATGCCTCTTCATTGCATATGAAGTGGTGGAATATGAGAAGAATAGGAATGAAGGTTTGGAGAAGGCAACCTGATAGATTAGTTGGAAGTATATCTTGTTTTATATGGAGTATATGAAGTTTGGTAACAAATGGAACTATGCATACAGAAAGCTTAAACATAGAAGGCTTTTGGTTATGCAGATGATACCCTCCTATTGTTTTCAATCAGTAGCATAATTGACAATGAGAAGGTAACTTTCTTGGCTTGAATTTTGGGTTGTGAACTCTCATTTGTGTAACTTGTTCCAAATGAGAATAATAGGAAGGTTTGGTTGATTATTTTACACAGCATCCATATGGTCTATTTGGTTATATCGAGATTAATGTGTTTTAATAGCAACAATATGCAATCATATATGATATTGTGGATTCTGATCAATTTTGAGCAACATGGTGTGTTTTTTAAAACTAGAGAGATGCGCCTTCGGCATTCAAAGCATTCAATTGAATCTAGCTTTGATACAGTTACTAGAGAGGAGAATGGAAACCCTCTTGCATGCTCAACAACATATTCAAATTTAATTTTGATGGATGTTCTAACTTATACGGAAAGATTAGAATGCATGGAGAAAAACACGCAAAAGAACAAAAAATTAAGAAACTGCAAAATTGACGAGACGAGAGAATACCAGAAAATAGAACACTGAAACACAAGAAATTAACTACTCATGCCCCAATAATCAAGGCCACGAACAAAGGAGTATAGCATATTTCACTAAGATTTTGCGAATTATAGGTAACGTTTAGTAAAGTGTACGCACTCTCACAAATTTTCTCTCTAATGCTTACGAACAAAAAGGTTCAGACTTCTGTCGTATCACATCCTCTATTATTATTAGAAGATTTTTTTTATTTTTCTATTAATTTTAACTATCATTTTAAGTTAATAGCTAAATTCTAACCAATTAACTACTAACTAATTACAATGTTATTTTTTCTAACTAAATAAATTAAATTTATTTATATTTTTTATTATTATAAATTAGTTAAAAAATAATTACAAATTTTAAAAATTTCCTACAAATTAAAAAAGATTATTTTCTTAACTAATTTGCTACTTATTTCATGCTATCATTAATATTACATTAATTTTATAGTTAATTATTTTTACTAAAAATTAACTACAAAATAACTATTAATTTTAAAATTAATCACAAAATTATTTTGTAATAAATTTTGAATTTTTTTTATGTTCTGGAAACTTCTTTATTCACTTTGCAACAAACTAAAGCCTCTTTCAACTAGATTAGTTATTCGTTAGAACGGTAGAATTAAAAAAAATTAATTAGTATTGTAACAAGTAAAATAAATAATAAAATCACTTAATTTTTTTAGATAATCATATTACCATTATAATAACTTTCAATGTTTTAGATTTACTTTTTTCACAATTTTATTATAAATACTATTTTCACTTCATACACTTTATTTATATATATATATATATATATATATATATATATATATATATATAAAAAATTTAGGGACAAAGCCAAGATTTAATCTTTGGACCAATTATAAAAATAAAAAAAAATAATTAATAAATATATAAACATCAAAATTCATACAAAAAAATTATAATGATGTATTTTTTAAAAAATTCAAGAATATATAATAGATAATATATTTACATAGATGACAAATTGAACATTTTTTAATGACCTAATATTATAAATGAACAATCACTAATTTCACACATCATCAAATGCTTTCATAAATTAATTTATAATAAAAATTGGTATCCATGTGTTAACCATGATTTTTTATGAAAAACTTATTAATTATGTTTAAAATTTTATTAAATTATAATAAAATATGGTACTCACCCAATTATCTATAATGTCAATTAGCCAATGGCTATTAAAGAATATTTGTTTTTAAATTATTAGAAAATAAAAGAAAAATATTGTGTCTTACATTAGAATTTCACAAATAATAATAAAAAAAATAAAAATAAATAAAGATGAAATAAAACAAATAAAGAGAATATAAAAAATGGTAATAAGAAAATACTTACGTCTCAAAATTCAAATTGTCAATTTCTTATAAATTGTTCATAAATTTGACTAATTGACCAACGATAATAAATAATTTTTAATTCCCAAATCAAGGGAATGCTAATAAAATTATTTGATTCTCAATGTAAATATTTATAAATTTTAAAATGATAATAATTATAATAACATATTATAAAAAGAAAAAAACTATTAAAAATAAAAAATACAATCATCTCAACAATAAAAATTATAAAATAAAATATTTTATTAGAAATAAAAAATAAATAACACTTAATATATTTTTATTTATACTATCAATATTCCTAAATTATATATATATATATGTCTACATGCATATATATGCCACATTAATTTTTTAATATATATAATTATAAATTATTTTTATAACTTAAAATATAGTCAAAATTAATTTATAATATAAATATTATTCTTACAATTTTTTAATTCTTTTAATTAAAGTATTTTCATAATTTTACAATTAACATAAAAAATATTCTCAATTATTTTAAATTATCTTTCTTTTATCTATCTATTTATCTCTTTACCTGGCATCTACCAAAAAAAAGATTTTCTCTCTCTTTTTCAATTAATTTATGTTTGATTATTCCTTTACAACAATTATTTATATAAATTGTTATCAAATTAATTTTTTTTATGTACAACATTTTCAGAAATAAATAATAAAAAAATATATTTTGAATTGATATTTTAAATTATTTTTGTTCAAAGTATATAAATAAATTATAAAAAAATAAGAAATGTTTCAAAATAATATTTATTGAAAGACAGAATATTAGTTTTTTTTCTAATTTGTGAAATAATAAAAATTAAGATAAAAATATAATTACTTACTTGTTTGTTTTGAATAAAACAAATATTTTTAGCTGAAATCTTTTTAGAAAAATATTTATATTATCAATTGAAGATTTGTCATTTTGGAGGTCAAGTTTAGCTATTTTTGTGTCGATCCTAATAATGATATTGTTATGAACAGACTATTAGACTAGTGTGAGTAACTCTAGGTTTTAATTCTTTAAGTAAGATTTTGAGTTTGAGTTTTATAGATAAAAAAATGTAGTTTCAAAGAGAGATCCCACTAAAAATTGTCAGTTAGATTTTTTAACAAAAATTAATTATCAATAAAGTCTATAGATACTTCACACCTATAATATAGTTATAAAAAATAAAAGTAGAAGATTTTCTCTATGACTTTATGAGCACTTATCAAAGTTAGAAATTTAAACTTACCTTGAAAAAATAATTAATCTATCAATTTTTATAACCAAAATAAATTATTAATACTCTATAAGATACCAACCTTTTACTGTAAAATCAAGGTTTAAATATATTTTTTGTCCTTCAAATTTGTGGTAAATTTATTTTTGTCCTTCAAATTTAACAATAATGTTTTTAGTATAACTAGAAAATAACTTGTTTTAGTCAATCGACCCAAATAGTATTAGTGTCTTTGTTTATGTGGTTAACACATGTTACTTACTTGGGTGTATCTCATGTATAGAGTAGGAAAATAAAGTTCTACGGCAAGCCTTAGTTCTATAGATTCTTGAATAGTTTCAGTTGTTGCTTAGTGTGTTATTAAAATAACTTAATTAATTAGTCTTAACTTCTATACTCTTATATACCTTTTTATTTATCTTTATTTATTCGATGAGATAATTGTTTCTTCCACACTCCTCATGAAGTCCAACTGGTTCAGTTGTGACTTGCGTATCATCATCTAACAAGCTACATATTCTTCTTTTTGGGGCTTGTACTTAAGTCAATATCAGAGGTATTAGGTTTGTGCTTTTTTTTTTTCTAGACTTGTGTTTCTTAAGTTTTAGGAGCCCAATTTTTTTTTTATCTCATATTCCTTCTTCTTTTTTACTGGGTTGGTACAAACTATTACATCATTTGGGCTCTAATACCATATTAAAAAGTAGGTTTGAACTTTAAATATGAATTTTGATATGTTCAAATAATTTTATAGTCACAAAAACCATTTAAAAAATTGACATATGATTTTGGTGTAGTCTTGAGTTGTAATGTGGGACTAAAACAAATTTTTGAATTACATGAACTAAAAATACTAATTTTAAATTTAACTATTTGAAGGGGCAAAAATAAAATATTTAAGCCTAAAATCAATTACTCTTAAAAATGTATCAATAATATCTTGCTCGTCACATATTTTTCGGACCTTAAATTGATCAAAAGTATTTTTCTAAACACCAGCAAGTTTTCAAATTTAAGTAGAATTTGTTTCTCAATAATATTATCAAATATGGAAGGAAGTTCGCATCTTGTACGATCCTATAATATACTATCTTTGTCCTATATCGGTTATAGTTTAAGGTTTTGCCACATGCATTAATATTTTAGATTTTATAAAAATTATTATTGAATTTTTTTGATATATCATCAATCTTTGATATTAATTAGTCTTCCTCGTATATTTTTTTTTATAACTTCTCACTCCACAATAAATAATCAAGGATATAGTAGGAAAAATATAAATATTTTATTATTATTTTAAAACGATAATTAAAATGAGATAGTTTTTTCTTTCTAAAATGACAAACAAAATGGGGGCGGAGGTAGTAAGTGAAAAATTTCATGTTAATTGTTTGTATATTCATAAAATCAAACCATTCGTATGATATAGTTAACAAAACAAATTTACCCGAATCTCTCTCAATAATTCCAAACATATTTTCTTTAAAATAAAGCATTGAAATTCAACATCAAACAAATAAAGTAACATAATTATGTCCATCAAATATTTCCACACTTATCCCATACTTATAAAAAAATATAAAATCATTTAAGATCTTAAAAAACTTATAATGTTTAGAATGTTGAATATTTATACTAATAGATTATAATGAATTAATATAATAACTTAACAAATTATTAAATATATATATATTAAAAATGGTTAATTGATTTGGTAAACAATAAATAATAAAATTCTAACAAACACATATAAACAAAAGATACAATATATGACATAATAGGTACCAATTTATTGAACAACTAGACTAATTTCTAATTTTTCTCAAAAGATAATGTATATAATTATAAAATTTTTAAGCTTATTTAGTTAGAAATATCAAATTTTAGGCTATATAAAAAAAGTTAAGCTTAACATGTCAATTTATTTAAATAAATTAAAATAATATTACTTTGATCCACACATTGTCGTAATTAATTTAAAATTTTATATAAACTTATTTATAATTAATAATGAATAATCATAATAATTTTTAATTGTTTGCTTATAATCATGCTTATTCCATTACACAATCATCATAATCATTGGATCTGGATATCCTTTTGCTAACGCAATAGATGTCTCAACACCATAAATACCAATTTAACGAAGAATATGAGAAACCATACCATTTATAAATGGATGTAACCAAACTCCATTGTTTTAGTATAAGGTGCATATGATTGGAAGCAACAATGAACACAAAGTTATCATTACTTCGAAAGATGAAATAATTACATGCAGTTGTTAGAAAATTGAATTTATTGGAATCCTATTTAGCCATGCTCTCAAGGTAGTTAATCAATTGAATAAAACTTTTGTTCCTCAACTGTATCCTCAATAGGTGGACTAGGTATGTTCAAATAGGTTGTGGTTTAGACAACACAATGGATGCATAATCATACAAAACCCCCCAAATTAGTTATACAAATTGATCTAAAGTTTTATGTCAAAATGCAGTTGAAATAGCAAATGCCGATACTTCAACATTATTTACATGAAAATTAAGGTGAGTTGGGTGTTGATGTGATGAAATATTGAGTAAAAGTGGATCTATAAATCCCACTTTCGTTGTAGTGGGTTAGAGAAAATTTTCAAAATGGGGTTCTTTTTTTAACGAATTGATCATAAGTAAATTAAAGTAGGTTCTTTTTTAAATAAAATTTACAGATGTTTGAACATAGGGTATTAGGTTTCTAGAAAGTTTCAATTAAGGATTTGTTTAAGATGAAGGTGCATTTATTAAAGAAGTTGAAGGTTTATTCAGCCTTTACGAACAGTCGCTAAAGTTAGGGGTAGCCAAATCCAAAATATTAATTTGGTAAACACAATCATTTTCTTTTATTGGGACACACCTTCCTATATAAAACTCACTTAAAATTAATTTGGACACGCACCAAATTTGAAACAAGCTTACTCTAAATTACTACCTAATAATCATATTCATAGTTTCCACATGGAATAAATAGACATCATGTGAACTTTTTTATTTTGTTTTCTACATGTATTTTGTAGTACTTTTAACAGTTGCAAACATGCCCCCATAAGTAAGGCCATTGTTGAAAAGGGCAATGGTTAATGCTGCCATATTGGTTCTGTACGTAGCCTTGGAGAAACAAGTTTCTGAATTCAAGAGCTCTCCCTTTTCATATGGATATAAATTAGCCATAGTACACACACCATACGCAAGGCACTAACCCTCTTGTGTAAATAACTGAATAATTAATGGCGCCTAAAGGGTAGGCGTCTTCGACTCTTCTCCTTTAGTCACTGCAACCAGAATCTTACATGTCTAAAGTCATCGCACTTTGCTAAATTATTATTTTTATTTTTTATTAATAATTTTTTTAAATTATTAAATTGGTCAAAAAGTCAAGTTTACTGGTTAAAGTAAATTGTTTAGAGATTTACAGGTTTGATCCCTACTTAATAACTATGGAGTTATAACAACAAGTAGCATTTTATCTTATGAGAAATCAATCTGGTAGGTAAACGATTCCTCCTAACTTACCTAAAAACAAGAGATAAAAAATTTATGTTGAAGAAAATAATGTACAAATTAAAATAAAACTTATTAATATGTTAATAGAAGAATCTCCGATTCTTCTATTTATTTATTTTATTTAATTTGTTTCTAATGTTATTAAAAAAATTAATTTAATTCCTCAATTTTAAAAATTACTCGAATGTTAACCTTTTCATCTAAGTAAGCAAATTTCGTCGGAATACACTTCAGCAAGTTCGAACTCGGCGTAGGAGAGACAGTGTTGCACATGTATGACCTTATCGCCACCTTCGATGTCGGCGGATTCTTCGCCCTCTCGATCTCAGAGACATGCTTTCATTCTCATTCCTCAGTCCCCAGAGAATGATCGGATCACCAGGTTGGCCGCCTTGGATGAAGTCGCCTTGCCAGTACGCCAAACCATGTCGTGCTGCTCCAAGATGTCAATGAAGCAAGGATAAAAAAGTAATTTACTTTTTATTTAAATATAACAGTTTTTTTGTTTATATTTTAATTTTTATATATTCAATGAATTAGATAGTTGTCAAACTTAACAAATATGCATAATAACTTTTAGGAATAACAATGATATTTTAGTTTATTACTATCATTATATTTTGGATTGAAATACAATTTTTAGTTTTTTATTTTATTATGAAAATTTATCTTAGTTATTTATTTATTAAAAATTTATTTTTGTCATTTAACTCTAAAATTTAATTAATTTTTATCTTGAAATAATAATTGTTTTCAATTTTAAGATATAATTTTGAAATTTTTTTTTTTATGATTCAATACATAAAACATGTCTCGATAGATTCAACTATATAAAAACTATAAAATTAAATTAGTATTTAAATAAAAAATAATAATAAATAAAATAAAAATTATGTAAAAAGTGGTATTGTATACTATCAAAAAACTTGACAATACGATAAGATAACAAAATTATATTTTAACCTAAATTTTATCTTCAATAGAATTTTTATAATCAAATAAATGTAATATATATGTATATATATGTGTGTGTTCACGTCTGTAGTTGGAAGATACATATTATAGAGTGCACATATGAAGATTCAACTCCCTTCTCGATACTCTTCAGGCAACCTTTTATAGTCGTCTGAAGGAGTCACTATTCTCAAGCTACATGAACTGACGCGCCACTTGCGCAATCTGACTTCTGCCAGGTTTAGGAGGCGTCTTCTGTTCTATCCTAGAGTTGCGTTATCTAGCCTCCTCCTTGTGTCAGGAGGCTTCTCCATCGAACATTAAATGCGACTTGTACTATCTTGGTGGATGACCAACCAAGCAGTGTCAATGCCTAAGTAGTCGATTGGTCGATCAATCTGTAGTCCCACAAGCGCTGAGCAGCAAAAAGTACTTAAGAATGTTGGGTAGTTGATATGCTATCTTGGTGTGCAATCGTCTGATTACTCTTCACGGTCATGGGGCTTGGGTAGTCGCTTGCTGTCAATCGTCCTCGTATCCTTGGCATTTGGGCGGTGTTCGATCGTCCGTTTGATCCATAGTCTCACAAATGCTAAGTGAGCGTGAACACTTTGCATGTTGGGTTGACCCTCATCCCTTACGCAACGGCACTGTCCTTCTGCGTATGCGTAGCACTTAGGGGTTTTCGATGCAATGATTTACTACTACATTTTTCGTGCATCATTGATTGTTAGTAATGGGTCACAAACCATTGATTAAGGTAGTTGACCCCCTCCTCTACGTTTCTTTCGTGTTGCCTATCCTCTTGTTGCTTCTTCCACATTCATTCGTTCTTCTTTACCCACCATGACAATAGGTATGAGTTCTTTAACCTTGCTCACATTTTCTTGTTTGTTTGAATTTGCTCTCAAGGGAGTTTTCTAGCAATTCCTTGGTAGTGATAGCGATGTGGGTTTTGGTTTTGACCCTCGCCATTTTTGTCACAGGGAAGCCCACCAATGAGGGCCTTACACCACCCCCTCTGCATCTACCATGTGGTTTCCATCCTCTTTGGGGAGGGAACTATTTCCTCCAATACGGCGTAAGGGAGAAGCCCCCCCGTTTTGTGTGTATGGTACTGTCGTCGTGAGGAAGAAGATGATTCAAGAGAGGAGGTTGACAAAGGGACGAATCATCAGTTGTTGACATATAATTGGGTGGACGAGGGCATCCTTAAGGTGTCGCCGATTTTTACCAGCCCTCAAGACTTAGAAGGGATGGTTGGTGTCATTCGTCACGTCGGGCCCTGGTCAATAAGGGTGTCGCCTTATCATTTGGACGAGCACGTCTACGAGGGGCTAGGTAGCGAAGGTGCCTGCTACACCTACCTATACGATGCCCTCATGCTAAAATTGAGGCTTACCCTTCATAGACTTTGAATGCTTAGTCTTGAGAACCTAGAACGTTGCCTCTACTCAACTTCATCCGAACAAATGGGTCTTCATTCGAGCCTTTTGAAGTTTTGTGTAAGGAGATAGGGCGGTCAACCTCTATGAATGTGTTTTTATGGTTTTTTGCCATTTGATGGACATAAAAGATAGGTTGGTCCTTGCTTAGAAACCAATCGGGTTATGTCTTACTCCGACCCTGTAGGGAGAGTTACAATTTTTTTAAGAATTTGCGTCCGTTGTGTAGGGTACAGTCAAAATTTTTTACTTGACCAAGTCGGGGCTAACATTAGGGTAGAAACAGCCTACCTGGAAAAGTGGGAAAAAGAATTTATTATTGACCTTCAGGGCTGGCTAACCTTCTCTTGTGTTGAGCTTCTGAATAGGGGTTATACTTCTTAATCAAATTGAATAGGGGTTATACTTCTTAATCAAATTGCTTTTATTACCTTATTGCTTTGGTGAGCTACTGACAACTCTGATTTCTTTGCAAGAGGATTCACATAATCTCAACTCAAGGCGCTTTGTTGGAAGAAGGTGCTAGCTACTAGCGTTGTGGCTTCCTCTACGGTAGGGTCCATCCCCCTGGCCGCTTGTTCCGAGCAAGCTTTGGTCGCCCCTTCTACTGCTAGTTCTAACCAAGCTTTGATTGCCCCTTCCGAGGAGCCATTGAGGAAGCATCCTTGTGAGGTTATGGGTGTGACTTCTCCAGAATCTTCATCCGAGGCCATTGTGCCCACTAATGTTGACTGAAAGTCTACTCTCTCTGGAAACTCCAACACTACCTCAATTTGGAGTCGAAAGTTTCCTTTGGCCAAGGTGGTAGATCAACATCTAAGGGCTGCCTCTGATGATGAAAAGGTGGATAACATCGAGCTGGTTGGAGCTTTGAAGGTTCTTGAAGTGTATTCAAGTTACTCTCTCGTCCTTTCTCGCACTATTAAGCATAAATATGGCAATCTTGGCACGCAAAAGAGGAAGATGGTTGAGCACTCCAAAAATGCCAAAGCCAAGATTCGGCGCTTGAGGGAAGCCTTGCAAACTACCAAGGAAGGCTTACAAAAGGAAAATTGGGAGGTAGAGAGTCTAAGGATGCAACTTCAAGAAGTCGTCGATGATGCTACCAAGTATTAGGCTGCCAAGGAACAGTTGGAGGATAAAGAATACACCTTGTTGGCAAAGGTGTTGAACTTGGAAGGCCAAGTTGCCTCCTCTAGGGAGTTGCTTCATCTAAAGGAAGGGTGGCTTCTCTCGAGGCCAAGCTTAAGTAGAAGGATGAGGTGCTTGCTCAGAAGGACAAGCTTCTTGCTGAGAAGGACTCATCTCTTTTAAGCAATTTGAGGTGGGCTTTGGACATGCTCTAAAGCAAGTAGCCTTTTTGCATCCTAATATAGATATCTCAGAGGCCAACATCTGCAAAGAAGTGGTGGACAACCATTTGGTTGAGGCAGCCACCCCTCCTTGTACCCCCTAATTTTGTAATCGTGAACCTTGATTAAATGTAATGGATCTTTTTGTTTTAAATAAATTCTTATCTTTCTTCTCTCTGCCTTTTTTTTTCCTTTGGAGAGAAAAATGCATTATGTTATACGCGACTTTAATATTACTCAAATCATCATTGTGTTCCTAATATACTTAGCTAATCGAGTTGGGTGCTTTTGTTATGGAACTTGGTTGGTTGTAGGTGATCCGGATGCCTTTTTTTATAACATCCTATCAAATATCTTTATTCAATTTGGTTGGAGTAGTTGCCGATCAACGACCTCTAACAAATCTTTAGATTTTTGAAAATTTTGTCTCAGACAATCATTGTTCGACCACATCTCTCGGATCTTTGAATTCTTTGTCCTGAATGGTCATTGGTCAACCGCTTCTCATGGATCTTTGAAATTTTTGGATTTTTTATCCTAGACGGTCATTGTTCGACCGCCTCTCACAAGTCTTTGAATTTTTTTGCCTTAGACGGTCATTGGTCAACCACCTCTTACGTGTCTTTGAATTTTTGCCTCAAACGGTCATTGGTCGACCGCCTTTCACGAGTCTTTGAATTTTTGCCCTAGACAATCATCAGTCAACCACCTCTTGAAAGTCTTTAAGTTTACCTGGGGATCACTGATCGATCGCCTCTCACAGATTTTTAAGTTTGCTTAGGGGATCATTGATCGACCACCTCTCATAGATCTTTAAATTTTTGAATTTTTTGCCCCAGACGGTCATTAGTCGACCGTCTCTCACGAGTCTTTGAATTTTTTGCCCCAGGCGATCATTGGTCGACAGTCTCTCACTGGTCTTTAGATTTTTTTCCCTAGACGATCGACGAATGACCGCCTCTCACGGGTCTTTAAGTTTGCTTGAGGGGACCATTATCGACCACCTCTCACAGATATTTAAGTTTGTGGAATAGGGAGCCGAAATCCTTTTGATACCTATACAGATTTGTCACCCTGCTAATGAACACAATTACATATCAAACGCACACCACTTGGTCTAGTACTTCAAGAGGTTTCATATGTTTTCATCACCATGGCTAACACAAAATGAGAAAACCAATTCAGATCAACCATGTTAACAGGCATTACATAATTTGATCCACTTGTTTACCTACTTAGTGCCTTAGACGAAGTCTGCATAATGACAGATCATGGTTCAACTTTATCCTATGTGTTTCGCTAAGGAACAATCGAAGAATAAAGGATAGGAATGAAATTCAAAGAAAAAATGAAACAAGTAAAAGATGAAAAGATACAACTTATTTCTAAAGCTTTCAAAGATGCAAACTTGGGGATAGAGTAATGAATGACAAAAAATTGGTCATGTCAGATGACATGTTATCTTATTTAAAGAAACATAAAATACACACATACAACAAATTTGAGTATATGTTAGAAGGACTTTTTCTAGTCATTGTTTTTAAGCTCACCACAATATTATTACCCTACATAAAATAGAATAAAAAATATTTTATTTGATTAGAAGACTATGAATAACTAAGAAAAAGTTGAAGCCTTAATGAAAAAAATAAATGACTTTCTTAATTAAACATGGGAAAAGAAAACAAGCACAAGAAATTCAGCACAAATGGTTAGTGGAGATAAACTTGAAAAAACTCAGTTACATGCAATTGATAGCAGCTAGGATATAGTTTGCAAATGTCAAACCATATTTAATCATGTTTTCTAGTTGCAACCCTTGCAACAAATAAAAGTAAAACTAACTGTAGCATGCATACCATAGCCAATATGCCAAAGACAATTTGATAAACCCATGGATAGTAATTGTCCAAATTATGATCGAGTAACACCAAGTTAAATAATGACAAAACAATTACCTTTTGAAAAGAGCAAAAAAATATGTGGGATCTTAAATAGGAGTTTATCTAGTTAAATTGCAAATAAACCAAATCAAAATATGGTAACAAAAAATGAGATTACACAAATCCTAAGGATTGTGAAGCAATAATGTACCCCAACCAAGTTAATCAGCACATTCATTTGAGAGTTGAACAAGAACCTCTACATGTCCTCAAAACCAAATATTGTATCAATCAAGATGTTAATAGCTTTCAGATAGTCCCAAACCTAAAGAGATTCAGAATGTGAACAAGCTTCTAGAAACTTCTCAACAAACCTTGCTCTAACTCCTAATTCCATATGCCTTTGCAAGTATAATTTCCTCCATGTCTCAAAATTGGGAGAGCGAGTGGAAGAAGAAGCGAAATGGAAGGAAGAGTCTAATGGGCATCAACTTCTTACAAGAGACTCCCAAATGCAATATGAGAAGCACAATTCCCATTGTCCATGCAGCCTCCAAATTTTTTACTCCAAATCCTTTTCCTCGAAACGTGCATTTTGGTCCTTGCCGATGCCACCATTTTCTACGACCCGCATTGTCGTGGTAACTATGTGCTTTCACGACAAATGAGTGAAAAATGATTAGAAGAATGTTTATGTCTGCTTTCACGGCTTGCATTTATTTGTTTTTGTTTGGTTCATGCGTTTTTCTTACATGGATAGATTTGTGTGCGACGGATTTACAGATGACGAAGGTGGATCTACGCATGATAGGGGTGGGTTGGCACAACAACTCTGCACGAGCGGGGGCAATAAGTGGATCAACGTGTGACGGGAGTGAATTTGTGCACGGTGAGGGTAGATTTACACGTGATGGAGCTTTGTCGGCTCTGACAGCCACTACTTTCCTGCCTTTGAATGCGGTGGTTGTCAAGAATAATTTTTTCGACGACCCCACGGTGGACATCAATGTTCATGTATGTAGTTGGAAGTTACAAATTGCAGAGTGCCCATATGAAAATTCGAACCTCTTCACAGTACTCTTCGAGCAACCTTTATAGTCGTCCAAAAGAGTCACTATTCTCGAGCTATGCAAACTGACACAGAAGGATCCTTTTTGATCCTACTAGGGCACCACCTGCACAGTCTGACTTTTGCTAGGTTTCAGGGGCGTCCTCTATCCTAGAGCTGCGCTATTTAGCCTCCTCCTCGTGTGTCAAGGTGTTTCTCCATCGAACATTAAATGCGACTTGGGTGGATGACTGACCAAGCAATGTCCCTGTCAAAGAAGTCGACTTGAGGACTGGTCCAATATATATATATATATATATATATTCTATCAAAATTGAATTAAAATATTCAATAAATACAATTCTTTAAATTATAAAATGAAATGAGAATCGATTCCAGTTTTATTTCACATAAGAAGTGTTAATTTTCACTCATGGGCCCACTCGCATAATGTTAGTTGATTATACGCTTCAGTTCAGTATGAAATGCAAACTATTTAAACTACTATTTGGTCCTTATTCTTTATTTATTTAATTGGATTTTACTAATATCTTATTTTACATTTTAAATTATTATCGTAAATTTAAAATATATTTTATTTGTTATAAATTTTAATTATAATATAATTTATATATTGAAATATTTGTTTATTATGAATTTTAATTATATAAAAACAACCATGTAATTGTATATTTTACTAAAACATTTAATTGAGTTATTTTTAAATAGATAAATATTTCTTTTAAATATCATTTAAATAAATTAAAAAAACCTAGTAGTTATAGTTATTATCATGACAATCTCACATTTACGACTTACCCATTAAATCGAATACAGTCAAATGAAATTAAGATGCTCTTTTTACTTTTTTTTTTGTTTCGGCTCTAATTCTATGAATCGCCCAATGAACACAATTTCTCAGAAGATTGTTGGCCCAATGGAGACAATCTTATTGGCCCTCCCAAAACAAATATTGAAAGTTGACAGTCAACACTATACAAGTAATGTTCTACAAGTCCAAAGTCGAAATCCTCCTGGGTCAAAATGTGTGTTATTAACCCTCTTATTTAGTAGTTATACATAGTAATGTTTTTTATTCACGTGATTAAGAATTGAAAATTGAAAATTATGCATATAAAATAAGGTGAAGAAAGGTGACCTTAAAAGAAAAAGGTGAGTTGGAAAATAAATATAAACACAAAAGACGGGATTAAAAACAAAAAATGACCCATAGAAGACTTTAGGGGTAGCCGTACCGGTCACGAGGCAAATGCATCGTCACCTACCCACCCTCCCCGATTTTATTTCGAAACCAAAGGAAATGGCTACCCCACGTTCTTCATTACATTGTTATAATAATCGCAACACCACACGTTAATTTCAACGCACCTTCTACGGTGATTTCTCCCTCTCTCGTGCGTTGTGCCATGACTCTGGCGCGAGGCCTCGCCGTTGTGTTCCTCTTGTTGGCTCTCTACTGTGGGCTGGACCCATTCCATCACAGCCCAATAGCCCACTTCCCCAACTTCGAGGCCAAGAGGGTCGACATGCCCGCATGGTCCGAGGTTCCCACTGACCACGACAAACACAACCTGCTGCAAAAATCCGAGGTTAAGTTTGTGAACGAGGTGCAGGGACCAGAGAGTATTGCCTTCGACCCTCTCGGTCGTGGCCCTTACACTGGTCTCGCTGACGGAAGAATCGTCTTCTGGAACGGTCACTCTTGGCTTGACTTTGCTTATACCTCACCTAACAGGTGTGTTTTGTGTTTCTTTCTTGTAAGATAGATGCACACATATCATAGGATAGGAATACAAAATTGTCTATTCAACTTATGCCCATCTACCATTTGTTCACTTCTACACTTTTAATATTTTATTCGTAATGCTTATTTTTTATACAATTAAATTTTGTGCTAGATAAATATTTTTTAATATATAAATTATATTATAATTAAAATTTATAATAAATTTTAATTTTAAATATTTAAATTATATTTTGCTTCTACAACAACAATAATTGTATAATAATTTTGACCATTTTTTAAAAAAATTATTGAAATTTAATTTAAAAAAGACAAAGTCAAAAGAGATGATATCGTATGATGTTACGAAGATCAATATAGAGGGCCGTATGAGATGGTTGATTGGAAATTTTTTTGGTTGTAGTGTTTGAAATGTACAATTAAAGGATTTGAAAGAGAGATGAGAGAATATTGAAAGTTTTTAATCTGAGAAAATGGGAGATTTTGATTTATAATATAAGAGAATGGGTAGATTGCTGGCTTTTTAAGAGACATGTGATGGGTAAAATTTATTGTGTTCTAGTAACCACTTGAACCTTATTCTTCTAATTAATTAATTTATTAATATTAAAAATTAGTTAATTTAGTTAGTACTATTAAATTTTTCCTAAATTTATGTTATTTTTCAAAATTATTACTCATATTAATAAGACACACATTTATTTTTTTATAAATGTTTTTATTATTTTTAATATTAATGCATTTTTTACTTATTATTTATTGGGTTTAAAAAATGACTCATAAATAAGACTATTTTTATAAAAAATAATTAATGTATGAAATATTTCATATGGATTTTTATAAAAAAAAGGAAAAACTAAACTACAGTTTTAATTTAGTTATTATAAAGAGTGCCGGAGGGAGTTGTCGTAATAAATGATTGGCAAGGTTAAGGTTGTTGAGGTTTCCTTTATCATTGATTAGTTTCTTTCTCTCTCTTCAGTATTTTGTATTTTGGGTTTTTCCAGTACTTATTGGATGCAGAAAGTTAAGAGTCATTGATCTACTGAGCTAGTAATTTGAATAAAATTACTAATAATAAACATATAAAATTAATGAGTTACTGTCTAATGAGCTAGTAATTTGGGGTGCCACAAATTATTTTTATATAGTAATATTAAAAACGGTAGGATATTTGGGGGTGACCACGGCACCTGTAGGTCACCTCATTCCCTTAGCCACTTGGAAAATGAGATTATTAAGGATGAAAAGTAAATAATTAAACAGCCTATTTCAAATCCATTGTAATATGATGCCTATGTGTGCATTCTTTACTTGAAGATCCTAAAAGAACTATGTATGCCAGCAATATTCTTCAAAAGTTTTTTTTTTCCTTGCCTCTGTTTTTCCACCCCAAATTTCACATTCCATTATACTGTTGCGAGATGCTACCTGCTTGTGACATAAAATTGATGGACCTTACATGACACAGTCTCATTTTCGTAGAAGTTTAAGAACATATCTTTAGAGACAAGTGGCTACTGAATTTATTTATAATTTGGATCATTGGAGTGATGACTAAATGTTAACTTTTTCCCTCATCTATATTGTGACCATGTATGTTTGCAATATAGTATCATTAAATGGCAATGATTTTTTTTTATATGTCCATTTTAAACACAGGTCGGAGCTATGCAATCCTATAGCATCTGCAACACCATTTAGCTATGTGAAGACTGAGCATATCTGTGGAAGGCCATTGGGACTCAGATTTGACAAGAAAACAGGTGATTTGTACATTGCAGATGCATATTTTGGGCTCTTGAAGGTGGGGCCCGAGGGTGGTTTAGCAACATCCCTTGTAACTGAGGCTGAAGGGATTCCACTGAGATTTACTAATGATGTTGACGTTGATGCGGAAGGGAATGTTTATTTTACAGAGAGCAGTGCTCATTATCCCAGGAGGTAGGATTTTGTTAATTTATTAGAGTTGTCACCATTTTGGATGTAAGTATTCCAACAAAGTTATAATTTATCACTGCTGAGAAGTGAAAACTGGTGCCATAATTCGGCTCTATTTAGTTAAACTTCTCATAATAATTTATAAGAGAAAAAAAATAAAATAAAATAAAATAAGTTTCTTTATAAATTGAAATTAATTTATATTTAAACTAATTTTTAGAAAATATTTTTTTAAATATTAATACGAGAGAACTTTTACAAATTAGCTAATAGAATAGTTTATTTCATTTTTTTCTTCTTATTTTTCTTTCCTATAGATGTTTATGAAGAAATTTATCCAATCAGGCTTCTGAAAATGTTGAACTCTTATCTGTTAATAGAGTGGTATTGGCATGATAATATTATTGGGGAGTGTTATACACGTTAGTCATGACTGAAGTAAATCCAATGACTAACAATAAATTATTTGGTTATTTTTCTTTTGTTCTCGTCTGCGAGTACAAGTAGTTGAGTACAGTTAGTTCTTCAGATTTACCCCTAAACTACCTATACTCGCAGACAAGAACACTTTTCAACCTAGACAATTAAGAAATAATGTCATGATGTTGTTTAACATGTATGTAAGGGGTGTTATTGTGTGAATATAATTGAATGCTACTATTACAATCCTCCATCAGAATTTCAGAAAATGCTTCAAAGCTCAAGACTGGATGAGCAAGTAACAATAATAATTGAGATTTGATGACATTTTCTTATCGATTGATAGAGCAGGAGTATGATGAAAAAAATTAACGCAATGGAAAATTTGTGGGAAGTGTATGTAAGGGATCATTATAGCCTTAATATGACATCCAACCTGCTTGTTTAAGTTCATTGGGAGGACTCTTGATGTGCAATATCATGTGTTTATTAAGGACAATGGTTCACCTGGGATGAGTATTGACTTCTTTATGTGGCCTCTTTGCTTAATCAAGCTTTTTGTTTGCATGAGATTCTTTGGTTGTGAGGGAGTTGAGCCTATTGAGCATCAATATGATGTAGTATTAGTTCCTCAGGTGTTGGGACTTAGGTCTATGTATGAAAAGTCATTGCCTTAAAGATTTTGGGCTTGGAATTTTAAAATGGTGATATTTCATCTGTCTTGTTCTGTTGATTCTGACATAATTTTTGTACAGGAATTTCCTTCAACTGGTATTTTCTGGGGATGATAGTGGCAGGGTTTTGAAATACAACCTTGCCACTAAGGAAACCACTGTTCTTGTGAGGAACATTCAATTCCCAAATGGCATTTCCTTAAGCAAGGATGGTTCCTTCTTTGTCTTCTGTGAAGGGGTTGTTGGCAGGTAAATCTAATAATCACACAACAGCTTTCAGCGTTTTCTATATGCTACAGAAATTCTTAGGTTTAGACTAAGAAAAATTTATTGCCTTTTTCTTGTTTTACATTCGAGGGATCTCATTATAAACAATATACTTGAAGATTTGGTCTTTAACCAAACCAAATAACTTCGTATCCATATATCTAACTTTATTTTGTGGGACAAGGTTTTTGTTGGTATTGTAATACTGAATGTGTTTCTCCGTCAACTATATTTTAATGTTATAATTGAAATAGCATATATTTAACAACGAGGATTGATCAAGTTATTCTAATAATAACTTTTTACTAATTTTAAAAGAATTATTCTCTATCTTCATTCTTTATTTTTTTTATCTAATAGGTCAAAGGTGAGTCTAAAAGAAAATGAAAGATAATGATGCAGAATAACTCTTTCAAAAATATTCTTAGAGTAATTTAATCCCTTTTCTATAACGATATATTGTAAAAGATTTTTCTCTTTTTAGGTTGCAAATGATATTAATTCAGTTTATTGGTTATTGTTGGCTGATAGCTATTAGACAATGCTAGTGGTTAAACCTTTCTTCTTTAGCTAGTAGTCTTTTTATCCAAGAGTTACCTTCTCACACCATTTCTTGTTATGTAGGTTACGTAAATACTGGCTGAGAGGAGAAAAAGCTGGGAGTTCAGAGATTATAGCCATCCTACCTGGATATCCTGACAATGTGAGAGTGAATGAAGATGGTGATTTTTGGGTAGCTCTTCATTGTAGAAGGTATACGTATGCATACTATAATGGTCTCTACCCAAAGATAAGAAAAATCATACTCAAACTTCCCATACCAATAAAGATTCAATACCTGCTTCAAATAGGAGGTCGCCAGCATGCAGTAGTTATCAAGTATAGCCCTGAAGGTAGGCTAGTGCAGATATTGGAGGACAGTGAGGGGAAAGTTGTTAAAGCAGTGAGTGAAGTGGAGGAGAAGGATGGTAAACTCTGGCTAGGAAGTGTTCTCATGCCTTTTGTTGCAGTATACAACTTGACATGAAGCTGATTGGATTATCCCCCACCAAAGCTCTTTTCTATCTTAATTCACAGTTGAAGAAGTTGACTTTTGATTCAACATTGTACTCCTTTTAATAACTTCTTTTGGTTTCTACTTATATTTTTTTAAATTATATACTACAAATATAATAATTAATCTTTTTTAACTTTTTTTAGCACCATTTTATCCACTTAATTAGTTTATGACTTAACCTCTACTCTTACTATTCACTTAGCTAAGTTATTTTATATTGTCTTTTTCCCACTTTTTCAATTGTCTCCCCCTCTCAATTTTCTCTTTTTTCTTCTTCATCTCATAAAACTTTCAAACAAAATTATAGTATACCAAATTTAACGGAATAGAAATGCAGACTCATGATTGCAGCAACATTTATGTTTTTGATAGCTATCAATAAAGATTCTTAAATTTTTTTGGTAGACATCCTAAGATGAGTTTTGCTTTCACATTGCCATTAGTGATTACTAGTGTCTCCATAGATCAGCAATTTTTTTTTCTAGATTAAATAAAACAAATGAAGAGTAAATATATAACGTGTTACATATTGCTTTATTTCGTTTGATCTTCGAAAGTGTCTATTTGTGTAAATTGGTTTTCAAAAGAGTAAACTTGTTGGAAAGAGTAAATTGGTCTTCGAAAGAGTGAATGTATTAGAAAGTATAAAATATGAGAGAAAATAGAACTGCAACCGAATAAGATTACCAAAACAAATTTATTTAATTTGGTATTGCGAGAGTAATTACTGATTAGGGATTGATTTGAATTTTTTGCTGTATGTAGGGACAAAATTGAATATTAACATTATAAGTGATAAAAAAAATGATTTGATACAACTATTTAAATACAAATTAGAATTACATCATAATTTATACTGTTTGTGAAAGTCTTGCTAACATATTTCATTGGTGAAAATAGACGGAAAGTTAAAATAAAAATAACATTTTTGTACTATTTGTTTAAGAAAAAGATGAAAGGAGAAATCGTTTACTTTGCCAAAATATTTTTATTTTTATTTTATTTTATTTCTTACTTTTAAAAGTTTATATAAAAGATTGTGAAAATAACTTTTTATTATTTTCTATTTTTATTTTTTATTTCCACTTTTTGTATACAATTTAAAAGACAGGGAATACAAATAAAAAAATAGAAAATATTTTTTCAAATAAAATAGACGAGACATGAAGGGGAAAAAAATCCACCCTCATCTTAATAGGAAGAAGTGGGGAAGAGAGTATTTTTTTATAGTTTTCTTTTAAAAATTAAATAATTAAACTCAATTTTAAATTTCACATATTAAAAAATAATTTAAATATATTTTTAATCTTAAAAAAACATGATTTTATTTTATTTACAAATTAATCCATCTTTTGATTATTTTTGTTCAAAATTATTAAAAAATATAAATATTTTGTTTTTAGTTTCTAAAAAATATGTTAGTATATAAATAACGACATATTATTTATCTATTAAATATAAATATTAAAAAAAAAATACAAAAAATATCATATTTTCAAAAATTAAAGTAATATTTAAATTTAAAAATAATTATGTGTTAATATTTCATGCTCAATAATATACTATCAAACGAAAAATTATATTAAAATTCTGCATTAAAAACAAAATAAATAATCAAAATTTCAAGGCGATATTTGTGCATAATACCAGGGATAATATTAATTATAACACAGTTTATTACCCGAAGAAGACTATGTCGTAAAATGTAAAATTTAATTTGGTGATTTTTATTATCGGTGAAAATATTTTTGATGATTTTTTTTTAGTTATTACACATGTTTGAACAAATGTTATTTTCTAGAGATATATATTTTTATTTTTAAAATTTTAATAAAATAAACACGTATGTTTTAAAATAAGTTAAACCATACATGCTTAGTATTTAACGTTGAAAAAAAAAAGCACATTATTTCTATAGTAAGAAAAAGTAATTATATTTTCTAATATTTGACTTTATATTAATACTTTAATAATATTTCCATATTCTTATTTGTACATACGTTGTTGCTGTCCAAACAAGCTGATTTTGTTTTTAATAATAATAATAATAACATATCGATAAAATAATAATAATAATAATAACAGAGCTCACAGTCAGAGTCACACATAGATTCACCTGGAGCGAAGTTTCTGTTCTCCCGCCTCTACGCACAAATGGTAAGTTAGGGTTCTTCTTTTTTTCTTTTCTTTTCTTTTTTTTTTTTTCCTCTCTTACTCTTCTTTTCGCTTTTCGATTACAGTTACTTCGGCTTTCGATTATCTTTCTTTGTACTTTGAAATTCATTACCTAATTTTTTTCTTTTTTACTTTTCGAATTACAGAGTGATATTAGGAAGTGGTTCATGAAATCGCATGACAAGGGCAACAATGCCGGTGCCTCCAAGCCTTCTAATCAAGCCAACCCTTCTAATCAAGCCAAGCCTTCTTCTGATAAACCCCAGCCAGAGAAAACGGTGAGTGTTGCTGTCGTTTATTTATTTATTAATTCACGTTGATGATTTTTTTTTATCATTTTTTTAAATGCAATGTTCACGTGATGTTAGAGTGTAGGTTTAGTTTTTGTATTTAGTGGTTTAATGGAAAAATAATGAAATTTGAAGAATGCGAGATTTTGGTCTTGCGTTCTATTTTTCTGGTGAGTTGTCTATATTGCTCTCTGAACCAAAATATCGTGTTGGGATAATTATTGTTGACCAAGGTTTTAAATTGCGGTTGTGGTTTTGTCGTGTTTCTTGATATTGCGGGAAATTGCAGACAGATGTGGTTGATGCAATCACAATTGTGGTTGTGGACACTTCCAAAACTTTTAACATTGCAGCCAAAATCACCGTCGAACCATTTTTTATAACCATGTTGAGGGTTTGTTTGCTTGTACAAGTAATGGATTAAAGGAAACTCTTTATTTTGTTGCTTGGTATTTTGGCGTGAGTTTTTGCTTTTCAATTGAATATTGTCAAATTTTAATAATTTGGCTGTCATAACCAGATTAGGTTATGGTTAAATGGTTCCCTTGATAGGTTTCATCAAGTACTTTGCATTTCAAGGCAATGATTGTTAGGGCTTACGGCTAGTGGGGTATTTGAATGTATGAAAACTTGTTGAGTGGAATGGGGAAGAAAATACTTTCTACTCTTCTTGGCTCTTGCAGGTGCCTGGTGGTCAAGAAAGTTCAGGCAGGAGGATAACTAGCAAATATTTTAATACAAACAAGCAAAAGGTGAAAGATGAGAAAGAAAAGCTGGAGCTCCCTGCTAAAAGAAAGAATATGAAGGACAGTGAGGAAATGGTGGAGCCAAAGAAAATTGATGAAGATGATGGAGATGACTCTGTCTTGCCCACTAATAAAAAGAAGTTAGTTGACACCACTCCAACAAAAAAATTGAAGAGTGGATCAGGTAGGGGGATTCCCCGGAAATCTGCAGATTTGGAAGAAGGTGATGAAGATGATGATAAAGATGCTGTGTCTGCTGCTAAATCGGGTGGAAGGGGTGGTGGTGGAAGAGGAGCACCGGGGCGATCAGCTGGTGGGAGAGGTAGAGGGGGTGGCAGGGGTGGATTCATGAATTTTGGAGAAAGAAAAGATCCTCCACACAAAGGGGAAAAGGTTCAAATTTATCAAGTATCTGGATCTAATGATTGTTTTTTCTTTTTGGCAATGCATTGAAACTTCTTCTGTGTGTCAGGAAGTCCCTGAAGGTGCTCCTGACTGTTTAGCTGGCTTGACTTTTGTGATCAGTGGAACACTGGACAGGTATTTAATTCTATATATAGATTTCACATATTTTTCATGACTTGCTTGATTCAGAACTCGGTTTGCTGTTTGTTGCTTCCCCATTTTTTATCCCCTCCTACCCCATTTTTTTGTTATTGTTTTGGTTCTCTCTATTTTTGAGTGCTTAGGTCTACATATCATATTTCACTCATTTGAGTCTTTATATTTTTCTTTTGCATATTTACAGTTTGGAACGAGAAGAAGCAGAAGATTTGATTAAACGCCATGGTGGCCGTGTCACTGGATCAGTCAGCAAGAAAACGGTTAGATAAGGCTTTTTATTCAATTGTAATTGAACATACATCATAAGTATGTAATTAACAACCTTTGTTTGCAGAATTATCTGTTATGTGATGAAGATATTGGGGGGCGGAAATCTGAAAAAGCCAAAGAGCTAGGGTTAGCATTGTTATATTTATGCTGTTACAAAGTATTTAAACAATTTCTACATTGTATTACCACTTATGTTGTGTATTTCTCTTTCTTTATATAGAACTTCATTCCTTACAGAGGATGGATTGTTTGATAAGATTCGTGCATCAAAACCTGCAAAAGCTCCTTCACAAGACAAGAAGCCTGTGAATAAGGCTGTCGCAGTAGCATCCCAGTCAAAAGTTTCTCCAAAATCACAAGTTAAGGGTAAGTCCTAATAAGTATATGCTTGGTGCTTCTATTTTCTGGTTTTATATTGCTTGGTTGTGCTTTCAATTATCCTTGCTTTTCTGTGTTCATAATTAGTAGCAGCTCTTAAAATTAATTTATTACAATCAGGGCTATTGTTTGTTTCTGTTCTGAGTTGCATTCCTTTATCAACAAATGCAGTCCCTCTATCTTCACCCTCACCTTCTAAGCAGGCCAAGCCAAAGAATGCTACTACTGTTCAGTCTTCTTTGATGTGGACGGAGAAACATCGGCCTAAAGATCCAAAGGATATCATAGGGAATCAGTCACTTGTATAATCACTAGTCTTCATTACCATATTTTGATGGTTAAATTTTGTTCTTATACCTGAATTTGAATAATCAATTTTCACTTTCTTAAATGTAATGGTATACAGGTTTCACAGCTTCGTAATTGGTTGAAAGCTTGGCATGAGCAATTTTTGGACACTGGTAACAAAAAACAAGGAAAAAAGCCAAGTGACTCTGGTTCCAAAAAAGCTGTCTTGTTATGTGGAACCCCTGGTATAGGAAAAACAACTTCAGCAAAGTTGATCTGTCAGGAGCTTGGTTTCCAAGCCGTAGAGGTGGCAATATTTCTTGTTAAATTTATATATGTGGAAACAGTATTGTACCATCTATTTTCTCTCACCTGCGTCCATACATGTATTAAAGGTAAATGCTAGTGATAGCCGTGGAAAAGCTGATAGCAAAATTGAAAAAGGAATTAGTGGGAGCAATGCAAATTCTATAAAGGAACTTGTAACCAATGAGTCCCTTGGTGCTAAAATGAATTGGTTGGTCTTTCTTCATGTTAATATGTTATTTGCAAGTCCATAATGCACCTTGTTAAATCTCTATAATGTAAATTTCAGGTCAAAGCATTCCAAATCTGTTCTCATTATGGATGAGGTTGATGGGATGTCAGCTGGTGATAGGGGTGGTGTTGCTGATCTTATTGCTAGCATCAAGATATCAAAAATTCCTATTATCTGCATTTGCAATGACCGTTACAGCCAGAAACTGAAAAGCCTTGTGAACTACTGTTTGCTTCTAAGTTTTCGGAAGCCTACAAAGCAACAGGTCTTCTGTGCTTCTCACTAAAAAAAACTATTGTTTCGCACTACTTTATTTTAAATTCTTTATTTAGATTAGGTTTTGTTGCTCTCTTTTGAACCAAACCATATCAGTTTGTTCCAGTTTTGTTTATTTAGCTTGTGAAAACATTAGGCAGACCATCTGCCCAATGATTTTTGGTTATTTATGTCCAAAATATTAGAGTTGACTGTGCCAATTACTTGTTACTTGAAGAAGTGGTCTTGTAATGCTTGAACTTCTGGGAGATGGAAATACCCTTTTCATCAAGGCTAATACCTGACTTTTAACCACAATTATTCTTGTTTCTTTCAAGAAGACCACATTATTTTACATGTACTCCTATATTATAAATTATAATACACAACTTGGAGTGTGAAACACTCACCCCACTTTCCCAATTAGATATTTTCAATATTCTCTCATTCTCCACTGCTTTGGATGTAAATTTCACATATTACTCCGCTACTAGCCAAAAAATTTCTCTCTCAACCATCTCAAGCTACCTTTTATCCTTATTTGTATTTTGTATACTTAGCCATCTATCCATTTTGATCTATCTTCTTTTATCTTTATCTCTGAATTAAATTTCAATAGTTTTTTTCAAAAAAAATTTCAAAGTTAAAAATAATCTTATATCACAGTTTAAATTGTTCATTATAAATCCAAAATGTAATTTATATATTAAAATATTTATTTATTATGAATTTTAATTATATAAAAAAAGATTATTCACACTTTTTAAAATATGTGCTTTCTATTAATTGGATTTGCCATGTTCTTGAACGTCATAAGCTCAAAATATGAACCTCCATCTTTTTTAGTCTTGTGATATTGGTTTTCCATCCATGTACTTCATTCGATGTGTGGCTTTCTTGAATCTGAATATTTTGTTTTTGCAAAGGGTTTTGACATTGAAACAGTTATTAATATTCTTTAGTGATCTTGTGTATAAATTTCTTTTAGTTTTTTGAGCTAAAATGCCAATGAACTAATTATTATATATTAAAACTCATTGGCTTGGTTGTTACTTCAGACTGGGTTTTCTTCTATGACCACTTAGTTTGGCTGTATTGTTATCCCAAGTGAATATGGTTAAAATTATTATATCAAAATCAAATATAGGAGAAAGTATATATATTCTCTAAACTCCCATTTTTTAATCTAGCTCCTAGGTGGAATATGAAGACTTGACTTCATATTCTAACAAAGATTATGTGTGGCCAGTTGGATAAAGAATAGGTAGAGAACAATATATAAAGTGAAGATTCACAGTTAAGGAGAAAAAAAGAGAGAAGGGAAAGGGAGACTAATACTAACCTTTATAAAAGGGAAGTAAAATTAGGGAATTCTTATGGTCACTGCCAAAATATGAAAAGTAATTGCAGTGATGAATAAAATGGTAATTGCCTAGTAAATGAAGTACCTCCAGCCACATAAATTATTAGTTACCTTTTTGACATAATTATATATTGCAGGTTATCCTGTTTTATCCTTCCTCCCCCTATGACGAATGAGGTGTATAATCTGAATAAGACCCTGTTTGGATAAACTTTTTGATAAGCACTTATAGGAGAAGAAAATGAGAAGGTAAAATGAATTAACTTCTCCCATGAGTTGAAATCAACTTATACACCTTAATGTTTGGACAAGTTAAATGAGGAAGCATCTAAAAAGGTTGGGGTGCGGAAGTTGATTTCATTTTATCTTTTCATTTTTTTCTTCTATAAGTATTTATTGATAAATTTATCCAAACAGGATCTCGCAAACTATTTCTTTAGCTCATGATATTGATTTTTGTTGCTATTCAGTGACACGTGGTCCATCATATATGAGGATCTGATTGGCTCAGTTTTTATATGGAGTCTGCATACCCTAGAGTGCAAGTCTATCTTACAACATACAGCTTTAGTTTCTGAAGTCTGTTAAATACCTTTACATGTTAAAACAAATATGCTGAGATATGGGGGTTTTGAACTTAATATTTTATTTATGCCAGATGGCAAAGAAGTTGATGGATGTTGCAAAGGCTGAAGGGCTTCAAGTTAATGAGGTGATTTCTTGATAACTTACGAAGTTCCATCATATTTTGTGCAGATTTTTAGCTGTAATTAATTGTGTGGACTTAGAGGGTACAAAAGTACTTCAAATCATTTATATCCATCTCTTACAAAATTATGAACTTTTTTTTATTCATATTGACTAGCCTATTTTCTTGAATTGTTCACCCTGATTGTTTCAGATTGCACTTGAGGAACTAGCAGAAAGAGTTAATGGAGATATGCGAATGGCACTAAACCAGTTACACTTTATGAGCCTCTCCATGTCAGTTATCAACTACGATGATATTAGGAAGCGCTTTCTTACCAATGCAAAGGATGAAGACATTTCACCATTCACAGCTGTTGATAAGTATAATATTTATATTATCTCCATACTACACTTTAAAACTTGCTTAACTGTCATATACTGTTAATACTAAATTTCTAATTGCATGTTTAGCTTACATTGTTGTGAGTTGTATCTTTATTCTTAATATTTGTGGTTGCTTACTTGCCATTCATATTTCCCCCTTTTATATTTATTTATTGGCCCTGGACCCTCAGTGATCTGTTTAGTTTTATCAGATTGCTCTTATATTTAGAACTAAAAATTAATGATGTGGCTATAATTGAATATTGCATGCCTTCATTCATGGCATTACAATTCCAATGAGCTTACATAAAGGACAAAAGTAATATTTCCCCAGAAATAATTTCAGTATCAAATATCAACAAATCATAGCTAGATTTTTCTGGTAAATTTCATACACGACCATGCAAAGGAAGTACAGGACTCATGTGGAAGCAGTATGGACTTTCGATTAGTACTTTGAGAGGGTAAGAAAAAATCTGTTGAGAATGAGAACTAAATCAATATGGTCTCTTCTCTGGGAAACAAAGTTGGATTTCATTCTATAGAAAGCATTCTTTATAAAATGTGATTCTCTTAACTAACTTTTTTGTTCCAGTCAACAGTTGTCATTATCGACAATACCACCTTGGAATGATTATATGTTCAACTAGCCAATTTGAGGATCCCAACTTTCATTGACTGTTGATTTGTAACTGCTATTTATTTAGTTAATTTTCACTAGTATGCTGTGTGATACAAGGGTGAATGTGATGGCATTTATAAGGTTTATTAGCTGTAGATCTGTGAACTTGTTGTTTCATCAGTGATTCAGTGGGGCTCTGCATGGCCATAATTTCATCCTTTGAAATCTGAAGCATTAACAGTCCATAAGGTTGTGACTGAATTCAATTTCATGATAACTTTTCTTGTAGGCTTTTTGGTTTTAATGCTGGCAAGTTGAGAATGGATGAGAGGATAAATCTTAGCATGAGTGATCCTGATCTTGTTCCTCTTATTATCCAGGTTCTTTAATTCATTTCCATTTTTTTTGCAATTTAGCTTGTTTGGAATTATATCATCTTCAAAGGTCACTAGCATGATGAAATTGGTGCTTAATGGTTTGGGTACCACTTGCATTAACCTCATTCAAATTTGATTGAACAGATTTGACTTCATATTAAGTTTGCCATATATTTTTGTATTAACCACACATTGGTTGACAAATCACGGAATTGAGAAATGTTCATTTTTGTGTAATTATCTAGAAGTTGAAAATAGCCTTTGTTGATTTCATTTTAGATAGCTCTATATCGTCATTAATGCTGCAAACTTGAATTATATTTCAAATATTCCTCAGTATATAACTATTCTTTGTGACATTATGTATGGCAGGAAAATTATATTAATTATAGACCAAGCTTGGCTGGTAAGGATGACGGTGGCATAAAACGGATGAACCTGATTGCCCGTGCTGCTGAGTCTCTTGCTGATGGGGATATAGTGAATGTACAAATTCGCAGATATCGACAGTGGCAACTCTCTCAAACTAGTTCTGTTGCATCAAGTATAATTCCGTACGTAGCCTTGTCACTGCTCTGGAAAATAAAATATTTTGTTTTTAGATTTTGCTCCATCTAGTTGTTCATCCTTTCACTTTTTCATCTTTGTTTCAGTGCTTCATTGTTGCATGGGCAAAGGGAAACACTTGAACAGGTAAAATAGTTTGTCATCTGCAGGGTATTACAATATCTCCTTCCCACTCTGCCCCCTTCCCTCAGCCTCTTTATTTTGGGCTCAGGGTACAAGCATAGTTATCATAGCACACTTTAGCAGCGGCATGAGGATTGGAGTGTGTTTTTCATTCACTGGGTCATGAGTGTTTTTGTGGCCGAAAAGCAAGGTTTTGTGGTCAAAACTGCATTGTTTTAGGGGCAAAGTTGACCCCCCCTCCCCCCATCTCAAGAAAATAGAAAACCCTTAGCTACCAGAGCAGCCCAGCCAGATCCAGCGAAATTTTCTCCTCTGTTGGAGACCTCTCTTCTCTCTTACCCTTGTTTTGCTTCTGTGCTACCAGAGTGGCCGAGCCACCCAACCTTCACTCTTATCTCTATTCTGCAGTTCTGAATTTGATTAGAGGTTTTTTATCAATTATTCTGTACAACCTTTACTCTTCTCTCGTTGAGCATTTATATGTATAAGAAATAATACTACTTGTGGTCTTATATATAAGAAATAAATATCTAATTCACAACAACCAATAATAGTTAAATTAGTCAATTTTTAAAAGTACAGACCACTATCCAAGTGCTAAAAATATAACCACCTCGCACCTATTTGTATGTTTAGGTAGAGTCATGGATGATTTTATATCACAAACGGTAGTTATGCATGGTGGGCTTTTGTGGGTCGTCTTTGTTTCTACTGTCTTTTTCATTGAACTAATCTGATTTTGCTTTTAGCTTTGTATCACAATTCACAACTTGCATTATATCTGCAGGGAGAACGGAATTTTAACCGGTTTGGTGGGTGGCTGGGGAAGAACTCAACAATGGGCAAAAACTTTAGGCTTTTGGATGATCTGCATGTTCACATTCTCGGTTCTCGTGAATCTAGTTCAGGAAGGTAATTATGAATTCAATATTTTACCTACAGTTTGCATCTTTTCTCATGATCTAGTTATTTCATCTGATTACTTCAATTACAAATAATACTTGCAAATTATTTGTACACCTTGATGATTTGGTAAGATTTTGGATAGAAATCAATTGTATCTCAAACCCTGTGAATTTGTTTGTCAATATGTTCTTGATTTTTAGTTGTGTTGAAGATAATAGTTATAGCTTAGGTGCTTCCGTCTTGTGTACTACAAATCTGGTTTTGGAAGTTACATGTCCAGTAGACTTTTGGAAAAGCCTTGATCTCCATTACAACAATGTCTAGTAGACTTATTATAATCATGCTTCACTGAATGGTTGCAGGGATGCCATTCGCATGGAATACCTTACTCTTCTTCTTAAACAATTGACAGAACCCCTGCGAACCCTGCCTAAGGTTAGAAGTACATGTGTTAAGTTCTAAACCAACCTAATGTTTTAAGCTGAAATCAATGCTGAACTTAATTGAATTTCATTGCCCCTTCTGGAAATGATCAGGCTGAAGCGGTTCAGCAAGTTGTGGAATTTATGAATACATACTCCATCAGTCAGGAAGATTTTGATACTATAGTAGAGTTATCAAAGTTCAAGGTTCCTTAATTATATTTGATGTTATGTTTACTACAAACTGCTCTCAACCTCGGGTTAATCTTTTGATATTTTATATGAATCAGGGTCATCCTAATCCACTAGATGGCATACAGCCTGCCGTTAAGTCAGCCTTGACAAAAGCATACAAAGAGCAAAGCAATTCTCGGGTGATTCGAGTTGCGGATCTAATCACTCTTCCTGGAGTAAAGAAGGCCCCTAAGAAGCGGATTGCTGCTATTCTTGAACCAGCTGATGAAGAAGTGGAAAAAGGTGAAGGTGACACCATGGACGAGAGTGAAGAAGAGAACACATCTGATACAGAAGAGTTGGGTAAGTTGTGTTTTTTCTTTTTATTATTATATTAATTGATTGCTTTTACAATTTTTCTTTTGTGATGCATTAGAAGGCACCACCAAGGGCGAGAAGCTGCGGTCAGAACTTCAAGGTTGGAATTCAAAGGGTAGGTCATCATATGCCATTAGCATGTTGATTGATTGGAGTTTTAGGGTGATTTATCCTTTTAAATAGAATGAGCATCGTTGATTTCTGATCTATATTTGTGCATGTAGCCACGCGAGTAGAGTTGGAACTGAAGGGAACTGGAAATTCAAGTTCCAAGAAGCCAGCCGGTGGTAGAGGTAGAGGTAAAGGTGCTTCTGCATCTGGGCAGAAGGTTGCTCAAGCTCCAAAGACTACTGCAAAAAGAAAAAGGTGAAGAAATATTGAACAATGTGCCACTATTTGGAGGAATTGTATAGAACCCTGCCCTTCATGTTAGTTCATGTTCAGCCATCATGAATTTTAGAGTTACTTTAGTAAATTTTCCGAGGACATGGATTACTTGTGGTGGCCCTGTCTTTTGAATGTAGATGACTTCTACGTTGTAAGTTAGAATTTTGGGTGCAACATTATGAACAATTCCTGGATTAAGATGTTACTCTTTTGTTCCCTCATATTCTGCAAGGACATGAATGGCCATATACTGCGTACTCAAAAAGGGGAAGATTGAATGAATTGATTGTAAATTATTGGAAGAATTTTCAATTTCTGCCTCCTTTGAAATGGGAAAATGAAATTTTTGCGACAGCAAAACCCTATTGATATTTTTGAGAATAAAAATTATATTAACATAATTACTCTCCCTATCTAAGGCGAAGGCTTCCTAACACCTTCCCAAGATTCGGATGTTCTTAATTGAGGGTACATTGTCGATTAAAATATATAGCTGCAAATTGTTGATGAGAAAACTGAGTTAATTATCATATATTCATGATTTGATTTGTTTATATTTTCATAAATGCTTTGTCACATCAATCACCAACCATTATAATTCTGCCTTATTTTTTTATTAATTTATAGGTTGCATTGTGTTACAGGATCCAAATTTGCTTGTGGTATTCCTAGCTCTAACAACACCAAGAATAAAATAATAATAATAATAATAATAATATATTATTATTATTATTATTATTCCAAAAGTAAAGGGTTTACGGTGGCAATCCACTGTAAAGAGGCAATGAATTATTCACTTTTCACCTTATTGTATGTTAATTGTAAATTATATTTATTATTTTTAATATTCATCTAATAAATTAAGAAAACAGAACTATAAAAGCAGATGAATAACATTAAATGAAATGTCACTTATTAAATTAGTTTAAAAATTTATGCTCATTTTTGTTTTTATTTGTATTATTAGGATCACAATCATTGATTAGCTGATTTTATAGCTATGATGTTGGGGTTTTATGATTGGACGTTATTTTGCATGCGAAAATTATAAGAAATAAATGAGGGGGATAAATTGTGATTTAAAACTGATGAGTATGTCAATTTAGCCCCATAACTAAGAAGTGACATCAGAGTCATTCTTTGCGCAAACTTAAAAATAAAATTGATGAGATTTTCTATTATTAATTAATAAAGGACTAAAATGGTGTTCATTATATATGATTGAGGTATTGAATATGTTTCTATTATTAAAGGACTAAATATCATTTTTTTAGGAGAAGTAAATTGATATAATTTATCTTTCGATAATCAAATTAATAATATTAACAGTCACCAAAATGGAATGGTAGTTTATCCTAAAACCATTCAATTTTCTTCATTTAATATACTGAAACTTCAGTAGAATTACCGCCGAGAAGTTAATCTTTCTTCACTTAAGTTTAATAATATTTTCGAGAACATATAATGCAGTATAGAGGTTTTATACTGCATCATGTCATTGGTGTTTTGTGAAAATAACACATACGTTTATGTACTGTGTTAATGTTCTTTCACCTACATGTAAATGTTCTTCAGTGTTGCCAAATATGTGATTAAGAATCATTACTTAAGTATTGCCATGATGTTAGAACAAATCGTGACTTGACATTTTCTAGCATTATGCTGTTCATGTTAGGGCTTGATGTAGTGATAGAGAATTAGAGACAATAAGCACGCCATTTTCAAACTACTCCACGTCATTGACGGGACCTTATTAACTATAATGATAATAACTTATTAACTATAATGACGGGAGCAAGAGATAAAATAAACTTCAGCCAGAATTTGATATCAGTAATTGCTTAATCAAGTGCTAGTTAATTATTGGATACTTAATCATAAATATTTCGCTTCATATAAAGTCCATGTATGCAGCCTTAAAACATGTCCATCATTGTTTTTTCCACTAGTTATTTAATGCACAGACCACACAAATTCAAATCTTTTTAGGCACGTAATTAGTAGTTGAAATTCTCGTATATATAACACAATTCTTGTTAAGATAAAATAGTCATTTTGTGAGTTTATGAGTTTAAACAGATTCTTTAGAATAAATTAAAAAATTTAGTAGCCAAATCAAATATTCTTTTCCAATCATGTATGTCGAAAAAAAAAAAATGACCAACACCATTATCCCTCACCCAACGGTGGTTGGCAATAACTTGTAATGTCAGGAGTCAAAAATTTGCCACTTAGATGAAGACTTCTAATAAAAACACAATAAAAGCCTTCTTTTAACAGTGACAGAAACCTTCAATTTAGTTCTCGTGTAAGGTTTTACTTAAGGTATATTTAGTTTTAGTTCTCGTGTAAGGTATTACTTGTGGTAAATTCTAGAGTGAGGAATTAAAAATAATTATTGAATATATTATTAAAATAAACAGTTATAACATGTAAAAAAAATAATTTAACCTCAAATTTATTTATTTATTTTAATAATATATTTAACACCTATTTCTAAATCGAGACATTTTTTATCCCTCACCTTAAAATTCACTTTTACTTATTATAGCTACTTACAAATCTACACATAACAGGAATTTGATTTATGTAGAAGAGTCACAGAAAAGAAAATTAAAAGGAAATAAATTGTAAGAATTAAATTTCCATAGGGTCTGTAAAGCAAAAACAAATTGATAGAGAATTGTGATTACATACTCCTTTTTATAAAAAACGACTATAAACTAAAAAGCAAAATAGTTTTTCTTTTGATTCGAACAAAATTATAATTTTTCCACACAGATGAATGGTAATTATGGGCACAACAAAGGGATGAAGAGGAAATTTACAAAATATGATTACAGAAAAGAATAATTTTATTGATTATTACTGTATTTCCATTTGCATTTACTGAATCGGGCACAGATTTCCCTGCCATCTTATTACACAAAACCTTCTCATCCCACCAACACTACTAAGTGAATCTAAATTGCATATTAGCATATGCACCATCCATATATTGTTTTACGAGACTCGAGAAGCTTTTGTTCTCTAGTCTAGTCCACAAGAGGGACAAAGAAAAAGAGCATCACAAAAACGTGGGAAAACCAAACCCATATTAACCATCCAAGTAACCTGTCCTTCATATTCCGTTGACTTTTTACATCTTTGGAATTTCCTGTGCAGCTGCATCAACGCATGTGCAATCAGTGTAAGTAAATAATAAAACTAAAGGTCAACTTAATGGCAATGAGGAAAATAATATGATTAGAAAATGTATTAACTAACCCCAACACCCTCTAACCAACATGAATATTGGTAAGTAACAAGAAGAAGCTACATTTGCCCAAAATAAAAATAATAAATGAAGTTTACTTTTTATTTATATTTTATTTATTTGCATTTGATATTCAAGCTCACATGCTAGAGAAGGAACTGCACCCACTTGAGGTCAATGGCCTGATGAAATTGTTCTTTGAACATCCAATTTCACCAACTAGGGTGCATTATCAATAACAATAATCATATATTGAGTTAGAATCTCACTATTTTGGTTCTTGACGAGTCTTGCTAGCATCCAGATAAGAGCTCTTTATTGACAAGAGGTGAATCTAGAATTCTGTCCAAAGGTTCCAAGCATCCAACATGTTGCTTCCAACAATTTTCCTGCCATTCCATTCAAACTTTAGCTTAAACACAAACTATAAGGAGTGACATTCATTTAATCAGTTATAGTGTATCACTGAAATGAGAGAAAAAACCATTATTAGCATATCAAAAGAGATATAAAAGAAATCAAGAAAAATTCATTTAACAAGTCATAGAAACGAATATAAAATTAATTCTAGCTGGATAATTTTGTCTTCTACATCACATTCACCACTTTCCTCTTCTCTCTCTCCGTTTACATTTTCTTTTTTTTCCAGATATCATTACTTTCCATTTATATTATCCGTGCAAGCACGCACAAAGTAAGAAATGGTGAACCCTCTCGGAAGCAAAAGGTTGTAATTATATAATAGATCATCAAATATGATTGCTAGTTACTAAATGCAAGATAATTGTCACCATTGGTGGGAAAAAACGCAGACCCAGTTCTAAATTGAGTAATTTACTTTAGAGAATAAAATAAGTAATTCCAATATTAATCGTTGATTTTTTATCAAAGATTATTTACATACATAGACATGGGTATAAGCACCAGCTACTTAAAGGTCCCATCCCAAGAAATAAGATTGAGGAAGTTCTATTAGCATTCATCAATCATCTCCATTCCAAATTTCTTGTCTAGCTATAAGAACCCTCTGGCCCTAACTTTTTTCAAAAGTTTCTTTCCACCTTTCAGAAGCTTGACCTAACAAGTAATTCGATACGTTGAGTGACACCACTGCCACTTTTTAAAGTTTTTTACTAGTTTCTTAAAACTTAAGAATCCTATTATCCACATCAATATTCTCAATATTTTCCATTGATCTAACCCAACTAACATAAATAATAATATACTCCTTCAACCTCAATACCCGCATAAATTTTCACATATTCCAAACACCCTGTTCAAGAAACTACCCTAAATATATCCATTAATTACTTACAACTCTTTTAATTACAATTCCAACCTACGTCCCAACAACACGCTATATTGTCCAAATCAATAGCAAGAAAACAAAAACGAAACCCAATAATTGACAACCTTAACCCAAACCAGAACAAGTCCAGCCACATAATAATAAAGTAAACGCAAAGAAATAAAAAAAACAAATAAATAAATTCAACCAACCAAATTAAAAACACGTCATCCAACCTTTTTCCCCATCTTGACTTAAAAAACACCCAAACAAACACCACCAACAAAAAAAAAAAGGCAAAAGTGAAAAAAAAAAGAGAAAGCATTAAGCAATAAACGCACCTCTTCTCTGCTTAACCACGACCTTAGCGGGTTGGGCCCGGGTCGCGGGCCCAACCTCCTCCTCCTCCTGAGGCGGAAACAGAACGCCGTCAATACCCTGAACGGAGATCCGTCCATCAGTGTAAATATCAGGGTCGAACAAATAAGCCGACCCGTCCCCATGGCCGAACTTAACGGAGCCGTCAGCCTCCTGCGCCGTGACCTTATGCGGCAACCTCAACGTGTCGTAACGGACCTTCCCGAACCTTCTAACGGCATTGTACATGCTCTCTTCGGTCTGATACTCGGGTATCAAATGATAGTACATAATCTGTTCGGGCGAGCCCGGTTCACTTAACTGGTCCGTCGTTAACTTCGCCATGGCTTCATCGTTAGGAGCCAACACCGTTAAAACGTAACCCTCAGAAACCAACCGTCCCATCTCCGTCGCCAGGGACGTTAGGTTTACCAGAATATCCGCCATTTCGTTGTAACCGCCGTAATGGAGGAGGGTTTGGATGAAGTCCTTCACCTGTTTCTCGCCGTTGAAGTGGTGGTGCGGTCCGCCAGGGCCCGGTGCTGGCGCTGGAGCGAGGGAGGGCCCCGGCGCCATCGCGTCGTAGATCGGGAGAGCCGGTGGGGAGCCTGCCGGCGTCGGAGGCGCCGGCTTTTTGAGACGGTGGGTGCGCGGGTCGACTTCCGGGGCGGCCTCGGGTTTCACGGCCGCGATGGAGATGAGATTCCGGCGGCGGTTGAAGTCGTCTTGGACGGAGCGTGGGATGAGGAGGGTGTCGATGCCGTGGATGACGCCATCGGGTCGGGTTATGTCGCCCGGGTGGGTGACCCGGGAAGAGTCGACGGTCCAGTGGGTTGAATTTAGGGTTTGGAGAGAGAGGTGATGAGAGGCGAGGGTTCTGTGTCGGGTCGGGTTGTGAGACCCACCCGACCCGGGTTTTTGGGTTGGGGGATTCTTTTGGGGACGATGTGGGACATGAGCAGTGTTTGGAGGGAGTGGAGGTTGCGGGGTTCGAGGAGGAAGCGCTTGAAATCGGGGTCGAGATCGCGTTCGAGCGCTTCGTTTCTGGGTGCGAAGATTGTGATGTTGTGAGTCATTACCGTGTTTTCCAGCGTTTGGAGAAGCATGGCTTTTTCCACAAGCTCTGCTACTTCCGTGTAATGCGAGTCCAAAAGCGCGACTAGGATTGAGTTTGAGTTTATTTGGCCCTGCGAGAGGGAGAATGTGAGGGTTGGGAGGAGGAAGAGAAGGACAGAGACGCCATAGATGCGGCAATCCATGGCCGTTGTCGGTGTTCAGACAAAACAGAGAGAGAGAGAGAGAGAGAGAGAGTGAGAGACACTTGTTCTGTTGTGTTGTGGTGTGTCTGTGACTTTGTGTTGCAGACCAGGTTTTTGTTTTGGTTTTGGTAGGGTAAATGGTGTGATTTATGATGTCTTTGTGAGAGAAGGGTTATTACTTATTAGTGTTGGGTGTTGTTAATTTGTGCTAATGGTTTGTGGGTAAATCGAGGGGTGTCGGTTGCTTTGTGAATATCGTTGTCTTACGTGGCGGGTTTTGATTGGACAAGAGAGGGAACAGTGTGAGATTGACGGCAGGAAGTGAGAATTGGCGTGGGGTCAAGAAACCCAACTGCTACCTGGCTCGTGAATAAATGAAGGATAGATAAACCCACTTTCATTATTGTCAATAATTATTTTAATGGAGCAATTTTGACTGTCTCTTTTCGTGCATTTACTTTTCACCTTCTGCATGAGATGTGGAATGAAGATCGTGTACATGAACCTTTTTTTTTATTTTTAATTTCAGTGTGCATAATGTAAATTTAATTTTCTGAATTAGTGGATCTTCTACTTGACGTGTTAAAAAAGTGAGGATTGATTAGACGTGGTATTTCGCAATTAGCACGCAGAGAATAAGTTGCGTTACGAGATGGTGATGATTGAGTGCGTTTAATATGGATCAGCGATGAGGTCTATAGCGTGGAATAAGATGCGGCAAAGCAAATAAACAAGATACTACTAGGACGTGTGAATTAAGAGTGGTGGTGGTGCCCACTTGGCTTTGGGTTCCCTCATATGCTAATTTTGGTTCGGGCAGTAGCTGAGCTGTTTCTGTCCTCTAGAGACTCTCTACGTACCATACATACCAAAGAATAAAAAAACTCTAGCAAAAAAGACATTTGGAATTAAGTATGCAAACCATTTTTTTTTTTCAAAAAGCTTGGTACATGTGGGAGTTCAACCTATTTTTGGTAGAGATAAATTGGAAGGGTCAGAAAAGAAGAAAAAACAAACAATAACAAGGGATTGGATAGTACAAATATTGTTGGGGGACTTGGATTTTAATAGGTTTAGAAGGAAAGTTTATTAGAGATTTGGTGGAGACGTTTGAAAATAAAATAAGGGATTCACACCCTTTTTCCTATGGTGATATTGCAATTAAGGACAAGTGTTCTATGTATGGAGGGCGACCTATCCCCCACCGGCGGGCTGTTAGTCCGTCTCTTGAGCTTTCTTTACTTGGTCTTCACTTTTATCTTCTCATCAATATGAAGGTTGCAAAGAGGTAATAATCTTTGATTGATGGGGAAATAATTCATCGCTTTATTAATTAGGTATTATGGATGTTAACCTCGTTGCATGGATTCAGTTGTCGATTAATTAAGTTTCTGTATTATCTCTAAGTTACTTAATTACAACATGATATATCGATGTGCATGTACTCAATGGGTTTCATTTATTTTCGTTTAAATTTTTCGACTAATACTTACCATTTCATTCAATTTTAACTCATAATAACATAGTTTAACAATGGATTACAAACTTAAATATCTGTCGTAGCAATTGCATCAACTACGTATTTGAGAAATCCCAACTAAGTAGTATTTAGACCAACTATTTGTTGGTGTTATAAACAAACGAGTGAGGAAAGTGGCTATGTCACGGTTACCTTGCTCTAATAAAGTCATATAAAAAATCAATTGACTATAGATTTGGCTCATAAAAGGACAAATGGCCGGAAGTGATTAATTAGGAACGTAATTCTATAATCAGTATTCGGTGGGGGCGTGGTAGAGAAATCCATTATTGTATAATTAACAATGATTTTGGTCACATTATTAAATGAGTTTGGTTTCGTGTATCCTTCAACAGTATGGTAGGAGAGAGAGAGGGAGGGAGGGGTACTTTTGGGGGAAAAGTATTAAGACTATGACCTTAAGGCCCTATTTTGCTTCCTTTCCCTTGCCTTGTTTCTCTTAGAAATCTGTCGGTGCCTCTATAATCATTTGGTTACAATTATTTTAAACCATGGTTTTTATAATATGTGACTTCGGCATATCTTTAAGTAGTTGGCAAGAATATAATACGAAAATTTTGAATTCACCAAAACATCCTTCTAAAAGTTTGTTCAAAACTTTATAATCCTTGTAGATGGTAAAGGGTATTGTGGACTAAATCGACTTGACTTTGCTACCAAACAAAATATCTCGTCAAAACAAGTGTGCTTGCTTTTGTTTTTGTTCTCTGATGATTACACAAATTCAACATGTTGTTTTCTTTAATACGAATTCTATAGTATTGTTAGAATGGACGTCTCACTTGTTTTATACACGGGTTTGTTTAGGTGTATTTTTGTCTTCTGGAATTATTTTCCTCTACAATACTTTTGTATCATAGATGTTTATGGATCAAATCCTTTGCACTAGAAAAGACTTTCAAGAACGGCATATATATTGCCAGTACTGTTGCGTGGCATGCATTAGCACTCTTAGACAGAGGATGGAAGCCTTTGAGAGTTATTCACAAATCATAACATAGACACTTTGAGATGTATGCATGACTTTAGACATTACTTTTTTTGGTTAAGAGAAGAGAAGACTAAATTGTTGTGCCATAAAATAAAATAAAAATAAAAAAAATTGTTGTGCCATTACCAGAATTATCATCATCAAAGCACAATTTTAGTTTGCCTCTAGTGTAATATATAACCCAAACTTCATGAAAATGACAAGAAGATTTTTTTTATTTTACTACTAATTTTAACTATCATTTAAACTAATAGTTAAATCTTAACTAATTAACTATTAATTAATTAGAATATTATTTTTTTAGCTAAATTTAAATTATATTTATTTATATTTTTTATTATTACAAATTATTTAAAAAATAACTATAAATTTTAAAATTTTACTACAAATTAACTAAGATTATTTTCTTAGCTAATTTGCTGTTTATTTAATGCTACCATCAATATTATAATAATTTTATAACTAATTATTTTTACTAGAAATTAGTTATAAAATAATTATTAATTTTAAAATTAATTATAAAATTATTTTATATCAAATTTTAAATTTTCTATTAATACATATTAAAGTCTTACGAATGAGAAGGAAAAGCCACAGAAAAGTTAAGAAGAAAAAAGTTAGAATAAAGAAAAAGGAATAAAAAGGTACCCACATAATGACGGAACCAGATTCAATGATGACAATTTATTTTTAAAAAATAAAATAATTATTATTATTATCATTATTATAAAGATAAAAATATAAATGTTAAAATTATAAAATTTTAATATATTTAATTAAATAAATTACCTACCATATAGTTGTATTTACGTGATCTCGTGTTTTGAAATCATGTGTTTTTTTAAGCATATTTCTCTTTATATAAGTTACTAAAAATCATTTATTCAAATATCTCTACTTTAGTTATACAACCTATGTTTTACAATTTTTATTCTAGAAAAGATTCTTTCTACTAGTTCTGTAGCAAATCATTACTAACTTAAAAGAAGATAAACTAATAAACAGACAATAAGTTTTCCAAATTCAACCAATTTCTTTGAAAGATTATTGATTCTTTTCAAAGATGTCAACATTTCTATATATATTAATGTAAGTCTCAAGTTGATTATTTAGCAACACTAAATTAGTTGAAGAAAATTCACATGAATAAAATTTTGCAAATTTAATTAGTCTTGTTTTATCAAAATAGAGAATAAATTGGTTGGATTCAAGCAAGACTTGTCTAAGTGAAATAACTATTAAGTTTCTGAAGTTGTATGTCCCCAACAATATAAAATAACTCAACACAAAAGTGATGTTTTTATTTTGATAGCTTGAGCTTTGTTACCACATTGTGACCTCCTAAGAAAGATATATCTTTCATATTAACCATGTGAATAGCATGTATATTGCAACAATAAAGACTCACATTCATTATCTCTCATAGTTTGTAATAAATAGTTGCTTAGTGATGTTAACCAAGTTCACATCACTAATGATATATTGATTTTTTCTTTCAATACCATCATAGTATCTTCATAGTTTGAGGATATTTTGTCAAAATATTCCTTCTCTGATCATTGATATTGAACACTAGGCATTGTTTGTGGGAACGATTCATTGTTTGAATCTAGTATGAGGCAAACAAGACGTCTAATGAAAGAATCTGTACATAATGGTAAAAGTATCATCGAGATCAGATTAAAGCTACTAATACCATGTAGAAAACAAAAAGAGAGGAAGTGATATATGTATATTTCATACCGTAAATCTTATTTATAATCTAACCTAATATAGGATTACAATAAGTGTAAGATGATTACAAAATATTTTAATTGGGCTAAACTACTTTTACAACATTCACTAAATTTATGCTAATAAAAATATAGATATGATGAGTGATGTGGTAAGAAATTAAAAAAGAAAAGGTAAAAGAGATAAAAATAGATAGAATAAAAAGTAATTGAATATATTGTATGTGTGTTTATAAGTATAGACAAACATTACACACTACTATAAAAAAAAATGGCTTTTTTTTAATGGAGTAGTTTTCATTCGAAACACCATGAAATTTTCAAATAAATTTTAAATAGTTTACATATAAGTAGACACATTTAAAACAAAATAAATATTTAAAGTATTCTTTAAATTTTCGTCTATGGTCCATCATATGAAATTTCTAAGTAGATTTGAGACATTATAGTTTGTACTTGTTATTTGCTACATTGTGAATGAATTCGTCTCAAATGCTTGTAAAAGGCTAAAAGCTTCACAACCCGATATTATTTAACATGTATTTTATAATTTTGTAAGAAGGAATGTTTACAAGTGATCATAATAATTGATCATAGACTAAGGAGCACATGGATCAAGCGTATAGTTGTTAACTAATTTAACTACTAATAGTTTCGAATTTGAATTCTAAATATACAATTGTATTAAATACATAGAAGAAGAGTTTTGTCCCTCATAGCAATACTATCTAGTTTTTAATATATACTTTTGTAAGGATAAATGTTCAAGGATGATTATAATAATCAGTCATAGACCGATGAGTATGTGGATCAACCATATAGTTGCTCCAACTTAATTAATAATTTTGAATTTGAATTCTAAATATGCAGTTACATTAATTTCTCAGAAAAAAGTTTTTTCGCTCATAGTAATAATACCTAGTTCAAACAAGATTGTCTCTTTGTGAAAGATATATGTGATCTATACAAAAAAAATTACAGTTATAGAAATTTTAATATAATCATGTTTAATTGGTTTTATAGTAACTGGTTAATTAAATTTATTTATAAAACTTAACCACTTTATTTTTCAAGTTAAAATTTGATTAGTTTTTTTTAAAATAGTTTAATATAGTGAAATATATTTACAAAAATAAGTTACGACTATATTTATAATTATTGTTATACTTATAATTATAAAAAAATTATAATTGTAGTTAGTATTTTCAAGTCAACATTGACACAAATATTTTTGGTTTTATCATAGATTAAAATTTAAAAAAAACTTAAATATACTTTTTAGTCCTTATAAAATAACAAAATTCTTATAATTAACAAATTTTAATTACGTCTCAAGCAATATTATAAATCATCATAAAAACAATTGATCGATATAAAAGTGAATTAAGCACTTAATTATGCAACAAAAGAATACCACCTCTATGCATGATGGAGTCCACGGAGATAAAGGCACAACTAAAGACTAAAGAAGCGCACAAAACAACACGAATAGAAGCAATCCACCATGACACAGTCGGCACAATGACTAAACTAAGCTTTCATTTTTGTCTTGCATGACAAACAAATACGTCTACAAAGCAAGCACTATGTAAAAACGACATTCACATAACGATTCCTTCACAATAATGCATATCCATCTATGGTCATATTCATCAATCTCTTTTTCTATCTTTATATTCCCAATTGTCCCTCACAAAAAGAGTATGTAACTAAGGGAAGAGAAAAACATGTCCAATACTTGGGATTCCAAGGCCACCTTAGTGGACGAGTGTCGCGGCGTTCTTCATGTTTATAGCGACGGTTCCATAGTACGTTCTTCACGCTCCAGTTTCAACGTCCCTGTAAACGACGATGGCACCATTTTGTGGAAAGATGTCGTTTTTGACCCTGCCCATGATCTTCAGCTTCGCCTCTATAAGCCAGCCGACTCACCCGGCTCTAAACTTCCTGTTTTTTTCTACTTCCACGGCGGCGGCTTTTGCATCGGCTCGCGCACTTGGCCCAACTGTCAAAACTATTGTTTCCAGCTTACTTCTCGGCTTCGAGCCGTAGTCGTTGCGCCGGATTACCGGCTTGCTCCAGAGAACCGGCTCCCCGATGCAATTGAGGACGGCTTTACAGCTGTAAAGTGGCTTCAAACTCAAGCCGTGGGTAATGAGCCGGACCCATGGCTGAGCCACGTGGCTGATTTTAGCCGCGTGATCATTTCAGGCGACTCGGCTGGTGGGAACATAGCTCACCATTTGGCGGCTCGGCTTGGCTTTGGGTCGCCCGAGTTGGCGCCGGTTCGGGTTAGGAGTTACGTTTTATTGGGCCCTTTCTTTGGTGGAACTATCCGAACCAAGTCAGAAGCTGAAGGTCCAAAAGATGCTTTTCTCAATTTAGAACTTATTGATCGGTGAGTAAATCGGATATATTATATTTTTTATTATAATTATAAGTGCCAGGTTATTTATTTCTATGACTAATTTTGTCAAAAAAAAAAATTGAATAATTATAATTTTTTTTAAATGTGATCACTAAACTCAATCAAAACTTAAATATATTAAGTTTACTTTCTCATCATGTTTACCCCATTTTTAATTATTCAATTATCAATTAATAAGGTATGTAAATTAGTCAATGAACGTAAAAATAGTGTCAAAAATTTGGTGTGCATATAACAATTTTGATTTGTTGTGTGTTGTTATTGATTAAACAGGTTTTGGAGGCTTTCTATACCAGTTGGGGACACTACTGATCACCCTCTTGTGAATATATTTGGGCCAAATAGCAAGAGCCTTGAAGCAATTAATCTAGACCCAATTTTAGTTGTGGCTGCGGGAAGTGATTTGCTTAAAGATAGGGCAGAGGATTATGCAAGGAGGCTTAAGGAGTGGGGTAAAGATATAGAGTATGTAGAATTTGAAGGACAACAACATGGTTTCTTCACTATTAATCCCAAATCAGAACCATCAAACAAGTTGATGCTGGTTATCAAGCAATTCATAGAGAAGCATTTGGGGAAAGTTTGAAGGGCTTAAAACACTACTACAACATGCATGTTTATTGTAGTAGCTTTTACTCTTGCATTTGAACTCCAACTAGGTTTTAGGTACGAGTGATGATGACAAGGGACAAAAATAACACTATAAGCATCAAGTATGCGTTGCCCAAAAGCTCTGTTGAGCTACAATTATAATCAAACTTTACCCTTGGAAGCTAATATATATGTTTCAAAAAATAGTGGAATAGAATGAGTTATAACTTTTAATTTACATATTATTTATAACATTTTATATTTTATTTATTTATTATTCTTACTTTAAACTAATACTTTTCAAGAACATAACAATTTGTAAGAAAATACTTATTTCTCTAATAAATATTTTTAATTATGTTTTGTAACAAAATAACGTTTTATAAGATATTTCACTTTAACTTTATTTTTTATTAAAATCTATTATCTTTATCCTTTTGTTATTATAAATTTTAGATACATAAATACATACATATAAAGTTAAAGTTAAATTTAAATTTAAAATATTATCTATACATATATATCTTTTTATTTTTAACTTTAACTTTAACTTTAAATTTATATTTTAAATTTATATGTTAAAATTCTTATAAATATATATAAGATAATATGTTGAATATACTTTTTAGATAATGTATATATAAATTTAATATATATTATTATATTTTTTATTTTGTATATAAATTATATTGTTATATATATTATATACATTCTACATAATAATATTATATATATATATATATTAGAACATTTATTTTAAATGAAAATATTTTTAGTTTTCATTCTTTATCAAAAGAATTTTTAAAGATTTTTTTAATCTTTTATCTCTTTTTAATTTATCAATTTTAATATCTTTAATTCTAAATTAAATTTTAAATATTTTTAATAAAATATTAATAATTAAAAATAATATTATATTACAGTATAAATTATTTATCATAAATCTAAAATATAATGTATATATTAAAAATATTTATTTATTATAAATTTTAATTGTAATATAATTTATATATTTAAAATTATTTATTTATTATAAATTCTAATTTTTATAAAATAAGAATTTATGTGAAATATATGTACAAGTTAAAATACCAGTATTACATGTAATATTATATAAAAAAAAAAAATTTTTTTTATTTTATTGCTTCTTAACCAAGGTTTCTCAAAATAAGAAATACATGATCAAACACAATATAATAAAATTATATTTTATTTACAATAAGCAATTAATTATAACAAAATATAATAGTTATCATAACGTATCCTATCATATTTAAATCACTAAATAAATTTTAATATAATATAAAATTTTAATGTTATTATAATAAAAAAAAAAAGTTATAACATACCTTAGTTCAAGCTATTCCATTGGTTGACAAGTTTTAATAACATAACGAGGTAAGATTATAATGAGGTACGATTATGACATCTTCATACTGCATAATTTCAATTATAAAGGTTAAAAAGCATGTAACTATGGAGGATATGAAATTCATATATGATATTTGAAAAGGAATAATGGACAACAAGAAGAGATGAATCTATATTATTGGTTAAATTTTTTAGATAATATTGTATTACAAAAATTTAGACATCAAGTAAGAACAAGCTTTAATAAGGACATAAAATGAGTCATAAGTTTACTTATATTACAAACTCAAATAATTAATACTTCTTAATTAAAATATTATATTTTATAATTAATATTAATAATTTATAATTTATTTCAATAATCAAATAATATTAGTTCATAAAACTCCAACCAGCTTCACATAGATTTAAGATGAGTTATAACTTGTATTCATATTATATTTATTGGTTTAACTATTTAAATTAAAATTTTAAAACCCTTTCTTAATAAATCACATTACTAGTCTTTTTTTTTTTTTTTCCAAAATATTTGTCCTTAATGTGTAACAAATCAATCTTCTAAGATACAAACATACATGAAGTGAGAATCTCAAGGAGAAAAAATGAGTTGGTTTGATTCAGTTTAATTTTTATGAGTCAACATTTTATTGGTTTGGTAGGTTATTGAGTCAAATTAATTTAAATTTAAATTTTTTTAAAATATTAAATTTATTATAAAAAAATTAAGTCAAACATACTTAATTTATTTTAAGCCAGTATTTTTTGGAGTTCAATCTAATCCAATAAATTTAGTGGATTAAGTTGAATTGACCTAATTTTATATGATTCAATTTTTTTAAATTTGACCCGTTTTGTCACCTAATTTTATCATCTTGGATTGATCCAAGAACACATATTTAACAAATTTGAGTCATTCTATTCAAGTTAATACACGTTGATATTATATTACACGCAACTTATTAAATCTATCTATTTTATATTTAAACTAAATAAAATATACACACCTGAATTATAATGTTAATTTTATATATCAATATTTTTCTTTAATTTAAATTATTATTTATTCACTTTGTTTTGTTAGAAAAAGGATTTTTGTATTATTTTTACTTTAAAAAATAAGAAAAAAAGCGTCAAAGGAAATGAAACCAAAAATTAAATTATAAATAAATAGATAGTAAGAATTGAATTTTCATCGGATCTTAAAAAAAAATCTATTAGTTTTCTAAGACGTTTTACTTATTTTATATATGGGTTTGTTAGGTGAATTTGTTCTTGTATGACTTTTTTTTTCTCTATAATACTTTTGTGTGTAAGCGGTAGTTAACGTTGAATTTCGAGCTCATATGTTTTGTAGGTTAAGTCATTGTAAGTTCTGTTAAATTTTTAAATTTTTAAATTTTTTAACTGAATCTGAAAATGTATTCAATTTTTAATTAAATTCTCATAATTAACAAAAATTATTAAAGTCTTAGAGAAAATAACATATCCATTAACGGTACATAATTATCACTTATCCATACAATAAATTTATTAATTTTTAAAAAATTAATTAAAAATTATACTTATTATAATTGTAATTTATTAATAATGTAATTTTTTTACAATTTCGGTGCATAAAAATAAAAACTCAAAATTTATTATAAAAATAAATAATACATGAATTTGATATTGTAGAACATTTTTATATTTTCATCTAAATTATAAATAGTTATATATAACAATATTGTTAATTTGTATATTTAAAAATAAATAAAATAATTTTAATTATTTTACAATATAAAAATATTTACCGTAACGAACATGCCTATTACATTCATTATATAAAGGTGGTGATCCTAAAAAATCTTGATTGATATAAAAGTGGATTAATGGTTTGATTACTGAAGAAAGAATAGTGGTACTTTACATGACGGTGTCCATAGAGAAAATGGCACAACTAAAGAGCCACAGAAAACACATGTGTCTGGTGTCATCCAAGAAGACACACTGCATAACAAACACGTGTGTCTGGTGTCTCTGCAAAGCAAGCGGAATCACAATCATAATCTCTGATCCTATCCTTCACGACAATGCATCATCTCTCTCTCTCTCTTTATATTCCCTCACACAAAACAGTATGTAAGTAATTAAGGGAAGAGAAAATAAAGAAACATGTCTAAAACACCCGATTCTAAGGCCACTGTAGTGGAAGAGTGTCGTGGTGTTCTTCATGTTTATAGCGACGGCTCCATAGTACGCTCTTCACGCTCCACTTTCAATGTCCCTGTTAACCACGACGGCACCGTTTTGTGGAAAGACGTTGTTTTCGATCCCGCCCATGATCTTCAGCTTCGCCTCTATAAGCCAGCCGACTCACCCGGCTCCAAGCTTCCGGTTTTCTACTTCTTCCACGGCGGCGGCTTTTGCATCGGCTCGCGCACTTGGCCTAACTGGCAAAACTACTGTTTTCGGCTTTGTTCTCACCTTCGAGCCGTAGTCGTTGCCCCGGATTACCGGCTCGCCCCCGAGAATCGGCTCCCCGATGCAATTGAGGACGGCTTTGTGGCTGTTAAGTGGCTTCAAACTCAAGCCGTGAGTAATGAGCCGGACCCATGGTTGAGCCACGTGGCTGATTTTAACCGCGTGTTCATTTTGGGTGATTCGGCTGGTGGGAACATAGCTCACCATTTGGCGGCTCGGCTTGGCTTTGGGTCGCCTGAGTTGGCGCCGGTTCGAATCAGGGGTTATGTTTTATTGGGCCCTTTTTTTTATGGAACTATCCGAACCAAGTCAGAAGCTGAAGGACCAAAAGATGCTTTTCTCAATTTAGAACTTATTGATAGGTGAGTAAATTGGATATGTTGTGATCGTTTTTATTATGTTATATGACTAAATTTGAATAGTTATATTTTGTGGAGCCACATTTTTTTATCTAGGTCGAGACAACGAATATATTTTGTTTATTTTTGCATCATGTTTACACTAATTTCTAATGGTTCAATTATTAATTAATAAGGTATGTAAATTAGTCAACGAACATATAAATATGTCAAAATTTTGGTGTGCATAGAATAATTTAGTTTTGTTGCTAACTAGTGAAATGTCTGTGTTTGTTCCAGGTATTGGAGGCTTTGTTTACCTGTTGGGGACACTCCTGATCACCCTCTTGTGAATCCGTTAGGGCCGAATAGCAAGAGCCTTGAAGCAATTAATCTAGACCCAATTTTAGTAGTGGCTGCAGGAAGTGATTTGCTTAAAGACAGGACAGAGGATTATGCAAGGAGGCTTAAGGAGTGGGGTAAAGATATAGAGTATGCAGAATTTGAAGGACAACAACATGGGTTCTTCACTAATGATCCCAACTCGGAACCATCAAACAAGTTGATGCTCGTCGTCAAACAATTCGTAGAGAAGCATTTAGGGAAAGATTGAAGGGCTTCAAACACTACTACAACCTGTAGTAGCTTTTACTTGTACGCCTTTTAACTCATCCTAGGTTTTTGCTACAATTAATAACATTCTAAGCATCAAGTATGCATTACTCAAAAGCTGTATGTGTTACACTACAATTGTAATAAAACTTTCCCTTTCAAAGCTAATAATATATTCTGCCATTTCTCTGAGCCTGCTTCAAAGCTAACATTCTAAGCATTAAGTATGCATTACCCGAAATCATTATCATTATATTTTTAATAAGAACATGATCCTCTAACCCAAAATGCAAAATGAATTTGAACATGACCTTAATAAATATAATCACAAGCCTGTTATTTGTATTCTGTTTCATCTTATGGTTATTCTTACTTGTATGGATGGATTAGCACGTGTGTATTGTAGCTTTATAGGAGAGTTATTGAAAAAAAAATTATTTTCCAAAAATAACTAGAAGCAAATATGTATTACAAGCAAAATTAGTAGAAAAACAGTAACATCTCTAGAAGTAGAAGAAACATAGTATTTTACTATTTTGTGTTATATTTTATCACAAATATTCATAAATAAGTTAAATTCAGAGTCTTGTAGATATAAAAAAAAAAACATAATTGAAAAAATGATTGGCTAGATTTCGTAGTGAAGATTAATCATATACTAAGTTAACAAGGTGAATATACAATCATATATTAGTATCATTTACATGTATTATCTTCAAGCAAATGCATTGCAAACATAGTTTATCAAAATATTACCCGTCATCAGATTCCATATCGGTGTTGTGAGAGAACCAAACCTCCTTCCACTCTCATGTGCTCTTATATCTGTAACACAATATATAAAAGTAACACAATATATAAAAGTAACAAATATGGTTAAGTTAACAAAGGGAGAAATCTTCAATTGTATTAATAAATATAATTCTAATATTAAATTATAACTAATAGCAAACAAATAACATACTGAAATAAATATTAATACTAAATATAATAAATATTACAAATAACAAATCCTAACATCCTTAGGGAGAACAATTAAGGGGAATTGAGTGCAAAGGGAGGTTCCATAAAATTTAAAAGAGATTTAAGGTTGGAAATTATTTAAGATGAAATTTAATAAAATATTGAATCTTAATCCTTGTGGGGTGAGTGATGGTAAGAAGAGACGAGAGAGTACACATAAGAGTTTATCTATAATTTGATTTAATTCTATATCATTGTTGTGATTTATTGATAATGAATTGATTTTACGTGTTATTTATACCATCATGTACATGTTCGTCAGTCTATATCAGAGTTGATGTCAAATGAAAATGTGAACTTTAGCTTCTAGTTAAGAGGTTTTGTAATGGGGCATATTATTGGTGAACCATAGGAAAATTGAGATCCTTGGGTGAAATTTTTAATTGATATCAACTCTAATAAAATTGTAATCATGTTATCATCAGTTTCGGAGCAGTTGATGAGGTGCGAATCTTATACAATGGAGGCTAATGAGACCTTAAAGGTTCGTAGTGCATGTAATCCCACGTGGGGTCAAAGTCGTGATCAAGTGGCTTGCGCACTAGTGTTTTTAGCAAAGCACTTCAATTTATCTATGATTAGAATAGTGTTTTGGCATGTACCTACCAACACCTACTATTGGTGAATATTAATTTGCATGTCGAACCTACTATAGGTGCATGCCGAAGGTTGGTGGAGTACAGACTCATGATCTTGCTATTCTGTTGTTAAGAAGTTCTAGTATGCATTCATGTAGTCATTCATTGCATTTGATTGTTATATGTGATATAATTTGAATTGTCTTATCTATTATGTTTTCCTTATGATTATCTATTAGACTAGGCTCCTTATTTGTTTGTCTTTGCCACCTCTTAGTTAGAACCTCACTTCATGTCTTTTCTCTTTATGTATATTTTTCTTCTTCTGTTTTTTATTTTTATTTTTAGATGACAATTGATCTCCTTTTTTTGGGGCATTGAAATCCTCCTTTGGTTTCAGACCAACCAGTGATATGTTGGGTCCTTTTTGCTGTCAGTACTGAAACTGACTATTTGTTGAAGTTTTATGACTACATGCATGGAATTAATGTTGCTGTTGTAGTTATTTTGGCCAAATTGTGGTATTGTATACATGTGGACTCTCTTTGATTAACTATATGTATATAATATGTGCAATTTCAGTTCACTTTGATTATGACGTTCACACACGTACTTTATATATTTTTATTTAACGGCGAGAATATTATGTAAAAAATTGTAAAATTTTATTCTATTTTCTCAATTATTATATCAATGTTGCGTTAGCAGTATATGATATTATTTATTATGTAGATATTTTCGGGTGTAACAGCTTTCATCATTTTCTTCCTATTTAAAATAATTCTCCTAATGCTTCACTTGGTGAAACAATTACAGAGGCAAGCTTGTAGAAGCAATAGCATTTGGCTATGTAGACCAAAACAAGAAAAGATGAAAGAAAAAGCAATAGATTTGTTTAACATTCACTAGAAGTTACTCTGACTTTTCCAATCAGCACCTCCCCAACTCCCTCGAACATAAAACCAGCAAAAAATTCTTCTTCATGAGTTGAGCGATTAACAATTAAGAATCTGATATCTTATTTTTATATCACTCTACTCTCCTTTTTGTTAGCATTACTTAATTTTTATCTTATTGGCCCATAGGTTTACAAACAATCCATTGGGGCAGTTTCTATCATGGATGGCCAAAGGAGAGAATGCCTGTACAGGTTCTTGGTGATTCTGATGAAGTAAAATACTGTTGATTTGGGTGAATATAGCAGCATATACTTGAGTATGAAAATGAACAATTAAACAAGTTTGTTATTTAGACTTAAATAAAATGCTTATAATGGTTTCAAGGAGTGATAAATCTGTTTAGCTTGTTCAAAGATGATTTCATTTTGTCTTTTGCAAGTCATATTTTCCTTAGGAACAACCAGATTAAAGGCTTCATTGGCCTCATTTAATCTTTAAAAATTTCCAGCTTCACTGAATCTTTCATCCTTTGCTCACCCTCCACAGTTCCAAGAGCAAAAATTTCTCTTTGAATTTTCCCAGTTATTGTTGTTCATCCTCTTTTAGTTTTTTCTCATTTTCCATATGCTTCTTCTTCCACTGAACTTCACCTAGCATTTGTTTATCAACTTTGGATCGGACCAGCTAACCAACTGAGGAGTGATCGACTTTAGCTTGACAAAGTTCCCTAACAGTATCGTCACAAGAGCTCAGATTAATGTTCATGTCAATTAATAGACATGATTCTTAACTCTTCTTAAGCATCTCTCTCTATAGTTCCTCACTCTCTCTTTTGGATTATTTTCTCACTTCTTTTATAATCTTCCTTCTCATCCTGTTTCTCGGAAGATTGTGTCGTCTGCAAATAATGTTTTCCTTTACTGCTATGTCTCCTGACTACTGTGATACGTCAACTGTGCCTCTAACCCCTATGGCACACAGGCAATGCCATCTGATCCCTGTTATACAGACGTGCCTCATACTAACAATTTGAGCTCTTGCGACGATGCTATTAGGGAACTTTGTCAAGCTAAAGTCAGTCATCTTAGTTGGCCGCTCCTCAGTCGACCAGCGTGTCTAATCTACAACCCCATCGAGTGAAGACGAGGGTGCTTAAAGTACTAAAAGGACTCGATTTGTAGTCGATCGTCTTGTGTCTTGAGTTTTTTTTATGATTGTACCTTGGGATTTGTTCGTGCAAGGTTTTCTTGTATAAGTGTCAATGGAGATTTTCCTATACGCTTTCCCTTTGTTAGCCAGTCGATTTGGTACACAGTTCCACAAGTGTCCAGTGAGACGAAGGTGCTTAATAGTGTTAAAAGAACTCTGTTGGTTGATGACTCTCATAGGTCTTTTATTACCCGAGGATTGTTTCGATCAACCGCTTCTCGCATGTCTTTTAATTTGTCCGGGAGTCACTTTGATCGATTGCCTCTAATAGGCCTTTTATTGTTCAAGGGTATTTTATTGCTTGGGTGGTTATTTTGGTCGACCATCTTTCATGGATCTTTTAATTTGTCCAGGAGTCATTTTGACCGACCACATCTAATAGGTCTTTTATTGTTCGGGAGTTCATTTTGATTGACTGTCTCTCACAGGTCTTTTAATTTGCTCGGGATTCATTTTGACCAACTGTCTTTCACGGGTCTTTTATTGCATGAGTGGTCGTTTTAGTCGACTATCTCTTACGAGTTTTTAAATTTTTTCTTCCCACAAGTAATGGAGTATTGATAATCCCATCTACGAAAGGGTATCTCCTCAATGTTGGCCTCCCAAATGACTTCTCCCCTCCCTCGAGTGCATGCTAGTCTCTCCTTGACCAATGGTCCCCTGTTGTGAACGAGGAGCATAGTGATCTTCAGCATCTTCAACTTTCATTTCATGATGGATGATTGTCCATCCAGTGACGCTATGCCTATATTGAGTTTATAACTCTTCATTCTCCCTTCTCATAGTCTCTATCTCCTCAGCATTTCTCTTCTACATCTTAGACATTTCTCGGCACAATGCCATTATCTCCTGATTTGCACTTGACTCTTTTGGGTAGGTCTTGGGAGTTCTCCTTTCATCCTCTACTTGCTTATGGTCATTTTTGTTTTTCTTAAATGTTTTCACCTCAACATGATTAAAACTTCTTTCTAAGAATTGATTCTATATATCCTCCTCCAGTCATGTGTTCCCCTTCACTCTTTCAGCGATGGAAAGGGAAAAAATTGTAAAAGACACTTCGACACTTTTGACACTTCTTTTTCTTATAAAAAAGATATACATTTTGCTATTAGTCATTCCATTTTTTTATAAGATATACATTTTGCTATTAGTCATTCATTTTTTTTATAGTGTACATAGTATTGATATTCTATTGGACATTATGGCATATCTTTTGTTACATGTATTAAACATACTTTATTATGGAGTTTTTTCATCAATGAGTCGATGTTTGTTGGTTGTTAGTCACCTTTTTCCTAGTACACTAAATTTAGTAAAATAGGTGATTATTATATGATATGTAGTAGTTATATTTGGACTAACTCATAATAAGACATGTATTTTTAATATAAAAAGATAATATTTGATAAATATTTATATCTTAAGTCATATATGACATGTATCTTTAATATAAAAGGATAATATTTGATAAATATTTGTATTAGACTTAAAATATTAAATCTTTGATAATGGTTTACGATTAATAGTCGAAATTTCAAAAAAAATGGATGCGTATGATTTTGTTTAAAACTTGAAAAATCAAGATTTTTGCAACACGAAACTCTACTGCCAAAGTTTAAAATTGAAAACTGCATATTTAAAATTTGCTCATATAAATAAAAGACAATTTTTGCAACAAAAATTCAAATTCAATGCCTAAGCTTTTGTATTTAGCCTCCAAATTTCCAACACGGAATTCTACTGGCCCAATGCCAAGACATGGTCAACAACCACTGCACTCAAATATCACATCTATTCCTTTCATTAAGTCGTGCCCAACTGGCATCGCTAATTAACACTCACCATTTTTTTCTTTCTTTTCTCACTTTAATCCTTACTTGATGAAGAACAATTGTGGAGTAACTAAGACGGCATCGTTTAGATCCATGCATATACAAACAAATTAGAAGAACCGTACCCTAGGTAGCTTAAAATTGCACCATCGAATTGCACAAGAGGAGAATATAAAAACTACGCACAACTAAAAGGTTCTCAATTTCTTATATTTGCAAATTGCAGAAACGGATAACCGTCTTAAAAAAATTAAAAAAAAAAAGATACAAGGGAATGTTCAATGTTTCTCCATATAAACATTACCGGAGTTTCAAGCAAATCCAAAACAACAGTTCAAAGATTCATCATGTTTGGATTCGATAAATTTTACAAAAAAGAAAAAACTATCGACACGTTGTCCTAATTAAAAACACACGTAATGTGACCGTAACCATTGACACGTCGTCGTCTCATTTGGCGTTTTACTCACACGAACATAGCTTGTGCCGAACTGAAACATCACACCACTCAAACACGCACGCGTCCCACGACCTCGCCGAAGCGCTTGGCGCCACGACACCGTTTCGACGCCCAATCTTATCTCATGCACGAACAGGACAGGACAGATCAGGTTGGCGGTTACGGCTGGCGCTGAGAGTCGCTACGCCAGAAGCCCGTTCCCGCGAACCGGGCCCACATCTCCTTCTCCAGCCTGTCTTCCTCGGGCTTGTCGTTCTCGAGCCCCTGGGAAAATAACTCCTCCACGCGCGTGGACCCCACCGTAACTTCAGTCGCAACCGCGCTGCTTGACCTGTTAGGGTGCAGCAGCACGTCATCGTTTTTCTTTGGCAAACGGCGTCGTCTCTTGTCTGCGGCCTTCCTCGCCAGCCCCTTCGGCACCTTGTACACCGCCAGCACCACGAGGTTCAGCACCGCGCAGGGGAAGCAGCAGCACACGGCGGCGCACTCCGCCGCGGCCCCTCCCGCCGCCTCGCCCACGCCTCGCCTCTTAGGGCGGTGCGCCGGCTGCGGACCGGCGGTGAATTGCCGAGCCATTGATTATGAACAAAAAACACAAATCCGATATCGAGAAAAAAATGATGCGATTGAGAATTTGAGATGAAACGGTTGAATGTTTGGGGAAGAGAGAGAGTTGGGTGTGGAAATGGTTGGGCGAGCTTGAAAGAAGGGACAGTGAGAAAGAATTCAACGAATTTGAAGAAATTGGAAGAAAGAACGGTTGTTAAGGATTGTGTACGCCGTGTTAAGGAAGTGTGTAACGTAAGCCATGTTGGCACTTCACACCGAATGAAAGAGAGACTCTACTAGGAGTTATGCACGCACGCGATCGGCGTTTCTTATAAAACATAGATTTTTTTTTTTTTTACATATATTTTTTAGGATTTTACTCCCTAAATCCTATAATGAGTGGAGTGCAAATTTAATTTTTATTAAAAAATTTGTAGGAGTAATTTTTATTAGTTACTTACTAGAAAAGCACTTTGTATCTCTTTGTATTTTTAAAAGTTAAATAATAATAATAAAGTAGTTAAAAAATAAAACCAAGCGTGTAGATCTAGTTTTGAGTTTGAGTTTAAGTATCAAATATACTTGATATGAAAACTTTATTATCATTTTATTTTTATTTTCTTTTTTTAGTAAAAATAACATAAATATATACACCAAATATTTTCTATTTTCTTATATATTATTATAAATTAACTAAACAAAACACTGTTAGTATTGTAATTAATCTTATATTTTTGTTACATATTATGTATACCGTATACGTGTATTTAATTTTATGTGAATGGTTAACGACTTAAATTAAATTTGAAAATGTTTAAAATTATTATTTGTAAATAAATTTGAAAATATTTGGAATTATTATTAATTTTATTGCTTAATATTTATGAATATAGTTAAGATTTGTGATTGATTTGCTATTGTTAGAAAAATGCATATGTATATGTGATTGATTTTATGTCAACAGTCAAAGATTCAAATTAAATACGAATATATTTAGAGTTATTATTTATATCTAAATACAAAAATATTTAGAATTGTTTTCTTTATTACCTAATTTTGAATTTATATTTATATTTATTAGAATATACTTTAACTTATTTTTTTAGATTTATTTTCTATGAAGATCTAATTACATTTTTAAGATTTATGTTTGTTATAGTAATTCACCTTTTAAAATTAAAAATTATATTGACTGACATTTTCAATTTATAATAAAATACTAAAATTTTTAATCTAATTTTGTCGTTTAATAAATATTATAATATTTCATAATATATTTATAAAAATTAAGAAAGAGAGTATTTTTTTAATAAAATTGTTTTAATAAATATTAGTATCTTAAGTAATTGTTGTTTTTAGTTTGTATGATAAAATTTTAAGGTTTAATTAATTTAGAATTTATAATTATTAAGATTTATTTTTATTACTTTTTTTTTTACCACATTTTCCTATAAAAAAATAGTTATGTAATTCAAAATTATTAAAACTTGCAGTTTATAAAATATTCATCCTAATCCAATCTTCTCTGGACCCTTCTAGAATAACTGAGACTGCGGATTTTATTTTTATTTTATGTTATACGACGACGATAGCTTAGTTATTTAATTAATTATACGCGGAAATAGAGCAGATTTTTGTTACTATTTGATTGTCATGTCAATTGTCAATTCTAGATTGATTGTAAAATCGTGTGTCACTATGTCAAACATGATATAAGGTTAGGTGGTGTTTTAAAGAAATGAGTATATTAGTGTGTGATTTCAAAGTAGTTTTTAACTGTGACCATTTAAATTCTTGTATAATAAGATGTTAATATATAGTTAAAATCTATGTTTGGAATAGTAGAATCATATCAGAAACTTTAACCAAGCAAGCTAATGTATAGTTACGTTATCAAATGTTTTTAGTCTACCCAACCAGGCTGGTATTAGCTACACATGATCTGTTATTATATTACTATTCTCATCAGAATTGTTTGGGGTCCACATAATATGCACTTTTGTGACTTTCTCTAACATCCAACAAATTTTTCTTTCATCAACCGAATTGAAGTCCAATGGGAGAGAATTAACCGTTATTGGAAAATAACCACACATATGTTCACCCAAATTAGTTTAAATTTTTTATATATTTAGAAATTTGTGCTAACAGAAAAACAAACACACTAAATAATAGACATCCAGAAAAACTCGTCAGTTGGCTCACGGAAGTGATTTGCATAACGGCTGTATTGCCTGTTTCAACATAATCACCTCTGTTTGGAAAAATAATAATTAATAGAAATTAGTTTCCTTTTATTAACATGTAAATAGTTAACTATAAGGAAAATTATCACACTCAGTTATACTTATATTATATTTTTATCTTCTTTATTTAATGAATAGGTAATTTTGATTTTCATAATTTTAATTACTTGATTTTTATTTTATATATTTAAAAAAATTGAGAAGCATACTATCTTATATATTTATAATCATTTTTATAAGTAATTTTAAGTATATTATTTATTAAAATATTAAAAACTAAATAATTATTATTCAAATATTTTCCCTAAATTTTTGAATAATAATTAATTTTTAAATCTTATATAATTTTAAGAAAAGTAACTACATACATGAAATGATGATTTTGTATAAATTAATTAAAATTAGAATTTTTTTTAATTTGAAGAATAAAATCATTAAATTAAAATTTACTTTTTAAAAAATATATGTAACTTTAACAATACAGTAATTTTATTATTTAAAAATAAATTTTATATCACATCTTATTATTATCTAATATTCACTAAGTATTAGATAAAATTAAAACAAATTATATCTTGCTATAATCTTATCTTTCTCTCATATATATATATATATAGTATTATACTTTGACCACCAACTAGTCCCATAGAGATTTTATGTTAAAATGAAGACGTTAAGATAAAAAATAAAAACAATGATGAAAGTTAAAAGATAATTTTGTAAGAGGTATTGTGACTTTTTTATAAGTTTTTTTAGAATTTAGTTTTTAGAAATCTCACTATCTAACTTGTGAGATTGTCTCTTACACTTCATTTCATTTAAATTATCTTTTCTCCAGTTAATTTTTTTTTTTTTTACTTATGAAATAGGTGCGAGGTTTGCACTGCTAAAAATATGACCTAATCTTTATTAGGAATCGTAAGTTCTTTCCGATACGATAAATATTCTTTTATCAATAATGTTTTTTTTTTATATTTAATGTCATAATTTAAACTCTTTAACATTTTGGTTAAGGAACATTTTTTCGGTAATGATAAACTACATTTTTTCCTCTATACAAACATTGTTCATTATAAAAAAATTCTCTCTAAATTTTTTTTTCTTCTTCTCTTGTCTCTTAATTTAAATTCATTCATCTCTTTTTTTGATTTAAACTAATTTGCTTCTCTTATCTCCAATTTTAAGAGGTTTTTTCTAATTTATTGAGGATAAATTATTTTTTATTTATTTAATTATATTTATCTCTTTTAATTTACATACTAACTTAAATTCTTTTATCATTTACCTGATTTAAATTCTTTTATCTTTTATGTAATTTAGTTTTAATATATTTGATAATCTTAATCACATTGATCATCACTTGAAACATATTAAAATAAAAAAATATTATTAAATTTAATTATTTCAATTTATCATGTTAATAATTATTATATTTAAATATATTTAATGTTCTTAGTAGAAAGATTATTAAATTTTGTTGAGATCATTTGACATATATTTACTTAAATCATTATATGAATAATTTTTCACTTTTTATGATAAAAAATTATAATCACAAAATTAACATATTGAATTTAATCTATAAATATACAAACTAAAATACTAGAAAATCAAAATAAGATATACAAATTATTTTAATATTTTTTACAAACCTTATTAAAATTGTTAAGAGTAATAATTAAGGGTGTTCATAATCTAATCCAAAAAAATCCAACTAAATATTTTTAGACCATTTTTTTTTCTCAAATGGTTGGATTCATTTTGGAAATTTTTTTAAAACTGATCAAATTCAAACAAAACTAATATTTTATAATCCATATAAGTTATGTGTTAGATATGTAATTTTTATATATTTTTGGTATTTCACTGATATTTTTATTATAATTTTTCACGTGTACAACTAACATAGTAGAATTATATACATGTTTTATTCTTCTTAACTTTTAATTTGAATATATATATTCTTATCTCCTTAGGAAAAAGAAACTAGGTTAGAGTTTATTTAATTGATTAATTACAAATATTTTTATTTTTAAATTAAATATTAGTATTCAAAAATCTAAAGATAATTTGTTTATTTTAAAAAATAATATTTAATATTTGAAAAAAATTCTAATAATAGTAAATTAAATTTTTATATTAAAATTGATTGTTAATATTCTTAAACCTAAAAATAGTTTACTTATTTTAAAAATAATATTTAATATTCAAGTTAAAGACATCTAGTAATAGAAAATTAAAATATTACTAAGGATGTGTAAATAAAAACTAGATCTCCAATCCAATCTAAATAATATTTTATTAGATCAGTTTAAAAAAAAACAATCAAATTTTAATTTTGCCTCAAACCTAACTCAAACCACTAATAATACTTGTACAAGCAATGTAATCTAATCACAATCCATAATATAAATTTTGGTTAGTTTTTATAATAATACTGATTTAAAAATATAGTATTTTATTGATTGTATAAAAATATTTATAGATGTTTATTAAACTCATAAGTTAAAGTTACAAAAAATTATTAATCATTTATAAGTTGAAATAATTTATCTGAGATTTTTTGGTAGCTTGCATCCTTATCGGTTCCACGTCACTAGCTAGTAGCAACTAGCAAATGTAGCAAATAACGCGCGTGTCTTCGTTGCTTTGTTCCCTTGTGAGCTGTGACTGTTTTGAGTTTATGATGATGATCCGAATCATCCAATACCTATCGTTTTGGTTTCACAATAAAGTGCTTTAATTGTTAAGTGATTTTCCTATTCATTTTTCTGGCTGGTCATATGATAATTGAGTATTATAATATATGTGCATAAATTGCCAACTTACGTCGACAAGGTGTTTTCTACTTCATGACACCGTATATATGTCATTTGTTAGTAAAAAAGGATATGCGTATACACATTTGTTCAGCTTGACGGAAGTGGATTCCCTAGGTTTAAAGACCATGCTAATCCATTATTTGTTTGTGAATTAATAAATGTAAACCAGTGGAAAATGGAAATTATAACACTCATAAATATCTTTTTTCAAGTCAAACACGGAAGCTAAGAGAGGAGAGAGGAACTTAACTACACACAATATTTCAATATAAATTTAATACACACGTTTCAAGTACAACTATGCTTATTTATTATAGTCATTTTGGTTACAATAAAATGTTGAAAACCCATATAAAGTAACTTAACAATTACTATCCAAGTGGTGCTGTAATATGCCTACGGAGTCAGTTTGACTGCTTTCTTGTATTACAAATCAGTCAACTATGTATGAAAGAAAGCTTTGCTACAAATTGAGTAGGCGGTGCCACAGAAAATATTGTTGCTATGCAACTTGGTAGCTATAAATTCTGTAAAACGTAATAAGACATTTTAAGTAATTCTCTGAATTAAACTCAAATATCACAAGTGGGCTACAGCTCAATTTGTGTGTAAATTTTGTAGACTTTTTTATATTGTTTTTTATTTTTATAAATAAAAAAATCAATTTTAACCAAGATCGAGCTTAAGTTTAAATTTTCTTCAATTTGAAAAAATTAAAATCAAATTTATATTAGATAAATAATATTTATTTTAAAAACCTAAAAAAATAATGAATGTATCACATACTAACATATTACTATATATACTAAAAAAAAGTTATGTCTTTCCTTAAACACATAAATAAATAACGAACAACATCTGATAATAAAGAAAAAAAACAATAATTTCATAATTTAAAAATTATAAAAACCAAAAATAGAAGTTATATATTTTATAAAAACTAAAAATATATTTAAATCAATAAATATTAATTTATAATATAGCTTATATTTTTTAAAAGAAATAAACTAATTTAATGATTTCGCTGAATCTGCAATCTCCAAGAGTAAATTTGGTAATTTACTCCAAAGGCAATAGTGTTCCACGTTCGTATAAAGGATTTAATAACATAAAATTTTAAGATAATAAATTACCAAAGAAATGTTTTTATAGGAACTATAATTTTACTAAATTTTATATAAGCACAAGTTTATTATTACTAAAGTGAATTTCACATGATTTTACTCTTGCAGTTGAGGAACAAAAGGGCAGGTGGCAAAGCACAAAATGGAATTGGAAACAGAGAAGCGAAATAAATACTGATAAATATTTTGGCAGAAGTGAAAAAAGAAATTGCCCTAAAAAATGTAATTATTTATGGTTATACCGTGGGTTGGTTGGTTGAATAAGAATCAGAGATATGATAATTGATAAGCAAACGTAAGACAACAGCAGCCAGTGATGACCAGAAGACTTGGAAAATGACTGAAAACACAAGTCATTAACAACTAACAAGTCCACGTTTGACAGCACTTTGAAAACGGTAGATGAGACAACAAATAATGATAAAGCATATTATTACAGTCAGACTAGAATAACGTACCCTTATATCCTCAAATTAGTAGTTCTCATATATGTGAGGAAAGACAAAAAAAAAAGGGAATTGTGTAAATTTATAAATAACGTACCCAAACCAATGCTACATTATGGTTAGGGTATAAGAATGACAAAAAGTTACAAATTTATTAAGTGGTAGGGTCCCTCCCAGTGCTAAATGGCAAACAACTCAAAAAAGCTAATATATTACACAAAAAGTGCCAATCACATCCTCAATTTGGAAAATATCTGATGAGATGCCATTTTGGCATTGCTTTCCACATAACCAATGGTATGTCCCCTCCTCTCTCCATTGTCTCTCGACTGAGACAATACATTCAATCATCTCATCACACAAGAAAGTTATATGCCTAAGGAATCTCATATATGTTTGCCCCTTATACTCTAGCCACCAATGAAGCCTAACCGGTGAAGAATGACAGCCAAAATGAGCATGCATATTGCAAAGACCATGCCAGATTTCCCTAGCAACCAGTTCTTTGTCTTTCTAGCAGATTCAACTCCTCTTTGAATCCTGTCCGCCCAAAGCATCTACAAAGACAAAAGTGAAAAGGTTCGTATCTTAGTACAATAAGTTTATACCATCCAACCTAAGCCTATTACCCTACATGCTATTTCAATTAACCATGGAATTATCTTGCAGCCAAATGTTTTACAAGCTAATCTCACTCTCTCTTGCGTTTTATCTTACATTTCCTGGAACTGACACATCTCTATTTTACTATCCTCATCTTAAGTACAACATTCTATTGATGAATACAAACTAAGATAAATTGTAGAGTTTGGAGAAGAACATACCATTTTATCCAAGCTCTCTGGTGATAGGGATGACATGGCTTTCTGAGCTTTTGCCGCTTCTTCTGGTGAAAGCTTAACACCAAATTGTTCGCCCATGTTTGCCATCATTTCCGGGCTCATGTTTTTAATCATGGATGTGAACATCTGCCAAAACAACATTAAGAAATTAAGAGAAGGAAATCTACACATAAATACTGAAGACAAGACTGCTTCAAGATAGAGAATCTGTACTACTTGCTAATAGAAAACACAAAATGAGCATGTGAGAAGTCAATCTCAAACAAGGGAAGTGACAACTAAAAAATTAAGAGAAGGAAATCTACACATAAATACTGAAGACAAGACTGCTTCAAGATAGAGAATCTGTACTACTTGCTAATAGAAAACACAAAATGAGCATGTGAGAAGTCAATCTCAAACAAGGGAAGTGACAACTAAAGAGTAACACAAGTACATAATTAAAGGGAATATTTAATGAGAAATCAATCCATAGTAACATGAGAAGTAAAAGAGGAAGCCCGATTGCATTTATTCCGCTAGTGATCATATTATCTCCTTAACAAGTAACACAAACATACCTTCCGCATAGCTGGATCTTTCATCTGGTTTCTCATCTGTTCTTGTAGATCGGTACTTGGGGAAGGGAAGTTTGACTGAGAAGCATTTTCCATATTTGAAAACACATTATGAGAACTTGATTCTCCAAAAGCAGTAGTTCCATTAGTACTTGATGATGGGAAGTTTGACTGGGAAACATTTCTTTCGTTCTCATATACTGCTGCTGCTGATGGTATAGATTCTTTCCCTTTCAGCGAGGATGCCATTTCAAACATGTTCTTAAGGTCATCTGCTGACATTTTATCTATCATATCACTTGCTGTTTTAAACATGTCAGGTGTCACATTGGGAGGCATTGATCCAGGATTGAAAGAAGAATCAGAGGAACCTCCTCTAAAAAATCGGTTGTCTGCTTGAAACGAAGAAGCCATATCAAGCATTTTTTGAAGTTCCTCAGGTGACATCTTACTGATCATATCAGAGGTAGTTTTAATCATATCTGGAGATACATCTTTGAATTGTCCAGCGTTCAAAGAAGCCAGCGTGGCAGGATTGGTATTTGAAATGAAGTTTTGGAATGACCTGTAGAAGTAAAAAACAAGAATGTAAAACTTTTGTAGACCAATGATTAAATTAAAAATAAACATAACATGCTTAGGCACCTTTTATAGAAATAACTACCTGACAGCTTCAGGATCTTTTTTCAATGCATTTAAACTGTCTGTATTTGTTTTTGGATTTCCATTGTTAGCTGTACTGCAATTCTTAGAGGAGTCACCAGATTTTTTAGGTTGAACCACTGTTTGTTCCAAAGAAGAGCTTCCAGAAGGCACATCATCAACTTCTTCAGTTATTTCTTCAATTACTAGTCCTACATACATGATGCTAACAAGGTTAACTTAAATCTGACATCTACTAGAACCATAAAGCTCAGGGGGCTCAGGTGTAGTGATAGGTAAAATAGAAAATAAATGGGAGTGAAACATACTTCCAGGTGCATGCTCACCACCTTGCATTGTCAATTTTTCCTTGGCATCCCTGAAATACACACTTCATATCAGCTTACTTCCAATATATCAATTCCTTTATTATAGGTTACACAAGATTCAATCAGAAAAAAAACAGAATGGTAAACACCTCAGAGATATAGTTAATTCAGCATACAATCCATTTGTTTACATTGATTTATAGTAGAGTTTGATGAAAAATCACTCCTAGATCATAATTAGAGACTCATCAATTTACAACAGAAGATGTATAAATTATGTAATAAGTAGATCAATAAATAACTCGGTTTCTAAGGTGCACATATGTGGAAGGGAGCAAGATCACACCGTAAAAGCTCTGCAACAGTATCATCATCAGGGGACACTTCAAGTGCATTGCTCAGATCAGAAACAGCATCCTAAAACAAATAAGGAATTCCATTAAATATAAACAAAATACAATTTCAACCTTAATGTCAAAATGTTAATTTAGTCGCAAGAAGCTCACTTTTAGTAGACCTAGTTCCATATATGCTTGACCTCTTCGATAAAGAGCCTTAAGGTTCTTCGCATCATATGCCAAAACCTACCATAGTTAGAGCACATTAATTTACTGCTAGGATGAAACAGCCAATTTTCAAACAAGGAACTTAAAATAACAGCAAACTACAATCTAAGACCATATTTATATTATTACAAAATCAAGACTGAAGGGAGCAATTATTTTCTTACATAATACAATTACAATGTAATTGTTCTTTCCAATCTTCTAAGCTGATAAATTTTCTCATGATACCACTACTTAAATATTGCAGTTGGCTATTACAATTTGCAAGTAACAACATATTCCAATGGTAAGAGAAAAGGAATTACAAATACCTCAGAACCTTGTTCTATGCATTCATCATACTGCCTTGTCTTCAAGTAACAGGACATCAAGTTGAGAGAGCATGCCACAAGAAGCCTTCTACTTTGGGAAGATGGAATCTCTTTAATGTTTTCCTTAGCCTAGAATATACAAAAAAACAGATTCCCTCTTAAGTCCTAATTCTCAAAACAGGGATAAAAAAAAAAAAAAGAGAGAAGGTGTGGGAGAGACTGTTAAGCAGCCACAAAAAGTTTACTTACAAGCATATACTTCTTCAAAGCATCATTGAACCTTCCTTGACTATGAAGTTCATTTCCCTACAAGATTTCATTTTAGTTCAAGGCACATGATAGAAAGTAACAAGTTATCAGGATAGTAGACAGAGTAACACTTCATGACTTATTATACAATGACAGTAAGTGTATTTTCTTTTCTGACCAGACCATTCTATGGAACTAAAGTATTATCGAAATGTAATTTCATTTATGTATCTTTCTCAAAGGCTAAATAATTCTTGAAAAGCATTTTCCTTGGGGTTTCATAATTTCGTTTTTCAGTGGATAATTTAGGTTTTAAGGACCAACACTTGGTCATAACATTCTTTCATCAGGAGAAACTACAATGTGACTGTTAATGACTCTTTCAAACCACAAAAGCACGTACAGCAAGAATAGTGGAGCCTACTCCAGGCTTCTTTTTTTCCTAAAACCTGGATTCATTGCACGTTGTGCACCAACACAAGGACATTAAAAAAAATGTTTGTGGTTTATGATTCATGTTTCAAAAAGACACTACCAGTTTAAGTTCTTGCTGTTTGACTGACCTGCTTCTTCAACATCTCAGCCGCATTCAGTTGATATTTGATCTGGGCATCAACACGGGTGCGCATCGATGCCACTTCATCCGGGGTTGCATTAGCCATCTTCTCACCAATCTCAGCCATTTCTTCCGGACGGGTATGCTTTAACTGTTCTGCAGCAAGTTTAAAGTCTTCAGAAGTCATGTTCTTCATGCTCTCCGTGGCCATCCTCATCAGCTCTGGATTAGACATCATCTGCAATTCCAAGAAACATTGCACAACACCACAACAATTAACCCTAATCCAAGATACCAAGATACCAAGACACCAAGACTTGGCATCAAAACCTAAAACATGTTCCCTCGCATCAAAAACCAAAACCAAACCACTTATCCTAGATACTAACACTCCATACCCTATCGTTCAAATTTAAAATCACCACAAACACGATTAACAGAAGGGTTTGATATAGCCAAACAAAAATTATAAAAATCTTCACAAAGTTTCAATCCCGCACGTATCTAGATGCATAATGAATCAAAAATCCCTCACTCCACCCCCGAGACGAAAATTTTCTCTTTTTTTTTTCTCCTGCAAAAAGGGCGTCCGAGTGGGTTGAATTCACGACGAATTTGCCGCAACGCCAATGTTTTTAGACCCACCGCGACCGCATCGGCCACATTTATCCGCAATTTCCCGCAACATCAAGGATGCGAAGAAACCGTGACCGCAATTGAAAACCTTGATTGTGACACAAAAGCCTCAAAGACAATGCGACAAATCCAGAAACACAATTGCAGAGACAAGAAGAGGCAAAGAAACGACATACCTGTTGCTGGATCCGAGCCAACTCAGCGGGTGACATGCGACTCATCTGTTCCTGAGCGATTCTGAACAAATCGGGATCCATCATACCGTTGAACATTCTCGATACCCAATTCAAATCTGAGCAAACCCAGGAGGTAAAAAACGAAGCTTGAGATGATTCTCAATGATGGGAGGGAAAGGGGGTGGTGGGTGCGTGGCTTGTGTTGTTTTGAATTGAACGAACGTTGCAAAGGTTAATGAACGTTTTCTAGTTATGTGTGTTATGGGAAAGTTGAAGGAAGGCGTTGGATAAATTGAGGAACGAGGAATTGGAAAGAAAAGAGGAAAGAAGAGTCCGATTTGGAGGTGCCGTCTGCCAAACCTGAAAGAGGGAAAATAAAATAAAATAGGAATGGAGTAGGAAAGAGAGAACCAAAAGAAACAAGAATCGAATATGCGTTAAGAGTGTCTCTCAAAATTACTCTCTTGCCCTTGACACGTTTTTTTTGTTGCTTCTCTTTTCCTTTAGTTACATATATATATATTATAATGTATTTTAAATTTAACTGATTGTATTAAATTTAAGTCTTAACGTGAGAGATTATATACTCGTGTAATTGTGTATATGGGCAAGTAGGAAGAGTTTTGTTCTGGTGTTAATCCACTTAGAACAAATTTTTATAAATTATATTTTTAATTTTCTTGAAATATATTTAAGATGTAATTTACTAAAATATTTTACATAAAACAAATAAGTGGGTCTACATTAACAAATCCTATAAAGATAAAGATTTATTAATATATACCAACTTATTTGTAGAAATAATATATTTTAACAAGTTATAATTTCAAGTTTCTTAAAATATACTAAATGACTAAGATCAAAAAGATTCAAGGTGTACCTCGCTAAAATCCTCCTTTTAAACACCAATTGTCAAACATTTTTATTTGCATCTTTAATAACATTATGGACAAGAAGAAATTGATCAATGTTGAATAATTTGATATTATCTTTTTTATTGAGTATATTAAATTTTACATAAATTATATATTTATTGGTATGTAATCTAATAATAAATATTTACTTATATTTTAAATAATATATTATCTACCAAAATAAATTAGTATGATAAAGTAGTAATTAGTTTTTTATTTGCATAGAATTTTATAAATTTGATCAACATTACATTATAAGAAAATTTAATTCAATGATAGAATTTATTATTTTTCTTTTGTACAAAATATTATTAAGCAGCATAATTTAATTATTTTTTTTTATAAAACATTATTAAATACAAAAGTTTAACACACAATGTCTTATCTATATATCGAGATGGATAAGATTCATTGGTATTAAATGTAACTTTAAAAATCTATACCGTCAATACAAATTAATCATTCAAAATTATATTATCTCACTAAAAAAATTAGAAAATGGGTCACCTAACTTTCTTTTATAATTCTTTTTCTTCTCCAACTTCAAAATTTCACACTAAGTCATGGATGAACACTACACTAAAGTCAAATTCATCAGTTGAAGCCAAAATTTGTTCTAAATAAAAGGAAGACAGGAGTAAAATTAATTAAAATTGTTTTCTTGTAGCTCGTCTTACAACTTAACAAATTATTTTTCACAATGCAAATAATATCAAAAACACCCAAATACATAGCACATAAAACAAACAAACACACGTACCTTGACATTAGTGTTAAGGAAATACTCCGATACCATTAAATCATCGAGATTTGAACTTTGAACCTTTTACTAATTCATCCATTTTGTGCAACAAGTATTGAATCAATTTAATTAAGTGTAAAACTAAACATTTGTTTTCATAGATAGAAATTTGAAGACATGAACATGGTCTCAGATAATAAACATCATATGTGTATATATCTATAAAAATACATGTTTGAAGTGTCCCATCAATCATTTGGTAATGAACATCATAAAGATATATACATAGATTTATGCTGTCGAGTTTAATATATAGATACAATCAAACAGATGCACCAAACATCCAGAATGCTCTACATATTCAATAACAATTTGCACAACTACCAAAGATATACACATGAGAATCCAATATAGAAGTGAATTGAATCATAAAACTTTTTTTTTTCTCAAAAATCATTGCAATCACTAAAAAAAACAATTTCAATCATAGTTTTCAATTAAATGTCCCCGGTGTTATCAATAACCAAAATATCCAATGCAAGATTCAAGTACTAACATAATATTAAGAGTTTGGGGTAAAAGAGATAGTGCAAGTTTGGACAAATCAGTCACAATTTTCCTTCAAAAAAATCGTATAAAAAATTACATCAAGAAACTCTCGAAAACCACACTAAGACTTGGAAAGATATTTTCCACCTATAAAAACTAATGAGAGAAACCATTCTCTTAGCAACACAATCCCCTGAGGCAAGAAAAAAAAACGCCTGATGTGAAAAATACAGAACTTGAAGTACATCCAACTTTTTTTCAACCTTCTTGAGTAATGAGAGAGCCTAATCTCTGAGCATATGATTTTTTCTTTTGTAAAAAGTGTTTAATTTTCTATATTAAGATATTTTTCGCACCATGTGTTATGATAGAAATGAAAGAAATTTACTTATAGTATTTACCTTAATTAATTCAAATAAAATAATAATATCGATCATAATTATTTTAATTAGTATAATACAATTATATGTATTCCATGAATTAAAATAAAAAACAATTCACACGCATTTTGGTTGGAAAATAATGAATGAACCATGTAATATATGTTTAATTGATGTAAAAAACTGTCCTTCTATTAAAATATATTTGTTATTAGAATATGCAAATTGGAACTGATCACCTTATTTTTTCTATTTCTCAATAATATCCTCTCCTACCAATGCATGTTTTACACGTTATTTTGTTAAAATAATATTTCAATTATCTTAACAACATTTATATAATATGTCTCTAAATTGATTTCAATTATTTTTTTAAGATTAAATTATGTTTGTAATATCTTGTCTTATTGTAAAAATTTGATTTAATTTTTTATCTTTTAAAATATTTATTTTAATATTTTAATTCTTAAATTTAAGTTAATATTATAATTTTGAAACAGTTACCATTTTTGAAATTTGGGCACAATTTTGAATTATTTTAGTTAATTCAATATGTAAATATGTGAATTTGTCCTATTAGATTACTTACATAAAAATTAGGAAAAGTAGTAAATGTCTGAACAAAATAGTATCATAAATATGATAGAAATCACTATAAAAAAAAAGAATATCACAATAATAAAGAATAAAAATAAATTTTTACAATAAAATAAAAACAAATATATATATATATATATATATATATATATTTTTTTTTAAATTATCGTTAATCTACTTATATACTATACATTCTAACTCCTATTTGAAGAGTGGAATTTTTACCGTCTCTATTCTCTTTTTTTTTTTTTAGATTTTGAACCTATTTTATTTCTTTTGAGAGATGTATTTCATATATTGTCTCATTGACTAGAAAAAAATATTTATATCTATCATTTTATGCTATCCTTTTATCTTTATCTCAAAACTTAGTTTTATTAAAAATTTATCAATTTTAATTTTAAATAATTTTACATTACAGTTTAAATTATTTATTACAAATAAAAATATAATTTATATATTTAAAATATTTATTTATTATAAATTGTAATTATAACTAGTATGATAGTATGTAGAATTTACATAATAATTTTTTTATACATAACTAAAATTTATAATAAATAAATACTTTTAAATATTATGCAAGTTTAAATATTAGTTAAATACCCTATTTATGAAAAAAAAAAGATAAAGAGAGTAGCAACCACGGTTCCGTTTAAAAATAAGACGTGCCCTTTTTTTGAAAAGTAAAGTGTGTTTCTCAGCAAAGTTCCAATTCAAATTACTGAAATGGAGGGAAACTATTCCAATCCCGTCGTTTCTCCGAAATCTCTGTGATTCCGGCGTTCTCACTTCCGAACCAAACCCCAAGCCCATGGCGGAAACCCTAAGTCCCAACCCCGCGATGGGTCAGAAACAGAGGCTTCGCATCCAATCTCCGACCAGCCCCTTCTTCTTGGGCTCCAACGATGACCAGCTCGAACGCGCCCAGGCACGCGCCGCTCGCGCCGCCGCCATCCGCCGCAAGAGCCTCGGCCTCAACCAACCTCTTCAGGCCAATTCCGATCCCTGCCTCAACAAGCAGCAGATCCTCGATTTGTTCCAAAATTGCATCAAACTCGCCAGTGAAAACGTAAAGCCAAAAAAAAAAGGAAGAATTGAACTCTCTTTTTGTTTTTGTCTTTTTATTTTTTTTATATTTTTTGTGTGCAGAAAATTAATCAAAAAAACACGTGGGAATTGAACTTGATTGACCACCTTACCGATATCATCAAGGCCGAAGAAGAAAAGGACGCCGAGACTAATTTTCAAAAGGTATGTTATGATTGCAGTTTGATCATTATTGAGATTCTTGTTATGTAGGGTTTTATTGAACAGTGTTATGTCACCTTCGATGCAATGTATATATGTATTTTAATTTCAATTGCAAAAGAATTCCATCACTAGTGCTTGTTTGGATTCACCTCGCTGAAATACCAACTAACATGATTTTAGGTAAATGTTCGCGTCATTGTATGTTTGATTCTACGTTGAAGAATTGGTTTTAGGTCTATAATTAATTTTAATTTAAAGTAACTTTAGGTAGTTTTTGCGTTGAATAAATTTTGTTATACTGAGTTTTGCTGCTAACTTGCTTCTAGAATAATAACAACAAAGCCTTATCTCATTAGGGAAGGTTAGTCACATTGATCACCCGACGTTTTAAACATAAATTAATCATTTCAAAATCAATTTTATAAACGCCCACCCAAACACACTAAGTTATGCAGAAGAGTTGCTTCTTTGTTTATGGATTACACAAAAGAACTTACGAGAGTGGATATTCTAGCATTCTCACAGCAATGGCACTAGAAGCAAAGTTATGTTTGTGTAGACTGTAGATGTTCATTGAAATTTTGTTTGGGCAGGCAAGCTGCACTCTTGAGGCCGGAGTCAAAATTTATTCGCTAAGGGTGGATTCAGTGCATTCTGAGGCATATAAAGTTCTTGGTGGGATGAATAGAGCAGGCCAAGAAGCTGAACAAGGTTGCAATTTATACGCTTTTATCTAGCCTAGTGCAACTTTTACCCTTTTACCACTTTCCTTCCACTTTTGAGAAAGGAAAATTGCGTTTGTAGTGAGCTTCCTTGGTGATTATTTGTGGTGGAGGTTAAGTGGGATTGTTTTGCTTCCTTATTGAATGACTAGTGCTCTAATTCTAAATAATGCATGGTAACTAATGATTATTGAATGTCTAAATGGTTTCAAATTCAGAGTGCGTTATATTTACGGCCTGTTTGATTCTATTATAACTTTTTAGTTTTGAGAATTGTTTCCAAAACAAGTGTTTTAAAAAGCAAAAAAGCAGAAACAGTTAGATGTTTTTCTCATCTTTTATTTTCATATTGTTTAGCCTCTTCCCCAATTCCATACTCTGCTCTATGCCTTGCACCACCCTCCACCAGCTGTCTTAGCAACCTTGTTTAGTTGCATTTTGAAAACTAAAAACAATTTTTGAAAATAGAAATCAAACACACCCTTACTTTTGTAATATTGTGTTCTTAATTAGTTCTAATGCTAAGCCATGATGGCAGACACTATCTTGGAGGGTGTTAATATTGAAAGTGGAGAAGAAGAAAAAAGCAGGAAAGAAACGAACAAAAAGGTCTGAGCCTGTGGTCTTTGGATCTCTGGACTTGACTGGTTAAACATTTTGCAGAGTTTTAAGAGTTGTTTTTCCATGCAGTTGTCACCTTTGTCAACATTGGAATCATCTTTCGAGGGGCTTAATGTAAAGAAGTTTGATGGTGATCCCAAATCCTATTCTATTTCTGTTACTTGTTTGAGGTGTAGGGTTGAGGTTGTGCTGAAAATGGGTACGTTATTGTGTTTCTTTCAGCTGCATTTGTGGTGGATCCTCTCTATCGCCAGACAACAGCAAAATTTGATGAAGGTGGAGCCAAGGGTCTTTTAATGAATAATCTCGGTATATATGGTGGATGTAGGGTGCTCTTTGATTCACTAGAAGTGCCTGCAAAGTGTATGGCAAGCCAAAATCAGTCTGATATTTCAGATACTATTGATCTTTCTTTAGTCAGAGGTGTGTTTCTTTTTAAAAAATATGGTGAAACTGTTGTTACATCTGCAAAAGAAAACATTCAATGTGGACAATGATGAATTACTTTTTTTCTCTAGATTGTATCGAGCAGATGGTGTTGGACATGCGTGTGAAGGATGAAATTTCTCCAACTCTCAGGACTATAGTAAACCAATTCGATGAAACTAACAGAAGGCCCACTGATTTTCAACTTCATGGTCAGAGTTCAGCTGAAGTAGATCTTGATGCTGCCTTTAATCATGAAAATGGTTTTGACATAGAAGAAAATGACAACTGCACGGCCTGGAGTGATGATCATGATGACCTAACAGTAGCTGCCGATCTAGGCTGTAATAATGCAGATCCAAGTTTTCCCAGCTACCCTCAGGTTTTTTACTTTTCAAGCATAGAAACATATATGACTGTCTTGAGTGAGCTTTTGAAAATATTCTTTAAATATTTTAATAAGTGAATAATGCACTTGTTTTAATAACATTTCAAATCTTGTACTTGTAGGACAATGAGCCATTTCCTTCCCCAGACGGTGATATGGATGACAGATTTGAAAGTGTTGACGGGTATTTATTTTTGAGTCTGGGTTTTTCTTCAAAACAAAACGCATGGGCAGGCCCTGATCATTGGAAGTATCGAAAATCAAAAGGTGGGATATGGAGGCCAGATAAAGATTTTAATACTTCTATATTTTTTTAGAATTCAGTATGGTAATTATTTTGGAATCTTTATTGTAGTCTCAGAGGTTCATCCTACTTCTGAAGATGGGTCGACCCTAAAATGTAGGCAGCCAAAGAGTAAGAGACAGGCTGAAGTTGATTTAAATTTCACAAATTCTCTTGAGAAAAAAATGCTAGATATATTTTCTCTTCCCAAGAATCCCAAATTGTTACTGCTCCCTGAAAGCAGATTGCCATGCAATACAAAACTTCCAGAGGACTGCCACTATCAGCCAGAGGATCTTGTTAAGTTATTTCTTCTGTCTAATGTGAAGGTAGTTTCATTAAGATTTGAATTTCAAAGTGTTGTCGCTGGTATGTAGCGGTGCATATCTTATATTTCTGATGATTTCTATTCTTTCTTTAGTGTCTGGGGAGGAGGGCAAACAGGTTCTCAGGTAAAATATGCAAATTTTGTAAAATTATTCTATTTCATACTATCAACACAATAGTAAGAATTGATAAAATCATAACTTTTCTAAGTTGTTAAAAGTGTCATTTTACCAAGTTTGACATTGGTTTAACTTGATCCTATCTCTCTATACCAAGATACGATTAAATTACACCGATTTCAAACTAGGTGTAATTTGATCTTGTCTCTTGATATAAATTATAAAATATAGATAACATTTTAGCATGTTTTCAGCTGTTACTAGATTGTGTTTCAAGTTCCGGTGTTTTTCTCAGATGGATCTAGAGAACAATCCAACGAATATGAGTCATTCCCTTCGTGGGATTATGGAAGTGTTTGTGGGGATGACTCTGGTGACTATGACGGTGATCTTCATAACATGGAGGATTCCAACACTCTTATTTCTCAACCACGTCAGGTCGGTTTTAGTGAATATGTTACACAGTTGCTCTTTATATGGAAGGATAAACTGATGGAAGGATAACGATTTTTACACATAATCCTTATCATTAATTTTCAGTCGACAATATTGCTGTTAGAACTCAAATATATGCATATTTTCAAATGACACAGGTCAATAAAATTGAAGTCCAGTATGACAAGACTTCCAAACAAGTTGATGTTCAGGCACTGAAAATTACTCTATGGGACCATGTTCAAGAATCTGGTAATCTTCCTTCACAGGTATGTCAACATTTCTCCATTTCTTAGAAAGTGCCAAGAACAAAATATTTGTTGTCGAGTTATTAACTTTTAAAATTAATCTTTCCCTTTTGGGTTTCCCCACAAAAATGAAATGCTTGTTGGAATGAGTTTTCTTCACGACATTGTGTTATTTCAATTTTCTTAGGATTCTGTTCCATTGCTAACCCTATATATTTTTATTTTTTCCTTACCGTTACACATCTAAGTAAATAAGCCATTGAAGTTATTTTTCTTTGTGGTTGAATAGTGAACACTAATTCTTACATTGATTTATTTTTTGATCCTTTCTTTATTCTAAAGGGTCCAAAAGATACCCTATCTTTCAGGAATATATTGGCCAACTTTCCTAGCGAATGCAATGCTGCTGCAACCATCAGTGACATCTCTCCTCATTTGTGCTTCATATGTCTATTGCATTTGGCAAACGAGAAAGGATTGAGCATTCAAAGCTGCCCCAACTTGGATGATCTTGCCATACGCCTTCCACATGTTGCTGACTCTATAAAAGGAACAGTTTAGATACTTCTTCACTCAATTATTCTTCAGCTCTTGGTATGTGCTCTTTGCGATTGCTTTAGATTCTATTCTTGTCAAAATGGGATTGATGGTTGTTCATTTGAATGATTTCATTGGTTTCCCTTGTTTATTCCAATGTTTCTTTTCCCCTTTGAAGACAAGATTAGCGCGTTCGTGAATATATTATTTTTGAGAAATTTTTTTTCTTAAAAATTTCCCTCCAAAACCTTTTGATTAAAAAATTTCTTGACTCCTTTAATCTAAAACACATGAGGAGGTTTTTCGCCTTCTTTGTTCATAACCATCTACTAATGAACTTTCTTGATTATTTTTAGGATAGTAGTTAATAAACTTGTAAAATGAGTGAGTTTTAATTTTTTTATTTTCAATTTTAAAAGTGTAAAATTATTATTTTTGATTTATATTATTCTAAAACATTTATTGACCGTTTACCTATTTAATGAAATGACCAATTCAAGTAATACTTATTAATGTTTGCATTACATGACATATCTAAAATTTTAAAATAAATATTATTTATATATCTTAAAATGAATGTTATGAACTATAAATAATAATTTCAGATTTTAGGAAGATGAAAATTAAAGAATTTTTTTTACAAATTCTTAAGTAAAATTAACCCAATTTTATAGATATGAAAGATAATAATTTCAAATTTTATAAAAATTTTACATGGACTAAAATGAAAATTTATTTGTTGACACTAAAGATATATTTAGTTCTTGTTATTATATCATTAGAGGATTGTAGATAGCAACAGACTTGGCTGTAATACCTCGATAGGAAACATGAGGTCAAAGGTTGGACTCCAACATGTCCCCATTACAAATCTAACTCAATGATCAATTGATATTTTGGCCCTGATTCATTCATTCAGACACTTGATACGCATATTTATGTTATAATTTTCAGATGGGGACTTTTTTACTGGTGAAACACGTCCAAGAAAGCATTGAAGTGAGTAACAAGTCTCTTGTGGTTGGAGGTTGCAAATATCAGTTTGGTTATGGTGGTTTAACACTGTTAATAAAATGTCAAACCTATCATGATTTCTTGTCTTTCTGTACATGAAAGTATTCAACTCATGTGTTAAAATTTTATTCTCTAACTACGGCCCGTTTCATGATGAGTGACTGATTAATCACATTTTCTATTAACTATCAATCTGAAATAATCACATTTATTACTACTTAATAATAATTAAATCAATTATTTATCTGCATGAATTAGGATGTATTTAGATAAGTAACTTAATTATATGCTTAAACTTTTCTTGCATGAGAGTTTATAAACAATTTTTAACATAAAATTAATTGAAGTGAATTAAAAAACACTTTCGATAAGCTATTTTAGAAAATGAAAATAAACTAAATAACTTGTAAGAGTTATAACTTATTTTTGTAAGTTAAATAAGTTTCAATAGTTTTTTCAAATGTTCTCTTAATTATTCATTGAATTGATAATTAAACACATGTAATTCAATTACAGATTTTACATATTACATCTGTTTTTGTTAGACTTATCGACTTGATCAAGATAGTTATTGGCCAAATTGTGTTTGAATTTCATAAATTGCTATATACGTTAAATTTATAAGATTTTATATTCAGTATTGTATATATTTATTTGCAATATAATTATCGAAAGATGCATTAACTTAGTAGCATAAATGTTATTACACATAACTTAGGTTCGGGTTTCAAATCTTGCATGAAGCAATTTGTTGAGCAATTTTAATCTGCCTTGAGAAATGGCGTAGTGGAGTGCACGTCATCCAAGTTTGTGACATTATCACTAGATCATTAAATACATACCTAATTTGAGAATCAGAATCAGAAAAAAATATGCATATCTAATTTAATAACACAATCTGACTAGTTATAAACTCAATTTACCGTTAAACTCTGACCAACTCGTCAATTTAGTTTTGATAATACTGTGGATTTTTTATTTTACGTTGCTTCGGTGCTTCCTATGAGACGTGCTTTACTGTTGCTCCAACGTGATTTCCAGTGTGTTTGGACGCACGTTTCTAAAGCAAAAAAAATACATTTCTAACGCACTTTTCCAACATGATTGAATACGTAAAAGCAATAATATATAACTTTACAGAAGGAAGGCGTGAAAAATCATGTTTCCAACTGTGCAAACACGCTATTCATTATGCTTTACACATGTTTGGTTCCAATTTTCCTAATGGATTCAGCCCCCAGAATCAATTCTAAGGTGAAGCAACTGAGTTTCTTTGACATCAAAGAGAATCAATTTTGTTTATGGATTTGGTAATTCATCACCATTGCCCTTTCTACGATGTATATTATTTGATTCATATTATGTTTGGACTTTGGAGAAATGGGGGATAAGAAGAACTCTCACGACAGCCATGTTGCATTCTAGCATAATAGGTGCACTCAAAAAGTATTTTGTGAAAATGATTCAATGGGGAAAATTTCTGGATTGGAAATAGTTCAAGGGACCTGGCATCTGATAGCAAGTTCAATTTCTGGATTGAGAATGTTTTAAGATGTCTTCCACACTTGTGTTTAAGAATTGAATATTTTAAGGTGTCTTCCATGTTTAAGGTCTGACTGAAGAAATCCTCTTTGGTATACAACAGGTCTGAGAATGTTTTAAATGTCTTGCATGGAAGAAAACAAAAAAGTTCCTTTGTTTTTGGTGATTACTTAAAGAAATCCTCTCTTTTTGTATTATTTCAGGCTAATAATAATATTGGAAAGTGTTGTGATATGGTAAAAACTGATGGCGGTGGTTTTTCTTTTTTAGTTTGGTTATATGATTGGTGTCCAATGCTTTTAATGTGAAAAGTTTAGCGTTTATGTTATCTAATCACAACATTGCTACATTGATATTGGTTATTAATATGTTAATAGGATTGATGCATCATTATTGTATTGATGCAACTCAATGAGATAGTTATGAATAAGATGTGGGACTAGTCCTTAAACTTTAAAATTGTATATCATGAATAAACAATCAAATTGATTTATTAAATAAATAAAATAGTAAAATAATATATAAAAATATAAATTATTAATCAATTTCATCATTAAAATTATAAATTTTAATCAAATTTATTCTTTAAAACAAAAAAATTAATTGTACTTTATATCATAATTTTAAAATTTTACCATAATTTTTTTATGCATTTTACTTATTTAGTTTATATATAAAAGTATATTATATATACAATTATTGTATTTGTTAATTGTATTTTACCTTTCTCAAGTATATATTTATATTTATTATTATTATATAAAAATATTAAAATGTTAAGATGATAATTATTTTTTAAATATTTTTATTTTAATTATCTAAATTCATAAATTATATAGAATTATTTATTAAATCATATAAAATAATTTATTAGTCAAGTTATATAATATCTTATAAATTTATTTATTAAATCTTTTTATTTCTGAATAACTACTCTAGAAATAAATCAGTGAAAGATGTATAAATAATAAATAGTTTCATATAATTGAATAAATAAATTTATATAATTAAAATAAAAATATTTAATAAATAATGACTTTGGTAATCATGAAAATTTAAAAGGAGACAAGTTTGATAAATTTATATGTTTAGGATCAAAATATGTAAAAAAATTTGCAACATTTAAAAATTAGGAGGTAAAAATTATAATTAATCATTTTTAATTTTAGGAACCTGATATAAATATGAGTTACTAAGTAGAGGACACTCAATACGACACTAAAAGGGAGGAGAACATTGCATTTTAAGACCCCTTAACAAGAGATAGGCCGAAGAGAATCCAAAAGAAAGTGTACAAGGAACTACACAAGGACCCATTGAAGGCCCAACTTTGTATATTTTGTTTAACTACTACATTAGCCTTCTATAGTTCATCTAGGACGTTTCTATATATTTTCATGTTAGAATACTTGTATTTTAGTACCATAGCTTGCATTTGGGTCCAAAGGCCAAAACTAGTTGATTCCCTTAGAGAAAAAAAATCTATCACTAATTTTGTGACATTTTGTGACCCTTTTTGGGTTGGCTTGAGCCTTTTTTCTTAACTTAGATTATGATTAGCTTAATGTTAATTAGAAATTAGAAAAGACTTATAAAACCTCAAAATGTAATTAAGTTAATCACTTTTTTGAATGCAAATTGTGTTTGTTCTCTTGTGAAAGTTCTCTATCTTCTCTTGTCTTAATCAAGAACTCTAATTCCTATCAATCTTCTAAGACACTTGTAACAAATCTCATTTCCTCTTATTTAATCATGAGTGACTAGTGGAGAGATCCATTCCATTCTCCTTTTATTTTTCCTTTAATTCTTCTTCCAATTTCTAATGGTCTTGAACTTTTTGATGGAGGAATTGTTTATTCATGCATCCATGGGTTCATCAAGACCATTTTGAGAAACTATTACATTTCAAAGATTAAATTATATTTTAAACATTAAATTGATTTCATATACCAATTTCAGTGTCAATTCCAATTCCAATTATTAAATTGAGTGATATTGTACAATTTTAATGATTATTTTATTATGTTAAATTCAGGGATCAATTTATCCAATTATTTCAATTTCAAGGGTTAAATTGGTGATTGACTCGTTAATTCTGATTAGAAGATTTTAAACATTCTATGTAAAAATTATTTTTTTAATATATTTTATCCAAATAAAAATTATGTTATTTTAAACTCCCATTTATTTCAAATCAATACTTCAAAATTATTTTGATTCAAAATCAATTCTACCAACATCTAATCAAATACAAACTAAATCTTCTAGGATTACTCCTACTATCCTACTATTTTAGGAGAGGTTAGAATTTTCCTTATTTTATTCCCTGTCAATGTTATATATTGTCATATTCTCTTTTAGCAATAGTGGTTCGTCTTATCTTACAGATTTGAAAATCTTACTTGAACTTCTCTGCATCTTAAGTTTATATGAAGATTTAGAGATATTAGCATGTCTGAATTCAGGGTAGATGATTCAGAATTATGCTAGAATATTAGTTACTATAATTTTAATTAAATGTTCACGTATTTATTTCCATATTTTCATATTGGGCAATTAACTATGAGTCCACAGTTAATTGAGTTGAAACAACTTTAGATTGTTTTAGAGATCATAGTTGTTGAATATTTCGCAATAATCATACCTAAAATTGATTAAACACAAGGAAGAAGCAACAATCAGAACCTTGGTTCAAATCTAAAGCCAAAAAATAAAATAACAAAAAGACAGTCATTATATATTTTTCATGTAAAAGTTTATCACAGCATTTAACGATTTCTAGCTTTAATCAGTGATACAAGTGGAATCAATACCCAAAAATGAATGATAGAAATACAACAACATTTGTATTTTACACTTGACCTTTCGTGAACACACATGAGAGCCTTTTGCTATTACCAACATTTAGAATCACTTGTTTGAAAACTATTATGCAACTACTCACTCCATCCATATAACGTATCTAAGCACTCTGTACTTTACCTTGAGAGTGTGCATGAGATTTGGCAAGCCCTTCCTTCCACCCTTTCTGACGAGCTCTAAGTTCCCACAATGCAGTTAGCTTCTTTTGCGCGACCAACGCCAGCTCGGCCTTCTCCCTCGCCCCCTCACACGTTTCCATCCCGGAATTACACTTGTCTGCTTCCTTCTGATACTGGGATGCAATCTTCTTTGCCTCCAGCAGTGCCATGTCAGCACGTTGCTGATTTTCCACGGCTTGATTCTCCCTAAGTTTGAGTTCTTCTGACAACAGCTCAGCAAAATTCTTTTCAGTGTCTCCACTCACTTCTGGATCAGGCTTTGCACAATCTGAATAACAGTTCCGATCAAGAAAAGAAAAAGCACTTGGTAATGTTAGTTGAATCCAAAACAAGCATCAATAAAAAATATGTTTTGTGACAATGCAGATGCTGCAGGCAAAACAAAATTTCTGTTCCTGAGCTTTCATGTTGCTTTCTAGCAGAGGTTTATCCAGATTAAAATTTGTTGGGGGAAACAGCACACCTGAACCATGAAGGAACATGTAATTCAAGCAAGTTTGGTACAGCACAAGAAGGATATAAGGCGTTCTTATTAGTTTGATACCTTAATTTAAAATACAATAGATTGTAAGTTGTTTCAAAGCAATATTTTGCAACACAAGTACCCAAATTTTGTTTAGCACATTGACATGAATACTGGGTTGACATAAAAGAAAAAGCTACTGTAGACATAGTCTATGATAAATAGATTTTTTAAAGGCAAAAATAGGCCAGGAATTAACTGTTTGTTTTCTACAATAAAAAAGGAAAACATACAAAGACATCATGCAAGTGTGTGTTTTTACATATAAAATAATATAACAAGAACAAAATGGGCTATTTATATAATTCAGTCATCTAGGAGAAAAAACCAACCTCCGAAGGAAGTGTTGCTCAGCGCTGCAGAAACACAAAGAAACTGAAATAAGTACATGCTTGATTTGCAGTTAGATGAAGAGAATGGAACAATACATTATGATAAACCACAATGACTTCATTGAAACTTGAACTGTTGTCATAGTACAGAAAAATGAAAATTTAATTTATATGATTATTGATTTGCCAATCTATTAGTGAAACCAAAGGAAATAATAGTATCCAACATTATGGTGCTTAGTTTCATATTTGTTTAAGCTGACAACCATATTTGTTTCATATTAATTTCACATAAATAGGTTATGTGGGGTTAACTACACCGAATAAATTTGGCAGTGAATGTGCATATTAACATGGCTGCAATTTTAACTTCTTTTAGTTAGATGGACAATTGGTACTTACTTTATTTATAAATGAATCAAAATTACTTTATTTATAAAGTCTTCTTAATATCAAGTTCAAAATTTTGGTTAAGTATATCATGATTAGAAGGGGGAATGAAGTTTCTTGTTAGGCACCGACATTCATTTCAAAATCCAAGAACAAACTATTCTCAGCAATTCATCAAGACTTTCAAACTCTACCATTTTCATTGCTCTAGGAACTGTGCTAGCCAGCCAGTCCCCTCAACCTATTCATTTAAAAGTTTGCATGCTGTAACTTTACACAAATCTACTTTAGTCTCATGAAAAAAACCAAAAACCCTAGCACAGTAAAGTTCAAAAAGCAAAGCAATCCGCACCATCGTTTGACAAGTTTTATTAACAGTCTTCTCATCAAATCACTCATGCCGGAGCACATGAACCAGAAGACTAAGGATTAAACTGCTTATGTCAATTGAAGGAGTCATGATTGAACTAATACCCAGTTTGCATAATTAAAACAATAAAAAACACCCAAAGAGCCCAGATCTCAAAACCTTATCCAAAGTCCGGATTTGACCACCCAGTTAAGAAAAGATGATTTTTTTAACAAGATCTTGAGATGGGTAATTGAGTAATTAATGAAATCAGATCTGAGAAAGAAAGACCTTGGGGAATAGAAATGATGGGTTGATGAGAGCAATCACAGATGCAGGGAGCACAAGCAGAAGAGTGGTTGACTGCAGCCAAGCCTTCAACAAAATGCCAGTAGAGAGGGGGACCCACTATGTAGGTTGCTATGCAAAGTGCCACCACCACCAAACTCACCCTCAGCAACACAGCCCTTGATTGGTTCATAGCCATATTTCTCTCTCTGCTAGCACACACAACACAATTACACAAGACAGCAATAACTCTAAGTGTAGAGAGAGAAACAAATGATGGGTGTTGAGGGAAAGGAAAGTTGAGGTCGTGTCTTTGGAGTAGTCGGCAATGTCAAGTGGCAAGATTGACAAGAGGTTGCCACTGCTTCCTCTTCTGTCTTCCCCTTTCTCCATTTTTAATATTTTTTTCCTTCGTTTATTTACAGATTTCTTTTTGGTGACTGTTACTCTTACAACTTAAATTGCTTTTAGGGTAGATGTGATTCTTTTTTGGTAGAGAGGTAGATTTTATTCTTTTTGTTTTAGATATTCTATTTGGCTATAGCAATAAATTGGAAATTAATCTTAATCAATTTAAATATAATATTAAATTCAAATTCTTTTTTACATATTAGATTATATTAATTTATGAGTAAATAGATTAACACTAAAATGTGTCATTTAGTTAATTTTTATAAAAGTATTTTAAAACAATAATTATTATAAATTTTTATTAGTTGATAGTGTAACTTATTTTATACTAAAATTTCTAATAAATAAATATTTTTTAATATATATAAATTATATATAATTAAAATTTGGTTACAATAAATAAATATCTTTTAACATAAAAGTTATATTTTAAACTTATAATTAATAATTTATATTGTGATATAAAATTATTTTTAAATTGATAACTTTTAGAAAATATTAAAATTAAATTTATAAATAAAGATGAAAATCATTTATATCAAAAGAGAAAAGAAGTTAAAAAAAATTCTTTAAAATATTATTGTTGACCAAAATTTTCTAAAACTCTCTCATTAAAAAATAACATAAAAACTTTCTCCCTCATTATAGTTATTTTTACTTATAAAGGATTAGTATTAAAAAAACGTTTATCCAAAGTATTAAATATTTTACAGTTTTCATTATGTATAAAAATATTTTATTATAAAAATATTTTATCATAAAAAATATTATTTTAAAATAATATTAATTTAAAAAATAAAATACATATTTATACATAAATGTAAGACTTAATTCATTTTGGTCATATAATTTATTAAATAAGTAATTTTAGTTCCTAAATTTCAATCGCTAAAACCAAATCTTAAGTGACATAAAATGAATCTACTTATAAATTCTAATGGTATGAAAATGACATGACACTTAGGTACTAAAATATTATCCTATTCTTTAATATCATGGACAAAATTACTGAATCACTTAACTTATTAAGTACATGGATAAAAAATATAATATTAAAAATATAACTTAAATGTATGAAGAATAATATATGATAATTATTACTAAATAAACAATATGATATTATAAATTCGAATAAATGATAATATGTAGTTTTAATAATATATATCATAATTATAACTTAATCATTATATATAATTTTTTTTATAAAATTATTTTGTTTTAATTTTTTTATATTTTATTATTTAGTAAGTGAAATAAGATATTATTGTTAATATAATATTTTTTATTTACTAAAAAAATTTGCTTAATATAATTATACTTCTATAATCAATTTTTTATAATATTTAATTTAATTTAATACTAAAGAATTTTATTATATTAAAATTAAAAAAAGTTATTTTAGTGATTGAAATTTTTGCCCACAAACTACTATTTTTAAATTTTTTTTAATATTTATTTTATGCACTAAAAGAATTTGGTGATGTTAGTTATTGATAAATTAATGATTATGTTATTTTTTTCCTTTTTTTTCTTTTCCATTTTAGTTATTTACATTTTTTTATTAATTATTGATTTGTGCTCTATTAATATATTTATCATATTATTAAATTTAATCAGTTATGAAAAATTAAAAACTCACAAAGGAAATAAAAATTCACAATTTATTTTTTTTCTAGATGTTTTATTCTTATATTTCATAATTAATTTTGACATTTTTAATCTTTGGTCAGCTGACCAACCTTTTTACCCTAGGTTGTGGAGACAGGCACAAACCAAAATAATAAAGCTCATTATTATATAGATGAGCCCAATCTGTTGAAAATGAAGGTCAATCAATTGATTGACAATATTAACTTTGCATGAATTAGAGAAGAGTGGTTCCAAGTAGTTCGAGTTTTGACTGCATATTTAATTATCTTTTGTCATTACGGTATTTAATGAAAGAAAGACTTTACTTGGTAGATAATTTTAGTCGCGATCACAATTCTTCATCTTTTAACAAAGAGGATTCAATAAAGGAGATTAATTATAGGAATAGGAGAAGAAGCATTATGTTCATTTTTTGACAAATCCCAAGGACCACATTATTTTTAACCAAATGCAGTTATAGAGGGATGTTATTGGATACATTCAGAATTTCCCTCTACAAAACCATATGGGCTATAAGTAATGCATTAGTTGTGTTGGTATGAAATCTCGTAGTTTATCTAATCATTTCGCTTGTTTGCGTGAGGGTGTAGAGTACATCACTATATGACTATATGACTAGTATTGAATTTTCTCAAGTTCAATTTTTTTATAACAAATGAGAAAGTTTAATGTCATTTTCTTTGGTTCATTTGGTATGCGGTTATGGAGGTACAATGGAATTAGCTTTGGTGGTGATTACTAATTAGAGGTGATTTAATAGTACATTGTAAAAGTTTTGTTATTGAATCGATAATTTGTGTAGAAAACAAAAAGCAATCTTTATATTATTAGTCACACGATCTAAACATAAAAGACAAAAGCGTATCTAATACGATATATAATTATATTTATTTTTTAATATTTTGGCATAAACACATCTAGGGGACAACTTTTTAATTTGTTGTGCCATTTTGATATTAAGAAAACATTTTCTAGTTTCTAAAATAACCCCATCAACTAGAAATGGTCCTTCTACATAGGTGTACAAAGAGAGATGTGAAGATAGCTGATTTGCATATTGTGGAAAAGGGAATCCTATACTTTCCCGTCTCAAATAATCCTCTCAGAAATGGCCAATAGCAAATTACCAAATAAACACTACAGAAAATCTCACCAAGTCCACATCCATTTCCACTTTGAACTAATGGTTGCAATCTTAATAACCTGATAACCATTGCTGTTAATTGCAACAACAAAATGGTAGTGCCTGGCAAGAAAACTAGGGACTCATCGAAGGTGTACCTTCCAACATCCTTATCATCTCCAACATCCCCTACTGAGGGTAAATCTTTCTTCGTTATGTTAAACACAGTGTCAGATATTCTTAACAACTTAAGTAGGACACTAAACAATGCACAAAAGCCAGCATTCATGGATGTTATTCTTGACATCCTTTGATTGTTCCACCACGCTCGAATTGATAGCTCCGATGCCAAATATTCTGATGCAGTGTATACCTTGTAAATTGCAAAAATTGCAATAGGAATACATATCCCCAGGTCCTGGATTGTGCAAAATATTACAAAGTTAACTTTCATTATATATTTATATATATATATATATATAATATAAACATAATGTTTATTATGCTTACCGGGGGCAAGAAATTGGAGTTGGTAATGATGCAATATGCAAGGAGACACGCATAACATACTTCAAAGAATGGTTGCAAGCCCCAATTGACAATCCACATATATGCAAAGCACTGCCTCAAAGTAAGCTTACGAAAAAGGGTGCCAATAATTGGACAGTGCTTGGAAAAGAATATCTCAAGCAATCCTGTGGCCCATCTCTTTTGTTGGGCCATTGACATTGGGCCTCCTCCTGGAGCGAAACCCGTGAAGCCTATTGGGTTCGGTGTACACATTTCTGATCTCCAACCTTTTTCATGTATTGTCAACCCAGTCAACACGTCCTCTGTTAGTGATCCATATATCCAACCCACCTAAAATTCCCATAAAACCCACGTTAACTTCAATTTCACATACACACACAAATATCGTTATATAAAGATAGGTAGTCTAAACTAATTTAAAATAAAAATTCTCTTGACCAATTATAAGTTTAAATAAATAGTCAAGAAGTTGTTCTTAGTTGGATTAATTTTAAAGGAATAATTATCCTTCTAAAATGTTTGTTATAGAGACCTGTTTGCCCCATCCAGTGCCATATTCATATCCACAAGCAGCAACTTGGCTTGCTACCTCAACAGCCTTCGAAATATTAATATCATTTGACCAATATGCCCTCCCTTCCAAAGCATAAGCAGCTGATTTCATAATTTCCTTCGAAGCTCCGAATTTTTGTTTTAATTCCTCCTTTGATATACTTTTTCCTGAAATTTTGCTACGAGGTGTAAGATAGACAATGTATGGTCTAATATTGATATGCTGAAATTAATGGTTCAATTCGCACGGGAGAGTACTCATATACACAATTGTTTTCTTATTCATCTTTGAAAATAATTTTGTTATTAATTAATTTAATATGCTTAAATTATGTTCTTTTGTATTCAAATCAACTTATAGTCAAAATCTTATTAGGTGAGTTTTATTTTTATTTTTGCTTTGGAGAAAGAAATATTTGTCCTAAAACTAATCTAATCAAACATGCCTTGAAGTTAATTTCTCGATCGATCCAGAAAAATTGCATGTAAAACTTTCTTATGAATATGTATAACGCGGTTGGAGCCTAAATTAACACAAATTTTTATGGTTGAAAGAATAAATGAAAATTGATTTTATCTAATATCGAATGGCTAAAACTATTTTTTTATTATTGAAATACTAAACTAATCGTTTTTAAAGAACCAAATTAATGTCATAATTATAATTTTGAGATTAAAGTATAATGTTACAACTATTTATTAGGCTAAGGAGTTATCACTTGAATTTTTAGTTTTATAGGACTGAAGCAACCAACAATATATATAACAGACGTAGCACTAAATTGAAATTGTATATCCGAAAATTGGAATAAATGAAAACATAAATATATGCGTGTGTAAATAACAAGTACCCTTTTCCACGTTATCTGGAGAAAGACCATAAATAACTTTTCTTCTATGGAAGCAGTTTGTTCCCCCGTAGAGTGGTCCTTGGAGTCCAGCTATTCCAGCTCCCAAGTACTGCATTATATAGAAAGAGATTTTTTTTTTTGAAGTAATTATTTGAGTTAAATTATAATAAGCTAGTAAAAAAGTTTAGTATATATGTTGTGGCAGCATATATATATATATTTAACTTGTGGGGACTGTTTCCTAGAGTGAGAAGAGTTTTCTTCTATAATGATTAGCATTTAATTACAATTACGTACCTTGAACAAAATTGCCATCTGGTTCCCAAAAGGATCGTCCTTCAATGTAGCATAAAATTTTTGGGGAAATTGAGTAAATGCAACTTCTTTTTCTCCTTTGGAATCAAGCAAAACGCACAACGCATGCAGAACAATCTTTGGATTATTTACGATCATGTCACAATCCACGTTCAACATAAAAGGAGCATTGGTTATCAAGCTGGAGACTCTTGTCTGAAATATAATTGGAAGTTGAATTAAAGAAGAAAAAATGATCATTAGAGTCTGTGTTGAAAAACATGGCAGAGATGATAAAAATGAAAGAATAATTAATTCACAAACTGAATATGCCATTGTGCATACAATAAGCTACTTAACCATGTGGCATGTGACTTAATTACATACTTTTTACTAAACTAACCAAAATATTGTTTGATAAAGTAAGATTCACATTAGAGAAATGTCAAGAAATTAGAAGAGTGAGAATCTCACCAACACATTCATGGCACCGGCTTTGAAATGATGAGACTGTTTTGGTCTCTTCTCTCTGGATATGTAGATCAAATGAGGCAGTCCATCTGCAAGGCGTTCCTTGTTCTCCCATATAACCTTACAAATTAATAAATATATGTAAGCTATGTTTTAAGATGAATACAAATAATATTATATATAATTTAAATATATTTTTATTTATTCAGTCATCATAACTTTTAAATTTTTTAAAAATAATTCCTAGCATTACTTTATGGATGTAGCATGCATATAATCATGTTATATCAACAACTTCTAAAATAAAATATATATACCATGAATGATTAGATACATATTATGTCATTATTAAGTAATAACAGAATATTTTAAAATGATAAAATTTATAAATATTAAAATTAATATTATTAAAAAGATTGAAATAAAATGAAAATAATATTTATAGGGACTAAGGACTAAAAACATGGCCAAAAACTCTGCATGTACGGGATACTCAAGTTTTTTAACCTACAAGTTATTTTTCAGTTAAAGTTAAAAATAAGTAGAAGCTCTTTGTCAGTTTTTATATTTTTTAAGTTTAAAAACTCCTTTTAAACTAAAAGTTATTTGATAATTTTTTTTAAAATTTTAATTATCTCGTCCAATGAAAAGTATATTAATAAAATATTGTGTAAAATAAATTTAATCTACTTAATTTTTAATGATAAAAAATATTAAAATATAGATGTTTAAAATTTTGAATTAAAAAATATATTTAAAATTTTTAATTTTAAAATGTTAAAAGTTACTTTAATTTATAAAACTTTATTTTAATGATTATTTGCACATATATAATAATATAATAAAATTTTATTTTAATGATTATTTACATATAATACTTAATTTGCATAACATGTATTTAAGAAATAAGATCCCTTCTTCGTATATTTTTTCATACATATATAAAAGCAAAATCATGCATAATGATAATATGATTAATTCATGAAACAGAGGAATGATGTCAACTTTCGTATAATTAAATGTTACTATGTTTTACAGCATTATGTGTAATTCATGAAACACATGGTCAATAATGGCTTAACATCAACAAAGGAAAAGGCAAAAAATATATAGCAGGTGACGGCACCCCAAAATGTTCCTGCCAGATTCCAATCGGGACTCTCAGTAAAAGTTCCGTAAAGACTTATATAAGCTGCATAAATACTAGCTTTTCTAAGAGTTTTTTTTTTTTTTTAAACTAATTTGTTGTATAAAAAATAAGTTACTTTTTATTTTAAGGACATTTATTAGTATGTATTTGACTCAGTTTTTATTTACAAATTAAAAATAAGGTTGGCCAAATCTACTCTTAATAATACTATTCCAGTAGGTGGAATATTATTTATTTATTTAACTATCTTTTGAGGACAAATATTATAGATTTTTAGATGTGTAAAAACTCACCAAATTGCAGCAAATGAATAGTTGAGATACTTAGTGTGACAATACAATGTAGATTATATAAGTATTCCGGCTAAGTCTTTTTTTTTTGTGCTTTTTTATCTTTAGAAATCCCCCCACACCGATATATTATTTTTAGTAATATTTTATTATAAAAATATTATGAATGTTTTTTATATATTTAGTAATATTTAAATATTTCTAATGACATTTTGTAATATAATTAAGATATAATATTTATTAAAATATTATAAAGATTAATAAAAATATATTTTTATATTTTTACAATAATTTTTAAATATTACAAGAAATTTATATATATAATAACAACAGTACTATATATAAATTTACCATACTCAGTAAACCTGTTAAATAGTGGAGTATATTGTAGTTATATACCTGGATTATGGTTGGATGATTTGTTCTTTCAGTGTTCAAGAAAGCCGCAAATTCTCCCTGACATTGATTTGATTTATCGGATGCATCCAATCCTATTCTGCAGCTAAGGTGATCATACATATCCTGCCATAACACATCCGTTTTGAAGTTTATGGTCAGAGACACCGTCAAGTTTAATAATATTAAACTTAAATTAAATTAATAACTTAATTTTATGTAAAAACTTAAATAAAAAACAATGTCACGTGCACGACCAGACCAAAAATTTAATATAATTTAAGTGGAAAAACAAGTAGAAACCGCTCTATTTCTTTGTCCTTTGTCCTCAAATTAATTGTTTAGTTATCTAAAATTTACTATCTATCTGTGTTGCATTATGATATAATAATTGTGGAACTTACTTTCATCTGTGACCATTCTTGTCTGAATTCTGGTGTGGTGTTGGGCGTGGAGACCTCAGGTTTATCAGAGAAGTATCTGAGTGGAGCTCTAACTTGCACGTCGTATTTCTTACAGAAAGGTACCCAAAACTTGGCAAATTTAGAGGCTTCCTGAAGAGCGTACAAGGTAAGAGGGGAACAAGCATCATCAGAAACATAACAAGCTAGCTTGTCAACTGGGTAATCAAGTGCCAACAGAGATAACACAGTGTTCACTGTGATAATGGCTGGTTCAAGCACAGGGTCTGCTGTTGTCAAAAACAAGTCCACTGGTGGAAGCTCTTGCACACTGCTCACAAAACTCACTTGTTATCACCAACAAAATCCATGTAATCATATGTAAATAATAATTAATCAACAACAATTAATGCAGTACATATTTTAGCTTGTCTCCTGTTAGTTAGACTGTGACCACCTATAAATGTAAATATTTGATATTAACAGAATAATATGTACGCACCAATGGTATATATATATATATTATTTATTTTAGATAAAGTCTATATATACTCTATATTAACGAAATCTAATAATAGATTTATTAGTATATAAATATTTTTCAAACATTAGATGATAATTAAATTGAAAGAATTAGCTATATATTGTGAGTAAATGGAGTCGATAATTAGATACCTTTGCAAGAGACGATCTGGGTAGGTTTTGATTCCTGCTGGATTCCACTGAGTGGTGAGGGTGAAAAACCAAGAAATGGTGAACCATGATTCGCATAAGAAGGCAACAAACCAAGGGAAAGAGTAATAGTTGAGAGAGATAACGCGGTAAGCAAGCAGCAATAAGAGGAGGATTAAAAGGAAGCTGTCAGTTACCCTCTTGTAATTGTACTTGTACCAGTATTTTTCATAGAGAGGGAGAATATTTTGGTTCGCCATTGAACATTGATTTGAACTAAGAAAATGCTCAGCCAATGTCATGATAATCAATCAAGGTGTACTTATTTATAACAAATAAATGGGTGCTCTGTTTGTAAAACCTTTAATTAACCCACCATCTAGCCCAAGTTACGGATTACGAAGGTATATTTAACTAAAATTTTCAATACTCACTTGGAGGAGAAGAAAAAAGAAAAATAAATTTTTTTCATAAATTAAAATTAATTTATATATAAATTAAAATAATTTTTTTTTAAAAAAAAGTTTTATAAATTAACTTATACATAAATTATTTTTAATTTCATAAAAAAAAAAATTTTTTTTATTTTCTATTTTCTTTTACAAGTATTTGGTCCGGACTATGTTATTTATACTAGAAAAGTTTAATTTCTTACTAGGTAAAAGTTAGAAAAATTATTTCTTAAACAATATTTTATTTTTTAAAAGATTAGTCTCACAATGCTTTTAGAAAATAATAATAATAATAACAATAATTATTATTATTATTATTATTATTATTATTGATGACCTGTGAAGAGATACAAGAGGTGACAGTTACCACTTAACATTATTTACTGGGCGCCCTAGATGCTTCTTTGTTATTATGGTAGGTGCCAGCTAAATTGTTAGAGGTTTTATTGTTAATTTATTTGCATCCATATATTGTAGTAACTTGTGATTGGGCATGTAGAGGTTATAGCATCCCCTACGTATATTCGAAAGAGACGAATCGAAAAGCAACATGTGACAGAAAAAATTGTAATCCATATGACATTACGTAGATGATAAGCTCACGATTCAATACCACAAGATATATATGGTTCATGCATGTGTTATATATATATATATATATATATATATATATATATATATGCAGGCATAGCAGGCGGTAGTGGCTATAGATCTAAATTAAATAATGTGAAGGTCTAATCGGTGCTTCTCTGCTGTCCTTGCGGTCCATTTGGGACCTAACCGATCACATAATATATATATCACTGCTAAATGTGTAAACAAGACGTACATATTCTTCAACCTCTATTTCGGATGAGGTTTTCTTTCATCTTCCCAATGTTTTATTCTATTTCGAGTATGGAAAACTATACTGGACATTCAAAAGAGCCGGGGACGGATTCACAGCGGAGACATACTCATGTAATATTACATATTTTAATAGGTGAATTAATTAAATTTATATTTTATTCAAATATAATTTAACTAACTTTTAATAGATCCCATCCTCTGTATATATTATATACTTTTTTAATATTCTCTACTGATGATTGAAATTTATTAAAAGTAATAAATTTTAGTAAATTCTACATTTAAATAATGAAAAATTTATTAAATAAAAATGAAAATTTGTAATTTTAAGCATTTTTAGCTCAATAGTAGAGAGAATTAAAAAGAAAATATTTCTAGCGCACTTCTATTATTTATTGTTATAATATATATATATATTATAAACATATTTATATATATTAGCAACTATTTTTTTAGAGACAAGTTATTAGTTTGTACCCGTGGCAAAAAAAAAATTAACAAATAAGATACGTTGTAACCCATGACAATGTTTGGTGTAATTTTGTTTTATGAAAATTTATAAATGTTATACATATTTTATTTATTATCTCACTAAATTGAAAAATAATGAACAATATTAACTGACGGGCAAAGAGAATATTATTACTCAACAATCTAATAGTTCTATTTTTTTTTATTTTATCAGTTGAAATAAAAATCAGTTTTAGTTTTCAATAATTATTTATTAAAACCTAACTATTTAAGTAATTATAAAAAAAAGAAAAATAACCTCTTTTATAGACTTCTTGATCCGTCCCTCACAAGAGGTGATCGTCAATAGAGAGAAATATAAAGAAAGCATAAATAATTGATTATCAGTACATATTTGCATAATCAAATTTCAAACACCTCATTGACATCCAAAATTTCTCTATTTCTTTTCACGTCATATATATATATATATATATTACTCCCAGACTTCTCTTTTAAGATAGAGTTTTAAGCCTTATTGTGCAAGGATTTGTGTTGTAAATGGATTAGAGTTCTATTTTGTACTCTATTTAATTATTTTTTTTAGGTATAAATTAACATATAAATATCCAAAATGTTTTTTTTAATATAATAAGTGATGTCACACAGAATAATGAGATGTGTAGATTTTTGGAGTATCCAAACATCAGTAAACAAAATGTACTTCTAGTTTATTACAAAACAAATAAACGTAACAAAACATGTAAGAAAAAAAAGCTAGTAGCAAAAGTGACTTCCCTTCTATATACAGTAATAATGATTAATGAGAACACGAATTTAGATTTGTTTGTCATCTAGATTCGTTCAGAGAAGTTGAAAAATGCAATAAATGTGGGTATGAGATTCATTTAACCTCTTTAACAACATTTTTTTTACTAATTACATTTATTAAAAAGGTAGAGTGGATGGTGGTTATTTTTTAAAATAAATACTGATTAAATGATTACAAAACATGTAATAGGTGATTCCATGGAAATCAAATGTTGTTGATTATTATGACGGAAATAGCATCTTGTATTAAACATGTTGCTAGAGATTGAGTGAAGACGTTATTGTTCCGTTATAAAAACTAAATGTTACATATTACATAATTTTTTTTTATCTATACATATTACATCATTTCTTTGTAAGTTTTTATATATTTTAAAACAAAAGCTCTCGTTTCTCTGGGACTCAATGACTAGCCTTAATTACCAACTTGATATATTTTTGTGTAAATTAACACACTTGTTCAGAGTTGTTTCCACCACCGGATCGACTACCCTCATGCAGTTTAAGAGTTATTTTGCTTGCATGTGGTTTCTCTAATACACTTAGACCTACACATTTGAATTATAGTGTCAAATTAGTGAGAGTTGGTGGTGGAGACCAGTAACAACTAAAAAAATAAGGTATTTAAAACTAATTAAGGTGTGTGATAGAGAATCGCATGTGCAAAGTTGAATGCCATTACAACCATTTATTTGGCAATGTATATTTATCCACTTTTATTTCTTAATTTGCATCTCTTTATCTTACTATGCTTTTTGCTTTTTTTTTTTATTTGCTTTACATATTTAATTACTTGGAATTATGATATCTTATATATAACTAACTACTGTGCTGACCTGTGGAGTAAAACTCATCTTTTAAGCCTATAAACTTGTAGTTATATTAATTTTCAGTTGACAAGTGTCATTTTCTGGAAAATACAGAAAAGGAATTCTTGGTGTAAAAACATTTCTAGTTTAGGAATAAATTACGGCTTGAATCATTGAGTAGTTTATTTTTCCTGATCTGCAAATCTTTTAAACAAGAATTCCCACGATATAAGTTGTATATATAACTTTAGATAAAGTTCATGCTTTAATGATACAGGAGATAAGTTGGCAGGCTGGGTTTCAAATGGAGAAATTATTATATGATGTGTGATTATGTAATTCTAGTCAATTTTTAAGTAATATGTAAATATTTTTTAATTTATAAAAGAAAATTGTGTAGAGATTGATATAATCTTAAAATATGTAATAATTATAAGAGTAGCTTCTAAGCATTAATTATGCTTGTTTTTTGGTTTTGTGTTCCATCTGCGAATGACTATTTTAATTATCAATTATATTTTTTATATTGTGTATAAAAAGGGAGAGAGAATAATTTGGTGTTATATTCGAGATGATGAAAATTATAAGATTTTTTTTACTTTCTCACTAATTTTAATTACTATTTAAATTAGTAGTTAAATTTTACTTAATTAACTATTAATTAATTAGAATATTATTTTTTTAGCTAAATTTAAGTTATATTTATTTATATTTCTTATTACTACAAATTAGCTAGAAAATAATTACAAATTTTAAAATTTTACTACAAATTAACTAAGATTATTTTTTAAGTTAATTTGCTACTTATTTCATACTACCATTAATATTATAGTAATTTTGTAGCTAATTATTTTTACTAGAAATTAGCTACAAATAACTGTTGATTTTAAAAATAACTACAAAATTATTTGATAGCAAATTTTAAAATTTCTAGTAGTGAAAGGTGAACAACCAAATAATTTTGAACAAAAACAAAAAAATTATGCAAATAATAATATATATTATTAACAATAGTAATGAAAGAGAAATGATGATCTTACCATGAGTTAGCTTGTTGCATGGATGATGCATAATTTACACAGATGTAGAGGTTTCTAAAAATAATTTACAGATTTTAAGTCCTTAAAATACTTAAGTTTTTTTCATTTTTAAAGATTCTTATTAGCTTCATGAGACCTTGTTTTAACTTTAACAGAGATGAAGTCTCCTACTTATAGAAAATTGATTTGAATTGGTTGAGTTTTTGTGTCTCATTGGTAGTAGAAATCATAATTTTGATTCACAAGTAATCTTAATATTATTTGAGGGTATTTCTTAGTATATTCTATATTAGTTTTTGGTTCTTGTTTTGTATTATTCTTAGTGAGATTCTTGTTCTTGTCCTATGTGCATTAGATACATACCCATATTTGATACACTCTGGATACACATGGATATATATTGGTTACATACAAAAAACATTTTTCAAAAAAATAGTACTAATGGGTACATATGAATATTATTTGGTTATGTATTAGGTACGTATCCTAAGTCTGATAAATAAAAACATTATTCTTTAGTAAAGAAAAATAATTAAGTTTTTACTTTGATTAATTTTTTTTTAATATAATAAGTGATGTAATATGATAAAAAAAAAAAAATAGATGTGAAATGTTGTAATTTTGGAATGTCCAAACATCACGACTCGAATCTTAAATAAGTTATATATAACAACAAAATGTACTTCTAATTTATTTTTCAAACAAATAAAAGTAATAAAATATGTAAGAAAAAAAGCTAGTTGCAAAAGTGACTTCCCTTCTATAAACAATAATAATGATACACGAGAACACAAATTTACACATGTTTATTAAGATTCGTTCAGAAAAGTTGAAATGCAATGAATCGTGGGTATGCACATTACATGCACTGCATTTAACCTCTAGCAACATTTGACCATTTACATTTGTTAAAATTGTTACTAGTGATTGACTCAAGATGTTATTGACTTACTGTTACATTTTTAAACTCATGTTACATATTACATAGTTTTTCTTTTTTTAAGTTTTTATAGTATTTTTTTTTAAACAAAAGGTTTCGTTTTTTTTTTCACCTTTCATCATTTAGACTTGCACATTTGATTTGAAGTGTCAAAATAGTAAGAGTGAGCGGCAGAGACATGATAACATTGTTGGGTTATTTTTGAGTTCAAACTATGTGGACAAAAATTTAATACTCTCAAGCCTATTAGATTTCTTTTTATAAGAAGAGAAGAGGTCAAATTTAGAGATTGAGAGAGTAAATTTTTCACACAGTAAGTGAGAGATATAGAAAATAACTCTTATAATCTTAATTAATCATAGTGGATTAATTTCTTTGATCTGGATCATGATTTTTACTCCTTACATTGAGAACGTTTTTCCATGTTAAAATTATTGGTCTCTCTTTTGTGTGATTCTTTTCATTATTACTTTGTTCTCATTTGTGGTTACTCCTTATATATTCTTGAAGGTAAGGGAAATTTATATCCGTTGTATCACCACATTGGTGGTGTCTTATTGGTGTTTCCAGTACCGTACTATCTTCCCATCATCAAAGTGGTGACTTTTCCCCTTCAAACATAAGTTATTTTAATATAAGGTTTAAATATGTTTTTATTTTTTTTTATAAAATAACTAACTTTTTATTTTAATTTTTATAAAATATTTTGATTAATTTTCATCTTTTTAAAAATTGAATTTTTATTTTTGCTTCTTATTGTTATGTGATATATTTTTTTTAACTATAATCCAGTTTGAAAACTTTTTTGAATAATTATCTACAAAATATCTACAAATTTGTATATATTTATTTGCAATATAATTATCAAAAGATGCATTAACTTAGTAGCATAAATGTAATTACACTTAACTTAGAATCGGGTTTCAAATCTTGCATGAAGCAATTTGTTGAACAATTTTAATCTGCCTTGAGAAATGGCGTAGTAGAGTGCACGTCATCCAACTTTGTGACATTATCACTAGATTAAATACATACCTAATTTCAGAATCAGAAAAATAAAATGCATATCTAATTTAAAAACACAATCTGACTAGTTAGAAACTCAATTTGCCGTTAAACTTTGACCAACTCGTCAATTTAGTTTTGATAATACTGTAGGTTTTCTATTAAAACAATTAAAATTTGTTATAAAATAATTTTGTAGTTAATTCTAAAATTAATAATTATTTTATAGTTAATTTCTAATAAAAATAATTAGTTATAAAATTACTATAATATTGATGATATCATGAAATAAATAGTAAATTAGCTAAGAAAATAATCTTAGTTAATTTGTAATAAATTTTTAAAATTTGTAATTATTTTTTAGTTAATTTGTAATAATAAAAAGTATAATTTTATAACTTTGATTGTTGTGTAGAATGTTTTAAATGTCTTGCATGGAAGAAAAAAAAAATTCCTCTTTGTTTTTTTGTGTTTACTCAAAGAAATCCTCTCTTTTTATTATTTCAGGCTAATATGAAAGTGTTGTGATATGGTAAAACTAATGGCGATGGTTTTTCTTTTTTAGTTTGGGTATATGGTTGGTGATTAATGCTTTTAATGTTATTGTGAAAAGTTTAACATTGATTGTCTTCATGTTGGCTAATCACAACATTGGGATAGTTGCTAAATGAGTAATTTTAACTCCTAAATTTCAATTGTTTAAACCAAATTCGGTTAAGTAACATGAAATTCATCTAATAATGAATTTTAATGGCATGATTGGTTAAAAATATGTGAAACTTGCATGTAAATATGATGCTAAAAAATTATCTTATGCTTTAATCCTATGGATAAAAATCTCTACTTAACTTATTTAATATATGTATGAAAAATATAATATTAAAATATAACTTAAATGTGTGGAAAATAAAATATATATGTATATTTATTATTATTAAATAAATAATATAATATTATAAAATTAAATAAATAATGACATGTACTTTTTAATAATATATATCATAATTATAAATTAATTATTATATATAATTTCTTTTTTTATAAAAAATTGTTTTAATTTTTTATATATTTTTTGTTATTTAATAAGTGAAATAAGATATTATTATCAATATAATATTTTTTTATTTACTAAAAAAATTTGCTTAATATAATTATACTTCTATAACCAATTTTCTATAATAACTTTTTTAGTTTAATACTAAAGAATTTATATAATATTAAAATAAAAAAAAGTTATTCTAGTGATTGAAAATTTAGCTCACAAACTACTATTTTAAAAAAATAATTTTAAAATTTAATCGATGTACTAGAAGAATTTGGTGATGTTAGTTATTGATAGATTAATGATTATGTTATTTTTTCCTTTTTTTGCTTTTCTATTTTAGTTATTTAAATTTTTATTAATTATTTGATTTGTGCTCTATAGTATATTTACCATATTATTAAATTTAGTCAGTTATGAAAAATTAACAACTCAAAGGAAATAAAAATTCACAATTAAATTTTTTTCTAGATGTTTTATTTTTATATTTCATAATTATTTTTTACATTTTTAATTTTTGGTCAGCGGGCCAACTTTTTACCGCGGGTTGTGGGGACAGGCATAAACCAAAATAATAATAATAATAATAATAATAATAATAATAATAATAATAATAATAATAATAATAATAATAATAATAATAATAATAATATTATAATATTATTATTATTATTATTATTATTATTATTATTATTATTATTATTATTTATTATTATTATTATTATTATTATTATTATTATTATTATTATTATTATTATTATTATTATTATTATTATTATTATTATTATTATTATTATTATTATTATTATTATTATTATTATTATTATTATTATTATTATTATTATTATTATTATTATTATTATTATTATTATTATTATTATTATTATTATTATTATTATTATTATTATTATTATTATTATTATTATTATTATTATTATTATTATTATTATTATTATTATTATTATTATTATTATTATTATTATTATTATTATTATTATTATTATTATTATTATTATTATTATTATTATTATTATTATTATTATTATTATTATTATTATTATTATTATTATTATTATTATTATTATTATTATTATTATTATTATTATTATTATTATTATTATTATTATTATTATTATTATTATTATTATTATTATTATTATTATTATTATTATTATTATTATTATTATTATTATTATTATTATTATTATTATTATTATTATTATTATTATTATTATTATTATTATTATTATTATTATTATTATTATTATTATTATTATTATTATTATTATTATTATTATTATTATTATTATTATTATTATTATTATTATTATTATTATTATTATTATTATTATTATTATTATTATTATTATTATTATTATTATTATTATTATTATTATTATTATTATTATTATTATTATTATTATTATTATTATTATTATTATTATTATTATTATTATTATTATTATTATTATTATTATTATTATTATTATTATTATTATTATTATTATTATTATTATTATTATTATTATTATTATTATTATTATTATTATTATTATTATTATTATTATTATTATTATTATTATTATTATTATTATTATTATTATTATTATTATTATTATTATTATTATTATTATTATTATTATTATTATTATTATTATTATTATTATTATTATTATTATTATTATTATTATTATTATTATTATTATTATTATTATTATTATTATTATTATTATTATTATTATTATTATTATTATTATTATTATTATTATTATTATTATTATTATTATTATTATTATTATTATTATTATTATTATTATTATTATTATTATTATTATTATTATTATTATTATTATTATTATTATTATTATTATTATTATTATTGATGACCCATGAAGAGATACAAGAGGTGACAGTTACCAATTAGCATTATTTACTGGGCGCCCTAGATGCTTCTTTGTTATTATGGTAGGTGCCAGCTAAATTGTTAGAGGTTTTATTGTTAATTTATTTGCATCCATATATTGTAGTAACTTGTGATTGGGCATGTAGAGGTTATAGCATCCCCTACCTATATAGGAAAGAGACGAATCGAAGAGCAACATGTGATAGAAAAAATTGGAATCCATATATGGAATTACGTAAATGCTTAGGTCACGATTGTCTAGCACAAGATATATATGGTCCATGTGTTATGGTGGCAGCAGCTGTAGAGGGTACACATCTAAATTAGATAATTTGAAACGGTGCTTCTCTGCGGTCCTTTTCAAAACCATTCGGATCTCACCCATCACATAATATATATCGCTGCTAAATGTGTACTCTATTTAATTACTTTTCCTTTCAAATTTTTAATTTTTTTTTCTCTTTAGGTATAGATTAACAGATGAATATCGAAAAAGTATTTTTTTTTCTAATATAATAAGTGATGTAAGATGATAAGAAGAGAAATAGAACGATGTGGATTTTTAAAGTGTTCAATCATCAGCCATCTATTCTCAATTAAGTAAGAAGTGCACTTTATAGGTAACAAAAACAAAATGTACTTCTAGTTTATTACAAAACAAATAAACATAACATAATATGTAAGAAAAAAAAAAAGCTAGTAGCAAAAGTGACTTCCCTTCTATAAATGTGGGTATGCCGTTCATTTAACCTCTTTAGCAACATGTTTGACTATTAACATTTATTAAAAAGGTAAATGGATGGTGGTTATTTTTTAAAATAAATACTGATTAAATGATTAAAAAACATGTCATAGGTGATTTGATGGAAATCAAATGTCGTTGTTTATTATGATGGAAATCAAATAGTATTTTCTATTAAACATGTTGCTAGAGATTGAGTAGTGAAGATGTTGTTACGTTATAAAACTACATGTTACATATTACATAATTTTTTTTATCTATACATATTTCATAATTTCTTTGTAAGTTTTTATATATTTTAAAACAAAAGCTCTCGTTTTCTTGGGGACTCAAATTTTTTTCCCACCTGTCATCCCTCTGGTGATTTCTTGTGTAACCTTAATTATTACCAAGTTGATATATTCTTGTGTAAATTCCAAATAACACACTTGTAATTCATAGTTATTTCCACTACCGGATCGACTACCCCCATGTGGTTTAAGAGTTATTTTGCTTGCATGTGGTTTCTCTAATACACTTAGACCTACACATTTGAATTATAGTGTCAAAATAGTAAGAGTTGGTGGTGGAGACCAGTGACAACTAACAAAATAAGGTATTTTAAATTAATTAAGGTGTGATGGAGAACCACATGTTCAAAGTTGAATACCATTGCAACCATGTATTGGTAATGTATAATTTATCCACTTTTATTTCTTAATTTGCATCTCTTTGTTGTCTTACTATGCTTTATGCTTTTTTATTTTATTTGCTTTACATATTTAATTACTTGGAAATATGATATCTTTATATAACTAATTACTACGCAGGCCTGTGGAGTAAAACTCATAAACTTGTAGTTATATTAATTTTTTGTTGACAAGTGTCATTTTCTGGAAAATACAGAAAAGGAATTCTTGGTGTAAAAACATTTATAGTTTAGGAATAAATTACTGCTTGAATCATTGAGTAGTCTATTTTTCCTGAATTGCAAATTTTTTAAACAAGAATTCCTATAGCCATGATATAAGTTATACATGTAACATTAGATAAAGTTCATGGTTTAATGATACACGAGATAAGTTGACAAGCTGAGTTCCAAATGGAGAAATTATTATATGATATGAAATTATGTAATTCTGGTCAATTTTTTTTAGTGATACATAAGTATTTTTTTAATTTATAAAAAGAAAAATGTGTAGAGATTAGTTGACATCTTATAATCTTGAAATATCCAATAAGTTATCATAAAAGTAGTTTCTAAACATTAATTGTGCTTGTCTTTTGGTTTTGTGTTCTATCTGCAAATGACTATTTTAATTATCAATTATATTTTTTTATATTGTGTATAGAAAGGGAGAGAGAACAATTTGGTATCGCCCTCCAGAAGAATGAAAGGTAAATAACCAACTAATTTTGAGAAAAACACAAAAATTAAGCAAATAATAATATATATTATTAACAATAATAATGAAAGAGAAATGGTGATGTTACCATGAGTTAGCTTGTTGCATGGTTGATGCATGAGTCACACAGATGCTGCAGGAAATTAGAGGTTTCTAAACAATAATTTACAGATTTTAAGTCCTTAAAATACTTGTTTTTTTTTTTAATTTTTAAAGATTCTTATTAGCTTTATAAGACATTGTTTTAACTTTAACAGAGATAAAGTCTCCTACTTACAGAAAAATGTTGATTTGAATTCTTCGAGTTTTTGTGTCTCATTGGTAGTAGAAATCATAATTTTGATTGACAATTCATCATAATATTATTTGAGGGTATTTCTTAGTATATTCTATATTAGTTTTTGGTTTTTTTTTTTATTATTCTTAATGAGATTATTGTTTTGAGGGTATTTCTTAGTATATTCTATATTAGTTTTTGGTTTTTTTTTTTTATTATTCTTAATGAGATTATTGTTCTTGTCCTATGTGTATTAGATACATACCCATATTTGATACGCTCTGGATACACGTGGATGTATATTGGGTACATAAAAAAAAACATTTTCTAAAAAAATAGTACCAATTTGGGTACATATGAATATTATTTTGTTATGTATTAGGTACATATGCTAGGTTGATAAATAAAAATATTATTTTTTAGTAAAAAAAAAAAATCAAGTTTTTCCTTTGATAAAAAATATATATTTTTTAATATAACGAATGATGTAATATGATAAAAAAAAAATAGAAGATGTGAAATGTATTTGTAATTTTGGAATGTGCAAACATCACGACTCTGTTCTCAAATAAGTCATGTATAACAACAAAATGTAATTCTAATTTATTTTTCAAACAAACAAACGTAACAAAATATGTAAGAAAAAAAGCTAGTTGCAAAAGTGACTTCCCTTCTATAAACAATAATAATGATCGACAAGAGCACGAATTTACGCATGTTTATTAAGATTCGTTCAGAAAAGTTGAAGTGCAATAAATCGTGGATATGCAGTACGTGCACTGCATTTAACCTCTTTAGCAAAATTTGACAATTTACATTTGTTAAGATTCGGTCAGAAAAGTTGAAATGCAATGAATCGTGGGTATGCGCAATACGTGCACTGCATTTAACCTCTTTAAGCAATATTTGACAATTTACATTTGTTAAAATTGTTACTATTGATTCAGTCAAGATGCTACTGACTTACTGATATATTTTTAAGCTCATGTTAAATTTTACATAGTTTTTTTTAGTCGGACTCAAATGTTTTTTTTTTCACCTTGGGGAAAGGGGAGACCATTATGCAAAGTCAAATGCTATTACATACATACAATCATGTATGAGTATCGATAGATTCTATACATATAATCATAGATGGGTATTGATAGAGTTTATATTTGGACAATCACATATAGGTATCAATAATGATGACAAATGAATCAATCCGACATGACCTAACGAGTCAACAAAGAAAAATGAAGTAGGCTAACTTGACTTGTGTCATGGCTTGATGACCGGTCGAGTTGGGTTAATTTGGGCTTATTTTTTTTTTCTTAAAAAACTTAAATTTTTAAATAATTTTTTTTTAAAAAAAGTCAAACTAAAACAAATTTGATTTATTTAAGACTATTTTTTTTTTTGAGTCCAAATTTCATTTTATTTGGCCAGTTATTTTAACTAAATTTTTGTGAGTCAAAATTTTAAACTAATGGCGCAGTTCTCTCCGTTTTGTCAACTATAGATAATATATCCTATTCTTATTTTGTAATTTGCATTTCTTTATTACTATGTTTTTGCTTTTTTATTTGCTTTCAATCTTTAATTACTTGGAATTATGATCTCTCATATATAACTAATTACTATGCAAATCTGAAGAGGAAAACTCATCTTTTAAGCCTATAAATTGTTGAAAAAAATAGATGAAAGAGATATGAAAATTTGTGTGTACCAATTACATAACAAAGTCTGTTTTATATAAAATTAATAAATATAAATAAATATAGGAGATAATATCTTTATTTACACAATATAATATACCTAATTAAATAAGAAAACTAGTCGTAAAATATATAAAAATAGATCCTAAGAGATCATCTAGAATACTCTAAAATATAAAAGTGACATCATCATATATTTTTCTAAATTTTCAACATTTCCGTCAAGTTGAAAGCTTACTAACCTTTTAACTTGTTATAAGAAGAAAAAATTAATTTCCTATAAATAAAGAGAAAACATAAAAATTGAGTTCTATAAAAAAAATAATATTTTGATAAGCAATTGAGGGATGCTGAAAAAGTTGGAGAAAATTAGTAGAAATATAGCTTAACCAAAATAATTGAAATGTCCATCCACCAAAGAAAATTTTCTTAGCAAACAAAGTAAAATTCAACTTTCTGAAAATCACATTGGAAGCTTCAAATTAGTAATGTTGTTAGTGAAAAAAGAATAACTACATAAATAAACGTGGACGAGAAAGAAGTCACACTAATATAATTCATGTGTGAAAAAAGAATTTTCATGAAAATGATGATCGATAGGAATGAAGTCACCACTAATATGATTCATATGTAAGAATATATATATATATAATATTGAAGATTCCTTCCTAAACTTTAGATCCCAAACCCAATCAATGGGTCAATGTGAGTTTAAAATTTTGATATTTTAAAAAGGGATCGAAGGAGTGAAATGAGGAGAGAAAGGAGAACTTTTTTTTTTTTTGTTTAAAAGTAAGGAAGGGTAGTTTTGGTACTTTCAAATGTAAAAAAAGAAAAGGAAATGTGGAGAGAAAAAAGGTGAGTGTGAGGTTAGAAAGCGCTTGTGTTCCAAAACCGTTTCTGACCCAGCTTCAAACTCAGTTTGAAATTTTTTTAAACGATTATTCATATATAAAAATTGTAAAATGAGCTCATTTTTTTATAACTTTAAATGAATTTTATATACCTTAATCTTAAAAAATAAATTTATAGTTTATTTTTTAAAATAAGTATATAACTTAATTTTAACTTAAAAAAATTGATCCATTTTTACTTTTTTTTACTTCTTTTTCAATGTTTAAAGAAACTTTTTTATTAATTTAATTATTATATAATATCAATATCAAATTTTAAACCGTCAATTAATTAAAAATTATTTTAAATATGATATTTAAAATAATTATTATAAATTAACAATTTATTCTATATAAAATTTATAATTAAATAATAATATAAAAATTTTACATTAATATATTCTAATTAAATTCAAAATTTATATACTTTGCTGGCAATGACATTTTGATGCTCAACATTTGCCCATTTTTAAGAAAAAGGATCATTTTATATAAAGTGACGAGACAAATTAATCTTAACTTTAAATTATAAGCACTTTAAATTAATGAAGTAAAATATCAATTAAATAAATAAAAGTAAATTTTTTTAATAAAAAATATCTTTGACATTAAAAATATAAAATATCTACAAATTCTCCGAATAATGAATTATATAAAGATTAAAAGAAAGCAATTTAATATTTTGTTGAGAAAACTAAAAGCAAAAGAGAGAATGATGAGAATTTGTAATACTTGTTATTGTTTTGGCCTCGTCAAGAAGCAGAAGAGAAGTGAGGAATGTTGCGCGTTGCACCCAAATTCTTCACGACGGTCCCTATCCGCACCATTTCACCTATTGCTTCTCGCTTCTCAGTCCGTTCCATCGCTGACTCTGCTCCTTTCAGCAAAATCCGCATTCAAAGGGATGACACTGTCAGTCACCACTGCCCATTTCTTTCATTTCAACTTTTTTAGGTCTTGTGGTTGCTTGCTTTTGCCGCATTTTCTTCATAAACTTCCTTTTTCTTTTCTCTGATAAGTTAATTGATTTTTTAGTTCAACTTAGAGGGTATTCATGGAGCCTCCGCAGTGAAAAAGATTAAGTTTACACCTGCTTAGCATCAATGTGTTGGGGGTAATTATAGTCTGGAAACACTTAATTGGAGAACTTAGAACTGAAAGTTGTGTGCATTTCAGCTTTAATGCGGTTTTCACTTTGCAGCATAAAGTTGTGATCAAGATTTTAAATTGCGGTCACGGTTGCAGACATTGCGGGAAATTGTGAACATATATGACCACAATTGCGGTTGGGGAAAGCAAAAAAATTGCGGTTGAAATTGTGGTTGTAGATTGTTTTTTAAAACCTTGATTGTTGTGATTTACACCAGATTGATAAGATATCATTTTTAGTGATGTTGTTGGACCTGAAGTTTTCTCGTACCATTTGCTACTAGGTTTCTATGTTTTCTACCTTCAGTGGAACCTCATTGCTAATTTTCTGTTATGTAATTTCTGTTTTCAATTATTAGGCATTTGATGCATATGTTGTTGGCAAAAACGATGCTCCTGGAATCGTTGTGCTTCAGGAGTGGTGGGGTGTGGACTTCGAAATTAAAAATCATGCTGTGATGATTTCTCAACTTGGTCGTGGATTCAAAGCTCTTATTCCAGAGTAATATAACCGTTGCCACCTAAAATTTCTTAATCTTTGGTCTTTGTGTATTGTGTGTAGCATATGCTGTATTCAGATTTCTGATGTTTTTTTTTTTTTCCTTTTTCCCCAGTCTGTACAGAGGAAAGGTTGGTCTGGATGTTGCAGAAGCACAGCATTTGTTTGATGGTCTTGATTGGCAAGGTGCTGTGAAAGATATCCATGCTTCAGTTAACTGGCTTAAAGCAAATGGTTCAAAGAAGGTTTGTTCCTGTTAATGTACAGTCAAGATAAAATTTGATTTATTTTTAAAATGCCCTCTTAACTACACCACCCTGGTTGGTATGAACATTTTTATATGTTGACATGTGTTTGAAGAGTCATTCTGTTTTTCTCCCCATTCTGTGATTGCAAAAGGTTCTTGTGTTTTTATCAACACATGAAGACATAAACTAGCCTTTGCTTAAGATTTGGTGAGTTAGCTTGAGGGTTTGACACGCTGCATTAGACATGATAGAATAAGCTAATACAATACATTATACTTTATTAGTTGATTTGCGAGAGCTGTATTATATAAGGTTATTCATCCAACCCCTCTTATACATTAAAATAATTAGACAACTTAATTGAGATTTGAGGGTGGGATTGGGCTTGATTACATATTGATGCATGAATTCATGAAAAAACTATCCTATGCAAACCATAAACTTTACATTACAAATCATAGGCCGCAAACACATCATATTGATTTTCCAATATGTAGGTGTTGTTAACCATGAAAAATTGAAAATCCAAATTCCTGATTGTTTTAAAATTTATGAAGACTTGCTATCAGGTAGTATAATATCTGACCTTATTATCATGTGTATCTAATAGGTCATGACATGAGTTTCACTTAAAGTGAGGCACTGACCAGTCACTCTAGGCCAATAACCACAAAGATTGCTCAAAATTGTAATTTACTTAAAATATCTCCTTGTTGGCTGCTTCTGTTTTTTTATTCCAAAATTTTAACATTTTGTTATTATTTAGGATTCAAATATTTTATTATTTAAATCTAGAGAGTCAGAAATGCTCAACCCATCAATAACATAGTAATTTGGATCCATCTTCCTTTCATTTTTTATTTGGAAAATTTTGTATTATGATAATGACAATAGATTCATCTATTAGGTGAGAATTATTTTGCGGGCATTTTTATAACATTTCACATATAGTATGTAATCTTGATGAGCTTTTGTGTTATACTATCATGACATGATAAGCCTATCAACTGTGTCTATTAATGTAGTTTGAAAGTAAAAGAGCTTATTAGCTTAAGGTAATTTTTATGGATAGAGAGCATGGGTAATTATTAATTCTGTTCTAAATAGCCTCCCCTCTATTTCTCATATATTAGCATGCCAAAAGTGATATAAAATACTGAATCTGGTTGTTCAATTAAGTTTTTTCTAATACTTTCTAAATTTAAAAATACCATTTTGCTTGAATTAGAGGTAAGTCATTGGTTAAACAAAATTACCTTCTTTCATTGCAAAAGGCTGGTGTTACTGGATTTTGTATGGGGGGTGCTCTCGCCATTGCAAGCTCAGTCTTGGTTCCAGATGTTGATGCTGCTGTAGCTTTCTATGGAGTTCCTTCTTCTGAACTTGCAGACCCTGCCCAAGCCAAGGCTCCTGTTCAGGCCCACTTTGGAGAGCTGGATAATTTTGTTGGCTTTTCAGATGTTACGGTATGAGAATATGTTTGCAACAAACATTGCTGATCTTTTTTAAGCTAGTTTGTTTTCCAATTGAATATTTGTTTTTTTTTCTTTTCTGGAGGGGGAGAGGTGCCTACCTTGTAAAGCATACATGTACTTTCTTTTGGTGAGGATTAATATGCAGAGGGACTCTTGATCTTACACAGACGATGTGCTTAGTAGAAAACTTAATGATGAAGGGTTGTCAATGAAAAGTGAAAATCATTATATGCTTTCTGGTTAAGAGAATAAATAGGAAGCACATCTATAGCCTAGTGATTGGTTGGCTTAGACTGTAGAAAAAATGATTTTGAAGTTGATAGTTTTTTTGGTTAATGTAAAGTAAAATCAATGTTAAAGCTTAATTGAAGGGATATGTTCGGAAAGTTATTGCCCCCCTTCCCCTGTTTAGATATTATGTCAGATTGTTAAAAAGAGCATGTATAGAAGTGCATCCAAACTCAATTTTCTATCACAGAAGCAATGCTTGCTTCTGAGGTAGAGTATATAGAATCACATTAAGTCATCCTTCCATGATTCCAAAAAATTTGTGAAACATGGTGCAGTCATCCAGAATTGGTGCCAGAAAATGAACTTCTAGTTCTTTAAATCTAACCAAAACGGCTTTTAGTGTCTCTTGGTGAGACTTGGTACTCTAGAGACTCTTGATCTCTCACTAATGGTGTGCATGGGGCAGAAAATGAAGTGGAGGGCTACACAGTTGTCCATAAACGCATTTCATCTTTCAAATTCTATTTTACTTTCATTTGGTCCAACTCACCAACATTAGAAAGAGATGCAAAATTAATTTCCAGCCATGCATATTCATTTTCTTTCTTTATCAAGCTTCAACAAGTGAAAATTATTACCTTTTTATCCTTTTCATTTTCATTCCTCTCATTATTTATTCATCTTCTTATTATTCACCTTTACCAAGCAAAGCATATTCATCATCTTATTATTCACTTTTCTTAACCAAATAAAGCATACCCTAAGTGAAGTTGAGGAAGTCTTGAAGCTTCTATGATACACAGTCCAATTTCCCTACATGAGATGTCTTATAAAGGGAGAAACTATGAGGTCTACTGGCCACTAATTCCCCATGTCGTGAGCCTAGAATTTTAATTTTTACCTCTTAAAGAAACAAAAGCTAATAGGCTTTAACCTTTCCATCATTCCTATGCTGCCAATGCACATAAGGTGTAAAATGCTATAAACATTATAGACATTAATTCAGTTGCTTTGTTAATAGCTAATCCCTTAATGTTAGCTTTTATATTCTCTTAAAATATTGCCTTCTTTTCTCCTTGATGTGTTTGGCATCACTCAATGTACATTTTCAGGCTGATTTCGTCATTTAATTGCTGCATTTCCATCATCAGACTAGAAAATATTTGTTTGGAAATGGGGAAGGGGAAGAGGGAGAGAACACTTGTTGATGTTCTGAATCTCCTAATTGTTTGATGTGTTGTCAGGCTGCGAAGGGCTTGGAGGAGAAGCTGAAGGCATCTGGTGTTCCACATGAGGTACACATATATCCTGGCAACAGACATGCATTCATGAACACCTCTCCAGAAGGAATCAAGAGGAGAAAGACCATGGGAATGCCTGACCAGGACGAAGCTGCAGTTCAACTTGCCTGGTCTCGCTTCCAGTCATGGATGACACATTACTTATCTGCCTAAATAATTTACTAGTACTGCCTTAATGGTATCATATACGTCTATCTTAGGTAGTAATTTAGTATAACTATTATAAACTCTAAATATGCTGCTTGTTTCCTTATGGGTGGAGACACCCTAGAGAAATTTGACGTGGGAATAATTTGAATCGGTTCTAGTTTGTCTATAATAAATAAACATGGTCTTTGTTTATTGGTGCCATTTCTCTTTATTTTATGGTCAAAGAACTAAAATAACTAGTAAAACATCGATTAACTCCGAGCTAATAAAAATGTTCAATATAACGTTATTTTAATATTTTTCTTAAAAAATTAAAAATTAACCTGAAGTATGTCATTTTCTTTTTTATTCTAGACGTAAAATTTTTTCTAATAAATATTAGTGTATTATTGAAATTTTGACTTAAAGTATTTTGATATATTTGATTTGAACCTTTGTGTGTATTTTAATTATTAAAATCCTATAAAATTATATTTTGCTTTTAGTATTATAAGATTATGATATTATACTTTTTAATATTATTTTATTTATTTTTAATTATTTTTAAGCTTAATTGTTTTTTTGGTCTATTAACTATTGTAATAGTGAAATTTTAGTTTTTTAAATTCTATTTATGTCAATGGGTCTCTCGAGCATTCTAATTGTATAATTTTACTCTCTTAAATTTTAATTGCACTAATTAGGTTTTTTAAATATTGTAATTGAGTAATCGTTGTCTCTAACAAGCTTTTGTTAAATATTTGACAAATTTTATTGATGTGATATTAATAGATGGTATGGTAGATAATGTAACTCTAATGATTGACATGAAAAATAATATAGATATTCACTATAGGTGTTAATAGCATTTAAATCATCTATTATATACGTCGTCAATATTAATAGTTAATATTATGTTAATAAAATATATTAAAATTTAATGAAAACTAAAAAGACTTAAATTGGATAAGTTGATATTTTGAAATCTTTTTTACACAATTAAAATTTGAGATTAAAATTATCTAATTATAATATTTGGAAAATCTAAATGACAAATTTAGATATTGAAGGCTTACCATTACAATGAATCCAAAATACAATTAAACCTAATAATATTATTTTATAAATATTAATTTCAAATATAATTGACCTAGTGGATGAAACTCATTTAAAAAACAGGGACTTCTCTTTTCATGACATAATATTTGGTTGAAATGGCAATTGAATCATAGCTGATGACCCATTGAGTGTTGGACAGGTGTCAACAGCACCGGGATGGGTTGGGACACTATTTTAGCATTGCATATTTCAACAAATAATCGGATTTATGATTCCATCCATATTTGTGTGTCTTTTTCTACACAAATTTGAGTTTAACTATTTTTTATCAATCCTTCTGCCAAATCAACTTGTGGTAGAGATAAAAGAAACGACATCAAAGTCACAATGTGGATGGATAGCTTGTGAAAACGTTTTTGTTTCGTATAATATGCTACGTCGACACTTTGACAATGCCGAAAACGATGTTGGCCTTCACTCTTACCCCCACAATCATGCATATATGTCGTTGTTTGTTTAAGCTGACTAATGCTTCACTCTCCTTATTATTAACCTTTATTTGATTTGATTTTATATTATAATATATTATCTTTAAGAGATAATCAGTGAATGGAATGGTTCACACTTCACACGTGCTAGTAAGCCACGGGATTCATGGTCTATTGCAAGAGCTTATATATCCTTGGTCCACCTTTGATTTATTTACTATTATATAGACGTGACGTAACTTGGCACATAACCAATTATTTCGGCTTCTCAGAGACAGCTTAGGAAGCAAAAAATTGTAGTCAAATTTGATTATCTGGTTATGTTAATTGCACTTAGAAGAAAATATTGGCACTTTTGGTTGTACTTTAGCTTTTTAGGTGCCTGTGTGGGTGTGAACGCATTGCTAGTGTCGTGGGATATGAAGGCTTTTATAAGAAAAGGATCACGTGAGGAAAGACTATAACAAACACATAACTTAAACAGAACCAATCTCTTTATGTATAATAATGAAAATTCGATCATTTTTTATTTAATTTAAAATATATTGTAATAGTAAAGTCTAAGTTACTTATTTTAATGATAAATATACTTTATGAATTTAATTTTCATATACTTTTCTCCGCATCTTGTATACCAATCACAAATTCATCAAACAAATAGACACATACTCGAGAAACAACATGGACTCCTATATTTTTATGTTATCTTATTAATTGTAACAACTTAATTGTATTTTTATCTCTATATTTTTTTAAATAAGAAACTTTGGTTGTGCCTTCTATTTTCACCTATCTAAAACTCTCAAATTATTATTTTTTTCTATCTAAATATATGGGTATGATAAATGTGATATATAAAACAATTTTTAAAATATAGAAATCAGAAATATAGTAAAAAAATTGATAAAATTTGAAGAATTTTATATGATGTGATATGGGAATTTGGAAAAAATTGATTTGTTTTTTTTTAATTTTCATTGAAATTTAATGTTTTGATTGGCTGGTATTGAGCAAAAGAAGATTTGAAATAATTTAGTTGATGTAATTTATAAAAAATTCAAGTAGAAAAAATAAAATTCAAGAATTTTAATTAGAGAAAAATTAACGGAAGAACCAAATTTGATGGTCTTATCATCATAAAGTTAGATAAGTAGGTACCAATAAAGTTGTTCTAAAGCTTGGTTTGCATATATCAATTTGCTTTCTTTTATATATAGTTCCTCAATATTCTTTGTCTTTCCCTTATACTATGTATTATTTAAGAATGTGAATAGGCTATATCAAGTAAATATATTTGACTTAAGTATTAAATTTGAAAAGTAAATTAAATTTATTTTAAATAAAATTTACTTAAACCTAACCAATTTTCAACCCTAACCACATTCACAAAGTCTATCTTTCATCAAGAAGTCTTTTAGAAAAATTGTTTTCTGCATTTCTTAATGTTTTGATTAATCAGGTAATATGATTTAGACTGGGGTTATTATTAACACATATTTACTTTATTTTCTATCTTCTTTCTCCTCTATTTTCTCCATCTCTCCTTTTCTTTGTAAATCCCATCAATTATTATATTCATTATTTTTATTTTTCTTAATTTCCCTTTCTTCCATTTACCTCAAAATGGAGTGGACATCACCCATTTCCCTCTAAACTACACACCAGAGCTTCATAGACACGCCAAAGAAAGTTTATTCACTTTCCATGAAGCTATATAATATAAAATTATAATATATGCTTTTCCAAAAATTATTAAGTCGTGGTCCACTATCCAGAGTTTCTTTTAAGTGTAAATGCATATGCCCCCCCAAAAAAGTTTTGATTACGCGTCTAGGAACCTCTCAAGAAATTAATAGAGGGACTATGACAAGGAAAAAGCTGGTTCCAGTTAATTAGGTTGGCAAAATATTATGATAGGTTCACTTTCTTTCCTTGATGCAAGACTCCAAGAAGTAAAACCGACCAATAAATTGTAATCAAATAAAAAATCTACCTAGATTTGGCAACATAATTACTCATTTTCTAATTAAAATAAGCCTAAAGCAGTCATAAAAAGTTGCGTTGATTCTTAATAGAAAATTCGGTTGGATCGAGAACTGAAAATTTGACATAACTGGTGTATTATTATTATTTTATGTAGAGGTAACTGGTGTATTATTAAAGCAATGTTGTTTTAATTTCAAACATTTTTCTCACACCATCATAGAACTTTTATTACAAATATCTTTTTACCCCCTTTGTAATTTACTTAAGTTTTATGGCAGAAGAGCATTCTATATTTTAAGGATTTTTTTCCCCTCTAAATTGTATAAGTATATTTTTGTTATTATCAACTTCACATTATAAATTTAAGTTCCCATTTCTGAAAAGTATACAATCACCCGCGCGTATTTCTTATTTCATTACAAACGTACATGAATTTTTATATTAAATCAAATCAATTTTTCCTTTTTAATTAACTATATAACCAAATATTTTTTAATTTTAAATCATTTTAATTAATAAAATTTATTTAATCAACATAAATATAATAATATAGTTCAAAAAATGTTTTTAAAATTTATATATTTTTAGATTTCGCATGTATTTATAAATTCATACAATGGATGAGATAATTGTACGTTAATATGTTATTTCTTAACACATATATTATTTAGATTTCTACTATTTACTCAGAAAGATTTGCATCATGATGCACGTGGCAAGAAAGCACCTAAGGTAGAAGTTAATTAAGATGATGTTGCTGCTTTGGGGGAGCAAGAAAACACTGAAGATAAATGCTATAAATGGTTCTAATTTCTAAGTAGGATAAGGGTGAAGATTTTAATACTGTTGAGATCAATGTTACATTCCGGTGTTACTTTAGAAATGAATCTTTATGAGAGTGATATATTCTTTCTCATCTATATGAAAAATATAACAAAACTAAGTATTTCGCATAAACGTGTGCATGTGTATAAATATATAAAAATATTGTAAAATTAATTTAATTCATAAAAGATAAATTTATTTATAATTGATATCTTTTATAAAATATATATGATAAAAGAAATACACATTTGAAACTTTAAATGCACTTCATTTAGAATGTAATTTTACATTATACTAATTATTTGTATCAAATTTTATAAAAATAAATAACAATAAATATAATCAAATAATTTTTATTTGTATACATCTTAAAATGTATATGACATGATATTGATATATATTAATTCAATTTTAATTTTTTAAAATTAATATAACATTTGTAAACATCACCAATATGATAAAAGTTTTTAATTTAATAAAAAATTTGAAATTGAATTATTCAATAAACTTTTATTGAATAAAATAAGTTATTTTGACTTACTTTAATATAAATGGGGATTTTTTTAATCCATAATTGATATATTTTATTTTATATAAGGGAAAAGTATACTTTCATTTCCTCATAGATCCTTAAATTACATTATCTTCTTATTTTAAAAAATATACTGTCATCTCCTTAAAGATTAATATGTGATATACTTTAATCTATTTTAACTTAAATGAGTTAGTAATTGTGAATAAAGTAAGGATTCTGTCGTACATATACTCCGTTTTGGGGGTATATATATGGTGGAAAGAATAGAAAGATAGGAAGAAAAAAAAAAAGAGAAAATTTGATAAATATAATAAATAATTGTGTGATAAAAAAATGAAAGAGATACAGGAAAAAGTGTGATAAAGAGAAGCTAAGTGTATATTTAATATATTCTTTGTGAATATCCATTAAAAGGCTTCTAAGAATATTTTCTATTTATTTTTCAACTTTTAAAGTCAATAATAATAAATTTTATGATAAAAAGAAGCTAAATGTATATTTAATATATTCCTTGTGAATATCCATTAAAAAAACTTTCTAAGAATATTTTCTATTTATTTTTCAACTTTTAAAGTCAATAATAATAAATTTCGTGATAAAGAGAAGCTAAATGTATATTTAATATATTCCTTGTGAATATCCATTAAAAAGCTTAGAATATTTTCTATTTATTTTTCAATTTTTAAAGTCAATAATAATAAATTTTGTGATAAAGAAAAGGTAAATGTATATTTAATATATTCCTTGTGAATATCCATTAAAAAGCTTTCTAAGAACATTTTATATTTATTTTTTAACTTTTAAAGTCAATAATGATAAATTTTGTGATAAAGAGAAGCTAAATCTTGTGAATATTCATTAAAAAGCTTTCTAATTAAGAATATTTTCTATTTATTTTCAACTTTTAAAGTCAATAATAATCAATTTTGAACAACATATTATTGATTTTCAAACCCTAATAAATGAAATAGTGTTTTGAATACTCAAATTATCAGTTTTAAATTAAACTCTGTAGAATTCTCATTTCATATTTTAATGTTTCAAAGTTTATAGTAATTAAGAATTCAACATAAATTAAAAATTATAAAAAGAGAAAAAAAATTAATTTTTTAACATCAAAATAGACTAAATTATAACATATATTAATTTTTTAGGATACGTAATTTAACGCCAAAAGGTGCAATTTACTGTAATTTACTCTTTATACAAACAAGGAGAAAAAGAAAAATTCAAAATCATACAAGAATTATATATAAACACCTTTTGATTACAAATATTCATTTAACACCTTTTATTTCTCTTTATTATTTTCTTATTATATTATAATATCATATCATCATCTGTATTTACATTTATACACAGAAAAAAACTAGTAGCATATTTATACTTTCCTCTTTGTCTCTTTTTCTCCTAAAATGTCACAGAACATCCATGCATGATTGTTGAAAATCAAACAAGATGAATTGTGATTAATTTATTGTTAGTGTCTGGATGTAGCCATCTTGTATTTGTATGTGCAAGCAAGTCAAGGTTACAAGGATGGTAGGATCCATAAGGAGTCGTCACAGTGTGGGCCCCACTAGGCTGGCCCCATTACAACCGTTGACTGAGACTACACTTTTCACGAGCTTCAAGCGCCGGGCCAATAGCGGCGGTAAATTTTGGGAACGCGTCAATCTCCTTTCTCCATGCCTTCATTCACACCCAATCAATGCCCCATCCATCACAAAAATACCAATTAATAATATTCTAAATAAATAATTAATAATGCCCAAGAGAACAAAACTACCATATTGCATCTCTTCCGTAATCTTCCCAATTCTAAAACTACATTCAAATTTAGCTTCGATACGTACCATATTAATTTCGACAATTTTTTCCACTTATGATTGGTGGAAATTGTTGAATATGGTTTGGTCAACTAACTTGCCTTTCGGGGGAGACGAGGCTTTGTATCCATAATTTCTTTCCAAGTTATTAAATTTGTAAATGACTTTTTTTTATTACGAATTTATTCGATAATGAAACATGAGCAATCTCCCCTATATTGTTAGGTTTGAAAAAGAAATAGTATCATCTCTATTTTCAACCTCATATTTACGAGAGTTCTAGAATATACAATTAAAATATAACATTGTAATTAAATACATCACTCCAATAATAATATATCTCTTACAAAATAAACTCTTACGTGTTACAGTTATACTGACTTTTATCCCCCTTTTCGGTAAACGGTTAAGAAAAAACTCGCGTGTTAAATTTGTCTATTTTTATACTAACAATTTTCGTTCTTTTCTGCATCACCCCTTCATTATTCATTTAATTTAAAACGTAAAATGAATGGGATCCATCTTGTTTAAAGGAAGTAATTAATTTTAGAAAATAAATATAGTGGTTAATGATGGATATTTTTATATTAACATACAAAATAAATCATATAGGATTCTATAAGGTCTTGAATATATTATTATTCAAAGTAAAAGTGAAATATTGTAATAATACTTGAACGTTCAAAGCTAAGAGAGACAAGTAGAGTTCTGGTCATCTTCTCAGTCTAAGCTGTCCCATTTTATTGCCGAGTCCATTGCATCGTTTATAAAGACTTGACAGACTTCTCTCTCTCTCTTTAGTGTCAATCTCTTTGTCTCTTTCTCTCTCCTGCAATTTATGGTTAGAGGTGGTGGTGGACTCTCCATGGATTCAGATCCAATTGGGAGCTTCTTCCTCCACAAGCCAATTGTTCTAAACTCTTTCCCTGAAGACACAAATTTAAACCACCCCAAGTGGAAACTTCATCCCCACAACAACATGGACGACGCTACAGTCACCAACAAAGCCTCTTCTTCTTCTTCACCCTCCAATATCCCCTTCCAAGTCAACTTTAGCTCTTCCTCCAACAACCATCCCTCTTCCCCACCTTCTCACATCAACAGAACCGAGGTGGACTTCTTCTCCGACAAGAGCAACATCAAAGATCACAACGTTGCCGCCTCTTCCTCTGCCTCTCTCCCTGACAATCTTCTTCGTTCCACCATTCCGTCTACGTTGGAATTCAAAGTAAACGTGAGTGACCATCATCATATTTTACAGTTTATATATATATCATTGAAAAAACTTAAGATATAGTTTGTCTCGTGCTTTTCTGTATTCTTCTGTTAGAATTAGAATTTTATATACATTAATATTTAATATAAATTTTTATTACACGAATAATAAAAAATTCTAATCAGAAAAGAATATCGTTATATTATATGGTTTATGGTTCTAAAATTGCACGAGCTTTTGAATTGAGCTCAATCTTTTTTTGTATGATCGTCTTGTTGGTTTGCTCATGAATCTGTAATTTGTTTTTTATAGACTGGTCTGAATCTTCTTACTACCAATACTAGCAGCGATCAATCTATGGTGGATGATGACACATCACCCAATTCAGAAGACAAAAGAGCTAAGAATGAGGTAAAGATAGATATGTATAACAGCTTGTTCAATTTTAACGAGATTACATATCATGGGGTGCTTCTCTTTTTCGTTTCTTTTATATTTTGGGGTGTCTTTCAAAATTGAGCGTCTTCCATGAACTGTTTTCAGCTGGTTGTTGTTCAAGCTGAGCTGGAGAGAATGAAGAGAGAGAATCAGAAGTTGAGGGACATGCTGGATCAGGTTAACACCGATTACAGCGCTCTTCAGATACATTTTATGAATTTGATGCAGGAGCAGAAGGCTGAGGAGATTGAAGAGCAAGAAGTGTTGGGTGGAAGGTTAGAAGAGAAGAAGCAAGGTGAGAGTAGTGGGGTGTTGGTGCCAAGGCAGTTTATGGATCTTGGGTTGGCTACTAATGCTGACACTGATGAACCCTCTTCTTCATCAGGAGGAAGGAGTCAAGATAGGTCAGGATCACCTGGGAATAATACCATAGAAGTGGGTTCCAAGGAAGTAGGGACTAGTAAGAATAATGCTAATGATGAAGTGGTTGTGTATGATCAAGAGAAGAAGGGATATGGTAGGGGAGTTGAAAGAGAGGATAGTCCCTCGGGTCATGCTTTTGCTGGTGGTGATAATAAAATTCCAAGGCTCAGTCCTCCAAAGAACACTGTTGATCAGGCTGAGGCCACCATGAGGAAGGCAAGAGTTTCGGTTAGAGCTAGATCAGAGGCACCCATGGTACGTGGGAATGCATGTTGTTCAATTGTGGAAAATTCTTCATGGTAAATTGTTGTTGATAGAGAATTGTTTTTACTTGTCTCAGATTAGTGATGGGTGTCAGTGGCGAAAGTATGGGCAGAAGATGGCCAAAGGAAACCCATGTCCTAGAGCTTATTATAGGTGTACCATGGCTGCTGGTTGTCCAGTTAGAAAGCAGGTATATATGTGATTTCCACTATAAACTTTATTTCCTGTTTTAAAACAAAAAGACTTATATATTTTTTTTTCCTTTTATTTTAGTTTCTTGATCCAAACAACTGTCGGTAACATGTTGAATTATTTTCTGCTCAATATATGTTAGATATATAAGACCAATAGCATTTGACTTGTAATTTGTTAGTCAGTAAGTAAATTTATGAATGTCATTTGAGTTGAGAGATTAAAAGAGATTATTTTTTAGTTGCAGAGCCTAAAAACATTATTTTTAAATTTGAGAAAAATAAATAAATAAATAAAATTTAAGAGATAAAAAATATATTTAAATAATAATAATTTGACTCTTGAGGGAAATATACCTAGGGAGGGAAATAAAAGTGAGAGGTATGATAAGAGACATAAATAAATATAAGACAGAGAAGGAAGATAAAGTTAGGAAGAGAAGTAAGATGAGTTTGTAAAGTAGGGGAGTGAAAAAAATAAAAATTGGTTCTAAATACGTGGTATTATTTGTCATTATAGCTTTTCGTACTGTCTCAACTGATTGCAAAATAGGTTTGCATACACAAAATGATTTTGAGATTCATTTAATGAAGTGGGATAAGAGTACAATACAATGCTATTAAAGAATGTTAATTTAAAGGTTCTTCAACATGGTATGTTAATTAAAAATCAAGTGTTTGTTTTTTACTAATCCAATGTTTGGCACTTAAAATGAACAGGTACAAAGGTGTGCTGAAGACCGAACAGTTCTTATCACAACCTATGAAGGCAATCACAACCACCCTTTGCCTCCAGCAGCTATGTCAATGGCCCAAACCACTTCCTCAGCAGCAAGGATGCTGCTTTCAGGGTCAATGTCAAGTGCTGACAGTCTAATGAATGCAAACTTCCTCACAAGGACACTCCTTCCTTGCTCTTCAAACATGGCAACAATCTCAGCATCTGCTCCCTTCCCAACTGTTACATTGGACCTAACTCAAACTCCAAACCCTCTACAGCTCCCAAGGCATCCAAGCCAGTTACAAATCCCCCTCCAAGGTGTCCCTCAGAACTTTGCAAACTCCCCAGCATCTCTAATGCCTCAGATATTTGGCCAGGCCCTTTACAACCAATCAAAGTTCTCTGGTCTTCAAATGTCACATGATGCAGACCCTTCACAGTTTGTTAATCACCCTCAGCAGGTTCCACCACAACTTGCTGACACAGTTGGTGCTGCCATTGCTGCTGACCCAAACTTCACTGCAGCTTTGGCAGCAGCTATCACTTCCATTATTGGTGGTGCTCAACAGCAACATAATAATAATAATAACAATAATAATGGCAACGTGACGGCCACAAACAGCAATGGCAATGCTACGAGTAGCAGCAACAACAATAGCAACGCAAGGCAATAAAATCAGCAATTCCAATCGGGAATTAGTTGACCCCTTTCAATTTTTTAAGAGATTCATTTGATTTGATTAAATTAAGTTGATTTTATGACCTTTTCATTTGTTCATTTGTTTTTTATTTGGTATTCAGGCAAGCTTTACTATTTGACATAGATCATTTTTTATTTGGTTATATATAGACTTTATATCAGTTGTTGTCCCTCAGTAGTTTGCTGAAAACTGTATACAAAAACAACGGAAATTTTTATATATAAAAATTCACTTTTGTTTCCTCATTTTGTTACGTGGATATGGAAATGAATGTCCTTATCCCTTTGTAGTATTTCCCATGGTAGGCTAAATCTTGTTGAGAAAAAAACAATTGGGATGATAGAAGAAAGGTTTAATTAATCATTTTATTTATGTAGTTTTTATACCTAAAATTTTTATGTTTTAGTTTTTATATAAGAAATTTTTTTAATGTATTAGTCTTTATACTTTCATTCTGCAGTGGTTTTATATGGTTAAAAAAACTTAAAGAAAACACTAAAATATAAAAATAAATGCTCCTGTGGAGAATAAAAACCAAAACAAAAAAAGTTAACGCAGATAGAAACATCAAATTATTAATTAAACGTAGAAGAGATTTAGTAGCAGTTGCGTGTAACAAATGGCATTATATGGAAAGGGAAAACGAATTCAAGAAAACCGTCTGAGAGTAGTTGAAGAGGATGTCACTCCTTGGACGCGTAAGGATATTTTATAGTGAGAGAAAATAAACAACGACTCAGAGAGAGTCATCTTCAAGTTGTCTTTTGCGTTGCGCGATCACAAACAGCTATGTGAATACAGTTTCACGAGAATGTTAAAAAAATTGACATCATATATATTTCGGACATAATTTTATCTTTATATATATATATATATATACATACATGAAAATCAAATGGAATAACTTTTTGTTGTTCAACTTTGACGTTAAAAAATAATTTTCCAAGTGAATATATGTCTACTATACGATCGTCTAACAGTAACAAAATAGCTTGGTTTTTCTCTTTATTAGTATCTTTCCTTTCGGACGGCGAAAGATACTTTTGCTTTGACAAAATCATTCATCCACAAAAAGAAGATAAAGTAAAGCTCATGGTAATCTCTTGTCAAGTCCTAACTAATATGAAAAATGTTGACGTGTAATCTTATTCTCATATCTTGTGTAGGAGACGAATGCATGTTAAGGAGACACATTTAATGCGCAAAGCTTGTGTTTATTAATGTACTTTTTATCTTATAAACTTAATAAGGTCCAGCTATAAGTATTCGTGGAGAAAGTAAAAGAGAAAAAATATAAAATATGTAACTTGTTTTACTTATTCATTAAATTTACGTTATTTAAACGAACGACTTTGATCTTATAGCGTAACTATACAAACCTAACGTGGTTCAGAACATATACAGTGGTTTTGATCAAGCTATTAATTAGATCACTATTCATTGAAGCTTTTTGTCGTTGTGTAGTACACGCCAAAGACTAACATTACCAAATCCACTATTGTATTGGAAAATGGTAGCTAGATTTTGTTGTGTGTTGCTTTTGAGTCCAGTGTGTAATTAACTGGTTTGTATCGGAAGTTATAGCATTCGGCAGTAAAGTTTTGATGGGATGGTTGTGACTTGTGGGCTTCATCATTTATTTGTTGCATGCCTTCTTCACTGGCAATTTGAAAGTTCAAGTAAGCAATAGGCTATGATTCTTCAATGCTCAGGCTAATTGACCATTCCCATGCTTCTGACCGATGTGTTATTCAGCACCAAAAGTAAGCATGACACCTTCTTCAAAATTTTGTGCAATCATGATCGAGCAAAGATTATAATTCTCTTCTGCACGAGCCCTCCGTGATCGTTCAATTCATATGCTAGCTACTACTTTGATTAAATAAATTATTGAATTGGATTGGTAAACTCTAGTTTGGATCATATATATGGATGATTTAACGTTAGCTTTAGTGATTTCATGTAGTTTTTACGCATCGTTTTATATTTACATGATTTTTTATGTTGAATTTTTGGAGGTTGATTTTTATTTAGGCATTTTTGTTGGTGATCTCGTTCTTGCAACAAAACCTAAACCATATTTTATACCAAAAATAACAAAATTAATATGAAGATTATGTAGAAAAATAATGTTCAAAGATAAAAACTATATTTAATTAATTTGTTTTCAACACCACCGTAGGTAGAATTTGTATAGACAACAAGACCATTGCCTATTCCATTCGAACTATAAAGTATAAAATTACTATTTGTACCTATCCGATATCACACATTGTCTACTTTATTGTCTCCCGATGAGTCTTTTCAAAACTATTCATAAATCTACTTATCACATATACAAGTACCTAAGATGCACCTGTGAAATGTAAATTATATCTTGGCCTTAAACAAAATTACATGTTGATACATCAGGACAGAATATTATTTTTTTTATAAACCTAAGGTTCCATATTAAATAATTCAGTATGTATGTGTCTCCTATAAATAAAATCAACTAATTGTATATATTATGTAAGTATTAATATATAATTATTTTTGTGAAATTCATTTTGACTCAAGTGTCTCTTTTGTAAATATTCACTCATTTTTTATGGAGTCTCAACATTTATTCAAAAGATCTTAAATTTTAGTATCACTACTAGAAAATTTAAAATTTGCTACAAAATAATTAGTTACAAAATTTTTAAATCAATAGTCATTTTGTAACTAATTTCTAATAAAAATAATTAACTACAAAATTATTATAATATTGGTGGTAGCATGAAATAAGTAGCAAATTAACTAATAAAATAATCTTAGTTAATTTGTAGTAAATTTTTAAAATTTGTAGTTATTTATAACTAATTTCTAGTAAAAATAGTTAACTACAAATTTATTATAATGTTGGTGGTAGCATGAAATAAGTAGCAAATTAACTAAGAAAATAATCTTAGTTAATTTATAGTAAATTTTAAAATTTGTAATTATTTTATAGCTAATTTGTAATGATAAGTATAAATGAATATAACTTAAATTTAGTTAGGAAAAATAATATTCTAGTTAATTAGTTAGGATTTAGCTACTAATTTAAATGATAGCTAAATTTAGTAGCAAAATAAAAAAAAATCTTGTAGTGTATACACGAAACATTTTATTCAATACCATCAGAGCTCGATTAGGGTTTGTTTATATAAATTTCTGTATAAATATTTATAAAAGAAAAAAATAAAATAAAATTATTCATAAGTTAATTTGTATAAATTCCGTTATATTAACTTCTTCAAAAATTAATTTTTAATATATGCATAAGTTAATTTTAACTTATAAAAAATTTTATTATTTTATTTTTCTTTTTTCTTTTCTTGTTTTTTCTTTCTAAGTGTTTATAAAAAAAATTATCAAAATAACTCAAATCAACCGTCTACTTCGAATTCATCAATATAGTACACCTCAGATACATTGCTTGGTATATTTTATGCAGATCAATTGTATAACAAAGATTTAACTCTTCTTACCACTTAACCTCCTAATAGATATTCTAGCAGCGAGTTTTTTTTTTTCCTGTCGTGAATTTGGTTTTATTGTTACCACTTAGCTTTGGGCTTAAATTTCACATAAAAGTAAACAATATATTGTCACTCAACTCACCAGGCCCGCTCTAATAGAAAAAAAATATAATAGCAGCCCTCGGCCCAAGACCAGCCACAGTAAAACAAACAAAAGGTCATGATATTGACTGTTTAGCGTAAATTTTAATGGTGTTCGTTCCATGATCATAGTCAAATCAAAGCAACATTGAAAAGTGGGTAAGTTTATGTTGTTCCATGATCATAGTCAAATCAAAGCAACATTGAAAGGTGGGTGAGTTTATGTTGTTCCATGATCATAGTCAATCAAAGCATTATTCAAAGGTGGATGAGTCTGTAATATAACACAAAGGTCGGAAGATGCAATAATGGATTCACAGTATTGTCTTCATTTTTTGTATCGAGAAACTTTATGTCTATTCCATGTGTGATTAATATTAAATGATAATCTTTATTTTTTTACATTTTACATATTTGGTGTAAGATGAAGCAAAGTTCAGAAGTAAAAGAATTTGTAAGATTTTTTTTTTCATTTTTGACGTACTCAAGTAAGATTAGTCCATTTTTAATTAAGTGTTTAACAATCTTATGCCTCATTGTATATGCTTTATATTTATAATCAACCATTAAGTTTGTCAATCATTTTGCTTCTTGACCTGTAAGTTCAGAAGTTATTAATACTGATTTCAATATAAACCTAGTTGTAGAAGTTTGCTTTGTTGATTCTCAGAAGACAACATCACCTCCTAAGATAAATATGTAATCATTAGTGGCATTTACCTCATTATTTGAAATTCATTAAAAAAAACTTAAATAGAACAAAATTTTAAAATATGTAAACATCAACCCATAATTCCTTCTAAGACGGTGAAGAAATTCCAATTTTCACAACTTGAATTAGGAGTAAATAAGTCAATAGGCAAAACTATTATGAGCATGGGCATCATAAGTTTTAATGCCTATATTATTGTATTTTATAGTAAAAAAAAATACCTCCACATTTTTAAGGGTATAGAAATAACCTTTTCATAACAAAAATACCACCATATTTAAAAATTCAAATAAAATATCTTTTCCACAACAATATTAATCATTTCATCATTGATATATTATGCACGGTTAAATTCAATGTCAAAGGATCAAGCCATAAATTTCTTGATCACTGTTTAGAAGGCAGTTCACCATAAATTCACCTAAAGATAAAGTTACCGAACATGTGTAGAACATGGAAAATATCAACTCATACTTTATATAATAAAATGACTGTTATCAGGTCAGTTTAAAATACTTGGTTAATTTTATTCAAAAATTAATTTCAAATTTTGAAATAGTAAAAAATCCCATGTCAAAGGGGTAAATACATTGATTTAGTATGTTGTTGTCTAGTTGTATGTTTATTACGCAGGTTTTCACACAATTTCATGTTAAATATATCTAACAAACTACTTATTCTTGTTTCAAATTAACGCGCGTCAAGTCATTCACAACACACAATCAAAGACATACCTATATTTTTTTTCATACAAGGTTGACATGTACAATGAAGTTTGAGTCTAAGAAGATTTCAGGTAAATTCTTCAAATTTCTCTACTAGGATCACCCTAGCGTGTTAATTATACAAATACTAACAACCCAATTTTCTCTCTCGTATGCACATTTCTTTTATAAACATTTTTGACAAATTCAAATTCAATTTTACTTATGTCGTGTATAAACATTTTATGAAATCTAATTCTAGAAATCTTGAGTTATTGCTTAACCTATTCTAATTTTTTTATTAAATACTTGCATGTTCGACTCGTATACAAAACGTGCTGATTATGCTCTTAATTCACACGTGCTCTCTTTATGTAATCAGAATTGGACCCACTTGTATTCTACTTGTTCCCATAACTAGGCAAAAACCTTTTTCCCAGACTGAAAAGAAGGAGGAGAAGAGGACCACGTGAATTGCGTGTGATGAAAGCCTCTCTTGAATTTTGATCACTCAACCCTTACAAGCCACGCCATTTATTTTAAGCCTTCTAATTAAAAATAGGCACATTGCTCCAACCAACTTATCTAACTCTCACAGCTATTGCGTAACTGGAAAAAGGAGAATTCAAGTTTCCTTGTGTCTTTGCTGCGTAATAAATCACACATAAATGTCCCTTCCCCTTCTAATTCATACTCCAACTGCCCCTCCTTTTCTTTCCTATTGTTGTGTCTTCAACTCACCCACAAAATTTATAAATACAAAAGGGTATTTCAATAGGTCGCCAATATTTTTTTTTATAAAGTTTTTTCTATAACAATTATGATTTGAATCTTCTAATCACATGATATCACTCGGATAAACCAATTATTATTCCTTTCTTTAACTTTTATTTCACACCATCAAGTGACAAACCCCTTTTTCACAATTATTAATATGAGGTCCTTCGTTAAATGTCTTTTATAGAGCATTAAATTGGGTATGTTTGGCATGTTAATTGTATATCTCTATGCATGAACATGTATGTGAACAAGTGTACCGAAAAGTTGACGTTTATTTCACGCCTAAGATATTGGGCATCTATGTTATTATATCAGGGGATGAAAGCTAGCTATCACACATAATGATAGGTTTCGTTAAGCTTAAGGGTGTTAATCAATGTCAAAAGACACTCGCATTCAAATGATTTCGAATTGTTTGATTCGTTTCTAATTTAAAAATTAAACTTTTTGACCATGATTTGATTATTGTATTATAATAGAATTCCCAACCATCCAATCATATCGTGTGACACATGATACTTCGAACTAAAAAATGAAGTCGTTTAACGCGAATAAAGTACTTAAAGAAAACCAAGGATAATTCAGTTTTGTGCTTGCACCCCTTCTAATATTATCATGATTATCATTATTATCTTTCTTTGGGTTAAGATTATCATTATTACTTTACTTGGGAGTAATAGTACTCGACAATAATGGTTCAATTTTGGAGATTATTTTATTATTTGTCTCCGTCGAGCTTCTAGAAGGAGGGATGGACTAATATGACATTTGGTGCTTTTTGGCGAAACTGAGTTGTCCCACTAACTAATTAAGATTCAAAGTTTTCCAAATTCTCGGATTTTAATTAATAGATTACTATCTTAATAAATCAATGAAATGGTCTTAATTTCATAAATGAGCCATCAAGGATAGCCAGATATCTTTTTGTTAAAAATTTGTCAGGATAAATTAATATTTAGATAAACAAACAAAAATCAACTTTAAAAGAGTTAGGCTTTTTTACTCTAAATAAGTCTTTACAGTAAGTTTTAATTAATTATAATTGAAAAAAATCTCATTAACCAAAATCTAATTAAACTAACTTATCTTAATGAAATCGTGACAAAGTTATTATCTCTCTTTTCGCACCAAATATCAAATTTTTATATTTATATCTCTTAATTAATAATTTTAATTATGTATAATATAAAATTAATCAAATCTAACTATTAAATCATTTAATATTATCTTCATAAGTATGTTTATCAAATTTGAACAATAGAACCGTACAAGATTTTTTTTTTTTTTACTACTAATTTTAGTTACTATTTAAATTAGTAGCTAAATCCTAACTAATTAATTAAAATATTATTTTTTCTAATTAAATTTAAGTTATATTCATTTATACTTCTTATTACTACAAATTAACTAAGATTATTTTCTTAGCTAATTTACTACTTATTTCATGCTACCATCAATATTATAGTAATTTGTAGCTAATTATTTTTACTAAAAATTAACTACAAAATAACTATTAATTTTAAAATTAGTCACAAAATTATTTGGTAATAAATTTTAAATTTTATAGTAGTGGTATATTCATTGTCTATCATTGGATATTTATTTATATTTTAAATAATATATTATTCATTAAAATAAAATAGTACAATAAAATATTATTTAGTTTTTAATTTGTATGGAATTTTAGACACTTGATATATTTTATAAGAACTTTTAGTTAATGATTGGATTAATTAGTTAATTTTATATTTTACATAAAGATATTAAGGAATGTAATTGATTTTGTCCCACGTATATAATATTTTCACCGTACAATTCATATATATAAACTATGAATATGTAGTAACAATATTTTTTAAATAATATCAATTATTGAATCAATAAAGATATTAATTTATAATTTATTAAAAATTTTATGATTGAATTAGTGATAATTAAATATGTATTTTTAATATGTTTATAAATATATTTTTAGTACCAGAAAATATGGTAAACTTAAAAAAAAAAGTTCTTGGTTCTATTTTTGTAAATTTAGTTTTTTTTAAAGAGTTAAACATATTTTTATGAAATAAAAATAGGATGATGTTTGTTTTTAACCTTTTAAAAATAAATTTTCATTTTTAATTTCTCATTTATGAAAATGTAACTATCTTTGTCTTTAAAAAAAATTATCTCTTTTTCGTCATTCATCTATGAAATAAGAATCACATGTGATACATTTGAAAATGCGGAATCAAAACGAAGTAACTTGTTTTTTAGGGACTAAAAATTATCAATATTCTATTTATAAAGATTAAAAATATAGTTAAAACAAAAAAAAAACTTACATTCAATTTGTTAGGTAATACAGTGACGTTATTTAATTAGAATTAGAATTTTACATCAATAATTTATATTAACATTTGCAAACATTTATTACTCGAATTAATGAAATAAAATTCTAATTTTTATTGAAAAATAATTATCAAAAAATTTATAAAATTACATCTAAGTTTCGTTTTTTTAAAATAATTTCTATAATTATTTAGTGACATCCATCTAGATATGTTGTGTGAACGATTATTTTGAGATTATGACGTAACATGTTTAGATATAAATTTTTATAATAGGATTTTTTTTGGAACATTAGTGCTTTTTGAAATAATTTAAATTTTAAGAAATTAATACTTATTTCCTAAAATAATTCTCATAACATTAGTAAAACTAAGTAATTGTTTTTTTGGAAATAAGTTGAACACACGTATTAAAATAGTTGAACAAGGCTCGAACCATATGGTCTCTTGTAAAAACAACATGTGTTCTCATTAAAAGAAAAATAGTTGTAAGCAATTAAACGCACTTAAATGATTGGTAGGTATAAGCAACTGTCTATCTGGCCTAAATCTAGCCACAACTATGTATGTATATTATTTTTCACAATTTTAAATTAATATATCTAAAAATTCATATAATTTATCATTAATTGACTTAATATACACAGTTTATCAAAAATCCAATTAGAAAACAAAATCCGTTATTGCTTGGCATTAAATAAAACAATGCAAATTCTATAATTACTTTTCACCTTTCAACGAGTTTCATATGATCCTACACTTCTTGAAAACTTCAAAAATATCCATTCGCACACCGAAAATCTCATCCCTGTTCCAACGTCGCGATAAGATACAAGAAGAATGATAATAATAGTTTTTACACCTTTTAAATAAATTTTGTGCGAGTTATTATTAAATAATTTAAGTTACTTTTATTTAACAAATTTTATATAAAATATGCTTAATAATAAAATTATATAAAAAGATTGACTAATATTTCTTTTATACTATATTTTACCAATAATTATAGTATTTAACGAGAAACGTTATGAATCTTCATAATTAAGGCCACGCAAAAAAAGTCTAGTACACTTTTAATGGGAAATTAGTGGAAGGATTCATGCCACGACGATGGTGTTCCCAAATACATAAATAAATATCTTATAAGAGGGCAAAACAATGAATTTTTCTCTTTCTGTATTTGACTGCTATCATGAACACCTGCACCAGTTGACTGATACTAGTCCTCACCCTATACGACTTGTAATTTGTCAAGGCTATACATTCACACTACCATAAAACTAACTTCAAAATGATACCAAACTTTCAACCGTTTAGGTGGTTCAACACTTCAACCCACCCAACTTGCCACATGATGCACCCTAACATTAATTTTTCAAAGTTGAGCTAACTATGATACAAAACAAGGAATCTACCCTTGATTGGCATCCCATCTACCTCATCCAAACTCTTAATTTTCACCAATCTAAAGTCTTTCTCAAATTGCACACACATAACCTTTCAATCATGATTAAAACCCATTTCCACGTGTGAACCACCTAGTCATTGCCGACGAAGAACCTGAGCCACCAAAATTACTAAATTGGGCCATTGTAGACTATTATTGATGTTGTTGACAACTCTAGAGAGAGAATAAAGATAGAGAGTGAGCGCCAACCAAATTAAGTAGCCAACCAATAGAAAGAACCTTTCAAAACCCCTTATGCTCATAAGTGTCTCCATTCAATTAAACATATATAAAAGGCCACAATAACCAACTCAAACTACTCTTCACAAAACCCCTTACTTTTTTCTCTTCTCCAAACATGGAGTGGCATAGAGGCCACGCCATAGGCCACGGCTCATCTGCCACCGTCTCCACCGCCACGTGCCGTGGAGGAGTCTTCGCCGTCAAGTCATCGGAGCTGTCACAATCAGAGCCACTAAAAAAGGAGCAAAGAATTTTATCTTCTCTAAGTAGTCCTTATGTGGTCACATACAAAGGGTGTGACATTACCATGGAGAACAACAACAAGCTCTTGTTCAATCTCTTCATGGAGTACATGCCCTTTGGCACGCTTGCTCAGGCGGCACGCGGTGGCCGGCTCGAGGAGCCCGCCACCGCACACTACATCAGGCAAGTTGTGCAGGGGCTAGAGTACCTGCATTCAAAAGGGTTGGTGCATTGTGACATCAAGGGTGCCAATATCTTAATTGGTGAAGGTGGGGCCAAAATTGGTGACTTTGGATGTGCCAAGAGGGTGGCGGATGAGGCGGCGGCGATCGGCGGCACGCCGATGTTCATGGCGCCGGAGGTGGCACGTGGGGAGGAGCAAGGGTGTGCTAGTGACATTTGGTCACTTGGGTGCACTGTGATTGAAATGGTCACTGGTGGTGCACCATGGCCTAATGTGGCAGACCCTTTTTCAGTTCTTTATCATATTGCATATTCTAGTGAAGTGCCTGAGATTCCTTGTTTTCTATCTGAGGAAGCAAAGGATTTCTTGGGAAAGTGCTTAAGGAGGAATCCACAAGAGAGGTGGACAGCTAGTGAACTTTTGAAGCATCCATTTCTTGGGGGGGTTTGTTGCAATAGCAATAAGGAAGTTTTGGAGTCTAATTCAAGTTCCCCAACGAGTGTTCTTGAGCAAGGATTTTGGACTTGTGTGGAAGAGTCAGAAAGTTTTGGCAATTTGATTCCCAACACTAGTTTTGAGATTTCGGCTTCTGGGAGGGTCAGAATGTTGTCTCTGTGTTCAGGGTTGCCCTGTTGGGCACGACATGATGATGATGATGATGAGAATTGGATCACAACGAGAGGGAATGGAGTTAAGGGTTTTGGGAATTGTGGGGTAGGGACAGGTTCTGCTAGTCATGGGGTGTCTCCACAGGAGTTGGTGAAAAGCAATGTCACTGGTAGAAATAGAATTAGTGGGCATGCTTGTCAGGGTCACTAATGTAGAGTGCTAGTGCTAGTGTTGTAGTTAGTGATCCATTTTTGACACAGCCATTGCTAAAATACTAGCTATTCCCTTAACATTAGATTTTTTATAATTCAATTATTCAATATTCCATTCTCCCCTGTTCTATCAATCTCTTGTTAACTTTAAATAACATAAATCACAACATATGCATATGTTTACATAATTATTTTTTTTCCATTCTTTCACCTTATTTTTCCTTTTATCTCATGCTTCTATTGGAGGCTCACGCCAAGTAAAAATTCATTTTTTATAAGTTTTTACGAGTTCTTGTCTGAATCAAATTATAATTTAATTCAAACCCAAAATTTAAAACTCATTCTTTATAATTTATCGAATGAGATTGGGCTGCACTCTATCGTTTTGTTACCTTTCCTTAAAATCAATTTTCCAAAATAAATTCTAATATAAAAGGATAAATATGTTTTGGTAAAAAGTTGGATAGTTATGATGACTGCGGCTAAGATTTGGAAACTGATTTATTTAAAAAAAAACAATCATTTTTAAGCTTAGAAGTTGAAAACAAAAAATAATTATTTTATCAAAATAAACTAATTTAAATGAACACTAATTCTATTTATGTTTTGTGTATTGGATGTAATGTAATAGGTTTAATTAAACATTTATCTTTAATTTCATTCTTGTGAAAAGAATTAAATCGGTATCTATAAATATTCTCAATTTAATCTTTGTCATTTAGGTATATGTACTAATTTCGGTCCTTACGCTGTCAATTTTAACTTTGTACGTGATAGCTAGCAGTAACTATGTTAAGAATAATTTCATATATATTATTAATTTAAAAGCGTTTTCACGTGGGAAATAGATTAAAGATAAAGATATGTGTAGAGAATAAAAAAATAAATATATATTATTTGAGCTTCATCCGTAACATTTCTGGCTCAAGTGCAGAACATCCTTGGAGAAAATTTTGGATTTATTTGTGTATCTTCCTAAAGGCATCACGGCCAATACAAGATAATATAGTAACTTTTGTTCAAAAGTAACGAACGCATGAAAATCGAACTTGGTAGGTATGTTGGGAGCCTTTGAAATGGAACTTTTTAAATTGGTGGAAAAAAGTAACCTCAGATAAAACAAGGGCAGGGAAAGAGAACAAGGTGGCAAGGCATGTCCCAATGGGTTTTTTTATGGTACATGTGAAAGAAGAAACAAAAACAAAGCAAGAATAGCTATTTCCTAAAGTCACCCAACCGACCCCATCATATCCTACTAGAGTTGGCCTCAACCTCTCTTCTATTATTTGAGATAGTTGATTCTAATGGACATAACCATAGGGAACCAATGTGGCCACCCTTTGGAGCAATGTCCCTCGTTGTCCTTAGTTGGTGGCTTTACTTTGTCTTTTCTTTCCTTTTTAAGGGACTCTCTTTATCTCTCTATGATATTGGTAGGTTAAGAGATAAAACTCCTTAACCCCCAAGTTAGTTAAAGGTAAATTATTAACTCATTAAATTCCACTCTCTTGCACCAAACAAGTATAGCGTTGTTGCAAGTCCATATTTTAAAGTAAAGCGAATATTCAGCAAATATTACGTTATGTGGAGAGTTTCTATCCATCAACCACTACCCGAAATAAATTAAATAACAACTCAATCAATCAATCTAAATAAGCATTTTCAGATGTTAAATCAATTTACGACCGAATTGACAATTGGCAACAAAACGGTTGTCAAAACTTCAGACCAATAGATATCAATTGTTGATACTAAAAAATTGTTTGATCACTATAACTGGTTTGAAGTAGTTTTTGGTAACTAATTTAACCACACCCAAGCATGGTCATCAAATAGGTCACTAAATTATCCGGTTAGGAAATTTGTAATTAATTAGTCGCTAATAGCTTTTTAATTTGTAAATGTTAGTAGGCGAAGAATTAGTTATCTTGTCCGTTGCAAAACTTTTTTTTTTTTACATTTTAGTTTTTTTTTTTACATTCTCATTTATCAAAACTTGTTTATAGTTATAAGTAACACAATTAGAATCACCATTACAATCATATATATATATATATAGAATGTAATAAAATCAAATTCGATATCTCAAATCAAATATAAAATAAAGATTCCAGTTATATTAAATAAAAAAAAGTCAAACTCAATATCTCAAATCTCTTCCCTTCTAGAACCCTTTTATTCTATTTCTTTGCTAACTTCAAGCACAGCATGATCCATGATCATCTATTCAAATGAATTGAATTCATTAGTGCAACATGGGAATGCACGACTACCTGGCTTCAGTGTGATTTGTTCAATAGTAGTACTGGTCCATGAGCCCTATCATGTATAGATGTACCATCACATCTTTCATATTATGGTATTATTTGCACCTACTCCTAACTAGTTGGAACTGAGTGAATTCATTAACTTCATTTACAAACTCATTCATTAGTCTTCTATTATGATTCATTCTATTGTTCATTTTCAAGAATTTACCGCTCTGAGTACACCAACCTACCTACCCTTTTCTAATTTATGGTAAAAGTAATAGTTATTCTTAAACCTCCATCTCCTTAAAAAATGGTTTCAACACTTGCACACAATTATTTTATAACTTTCATATCTTATAAATAACATTTCAGTAAAAAAAAAAAATTATTGCTTTTCAAGTGTATGAGATAGTAGGGATCAAATCCAAGTCCAATTCAATCAAATACATATCCCGATACTCTAAGAAAATTTACTAAACCAAAGTCTCACCAAGTATATATAAGACATGAAATTCATAAAATAACTATTACTCAAATAGAAAAAAAAAAGTTTTTCTCAAATTATCCAATTTGGAACCTTCAAGATTTAATATAGTAAATGCTACATTTAACAAGTACCTAAATTCATTAATATTAAATCTCAAACAGAAAGATAATGCTTTAGTGAAATTTACAAATAATTAACAAAATAAAATACATATAAATTAATTGTTTGCCACGATTCACCCTTACAACTTAAAATTCAAGTTCATATCAGTATATGGAATTTGTGTTCAATAATTTTCTAACAAAAAATAATCTAAATTTTAGTCTAATCAACCTGTTTAGTAAAAAATAATCTAATAATATATAATAATATCTACCATTCTAACAATTGTCCTTAAAAGTACAACAAATATTAATAGATAATAATAAAGTCATTTCCAATAAATATGTCTACTTTTGTTGTCTTTATGTCATTTTAATTATAAATTAAAATTATTTTGTAGAAACGAGTTAATTTATTTTAAATGTCTAGTTCTTATGTATTCATTCTCTAATTTTTACTTTTCAATTTTATTTCTTTCCTAAACTAACATAACTAATTTTTTAAGCTTATGTAATAATTAGTTGAGCCGTTTTAAATGTCTAATTCTAATGTATTTGTTCCTTGAGTTTTTTTTATATAAAAAATCCTTCCCCAAATTAACATTTGCAAAAACAAAAAATTGTTAATAGAGTTTAATTTTCATGTAATTATGAGTTGAGTTATGCATTTATTTTCTATTTTTTAAATTTTATTCCCTAATTTTAGAAATCAACACTGTAATGACAAATTTTATTCTCTATTCTTACTTCTTCTTTTTCTATAATTTTCTAGTGCAAATGAAAAAGGCTATGAAAATTATGCAAATAATTTTATAGTGCATAGAGTTTATCTACCCTTAACTTCAGATAATCTAACAGAATCTAAATATAAACTAGGTAAGAAAGAATGAAAGAGATGGGAGAAGACGTTTCTCCTTTTCTAGGCCTCAATCTTAACTTTTATAAAGTCCAAAAATTATACCCAACCTTCTCAGTGCTTGCTGTAATGGTGGAAAATGTTCTTGCCAGCAGTGAGAATCATCACTTTAACTACTATATAAGCTTGTGTGAGATATGAAGAGTGACGTTTTAAGCATAGCCACAACATTCCAAATGCTAACAAAAAAAAAGTGCTCTAAAAAATAATATTTAAACCACTTTTTTTTTTTTTTTCTTTTGATCGCTTTTAGCATTGACGAAACAAATCCTCCCAGCATTGCAGCATTTAACTCAATGCATTTTTTTTGTACATTCTAGTGATAAGTATTGGGACTTGTGAATTTGGGGTGCCCAGCAAAGCTGCAGCACTCAGCACTGTTCTGAACATTCTGAATATTGAGACCAAACTTACTAGAATTTACTTTCTCTATAAAAATTAGCTAAAATTCAATATTTACATGAATATAGTGCAAAACAAGATTTATACTAATTTGTATCAAAATTTTCCAAACTTTCAATGTTTATTTCACTTTTTTATGCTCTTATTAAAAATATGCATATAAATTTATTAAATATAAATTTATTAATAATTTTATATTTTTAATTGAAAAATTACTTTTAAGTTACCATCTCAAGTAATATATATTTAGATCTTGAAATTTGAAACAAAGAAGAAAAATGACAAATAAAAGTTAAAAGTTCCTAAAATAATACTTGTCCCAACTATTTAAATTTTTTCTTCTTCTCCTTAGAAAGAAAAAGGTGGAATGAGTAATTTTAAAAAAATTAATAAAGTAAAATTTTATTTTTTTTAATTTTTTTTAAATAATAGTTTTAGGAAGTTTTTTTATTTCAAATTTCAATATCTAAGAATAAATTACCTAAAAATTTTTAACTTGAAAATAATTTTTAAGCTTGAAAATTATAAAATTATTAAACAATTGAAACTTTTATTTTTAACTTCAATTTTAGAATTACTTTTATGGTTAAGAAAAGTTATTACAAGATTTTTTTGATTTTGCTACTAATTTTAACTATTATTTAAATTAGTAACTAAATCCTAATTATTATTCATTTATACTTCTTATTATTACAAATTAACTAAAAAATAACTACAAATTTTAAAAATTTACTACAAATTAATTAAGACTATTTCTTAATTAATTTATTACTTATTTCATGTTACCACTAATATTATAATAATTTTATAAAACATTTTAAAGAGTCACGTCCAATATTAATATCTAAAATTAGCTTTTCACAAGTTTTATTCATTAAAAAAAGAAAAACACTAAAATATACACTTATGATGCTAATTAAGAAACTAAAAGTAACCAAAAAAAAAAATCATGAGAAAATATTATAATACACCTCACTATAATTATTCATCCGAAGAGTGATGAGGTGTTGTCAGCATGTAGAGAAATTGATAGAATTTTATCAAATAATATTATTTGAACAGTAAATCATCAATTTAATTTTTAAAATTGTAATAATTTATTAAATTAGTTTTTAAATTTATAAAATAATAAAATAATCTCTTAAATTATATATTATTATTCAATTTAGTTTTTAAAATTATAATGGACGGTCAAATTGATCTTTAAAATAAATAAAATATTAAAATGGTCTTTAAAATTATAATTAATCATCAATTTAATCTTTAAAAAAAATGTAATGATCGATTAAATTAGTCTCTAGAATAAAAAGAGTTGATTACATATTTCTCTCATAACTTTTAAAATTTTGTAATTTTTATCTATAAGAAAAAAATTCAATAATTAATTTGACTTAATTGAAAAAAAAAATATAATTAATAATTTTTAATTGTATGATCAATTTGACTAATCATTACAATTTTAAGAATTAAATTAGTAGATATTATAATTTCAAGGATTATTTTGATATTTTATTTATTTAAGGAACTAATTTAATTGTTCACGATAATTTTAGATATTAAATTAAATAATATATACAATTTAATAGACTATTTTATTATTTTATTAATTTTAGAAACTAATTTAACGGATGATTATAATTTTAAAGATTAATCAGTAATTCACTTCATTACTCATTTTTAAGAGTGTGAGAAACTCTTGGTGGAGAGAAACTCTTAGTGGATCATAGTAAAAAATGTAGTGATATTAGTTGTCAAGAAATATTTTCTAACACTCAAATAAAAATGTGTCTTTCAGAAAAGAAAAAAAAAAAAGAAAAAAAGACTATGAATACTTTTTTTTTTGAGGCAATTACCTCCTTATTTAGGCGTGGATTAATGTTGGAGTATTAAGACGTGTGACCGTTAAACTATTAGACAATTTACCATTTAGAACGGTTTAATGGATATGACTCGTTATTCAACTATTTGTTTGCACAGCTTGACTTTCACGTAACATTTTAGTCTCTTGTTGGGCTGATATTTTGGCCCAAAATAGTAATTACTTATATACTCTTATCATACTTTTAAATAAAAAAAATTTATTTATTAGTTTTTAACTAATACCTTTAAAAAAAAAACTTGTTCACAAAATTCTCAATTTTTTTAAAAAAAAATTGGGACATTTTTTATATTTTAAAAATAAAAAAGAAATTAAATCAATTATGAGCTAATTAAATACAAGAATATTAACTTCCCACTTGTCTGAACAAGTCAACTACATTAGTTTTCCACGAGTACAGTCACACGTATTTTTCTCGTACCCTTTTCCACTTCTTTCCTTTCATCCCTAGAGGCCTAGACCTGCTTATCAACAAATATATATATATCACCTATGATATTTTTTGAGTGGTATCACGTAGGACACGACAAGTTTTGGCGTTGAAATGATGGCATGCTATTCAATCTTCATGCTTGCGTTGATTCAGTGGATAACAAAATCTGGAAATTGATTACATGTTAAATCATGAGGTTTTCTGGGGAACAATGACACATACGAAATATGATTTTCATATGTTTGAGGGGTTGTTAGCACGCAGACTTATTCAGCCTGACATGCCATGCCATGCCATGCCCTCACAAATTGCAAATTATTTGAACCGAGAAATTTAAATGAAGCTGTTTGTCTTTACTTTTTAATTTGTTCTGATATTCAAATACTGTATTTGGTTCATAGTTGATGTTACTTGTGGTGAGATAAGAATTTTCAGTCAAAGAAGGCTACGCAGAAGAGGTAAAACTTCGTATCCCAATGGAATTTTGTTGGTTGAGACTGGGGAGAATGGTTCCATTGAAATTTCTCAAAAACTTAGAACAAGTCAGGATCAGAACAAGAAAAACAAAACACTAAAAAGGAAAAAAGGAAAAGAATAATTATACTTATATACCTTTGTTATGCGTGTGACACGAGTTTGACATGTTATTATAATGTTTGTCTTTCTCCTTTTTCGGCCTTTTGATCTAATGATGCTTGTGATGGTTTTGTGCCTTTAATTTGAATAATTTTGGTTTGTAAATGAACTATGAGCTTCTGAATTATTTGAAGTAGTACTTTTGAATTTTATTTAGGTTTACTTTTGAAAGCCTGAGACACCTCTCCACATTTTGTCATTGATCAGGACCTCTCCTAAGGTTGTTCAACAATGCGTTGACTCCCATTCTACATGATATATAATCTTGGTGAAGGGATATCAAGAGCTATTTTTTATTTATTTCTATGAAAATATTATTAAAATAAATTTTTATATTAATGAAAGCTTATTAAATAAGACTTCAATTTTGTTTGAATAAAATTTTCTAAAAGTACTTATATAAAAAAATAATAAATAAAATAAATTGAATTTCTTTTTTGAGTTAAATCAATTAATGTACTTAATTTTTATAAAATAAAATTTATTTTACTTTTTTAAAAATTGAGAACATGATATGTAGAAGTTAATTTTAATTTATGAAAAAAATTTAAATTATTTTTTTTCATTTTGTCTACTATAAATACATATAAGTAAGTTTATCTAATTAGGACTTATTTAAGTTATTTATCTTGTTACATGAGTGGATAAAAAAAAAATATTTATAAGCTTGTTGAACCAAACCTAAACTTGAAAGTTCGTGTGGGTAAGATGTTGAAGTTAAGTTAAATAGAAATAAATAAGATTGAACTTAGTTTATGTTCCAATATACTAAAAAATTTTCACATTACTTAAAAATAAGGTTTAGGACAATTTTTAAATATTTTTTCTCTTAATTTATCTATACATTTTTTAAATGACAAAACTACGAAGGTAGGTGAGAATTCAAAACGAAACATAATAAGTTTATCTATTCAATAGACTTGGTGTCAAAATAGCTTTATATCCATTAATTTTTATTTTTTTTTAGTTTTGTGTATTTTTAATGAATATTTTATAAAATTTTTATATATATTCTGCACAATAACTTCACCTCACCCAATTCAAATTTGGTTTGGCTAAATAAAAACTTTTCTAAAATTGATATAAATAAACTCAATTTCATTTTTATTGTTTTAGACTTTAATCTTTTACTCACTTGACTCAACTTACCCGTGGTCACTAGTTTATGATTAAAGGAATGCTGCCAATCCAACAAAGCTCCATTAGACATGAAAGCCATTGTTTAATGAGGAGATAAAATAATTTTGAACATAGAGAAGATAATAAAAAAATGGCAATAGCCCATACTGATTTGGGCTTTCCAAAGTGCATGAACCTACCTAGGAAGGAGCCCACACCAAAACACACCACATGAAGACGAATAAATGTCATGTTCATGGTGTGAGAGTGACAGAGTGTACATCTGCATGTTATATGTGTGGAGTTATTAGTACAAGTATACCACTTTGTTGGTTCTTTTCTTAATGGTGAGATTCTAGAATACTTGGAAATCTTTATATATATAAGTGAACCAATGAATGGCACTTTCATAATACATGTTTGGTTATATTGTTAAGGAGAAAGAAAACTTTTTTAAATAAAATTTTAATTATAAACTAAAATTTAACATAAAATAAATTAATTTAAATTAATTATTTTTTTATTTATTAAGAGAAAATAATTGAATAGAAAATTTATTTTGCATCCGACAAAAGACAATTTGAAACATCTTAGTTTGAATCTTTGAATATATCTGAATTATTATAGAATAGTAATGTTATCCCGTGAAAATGATATTTAATTTTATGAAAGTATTTATATATGTCATTAATTTTTTTATTATTAAAGTTATTGTATGGCATTTTTGAAATTTTATTTTCAAATTCTTTTAATTTAATTACTTCACTTTCATGTTTCTAATCTTTCAAAATTTAATTTTAAAAAATGTTTTGTCATTTTTCTAAATTATTAAATAAATAGAACCTAAAAGTACATTTTTTTATAAATAAAAAAATATTATTTTATTATATATTGATCTTAAATAGAAAAGTCATATATAAAAAAGGAGGGTTATGTGGACATTATAAAGGATTTTTTTGTAATGTTCAACATGATAGTAACATGTTTCTTCTAATAAAGAATAAAAAAAATTGTATGATAATAATGACTACTTAAAAGAATTTATACCCCCATTTTTAATACAACATATGCAAAACAAAACTAAAGATAGAATTAGAAATTAAGAAAACATATAAATAGGGAACAAAAATCAGAAAAATGAAAAAGAAATGCACAGAAAACTCTGAAGAAGTAAACAAAGGGAGAATTAGATTATAGTTGAATTGCTTATTTCAAGTGTTGTTATTGATTTGTTGTTTATTATTTTTATTGTGTTTCCAGATTCTTTTATTTTCTTTGTTGTTCTTTCTTTTAAATTCCTTATTGCACACAGCTTTCTCAGCTTTTCTTTTCTTCATTTATTTTTGTTATTATTTCATCTCTTGTGCCTTTCAAATTTGGGTTTGAGAAGAAGCCAGAAAGAGATACAAAATTAAAGGAAGAGTTAAAATTGTTCTCCCGAGAATGGATTGAGTTGGTCCATCTTATCGCCCTTGTCCATGTGAAACGCAGTTTTTATCAAGTTTGGTAATAATTTCCTTTCACAACCTATGAACACAATTCAACACTATCACAATTGGTCCACATTATTATCATTCTCAAGGAAACGCACCACATTATAATTATTATCATTCTCAAGAAAAAAACAACGACATTTATAGCATATATTTCCTAGGCATTTTGGTTTCAAGATTAATACACTAACAACCGCGGAAGAACATTGTATTTGCGTGTATATGTGAGAATGAGCGGAATCTAACATCACTTATTAAAGATTAAGGATTTAAGATTTTTATGTTAAAAATCGTGAAATGTGTATAAAAAATTAAACATTTATTATAGTTCAATTATTATTATACTTGACCACAAAAAATAAAATAATTCATCCTAGTTCAATTATTTATTACTAAAACTCGAGGAAATATTATAATAACAAAAGAGATCAACATATAATAATCTATTATAAAATTATCATGTATTTTACGTCTTAATTAGTTAAAAAAAAGTAATTAATTAAGAAAAAATAAATATTTGAATACCATGATTAAGAGTTATTTAGAAGAATTTATAAACGATTTATTTAAATTTATTTTATATTATAAGCGCTTATGACAGTAAAATATATTTGGTCCATAAATAACTTGTTTCAAATAACTTATAAACTACTTATTTAAATTTATGTTACGAGAATGTTTAGAAAAATTTATAAAAATATTTTATATTTTTAATTTATTTTTATAAAATTTTCAAGATAGCTCAGGAAAAGTTTAATAAAAATCCACATTCAAATTCTATCAGGTCTAGTGTATAGAGTGTGCATATTTTATATTCTTTTGTTTTTTCATTCAATTTAAATATTTATTTCTTAATTCAAATTAAATATTTTTTTAACCTAATTTCATAAAAATATTAACTTCTATGTAAAATAAATTATAATTATTTATTACTAGAGTAAATTTTATTTCATTTTACTATACGTTTCATTCTATAATGGTTAGTGGTTAAATTTTTATAATAATTTACTATTTTATATATATGCTTATATTTTCTTTTTTTTCACACAAATTAATGTAATTATTAATTTCTATATAAAATAAATTATAATATTTCTTTGTCAGTATATTTATTTATATGTTTCATTCTTTTTCACTAGAAATATAGTTTAATTAAATATAAAAAATTTGTTTTTATATGTTGCTAGAAATTTCCTTTATACATTATTAATAGTTTTTATATGTTTTCTTCTACAAAATAAAATGTAGTGGTTAAATTTTTATAATGATTATTACTTTTGATATATATTTATATTTATTTATACACGTGAATAGTGAATTTTTTAATTTTATATAATGATTTTATGTTTTATGGTTTTAATTTTCACACCTTAATTTAGATTTTAATTATGTTTTGATTATTAAATATTTTAATTTTTAATTTATTTTTAATCATAATTTAATTTTTTTAATTTTAAAATAAGATAATATCTTATAAATACTTATGTAAACACATTAAAACTAAGTACTTATAAACATATATCTAAATATAAATAATTTATTAAATTTTAAGTAATTATATCATAACATAAGTTGTTATAACTTGTTAATAAAATCTTAAGTAAGTTATTTTTCTAAAGAGGTCTTATATGCTTAAAATCACTTATAAGATATAATATTATAAAACCATTATATATAATTTATTCATTAATCTTAATTAGGTTGGATTCTCCTAATTTTTTTCTCAAGCTCTATCATCCTATACAAATATTATATAGGAATTTACTCTACCCCGATTCCCATCATATTAATAATTAGGATAATGTAAGAATAAGTTGTATATTCATTTACAATTATAAATTAAATTCCCATGAGCAACAATGAATTCATAATCACATTGTGTTATCAATGTTTCTCTATTTCAAATTAAGGTTGCCACGTGCTTGCTAATGTTGAAAACAGTGATAACAATTAAGATAAGAGACACCAAAAGTGAGAATGATGATAAGACAAACATAATCGCATGAGCCACGACTCCCTTAACTTCATGTGCATACTCTGCTGATGCCAGTGCCAAAGCCGTCAAAGGAAAAGAATAAGCCCACCATGCCACATTGAACTTCTTCATCGACTTCTTAAATAGCATAGGTCTTGAAACCTGTTTGTTCAAAAATACATAAGAAAGTAATTACTAGTTTTATTTGGTGGCCAACTCTACAAAAAGAATAATTAAACTAGCTAAGATATCTATCCTAGATTCCTAGCTACCTCCAAGTACACTAAACAATAACAAGTCAAAAGTTCATGATTCTATACAAGAGTTTTTGGTAAGGGGCCACAAAATAGAAATTCAAAAATCTAATTTTGAAGTAAAAGATTAAGTACAAATCCTGTAAATTGAATGAGAGAATGCATGACTTTTTAACTCTCTCTGTCTACATTTATTATAACAGAACGATGCCTATCAAAATATACAATTTATAAAAATATAATAAAATTGATATTATGTTTAATTTTATCTTAAAATTAAATGAAATTGTTTAATATATTATAAGTTGTACTCTAAAAGTTAAGATAAGAGTTTTCTACCGTAATACTAGGAAATAAATTGTCCTAGTTCATATCCATGAAATTGTAAGTTGTAACAACTAAGGTGCATGATGCTGATAGTCCACTTATCAATAGGGAGCAGCTTAATTTCTAGTGGAATGCAACTTTAGATACTTTAACATGACGGATAAAACAAATCAAGCATGAGAATAGCACGAAAGGTAAACAATTTGACATCAGTTCAAAGTTTGCACCAATATTTTTCCTTGATGTTAGATCCACCGACTACTAAGAAATATTATTAGGTCAACATTTTTCTTTAGCATTTCCAAGCAAAATAATAGAAACTTAAATTTCTCTCTCTGTCAATTCTTAACAAAAAGAAATTAAATTACCAGGGACATGAAAAGGAATAACGAGAGAAAGAAGAGCATCTTGCATGTGGTGTCAAACTTGCCACAGATGTTGTTCCAAGCCAAGCTTGCCACGCTGGGTGCTGCAAAGAACAAGAAGAACACTGGACGTAGCATTGAAGGGAGGCTATTGTTCCCTGACAATCTCTGATACAGTGTCACAAAAAGCACCAAGTAATGTGAAATTCCCAAAGAAAACATGCACAGTGCACTCTCCCTCCAACCCATTAGTGCAGCAGCCTGTGCACCCACCAAGTTCCCAATCACAGACAACTGACTTGTTGGATTTGCTACAGTTGACAAAAACCTCTTCCCTTTTGTAAACCACTGGCCATAAATCTTCACATCAAGTATCACCACTGGCACAACAAATACCCACCAAAGTATCTTGTAAATAAGTGTTGTTGGGGAGAGGAATGGTGATGATTCTAGCAAAAGGAGCCAAGAAATCCAAGGAACAAATAGATAATTTACTCCTACTTGATTTAAGAACTCACTCTTGATCAAATCAAAGTAAAAGAGACATTTTAGAATGTAAAGAAAAGAAAGTGTGACTAATGTGAATAAGGCCAAGAACCATGTGAGAGTGTGGACAGAAGAGGGTATGGATGAAAATAAACGTCTAAGGGCATGTGCATCTTGAATTGGCTCAATAAGGATCTTCAATAGAAAGGCTTGGCTGCAGAGAGACAAACTAATCCTAAAGTACCCCGCATGGAATTGTGTGAAAATAAAGGACAAAGATTGGATTTGGATCTGAGACTTGCAATTTGATTGAATTTTGGTGAGGGAAACATCTATTGGTAGTACTACATGGGGTTGTGGATGATGTTTCTCGTTATCACCCATCCCAAATGTACTCAATACAAGGATACTTTTTAGTATGGTTTTTCTGCAAATGGAGTGATGTATTTATAGGGTGGCTTAATCACAATGAAACAATTTTCAACCAACTAATTTTTAATAAATTTCAATCTTAATGAGATACCTACTAAACATATATATTCTCTTTTTCAAATGCAAATAAAATAATTAAGCTATTCTAACTTTTTTTTATTACTAATAAAATAGAATATTATCAACTAAATTGATTTTATTTTAAATATATTTTTAATTTATATTTTTTATTCTTTAGTTATATTTACAAATACTTATACAACGGCATGCTAGCTGGAAAACGGCATGCTAGCTGGAAAGAAAGTTAGTGAGCCTATTCACTTGTCCTTTCTTGGTTTATGATAGTACGAAAGGATAATTCAGGTATTTTTTTTTAGAATATGAACATTAATCTAATTAATTATTAAATATTCATTAGTTGATTATTCCTGTATTAGCTTTAGGGTTTGGTTCTTATACTTCGTTCTATCCCATATGATCTTAAGAAACTAGTGGATAAAAAATTCAGATAGAGCAAACATTTTATTATTTTATTATCGAAATCAACTGAAAAAATTATTATATTTTTTAATCTACGACGTTGATACTTGTTTTTATCCTCTTCCTAATAACAGTAAAAGGAAAGAGAAAAAAGGAATAATGATGAAGATACATGTCAGGGAAGCGTATTCCAGCATATTCACACCCCCCGATCTGTCTCGAGCGGGTGATAGTAGCTGACAGCTGCCCGCTATTTTCTTACTTTTAAGAAAAGTCATCCTAGTCCTGACATCCCATGAGAAAACGAAGTTGTAGAAAGTACTTTCGGCTGCGATGGCCAAAGGACAAAATCAAGAGGTCACCATCGCATTCAATGAAGGTGTCATCACATTTATTGAAAGGAGCCTCGTGAGGCACCACCGTATTAATAAAACTTTGTAGGGAGTCACCTCATTAATGGTAGAAGATCTTCCTAAAAGATTTAAGGAAGATGGAGCTGGCAGAGTTGGTGGCGAAAGAGGAAAGGGGGTGTTGTTTTTTAAAAAGGTTATAAGAAGTAGAGGGAAGAGAGAGAACACAAAAGAGAAAGGAGATTAAAAGTAGATCCTCTTGCAAGGACGACACATCTGGAAACTAGGTAAACTCTTAAACCCTCCACTTAGATTGAATAATACCACACTCACAATCTTTTGCTCTAACCAAACACTCAACCCTATATTAAACCGAGTCTCGAAGAAACACCCTAAGGCGGCCAGCCGATATTAAATCGGTATTGTCCTAGCCAACCTCTTGAGTTGGCCAATACAAACAGTATTCCCTTAAACTAATCGAGACATACTCGACGTTCCTCAAAGCAACCGACACATAGTCGACCTCTTGGCCCATTTTAGCCGACACGTAGTCGACACTGCCTTTCACCATTTAGGTCGCGGCAGTACCACTTAGCTTGAGCCTGTTCTGAAACTACATAAACTTTGACTTTTCCATTAACCTTAAGAGATCGTAAGAGAAAGAGACGACTCTTGTCAAGTTTAAAAAACCAAAAATATACTCCTCCACTCTTCTGTGAATATAACCATTTTTATCTCCATCTGGAGAATAAGAATAAAAAACTAGTTCAGAAGTCTTAGCTCATTTCATATATCTAGTTAAGATAACTGTCATAAGACGAACGTCATAAGATACTAATATCTTCCCAACACGTAATAGATTTCTAAACCTGATATTTGATTCCTAAGACTTGTCTTATCTAACATTAAATTTTTCCCGCGTTTCCCTTGAAAACGAGTTAACGATTCTTATCACTCTATTCCCGTTTCCCGAAAGGAAATCAGATTCAAAATTTCATCCAGAGAAACTCCTTTACTCATACGTTGTATAAGCAGAAATCAAACCTGTGTAATATGCTTATAGTCACTAGTGTCACGTTAAAAATTATTATATAATGGATAATAAAGAAATTTATATCAACCCATCATTAATTACTCGAGTAACTATGAACATGCAGAATAAAGGAGATAAAATTATTTCAGCTTAATTAATAATTTTAAATTTAAATGGTAAAATGTAATTACATTAGATATTTGAGTAAAGAATACTGTCGTCTTTAATAATTATATTTAATTTAAATAGATTTTTCTCGAATAAAAAATATTTGTATTTCGTAAAATAAAAAAAAAAATAATTACTAGTAAAAGGAATATGGTACCAATGTGTGTCACCGTCACTCAATCCAGTCAGATATAGGAGATGAAACTTTAAGCGGCTGCCTCGGTTGCATTCTTGGCGGGTTTAGACATATAATATGCCAACAATTATTCCTAAAGTTGGTGCTATATACAACTGTACACACTCTCAAGGGGACCATTTTGACAAGAGCAATAATACTTATATTTCTTTATGTTCTTTTATTTTTGGTATAAACTTTTTAAGTGTTCAGATAATATTATATTTTAGATACGTATATATATACAATAATTTTTAAAATATTCTTTTTATATTTATTTTTCATCATACTATTTATTATATTTCAATTTTTCTCATTTTATTTCCTTTTTTTTAGTTGTAAAATTTGTTATGAATTTTCTATAATTTATTGTTTTTAAAAAAATCCAGATTTTATCTTCATCTGAATTATTCTTATATAATTGAATCTATGCTTCTCCTTCCTTTGTTTGCAAGATCTGATTGAGATCTACGAACAAGTCTTGTCCTTTTGGGTAATAAAAGTTTGATAGAAGTGTCACTATCTATGTTAGAACTTGAGGTGTCTTTTTTTATTGTCGGGTTGTTTTAGAGAGTTTGATTCATTATGAATTAATAGAAGATCTAATAATTAAGCTACCTTATGATCTTACTGTGCATATACTATTTCCAGTAAAAGAGTTCCTGTGATTGAAAGGTACCTATATCCATGATAGAGGAAAATTATTGGTCTCTGTCGATTGCACCCGGGTCACGGTGTTTACAAAAGCTACATTTTAAGGCGAATATCAATCTTCTTGACTGTGATAGTTAACTTTCATTTAATTGAAACCTAGCCTGACCATAACGAAAGAGATGGAAACTTTCAGTATATATATAAAATTTTAATATTCTTGACAACTTAAATTTCATTTTTTTGTTTTTCTTTTTATTCAAATCGTTCCATATGAAATTTAGAGCAATCAAAGGAGTTTTTATCTCAAAAGATAGAATGTAAAAAAAAAAAAATGGTCTTTGAGAACTAAATTTTTAGTGCGATTGATGCCTACAAAGAATTCGACATCCAATTCAATGTAGGTAGGAAAAGATAAAGTAGGTAAAATTAAAGAGAATTATTTATTAAGTGTCGAATGTATTAGACACATGCATACTTTTTAATCATTTCACGAGTTTTATCAAATTCGAAAAAAAAAACACTGCTGCAAATTTCGTCAAATTTACTGCTGTCTAAATAAGATAATTATAATTTAATAAATAAATTATTAATGAAATGTAAAAATATAAAGTTATTGATGAAATTCATTTAGTATAATTTTTGAAGGTGATAAGTTGGAGGAATTGGGTGCATGGTGCTTAATGTTGAGAATTGCCTTAAGATGCTGCATAATTTTAGAAAGATTTTAAATTTGTTTCTGTTTGAATAAGTGAATTTGATTTAATTAGAATTTTTTATTAGATGTTAGTGAATTAGTTTGTTCCCTATTTTTAGCTAAGTTATTAGTAGTGGTTACTCAATGTATTTAAATTAAGTTGCTTTTAGATAAAAAAAAATATCTCTTTCAACCAGTATATTCAGTTTATTATTTTATTTTACTTTCTCTACTCTTGCTCCTTCTTTGTTTTTACTCTTTGTTAGCAACTGCCTCTTTTCTAAAAAACCAACAATTGGTATCAGAGCTCTTTTCTTACGGGACCTATAGAATGGATTCTGAAGCAAGTTTTTCCCAAACAGCTCTTCCAAATTTCAATGGGGAAAACTATGATGTTTGGGCCGTCAAAATGGAGGCTTACCTAGAGGCTTTGGATCTTTGGGAAACTGTAGAAGATGATTATGAAGTCCTTCCGCTGCCAGACAATCCCACCATGGCCCAGATTAAGAATCATAAGGAGAAAAGAACCTGAAAAGCAAAGGCAAAATCATGCCTTTTTGCTAGTGTCTCTACAACAATCTTCACTGGGATCATGACTCTCAAATCAGCAAAAGCGATTTGGGATTATCTAAAGGGAGAATATGCTGGAGATGAAAGAATATGGAGCATGCAGGTGCTAAATTTAATGAGAGAATTTGAGTTGCAAAGGATGAAAGAGTCTAAGACAATCAAGGAATACTCAAACAAGTTGTTGAGTATTGTCAACAAGATAGGTTGTTGGGCAGTGACTTTGTTGATTCTAGAATTGTTGAAAAAATTCTGGTAACAATACCTGAAAGGTATGAAGCATCCATAACCTCATTGGAGAACTCAAAGGATCTGTCAAATATCACTTTGGCAGAAGTGATACATGCCTTGATGGCGCAAGAGCAGCGAAGGTTGATGAGAGAAGATCATGTCGTTGAAGGTGCACTTCCAACAAAGCATCATGATGCTGGATACAATAAAAAGAAATTTTGTAAGAAGAACCAGCCAGCAAGCAGCGAGAAAAGTTACCACCTTGTCAGTATTGTAGAAAAATAAGTCATCCTCCATTCAGATGTTGGAGGAGACCTGACGCGAAGTGCAATAGGTGCAATCAGATTGGACATGAAGCCATAATTTGTAAAGAAAATATCCAGCAAGCTGTAGCTAATGCACAAAATGTGCAAGAGAATGTGCAACAAAAGAACGTTGCTCAAGTTGTTGATGAAGAGGAGCAACTTTTTGTGGCCACTTGCTTTGCCATCTCCAATTCAAGCAAGAAGTGGCTAATTGACAGTGGTTGCACTAATCATATGACATTTGATCGTGACTTCTTTAAGGAATTGGATACTTCTATAGTTTCCAAAGTGAAAATTGGAAATGGAGAACACATTGCAGTCAAAGGAAAAGGCACAGTAGCAATTGAAAGTATTTGAAGTACAAAACTTATCAAAGATGTGTTATTTGTACCTAACATCAATCAAAATTTGTTGAGTGTTGGCCAGTTGATTCAAAAAGGTTTCAAAGTTATCTTTGAAAGTGATCAGTGTTTGATCAAAGATGCAAATGACGACGAGGTATTCAAAGTAAAAATGAAAGGAAAAAGTTTTGTGCTTGATCCAATGAAGGAGGAGCAAAAAGCATTCTCTACAACTGCAATTACAACAACTTCATCTGCTAAACAAGCAAAAGCTCACTCAGTTACAAGGCCTCCACCTTCTGCTGGCGCCGTGAAAGATATCGATATGAAAGTTATTAGAAGAAGTGGTACACATAAGGAAGACACACAGAGGCAAGGGTTGAAACGGCTACATGCCAACATCACGACGGAGGAGGTGAAATTCAAAATTTAGAAACTATGAAGTGTCAAGAATGAGTCGAATTGCTAAAAGACTGAAAGTAAGATTAAAAACAACTTGGAATTTGCAGCCTCCACGGCAAGGAGGAGTGTTGAGAACTGTCCTTGGATGCTGCATAGTTTTAAGAATAGTTCAGATTTGTTTCTGTTTGAATAAATCATTTTAATTTAATTAGAATTTATCATTAGATGTTAGTGGATTAGTTTGTTCCCTATTTTTAGCTAAGTTATTAGTAGTGGTTGCTAGAATCACGGGATGTGATCTCTTGGTTAGTTATTTCTCAATGTATTTAAATTAAGTTGCTTTTAGATAAAAAAAATATATCTTTCAACCAGTATATTCAGTTTATTATTTTATTTTACTCTCTCTACTTTTGCTCGCTCTTTACTTTTACTCTCCGTTAGCAACTATTTCTCTTCTAAAAAACCAACACTTAATAACATGTACAAATAGAATCCACTTAGGGATTGGGTACCACATTCGCATTAGTGCCATCATGGGCCAAAGCTATGAGCATACCTTGGATCCTCTGTCCACTATAGCTGAAGTTGGGTTTGGGTCCAGCCTTCAAGGGTCATCAACTGCATATATGTTTCCGAATGTTGTGTAGGCCCAATGCGTTGCATGGGTCCCTGATGTTATTTCTTGTATGTAGAACACCAAGGTTGTAGTACCAGACACAGCATGGGTCCCTGATGTTATTTCTTGTATGTAGAACACCAAGGTTGTAGTACCAGACACAGCTGCGGCAATATACCATAAGCTTGATAAATGAATGATATCAAAAACATTGAGAGAGACAGGAATTTCATTGGTGATGAAAATGGTGGGCCATTTTTATCTAGGGATGAAAAATGTTGATGAATTTGGTTTGCATAATTGGCTTAAATTTATAGTAGTGGAAGCAGTAATTGGGTTAGAGCAAGAAGCTATGTGTACGTGGTTTCTTCAGCGGTACATTTTTTTTGTTTTGTTTTTAAGCTTGTGTATCGTGCATTAGCATGAAAACGAGTAACTTTATGATTATATTTGAAACAAAAAAGTAAAAGTTTACAAGGGAGGATATCATGATATGGTGTATTACTGGATTGAAATGAATGGAAATCGAATGTTTCCAAGGAAAAGGGCATTAGAATTGAATTTTCCTTTGTGTTGTGTGTTGAATTTTTCTATCGTTAGGTTCTTTATGTTATTATTCCTGTTAGAGATTTTCTATCATTAAGTTCTTTATGTTCTTATTTCGTTATACAAAATCATCAAAGTTGTAAAAGAATGGTATATAAATACCTAGATCTATTTGTCGTTATTCAGAGATTGTAGTAGATTCTTCAACAATTGTGAGCCGTTGGTTTGTGGTCTTCCTCAACCAAACCACCTTAGTTCCTTCGAGGACCTTTGTTTCTCTTTTCTAATGGGAAGAATAGAGAACATGTTTTTCGGTTTTGTGTATTGGGGACCATAACCTTTCCTAATGTGTTAACCTATATATAGGATTCCCATTATCCCTTAATGGGTCAACCTAGGTATCCACTTATTAAGCTCATATTGAGTTCTTTTAGGAAATCCATTTTGATTACTTAAGTTGAATCATTTTAGGATTATAATCACCTTAAATAAATAGCTAATATAATTATATATTAAAATATAATGCCCAAAGATTAAAAAGAAATTACAAATTTCTAATAATCTTCTACTTGGACTTCATATTTTCTTGAAACAATTATATTACAAAATTCTTTAGGCACTCTTGTATATTATTTATCTCAGACTTCCCCTTAATACAATCTGGTTCATCTCGTGCATTAATAGTGGAACCATTGCAACTTTCATCGTAATTTAAGCGTGATTAAATCACGATGATCATCATATTAATATACTCAATGACATAAATCAAAAATGGATGAATGATATGGAAATTACATGCAATGTGATATCAAACATGTCTATTTCCAATTATATTAAGAGGAATTTAGATTTCCTCTTAATACAATCTGATTCATCTCGTGCATTAATAATGAAATTATTGCAACTTTCATCACAATTTAAGCGTGATTAAATCACAATGATCACCATATTAATATACTCAATCACATATATCAAATATAGATGAGTGACATGGAAATTACATGCAATGTGATCTCAAAGATATCTATTTCCAATTGATCCTTATTTTTAATCTTTAGTGAAGATTAGTCCAAATTCTTTGAATGTAACATAATTATTACATACAAGGAAAACATAAGCGAGTTCAAAATATAAACATAAGTCATCAACTTTATTTTGCAGGAAATAAATAACAACAAAATTGTTCCAATTGAAACATAAAACATACATTCTCTCACTGAACTAAAGTATCCTAAGGAGTAATACTCATATGAGTTGTGTGCTCACGAAAGACATTAGGTATTAGCGCTTTAGTCAATTGATCAACTAGCATAAAACTTGTTCCTATATATTTTATAGAAATTTGTTTATTCTAAACTCTTTATTTAACAACCAGAAACTTGATGTCAATGAACTTTGACTTCGTAGAACTTCTATTGTTGTTAAAGTAAAAAATTGTCGAATTATTGTCACAATATATTTTTAATGGTCGTTCAATGTCATCAACCATTGAAAGTGTTACTTATCCTTCGTACTTTATTCTATTTGTGATAGATCATACCAGTGCTAATAAGTGCATGCACCGGATAGCAGATAATACGAAGAAGCCATGGAAAAATTCCAAAATAAATAACAAGTGTCCATTTAATAATTTATAACCTTTTTTTTTCATATAGTATTAGGGTAAAAAAAATATAATATTATTAGTGCTGGTTAATTTATAAGCAACCATTAAACCACAAAAATTTTTGTCAAGATTGTCTCAAAGTTATAGTCAAGCGAATAATAGAGTGGGTAGTTTGACAACACCTCTTTGTAACTCTGACGCTGGTGAGTAATGCCTTGGATCTCCAGCTTGCTGCTACTGGACTCCAATTACGTGAACACAATCACGTACACGTTAGCAGCATCGTGGGCCAAAACTACAAGCATTCCTTGGGTCCAGCCCACCAGAGTAGAGATTGCACCAGAGTAATGTCTTGTCAACTGCAAATATGGCTCCAAATTGGTCCACTGGGACCACTGTTTCATTGGGTCCTGCAGCTATGTAGTGCAGGTAGAACACCAAGGTTGATTGAAGGACAGTGCGGAAAGTGGTGGTGTCATTTTAGGGTTAATTATCATTCATGTTTGAGACAATAAATGTTGATGAATTTGATTTGCAAAATTTGGGAAATTTATAGCACTAAGAAGCAGAAATTACGTTTAAAGCAAGAGGTTTAATTGTTTCTTATATGTTAAAGAATTTTTGTGTCATGTGAATGTTTAAGAATTGGTGAACAAATTTGAGATATAAAGTAAAAAGGTTGAAACTGCACGATGGCTCGGTGCAAAGCTATACAAATTTGAGACTTGTTTTAATAATTTTTTCATAATTATTTATTGAAAAATAAATAATAAAATAAAATAAAATAATTTTTTTATAAACTAAAATTAACTTAAACTAAAGTTTATTTATAAAAAAATTTAATTAATTGTTTAAAAATTAAATTTTAATTTATATAAAATAATTTTAAGTAATAAAAAAAATAAACTTTAAGTAATAAAAAAAATAAACTTTAAGGTGACTATCAACATACATGGCTATGGATTGAGATTAATGATAATAAAAAAATATCCCAAGACAAAAAAAAAAGGGGGGGCGAATATTAAACTTGCACACGGGAATAAAATCAACACCAAGAAGTAAAAAGCATCAAACTTAAAAGATCAACTACAAATATATTAAAATAGCTGGTTCAACATTATTAATAAACAACCAACCATCAATCACATGACTTTATTACATTCTTAATTCTCTCAAGTTTGGATAGTTACAGTCAAACGAATGATAGAGTGCGTAGTTGCCGGATCGTAAAAGGCAGTCTGCAACACAGCATAGCCCCTGGCAAAGCGGAACTTGCCAGTCCCAGACACCACAGACACCTCTCTATAGTTCTGACGTTGGCGACTAACACCTTGGATCTCCAAAGTGCTACCATTGTATTGCGAATTGTTGAACACAATTGAAAGCATCACGTTCACATTAGCACCATCGTGTGCTGAAGCTGTGAGTAGACCTTGGGCCCGGCCCACTATAGGGGAAGTTGGGCTTGAGCTCAGCATGACAGGGTCATCCACCACAAATATGGTTCCGAATGTGGTGTAGGACCAATTCTTTCCCTTGATGCCAGTCACAGCAGCAACTGTTGCATTGGGCCCTGTTGCTATGTCTTGCAAGTAAAACACCAAGGTTGTCTGACCAGGCACAGGCTGTGGCAATTGACCATAAGCTTGATAAATTATGGACATCAAAAGCATCGAGAGAGACAGGAATTTCATTAGTGATGAAAATGATGGTGTCATTTTTTCTTTGAGATGAAAAATGTTTATGTTTTTGGTTTGCAAAATCGGCTTAAATTTATAGTAGCAAGAAGGAGCAGAATTGCGGTTAAAGCAAGAAGTTAATGTGTGTGGTTTCTTAAGCGGTACATTTTTTTTTTTTTAGTTTGTGTCATGGTTTGCGTGAGTATGAGTAAAATTATGATTACATTTGAAACAGAAAGTGAGTAAGGTTGAAATTGCACCAACAGCTAAAGAAAAAAACAAAATGGCATGCAAAAAAGTAACAGTTTACAAGGAAAGTTATCATGATATGGTGAATAACGTGTATTGAAATTAATGGTATTCAAATGTGTCCAAGAAAAAACAAGGAGCAAAAATGGCATTAGAATTGGGGTTTTCCTCGTGCTGTGGCCTATGCTATCAACTTGAGCTAGCTGTTTATGATACCGTGGCGGTGAGTACTTTGGTTTCATTCACTAACTTGAAGAAAATTGTGTTTGGTTAAAGTTATAAACATTGTGAGAGGAACTAACGTCTACCACATGAAATGTGCTTGAGCTTTTGGGAAGTTGTCACGCTTAATGACAATCAGTAACGGGTGTGTGAAGACCATGTGTTTACAAGTCTGCACATTATAAATTGTTCAGATTTTAAAAAGTAAAAAAGAAATGGGTAAATTAAATTATTTCAGGTCATGATTTTGTGCAGTGTATAAATTCTTTACAAATTAAAGTTGGTTTAAAACGACTTAAAAAGAATAATTTTTTACTCAAAAAATCTCAACACTCTGTTTCTCACCTTTTACACAAAGGACTTTCATTCACTAGTTACAAAGGAAAAAGTGTAAAGAAAAACACTCAGTAAATGGTTGGCACACAAAATTGAACATAAATCAGAATTGAACCTTACAATTGCAATTATAACTTTTGGGTATATTTTGAAAATTGGAATAGTCATTATAAGATTCATTTTCATGGAATTCTAATAAATTATATTTTTAACATTTTTTAATTCTTAAATTTAACTTGTGAATTAATTCCTAATTCCTAATTTCATCTCAACATTATAAAACTATCCTCCTTATTTGTATCACTTTCACAATTATCATAATTATTATTACTATTATCGTTAATACTAATTCTATTAATAATAATATGACTATCATCATTGTCTTTATTTTTAATTACTATACTCATACTATCTTTTTAATGTTATCACTGATTATCATAATCACTATCTTATTCTATTATCTATATTGTAAAACTAACAAAATAGACATAATTCAGTCAACTTAAACAACTTATTAATTAGTTAAGCCTTTAAAAGATTGGCCTAAATAGAATTTAGATTCTTTTACCCTGCCTCATTTAGCTCAACTAGTCTATTTGACCAAAACTAGATCATCGAATGACTAGCCCAATAAAAAAAATAGTCCAATAAATAGTCAAGTAAGTAAGTAGATCAGTAAACAATAAATAGCACAATGGTATGTTTTCCTCCACACAAACCAAACTCAAAACAAAAAAAAATTGCAAAACTGAATTGTTAGCACACTACTCTTGTCGTTCATGATAACTACTTATTGAATGGTAACGGTATGTTGTTGCTTATTCATTAATACTTTAAGAAAAATATTTTTTTGAACTATGACTAATATAAATATACATTAACACTAGACTTTTTCCTAACCTAAATCTTGGTTCATATAAGGGCAAATTAGACTTTTTGTCATTTATATTTTAACTTCAATTACTTAACACACAATGTTTATATACTAGTAGGTTAATATTTGTATTATTAAAACATATTACACTTGCATTTTATACAAAAAAAAGTGTTATTCAAATAATAATCAAAGAATTCAATTTTACTCAATAAGTTCATTTTAAAAAAAATATCAATTTTATTTTTTTTATCCAAATTTTTTAAAAATAATTATTTATTTTTAATTAAGGCTAATTTAGCATAATGACTTGATGACCCGACATAAGGTTAAACTAAACCTAAAAATAACGACTCCAAGAAAATACAAATCAAGCCGGCCCAACTCGAATTTCACAATTTGAGTTACAAGAGAGGCTAAATTACATGTTTTATCATCTTTATCTTTATCATATTGTTACCATTATTGTTATACTTATTTTCATTATTTATCACCATTACCTAATTGGTCCCATTGCAACCACACTTCTTCCACTTTTTAGGTTTATAGTTTTTTTACTCAAATTTAAAATAGTTTTACCTATTCTTACCATTAATTAGAGATTAAATTAAGTTCACTTTAAAGTTATAATTTTTTTTTTTTAAATTAGGAGGTATCTAAAGACTTATTTTTCACCTAACTAATCTCCTCAAACTAAATTTATATTTTATTTCTTTATACAATTTAATCCTAAAAACAATAATTCTGCTCACTCACTCTGATTCCAAACATAAAATGGACCCAAAAACTAAATTATGTAATATTTTTTCTATAGCTTTCGTTCAATATTCAAGTTATTTTAACTCCATTTAAATACCAAAATCATAAATTTTTAAAATATTTATAAACAACAGTGTAATTTACATACAATAACAAAGACTAACTAGTGTAAGACGCAGAACTTACGGTTGCAAGAGGTCCAATGATTTCTTAAGCGCTATAGTAAATCAGAGGTTATTTGTGAAATATTTTCAAAGCATTCAGAACTATTGGTCCCTGTCCAATGATAGAGGAAAAACATTCAGAATTAAGTTTCATTTAATTAAAATTAACCTAGCCAAAGAAATGGACATTTCTACTATAAAAAAATGATATTCTGGACGACTAAAATTTCATTTTTTTCTCTTTAGAGAAAACAAAGGATTTTAATTTTATTCCAAAGCTACTAGCCTCGTCGGGAGCCTGTCGTTAGCACTCACTCAATATGCATCAGCCCTAGACAAGAAATATTCAAGGTGAAATCTAAAATTTGTTATGATTTTTCGTGTGTCATTCTTTCAATACGATGAAGTTAATATTTATATAAAAAAGATAAAATATATAAAATTAAATAGAATTATTTAAGATAGGTGTGTTAGGAGCATTATATGCTCCTTCTTAATTTAAGATCAAACATGAAATTATTAATAGAGCTCGGTTAGTAAATTTTGTAGAGACGCTGGATTGGAGGAGTTAGTGTTATCATTAAATTATGTGTATAGAGTCCACTTAAAAACCTCAACAAAATATCCTTGGAGTTGTCCTACGGTACGTTAGACTGGACTGTGACTGGATTTAGTAATATTGGGCAGGAATATTTGTTTACTTAATTACTTAGTTGATCTAAACAGCCTTAGCAAGACCTGCAACATGATACAACTACTAGGCTGTGAATAAAACTATTTGTTCAAAATTGAAGTTGATCAGAACACCTCAATTATGGTGAAATTGGTCACTATTTATGTAACCCCACCACTAGTTAATGGAACTTTCAGCGAGGGTCTTGTAACTTTTCGTGTCACGATGATCCTCTAGTTTTAAATTATTACCTGCACGTATAAATAGAATCAACACCAAAAAGTAAAAAACATCAAACTTAAAAATCAACGCACATATATTAAAATAACTGGTTCAACATTATTAATAAACAACTAGCCATCAACCACATGACTTTATTACATTCAAGTTTGTATAGTTACAGTCAAGCGAATAATAGAGTGTGTAGTTGCGGGATCATAAGATTCAGTCTGCAACACAGCATAGCCCCTGGCAAAGCGGAACTTGCCAGTTCCAGACACCACAGACACCTCTCGAAAGTTTTCAAGCTGGCGACTAACGCCTTGGATCTCCAAGGTGCTGCCATTGTATTGCGAATTGTTGAACACAATTGAAAGCACCACTTTCACATTAGCATCATCGTGGGCTGAAGCTGTGAGCAGACCTTGGGCCCGGCCCACTATAGGAGAAGTTGGGCTTGAGCTCAGCATGACAGGGTCATCCACCACAAATATGGTTCCGAATGTGGTGTAGGACCAATCCTTTCCCTTGATGCCTGTGACCGCAGCAACTGTGGCATTGGGCCCTGATGCTATGTCTTGCATGTAGAATACCAAGGTTGTTTGATCAGGCACAGGCTGCGGCAATTGACCATAAGCTTGATAAATAAATAATATTAAAAGCATTGAGAGGGACGGGAATTTCATTGGTGATGAAAATGATGGTGCCATTTTTTTTTTTTGGTGAAAAATGTTGATGAATTGGTTTGCAAAATTGGCTTAAATTTATAGTAGTGAGAAGCAGGAATTGTGGCTTAAAGCGTTACATTTTTGTTTTGTTTTTAAGCTTGTGTGTCATGCATTGGGTGAGTATGATTAACATCATGATTACACTTGAAACAGAAAGTGAGTAAGGTTAAAATTACACCAACGGCTAACTCGAGGCAGTAAATACTTTGATTTCATTCACTAACTTGAGGAAAATCGTGTTTGGTTAAGGTTATAAACGTGATGAGAGGAAGTAACGTTTATCACATGAAATGTGCTAGAGCTTTCATGTAACTCTCACTCGTAATGATTATCAGTAACGGGTTTGTGTAGAGTGTATACCATGGGTGCACATTATAAGTTGTTCAAATTTTAAAAGGTATAAAAAAAAAGTAAATTAAATTATTTGAAGTCACGATTTTGTACACTATACATTCTTTACAAACGTTTGTTTAAAAAGAATAATTTTTTACTCAAAAAATCTCATCACTGTATTTCCCTCGTTTTACACAGGATTTTCATTCACTAGCTACAAATTGAAAATGTGAATAAAAACACTCTAGTATATGGTTGCTAAACAGAATTCAACATAATAAAATTGGAATCGAAACTTACAATTGCAATTATAATTTTGTGTCTTCTGGAAATTGGACTCACAATTCTAAGATTCATTTTCGTGGAATTCTAATATGATTAATATTTTTTAATTCTTAAATCTTAAGTTGTGAATTAATTCATAACAGTATTTTTTTTATCACAATTATCATTATCTTATCTCTTTATTTCATTACTATTTTCCTTTTAATACAATCAATGATTGTCATAACTACTACCTCATTCTACTCATGTTGTTACCGTCACTTCATTCTACTATCCATGAATATAATTAAATTTAGTCATTTAGTACATACAGATGCTCGCATAAATGAATTTAATCATATTTAATTATTGTGAAACTTTATTTTCTATACATTTTAAAATAATAAAAAATAATATATATTAATAATTATAAATACTATAATCAAATAAGATAGAAAAAATAATAAAAAATAGTATAGTCTAATTTATTTTAATTTTCGTATAAGAAAAAATTATAATTTAATCCAATACCTTAATTTATTTTAATTTTCATATAAGAAATATTTATAATTTAATTTTTTTCCAATAATTAGTTTTCTCTTATTTATTTTTTAACATTTACTATTTCATTTAATAAAAATAATAATTTAAATAATGCAATGGCATAAATTTTAATTTTATTTTAATTTAATTATTTTAAAATATATTTTATAAATAATAATAATAATTTAAAATAAGGAATTTATAGATAAAAGTTAGATATATAAATAATATAATAATAAGTTCAGAGATTATAATATTGTATAAAGTTAGATATATTTATAAACTGTTATTTTTATAAATATGTAGTTAAATTGGAAATTGTTCATAATATTTAGTTTTAATTAATAATTAAGGATATAAAATAAGAAATAATTTATTATAATATATATAAATATATATATATATAAATATAAAGTAAGATACATAAATACTATAATAATAACATTATAACTAATACTTTTATAAATATGTAGCTAATTTTTAGTTATAAAATATGTTGTTAAATTTAAAATGATTCATAATATTTATTTTAATTAATAATTAAGGATATAAATATCTAGTTAAAGCTGCACATTAAATTGATGCACAACATATTATAAAATGTAATTATATTAAAAACAATCCTTATATATAAAATTAATGTACAGTAGTATAGTATAAAATTAAATTGTTATATTTTATATATAAACAAAACTATATATGTATATAACACTATAATAATAACATTAAAAATTATAAAAAAAATTAAGAAATAATCTATTGTGTATAAATAATCCAATTTTTTTAAATTTTATTTATTTAAATATATATTATGACTAATAATAATTAAAAAATTAAAATTATATACATAAAAGTAAGATATATAAATAACAGTATTAATTTATGATTTATAATTTACAAGAGTGAAATTCGTTATTTTTTGGTGGTGTGTTTTTATATAGATAATTATTATCATCTTTTTGCCTTCTTCTACTTGAATTACTTGGAGAGAGTGACAATATGCATTATATTTATTTTTACTACAAATGAGATTTAGAGAAAAAAAAAACTCTTACTTTATCTTTGATCAAAGATAATTTCTTCTCCAATTTATACGTACAATATTTTGAATAAAAAACCTCAATTAAAAATTAGAAAATTTTCATATATATAATTTGTTATACATATCTTTAAAATTAAGTTGTATTGAATTCATCAAAATGTCTTTGAATATTATATAATTAATGTCATATATATATGTTATTGTTAATTTATATACTATATTATATTTATACATAAAATCAAATTTATAAGCATCTATTATATTATTATTTTAAAATTAAAAATAATAAATAATTTAAAGAATACAATATTTCTTAGACAAACGTAGGAATTCAACTTCAAATGAAAGTAATTTTCATTCTCTTTGAGAATCGCGTTACTTATCTTCTCTCATTTGTTCTTTTCATGATAGACCATAACAACAAATATTATTCCCTATAAGAGTGCATTCATTGGATAGCCAATAATACCAATTAAAAAGCAAAAACTCCAAAAACAAAGAACAAGTATGCATTTAATCATTTATATCTCTTTTTTAATATAGTATTATTAATGCTGGTTAATTTATAAGGCACCATTAAACCACAAAAATTTTTTCAAGATTGTCTCAAAGTTATGGTCAAGCGAATGATAGAGTGTGCAGATTGCGCGTCATAGAAGACAGTCTCGAGTGCAGCATAGCCCCTCGCAAAGCGAAACCTGCCAGTCCCAGACACCACAGACACCTCTTTATAACTTTCCCGCTGATGAATAATGCCCTGGATCTCCAAGGTGCTGCCACTGTACTGCAAATTTGTGAACACAATTGACAGCACCACGTTCACATTAGAAGCATCGTGGGCCGACACTATCAGCATTCCTTGGGCTCGGCCCACTTGAGTGGAGATTGGGTTTGGGCTCATCATCATAGGATCGTCAACTGCGAATATGGTTCCGAATTGGTCGTAGGACCCTTCCCTTCCGTTGATTCCAGTTACTGGAGTCACTGTTGCATTGGGTCCTGCTCCTATGTCCTGCAGGTAGAACACCATGGTTGATTGAAATGGCACTTGACCATTACAAACCATGCTTATAGATACCAAAAGCAATGAGAAGGAAAGTGCTGAAAATGATGGTGCCATTTTTGGGTTAATTATTAATAGTTTGAGACAAGAATTGTTGATGAATTTGGTTTGTGAAATTGGACAAAATTTATAGCAATAGGAGACAGAAATTGCGTTTAAAGCAAAAGGTTTAATGGTTTCTTATGCGTTAAAGAATTTTTGTGTATCATCTATCATGTGAATGTTTGTAAGTCATTGAACAATTACTGGCATAAAGTGAATAAAGTTGAAACCGCACCAACGGCCTCCATAAAGAAATGAAAAGTATAAGAAAACTAACAGTGACCTGTTTCAATAAATTTTTTTTAATAAAATTTTATATAAATTAAAATTAATTTATATATATAAGTTAATTTGTAATAGTTTTTTCATTTTAATTTTTTTAAATTGATTTTTTATTCATATAAAAATTAATTTTAATTTATAAAAAAATTATCCAAATATAGTTTAGGATGGTTACCAACATGGCAAAAAATGTCCAAAAAAAAAAAGTGCGTAAAAAGAGCATTAAAGGCTCTCTTTTTCCTCCTTTTATGGCATGCAGTGCCGGCCATAGTTTACAAGTTGTGCTAGTTGTTTACGGTTGGTCACAGTGAATACTTTTGTAACTTGTGAGATAAACTAAGATCTACCCCATGAAATGTGCTTGAGCTTTGGTGCAGGTGTAAAACATGATTATTGTTGCAGGTGTAAAACATGATTATTGTTGCAGGTATATGCAAAACCGTGTGTGCACAAGTCATTTAGATACAGCAGAATTAGACAAGACTTTTTTTCAAGTCTCCATCTTGTAAAATAAATTATTTACTTATGTTGTTTAATAAATACAAAATAAAAAAAAATCTAAAAAAAACAAACTCATTATTTTTCTCTTTTTTTTCTCGACATTGGGACGCGTAAGAAAGAAAAAAGCAAGTGAAAATAACTTAAATAGAACAATTTTAGTCAATATTTAAATAGAAAAGTAATAAATAATTTAATTTACATAATCTCGTGAATATTTAGATTTCATTGCTTTAGTTGTCATATATGTAATATAACTTGGTCAAAAATATAATTTATTAATTTATTTATAGAAGAATTTGTCAAAGTATGTGAAAATTTGTTTATATGCTCTATTTATTCCAACTCTCATGAGCGCTTCCATTGTTAGTTTTGATGGTAAATAGATATATGCTTATCTCTTCCATTGTTAGTTTTGATGGTAAATAGATATATGCTTATCTCTCAACCTGATTGGTTGCCCGGATATTGTATCTACGATGCTATAGTTAGTAAAGTATCTTCAATGGATCTCTATTGTACACGTCATTTAATTTACTTTTTTTTTTTAATTTAAGCACTTTATAAAAATTCAACCTCTCCAACTCTGCTCCTTAAAAAATTTATTAAATAGATCTCACCTTAAAAGATCAGGGCAAATAAAATTTGAATTTATAATTATTCAATATATAAATGGCCCTACTTTTTGTTTAAGAATCGGTACCTACAGAAGCACTTACTTCTTATATAAAAATGCTACAACGGTAAAAAAAAAAAAAAAAAAAAAAAAAAAAAATAAGTTTTATCTATATCTTTTAAGCAATTCACCGCTATAGTTGCTCTTCAGCCTACTGAATTTGACACTCATTTTAATGTTTTGTCTCTAAATAAATACTATATTCGATTTTGCGGGCCCAACTAAATGCTGTCAATCGAGTCTAATCTCCATTTTCAGTTCTTCTTTTTTTTGAATTAGATGAAGATTAAGATTAAGAGTCACTTTCTTGTATGCTTGAACCTGAAGATTTTAGTTGTAACATTAAAGACTGGACGAGTAGACTTCATTCGCTGTCATTCTGAGGTTTTATGAATTCAATTTTGGTGTAAATAAGTTTTAAAAAGTTCCCTTTATCAATATACATGTGCTGCTATATATTTATTATTTGCTGAGTTCTTTTACCATAATAAAAATATCTTAATAATTTAAGTATTTAATAAATAAATAAATATATAGAAAAGAATACCAATGTCAACAAGACACTATGCGCAGATAAGTGCAGTGCAGCCTTTTGTTCTCCTCGACTATCCTGTATCACTGCTTTCTTTCAAGAGCTGAAGGAACCACTCAAACTTTTTAGGTGCAACTGCAAATGGATAAAGAACCTATTCTCGTGCTTAACGAATAACTCTGTTTAAACCCTTTCGAAGCATGCAATAATTGATGTTATATCCATTATGAATAATTGCATGCAATTATGAATATAATAACTCAAAACTCACCTAAGCCAATAAATATCTGTTCCTTTATGATCATCTTACCATCATGAACAATATGGTTATAGGATGACAAAATCACCTATACATTAATAATATATTTGAGCTGCTTAAGGTACAGCAAGTTCACTCAATCCCCGTAGCTAGCTCTGTTTTAGACACTTAGTATTTACAACTGTGAGATCATTAAGAAACTATGTGGCACTCAAACAGAAGTTAAAACAAAGGATAAAACTGTTTTTTCTAGATATTTCAACAATCACATACTTTATTTATTATCAGGATGCAAAGAGCTCCGGTCAATGGCCTGCAACTGACTTCTAAGACTCTCATTGTCTTCCACGAGGCGATCATATTCCATAAGGAACCCCTCAGATTGCTTTTTAAGAGCCTCTACTTCAGCTTCCAAGGTCTTGGCCTGATCTCCTTTTACCTCACATTCAGTTTCTAGTTTCTTAATTTTGGACTTCAATGTGGTAATTTCTTCGTTCAATGCTTTATGTTCCTCTGTATTGCCATTTTTACCATCTTCAAAACTTCGGCTTTGTTTCTTAATAGCTTCTATGGTCTTCCTGAGTAAACGAAGCTCTCTTATGTAATGGTGCAGTCTATCAATCATTAGAGAGAGAAACAGCAGAAACCCTGCACGTGTTATATATGTGAAAGATCAAATTCAAGAACTAATGTGAATAAAAAAGACTTTAGTAAATAAAGAAACATCCAACTCACAACACTCATGATACAGATAACAGCTAAACCATCCCCAACAAGAGAGAAAGTTCACATATTGGGAAAGAAACAAAAATATAGGCAATGCAAGATAAAAAAACACATAGGGAAACAGAATTCTACCCTCGCTTAAAGCAAGCAATAGGAGTTTACCAAAATCTACCCAGTAAAAATGACAACTATAAAAACAAACTTTAAATCTTAGCATGGTCCACACAAGGCAACTGGCTTATTTGATCTAATAAATTGAACTTACTCAAGAGAGTAGATGCATAAAACAATGCACTATGTTACAAATAATTGTAAAGGAAAGGAAGTAAAATAATTATTTAATCAACAGGGATAGACCAACTAATAAAAAAGAGGGGGCACATGCTGCCACTAATTTTTTTTACACTATTATAGTGTTATGATTATTTAAGCTTCAATGTCTATATTACCCCCATTAAGTTCATTTTTATAATATTATTTTTACTCATGTGAAATAAGATATTATTTTACCCTCACTACCCAAATTTTTAGGTCCATCACTGTTAATCAAGTACTTATGCCAAAGGCTGTATCTATCATAAACAGAGATGAGAATAGACAGAAGTGTATCACAGAACTCAAGCCAGGTGGATGCATTGGAGAAAATGCTTCATGAACTATTTGTGATTGAATTGGTGCCTCTTGAACTCAAAAGGAAAAGTTTAAGAAACAGTCGTGAGACTAGCAATGATTTATGGTACTCAATGTTGGGTAATAAAATACCAACAAGCACATAACCTAAGTGTACCAAAGATGAAAAGGTTGCAGTACATGAGTGGACATATAAGAAAAGAAGAAATTAGGAATGATCATATTAGAAAGAAAGTAGCAGTAGCACTTATTGAGGAAAAGATAATAGTGATACAATTCGAAAGACTAATAGCGGGAAGACAAAGGGAAAAAGGATTACTGATACGGTTCGCTTTGGGACTTAAATAGAAAGGGTCTTTTAGAAGGAGGTGGGAGGCACGTGAGATGGTTACAGATGTTGCAAGGCCATTTTATTATTTTGTTATTTTACATTCTGTTGCATCTTTAGTGGATCACTTGCCACATGAATAGTAGTAAAAGGTCTTGGATGTATTTAGTATAGGAGGGCATGCATTTTCTTGAGAGAAGAATATACTAGTAATTTCATCCCTTTGGGAAGTGTTGAGTACACACATTCCAGTGTAACCCATATTCCCTTGTGACTTCTGCTATCAATTTATATTCTCTGTTATTTTTTGGTATCAGATAGCATCTCACACAAGATGGTTTGGCCAGGTAATGAGAAGACCAATAGAAGCCCCAATAAGAAGAGTTGGTCATATGGAAGAATGTCCAATAAATAGAGGTACACAAAGATCAACCAAAAAATCAAGAAACTAAGGGTATGTTTGGATGAGAGATGTAGGAGGGAAAGCCAGAAAGGATATGATTAGCCTCTTCCTAACTCCCAAACGCAAATGCACATTAAAGCTAGATCTAAATGACCTTTATCTAGAAGGTAGATTTCTGACAACACACAATGGTGTCCTTTATCCGACTTACCTACTAGGAAAAGGTACTTGTTTGAAATATTAATGACAAGGAAACAAAAAACAATGCCAATCAAGCTGGTCATTGATTTGATGAAATGGTTTTATAATGTCCTCCACAAATAAAAAAAAAAGGGTACTTACTCTTATGTTCTTATCATAGTATTATATAGCAAATAGAAGTGCCAATATGAGTTATATCACTAAGCTCCAGATTACCAGAGTCACCATCAATGATCAATTCATTATTCAGATTTTTAGTCTGAAAGCATTATCATGAAATAAATAAGTTGGGCAACTAAACCACATTGCAAGACACCCGTGAAATTTGAAGCATTAGAATCTAAAAGCTTGTAGGCAATCAAACAAATCATATCTAGATTAGCAATTTAGACAAGATAATTAACAACCCATCATTGTTTCATCTTTTTTTTTGTTGTTGTTCTGATCTCTTCATAAGAATCGTTGGCCATTTTTCTAGTTAATCCATGCCAATTTTTTACTTCGTAACATCTCACAATTCAAATAATCATCATCATCATTCCAATATATTTAGAAGGTTTCCATGTATAACCATAAAACATCCACTACCACATAAGATCATGAAAGATTATAATGGAATAGGGCAATAGGGCAATTACCAAATAGACAAAGACATTGCTCGCCACAAATACTCTTAAAAATTCAAGCAATCAATTAATGGGGCATGCTAATCACCATTTGAGTGGCAGCAGCTCAAGCTCTACATAACCATTCCCACCCAAAATAAAAATCCATTCACATGAAAGATTGAGACAACCCGCCCAATATTGAATCATTTGACATCAATTGTTAAATCAGAAATCAAGTAAAAGAAGCCCACTTGCACCATTCGTCACGTAAGTCATACCGGTGTAAAACAACAAATAGCTCTGTAGAAAACACTCCTATATAGAAACAGAAATCAATATTGACTAAGATAAAAACCAAACGAAATTTCTTTAAAATTCATCTATTACTGTGACCACATATATGGATAATAACATCAGCACAGACAAAGTTACCACATTAATCACACTTACTCGATCCACAAATCAAACCGTAGCTAACAATCACACACTATGTCTGATAATTAGTACTCCTCCAAGGAAATTCCCTTTCTTCCACAATTAGCAAAAACAAAAACTGAAATAATTTAACCTAAACCAACAACCCTAGAAAGGGGGGTTTGAGTTGAGAATTAAAAGAAGGATTTTTGAGAGATACCCATTAGAGAAGCTTCGAGCATGTGCTTGGACATGAGGACTTGGTCGGTGGGGTTGACTATGCCGGCCTCGAGGGTGCGCTCCTGGATCTTGGCCATGCTGTAGAGACTGGAAGCGAGAACCACCACCAATGTGGCGCCCACGGTGGACACCACGACGGGGCCCCGACCGCGTTTCACCCGATCCAAGGAAACGATGACCAGTTTTCTCAGTGGAGTCTTGAAAACGAGGGTCAGAATTAGAAGCATTTCGCCGAAAATTGCCGTGTAGAGTAGCTGCAACATCTTCTAAGCACCTTCAATTACTAGCAGAACTACAATTAGAAATTGGAAATAGAAGACAAGACAAAAGAGAAGAGAGGAGAAGAGTGTCGATTCGGTCGGGGTCTGTGTGTGCTGGTCCAATGAAGCGGCACACGAGTTTGGAATTTCTATTTTCTAATTTTCATTTCAAGTTCATTTGGAACGGCATCATGGCAATAATACTGTGCGCAGGGACGGTAGTATATTATTGGTCTTTTTTAAAAAAAATATGGATTTAATGTATAAAGTAAGTATCTGAATTTTTTTTATTAATTTTTAATTAAAGAAGTGCATTGAATTGAAATTTTTTAAAAATTTAAAAAAATATTTGTATAGAAGTTTTGTAATATTCAATTAAATCTTTTAAATAATATAAATAAATTTTGAAATATTCGTACATTGTACTTTTTTTAAGATATTATTAAAAAATATGATATTTAATTGATATTTTTACAACTAAAACAAATCTTCTAATATTAAAAATATGTAAATTTCAATAAAATGTGTTTGTATTATGAATTTTGATAAAATTTTTAATAAAAAATATTCATCCAACCATCACATTCAAACTCTTAAAATTTTTAAAAACTTTTTTCACTGTTGTCAGACTTTTCCTATTACATGTAATATCTTCTCTTTTAATTAAAAAGATGGTAGGGAAGTTAATACAATAATTTGTATCTCTTACTATCGATCATATATGTCTTTCCTACAATTAATTAAAAAGATATTTCTATTTCTTTTAGTCTTTAATTAATTAGTTTGGACTAATAGATTATGTGAAAAAAAAAAAGTGTTGCCTTTTTTTTCTAATCAACATACATGAAAATAATATATTTTATATATTGTATTGCTAATTCAAATAAGAAATTCATACTAATTAAGGAAATGAGAAAGAAATGTAATGCACCAACTCGTGTACCTTTAAAGGTTTGATATATAAGTCATGAGATTCTTTTAAATCTAGTAATTCCATAAAATTATTTCAAATCTTATAATTTTTTTATATAAATCTATTAAATTTCAAATTATAAAAGTATGTAAAATAAATTTTAAAAGTCAATAATTCTTACATAGTCTTTTTAATTTTACAAAAAAATTTTACGTTAAAATAATCTTTTAACATCTTAATCCAATGTATCTCCTCAATCTTTAAACTAAAAATATCTATAATTAGGCTTTTGATCTTTTATAATTTTTATAATTAGGTTTTACAATTAATACATGACAATTTGAAATTACACAAAAAAAAAATACTTTATAATTATGTTACTAACTTTAGATACTAAATTACAAATTTTGTAGAATATTAAGGAGTTAATTATGATTTTTTTAGTTTAAGGACTTAACTAAATTTTTTCAATTAGTTTAGAGACTTATTTTTTTATTAAACCAAAAATATATTAATACTCAAATCTTACATTTGTGTGAGTAAAAACTTCAACTTTAATTTTTGTATCCATTGGGTTTCAAGATACATTTTCAAGTGCATCCTTCTTAAGTGTAGGGTTATGGAGATCCACCATTTTGTTATGATAGACTATGGTCTACTATAATCGAGGTTAAAGTCATCTCACTATTCCAAGAGAAAGATATAACCTATCTCCTTTGACCATGGGTCTTAGCTATAAATGATCCAATCCATCTTCACATCAATAAATATTGTTTGCATCAATGTAAGATGTATGTGTGTGTTATTATTATATTCTCCATAGAATTATTTGCTCAATTAAGTATTGAAGTGTCTTTCATTGTATCTATATTATTACTCACAATTCAAAGTCAAGGAGTTCAGGCCAACACATTACATTTTAAGGTTATTCATATATTACCTTAAAATATTTAAGTTTGAAGAGTTTGAACCATCATCATCCATACCTCAGATCAAACACTAACAAAGAAATCAACATATACTAATCAAACATCAAGTAATCATTATTTAAATACTTAATAATTTGAATCACTTATCAAGTAGTCTTAAAATAATAAATAATATTTTAAAAATACTTGGTCCACAAGTTGATTCAATAACATGCAATCTTTAACTCCTATAACATGCAAGTCAAACAAACCATCTCAAATAAACTTACATTCAAACGAACTAGTAATTTATATAGTCCAAACCTATTTGTTTTCAAAGTTTAAATAGATCATTCACAAATTCAATTAAATTTATATATTTGATTGTAAATAAGTTTATTTAGAAGCAACTCTAATTGTACGTGGATCTATTTAGATAAAAAAATTATAAATATTTATAAAAAAAATAAAATAAATAAAATAAATATTTTTATAAATTAATTTATAAAATTCTTCTTATATTATAACTTCCATAAACTTATTTTTAACATATAAATACACTAATTTTAACTTATAAATTTTTATTTTTATTTTTTTTATAAATACTTTTTAGATAAATTTTTTCAAACAATAGATTATATATAAATATATCCAAACTATAGATGATGTATAAATGATTATCACGTAGAAAAGATTTATCAACACAAATATGTGATAACAAAACAAATACTTTTTATTTCAAAGATATATTTTTAAAATGTAATATATACTACAAGAAATAGCAAATTAGCATCAGTTTTGAATGGCGCTTATACTAAAGTCAAATTTAAATCTAGTACCACATTTTCTTTTTAAATTATTCATTAACATCGACTTAACAGAGACTTACAGTAAAAAAACATTTTTTTAAAATTATTAATTAGCTTTAAATCATAATTGACACTACATGTCTACAACAGACACAAGTTGGAAATGATAAATAATAATAATAATAAAACATCAATAAAAATCAATTTAATGTCAACTTAATAATGACCTAACTGACACTAATTACATTAGTCTCGAGGCAGAGGTTAAGTATCCGCTACTAAGCTATAATTATATTTTTTTAGTGATATGAAAAAGATGTCAAAAAATAAAAAAATTATTTACGATATCAAGTAGTGTATAATTTTTTAATATTCAAAAAAATATTTTACAGCACTTTTGTTTCAAATGCACGTAACTCCTACATATCAACAAAATTTAACCAAATATTTGAGAGTTGATATTTCAAGCCTGACTTTACTCATTTTAGAGGTAAAGCTCTCCAGCATTTACTTTTTCTATCACTGTAAATCTTGCTTTGAAAATATTCAACTCCTTGCTATTGAATATAGAAGAAATATTTTTAAGTAAAGCTAATAATTTGTTCTTTTCAAACATCTCTAATTTCGTAAAAGAACAATTTCTTGAAATACAATCAATTTAATATTTTTTATACACATAAATTTTGAAATTAAATTTAAGAATATATGTTTATAGTTTTTTTTAGATCATACATATTTTCTACTCGAAGTAATCTGTTCAAATTGAGTAAACTATTATGGATGATAAAAAAATTTCTCCAAATATATTTATATTCATTTATATAGATAAATAGTTTTCTCATTATAAATATATTTTTTATCTTATATTGCATTAGAATTTTTTTAAAATAATATCGTCTCGGTTAGATTTAAGAGAAAAATAAAATTTAACACGTACATTTTACATTTTTTTTGGTTATTTTAAATTTATTTTAAGATAAAATGCACAATAATATCTTTAACAAAAGGATATATATAATGGGGCAGGGGAGGTTGTCCCTAATTAACCTTGAGCTCCTCTGCCAATTATAGTCGCGACATATATAAAGCTTGAAATTTCCAATTAATAAAAGTTTAAAGCATTAATACAGTTTTGGTGACTTGACCAAACAACTTCAACAGCTACCTACTTGAAATTAACAGATAAGGTAGTATCTGTTCATCAAAATAAAGATGAAACCTGTTATATATAAATGACAAAACTCAATACTGAACCAGAATTTGGGAAAGACATGATTTGTATGTAAATAAGTAATGTTATTACAGTTTTCTGAATATCAATGACGGTTGACAAGTAAATCCTTTATTACAAATGAAAATTGCGAACTCTGTAACTAGGTAGCGTGGATCTCGCGTAATTGCAACAGGATATTGTTCCAAACCTTTAACTGATGACAACACTTTATGATAATCACCATAGAAAAACTCATTTTAAGGAAGATCCAAATATTGTTTGTTAGCTAAAGCTACATCCCCTCATGCATGCATGCTTAATGTTTACCCCCACCTCCTCCACCAACGCCGGATCCTTGGCCAGCACCAGCTCCAACCCCAACTCCTACTCCAATGCCAATTCCAATACCAATTCCTCCACCACGACCACCACCGCCACCGGCACCTCCACCTACACCTGCCCCACCTCCACCTCCTACACCACCACCTGCACCAAAACCTCCACCGTGACCCGAACCTCCACCTATTCCACCTCCTCCACCACCACCACCACCTCCTCCTCCTCCTCCACCACCACCTATTCCAGCCCCACCTCCTACACCACCACCTGCACCAAAACCTCCACCATGGCCTGAACCTCCACCTATTCCACCTCCTCCACCACCACCACCACCACCTCCTCCTCCTCCTCCTCCTCCTCCCGCTCCTCCACCTCCTACACCACCTCCCGCACCAAAGCCTCCACCTTGACCTGAACCTCCACCTATTCCTCCACCTCCACCACTACCACCTCCTCCTCCTCCACCAATTCCCCCACCTACACCACCTCCTACACCACCACCTGCACCAAATCCTCCTCCATGGCCGGAACCTCCACCCAAACCACCACCACCACCACCACCACCTCCTCCACCTCCACCTCCACCTCCACCTGCTCCACCACCTAAGCCTCCGCCTCCGCCAACACCACCACCAGCTCCAAACCCTCCACCATGTCCTGAGCCACCACCCAATCCACCTCCACCACCACCACCAGCACCTCCTCCACCACCAATGCCTCCTCCAACTCCACCACCTACACCTCCTCCAGCGCCAAAACCTCCACCATGACCGGCCCCACCTCCAACACCACCTCCTCCACCGCCGCCAACACCTCCACCACCACCAAATCCTCCTCCGCCACGACGACCCAACCCACCTCCACAGCGTGGTCCACCTCCAAATCCACAATCATCCCCGTATCTTTCTTGCTTAAGCTTCTCATCACCAACAACGGCGGTCACACTCAACTCAAGAACAATGCAGAAAACAACAACACTCACACAAAACCATTTATGATTAAAAGTAGTAGCCATACCCATAATTGTAAAAACAATACAAATACACACTTTATAGTTTATACTTTAGAGAATGACGAGTGTGCTTTATATAGGCTTCGTCCACTAGCCAATTCTATTAATGGTGCATGCTGTGAACCGTTGGGGAATTGGAAATAATATGAAAGTCAAAAACCGACGTGGACTTTTGGTGTTAGCAGTGTGTACTGGTACATTCATTTATGCGCTCAATTCCTCCTGCTCTATATGTGTGATTGACTATAAGTATAAAACACACTTTGCTTCGGAATTATCCCTGTACTTTCTACTACAACTATAAAAAATAAAAAATAAAAAATAAAAATTTTATTACTGAAGTTTATTAAGTGTTAGAATTGTTTTGTTAATATAATATTTGAACTGACTGACCAATTTAATCTCCCAAAATTGTAACAATAAGTGAAGTTCACTCTTAAAATTAATAAAATAATAAATTAATTTTTAAAATTATACATCATCAATTAATTTAGTTCCTTAAATTGTAATAGATGATTAAATTGATTTGTTAAATAAATAAAATAGTAAATAATTTCTAAAATTATAAATTATCAATCAATTTATTTTTTAAAATTATAATAGTTGATCAAAATTAAAAAAATTAATTACATATTTGTGAATATTTTCATAAATTTCTTTTGCACATTTTAATTCTAAATTTATATAATTTTGTAAATATGTGTTCTCTATTTTTAAACTTTTTCACATTTCACTCTTCAGATGTAATTAAGTCTCTAAAAAATAAAATGAAAAATGTTTGAATCGAAATTTGAATATTAACTCATTTGTTTCACGACAAATGTGATCATTAACCCATTTTCCTTGTTTATTTTATACATAAAAAAATATATAATTATATTTTACTTTCTTCAAGTATATAATTATATTGATTAGATAAAAATATTAAAAGTTTATATGATAAATTTATTTTTAAATATTTTTATTTTAATTATATAAATTTATAAATTATATATATTTATTTATTAAATTAAAAAAATTATTTATTATTTAATTATATAATATCTTATATTTTATTTATTAAATATTTTATTTTTGAATAACTACTATTCAAATAAAATGATAGAAGATATATAAATAATAAAAAAATTTATATAATTAAGTAAATATATTTGTATAATTAAAATAAAATATTTAATAATTAATGATTTTGGTAGTCATGAAAATTTAAAAAGATGAGACAAATTTGATGAAATTATATAAATTTAAAACCAAAATATGTAAAAATAATTTGATGGACAAAATTTGTGAAATTTAAAAGTTAAAACATAAAAATTTCAATTAAGCATTTTTTATTTTGTGGACAAATATGATAAATTATTATAATTTTAATTATTAAATTAATTTTAAATTAAAATTTGACCGTTCATAATAATTTTAAATATTAAATTGATTGATGATGTATAATTTTAATAATTATTTTTCTATATTATTAATTTTAGGATTAATTTAACTAGCCATTACCATTTTAATGACTATTGTTAATTCATTCGTAATATTTGTCTAAAATAATGATCAGTCAGTATAGATTTTAAAGGTCTCCACCAATATATTAACGAAATTATTTAACATTTCTCTAACAAAAATTAAATTGTTAAATTGATAATATATTAATATTTCATACTAATGAAATTATTTATTAATGTAATATATCATATTTTTAGTTTTAATATAAACTCGTAATATTTATATTAACAATTTATTTTTCATTGCTAATGGAGGCTAATTCAATATTAAATGATAACTAATAAATGGTAATTTTTAAGTGTAATAAATTAATAGAGTTGTATTATTTTTTAAAATAAAAATTGACATATATATGCATGTAATTATCTTCTTGCCCCTTACTTTTTATTTTTTCATATATATAAACATTTTAAAAATATATTTCAAAATTAAAAAGAGACAATTAATTTTTGTTGTCATATATACTTTAGTACTACTCAATAAACATATTTCTAATAAATAATCAAATTAATAATAGAGGAAGTCTTAAAATTTTGAATTATGCGTACTTTACGGCCCAAATAACTGTGTGAAAACTTGATTATGTGAAATCACTGCATATATAATCAAATTGAATTGAATAGATGGCATCTATAAAAAATACTACCACTATAGATTAGAACTTGATAAGTTAGTCATAAAGCATGAGTTTTAAACGACAGATATATAGTCGTTGATTTGTACGGGTCTGTATAAATTCATAAGGTGTTACTTGAAATATACGTGTATTTCATTTTACTTATTTTGGAAATAAAAATCTTCTATTTTATAAAAAAAATATACATTTTAAAAAAATAAACAATTATTAATGAAGAACAATCATATCCAATTATCTTTATAATATTAAGATAAATAATACCTACATTAACAATATATTGTTATCTAAATACAAATTGTTATGAATAATATAAATTTATTAAATTTTATAATAACTAATTTAAAAATAATAAAATGTAAAGATAATTTCTGATTGATTAATTATGTAATTTATTTTACATTAATAATACATGTCAATTAACTCATAATATCATATGTAAAAAAAAAATAGAAATTAGTTCCCTTAACATATAAGAAATTCTTATCTTTTTCTGATAATTAGGGAAATCTTTATTATTTACTTTTTTTTCTTTATTGTATGTTTAGCTATAAAAACATAACATTATTTGGTAACGAAGTGTATGGTGGCATACACGCAAAGGAGTTGGTCAACTCTACCGACGCGTATACCGTTGGCTACCAATCTACCTTTCTCCATAGAGTTAATGTGTTTGTAGTGTTTTTTTTAATTAAAATTTAATTTTATTTCTATAATTAATATTGATTGTTAATATTAATTTTTATTTTATAAATTATTAAGACAAAAATTTAATTTTAATTAGAAAATAATATAAAAATATTTAAAGAAATGTAGTTAAGTATTAATTTATTTAATTCCAATTCAAACCTTATACTTTCAGTATTAATAAATAGACCCGTTTTCTCATTTTTTTTATTTAAAATAAATAAATAATTCTCTAAAAAAATAAGTTAAATAAAACACACGATTTATTAGGTATATAAACTGTGACAACTTTATTTTTTCTTAAAAATATTCTCAAACACAGTGACTACAATAAAATCTAATTGAAATCATAAATGATAAAATAAAATAAAAAATAGTACAAGAAAAAAAAGTAATGACTTTATCGGTAATTTATGAGTCATTCAATTAATACACGAGCTAATGTTGGTCAAACTTGAGTTGATATTTATTTCAGTGGTATATTTAATAAGTCAACTCAATCATTCTTGTTTATGACCATAGATTGGCTAAACTCATACGCACTCTTAAACATGAGTTTGTAGGTTCGACTCACAGTAACTTGTTTGGTTAAGTAGATTATGACCCGTTAAGCTGCTAAGGACCATTTTTTTTTTTGGGGGAAACAAAATTCAAACTCAAATGACTCATATAAGATTAAAAAAAAATCACATATGACTGAAATAAGAATTAAAAACTAATAGAGTACAAATAAAGACAAGTTAAAAGTTGAGTTAGTATTTTGGTGGTACATTTAAAATGTAAAGCTAAAACTTTACTGACCGACCATGCTTATTAGTTTTAAGTTTTTGAAATTTATAAAAATTTAAATCAGTTTTAAACTTTATGATTTTTTTATTTTTTTATTTTTTTAAATTTCAAAATTTAATATTCTTGACTAATGTGTATGGATAAGATTTTGTTAAGAAAGACAAAACGCAATCAGATGATCTCTATGTCTCAAAAGAATCAATTTTTGATTATCAGTTAAACAATATCTTTAATAAATAAAATAAAAATTCAAAATTTAATATCAAATCTATTTTAATTTTTAAATTTTAATGTCAAATATTAAATCTCAATTAATTTTTATTTTTTAATTTAAATTTGTAAGGCAATATAAAAGTAACAATTGAATAAAAAAACAAAATAATGAAAGTAGTAATAATAACGACAATATAATTGAGGCTAACTTTGTCTTAAATAATGAAAGTATCAAAGAGCATAAGGTTTATAATAAATAGTAGATAAAAGTAAATAAAAAAAACTTTTATGTTTATCAAAATAAACTATTGGTGAGTTAATGATAGTAATATCTAGTTCTAATAATGTCAAGACTTTTCTTGACTCCATTAGAAAAAGGTATGCGATTTCTAAAAATACTAAAGTTAGACTATAGATAAAAATTTTAATAAACAAGAGATATGATAGAATTGTTGGTGTTAGGCAACATATCATAAAAATGATGATCATTGCTAACAAACTTAGTGACCTTTAGTGCCATATAACCAAAAAGTTCTTTGTTCACCATATCTCAATCTCTATACTTAAGAAATTTGATATGTTGAAAGCCTTTTCTAATATCGAAAGGGAAACTTGGGATATAAATACCTTGTAGATTTCTATTTGTGTTCAAGAAGAAGATAGGATAATTTTTATGACATTTGAAAGTAGACTTGTGGTCTTTCAACCTCACCATAAAAATTTTTAAGAACTTGATTAGTGGAGTTGATTACATCAGTTTCGATGGTGCATTGTTAGATTTTGACCATGCTAAGGGGATTAGAAGTGAGAACTACAACCAACCTCGCATCAATAGTGGATACTATGATGAAATTGTGATCTCATTTGACTCAATCCAAGAAAATGATGAGCAATTTTTTCAATGGTATCTTTGGAACCAGAGTCAAAATCAAAATCATTTTGCCAAAAATTGCAATGTATAATAGTTGCAACATCTAACTATCTTCAATCACTATTACAATCACAAATAGAATTAGAAGGAAAAAAAAGAGAAAAGGAGAAACATGTTGGTTGGATCAAGATATGCATTGGTCCAATGAGGTGGCACCTTGTTACAAGTGTTTGGAATTTTTATTTTTAAACTTACTTTTTCATCTCAACCTTATATACATTGTTGTTATAATTTTGTAATATTAATTAAAAAAATTGTTATTGGATGCTTTAAAAACTTTTTTCTAAAAAATATTTTTCTTTTTTTTAATATTCGAGAATTGACACACATTTAGTTATATTGATTATGTTTCAATTGTTTGGTTTGTTTACCCCGCCTTGATGTTTTGACCCATAATCTTAGTTACAAATTGTGCAAATATACCAATCCTCACCCTCGATCTTAACCTACTCAAGTACTTCTATAACAACAAGCATGAGTTTTGTGATTAGAGGACACTTAACTAATATGCACCTCTCTTCCATGACATGACCTGTCTAATAATAAGCACACTCTTATGTCTATGGACCAGCTACCTCTTAAATCCTTATAAATACATAATCTATCTTCCTCTTTAATTATGTCTCTCTATAATAACTAGTTGTTATTATAACAGCTAGTTTTTAACTTGAATGTCAGAATCTTTAAAAGTGACATCTACTTCCGCACATTGCAATAAAGAAAAGAAATGATGATGCACTCTATTTAATTTTAACCTCAATCAAAGCCATATAGACATTAGAGGTGACTACTTAGTATTTAATTTAGATCGTAAAAGAATTAATATATATATATATATATATATATATATATATATATATATATATATATATATATATATATATATATATATATATATATATATATATTAATTAGTAGTCGAGAATTCATGAAATTTATAATTATTATGTGAACACCAAAAATGATTATCATAAAGAAAAATTGTTTAACACAAATTTAGGATTAATTTATGTTCCCTTATTTTTATATTTATTTTTAATATATATAAATATATATTAATTAGTAGTCGAGAATTTATGAAATTTATAATTATTATGTGAACACCAAAAATGATTATCATAAAGCAAAATTGTTTAATACAAATTTAGGATTAATTTCTGTTCACTTATTTTTATATTTATTTTTAATATATATAGATAAGAATTATTTCTTATCCTCACGGTTCATTTTCTTACATTTTAACAAATATGATTATTACTTACTGTAACTATTAGATTGAAAAAAATTAATAATAAATATAAAAATAAAATAACTCAAGAGTTACTCTTAAAAATATCTTAATCTCTCGTAATAAAAAAAATTATTTTCAATGTCACTTCATATACAATATCAAAATGGTGATGGGATATTTTCTTTATGAAGCGGAGGAGACTAGGACCATCCCCTAGAAAAATTAATAAAGTTATAATTCCTCGTAAGCTCTTTTTACATATTGGTTTATATATTTAATAACTATACGTTCTAGTTTTAACATTTACTTTTAATCTTGTTTTGATTTTTTGTCAATTGTACCTTAACTTTGTAAATAAAACTATCATAAATTTTTTTTTTGCAGTTTAACAAGCGCCAATTTTTTTAGCAATTTTACATTAACCATTTATATTTTGTGATCGTATTAGTTGGCAGAATTAAAATATATTTAACAACAAAAATGAAAACAAAATTAAAAATATATGTATAAATATTAAATATATAATTTTTAAATACAAAAATCAAAACAAAAAATATATAAATACAAAAATTAAATAAGTAATTAAACCAATTAATAACCACAGGGTAATTAATATAGAGAAGAAGAAGCATCCCAATGGAGGTAATTAAAGATAAAAAGTGAGGAATTTCGGAAGAGTAAGAAAAACATTAACATTCTTATCTATGAAAAGACCATATTTGGCCAAGGTATGAGCAGATTAGTTTGCCTCTCTAAGCACGTAGCAGATTTTAATTTGCCTTCTCCAGCGACCTCATTTCCTTACGGATTTCCTAAACAATCTGATAACACAAGCAGAACAACTCTCCAACGATATTACCATGGATGCCTTCAACAAAACACTAATTGAACCATGGCACAAATTCGATCCACTGTTACACCGAACCACGTATCCGACTTCAAATTCTCCAGCAACCAATTATACAAATTCGAATTAATCTAAGTCTAAGTCAAATGTAGTCATTTTAAAAGTAAAACAATCTGACAAATTACTTTTTCTATTTACATTACCTGAAACTTTATTGAAGAAAATATAAACTCTTTGTTACCTGACTCAATATTGGGGTTGTTGAATCAATTTAACATCATTTCTATGGAAGAAATAATTTTCAATATAACTAATAATTTGCCTTTTCTTAAGTATCTCTAACTTGGTAAAAAAAATATTTTCTTGAAATACTATCAACCTAATTATCTTTATACACAAATTTTGAAAATGAACGCAAGAACATATTTTATACCTATTTTAATTATAGATAAATTATTTTCTCATTATTATAAAAATGCGTTTATCTTATATTGCATTAGAACTTTTTATAACAATATCTTCTGTATTAAACTTATTAAAAAGTCATAATTTAATTAATTTTATATTTCTTGTTATTTTTAATTTAATTTGGAGGTACAAGTGCACAATAATGTGTGTGACAAGGATAATGGGAGCGGGGAAGGTTGTCCCTCGGCCATTAACTCCTCTGCCATTTCTAGCAACAAGAGAAAGTTACCTATTAATAAAACTTTAAAGCATTAATATATTTTTGGTGACTTGACCAAACAACTTCAATGCTAGCTAGCTACTCGACAATAACCCATAAGATAGTATCTATTTTTTACAAAGCAGAATTTGTAAGCAAATAAGTAGTTTATTACAGTTTCTGAATATCAATTACTGTTGACAAGTAAAGCCTTTATTACAAATGAAAATTGCCAAGTCCCGAATGGATAGTATCACTAATTAACATGGATGGATCCAGTAATTGTAATAGGACTGTTCCAAACCTTAAACTCCAGATAACACTTTAAGATCATCATCACATAAACGACTCATTTTGAGGAACATCCAAATATCGTTAACTAAAGCTCCATAACATCATGCATGCATGTTTAATGTTTACCCCCACCTCCTCCACCAATACCAGAACCACTGCCGGAACCTTGACCAGCTCCAACCCCAACCCCTACTCCAATGCCAATTCCAATACCAATTCCTCCACCTCCACCATGACCACCACCAGCACCTCCACCTAAACCTGCCCCACCTCCACTTCCTACACCACCACCTGCACCAAAGCCTCCACCATGACCCGAACCTCCACCTATTCCACCTCCTCCACCACCACCACCACCACCTCCTCCTCCTCCACCACCACCTATTCCTCCACCTCCTACACCACCTCCAGCACCAAAGCCTCCACCATGTCCAGAACCTCCACCTATTCCACCTCCTCCTCCACCACCACCACCTCCTCCTCCTCCCCCACCACCTATTCCTCCACTTCCTACCCCACCTCCAGCACCAAAGCCTCCACCGTGACCTGAACCTCCACCTATTCCTCCACCTCCACCACTACCACCTCCTCCACCACCGCCAATTCCCCCACCAACACCACCTCCTACACCACCACCTGCACCAAATCCTCCTCCATGGCCTGAACCTCCACCCAAACCACCACCACCACCTCCTCCTGCACCTCCACCTGCACCTCCACCTCCACCTGCTCCACCACCTAAGCCTCCGCCTCCGCCAACACCACCACCAGCTCCAAACCCTCCACCATGTCCTGAGCCACCACCCAATCCACCTCCACCACCACCACCAGCACCTCCTCCACCACCAATGCCTCCTCCAACTCCACCACCTACACCTCCTCCAGCGCCAAAACCTCCACCATGACCTGCCCCACCACCAACACCTCCACCACCGCCAAGACCTCCACCACCACCAAAGCCTCCTCCACCACCTATTCCACCGCCACGACCACGCCGGCCCATCCAACCCCTACAGCGTGGTCCCCGTCCAAAACGACAATCATCTCCGAACCTTTCTTGGTCAAGCTTCCCATCACCAACAACACCGATCACGCTCAACTGAACAACAATGCATACAACAACAACACTCACAGAAAGCCATTTTCGCTTGAAATTAGTAGTCACACCCATAACTTCCAAAACAATACAAATACACTTTGTTGCTCTTGGAAGAACAACGAGTGTGCTTTATATAGGGTTTGTCCACTAGCCAATGCTATTAATACTGCATGTTATGAACAGTTGGGGAATTGGATCCAACATTTAACTATGACAAGTGGAACCATTATCAAAGTCAAAACCCAACGTGGACTTCGCAACTCGCAGTGTACCGCTAGATTCATTTATATATGTATAAGGCGTTTCAATATTACAAAATAAATTTTTATAATTTGTTTGTATAATTTTTTTATATGATAAAAAGACAAGAAAAATAAATCTAGAATAAAATAATTGATGTGATAAAAAAATAGTATTATTTAAAATATCGTAAAATATATAACTCTTAATACTATATATACTGATGGATGTATATTTTTAAGTCCAACACTCTTATTTTATTCAATTAATTTCTATTTTTCTTAGCTTTATTTTTATATATCATCTCTCTCTGCACAATCCCTCATAGCACTCACGAGTGAATGTAACTTTGCTTCAGAATTATCTGTGTAGTTTGTTTGTACTATAGTTACAAAAACAAAATCATTTATTAGTAGATAAAATTTATTAAGTGTTGGAATTGTCTTAATTTTTAATGTATTTGTCTAACAAAAAAATTAAACTATAAGTATATATTTTAAAGGACTACATTAACATTTAATATATTGATAATATATATTAATATTCCAAAATAATGAAAATATTTATTAATGTAATATTTCGTATTTTAGTATAAACTCGCAATGTCTTTATTAATAGTTTATTTTTCTTCATAGAAAAGTTACAATAACGGAAGCTACTATCACATGTAATTATCTTCATCCCCAGATATGTTTTATCTTTTTTGTATATACACATTTTAAAAATATGCCTCAAAATTGAAGAGAGACAATTTTTGTTGTTATACTTTAGTACTCAATAGACATCTTTCTAATGAATAGTCACATTAACCATAGAGGAAGTCTTAAAATTTTTGAATAAATGGAAAAAATAATTGTGTGACTAAATTGGTGAAATCACTGCATAATCAAATTGAACTAAATAGACTGGATCTGCAAAACACAAAAAACAAACAAACAAACGTCTATCAGATCAGAACTTGATTAACCATAAAGCATGAGTTTATAAAGAGAGATATATAGATATATTCGACGATTTGTAAATGCGTGTATATATATAAATTCATAAGGTAATATACTTAGATTATATATGTATTTGATTTTACTTATTTTGAAAAAGAACAATCTTTTTATTTTATCAAATTTTTTGATAAATTTTAAAAAATAAACAAATATTTATTAAAAACAGTTCTAACCCAAACATAATTATAATATAACAGAGAAAACTGTGTATACTCAAACAATATTAGGTAGTTTTTATACAATTGTTAAATAACAAATTATCATGTAAGATTGATTTATTAATTTTTATAATAATTATCTTAAAAATTATATAATAATAAAATTAAATTGATTAACCATGTAAAAGTTTCATGTACATAAAAATATAACTAAGAAACTTTTTTTCATTTATACTTCTTTTGTTTATTGTATTAGCTATATCCATAGCAATATTTGGTAGCAAGTAGTAGTAAGTAGTGACTGGTAACGAAGTGTACGTATGCTGGCACACACGGAAAGGAATTGGTCAACTCTACCGACGCGTATTCTGTTGGCTACCAATCTACCTTTCTGCCTAGAATTAAATTCGCTGTGTTATTTGTATGAAAAAAGGAAGAAAATTGCTCTGACAAGTTCTGCCAAATCTGAATGGGGACTCATGGAAACAAATATTTCCAAAAACGAAATAATGGTAGTCTTGGTTGACTTGTGCCGCTGCACTGGACAGCAGCTATCACTAACCACTGGGAGAAGCTAGATCACAACAGCTCCAGTTGTTACAAAGATTATGTTCAGTTCCAGTAACTACAGGTTGCTCCCTAGCTGGATCAATTAATGGATCCATGGTGTTGAGGTCCTTTAGAGTGTTAGGGTGTACACATACTTCAATATTTATGTTAGTATTTAACAAAGTAACAACTATTAATAAAACATATTTAGTGAAGGTGATTAATGATAATATTTATAGGAATGAACAACAGACGTGTTTAGTAGTTTGATGTCATCATCGTGTGCAAAGTTAGGAGATCATTTGTGATTGTGAGTTACATTAAGGGTTTATTTGGACAAATTTACTCAAAAGAAAAATAAAAAAAAATCATAAACTACAATTAACTTATAAATAAATTAATCGGTAAAAATTTTATCATATTAATTTTTCTAAAAATAAAATTTTAATTTATACATCAACTAATTTTTAACTTATGAAAATTTTATTTTATTTTATTTTTTTATAAATATTTGTAAAAAAAATTTACCTAAACAAGACTATGTTTCAAACATGTCTCAGTCATATGTACCAAACATGCACGCTTGCAAAATTTCATAAATTAGGCGGCAAGTGATTGTTGATCGAGGTAATTAGATATAAGTAGGGTATTGAGCACCGGTCCCAGGGCAGTGTTGCCTGAGTTTAATATTTCTCCATAACAAAAAGAAGTTAAATAGGATTAAACTATTTTTACAAGTTATTATGAAAAGTATGTTGAAATAAGTTAAAAAGAAGTTATATAATATGCTGAATAGGATTAAACAGATGATTTGACGATTATGTTTATTGTCTTGCTTTATTAAGTCATTACAATGTTTACACATACGCACCAAAATTAATAACAAATATTTTTTTATATTTTTTTAACATTTTTTAAATATTCCAAAAAAAAATTATGTATGTAGTAAAAAAAATCCCTTTTTGATTGTTTTAATTGTTTCAAATTAATTAAATAGGATTTTAATTTGTGAAATTATTCACCTTGCCCTTATTTTACCCTATCGAAGAAACGCGTTTGCAGGAAGATTATCTGACTATAATTTCACAATTTAAGTTAAGGCAAAAATAAATTAAAACATTATTACATTAGACGAGAAAAGAACTAAATAGAAATTAATATAAGTTAAGGCAAAAATAAATCAAAACATTATTACATTAGACGAGAAAAGAACTAAATAGAAATTAATATGTATCATTTTACCACATATAATATAATATAATATATACCAAAGAACCATTTATTCAAGCTTAAAAACACAATTTGTTAATAAATATTTTTAAGTAGTTTTATCAAAAACCATAAAAAAATTACAAAAACATTTGTTTTACATTTTACATCCATCTAATGACAAACCATCTTGATAACTTTTATAATAATTATATTAAAATCTATATTAATAATTATTATATTAAAATCTATATTAACAATTATTTTATAATTGAAAAACATAAAACTTTTTTATATTATTGGTATATGATCATTAAACTCTAAAAAAAATAACACATAATTATTATAAAGTTCTAAAACATTTTAAACCAAAAATATGATCTTTTCTGTTTTTTCTTTTAACAAAACACAAACAAACCCCAAATTAATGAAACAGATAAACAACACTTACAATCTCATTATTTGCATGGCACTTTAACAAGATCCCTTGAACCTATCTAAATAATAAATAGTTTAAATATGAATATGATAATCCAAAAGCAGATGATCTTATAGCTGAATTTGGACAGAACATGAAGAGAAGCAGGAAGGAGCAATCTATAATTCTATAATATATGGCATCATAATAACATGAATGGTGCAAGAGAGCAAGAGAAGATTGGCTTGAGTTAAGCCTTGGAAGCAAATGAATGACACTGTTCAATAAAAAAATCCCAATATAGGTGGCACTATTTATAAAGCCCGAGTGTAGTGGCCCACAGCCCTGCCGCACCGCGGAGCATTGCTTGGAATTGGGTATTCATCTCTCCATGAATTTGCAGGGGAATACACTCTCAGATAAAATTGCTGACCCAAATACTGATGAGCCCAATTCTCAGACCTCACATTCCACATTCCCACATTGTCCAAAGGCACGTAAAGTGCAGTCCATGACTTTGGATACACCTGTCAATTAAAGCAAATAATACTTTTCACTATCTAAATAATAATGTCAATGAAAAAGGTATCTAACAAACACTGAGGGTCCCATGAAGAAAAAATAGTAAATAGTACATGACACGGGGAAAGGGTTTTTATATGATCAATCAATAAAATATTATTATATAATAATTTTGTTAATTTTTACTTTAAAAGTTATTCTGAAAATTATTTTTTATTGTCTAGAGAAAATCACATTATTAAGTTATATCACAAGGGATAGCAAACTTGATTACCTGAACTGTGGAACGAGAAATTGTATCTCTTAAATTGTAACTTAGCCTGCTTGCTGCTGTCCATTGTCCTCCATCCATTCTGTTCATTCCAATGAATAGGCATGTTATTATAATGTTGAATTAGTATGACAAAAAATATACATTTTTTGTAAGTTCAAAGAAAAAAACATACAGAATTCATAATCAAAATTTTGAGAAGAGATACAGAATTCATCCAAATTGGTGAGGCCAAAAATCATAGATCTCAAAGAACATGATAGGAGTTGCATAGAAATAACTCATTGGATTGATTGAATGAAAAAAAGATACAAATAAGTGTGCTACATGCATCATTTATAGAGCTTATTGAACCAGTAACTAACATGTAATTAACTAACTAATCAGAAAACTAGTAGAAAAAAAAGCTGTAACACTCTGCAGTTTAGTATCAACTTTGCAGCTGAAAGGAATTAGTTTTATATGACAATATAGTTAAGTGATCTTACCCTACTACAAAGAAGCTGTGGCCATCAATGTGCCATGACTCCACAGTGTCTTCAGTATTCTCAAACACAACCTCCACATAGCCTCGGAAATCGGCTTCCATGACAGAAGTCTGAAGGTAACCACCACTACCAGTGGGGTTGTCAGGAATACTTCCAAGGGAGAACACCCCTGGAATCTTGTAGTAATCAGCCAGTTTAAGTGGTGTATCAGCAGGTATGAAGGACACACTATTGACAGCATATCTCTGCTTGCCATTGATAACTGGAGCAGAATTTTGGAGTCTAATTGTACGAGTTGTGTTTATCAAACCATAATGGTAAGATCCTTGTGGATTAGGTCTTGGCCCACTTGCTGTCAGATTCCTCCTGATTTAATTAATTACATGTTGTAAGTAATCATGGTACTGTGTGTAGTAGTATATATTTCACAGAACAGATAACAAAAAATTTTGGCAGTATAAAATCACATAACCTTTGTTATCTTACTTTAGTTCTTCACTGTGGAACAAGTTGATTAGATCTCAAATACAATATTAATATAGTTCAGTGGTTTGGCATGTCTCAGTTTTTATAATTCTAAAGGATCAACTAATGATTTTAGAGGGAAATGGACAAATTTAGATGCAATTCTTTATGTGATTTTGAAATTGTTCTCAAATCCAAATTGGAGTTTTACCTTCGTAACCTATATTGATTTTTAATGCAAACTTTTATTATACAGATTATCAAAGTGAAACTTTAATTTTGATTAGAAAACAATATTAAAAACACATAAGGAACTGCATCTAAGTTTTTACCTAAGAAAAATTGCATACAAGATTATCTGCAAATAGCATATAGTTAGCTAATGGAGAACAAGATGAAAATGTGAATCTAGGTATTTACTTAACTGACAGCAAAATTTATTCTGGACAGACACATGTATCATTTAGCTTTTGGATATAAAATAACTACCTAAGAGAGCGAGCTTGGTTTAAAGACCAATCAATTTGAATAGTTGGCCCCCACGGGAAAAGGCCAGTAACACCTCCTGCAGAGTTACTGTAACGAAGAATGGAGGTAGCATTCAACACTTGGGAGCTGAATCGTGTTGTGACAACAATTTGGTAGTCTTGGGGTGGTTGATCAGCAGTAACCAACACGGAGTAAGTCTGCCCCAGATGAATGTCAAGTGAGTCATAAATGTTTTGGAGAGTGTGGGTCCCTTCCACCTCAACAATTGTCATTTTATGCCCTTGGATTCTGAAGTTGATCGAAGTGGTGAGTCCCACATTAGATATCCGGAATCTGTAAGTCTTGCCTGCCCCAAAATCAAGAACCTCATAATTTAACATGCAATTATTCATCCAATTATAGCTACATCTGCTATGACATCACCTTTCAAGAAAACAAATTGCTTAAAGTTATTGTATACCTTGATCAACCGTGAATGTGTAGGCATTGGAACCACGTCCATTGATGATAAGCCCATCAGGGAAGGGAAGGTCACTTCCACCATCTAAAATTGCCCTCAAATCCTGCAAGAATAAACACAAACTTGATGATTTATCCTGTGTTGAGAACAAATCATACCAAATGATTAATGAGTAATGAAGCAAAAGCAACACCAACAGCCAGTAGCTTTCCGGTGTGCTTGGTAACACGTTTTGTGGAATTGAACATGAATCAGCAAAACAATTATTAGTTGCTTTTACGTTGTTTTGGATGTGAATTTAGCATTGATGTGGATCCCAAATGGTGAAGCAAACACACACTTTATCTACACGTTAAATGGTTAATGACGCAAGAGCTACAACTAGTAGCTTCCATCCAGATGTGAAAAACCACGTCCATGACACTTGACCAAACACGCACATGCGTAGGATATCTTGAACAGTGTAGATTGTTTCTTAGTTGCATTGCATGAAATGCAAGGACTAGTAAAGTTGGGATCTAGGTCCTTTAAAGTGAGCAGATATATAAAGTGGAAAAGTAAGAACATATCTAACATTTATTAGAATTAAAATACTAGCAAACTTAGCCAAGTCCAATAACATTCATCCAAAGAAAGCAACTTACTGTGTGATTTCTCTTGTACCAGTCTCCTGCCAATACGGTGAAATCTCCTGCTGGAGGAGGAAAAGGCACCGGAATCCCAGGGCGGCTTGCAATTTTGAATCCACCATAACCTCCTGCTGCCTTGTGGAATGAAAGGGAAGGGTAGTAGAAGTAGCTACCTATCTGATCCTTCACTTGAAGAACATAAGTGAAGTTGTGCCCTGGTAGAATTGGACAATTGGTACCATACACTCCATCCTGCCATGAGTTTCTCCTCTGCAGCACTCCATTCCTGTAAAGAATCAAGTATTATAACACTGGATTCTCCTCACATGAATAATAGAATTTGTGTGTTGCAATTGCAGTCTTAGTCCTCACATTGCTATTTACTTATTTGTTTGGTTTTCACTAATTTACACATCAAACATTGCCTGCCTGCTATTTTGGGAGCAAAGGCAAGATTCCATTCATGTATTTTAATGTAACACCTACAAATTACATGAACAATTTAATATTTTCTAAATCAGACAAATAATTTATGTTTCAATCAGGGGAGTGCCTATTGTCACTTTTATTTAATTAAAATTTACAAAATATCTCTAAATCATTATTTTGATTGACAAAGAAGGGCATTTCAATAAACAGATGAGAGTAACAATAGAAGCATCTTAATGTTTTGGCCGAAACGTCAAGGTTTATATATGTCTGCACAACTGCAAAAACGCTCGCAATTGCAACCGACTGCATTTGTTCACAATTTCCAGCAATATCAAGCAACACAAAAAAACCGTGACCGCAATTTAAAATCTTTTACTATTTCAAATCATCCAGATCTAGCATATAATATAATATACTCCAACAAGCCAAACCAACTATGATCCTCCTCCTGCATTATCCCTTCTAAACGACACCGTAGCGTCCAAAAATAGATTCTCATAAATGGTGCAAAAAAAAGAAGGAAAAGGAATTTTTTTACAATTTATTCTGCAGCTGATACTTCAAGAGTGGACTAAACAAGAAGGAAATCAAAGAGAAAGACTAACCAAGATAAGAGGAAAGGTTCATCCAAGCTGTTGAAAACATTGATAATCAAGTTATCATTGGTCACGGCCTCGATTTGTGGCCCTGGGAATTGCCAGTTTATCAAAATCCCCTGTCATTAAAATTCACACACCATATATCAATTTCATTCACAAGAAAAACTGAGATTATGAAGATGGGAAATATTAAAACAACAATAAGAAAAAAGTACCTGTTGTTTAACACCAAGTGGATAAATGTCTCCATATGTGACATTCCAAGTGTAGAACCTATAAGGGTCTTCCCCTCTAGCACATGCCACCAACACCACTACCAAAAATAAGACACAACACACTCTTTTGGAGAAACCCATTTCTTGGTTCCTCCTTCCCTCCCTAACCAAAAATGTGGATATGGGAAAATAACAATCTTGTTCCAACTTTCAACCCACCAAATTCTATATTTTTTTAAAACAACACCCTCTTTTCCTTTGGACAAAGAGGGCACTGCCTACACTTTGCCTTTGCCTTTTGCTTTAGACCTCACCCGAGGCAAATGATATAAAGAGAGATAATGTCGGTAGAGAGAGAGAAGACCAAATGATTCTTCAACAGAAGCAATGGGTTAGGGAACCACCTCTTGCATTTGCATGTGGTTGTGTGAGATAGTAGCCAGTGGCATAATTGAGCTGTACCCAACAACACAGTATCTTTATAATGAGTGTCAGCAACCGCTTCAGACTGTGAATTGACCATAGCTAAGTTATTGCTGTCAAAAGTATACCAAAAAAGAAACTAAAAAATAATAATTCTCTGCCCAGAATTAGAAAATTACCTTATAATTATGAGCTGCAATTGAATGGCACTTACTTTGGTATGTTAAAAGAATGATGCCTTAGTGATAGAAGACACGAGTTTGAATTCTAAAATTACTCATTAGCATAGCACCTTGTACCAAATCCAAGGTTTAACTTCGTTTACTTTTATAACCGCAGTTGCTGTTTTAATTGGGAGAATATAAAGAAAACCTTAACATGGTTTAACTTGTAGTAACATAGAAGAGTAACATTTTATATGAGGGATGAATGTGTCTTTTTCTTGTTTCTTGTTTTTGTTATGAAGGGATGAATATGTTACTGGCCTGATCCAGAAACAGTGCGTCAGGGTCTACTTGTCTGCGGGTGTTTGAAAATCTTGTTGTGCATTGATAGCCGCTAACCACTTTTTCTGACACAGTAACCCTATTAATTTTACACGTTATTTCCATGGCTCATTAAATATCTAATACATTTCTTAAATACTCTCCTTTTTTTAATTAGAAAATGCTTATTGTTTTAATGGTTGGATTTGTTCTAAAGAAAATCAAGAAATTTATTTATTTTTTACAAAATAAGAAATTTTTTAAAACTACAATTAAGAAATTTTAAAAAAACAAACAATATTAGTGGTTATAGTTTTAATTGCTTAATTTTAATCAACACATTTAATAAATGACCCATTTTAATTTTAATATTAACTTACTAACAAATAATTTAATGTAAATATTTATACAATTTATGTTAAATAATTTTATATTATAATTTAATATAAATATTTAAATAATATTATATTGATTAACTCAACACAATTAATTAAATAATTCAATAGAAATTAATATAATATAATATAAAACAATTCAATAATCCAATATAAATATTTATATAATTTAATATAGGTAATAAATAATTTAATACAAAATTAAATAAATTTATATAAAATAATTTAATTTTTGAAATTTTAATTAATTTATTATATTAGATGTTTATGTGTGGTAAATTGTTTAATTAAAAAAAAACAATTCACTATCTTATCCTATGTTAAAAATTATATAATAAATTAATGGTAGAACTAAAATTATTTATTTGTAAAATGTGTATTAAAATTGAACAATTAAAATTAAAAAGATTAATTTTTTAAAATATACAAAATCAACCAATTAAAATTACGATAAGCAAAATTGTATCCCTCACAATTATGGAACCAAAATTGTAATTAAACCTAAAATATATTAAATTTAGGTGTTAATTGATTATTGTGATGCAAATTTATCTAATTTTAATATTAACTAATGCTATATATTATTTTAATAATTACTATTAATACCCATGTATACTTTTTTGCACTTCTTAATTATTTATATACTCAGTTACTTAAATTATCATGCAGTAATTTGTATCTTTATTAACTCAAACTTTTCTGTTTTGTCTGAAATATTTGATTATTACATACTTAAAAATTTTAATAATCTTATTAATATAAATAAAATTTCTAATCATTTTATTATTACTAAAAACAAAGAGAAAATAAATTTGTTTCCCTTTTCATTGTGTTTTTTTAAATTTTGTTTCCAAAGTTAAATTTAATGTTTTTATGAATGAAATAGAATTTTCCAACGTTATATTTTGTTATATAGTCGTTAAATACATATTTATTCACCGCCATGTTATCAATTTCTTTAATCAATAAATACCATTACAATTATGGATTTTTTACGCTATATAAAAAAAATAATACGTGTTGATTTTATTTTTATCATTTTTTAATCAATGTTACATATAATACATGAAAGAAGTTAGTTTTTATTATTTTAATTTTTTAAAAAACTTAAATAAGGATAGATTTGAAAAATAAAATAAATGTTAAAAAAGACGTATTAAATTAATAATATTCCCACCCCAAGCATAGTAGTGTTTATTCATACTAGCATTATATTTAAATTACAGTTTTTATTGATTTTTTAATAAAATGCTAATATCTCTTTTGTGTTTTTTAATGGCTTTTCTTTTGAGAGGGATATTAATAGAGTATGTTGTACTCGTTTCACTAATAATATTCCACGGACTCTCCATTTTCTGTGATCACGTTTGTTAATAATAGGAAGGTCAAAGTTCAATAAGGCACAAATGGGCCACATGGGCTTCTACCAACCTAAACCTAATATGGATTGGGTCATGTTGGACTTCTCCACTCCTCTTTATCAAAACTTCACTTTTACCCAAAAATAGAAATGGAACAAAACCTCAATGATATAAATGCAAATTATTAAGGGGGTTTAGCAAAACAAAAGTTTACGGCATATTTAAATAAAACTATTTATAAAAATAAATAAAAATAAAAATATTTTTTTATCATAAACTAAAATTAACTTATTTAGAAGTACATTCGTATTAATTTTTCTAAAAACTAATTTTTAATTTATGCATAAACTATTTTTAACTTATAAAAAGTTATTTTATTTTTTATTCTATTTTTTTTATAAAAGTAATTATAGAAGAAGTTTATTTAACTATTATTCAACGGTTTAATCTCTAAGAAGCTTATTCGACTCAATTTAATATTTTAAGAAAATTGCTAAATAGTTATTTAAAATTATAAATGAATAATATTTTAATATTTCAATCATTTTTATTTTATTTCTCAAGTACATAATTATTCTTTTAAAATGGATATGTATATTAATTTAGTGGATGAAAAATTCATTAGTGATTCAAATTAATCCCCAAAAATATTAACTAAAATAAATGAAAAATTGTCATATTTGTAATCTTAAAGGGATTATTCAGTGACTATTTTCCTATAGGACAGACTGAATGAAGCTGAACAATTTTATCAAAAATTTTAATTGGATGTTCATTATTGATTAAATATGATTATAAGTTAACTAGACCCAGTTTGGGTCATATAAATTAAACTAGATGTATTTTTTGGGTCAAATTTAAGATAATATATTTCAATTGAATCAAAGTCTCACATCCAATAATATTGTAAATTTTATTTTCTTTTAGAAAAGAGTGATAAATTATAATTTTTTATTTAATTCATTTTACAAAAAAAAATATTTTTATTAATATAATTGGTTTTGAAGATTATTAAAAGGTATAGTTAACTTTAATATATCACGTTAACACATTAAAAAATCGGACTAAGATAGCGTTTGTATTTATTTTTTTATTTCAAACGTTATAGTTTTAAAATTAAAGTTAAAAGTATTTAATAATTTTTGTCTAATAATAAATCTTGAAATTTATAATATATTCTTAAATCTTGAAATTTATAATATAGAAAGGAAGGAGAAGGAAAAATAAAGGGATGAATTCTTAATATTAATTTATCTAAAAATTATTTTCTTATTGTTTCTCTATTAAAAATATCTTCTTTTTATTATTATTTTTTGGCATTTTTATAAACATATATGTTTACGTTGTTTATTTACAAAGTATTGGATTTAATGGAAGGAAAAGACTAACTTTAATGGAAGGAACTCATTTACATAGTAAAACTTTATTTTTAAATGATCGATGGTGTGAAATTTGTTATATTAACTGTGTATGGAAATTAAACTCAATAAAAATAAATAGTTCATAAAATCTATATTATCATCTAATTATAAATTATTTGTATATGATAAATTTGTTAATTTTTATAATAATTATCTTAAGTATTATATCAAAATTGATTTATAATTAGTTGATAACATGTTTTTTTATTGACAATGTATACAAATTAACTCAAAAAAATAAATAATCAATGCACTAACAATATTAAAAAAATAAAAAGTATTTATATTGTCATTATATACATTATTGATTTTTATAAGTCTTGAACATGTTTAAATTTTATGAAGATATGATTATGTTTGATTTTAATATTTTTAATGTTTTATTTTTAGATTTTTAACATTTTCTTAATATTTTTTTTCAGTTCTTACCATTAATTTTAGGTAGTTTAATCTTCAACAAGATAAAGAATATTAATTAAGAGAATTAAATAATAAAAAATTTAGATTAAGACAGTTAAATGATTTTTCAGGTACTTAATTTAATTAAGTAATGTATTTATTATTTTTATAAATAAGATAGCTATATATAATTTATTTTTAATTGTTAGTATATTATGATTTATGAACAGTAAATTATGTGCTTTTAATATTATTATTACTTTTTATTCACTAATTTAATTTTAAAAAAATTATAATTTACTTATAGTTTAATTTTAATGTATTACTTTTATTTTTGAAGACAAAATTATTGAATTATATTGCAGCTAGTCAAAATTATTGATTTGAATGTAAAAATAATATTAAAAGTAAATTATAAGCATCTAAGAAAATTATATTTTAAAAAAATCAGAATATTAAAAATAAATCAGTGAATTTAAAAGTAATAATAATATTTAAAACAATAAAAATAATTGTTCATAAAATTAAAAATAAATTATATATAATAATCTTATTTACATAAAATAATAAATATATTACATAATTATATTATGTACCTAAAAATAATTAAATTATCGTAATTATTTTATTAGTCAGGTAAGTACTACACATTAGAGTTAATGATAAAAACTAAAAAAATATTAATAAAATGTCATAGATATAAAAATATCAAAAAACTTTTATAAGAATTAAAATAAGATAAAATCGGTTTTTATATTATTGTTATGGTTATATATAATAAATTTGTTAATCACAAATGGTTATATATAATAAATTTGTTAATTTTTATAATAATTATTTAAAAATTATATTAAAGAAAAATTTAATTAGTTAATAATATAAAATATTTTATAATAATGTACGTATATACATTAAAATCTATTCTCCATATAAGCAGAAATTAAAATAAACAACTTAAATAGTCTAAAAAGTGAATATACCGTAAACAGAAGAAAAAATTAACTGAATTTATTTTATAAAAAAAATAGATAGCATCAAATCATAATTTAATATGTAAGAATAATTTATTATTTTTTATAATAATTAAGTCGATTATTAAACTCTTATTTTATATTTATACTCAACTCATTATTCTAAGAAAAATATTAGATAAATTATTTAACATTTTTTTTGATAAAAAAATGTGCCATAAAATAAAATGATATTTCTAGTTCCTATTCTATGCCTTTGGCTAATGAGCAGCACAAGTGCTTGAGCCAGCAACAATTACTTAACATTTTTAAACATTTGATTTTCATTTTGCATCAGTTTTATTTGATCCTGGAATCAAGAGATTGACTGATCTTAACAATATTTTGTATTCTCCAAAACGTTAGATAGAGACTCAGACTAACAATAACAATCCCAAATACAACCGAATAATGCCGATCCGGTTTCCCTCTGATTGGAAATTTGACATATTTACATATAGACAATTAATTAGTACAGTTTAAAAAATGTGTCATAATTAATATAGTCAATTATAGGGGGAATGTCGTGATGGATTTTCTGTAGATATAAATTAGTAAAATGGTATTAGTTCTTGCTCTAGTATGCTAGGAAAAAACACATGGAAGACAAAAAAAATAGTAAAATTTCGTATTTTATTTTAAGAGTTATATGTTCTTACGATTTTTTAATATTTTAAAGAAAATATTAAATAGAAATAAATATCTTTAATGTTTACAAATTTAACAAGTGTTCAATTTTTCTTTATTTTATAAATAAAAGGTTAACAATTTTTTATGACTATTCAATTTAATAAATTGAACATAAATTTACTCATAACTACTTAAATTTAGGAAGAATAATTATTTCCGGGCACTTAATATTTAGATGACACCTAAAAACAGAAAGAGAAAAAATATATAAATATAAATATAATTGATGATATAATATAAAAAATAAAAATATAATAAGAACAATAAAATAAAAATCTAAAATATTTTACATGGTATCCAAAACTTTCACTTTAAAACGGAAGGTTCCAATATTTGATATATATAAATATTCATATATGTTACTGATGCAGAAAATGCATCTCCACATAACGCAACAGCAGTCTCTTTCTTGGCATTACCTCAAGTAAGTGGCGAGTTCCTCTGACAAAGCAAACGACAATTCGTCAATTCCTCGTTCTTGAGATGCATCAAAAAGACATTATGAATAATCTATTACAAACGTTGTGAAACGTAATTGACCACAAAAATATTTTATGCTTCATTGGTCCACGGTCCACCACGTGGCTTATTTTCTAGCTCTGAATTGAATTCTGAAATTTTCTTGTATTGGTGACTAGGTTTGGCACAGAAACATTAATGCAGATCCCACACTTGATACGTATCTACGTAAGCATATTTCAATAAAAATATTTTTAATATCTTTATTTTCGATCAGAGAAACAAATTCTCATTTACTTTTATATTCATTAGAAACAAATTCTCACGAACCAGCTAGCTAATTGGGGATTTGGAGTGTGTGGAGCTTTTCCCCTGAACCACATCATCTTTATATTCTTCTCTTTCTTCCTTTAGTTCTTGGCCCTTCACACTAGTCAGAGTGTGTGAGAATTCCAACTCCAACTTACAGGAACAAAGAGAGAAATAACCAGTGAAGAAAAGAAGGACATGGGGTTGATAAAAGCAGCCATTGGAGATGCAATTTTGACATCCATATGGGTTTTCATTATCTCAACTTTGAGGATTGTCACAACTGAGGTAGCACTTTTCCTTGGTCTCCAACCTTTCTCACTTGCAGGCCTAGTCATCACCACCATCTTAAACACCCTCTATGTCCTCACCATAAGCTTCATTGGAAGGGCCTTAGGTGGTGCCAGCTTCAACCCTTCAACCACTGTTTCCTTCTACACTGCAGGGCTCAGGCCTGACTCATCCCTTACATCAATGGCTGTGAGGTTCCCTGCTCAGGCAGCTGGTGGGGCTGTTGGTGCCAAGACTCTTCTTCTAGTGGTGCCAGCTCAGTACAAGGACATGCTGAAGGGGCCTTTCTTGAAGGTGCACTTGCACACTGGTGCTATGGCTGAGGGGCTGTTGACTTTCACTCATAGCTTGGCTATCCTATTTATCATGCTCAGGGGTCCTAAAAACCCTTTTCTGAAGGTGTATTTGCTTTCTGTGGCTACTGTGGCTTTGGTTATTACAGGTGCTGGGTTCACTGGGCCTTCCATGAACCCTGCCAATGCCTTTGGATGGGCCTTTATCAACAACAAGCACAACACTTGGGAGCAGTTTTATGTCTATTGGATATGTCCTTTCATAGGGGCCACCTTAGCTGCTTTGATATACCGCTCTCTATTTATGTCGCCGATCAAGCACAAGAAAGCTTAGCTTGAGTTAGTTAATCTTCTACATTTTATTATTTTATTTAATATAATATTGCCTTTATGTTTTATATATATATTTTTTTATAAAAATAAAGTTTACATAAGTTCAATTTCAAAAAATCATTGCATTCAGAATACACCTCCAAATTCAAAAAATATTTATAAATTATCCACCATAAAAGTTTTCAGGTATTTGTGGTTTAAAAATTTCATGTATCATTTGAATGCGGACCTTTTCAGGAGTATTCGTGATGAAAGTGTTGTTAGTAAGAATGAGGCAAATGAAGACAATGGACGGGGGAAAGTGGAAAATAATTCAGCTAGGCTTAATTTATATGGGAATGAATTGCTCAATTTCATGGATGTACAATTATTGCTGTATTTTGTGCAACTGTAAATGTTCCTTAATGTAAAATCCACGAGGAGATGAGCTTATTGTATGAGTTAGATTTCTGAAATAAGTGACTCGGTGTCATTGAAACAGATCCGTATTCCTGCATTTACTTTGCATTTACTTTTAGGCATTCACTTTCAAGACCCATAATAAATCCGATGACTCATCTTCCGTGCATTGAAGATTTTATATCTACTAATAATATGTTACAGGGAATATGATGTACAAGCATAATAACTCTTATTTTATGTGTGAATTTTATAAGATTAAATTAGATGTAAATTTATATTTTAAAATATTATAAAAAATAGAAAAATCACATATTTCTTCATTATTAAGTATATATATCAACATTCATTAATTAAAATATAAATAAATTTTATCATATTTAATTAATTTTAATGATTTTTTTATTTTAATATCAAATTTCAATAAAAAAATTTCTAAATAAAATTAAATAATGATAACCAACTATTTTTTAATTAGCATATAAATAAATAAATAAATTTTGCTTTTATATATAAGTTGAGATGGAGTAACTAATACGACATTATTACTCAGGCTATTCCTATTAAATCACGTGGCCGCAATAATTTAATACAATCTACTGCAAACAGCAAGGGGAGTAAAATTTCAAGGGTTAGTAAAGCCATAGAATGCAAAAATCTTAGACTTACTGCTGCAAACAAAGCTATTTAATTAGTAAATGATTAAAACAGTGACAGGTTTTGAAGTTGCCAAGGGGAACCCTCTTCAGCAGGCAGTACAAAATGAAGCACACTTGTACAAAGCTGCCATGGAGTCAACATATTACATTGAAGACCTGATATCATAATCGCAAGAGAGGATAAATTATTACACAATCCTAAACCACCACGTGATTATGGTCCAATCATTAAGCCTGAATTATGTAATGAGATTGATTGAGATTATGATAATCTAGAATCATGTAATAATTTCTTATACAAGAGGGTGCATTGGTAATTTGATCATGACTATTATGCCCTCTGTGGGTGCCATGCTCCTCATCCTTGAGATCCTCCTCCCATAGACTCTTGTTGCTTAGTAGTTCTTCAAGTATAAGGATATGTGTAGGATAGCATGCAATTGAAACATGTTTATGAGTCAGAAAATTGCAGAAGGCCTCAACCAATGGTTGCAGGAAGCACCACTGCCAGTAGTCCTGACTATTCTCCCATGAACCTTTGTCCCATTTTATCAGGCTATCACCACCACCATCGATTCATCTCATGACTTCTAATTAGAGTTACATCTTCATCTTAAATAAACCCAGATTTGTATTTCCTATTCCAAATTATTGACAAACGGCATTAGCACTGGTTTCTTCAAACTCCTTTCTAAGCAATAATTAATGAAATAAGGAGAAATTTCACTGACCAAATCTTTTCAAATTATAATATCACACTTACCCTTCTCTACTTTTTTAAAAAAACTTTTCTTATTTTCTTTTAATAAAGCAACACTCACATCTCTTATTTTATTTAATAAAATATATATGTATTCATTCTTTTAACATTGTATATTCAAAAGAGATAAGGGTTCATTTAAAAATTAGAGATGTAAACATATTTAGAAAGAACTCTTTATAGGTGAAGGCACTTTTTCCATAAAATTATATACTAAGACATTCATAAAAATATATGAATAACGTGTGGGTCAGAGTACATTTAATATTTGTATTCAAAACAAATAACTTGTGGTCTTAAAATATTTTCTAAAATATTATATGAATAACTTGTGGGTCAGAGTCCATTCAATATTTGTATTCAAAACAAATAACTTGTGGTCTTAAAATATTATGCAAAGCCAACCATTTAGTGCTTTAAGAGCAAACTTCATTTCTGTGTGTGACCAAATAGATAAATTAATAGACAGTCGATGAATATCAACAACATATTTTTATTGAAAATTTTATAATTTTAATAAATATGCGTGAGCGTGACTGTTTTAAATTATTTATATGACCGCGTCCTTTTGATTATTCTAATCAGTTAAGTACCCTTTTATTAAGTTAAATTACTATATGAAGAGCGATGATCTTTGAACTAACCAGTCATAGTCAATAAACTAGCAGCATTAGAGGATCCACAAATAATATTCTATTACAGTTGGCATCAAGTAATTGGGAGACTGGAGAGGGCTTTCCAATTTCCATGCATTGGGTTTCGGGAAATTTTAGTTAAAAAAATGTAAAAACACAGATATTTTATCTAAGAAGAAAAAGTTGGTTAGTAGGGGAAGCAAGAGACAACGGATAAAAAAAAAAAAAAAAGCAAGAGACAATGAGGAGAAAAAAATCACAGTTAAAAAATAAATATGTATAGTTCTTGTGATTGAATAGTTAATTTGTGCAACTATAGTCGCTGCCTAAAGTCCCAAATCAAAGTATGTTTTTCTATTGGCTAATTTTATGATTACCAACCGGTCTTTAAGACTTCAAAACGTGAAAACAACACTAGCCAATAACCTTTCCTTACACAAAATCCAAGACTAGCCACGCATCCTTGTGATGTGATTTTGGTTGTTAAATACTTAAATATTTTATAACTCATCAAGCATGGAAACAATCGATTTTGGTTGTTTACTTCATTATTAGTTATTTTCCGACATAGATTACAAAGTAATTCGCCCCAATCACAATTTTTTTTAAGAGAGTCGTCATTTTATTTAAAAAATAAAAGGGAAAAGTTTATAATTTTACAAATAACGAAAATAATCCCTGAAGTCAGTTTAATACAACCCAATTTGAACCTAATTTAGCATATGAAGAATATTCACAGGATCATATAAAAAGAGCATAAAAGTACCTGAAAGCAACTGCTATATATAATTGGTTCTTTCAAAATTAATCTTCAAGGGACACTGAACTTTGATCCGATAGATCAAGGACAAGAACCTAATGTTGCTGTCAAAAACCACCTTCCAGTGATGCTGGGGCTACTTATTGATATAATGGGCCACAAGAACCTCCCCAGCAAGCTGTAACAACACAAAATAGATCAATACATAGTAAGAGCTCTTCATAAAAAATATTTCTATCTATCATTCTATGAACAATGTCTTATATATATTCCATCAATACTAGTGAATAGAAGTTTGTAATTTTGGATTTTTGGAGCATCTGAAGTCTGAAGAGTAGGGATATAAAATTTTCTTTTTCTGCCATACCAAGTATTTTGGTTCCAAGCCTCAATATTAATAACAGTTGCACTATCAGATATCAAGAACAAAGAAAACAAAGATTATTATAATAAGGTGAAGCATAGGTTATATAAAATATAAAGGCATGAATTTTAAACGTACCATTGAGCTCAGATTTTAAAGATGAAGAAGTGGGTGAAGGAGGAGCAGCCAAGTTTATTAGTACGGATACAAAGGGTTGGCCCATTAGTCCTGGCTGCTCCTCTTCGAAAAGAGCTTAGGGTTTAAACCTTAAATAATCATATATGGTCCGAAAATAGAAAAAAAATGGGTTAGAAATAAAGAAATAAAAAGTGAAGTGACTTGGTTCAATGAACCTGGACGCACAACACTGGAGCGTATAGTACAGAGACAAGAACATGGATGTGGGACGAGTGCTGTAAAAGGTTTGTTAGGTGCGCGCAGCATCTGTTTAACGTCTTTCTTTTTCGGGAAAAGAATAAAACACAAATTTAATTATGTTTAGAGCATCACCACCACAAACAACGCGGCGAATGTTTGCCGAATATTTTTATTGGATATTTCTTAATTAATCAAGATACCTCTTCAAGTAATCTCGTCTATGAATGAAATTATAAGCATGTGATGATTATATTTATGAGGAGTTACTTAATCACTATATTAAGTAATCCCGTCAATAGTTCATACATAAAAATGATAAGATTGTTTTGGTACAAAAGCACTTGTACTCTTAATTTATGGATGAGTCCACTATTCTGTTAGGGCTGGATAAATTTATTTTAGATGATAATTTTTTTAAAATATATAAATTTAATATTAAACTGAAACAATCCCACGTCAGTTTATTAAACGCTCAGAATATAAATGGTAAGAATGCGAGAGTTTGTTAAATTATAACTTTATTATTAATCGTCTTTTGTAACTAAGAAGCTATATTCCTCGCTAAGATGAGATTTGTGAATAGTAAAATATCAATCTCATTAATCATTGACAATAAGAGTGAGAGAGAATTATTGTAGTTAGGAGGGATACACAAACAAGTTTATTTTTGTATCTATCGAACAAGAACTTTTTATAAAGCAATTTATTTGAATTTAAACTCGATTTGTAATAGGGAATAACACATACTCCATTTAATTTTTTTAACATAATATATTAATTTTAATATTATATACAGTTAAATTGTAGAATAAAATAAAATTTAAATTAAAATATTTTATAATATTATTTTTAAAATAAAAAATAATCTTATTAATAATATTATGTTATACAAAATATTATTATTAAATTAAAAAATTATTATTAATACATAATTATCCAAAAAAATTGTATTTTTTTTAAAAGAATAGAACATTCTCAAAACACATTAGAGTTAATTTCTAAATCTTAAACCTATCAAAATTAACCTAAATTTTAAATCCTAAACTTCGCGAATCAAATTAGTGGGACGATTCTGAGTCACGCTCCCTCCTACATGTAATACTTATGCAGTTGGATAAAGAAAATTGTATTTTCACTGTACTTAATAAGATTGTGAAATCTTCCTGTAAGAGAGAGAAACTTTATAATATTTTCAATAGTGAAGCTGGATTAGGTTTTATGATTTTACGTTACTTGCATTTAGGCAAATTGGATTATCTGTGGTTGTGCTACCTCTGTCACACAAAAAACAGAAGTATCAAAGTAGAGAAAATGAAGAAAGTATGAGTAAATGGTTGAGAGAGAAAAGAATTAGTGAGATAGAGAGATTGCAAGGAGACTATATCCAAGTGACTTTAGAAACAAACCTCAAAATAGTTTTAGAAATTTGAAGGCCCGCTATATACAAAACTAAACCTAGCACTAGCCCAACAAAGGCCCGCTATATGGTCAGATAAAAATTATAAAGATGACGACAAAAAAAAAAACTGTGCTGTGGGGGTGTCGGGGTAGGTTGAACTTAGACCAACACCACTAACATTTTTGTCGAATCAATTTCTTGGCTTAAACGGACTATTATTTGGGTCTGATCAATTTCATACTTGGACTAAATATATAAGCCTATCTACTTGCAACCCCAAAATTATTAAATATTTTTTTTATTACCTAAAATACTCTTTTATACCTATTTTTTTTAATACAGTGCGTGTGTGATATGGTATAATTGCCCTTTTGTTATTACCATCGAATATGTGAAGACTATCATTCAACAATTATGTTCATCTATGTTGTAATGAATAGAGTGAAATAGTCATTCAGGATAAACTTTATTTCTTCATTTTAGAGAAGGCTTAAACTAAACATGCGTCAATCTGAGTTTTATTTTGAGAGGGTGATAGTGTTTCAATACATAACCAAAAAATGTGTGTAATCTTTAGCAACATTCAACCAATTTTTATTTTCGAGAAGCCAATAAACCTTCATTATTGCAACTTGGTTTCGATTCAAGTTTATATTTCTTATTATTTTCTTCAATTTACAGCTTGTCTAGACAATTTTATAAACAAGGAAAAATAAATTTCAAATTTTCAAATGTTTTTCATACTTCATAGTTGTGAGACCCCACAACTTTTACAAAAGTATCTTATAACTTGTTTCTATCCTTGCAGAGGAAATGTTGAGAGAGAAAGGGGAGGGTATTAAGTAAAATTACTAAAAAAAATATAGGTGGTATGCTTAGTAATTGGGGGTGTAAACAGAAATTACCAATATAATAGCAAATGTTGTGTATAATTAATTGATTTTTTTTGAAGCACTGAAATCTAGAAATATTTTTTAGTATATAGTTTGAAATAATTTATAGGCTAAATATATTTTTGATTTTTTATTTTATTATAAAAATTTGTTTTGATCATTTATCTTTTAAAATATTAATGTAGACTCTTTAGCTTTTAATTTTGAGTTAGGTTATCCTTCTAAAATAATGATAGTTTTTTAATTTTAGGACACAATTTTGAACATTTTTTTTTACTCATTCAGGATATAAAGTTTGTTTCATTATATTTATTTATATAAAAATTATGGAATCTAACTAATCCTCGAAAAAAAAATAATAAACAAAGAAAAATCATGTAAAAAGTGAATCTTGAAAATAACTAAAAATTTTAATATGAGATTCTTTTTCTAATGCTTGTGGAACTCATTTCACGCATATTTTTTTACCATATTTACCGACCCATTTTGGTTTAAACATTAATTGAGATCAATAATTTTTATGCAAGTAAATCTAATTTCAACATCTCGAATAAGTAAAAAAGTAGTTTAAAAAAGTGTTTTAAAATAAAAAACAATCATAATTGTGGAAGGATAACATTAATTCAAATTTTAGGGTTAAAGAACTAAAATGAATTTTTTTTTAAATATAAAGGACTAAAAAGAATTTTTACAATAACATAAAAGACCCGAAATATAATTTAGTCTAAATTATATTGACAAAAATTATCATGTTATATTTTTTTTTCTAGTTGTGTAAACCAATTTTATTTCATAGCCAATGACTAATCCTTCAAGGTACATTCAAGGGGCTAACCTTTTCCAACAAATATTTCTTCATTCACACAAACTTGAGGATCAAATTCCTAACCACATGCTTAAATGGGAAGGTTAAGTGTCAACCATGTCATACCACATATATTTTAATCAATATAAATAAGGAGTTTTGCATTTTATTCCTATTAAAATATATATTTATTTTGAAATATTATGTAATTTCAAAATAAAATAAAATAAAATAAATGTAGCACTAAAATCAAACTAGAAAATATATTGAATTCAATTTTGTAAAAGTGAAACCATTACTAGTTATCTTTAGATTAGGTTAACTCCAAGATCATGTCTACAATAAAATCATTTAGACCATTATCTTAGGCCCAATTAAAATTAAAATGCTTAATATCAAGTCACTTAAGCCTAATCAATACATCATAGGCTCACGTTATAGAACACACAGAGAGTAGTATATGTTGAAATTTGGGGATAATATAAAATAGACAAAATGCAAAATAAAATATCAAATGAGATGGTATGTGAATGTTGTTAATGGAGAATAAAAAATATGATTAATTTGAAATTATCTTATTTCAAATAAATTCTACTTTAAAGGTGTACTCGGACACACATCAGATAGCCGAGTTAGGGTTTAGCTCCACCACTAACAAGAGATATGACGAGACATGTGTCAAGATATGTGTTGAGATTCTCGAGATCTTGGTAGTCGACCATTAATAGGTGCAGATTGTACATCGAAAATTTTGCCAATAAGGATAATGCGTCCAAGCCCACAAAATGCTATGAAAGAGACCAACAAGTCAAACACTAGGTATGTTCAGTCTACCTAGAGAAGATCCTTATGAGAGATAGTCAACTTGAGCGTTCGAGTGCTTCTACAGATATCTTACCCCACATTCAACGAGGTGGAAGAATTTTAAGGTTGGGAAGGAGAGCACAGAAGTCAACTATGACAATCCTAAGGAGAAATCTTAAGTAAGAACAAAAAACATTAAATTTCTGCATCATATTTTTTATCCATGAAAGCCTAAAGTTTATTTATTATTATTTTTATCAAACACTTTCACTAGTTAGGTGGAATAAAATTGCAATCCCAATATCACTTATGCATTCCTTTATGCAAGAAAGACTAGAAATAAGCACAATCTTACTCGTATTTGCACTTGATACATGCAACCACAAAAATCACAAAATTTATTCACCTCATTATCCTTATCAAAACATAAAATGCTTAATTAAAAAATGATTTCATGAGAACAAATACTCGATCATTTTCACAAAATTTTCATTACATACAACCTAACTTACATAATAAATTAATTTTAAGCATATATAGTTGTATATAAGAGACACTAGCAATAAAGAAAAATATAAAGAAGTATCAGTTCTAAATGATAAGAGAAATAAAACTATCAAGTAAGATAACAACAGTGAAGCTTTCACCATCTTGTGCCTTTTTGTTGAAAGCGATATTCAGAATTAAACTAAAATTTTTCTTTGATAGTAGAAAATTCTATTTCTAAGGACTATTCATAATGATAAACATTTTTTTTTATCTTAATTAAGTATTAATCATTAAATATTTAGAGAGGACTGATTGCTTTTTTTCTTTTTTCATAGTCTTAAAGGAAAAATGAAAAATAAAATAAAAGTGCATTTAATATTTAGAAATATTGAAAGTTTTTCTTTATGGAGTCTTCTTAGTAAAAATGCATTGTTAAGAACACTAGTTGAGAAATAACAAATACATCATAATAAATTAGTCCAATTAGTTAAAAAGGAAGGCTTCTAAAATAATTAATATATTTTTTATAATAAATGATTTTTCAATTAAAAATTCTTACTTTTGATTCTTAATCAATATAGACAGTTATTAATAATATTAAATAGATTTTTTTTCTTTTACCTTAATAAGTACCCTATTAAGATATTAAAGGTATTGGTTAAAGAAAATTCATAAAAAAATTATTTAGAACTTATAAATAGTTTTACATCTAATAAGTTTCGTTGTGTAAGACTTTTAAATTGAAGTATAGATAATACATAATTAATGTTTATAAATGATCACAAGTATTTGCACTTGATACATGCATACGGAAAATCTACAAAACTTGTTCAATTCACCCAATCACCATTACTAAAACCTTAATGCTTAATTAAAAAATAATTTCATGAGAGCAAATACTCGATCAGTTTTCAAAAATTTTCATTACATACAACCTAATCTAGATGATAAAATAATTTAATTGTATACGAGGGATAAAAAAAAATGAAGAAAAATGGAGAAAAATGGAGAAGGATATCGATTCTAAAAGCTACGAGAAATAAAACTAGCAAGCAACCACACATAAGTGAAGCTTTCACCATTTTGTCCCTGTGTATTGAAAGTGATATTCATAACTAAATTTTTTCTTTAATAATACAAAGTTTTCTTTCAGAGATTATTTATAATGATAAATATATTTTTGCTCATAATTAAGGATTAATTAATAAATATATGAGGTAGATTGTTTCACTTTTTCTTCTCATAATTCTAAGAAATTCAAATAAAAATTATATAAAAATACATTTAATATGAAGAAACATTGAAAAGTCTTTTTTATGATGTCTTCCTAATAAATGTCGATTTCTTAAGAATATGATTAAGAAACAATAAATGCATCATAATAATTATTTCAGTTAGTTAAAATTTAAATATTAAATATTTTTATAATGTTTTTAATAAATAAAATTTTAATAATTATTTTTTTACTTTTGTCTCCTCTATCAATATCGACATTTATTAATATTTTTTTTTGTAAATAGCTTTATATCTAATAAATTTTATCATGTAAGACTTTTGAATTAAATCATAGATAGTATATAATTAATGTGTGTTTGGTTGTGTTTTTGTTTTCTATCTTTTAAATACTATTTTATAAAATAGTTTTTAAAACTAATTTATAGATAAATGTTGAAAACTAGTTTATAGAATGGTTTTTAAAAGTTTGAAAACAAAAGCCCACATTCATTGTGTGTTATCCATGCTTTAATTCAAAAGTCTTGCAAAAGGAAATTCATTAGAGATAAAATTATTTATAAGTCAAATAATATTTCATGAATTTTTGTTAACCAATAATATTTCATACAAAGTACCTATTAAGATAAAAATACATAAATATAATAAATGCCGGTAATAATTGAGGGGACAAAAGTAAGATTTTTTTTTATAAAAATGATTTAATATTTAAAATTTAAATAATTAATACAATTTATTATGATGTATTTATTGTTTCTTAACTAGTATCCTTGGCGAGGCATCACTAAAAGAATTTTTTGATTTTACTACTAATTTTAGCTACCATTTAAATTAGTAGCTAAATCCTAGCTAATTAACTATTAATTTAACTAGAATATTATTTTTTCTAACTAAATTGAAGTTATATTTATTTATATTTCTTATTACTACAAATTAGCTAAGAAATAACTACAAAATTTAAAAAAGTTACTACAAATTAATTAAGATTATTTTCTTAACTAATTTGCTACTTATTTCATGCTACCATTCAATATTATAGTAATTTTGTAGCTAATTATTTTTGTTAGAAATTAGCTACAAAATAACTATTAATTTTAAAATTAACCACAAAATTATTTTATAGCAAATTTTAAATTTTCTAGTAGTGAACATCAAAATTTATGTTAAGAAACATTTAATATGTCTTTTTCTAGTAGTGAACTTTTTATTAAATGGAGAAACATTTAATATGGAGGGCATATTTATTGTTTCAATAAAAATTCAATGTTTCTCCATATTAAATGCTATTTTATGTAATTTCTTTTTTGTATTTCTTCAAACTATCAAAAAGGAAAAGTCAAACGGTCAACCTTATATATTTAATAATTCTCTTTTATGTAATTTCTTATTTGTATTTCTTGGAACTATCAAAAAGAAAATGTCAAACAGTCAACCTCATATATTTAATAATTGATTTTTAATTACGAGCAAAAATATGTTTATGATTATAAATAGTTCTAAAAAGCACAACTTTATACTATCAAAGAAAGAATTAGTTCTGAATATCACTTTCAACACAGGCACAAAATGGCAAAAGCTTCCCTATTGTTTGCTTGCTTGATAGTTTTATTTATCACAGCATCTGGAGCCGGTATTACTCTTTATTTTTCTTTGTTATTCGTCTTTTGTATACAATATATACACTTAAAAAAATTATTTATTATCTAGATTAATTTGCCTGTAATGAAATTTTTTGTGAAATAATCGAGTATTTATTCTTATGAAACCATTTTTTTAATTACACATTAAAGTTTTGATAATGGTGATTTGGTGAACAGATTTTGCAGGTTCTCTGAATGCATGCATGGCGTGTGACGAGGGAGATTCTTGTTCGCATTTACGATGCTTTAACCCTCGTTGCGTAAATGATTGCATCAATGGATGTTGCGGTTGCAATTGTATGCCACCTAATAAAAATCATTAATCAAGAACAATATCAAAATAAAGTTGAGGCATTTATAGTTCAAAATTAAGAAGGAGATATACTCCTCTAGAGTGGAATTTATTTGTAATAAGAGAAGTTGAACTTAATAATAACATATTCAATTCTCCATCAACAACATTCACATCTCATCTCATTTGAGATTTTGTTTTGCATGTTGTGTATTTTACGTTGTCTCTAATCTCCCTGTGTATTGCTAATCACTATTAATTCTGCTCATGAAAATGGTATGCATGTTTGAATTCACGGTACATAATTTAGAATCACGTTAAATTACTAACTACTGTAATATTAGGGAAATATTCATATGTTTGGAAATTGATTTTGAGTTCAAAATAATTTTAGGTATCTTTTGTGCTGGATAAAAAAAATTGTATTGAATTTTTCTACTATTGACTTACTTTAAAAATATTTGAACATAAATGATTTCATTTCAAAATAAATTGAAATCAAAATCAATTTTGCATCCCTATATATAATCAATTTCTATTTACCCCAATATATTGTAATCAACTTTATATATTGAGGCATAGAGGAATGCAAATCAATTTTAATTAAAATCACTTGACTTATTGCTTAGTAATAGAAGTTTATTGAACAAAAATACAGGAATACATAGGAATGCAATTCAATATATAGGGATAATAATTAGACAATAATATAAGGATCCATTTAGTTGTTTCACGTACCAACTAAATTTCATAAGCATACCAAATTCCGATAAAGAAAGTATGAGTCTATAGCTTAAATAACATCGGAAAATGGTGGGTTAGAACTAGATCCAAAACCACAATAATAGTTACCTCTAACGAAAAACGGCGAAGACCAAAAAAATAAAAACAAGATTCTATAGTTATCCATAAGATCTTAGTAAAATTTAAGAAAAATTGAAATAGCAAAAACTAAGAACAAAATTATATGCACCAAATGAAATAATGTAGATAATGAATGGAGAAGGCATAAAAGAGGTTACCTTAAGAATCAGTCCAGGCGTGTAACTCTTGTTGGCACCCCAGTAAAAGATGCAAGTTGTAGATGGAGGTGCAAGACGTCATATGCAACGATTCTACAACGATAGAAAGATAAGATTGTGAGGGAGGAAGGGTATTATGATAGGAAAGCAAAGGAAAGTCGAGAGACGAGGAATATAAATGAAATGAGGAAACGACAGAACACGAGGCGAGAGTTAGTTAGGTTTTTATTTTTTTTTATTTTTTTTTATTCTTACATATTGGTTTTGCAATTTCACAATGGTTTGGATTAGTTCTTAACACCCTTATTTGTTGGTTTGAGATTGCCTTAGTCGAATTAAAGTTGTTATTCACTTATAAATCATCTAAGTTTTGGATTAGTTTGATTGAATTATGCAAAGTTTGTATCTTATATTTAATATTATTGTCATTATTATGAAAATACGAGTAAGATTATCATAATTTATGAAAAAAACTTAAGATAGAAAAGAATTGAAAAGAAAAAAATAGATAAAATTTAGAAATGACTCGTCATTGATTTCAAAGAAACTAAATAGGAGAAAACGAGATTTGTCACAAGTCACATAAAGAACTTAATGAGAATTAAGTGTTTTAATTCAATAACAATTCAAAAGAACCCTCTCAAAAGTTTACTAAGCAAATTATCTCAAAAGAATCAAAGTTAGTTACAAATCAAGTTAGGATCATGCATATATATTGATCATGCTTACAAAAGGTATGAAAACTAACTAACGGAAAGAACCTTGGGCTTTAGAACAAACATGGGTCCAAAAACAAGGCTTGAACACTCTGGCTAGAAGTGCGTACAAAGGGGAGCATATGAAGGTGGGGTGTCCAAGGATCTAGGCACCATCCAAAGGGGTTGTACCAAAGACCTATCATCTAAAAGGGATTGTCTAAAGGATTAGTCGTCCAAAGAACTTAGGGGTCATCCAAAGGAACCATCGTTTGAAGGAGGTTATCCAAAGGACCCATTGTCTAAAGGAGACTGTACAAAGAACTCATCGTCCAAAGGGGGTTGTTCAAAGGACTTGTCATCCAAAGAACTTCAGATGTGTCCAAAGACCAAGCCAAGATTCCTAATGTAAACTAAACAAACTAACAAAACATACACAAGATCCTACACTGCACAAGGACATGTTCCCAAAACATAAATATTGTTAAGCTTTCTTTGTATGCTCCTTACCCTCTAAGGCAATCCATATTCTTTTGGACTTCAGCCTCTAGCCTCTTCAACTTTCCTCTGATTATGGGTTCTTGAAGAGTTTTTACCTCTTTATGCTTGATGTCTTTTTCCCGTTTACCCTGTTTTCCTAGATTCGTATCATTCACGATATTCATGAAATTGTGAAGTATGTCACCTACAATTATTCAAGGTGAAAGACTTTATGTGACTTATTTGAACAAAAGCAATTGAAAGAAAGGAAGCTTGTTATTGATTGTACTATAAAATGAAATTCCACCTTTGAGATGTTGTCATGTGCTTTAAAGTTTCATATTGTATTAGCATCTTATAAAGAAAGAGAGTCATATTATAATAATGTAGCTTCACAGGAGAGCTACGAGAAAGTTGAAAAAGTTTGTAAACTTTTTGCAATGTCTTTTTACTCATGTAATATTAGTTGATAATATAGTTGATGATGAAGATATCTTTACAAGAAATATGACTGCTCCAATAAAATGAAAAATTGATAAATATTAGGGAGAATGAAATTTATCAATGACCATTACAAATGTTTTGGTTCTAACATAAAATTTTATATGGTTATTAATATTTTCTTTTGATATACAATTATGAAGAAGTTGTCATAGAGAAGTCAACAAGGTTCAAACTTTATTGTAAGAATTATATAATGAGTATGTAGCTTTGAGTATGAAGGAATCAATCGCTAACTTAAGTGAAATGAATACTAGTGGTAAAAACTCTATATTCACGTAAATCCTTAAATCATCAATCACTATAGGATTTAAATATATCGTGAATATTGTGCATGAAAATAAAGCAAGTCCTAAAATAAAATTATCCCGATGAGGTCTTTTTATTCCTAAGAATGATGATGAAGACAATTCCTTCACCATGGAACGATGGATAAACAATTTTATGAACTATAAAATCTTATAAAAAAATATAGCAAATATATAACTAGAAGAATGTGATTCTCACTTTCTCAATTAGTTCACTATATATATTCTTTTTTTTTTCTCTTTTGAGTGTAACTTTTACTTGCAAATCACTAATTGTAGAAAATTTTTCTCACTTTTTAAATTTCTATATGACTTTTTTATTTTAATTTAATTTTAGATTATAAAAATTATAATAAAAATATTAATAAATTAAAAAGTTTCTTATTAATAAAATATTTAATTTATCTTTATTTAATATAATATGTGTCATTATTTATTTATTTAAAATATAGTAAAGTAATAATAAAAGTTGCTTAACATTCTAGAAGTTTGAATGACTTCTTATTTAATACTATTTGCATGACTGCTCATATATGGTATAAGTTAATATACTAGCAATTTCAATTTTAACAGAAGTGATTGAGTCAATATCTAATGGGGGAGAAAATATGGTATAAGTTAATATACTAGCAATTTCAATTTTAACAGAAGTGATTGAGTCAATATCTAATGGGGGAGAAAAAATGATTGATGAATTGTGTTCAAAGTTGAATGAAGAATCAATTGAAGTGTGTAATATGTGGTGGGGATTGACTTCATAACAAATATTCATTGAAAAGAGAATATAAGATTCAAGTTTTTTCTTATTAATATTAAAATTTTCATTTCTTGACTTAGTTGATTTGATTGATAATTATTACATGTTTTAATAACAAGTGTATGTGTTCGAGGGTATACAAACTTTTGACGTCACTTCCCTAAAAAGATAAAGTTTCAATTAATAATAACAAATTATCAAAAAGTAAGTTCTAACTATTTTGTACTTGAGTTACTAATAGTTTGCTTTGATAATGTTATAACTTGAACAAGACTTGATACATTTCTATGGAGCAAATCACAAAGAGTATGAATCAAGCTTGAGAAGAATCACTATGTAATATGCAAGTATCCAAAAAAAAAAGGTACTCATAAAAAAAACTTTATCACAAGGATAAACTAATAAAAACATATCAAATTGAATGTGACTTTAGAAAATCAAAGTGTAGCAAAATCAAAAGTTGAATATGATCATAAGATGAATTTGACCAAAGGTAGCAAGATCAAAAGTTGAATATGATCATAAGATGAATTTGACCAAAGGTAGCAAGATCAAAAGTTGAATATGATCATAAGATGAATTTGACCAAAGGTAGCAAGATCAAAAGTTACATATGATCATAAACTCTATTAGAAGATGCAAACTAAACAAGGAATAAGATAAAGAAATTTACATAGTTCAAAAGTAACATAACTACTGTATTAGAAACAACATGCTTAGAACTGATCTAAAATGTATTCCAAAAGTTAACTTGAACAATCAAATATTGATGCATAAGCATAAAACTTATTTAGAAGCAATATGATAAACATCTTGATGATTCCAAAAGCTCACAAAAGATATACCTTGATAAATCTAGCTCATTCTAGTTGTTAAAATTTAAATTCGAATAAAAGTTAAGGATTTTGAAAAAAGGTGAAAGATAGACTCAAGTAAAAGATTCCAAAAGCAAGATAAGTAAATAAAAATAATAGTCAAATGCAATTATATGAAAGGGATGTTACCCAAATAATCAATCAAACTCAAGAGGTCAGGGTGGATTGAGTTTGTTACAAAAAAAAATTTGCAAATCAATTTTCCAAAACTTGTGAAAGATATTTTAATTAAAAGAAGATGAGAAAAACTTAAAATTTATGATAAATTTTAGAAACTCAATTAAAATAAACACAATAAAGCAATAAGAAATATTGAAATATAAGAACTTAGGGATAAAGAAAAATGCACCAAATATTTATCTTGCTTTAACCATCTCAATTGTGACCTACATCCAATACCCAAGTCATGCTTAAGATATTTTCACTATCAAATAAGAGTATTACAACAACAAGCATGATTTTTGTAGGGTTTCTTGAGTGAGTTATTTGCCCATTTTAGAAAAGAAAACACCTGCAAGATTATCACAATAAATTCTTAGTGGAGGTATACCATCAATAATACCAAATTGTGAAGTAAAATTCTGCAACCATAATGCTTGAATTGTGGCCTCAAAGCACGTCACAAACTTACCCTCCATGGTAGAGGTGACAATTACAAATTTTTTTGCACTCTTCCATGATATTGCCTCTCCAGCTAAAAGAAAGATGTATCCAAAAGTGGACTTCCTTGAGTCCATGCATCCGACATAGTTGAAATCCGAGTAGGTATACCGCTAATAATACCAAACTGTGAAGTAAAATTTCGTAACCATTATTCTTGAATTATGGCCTCAAAGCATGTCACAAACTCAACTTCCATGGTAGAGGTGACAATCACAAAGCTTTTTGCACTCATCCATTATATTGCCCATCCATCTAAAAGAAAGATGTATCCAAAAGTGGACTTCCTTGAGTCCATGCATCCGACATAGTTGAAATCCGAGTAGGTATACCGCTAATAATACCAAACTGTGAAGTAAAATTTCGTAACCATTATTCTTGAATTATGGCCTCAAAGCACGTCACAAACTCAACTTCCATGGTAGAGGTCACAATCACAAAGCTTTTTTCACTCATCCATGATATTGCCCATCCATCTAAAAGAAAGATGTATCCAAATATGGACTTCCTTGAGTCCATGCATCCAACATAGTTTGAATTTGAGTATCCAATGACTTCAAGGTTATTTGATCTTCTGTACGTGAATATGTAATCTTTTGTGCCTTGTAAATACCTAAGATCCTCTTTTTTAGGATATACTTCACCTTTTCTCGTTCCAAGTCATTTCTAGGACATTCCCTTTAGCTAAACTTGTCCCCTTTATGAATTGGAACAATCCCTACAGAGCACTTATCCATTATGAGTCTTTCCAATAACTTATTGATATATCCTTTTTTAGACAATCTCAATAATCCTTGTGATCTATCACGAAATATTTCTATGCCTATTACATAGTATGCCTTACCCATATCTTTCATTTCACAGTTATTACAGAGAAACTTTTTTACATCATGTAACATAGCAACATCATTAGTAGCAAGTAAAATATCATCAACATATAAGACTAAAATTACAAACCTACTCCCATTGACCTTCATGTAGATACATCGTTCAATAATATTCTCTACAAAATCATACAACATAACGGTATCATTGAACTTAAGACACCATTGTCAGGAAGCCTGTTTTAGTCCATATATTGATTTCTTTTATTTACACACTAGATATTTTTTTCCTGTAGAAACAAACCCTTTAGATTGGTCCATATAAACTTCTTCCTCCAAGTCACTATTTAGGAATGTGGTCTTCACATCCATTTGGTGGAGATCTAAATCATAATAAGTCACCAAAGCCAACACAATCCTTAAAATGTCCTTCTTAGAAACTGGAGAAAAGGTTAATCAATGCCATCCTTTTGAGTGAAACATTTGGTAAACAGTCTAGCTTTATACCTTTCAATATTGCCTTTCAAGTCACGTTTGGTCTTAAAGACCCATTCACAACCAACTCATTTTGAACCTTTAGGCCACTCAACTAGATCCCATACTTTTTTATCATCAATTGATTTTAACTCTTCTTTCATAGTATTAAGTCACTTTTCAGAATTGTCACTTTTCATGGCATGCCTAATAGAGATTGGATCTTCATCAATGCTCAATTCACATTCAAGTTCAAGTGAATACACAACATAATCGCTTGAAATAGCTAGTTTTTTTTTTTCTTTTAGACCTTCTTGGTGCTATTTCTTACTCCCTATCTATCACTTGTTCATTTACGACTTGCACATTGTTTGTTGGTTCATCAATTGTATGTTCATCTTATGGGTTTTGAATATTACTTTATTGTCTCTAAGTGTTGTTAACTGTAATACAACCAAAGGAACAACATCTTAAGGATAGACTTTAGGTAAACAAGATTCACCACGAGTTGCTATAATATCCACCTTACATGATTTCTCACTCCTGCTAAATTGGTCATTCTCAACAAACCAACTATTACCAGACTCAATTATTCTTGTACTATGGTTAGGACAATAGAATTTGTAACCTTTAGACTTTTTAGGATAGAATTTGTAACCTTTAGACTTTTTAGGATAGAATTTGTAACCTTTAGACTTTGTAACCTTTGTACTATGGTTCTTGCATCAAGCTTCTTTTGATGTGGATTGTACAACTTTACTTTTGTCGGACAACCCGAAACATGGAGATGCCTTAAAATGGGTTTCCTTTCCATCCATAACTCATAAGGAGTCTTAGAAACTTTCTTACTAGGAACCTTGTTCAGCAGATATGCAACGGTCTTTAATGCATGCATCCACAAAGATAAAGGTGCAATATTATAATTTAGCATAGACTTAATCATATCCATTAGAGTAAGATTTTGTCTTTCAGCCACATCATTATGTTGTGATGTGCTAGGCATGGTATATTGGGCACACATGCCTTAACTTTCAAGGAACTTTGCAAATGGACTTGGACATTGTCTACTCATTAAATTTTCCATAAAATTCACCACCTCTTTCAAACCTTACAACTTTCACTTTTCTAACTAACTGCATTTCTACTTCATTAGTGAACAACTTTAAGATATCCACTAATTGAGACTTTTCATGTAGAAGATATAAATAACAATAATGTGAAAAGTCATCAATAAAAAAGATAAAATATTTTTTATTGCCTCAACATGAAACATCAAAGGATCCACAAATATCAGTGTGTATTAATCCTAAAAGATTATTATTTCTTGTAAAATTCTTTGGTATTTGTTTGGTTTGCTTTCCCTTAATGCAATCTAAACAAATATCTTAGTCACCAAAATCTAGTTGAGGCAAAATTATAATTTTCATTAGTCTCATTATTCTTTTTATGTATATGTGGCTTAGTCTTTGTTTCCACAAATAAGTAGAACTATCATCATGCACATTATGCTTACTACCACCAACACATTCAACATTAAACAAGGATTTTGTAAACTTTGCATCAAGATTGAAACAATATAAATCATCTATTAAAGTACTAGATCCATAACAATACATGTCCTTAAACAAAGAAAATACATTGTCTCCAACCTTACATTGTCTCCAACCTTAAAATTAAAACCTAAATCATCTAACTTTGAAATAGAAACTAAATTTCTAGCATATCTAGGTATATAAAGATATCCTTCTAGATCCACATGACAACCAATGTCCAAGATTAATCTTTATGTCCTAATGCCCTCTATCCTTGCCTTCATTTTGTTCCCCATGTAAGAAAATTTTCAGTTCATATGGTTTGGATTGAAATGAATCCCTGCATAACTACTACAACATATATGACTTTTAACAACATTTAAAAAATGTTATGAAAATATATAAAAAAAAGGTTACCTATTGTTTTTGTAACATTCAAATGTTGTATTTGAGCTATGTTGCAAAATGTCATTTGTAAAATTTTTTATTTGATAAATATTTTTAAAGATATATAAAAAATGCTACTAAAAGAAGTATTGACAAAATTTTTATAATAAATGTTACTAAAAGTGATAAATATAATAATGAATATGTGACGCATGAGTAGTTGCTCCAAAATCAAGCCACCATGTATTATTAGGTACTTCAATCAAATTTGATTCAATAGATATATAATATATACCTTTCTTTTCAAAACATTTCTTTCTTTTGGAGCAGTCATTCTTGAAGTGATCATTATGCTTGTAGAAGTAGTCTTTATGGACTATCTTTCATTAACTTTCAATTGGACTTTACTCTTGTCCTTATTGGTTCTAGCTCTATCATGAGTTGTAAGATGAATGAAGTTACCCTTCACTTTCTTTAATCTTCCTTCCTCTTGAATCAAGATTACATTAATTTCTTAAAAGTTTTATTTTTCCTTAAGGGTGTTATAATTCACTTGAAACTGACCAAATTCAACAAGAAGTGAGTTTAAATGAACTATATGAAAAAAGTCATTTAATTTCATTTCCATGGACTTCAATTGCTTCCATATTTGACATTTCAATCACATGATCATGAATTATTTGAGAACAACCAAACTTTTTGTTTGTCATCTCGCTTGACAAGTTTCCTTCAATTGACTCGTTAGAAATGTTAGATTGTGAGTAGTGCTTAACCAATTTCAAAAATTCCCTAACATAATCTGTTTTGGGAGCATAAATGACTTAATGTTTGCAGCCATATATAGTTAGTCTCACCAAATTCAATGACAACCTATTGGACCATTCTAAGTCTCAAAGAAACTTATCAGCATTTGTATTGGTCTTTGTAATGGTTGAGGATCTTTCATCCATTACTAGTCAGGTCTAAGTACAGTATTTGTATTGGTCTTTGTAATGGTTGAGGATCTTTCATCCATTACTAGTGTCAGGTCTAAGTACATTACACCCAATTAAAATTGGATAATCTCATTTCAGCCAACATAGTTTATCCCATTGAATTTGATCATATAGTTTTCCAAAACAAACATATCATTCATAGTTGCATACATTTAAACAAACTTACACATTAATGTTTTAAGTAAACTTAATGGTTCAAACTATATACACTCTAATATGCATCTAAGTTCATCTTTGTTTGATAATTAAACACATTTTCATATAAAAAATGATGCCAAATAAATATATTTTAATAGACAATAAACTATATTGTTCTTTACATGTATAATAAGTTTGGATATACACACTCAACAATTATAAAAATATATTTGTAACATCATTAATTATAAGCAACGCTTCACCTTTGGATGATCCATATATGCCTTATAATTAACAATTTCATTCAACTCAAATATATTAATTTCATAGCATCATTATTTCAAATCAATCATGTACTTTAAAATTATAAACTTCGAAGATTTAATCACTTTGGTGACTAACAAATCTTACTTTAATGTACAATTCTAAATTATATATATATATATATAGACACACACATGTGAATTCATGTCGTACAAAAACAAAGAAAAATTAAGCATTTATGGAGAAATAATGTTATCCATAACCCTGCTCTAACACTGATTGTAAGCAAAATTCTAATGTTATGTGTAATTTCCTAGGGTTCAAGATACAAGAAATAACATTCTATAAATCTTAGACAAAATACTTCTTGTTACTATTGTAATTTCTGTCATGGAGTTTTGGAAACTTACTTGGATCCATATTGTAGTCTTGTTTAGTGTTTTTTGTGTACTTCTTGAAACTTTTATTCTCTTCCCTTACTCTCTTTAATGGTACTCTTGATGATATGAAACTTTCCATAATTTTGACCTTTCCGACAATGTAGTGGAACCAACTCCTTTTGTTATCAAATAGACAAAATATTTTGAAAGAGAGAGCATGTATATGTAGTGGGAACCAACTTCCTCCTAATAACCTTCCATGACCTTTCTTTCAAATATTAATTCTTTAATGTCAACGTTGTCCTTAATGAAGTGAGAAAGAGAAAATTTTATTTTTATAATTTAAAAATAAACCTCATTGACTCTAATTAATTTGAAGTCTAACAATCATCACATTAGACATTCTTTCACTAAAGTCATTCAATTAATTACATTAACCAATATTAAATTAAAAATAATCTCACATCAACTAGCTTTTGTAACCGGATCTTTTGGTTATTAATTTTCTTTTTCGATTCTTATTTTTTTACAAATAGAAAAGTTTTGACAAAATTAGTGAACAAATTAGTTAAAAAGGAAAAAAAAATTAACTAAAAGTTAATTAAAAAGTTTGGGTATTAAAAGTTTTATTTTTTGGTTTACTGATTGGGGGCAAGAAGCAGCCTAAAGAATTACGAGCTAAAATCAACTTAACTAATTGATAAAATTTGGGTACTAAAAGCCTTTTTTTTTTTGTTGGATGATAAACTAGTCGATTGAATTTTAAATGTTTGACAAAATGACCTGTTAAACTAACTAATATCATATATGTATTATAACAAATTAACTAGCCAACAGAAAGTTAAAAATTGGATACTAAGAATTGATAAACTACTTGACTGAATCTAAAATGTATGATAAAATTACATATTAAACTAACTGATATCACACATTGAAACTTGATCCAATGTTTGGCTTACTTGGTAGAGGGCTATTTTAACTTAACTAGAGATTCCGAGTTTGGATTCTTAGGAACGCACTTATGTTAAAAAATGGAAGAAAGAGTTTTAGATACAAGTAGTTTTAGATTAAAAAAAAAGCTGCGCATTATGAAATAAATTTAAAAATATTTTATATATATGTACGCACGGAGACACCCCATTGATGGAATCCTAAGTTGAAAAGGATCTGCTTGGACGATCCGCAATTAAGTAATTAATCATCAAAACCACATTCACATAATTTGTCAAACTTGATGAAAGAGATAGTTACTTACCTTTCCAAAATCGTTGGTTTTCTGTGTATACAGTATATGTGTGACATGTCTCTCTCACATCCAAATATGCTGTGCATATTTTCAGCTCGATCAAGGTAAAAAGGATAATTTGCGGAAGTAGGTATGTAGGTTCCGCCCCGAGTGATTAGTTGCGAGTCTTGTGACTCTGTATAAAAGAATTCAGAGGGAATTACGGGTCTCCACATTCTTATATTTTCCGTGACGCACCAACTGGCCGGATTCATCTCTTATATTTAGGGTTTTAACGTTATGTATCTTTTCTTTTGAAAGGTTTAACATTATATATTATAATATGGGAGCACATTAAATTTGTTTTTAAGTAAAATTATTAAATAAAAAATATTTTAGCGGATTGAAAAATATAAAATTATTTAATATCCTAGGCGTCTCTGTCCAAATCCAGAAGCTAAGGTCAATAACTAAGAACTAAACCGGATTGGCAACTTAAATCTTAGCTCAACCCACAAGACATGATTGGAGGATTCTCTAGAATGTTCATCTCCTTCATGTCCTTGTACTTCCGTGATTCTCGAGTGGTTGAATCTAAGATAATAAGGCCAAGTTGAGTCACGCAACTGTGATTTACCTGTGCCTTAACTCTATATAGGAGGATATTTTGCATGGTTTCAAGTGCGTATTGTTTTCATTACTTATTTTGACCAAGCCTTTATTGACTTGGACGTATCAAATTAAGTGCCAGCTTACACTGGGGTAAATTAATAAACTTAGGGTTGGTGGGAGTCACAGTTTAAATCTTTTAAATGAAAATTCGATTTGTGAATAATGTGTATAGAGAAAATTTTGTTAAAAAACTTGTCACTTACGAGTGTTAATAGATTTTTTGAGAGATTAAAAATCCTGTCAACAAACTAGGATCCTTCGACAAAAAAAAAGTAATAACCTATCATTCTACTAGTTTGAGGGAATTAAATGGATCCAAAGATAAAATTTGGAGGAAGCCGCCAACAAGGAAAAATATAAAAGATTAAATGTTAAAGAAGAAAAGTAATTAATTTTTTTTAAAATACTATAAATAAAGTGTTAATAAATTATTAAAAATTAACAAATTATAAAAGAGTTATATATAATATAATAAACTTTTGGGGGGTTATATCAAAGCTACCTACAAGAATCACTCTTGGCCTTGCAAGCCACTCATGGCACCTTCGCTGCACGCTCGGCTACCAAGAAGCAGTTCATACCATAGAAGAGTGCAATTGCTTGTTGAATCTCATCTGGTAGTACATTTAATTTTCTATAATAAAAATTAATAATAAATGTTATTTTTTATTTCTTAACACATGTTGTTTTAACAAAACTCATTTTAAAAGAATTGGTTATTTATTTATTATTTAATTATTTACGTTTCTTAAAAAGTATTTTAAATGATAATTAATTTTGTATTTTGATGCTTTAGTACGTTTTAAATTTTCTATAATGAAGAAAAACATTGCAAAATTTGTATTTAAACCTCGTGATACATGCCGTATCCGTGCCTTCATGGTCATGCATATTTCAAACTTCAAAGTTTATGATAAGAACTAATTCTTATAAAGTGGTCCCTTGTTAAGACTCGTGTTTGCAACCTAGACCCAAGTTTAGGGCATAGAATTGGATGAGTAGGGTATCTACCGTGTAAAAACCATAAATTCAGAGACCTCAATTTATATTCTCCAACTGTTAAAAAGGCATCGTCGTGTTGTCAGTGGTCCAGAGTGGTTGGTGCAGTTCATAACGATTTTAATTAATATCTACATGGGCACATTTAAAAAAGAAGTGGAAAAAAATTATACTATGTGCCATGCTCATCTAACGTCTGTCTCAGTTTCAACTACCACCTAATTTTTCGCCGCACTGTAGGTACAAGTTTGGAAAAGTTGAATTGCAGTTCATTTGAGCTTACTTAATGCAATAAATGATATTATTTGGATGAGTTTATCAAATGACTATCTAACTGTAATATAAATTAAATGAAGTTAAGATTATTGCCGTCTCTTTATATATAATTAACCTTGTTTGTTTTTGAGGTATAACTGAAAACAAATTTATACGACAAGATGTTCGATATTTTTTTCTCCACATAAAAAGAACATCTCACTCTTTTCATAACCTTATGACGTTTCTACTTTTTAAAAAGTTTTCAAATAGGTTCCTGTGGTTGATATCCATTATCATTTGATATAAATTACAAGATGTTCAATTATGATTTTCATAAAATAAATTTCGATAAATTATGTTGAATATATTCCAGTTCTAACCCATCTCTTTCAAATCGGTAAATGTAAGTTTCTATAAATACTTTTTGAGTTCAAATGCTTTTTCTATCAGACTGAGACATCATTCTTTACCCTAAAAAAAATTTCACCAACAAAAAATACCATGATTATAAATCTTTTGCTAAGGTGAATGAAGAGGTAGCTTAAGACTCCAATTACTTAATACCTCTCAAAAAAATTTTAACTTTCAAAACAGTTATATATTATTTATTTAAATTACCAAGTTCAAATAGACAATATGGTTGATTCGCAATTTGAGAAGAACAAGTACATTGATGTCCTTACTAATATATAAATTTACTCTCATGAATGGTTTAAAATTTATGATATTTCTCTCTCTTAAATTAAATAGTCTATTGCTAACTTACTTTTTAGGGGTTTTATTTTCTAGAATATATATAATTATTTGTTTTTCCTTTTTTCTTTTTGTGTTATCCAACTACCAAAAAATATATCAAGCAGTAAAAAAATATTATTATAATATAATATATTATTTACAGTTAATTCCATTAGTAAAATTATACCATCTAAAGATACTTAGGTAAATGTTGTTGTGGATCATTTGAAGAGATTTTATTACTTCCTTATAAAGTTATAAGAAAATTACTTTGCAACTGCTTGTCTACTTCAAACTCCACGCGCACACAAAAAAAAAAAAAAAAAGCTATTAAATGGATATGCACAACCTAATTCATGGAAATGATATACACAATATTAATTTTTCTATCAAGAATTGGTTTGAACAATTTCTAAAATATGAAATTACGTTTGATTTTTTTTTTATCTAAATACAAAATACTTAAAAGTTTGGATGATAATGCATAAATATTATAGTAGTCTTGAAAAGATTTTTGAAGTTTTAATAAATATTCTAATATTATTGGCCATAATTTATTTTCAAAATTGAAGATATTTAAAGAAGGGTTAATGTTCTAAGAAAAAGGGGTTAATAAAAAATGTAATACTCCATTGAAAGTATTAAATTAAATTATTTAATTATAATGTAGTGACAATATAAAAATGTATTACACTGTCATTTAATTATAGATTATCATATAAAATTATTTTTAAATTTATATTTTGAATAATTTTTAATTAATTAATTGCATAAAAAATTGTACAATGAAAATATAAAAGAAATCAAATCTAAATTATATTAAAAGTTGAGATTTTTTAAATCCATGCATTACTTATAAAATATTATGGACAATGTTTTTAACTTTTACCACTATTAAAAGAAGTTTGTAAAAAATAAAAATATTAAAATCAATTGAGATAAATTGTACTAGAAGATTAATTAAATTTATTAGTCATATTTTGATATATAAAGAGTGCAATGTTATAATTAAATGATATATTATATAAATTTTTTATCAATAATTTGTAAATTCAAAATATTTAAAAAAAATATTAATGAGTTATATTAAATAAAGTCTCGAATATACCTTTTTCCTTAAGATTTCAGAGTATTTAAGTACCGCCATATGATTATTTGTACGATACCAAATTAAACAAAACCTCGAAAAAATTTAAAAAATATATAAACCTCGTTAAAAAATCTTAAATTTCAACATTTATAAATTTAATAAAACTATAGGAATGTAAATAGTAATTTAGCCTTTTATTTTTAAATTAAGGATTTAAAACTGTGATGTTAAAAAAAATTTCGCCGTCTTTCAATTATGTATTAAATTTAATTTAAATACATTTACAATATCATACAATCATATATAAGATTATTTGATTAATTAGCTTGTGTAATAATTATTTTAAAAATATACTTATGATAATTTTTAATTAGTCGACAGGCATACTAATAACGTATTAAAATTAATTTCTTTAATTAATATAAAAATCAGTAAATTAATAATACAGCAAAATTAAACTAAACAATTAATAAATTAGTATCTGTCTATTGTGTGGAAAATCAAGAACTATATTTTGTAAAGATTCACCAAACTGAACCACTGAAAAAAAAATTAGAAAAAAAAAACTACATAAAATTAAATGCAAAGAAATACGGGTCCCTACGTGGTGGCTGGTGGCTTCGTGGAAGATGGAAAATGGTTAGTCAAACAGTGTACACGTACATAATAAGCACAAAACCAGTCCGTTTGGTTTCGACGATTTATCTGTTTTGTTTTCCCCCTTTTCCACACGCAGCGTTTCATGGCTCATCTTAGGACCATGAAAATTAAACAACCAAAGTTATTCTAACCTCGTGATTCTAACCTCCTAGTCCTAGCCCCTCGAAATTCTTGTTATATATGATACTCTTTCCTTTCTCTCAAAAAAATCATTAGAAAAAGCAAAGAATCGGCATAATCAACATCTGGAGAGAAGAGAAAGATTCGAGCTCCATAAGGGTCGTATCATAATCCTAGGTACGTGGTGATGGGGAAGTGTTATATGAAGCACAAACCAAGGTATTGGCGCGCCTCAATTTGAAGACATGGTTAAGATCAAAACCAACCATGTAGTTTTAATTGAGCCGCGTCAATATCTCATCTTGCACTTCTTTCCATCTCCACTCCTCAATCTCAAATCCTCCCTGGTATGTTTCTTTATATTATTTTTGTTTTATTTTGCCCTTGTCCTTAATTAATTTCCCGAGTTATATATTTCTTTTCCTACATATATCTCTCCGTTTTCTCCTTATATCGTTGTTTTGTTTCTTATGCGAAGAATAACCTTGCTTCTTTACCTGTCTTTGTCTATCCTTACAATCTAAGAAATGAATTCCATGTATTTGTGCAGAAAACAATTTTAAGCTTTTTTATTTTATCTCTCTATATATAGGTTATGAAAGGCAAATAGATAAACACATATATTCATATATAACCATGTATAATGTATATATATTGAAGTTTAATTAGTTAGCCGGTGGAATTATTAACTATTCCAAAATGGATGTCAATCAAAATAAAGCTAACCAAAGAAGACCCTTTCTCGGAGAAATTGGAATTAGGGTGTGAGATGAACGAATTAAACAGAAGACTTAGTAGGTGTAACTAATGAAGATATTTAATATAAGCATATAAGAATTATGAAACACGGTATGCCTATGTTAGGTAGGATGTATAGATATTGAACTTGGTCACAAAATCTCTAGTGTTGCTTGCTACCAACTTTTCTTCTCCACCTAGATTCGGTATTTTTTGTCTTCTCATCTCTTTGATTAACCCTGGGAACCACAAGATCTACCCCACGAGGATTCAAAACTTCTGCTTCCTCTATGTGTACACGTTGCTAGTTTAACAATTATATGATGAAAAATGCATATATAATGCTTATTAACGTCAGCAGGAGTAGGTAAAATTGGCGTATCAGGTCGGCCATCAGAGCTTGCACTATCCATTATTCTATATTGCATTATCTGTTACATATACATAAAATAGAGAGAATCCTAGAAAAATAAATATAGCAGGGAAATTAACATTTAACAGAAGGGAGAGAAGAGAAAGGATAAAGAGGTCTGCCCTTGTAAAGATTATATATATATATATATATATATATATATATATATATATATATATATATATATATATATATATATATATATATAATCATAATTTTAATTGCTATCTAAAATTCAAAGGTGCACACCTAGTCACACACTCACTTTATATAATACAAAAAGACATTTTAAATACAGTTCAATAAGTATTTATATGGTATTATTCTTTAATTAAAAATTAAAATTTATTTTAATAATATCCATATCAAATATTTACATTAAATGTTCTTAGTATAAATTTTTAAGGTAAAATTTTAATTTTGAAAGATAGAATTGAACTTATCCCAAATAAAAATGGGATTAGACAACTCTATAGTAAATTATTGAGTAATTTTCTTATGGATTCTAAGATAGGCAAGTATTAATTACATCAATTATTTACAATGAAATTATTTAATTTTATTTTTATTTAAAATATATTATATATATAATAATTCTTATAATAAATTGTATAATATATTTTTTTGTGTTTATCTTTTTTGAAATATTATTTAATACATCGTACATTTATTTATTTTTTTTATTTTTTTCTCTTTGTTGTATAATTTATTGTCTGAATTATTATACAAATATCATTTTTTTATTTAGAATAAAAAAATTTCAATTTTGATTAAAAAATAACATAAAAAATATTGAAGGAATTGACGTAAGTTTTGTCTTAAAGAAAAACCCTTACACCAGTTGTTTTTACAATTATCTTGGAGCGGTACTTATATAAAGAGTTAATGTCATCTTCTCTAGCTACTGATATGAAATACTTAATGTCCCCGATGTAGATGCCAGTTATGTCAAATAATAAATATATGCACGTAGAACTATAAATTCTGTGCTGCGTTGAGGGGGTGGGGGTTGTTGTACCACAAGTGAGGGATACTCATGATATTTAAGCTGGAGAGGAATAATGAGAATGATGCTAGCTAGGGACTGGTTACAGCCAGGGAGGGGACACAGGGAGAATTAATGAAGGGAATCCTTCACGGTTGAGCTATTCACAAAGCTAGCTATCTATAGTGAACCTCTTCAAAGTGCAAACTCAAGTGGGGCCTTCTATCCTTTGCTTTTTTCTTTTTTTTTTTTTCCTCTTGTGTTTGCATTAACTTCCACACCATAAGTTGTGTCCCCATATACATTGCTAGCGGCGGGGCAGGCATTGTGAATTGTGATGTTTCTCCAACTTCCTGTCCTTTTGAGATTCGAATTAACTCATCATGCAAAAACTGAAAAGGAAAAAGGAAAAAAAAATTGAAAAAGACTTAGGGCTTTATGGTCAACATGAAGGGTGGAGGGAAGGGAAGTTCAATTTTGAGGAGAGGGGAAAGCCAGCCAATCCAGTGGTCCACAAGTCAATTGCACTACGTGCAGTTTCGACCACACGTTTTTTATTTTTTGTATTGTGTTTATATATTTTTTTAAACGTTAGAATTCTTTAAAGTAAAAAGAGGAAGGTGTGTGATTTATTTCTCTAAATTAAGAGGGTTGACCTTAGATCGATATAAAAATAAAAGTTGGGTTAATTAAATTTAGGTTTGAAATTATTTTAATCTAATCTAACCTGGTTTGAAACTTTATTAGCTCGATGTAATTGCTGACCTATGGTGGAGTCCTATGGTGGAGTGGGCTCCCCCATTGATCGTAAATTTGAAAAATAAAAAATAATTATATATACTTTGTTTCTCTTTTTATTTAACCAATGGATATTACATCTATTTTTCAGTTTTAACAACCAAAATTAATAATAATTTTTTTTTGAATGTCATTATTTTTGGATAAAAAAATAAGAATGGGAATGAATATGATAACTTTCCATGTGTTATGTGATGGTATCGTATTATATGACATGACGTACGTTTATGTTTTTTTTCTCATGAGATCTCTTTTATATATATTTTGTGATACGATGAATTTCTATGTTAATTATTTTGTAATGAAATTTTAAATTTTTTTAATTATATTGAATTCATATGTTTTTTTTTATTTGTAATAGAGTTATCAAGTTGTCACTTGTAAATGTATTACACATTAAATATTTTTTTGTGTGATTATCATTAATCATTAAAATAGTAATAATTAATGTTGGGTAGAAAATGATTATTTACATATAAATTAAAGTTAATATTATATAATTCATTATACCATTTATATGGGTAGGCCAACCCATTTAGTTGGCGACCTGTAGAAGGCTGAACTAGATTTAAAAAAAAATTATTAACTCAATTAAATTATTTTGTTCTAACCTAACAAAAAAATATGATATCATGATGACTTAAATTGATAAGTTTACATTGAAAGTAAAGTGAGTATACTTTAAATAATTATTTTATAAATACATGCATATATATTTTATTATAATTATAATTATTATTTTTTTATCATTGGTTATAAGTATACTTTAATTTTTTTGAAAGAAACATGGTGAAAAGGAGGTAAACGTCGACTCAATAAATATAATTTGGATGATACATGTATTATTTTGTCAATCCAGTTTTAGTCTAGTAAATTTTTTTATAAATATTTATAAATAAAAAGTTATAAATTAAAATTATTTTATGTATAAATTAATTTATAAAAATTCATATTAATTTTAAAAAATTACTTTTACTATTTACATAGTTGATTTTAATTTATAAAAAAATATTTTATTTTACTTATAAGTGTTTACCGAAAAACTTAATATTATCCTTAAGTATGTTGGTAGAAGTTAAGCAATTAATGACGTGAGAGGAGCATCATAGATTCATCACACTTGTTACATGTTCACATCCACTATCTAATTTCCTTTTTCTTATCGTGGATCAAGTATTAGAGAGCACCACTCTTGGGTTTTACATGCTGCGACAACTTGATGATTTGATTATGATCCTGCTCTTTCTTAACTTTTGTCCTGACTCCTGACAAAATCATAATCAGGAGGCCCACTAAAGCAGATACGTTTGGATTTAGACAAAATCAGGACCATCTTTATAGTATTTATGAGGGAAAAGTACCTAATAATATATTTTTTGCTAGAAGACTTGTAAGCATAAAAAAAAACTTTGAAAACATATTTTTTCATTTTCTTCTTCAATTCAAATTTCAAACTTTTCTTTAATTTTCTCTCCATTTAAGGCACGTTTTATTTTCGTTAAAGGCCTTTACTATTGAACTGTTTTCTTCAGTATGATGGAACCTTTGATTTCTATCCTCTTCTGTTCTCTTTACAGACAACTGCAAATTTCTATCCTCTTCTGTTCTCTTTACAGACAACTGCAAACATCTTACTGTACGTGTTGTTAGAAATCTGAAAATTTATCCTTAGGTTCTTCTGGATCTTTCACCGTTATACCAGATCATTAAAGCTGTAATGTAAATAAGGATGTATAAATAACTAAATATCTGCGGATCCATTTTGCGAGAATCTTACGTGTCATGTATCCGATTGAAACCGGATTGGTTTTATGGTCTTCCTCAACCAAACCGCCTTAATGCCTCATGGGATCTCGGAACCTCTTTTTGGATGGGGAGAATAGAGAATGTGTTTTGGTTTGGTGTATTGAGGACCATAACCTTTCTCGATGTGTTAAGCACTGCGTATAGAGTTAATTATCCTCTAACGGTGCAACTTGGATCCACTCATTGAAATCATATCAAGTCTTATTAGGAAGTCTTTTGATTACTTAATTGGATCACTTAATATTATAATCACTTTAAATAAATAGCTATATAATTGTATTTGAAATATAAAGCCCACATGATTAAAAAGAAATTACAAATTTCTAACAATCTCCCACTTGAGCTTCATATTTTCTTCAAACAATTATATTACTCAATCCTTAGGCGCGCCAAGATCTTTATTATTTTAGACTTCCTATCGATCTGATACTGGTCCATCTCAAATACATTAACAATGGAACCATTGCATCTTTAATCACTATTCAAGCGTGACTAAATAACGATGATCACCATATTAATATACTTTCAATGACATAGATCAAATATGGATGAGTGGCATGGAAATTACATGCAATGTGATCTCAAACATGTCTATTTCCAATTGGTCCCGATTTTTAATCTTTATGGAGATCAATCCAAATTCTTGTAATATAATTACCATATACAAGAAAGCATAAGCGAGTTCAAAATATAAATTTAAACCATCAACTTTATTTACGGAAAAATAAACAACAACAAAATTGTTCAAATTGAAACATAAAACATATAGGTCCCATTTGAACTAAAGTACCCTAAGGAATAATACCCATACGAGTAGTGTGCTCCTCAAAGAACCTTAGGTATTAGCCCTTTAGTCGATGGATCGGTAGCATAAAACTTCGTTCCTATATGTTTTATGAAAATTTGTTTATTTTGAACTACGGTTGGATGTCTTAAAGCAAAGCCATGGCTCTATAGCTATGGTCAAAGAGGCTATAAGAGTCTTTCAATAAACTTCTAAGAGATAGGCTCATCCAGCCAACATACAAATGTATGTAGACATGGAGCATTTGCTATCTTAACATCCAAAGAAAATCGAGTCGAGTACATGATGATCTCGAAACCTTCAGACTCCGATAAGTAAACATGTATCCTTTTGTTCTCTTTAAGTAACGCATCACGTTCAACTACCTTTCTATCTTTGCATTCTAAGATTACTTAAATATCTGCCCAAAACTCCTACCATAAAAGCAACACGGGAATGAGTACAAACTTGAGCGTACATTAGACTCCCCATTGCTAAGGCATAGGGAATCTTTTGCATCTCATTTCTTTCAAGGTCATTGGTGGGGCATTGTTTTTAGACTAAATTTGTCTCCCCCAGCTATCGGGGTATCTCTGGTTTACTATCTTTCATCTTAGAATCTTTCTAAGACTTTCTTGATATAGTTCTCTTGTGACAACCTTAGGATACCTTGAGAATGATCTCTTAGTATCTGAATGCCTAACACAAAAAAACTTCCCCAAGATCTTTCATTTCGAAATTCTTCGTCAGAAATCTCTTGGTTTCATGCAACAAGCCTGTATCACTACTAGTAAGTAGTATATCATCGACATATAGTACCAGGAACATGTATTTACTCCCACTGAACTTATGATATACACAATCATCAACTACATTTTTGCCTCAAAACCATATGAGGTGATGACTTAATGGAACTTGTGATACCATTGACGAGAAGCCTATTTTTAGGCCATAGATGGATTTCTTTAGTTTGCATACCATAGACTTAGATTCGTTTGAAACAAAGTTTTTCAGGTTGCATCATATAAATTGTTTCATCAATGTCGCCATTTAGAAGCGATCTTAACATCCATCCGATGTAGCTCTAAATCAAAATGAGCTACAAGTGCCATTCTGGTTCTAAAAGAATCCTTTGAAGATCTTTGGAGAAAAGGTTTCTTTGTAGTCAATGTCTTCCTTCTGAGTAAAGCCTTTAACAACTAGACGAGCCTTATATCTTTCGATATTACCTTTAGAATCCTTTTGGTTTTAAATATCCATTTGCAACCAATAGGTTTCACACCTTCAGGTAATTCGACGAGATCCCAAACGTCATTGTCTTGCATAGACTTTAACTCATCTTTCATGGCGTCAATCCATTTTTGAGAGTTAGAACTTTGCATAGCTTGATAGAAGTTGATTGGATCATCTTCTGTCAAACCAATGCCATCTTCATGTTCTTGGAGAAAGACAATGTAGTCATCTTGGAATTGCGTGTCTCCTCTCTCTAATGGATCTCCTTAACGGCACTTGTTGAGGTTGTTGAGGTTGCTTTATTGGTGGTTGAGGAAGAGCTTCATCACAGTCTTGTTCTGGAACAATGTCAGGAACAATTGTTTGAACATTGTCTCCTATTACTGGAGTTGTCGCTTGAATAGTAATAGGCACAAGGACTTGACCAATGTCACTGATGGACTCTTCCTCAGACAACATTCCTTATGTTCTCTTCCTTCCCAAACTCAACTTCCTCAAGAATCCTCGCATTTCTTGTTTCAAAAAAGGATCTTGAAGTGGGATCGTAAAACTTATAGCCAGAGACCGTTCAAAGCATAATAACAATAACAGCTAACTTGTTCTTGAATCCAATTTTCTTCCGTCATGCGGCCTATAAGGGCGTGCTTGTGACAACCCCAAATGTGAAAATGATTTATGCTTGGCTTTTTTTTTTTTTGCTTGGGTCCAAAGTTCATAAGGGGTTTTTGTTAATGCTTTGGTTGGCACCCTATTAAGGATGTGAATCTGGGTCTTTAAAGCTTCTTCCCAGGCGACTCTGGTAAAGAAGAATGACTAATCATACTTCTTACCATATCCTTAAGAGTCCTAAGTTTAAATCGTTCGCCACACCGTTCATGCTAGGTTTTCCCGGCATGGTATATTAATGGAACAATTCCACATTCTCTCGAGAAAAAAGCAAAAAGGTTACGACGTTGTTCTCTGATCCGTCATATCTGTCATAGTATTCACCACCACGATCAGTTTGTGACTTTAATTTTCTTTTTCAAGTTGAAGTTCAACTTCAGCTTTAAAAGACTTGAAAACGTCTAGGGATTGGGACTTCTCATGTATGAGATATAGGTAACCGTATCTAGAGTAATCATCCATGAACGTAATAAAATATTGTTGTCCATTTCATGAGGCTGTAGGGAAAGGACCACAAATATCTGTATGTATTAGTTCTAAGACATCCTTAGCTCTTTCGACACCTAATTTTCTTTCATTGAGAAGACCCTTCCGCAACATCCTTAATGTTCTTTCTCTTCTTATTTTGAGCGATCAAAGCAAAATGAAAATCTTTTTCGATCTTAACTCTACAACCTCTCTTCCTCTTGCACATATTGATATAAATTCACTAAATGACCATTTATCCTTTCTGGGTATTATACTTCACTTTGAATTACACAAAGTGTGTAAGAAGCAAGATCAAAACCAAGTGCACAATCAAGTCTTCACCGGACTCTAACTTGAGTATCTTGAGTTTTCTTTGCGAGATAGACATCTCCATTATGTCTCTCTCATATTTTCTTTACCTTTGACTCTCAAAATAAAAGCCCCGAACGCTTTAAAATCAAGCGGACTTCATGATCATAAGTCACACTTGGTTAGAACATTTCCATTTCTCAATTTTAACCTCATGAAGGTTATTCGGAGTAAGAATAGGTTTTTTTACCCAAAGCGCTAGATCGGACTGCATACGATTCTTTTCTTTCACGACTTCCTTCCAGACCTTGAAATTCGTCCCGTTCAAAGATACTATTAATTTGAGCAGATATGTTGACCATACTAAGTAGCGGCCGATTGAAAAGAGAATACAATTGATCTTTTATGATAAATTTAAAGACCCAACGAGATACCTAATAAGCACCATTAATTCTCAATCATTGGATTGATAGAATTAACTAAGTGGTACTTCAACGCAATAATCAAATATTGACAATTAGTTTTGTCGAATAATAGCTTTTCGTTGGGCCGGCTATTATTCATACGTAACAATAAAAACTTTATAATTGTCACATATTTATTCTTTATGATAAATTTAAAGACCAAAACAAGATACCTTTAATCCCCTAATCGTTGGATTGATAGAATTAATCTTGCAAGTGGTATTTCAACGCAATAATCAAATATTGATGAATTAGTTAACAAATAATAAATTTTCTTTGGACCGACTATTATTCACATGAACAATAAAACTTTATAATTGTCACATATTTATTATCACAGGATGTTATTATTTACCAAATCGTCTTCCTTTGGTAGATCACGGTTCAGATAAATAATTCCATACGTCTATGTAATTTAAATTAAATCAATTTTCACAACAGGGATTACTTTGGCAATTTATTGCTACAATTAATTTAATTTTTTTTTTTTAAAATTACTAGACAACCCAAATGAATGAGAAAGGTCCAAAATTCATCAACTTATATCGTACTTTATCCTTAGTGTTATGGGTTTAATATTTATAAATTTAAAAAATAAATAAATAAATAAATCCATCCTTATTGTGACCACGTAATCACACGTTTAATTCTTAAGAACTCTTAATTCCAAATTTGAAACGCCATTAATAACTCCAAATTGGAACGGAAAAGCCGAAAATTGAATCCGTAACTGAATCCAGCCTCCAAACAAAAATTCCAAATTGAAACCGAAATGCGAAAATAAAAAAAAACCGAATCACATCCACACCAGTTTCGCAAATTACGTCTTCCAAATTGAAACAGTAACTGAAATTAATTCAGCCTCCAAAATTTTCCCAATTAAAAGCATCCGGAAATTTCAAATTGAAACCCCAATTGGAACGGAAAATTAATTTGGCAAATTTAATTGAAATGGAACGGAAACCGAATTGAAAAAATTCAATTCAATTCCAATTGAAACGATCCAAATTGATTTCGAAAAATCAAGCATACATATCGAAAAAACCAAAACCGACCAATTGAAGGATTGAAGCGCAGCCTCGGGATTTCAATTTGGGAATTGAATTGAAGCTCGGAACGTATTCCACGTAATTGCTCCACTTATTCGACGGTTACGGCTGGAGCATTTTTGATTCAATTGAATGGAAATTGAATTCAGCAAAACCGACAAATTGAATCCAATTGCAGTATCCAAAATTGCAATTCAATTTAATGGTGCCTGGATCCATTAAATTTCGAAACCGAAATTAAATGCAGTAACTGAAAATTACCAAACCGAATTGAATCCAAATCGAAACCGAAAAAACCAACTTGAAACCGGAAAAACCAACTTGAAACCGTAACCGATTCAATTAAAATCCAAATTGAAACCGGAAAAACCAACTTGAAACCGTAACTGATTCAATTAAAATCCAAATTGAAACTGGAAAAACCAACTTGAAATCGTAACCGATTCAATTAATCCAAATTGAAACTGAAAGTACCGTGACTGGAAACCGCAAAAGCTATTGAATCAGCCTCCAAATTGAAAACCCTAAACGGAAACCAGCATCAATTTTTAAACAGCCGCTGGCTGGAGTTAAAAAAAAAAGAGCATAACCTCCATCCATAAAGAAAAAAAAAATTCCTTAAACTTGAACGAATTGGAATTAAAACTGCTCGGTAACTTCTTGACGCTGGAATCACGCAGGAACAGTTCCAAATTCAATCTTGAATGCTGGATCCAATTTGAAGCTTCAATTGGAACGGAAACCCAATCGGAATGTAACATCAATTTGGCTAATCCAATTGGAATGGAAATCGATTTACCATAACCGATTCAAATTAATTGGAATCGAAAAATCCAAAACCGATTCAATTGAATTCGAAAATTCAATCGCAACCATCCAAATTGATTTCCGAAAAATCCAACAGTAACCGTCCAAATTGAATTCGAAAATTCAATCGTAAGCCAAAAAATTCAATTCAGCCTTCTGCCTCCGGAAAAGAAGACGATTCCAAATTGAATTCGAAAGTACTGTAACCGAAAAAATTCAACAGCAAGTCATGCAAAATTGCCAAACCGATTTACGAATGCAATCGTGCTCCAAATTTTCGAAACCGCTCAGAATTAAAACGCAGTCCGTCGAATGCTCCACGGGTACGCATCACGCCTGGATCCAATTGCCCACGCTCCACGTATTGATCGAAATTTCACCACTTACGTCTCGGATAATTAGTCGCGGTGGGGAAAGACCGCGAGCAGCGGAAAAAAATATCCAGACAAAATACAGGGAAAAATTGCAATAAAATTACAATTCATATGTACTGGAATTTCAGTTGGAAATTCACAAAATACGATCCTGCTACTGGATCCAAAATACGATTTGCAATCGTATCTGTATTATGGCTAAAATCATATAAACAAAATATTTATACAACCTATTATTCAGCCCAATGATCTAATATGAACGGTGGCTCTGATACCACTTGTTAGAAATCTGAAAATTTATCTGAAAATTTATCCTTAGGTTCTTCTGGATCTTTCACCGTTATACCAGATCATCAAAGCTGTAATATAAATAAGGATGTATAAATAACTAAATACCTGGATCCATTTGCAGAATCTTCTGTGTCATGTATCCGATTGAGAACCGTTGGTTTTATGGTCTTCCTCAACCAAACCGCCTTAATGCCTCATGGGACCTCAGCTTCTCTTTTCAGATGGGGAGAATAGAGAATGTGTTTTGGTTTGGTGTATTGAGGACCATAACCTTTCCTGATGTGTTAGCCTACATATAGAGTTCCCATTATCCTCTAACGTGCCAACCTGGTATCCACTCATTGAGCCCATATCAAGTCTTATTAGGAAGTTTTTTGATTACTTAATTGGATCACTTAATATTATAATCACTTTAAATAAATAGCTATATAATTGTATTTGAAATATAAAGCTCACGTGATTAAAAGAAATTACAAATTTCTAACACGTGTCTCTATAAATAATATTGATTGAAGAGTATTGTTGCCACTTGCCACACATAAAAATGTACTTAACGCATTAAGAATTTATTCATTTTAGTGTTATCATCATAGAACTGGTTATAAATATGTTTTATTTTCTTTTCTCCACCGAAGATAAGTTCTTTAATTAGACAACTCACAAAGTTTTCTCGATCTTGCAATACATTTAAAAAAATTAATTTAAATACATATTATTATATAATAAATTTGTTAAATTTTATAATAATTATCTTAAAAATTGCATCTAATAGAATTTTTAATTGGTTACTGGTACAAAAATATTTACATGTAAAAATTAAATTCATTCAAAACTCAGATAGCAATGACCTCAGTTTTGTTTTAATCAGGTAAAAACTTCCTTTGCAGGTTGAAAATATTGAGCGTAATATGCACTTTGCATTAATATAATTACTGGTAATATAATTGATCACTAACCCATTGAACGTGGGAACCAAATCACCTTTGTGAAGGCATGGTCACGGGCGGGTTGGGACTTGGGAGTAGGCTTCACTTCGTTCGTACTTGTAAATGATAAGATGAGTTAATTTTTTAATCGAATTTTGGAGATGAGGATAAAATAGATGAGGATAAAATTCGCAGCAACCTACTTTATGATTTTCTAAAAAAAATTAATTAATTAATATTTTTTTTAGATTTTATTTTATTTATATATTTTTTAATAAATCATTTATTAAATTTAAAAATATAAAATACTGATAATATAAAACAGTTCTATAATATTATTTAATTATAAACTACCGTATATGTTAAATTTATTAACTATTTTAAATATATTGTTATTAAACTCATTAAAGTTTTAACTATATTTTAATTCAATCAATGTATAAAAATTAATAAATAACAAAAATCTTAAAAATAAAAAATGTGAAGTTAAAGTTACACATTTTATTAAAAATATATTTTAATATTTATCTCCATTAAAGTCACCTTTCTCAATTGAAGTCAACGAGGTTACTTTTGGTTTAAAAAACTATTTACTTGATCTATGTAAATAAATAATTATGTAACTTACCATATTTTTGTTTAAAAAACTATTTACTGATTCCATGTATCTTATCGTATTAAATTTTATTTTATTTTAAATTTTAATTTATCATGATTAGACCTTAAAATTGACTAACCTAATGAACTTGATCTTAAGTTTTGATATCTACTAAATTAGAAATTTGTCTTTAACCACAAGAACTTCACAATATCCTAGATAGCTAAGGTTGTTTTTTGTATTTTGACTTAAGATTATTAGTCAAACTACACAACTATTCAAAAAGTCTCTAGTCATGTTTTAAAGATAATGTCTTTGTTTTGGAGAAAACAACTCCTTATTAGTCACATCTTATTGTCAGGAGATAATTACACACTTTTTTTATCATTGATTTTGTATAGAATGTATGGTCTTCTAATAACTTCTTGATTCTTTTATTAGAACCTAACCTACTCTTAGGAGACTTAATCTCCAAGTATACCATTTTGGATCTAGTGTTCACAAATTGTTCTTACAAATATTCAAACCCTTCAATTATCAATTAATTCCAAAGGTTCGTTATTATTAAACGATGGTATTTGATTTGTCAAATACATCATTATTGTATACTCTTTTATATGTATGGCGCAACCCAATCTTTATTTTTTTTTCAATTTCAAATCTCTTATGCTTTTTTGAATTTTGGAATAGAGATATCTAATCTAAAAAAATTTCACTCTTGATCTTGACATTGATATATGTTGTATATGTAAATCCTAAATGTAAAAATAGGTAGACTTCTCCCCGAAAAAAAAAAAAGATAAAAAAATATGCTAAGTATAAATTGTCTACTGATGAAATAGGAAAGCAAATGAGATAGAAAAAAATGAATTGTAAATAAGATTTAGGTTTAGGTATAAGCTCTGATCCATATAATTATATTATTATCATTTTAAATTTTCATTAACTTTAAGTGTTAAAATGTCAAAGTTTTTAGGAGTGTCATCATCTCATTCTATTATATTTTTTGTATACATGTCTCACTTGCATTTGAATCAACATATACATGGGAAATCATTTAGTTTAAGTGTGGATCTATCACCGTTGAACAATGTCAAATCACCTCTCCAAATACAATATTATTAATCAAAATTTATATAATAATATGCATAATTAATTATTTACTTATAAAAATTAATAAATATTGTGTAATTTTATTACAAAGGAGCTAAACCCTCTTAAGACAACTTTCATATTTCTTAAGTTCGTAAGCTATGGTATCACAAATCAAACACATATATTAATAAAAACATTTATGTTATTTAGTTCGAAAATATATCTTACAAATTTCTACGAATCTACATATTTGATTCATTATTTAAAAAGAAAATAATAAAATTATTAGTTTGTAAGAAATCATGGTATCACCTTCGAATGTAATTTCGTGCAATGGTTTTTTCGTAATAAACAACATTTGTCATACTAAAATACGTAAAACCGTAACACAAGGTTGTCTTAATTAACAAATAAGTCAAAAAATTCAGCTCATTAAGTTGTTATCGAACTATACCGTGAGTACGTTTGAATCGCTTTTACCATAATTAAAATGCAAGGAAACAATTCAAGTAATAAGAACTATAAGACAAGTATGTCTAAATTTTATCTTTTGAATTGAGTATCAGCTTTCAAAATTATTCGATACTCCTTGATCGTACTTCAATTATTTTTAGAGTGTAATTTTTATTCATGATTCATTTTTAATTTAGACTATGATTCAATAATTAACTAATACAATATTAAAAATTTAATATGATTGCCTAATATAAACTTTGCTTACTGATAATTAGAAATGCTCTCAACTAAATTGGCAAAATCAAACAAATAGATTAATTAAATTTGGTTTTTCTCTTTTATAGGCAAAAACCAAATCAAACTCACACGCATAGTACAATGTAGTCTCTACTAAAATAAAACTTACACGCATAAGCATACGTACGTACACACATAATTTTTTTAACTTATCCGTATTTAATTTTTATAAAAGTTTTAACACGGGCACATACAAAATTTTCAACTTATCGGTATTTTCATAAAAAAAACAAACTTAACACACACACACACAAGATTTTAACTTATTGGTATTTTTATCAAAAATTTAACACACAAGATTTTAACTTATCGGTATTTTTATAAAAAATTTAACACAAACACACATTAGATTTTAACTTATGGGTATTTTTATAAAATATTTAACACACGAGGTTTTAACTTTTTTTCCATAGCAGAAAGCTTTTAACAATATTATTTTAATTAAAAGAAAACATAACATATGAAGAGGAAAAAAAAAAAGCTTTCAGATTGTTGAGTAACAAACAAAATGAAATAAGAAAAGATACATTAAATTTTAACTTTACTTTTATAAAATTTGTAACACGCATTACATTTTAACTTATCGGTATTTTTATTCTTTTTTTTGTTAACTGTTAACTGTTAACTGTTAACTGAGTCATGGAAAGAAAGAGAAAATGAAAGTAAGTTAGAGAAAAGATATTTGTTCAAAAAGTTGATTGAAACAAATCAAACTAAATCCATGAATGAGTTTAGAGTTATCGATTCGGATCTGAAAAGAATGATTATTTCTTAGTATTTAAAACATTGATTTGACTTAAATAAATTTTAAAATTGAAATTGATATGGGAACATATTATAAGTAGGATGTTAAGTTGGGTTTTCTTTTTTAATCTAAACTTATAGATTTTTTTATAAATATTTATTAAAAATAGTGACTAATTTTTTATCTTATAAATTTTGATGTAAGATAATCCATAAATTGTGAGTTTTTTTTTTTCGAATTACGTACTAAAGAAAATATGAATTTGAAGCTTATATAACATTGGAGAAGTGGTTCATTAGAAATCATATCCAAAACCAAAATTACAGTTACATATAACAATGAATACCAAAAAAAAAAATGTTCTAAAGGTTAATTGAACCAAATAAAACTAAAATAAATCCATTAATGAGTTTGGAGATCCTGATCGATTCTCTAATAAAAAAAATGATTAGTTTTTGGTATTTAAAAGACTGATTTGACTTGAATAAGTTTTAAAGTGAAGTCAACAAATTACAAATCGAAAAACTATATATATGCCCACTTCATAAAAATATATTTCTTTAACCACCATAAAGAAATGAATTGAAAATAATAATTGGGTAGAACAAAAGCACGTTGGAAAGCTAATTCCCGCCAAATCCATAAATTAATCAAGCATGAAACATCATAAAACAAAATTTGACTTCCATTTCTTCTTTCCTTTTATTTTCACAAATACATTAGAATTTTCCTTTGAACCTTAGAACTAAGAAGGGAATTGAATACTAGAAGAAGGTAGGCCTATTTTTGGGTTTCTATGGGTCTAAGCCGGGTTACTTATGGCCCAGTGGTGTAAACAAAACGAAGTGCATAAATATTTGTACATTGGGCTTGACAGAAAATATAAATAGAAAAAGATTATCAGAACAAGAACAATGACAGACACAACAACTTGTGGAAAATAAAAGAAGACATGTCCCTCACTTCTCCTCCACAGGTCCAAAACTAGAAAAAAAAAATTGAAATAAAATAACAAAATGATTATCCAATTCTACTTTCTATGTTGTCCACCCTTTCGCACATAGCAACCGTTCAAATTCTCAGAAGCCATGGTCCTAAACCTCTCTCCCTCTCCACTTTCACATTCCAGTTCCATCATCAGATTGGCAAATTCGAAGTCACCCATTTCAGAACCATGGTTCAGGCTCAAAACCCACTTCCCAAAACCGCTTTTCCCCCCTTCTTTTGCCTCCCCCAGCGTGAACTTCACTTGCAAGAAGCAGTTTTTGCATGGTAACAACAAGAACAAGTTGGATTTTAGGACTTGGTCTATTGCTGGGTTTGATTATGGGAACTTTGAGGGGCCTCAGTCTGTGCTTGAGGCTGCTGCAGTGTTGACAGCCATCATTATTGTGCATGAGAGTGGCCACTTCCTTGCTGCTTCTCTCCAAGGCATCCATGTGAGTAAGTTTGCTGTAGGGTTTGGTCCAATTTTAGCAAAGTTCAATGCAAAAAATGTGGAATATTCCATCAGGGCTTTCCCCCTTGGTGGCTTTGTGGGGTTCCCTGATAATGATCCAGATAGTGATATTCCTATTGATGATGAAAACTTGCTTAAGAATAGACCAATATTGGATAGGATCATTGTGGTTTCAGCTGGTGTTATTGCTAACATAGTTTTTGCATTTGCTATTATCTTTGCTCAAGTGATTTCTGTTGGTTTGCCTGAGCAAGAGATCTTTCCTGGGGTGGTTGTGCCTGATGTTAGACCCTTTTCAGCTGCTTCCAGAGATGGGTTGCTTCCTGGGGATGTGATCCTTGAGGTCAATGGAAGTGAGTTTCCTAAACCAGGTCCCAATGCTGTTTCTGAAGTTGTTGATGTTATCAAGAGGAACCCTAAGAGGTATGTTTTGCTCAAGGTTAAAAGGGGGGACCAGAACTTTGAAATAGGGGTCACCCCAGATGAGAGTTTTGATGGAACTGGGAAAATTGGAGTTCAGCTAGCCCCTAATGTGAAGATAGCTAAGGTTAGGCCAAAAAATCTGGTGGAGGCTTTGAACTTCACTGGACAAGAGTTTTGGGGTCTATCATCTAATGTTTTAGATGGGTTAAAGCAGACATTCTTGAACTTCTCCCAGTCAGCTAGTAAGGTCTCAGGTCCTGTAGCCATTATTGCTGTTGGTGCAGAAGTGGCACGGTCGAATATTGATGGTCTCTTCCAGTTTGCGGCGATACTCAATATCAACCTTGCGGTTATAAACCTTCTTCCTTTGCCTGCTTTAGATGGAGGTACATTGGCATTGATCCTCATTGAGGCTGCTAGAGGTGGGAGAAAGCTTCCTTTGGAAGTGGAGCAAACGATCATGTCTTCTGGAATTATGCTTGTTATAATTCTGGGGTTATTCCTTATTGTTCGTGATACCCTAAACCTTGATTTTATCAAAGACTTGTTGTAATTGTTGTGAATTCTGGTTAATAGTGGGCTTCAAAAAATATTTCATGATTCTCATCTGCAATGCTGTTGCACCAGTGGAAGTATATCTGTAGAGGAGGCAAGATCATTTTAAATGATTGAGGTAAGTTTCTTCCTCCAAGGATGTTATGTGAGAGGCATCCTTTTCTTGCCAATTCATTGATCTGATCCGGATTGGATTTGTGATCCTGGAATATAAACTTACAAGTTACAAATACTTATGGATTTTATTATCTTCTCTATTTGCATTTTCTCTGGAATTCATGAAGTTATCCATAGGAGTATGGTTCTGCACAAATTCTAGTTTACTATTTGATATGAATCCTCTGCCTCTAGAGATATCATTGACTTGACTATGCTTCAATAAAGCATTGTGAATACAGACCAAAATCCTTGCTTAATTTATTAATCTTTTTGGAATTGTTGCACACTTTCTTTTCTTTTCTAATGTGATGCTGTGCTTATGAAAACTATAGTCCAATATATGCCCAAAATTTAATTGTTTGACTTTGACATAATTGCATTAACTTTGTTGTTACATTGCATGTCTTGCTAATTTTGTGAACTGGTCATTTGGTATGCAAAATTTCCTCTGTAAATGAAATGAGCTGAGGAACAAACTTGAAGCCAAGTATCCTTCATCTATCAATTTTTCTTTTTCTGGTTAGCTAGACAATCAGAGGGCCTTCACATGAAAACATAAATCGGAGAAAATGAAGAAGAAAGGTAAAAAGTGGAGAGTAGTAATTGCTTTTTAGATCATGGTAGGAGGAATGAATGCCAAACTGAAAATGGCAAGTGTCCCTTTAACAAGTATTTTTTCTCCATAGAAGCAGGAAAAGAAAGTTAAATATTTTAGAATTGAAACTAAGATTAGCATCTGACCGATTTTTACACCATCTGGTCAGAGTAATTGCCACAAAAAATAATGTTCAAGAATGAACATAGGGGCTCAACAAACTCCATTTTCTAGGCCATAAACCAATTACCTTATTCTCCTCGGAAAGACTTGTACCGCTGAAGTCCTAACTCACATATATGTTGGGATCACAATTCTACTCAGATGCTATGGATATTTGCAAAAACTACTCATAACGTGTAAAACAAATATTTTGCTCAAACGGAATAGGTCTAGGGGACAAGGGCAGGTATATAAGTATTGTAGTACTCATCTCACCCCATACATACCACCCAACACATAAATAAACTTGTACGAGATTGTACTAGTTTAACTAGTAGTTTTAAGTTTAAGTATTGTGTATTAACAAATTAATTATACACATTGGCAGAAAAAATATCTCTTAAATTATTAGTGTCGTTAAATATATCCACCACTTAACCTATTTAATTCTATTGGTATTTCTAGAATAAAATTTAATTTATAACACTATTAATTATAATTAACTAACTTTTATTGGTCTTATGAATTAGTTGTTTATTTATTTTATATATAGGATAGGTATATGACAGAAAGTAGTATTAAATATAAATTGTCTAAAATTTTAATTTTTTTTTGTAACGACCCTATACATATAGAGTGTGGAGATATCGGTACGAGTACATGTATACAGGTACTCAACCAATGCAAATATGAGAATAAGGATTTGTTACTCGTGGAGGTATGTGACTGGGTATGGATATTATTTTTCTTTTCAAACACTGACGTGGGGATGTATATTATAATACTCTACCAGATCTTACTTATTTTCAACTTCACGTACATGAAAAGTTGCTGAGATATCACTAGTATTACTGTGTTCGTGAAAGAAACTAGTTGACTTAATTCAGGCATACAGGAGATTAAGGAAATGGGTCTAATATTTATTATCACATATCTGACAGGAGACACAATATACTGTGATACTTTACCTACAGAAACAAGAAGATGCTAAATGCATATAACGCTTAGCACAAAGGAATTAACAGTTTGTAGGCCTCGATGCTCAGGATCAATGTGACCATGGTGCGTAAACCTTACCTATTTTACTTGGTGAGGATGTCATTTTCTTTGGATGGAGTGTCACCATTATTAAATAATTAAAATATTGAACACTTCTATCACAAAATTAAAAGATACTGAACAATTTATCTAATAACTTTTTATAAAAATACAAATTCAACAAATTAAATTATTGAATAGTATAATATAATCTTAATAATCTTACACCACTATCGTAGGATGAAGGGTCTTAGAGCCAATTGGTGATTGGCTTGTAGCAAGAGATTCATCTAGAGATCCTGTCGTGATTGAACACTGGTCATAGCCTCCAGAATGATAATCATATGACTCATTTGTAGTAAAATACTAGTTGAACATTGAACATCCAAATATTAATATAAAACCTGAATTGCAAAACATACAATCTTCTCATTGAAAATAAAAATAAAAATGAATTGCAGGTATGAGTTTGTAAAACAGGAATAAATGGGCTCGTTTTGTGGAAGGTTTGTGATTGAAGAATGGATTTGATCATTGAGTTCTTAATGATATTTAGAAGAATGAAATGAAGAAAATGACAAGGATGGTTGATAGGGTAGCTGTGTGGAATCTGGGGTAACTAAATATGCATGAAAGGACTAATTCCTAAAAATGTTTTAAGGCTAAAAAAATTATTAAATTTATGCTTATTAACATTTATTTATATACAAAGCCTTAAACACTTAATGACTTCTGAAAATATTTTGTGTTAAGTCTCATAAGCATCCAAAATACACATTTTTATGTTGTTACATCTTACAAAGTGTCCAAATATTTTTTTATAGAAGTGACCAAAGCACTCTCTAGATAATACCTCTAAAGGATATGCTTACCTTATCAAAACATTTTTCACATGTATCCTTTCTAAAAAAAAAAAAACAAAAAAGTACATTGGGCACCTTATCTTACATTGACGGTTTAAATGTTATTTTAAATGTTCACATTTATTTAGTCATTTTCGTAAGCCTGTTTCTATTAAATGATAAGGAATATCACTTTTATCTTAGTATCCTCGAATAAATGGAAGCAAATCAACCTATCAAGGAGAATCTCTATGTATTATGAAAAAGAAGAAAAAAAAAAAAAGAACTTTAACCTTTGAGAAAAGTTTTTTTTTTCAGAGTATATCTTTTAATCCATAATTGGAAACTAATTTGTTACGTGGCATGAGATGGGTTGAAATGAAGTCGGTTTTGGGGAGTCATTATCGGCGTTTTTCAAGGAACGCCAGAAAACCTAAGAGAAATATTGGTCTAAGGATCATAGTCATAGATTTGGGAGTTGATTCTGTAGCATGGGCCATGTGGTGTCCCCAACACGTCTATCACCCGATAATTCTGCGCCAATCGCATGAAAGGAAGGAAAAGGACACTCATGCTTAGGGGTTATGGGGCTCGCAGAGTGGTAATGGTAAAGGTAGAGTCTTTTTGGTTTTTTTTGAATTTTATGACTTGATAGGAGTATGTCTTCTGTGCCTACGTATCTCGATTTTAGAGGAATCAAAGTCTACGTAGTTTTGACTAGTTGTGGGTTCAGGGGAAGGCAAAGCCGACTCGTGTCAGCCTAGCCTTATTGAGGCCGAAATGGACTCGAGGTTGGGAAGGGTAGTTTTGATGGGATGGACTCGTCACGTGGGGCCGAGATGGAGTCAATCTTAGTGTGATGGGCATTGGTGTGGTGAGGTTGGGTCATTCCGACAAGTGTGTCGAGGTGGTTTCGGCTAGGGAGGGGCATGGTAGATTCAAGGTTCGCAACAAGAATGTTTAATCTCGGTCATCGGGTCGCGGTGGACTCGGCCCTAGGAGTATGGGGTGAGAATTTTGGTCTCGGTTTAACTCAAGCAAAAAGGGTTTCTAGACCTAGGAGAGTCCCTAGACATGCTTAGTACTAACCTGGTACTCAAAGAAGGTGAGCTACTTCATCCTCTCGTCCAATACTTCCGCTTCTCCTTAGATCCAGCCCTAGGATTCCCGCCTGGTGACTTTCATGCAATCGTCAGTTTTCTCTTATTTGTCTCTTTATTCTCTCTTGCACAGTTTTCTCACTAGCCTCTCATTTTTCTCTTCAATTTTTCCCACCTAAAACTCTTCGTCTCGAGGCCTTATATAGGCCCTAGGGCTAGCCAAATGTAACTCCTCATGATTACCTCACAGTCATGGGGGTTACTCGATTGTGGGGGCCGAATCCACTCCCCATGATCCCGTTCTCAACGCAAGTCATGGTGGGATCCACTAAGGTGTGTGAGAGACTTGGTCTCAGTCGGTCGTGGTGACTGAAGTAGACCCAGTCTTGGCTCAATTTAGGGTCACAAGGTTTTGGTCTAGTTCATAATTACTGCGCTGAGATGGGGTCAACTCAGGACTTTACGGGGCCAAGATGGGGATCGGCCTCAGACAGTTTTGGGGTGCTACAAATTATGAGACATAAAAATCATAAAGGTAGGTTTTATCTCTCCTACCAAAATATTTTTCATTCACATGGTCAAGAATTAAAATTCTATTAACATGTTTAAAGAATTCAGTTGTGTTAGTAAACGATTTAATGAAGTACACCTTTTAAATATACTAAGCGTATCTTTCTTGTCATTTTTTCTCTCACTAAAAAATTACAAATTTTATCTAAACAAACATGGAAAATATTTTTGTGTATTTAATGCAAGATCAACTGAAACTCTTCTCAATAAAAAGTCATTTTCCCTGTGCTTGTAAAAAGGAAGTTAACCTTAATGAAAGAAATAAAGAATATCATTTACATTGCATATAATCAACTCTTTTGGATAATCTCAAACTTTCATATTTCTTTATATTTACAAAGTTGTTCATCATATCTTAAGTTTTATATTCTTATTGTTAGTTATATCTTATAAAAATTTTTACCTTTTTTGTGTATGAAAGTTGAAGAAAGCTTTATAAAATCTCTTTTAAGTTTTATATTCTGAATTAAGGTTTTCTTTGGTAGTACAAAATTATTTTTTCTAAGGATTATTTTTAACGATAAACAAATTTTTAAGGATTAATTATTAAATACTTGGGTTAGATTTTTTTTTTGAAAGTTTTAAGAAATAAAAATAAAAAAAGTCACATAAAGTGTATTTAATGTGAAGAAAGAATGAAAGTGTTTTTTTTTTACCTATGTGATCTTCGTAATAAATGCCTTGTCAAAGATAATGGAGAAAAAATAATAAATACATCATAATAAATTGTTTCAATTAGTTATTATGCGTAATAAATGATTTTGTAATATATTTTTTAAAATTTTTGTCTCCTCAGGCAATACTGGAATTTATTAATATTCATTTTAAGACTTATAAATAGTTTTACATTTAATAATTATTTTCAGGCAAGACTTTTGAATTAAAGCATAGATATACATAATTAAGGTGTGTGTGATTGTATTTATATTTTCTAGTTTTTAAAAACTATTTTATAAATCAGTTTTCAAAAATTAAAATGGACATTAACAAATATCAGTATTGACCGAGGAGATAAGAGTATTTTTTTATTAATTAAAAATAATTTATTAAAAAAACTATTTAATATATTTACCTTTTAAAGAATATCAGTATTGATCGAGGAGATAAGAGTATTTTTTTATTAATTAAAAATAATTTATTAAAAAAATTATTTAATATATTTACCTTTTAAAGAATATCAGTATTGATCAAGGAGATAAGAGTATTTTTTTATTAATTAAAAATAATTTATTAAAAAAATTATTTAATATATTTACCTTTTAAACTTGTTGAAATAATTTATTATAATATATTTATTGTTTCTTGACCAATATATATAACAATAAATTTGTCTTATATAATTTATGGAATTGGTAAAGTGCACTTTAATTTTACTAGAATATCATAAAACCTCAGTTTCTTAATATTAAATGCTCTTTATGTAATTTAAAAAAAAAATTGAAAGACAAACAATCTAACTCAAATATTTAATAATTAATACTTAATTATCAACAAAAATATGTTTATCATTATAAATAATCTTCGGAAGAACAACTTTGTATTATCAAAGAAAAAATAATAATATTATTTTCAACGTAGAGGCACAAAATGGTGAAAGCTTCACTGTTGTTTCCTTGCCTTATAGTTTTATTTCTCATAGCATCTGGATCTGGTATTCCTCTCCATTTTTATTTGTTGTTTGTCTCTTGTATACAATTATCTACACTTAGAATTATTTATTATCCAAATTACGTTTTTTGTAATGCAAAATTTTGTGAAATGATATTTGCTTTCGTAAACCTTTTTTTTTTAATTAAACATCAATGTTTTGATAAGGGTGAACAATTTTTGAAGGTTTTGCAGATGCATGTACCAAGTGTGAATACGACCAAGAATGTGAAAGTCTCCATTGCTTTGGCCCTCGTTGCGTAAAGGAATGCATCCATGGATGTTGCGGTTGCAACTGTAGTCCACCTAGTGAAAATGTTTGATAAAGATTGGTAATAAATAGTGTTAAGAGTTTGCTGGCTCAAAGATGCAAATAAAATTGTTCCTCTAGAGTGGAACTTGTTTGTAGTAAAGAGAAATTGAGATTAATAATAAAATCTTCAATTTTCATCAACAACTTTCACATCTCATCCCATTTAAATTTCTGTTTTGCTTTTTATGTGTTTTATATTTTCCCTAAATTTCAACATACATTAATCTCCTTGTGTATTTCAAATTATTGTTAATTCTGCTCATGAAAATGGTTGATTTAAAGTATGTTTAGATTCACGTAACATTTGTTGGACCAACTACAAATGAGATTTTATTGATCTATTAAAATAACTGTAATCAAGAGATTTGTTTATTACCATCGATAGGATTTGATTGATTTGTTGAAATAGCTATAATCAATAGATTTATTAACTTCCTTGTAATTAGCTTTGTTGTAATTAAGCGATGATTTGTTGTATTGATTTATTTTAATGTATTGTCTTATCTTTGTATAAATGAAGCTCTCCCTCATTTGTCACTAAAGAGAGGAAATTATCTTTGTTAGAGGATTATCTAAAATTATGTTGAAATACTATTTATGTGATATTTTAACATGTTTAGTTTTATATTGATAAAGAAATTTATTCTAGGTGTAAAATTGATTTTAAGTTGAAATAATTTTTAAGTATTGAAAATAAAATATATAATTTTAGCAAAATGTCCAAAAAATAAGAAAAGTTAGTAAAAGTCAGTAAAAAGATCTGTTTGTTACACAAACATATATAATGTTGGATTATTTTGTTTTATGGAGTTTCAAAGAATGATAAAGAAAAATCTACAATTTAAGCTTTAACGGAAAACTTAAAATTGTTGATATTTTTATAAAAGACACTCTCGATGTATGTCATTATGTCATTCCACTTTATCGCTCCTCAACATTCCATCCTTCCAAGTATTCTCCTCAACCCCGAGACTCCTAGAAGACACCCGAAGGCATTAGTAAGACAAAAAGTATAACACAAAGCAAAGTAGCACAACCCCAAGTTTCTATGATTTTTAGTTTTTTTTCTTTATTTGTTTTTATGTCTTTTCATCATCTGTATGAGTAACTAATTTATTCTTAAGGGCTATGGTGTAGTTGTGCTTAGAACTCTTGATTTATCTTTTGAATATAATTTTTTGTTCTTTACCTCTTCTTGTTTAAATTATTCTATCGTTTTAGTTATTTTTGCATGTTAATTGACTAATTAAAGACGACTACACCTTAATTAGTTGGTAGATCTATAGGATAATCGGGTTTAGGGAAAATGCATGACTAACCTCTACCATTAGACTTCTGATTTATCTAGCAATAGTAGCTTTTATAAACCTCAAGCTTACTGAAGTATGTATTTCTAAATTACCAAATAGGAATCATCTTATGAAAAGATTATTAGGAGTATTAGACTAAGATCCTCTAGTGGCATTAAGAAGTAAAATTGGTAACACACGAATGTAGGGTAAAAGAATTGCATAAACTAAGGTCAAAAGGGAAACGAAACAAGAACCTTTGATTCAAAAAGAACTAAAATCAATTTGTCTATATTATTTTCTTACTTTTCTATTTTACTTATTTCTTCTACTCAAATCTTTTTCAAATTTGATTGTCTAAACTACATGAAAACTTATCAAAAACTAACATACTAGTTCATTAGGTATGATATTTGGACTTATATTTTCATTCCTACCGCGATAAGATACACTTGTCCTTAAACATTTACTAAATCACATACAAGGATAAGCGTTTACTAAATCACATAAAAGAAAAACATTACAATTGAGGAAGAAGATAGAAGATATAATGCCCATGGAGTCTGGTAAGAAAAACAATGGAAACATTAATAATAAGTCATAGAAGGTTGATTTGACTGTTTAATCATAAACAAATCTAAGCATAAACATTATTATTTTGCATGCTTGTAAATGATTATATACTAAGGTTATGGGAAAATATGCATAAGCACATTGATAAGAAACTAATTATTGGAGATATAATGGAGGTATGATAGTTGAATCGAGATATAAATCATGAATCAGAAAGCTTATTTTTCGAATCATGTATCGTATCGTATCGTGAATCGTAAGATTCATGGTCAATAATAAAACATAACATATATATGTATACAAGACATATAAAACTACAAATTCATTATCAATAACTAATATATATATATTAGAATTTTGAAGTCAAATAGCTAACAAAGTGACATATAAGTTTCAAAACAAACAAGTATACAAATAAGGATGGCCATAAGGCCAAAAAAAGTGGTTGTTGCCTGTTGCTACACAAATTCAGCAAACAAATTGTTTGCTATTGCACAATTCAGCAACATATCCTTAAAAAAAACAGTGTTGTTACTGAATAAATTAAAAAAAAAAAACCAGCAAGTCAGCAACAACAAAGTGAACAAACCAAAAAAACTAGCAGCAAACGCACACCACGTTCCAGTAATAGAGTCACAAACGCATACCACGTCCCAGCAACAGAGTCGCACCCAATACAGCACACCCACCACGTTCCAGGAAGACAAAAATAGAATAACACAGCAGAACAGAAGAACTCACCACATTCCAGCGCACTCAGTGTAGAACAAAAACAAAGCACGAACCCACCATGTTCCAACGCACCTAGTGCAGAACATAAACTGAGCACGAACGAAGGAGGAGACAAGGAAAACTCATGTTATAGAGGAGGGGATGACATGTGACCATACTGAGAACGAAGATCGGCTATTTCCCACGTTTTTCCTCACTTTTCGAAAAATAAAACACTTTTTCTTAGGGTTTTTGAAATCGAGTCACAGCAACCCATGTATTGTGCTACCCGAACGAAGCCAGAATCGCGCGATTCACTTGCAAATTGCGATTTATGTGATTTTGGAGCGATACGAGCGATTCCTTTTACGATTTAGAAGCAAAAATGATACTTCCTACGATTCATATCGTTTTATCTACGTATCGTATTGAAGCGCATGAATCGTATCGAGATTCATGCGATTCTAGCTACATTAATCGGAGGGTATGAATCTCATGAATGATTACTTATTTAACTTGGTTAACAACCTTTCTTCATTGAACTTGAACCTCAACAAGATATTTTATATAACCCCACCAGTCAAGAATTTGTTTGGGGACTTGAACTTTCCAGAGAAAAAATGTCAAAGAAATATATTCTACAAACAAAGTCAAATAGTTAATTACAATATAAATATCAATTCATGAAACTAAAATAGCATGACAGGCACATGTAGGATATGAGAGGTTAATTTAGCTAAGCTAATAATCAAAGTCATCAAAGCTCACTAATCATTTCTCTACCCCACATTAGAACAAAGGGTATTGTCCAATTAGAAGATATGTGATTCAAGTCTTTCATTTGTAGTTTTAGGACCTATGAAAGTAGAATCCTGAGATATAAAAATAATAAAATTTAACAACATCGTTAAATATTTTGTATATGGTATGTATGATTCTAAGTGACTTGTAGATTTCAATTTTTCCAAGACAAATTTGTTGTTCCCTTCCATTTTGTAGTTAAAACTTCACTTCGAAATAAGGAAAAATTATTTATGTTCAACTAATTTTTCCACGTCTTGGAGATAATTTTTTTTACCAGAAAATGTTTTTTCTAATTTATATGGTAAATGATTATTCAGGGAAGTTATTCATTTTAGTTTCAACAATTATATAAAGATTTTGACTGTGACTTTTTAATTATTTTAACTAAACAACTGAAAATGTATGGAAAGACACAACATTAACTCATTTAAAAGTTAAAGATAACAATGATTTTTTTTTAAATAAATCACCAAAATGAATTTTCATAATAAGATAAAATACCAAAATATAACTTAACTTTTTTATTTTTTCTATGTGTGATTCATAAAATATTTTTTAAAATGTTTTTTTATAATTTTTGCTATTTATTTAGTTTTTTGAAAATATTATGAGTTTCTCATTTAGCCCCTAAATAGTACAAGTTTCTCGTTTTAATGATAAAAAGTATTTTATAAGGGACTTATTTAAAAAATAGAATAGAATGATAAAGTTGTCAATTCTTTTAATAAAAAATACTAATTAAGAAAAAATAGAAATGATTCTTATTTATGAAGTTATTATGTTGAATAATTATGTTTCTTTTCCTATTTATAATTATTTATGAAGTAATTATTTTTAACTAGTTTTTAAAAAAATTAATTATTATATTAAATAAAAGGTTTAATTATAATTAGATATTTTTACTATTATTTATTTTAAATTTTTAATATGTATATAAAGTACTTTTTGAAACAAACATATTATTTTAGAAATATTTTTAAGGTCTTTTATTATAATTTTATAAAAAAAAGTGCTTCTAAATTCTCATATCCAAACAAATTATACTATATTCAGATAAAAATTGAAAACCTATTTTTGAAAGTCCAATGCAAATTTTTGAATTTTAATATAAAAAATAAAAAAATTGTTATTTTAGGAGTAAAAATACTTTTAAACTCTCGACTAACATTTTAAACATACACTTAAAAAAGCAATTTTATTAAAAAAATACTGTTTGTGATTATAACTAATATAAATTAGTTTATGTTAATATAAGAATCTCTTAAAAATAAATTAATTTCTTAAAAAATCACTTTTTTTAAACACAAACAAATGTGTCATTATTGATTATGAGATTCCAAATTCAAGACAAAACGTTCCTTAAATACAAACGAATTGTATAGATTAATAATCTATACGTACCAATGAATTATTCATTAATATAGTGTTAATATACTATTAGGATATTAATATAATGTATCATAGTGATATACTAACAATATACTGATGGTATATCATTGTGTTAGTATAAATCCATAATATTTATATCAATAGTTTAATTTTCGTTGCTAAGCATCAAACTGCTAGTATATAGTAATTTTTCTCTAGTTTTTTTTTTTTTTTTTGCGAAATATGAAATTTAAGCAACATACATTGTTGTAGAAACAAACTTATTATAAGTTGACTTATCTTTGTTAAATAGTTTTTTCTGTCATGAGAACTACATAATTTAAAGTTAAATTAACACAACTTTTTTACCCAATGAGGAAAACAGTCCTGATTTAACTTTTCCATTTTTGACCAAATACAAATCTTAGTCATGAAGTAATAAAAAAAGTTTTTGTAATCCGAAGAAGGAAGGCATCGATCCATAAAAGAAAAAAGGGTTGTAGGAAGGGGAAAGGGATAATCGTATCTTGCACAAAAAGGCATCATTATATGCTTCAATGACGTAGTTGACCATCATATTGTCTTCATTCCTAATTCCTGTTTTACGAGCTTGGTGTGGAACCACTTCATTATCATTCCAAAACTTTTCAAATTTTATGTCAAAAACACTTGTGTTTGGTTGTGTTGACAAATGTTAATCTTCAAAATAATCCAATGTTATAGAGTGATTTTAGAGCAAGATTAATGTTAATCTTCAAAATAATCCAATGTTTTAGAGCAAGATTTATTTTAAGTGGGATGTAGTTTGAGGATAAATTAAGTGTTAAGGGAATATGTGACATTTTGAACATTGATTGGACATAATGATTACCAATACAAAATAAATTAAACATGAATAAGAAACAACTTCTAGCCAGCTTCAATGAGAAGAATAAATAAATGAATCAAATACAATTTTTAGAATGAGAGAGCTATAAAAACTAAGAATAGCTTAAAAAAATTTATTAGTACTACTTATATCAACAAGATTCATCTTCTTTTCAGTAGTTTATCACTTAAGAACATCATAGTTAAACATGACTGACTTAGTGATTTTGGAATGGATAACATCTTGAAAAAAAATTTAAAACACATGTAATTGAAGACAAAGTATGTTGAAAAGTCTTGTGTTGGTTTATAGGGATAGTAAATGATCTTAAAAGTAACATTGCGCTACAAAGTGACATCACAGCAGAGTCTTTCCTAGTATGATATTGTTTGGGGACGAAGCAAACAAAAGTTGGTGAACATGTGAATTTTTATGTATTGACAGGAACGGGGAATGATTGTTAGTATAAAAACAAATGAGACAATGACAAGAAGCGACTCTTGTCAAGTTTCCAATAAGAAAGATGCATAAATGAACAAGATAAAAAACAAAATGAAAGGGACAAAGTCATTGTACAAGTATGAGATTATACAACTGGGAATAACTTAAAAGAATTTACCAAAAAAATTGCATCTTCTTTTCGATAGTTTATCACTTAAAAACTTTATAGACTTTGAGCAATTTTTGGGATAAATAATCTCTTAAAAAATTTCCAAGAAAGCATGCAAGTGAGGACAAAACATGTTGAAAAACTTGTGTTGGTGCATGGAGATAATCGTCTATCCTAAAAGTAGTTTGACATTCACTAATGCAAAAATAGGTTTTTACATTGGTCCTTTTACTTCAATTCTTAAAGAACCAATATAAATAAAAATATGCTGATATTTTTGTAAATATAGTGTGTTTATTTACTTTGATTGCTTTTTAAATTGATGTAAAAAATATTTTTTACATCAATTGTAAAACAAAACTGATATAAAAAATGTTTTTAATACTCTTGTGACTTGCAACACTTTGTTTTTCCATTTAAAACTCACTTCTTCAACAATAAAATCTCATTCATTTGAAATAATACTCATTCAAAACTGTACTAATTGAAACTTTCATTGGTGCCACTATTCATCCATATTTTCATTGACACCATCACCCTAATTGTTACACCTTCGTCTTTCTATCTTGGTCATTTTTTTTTCTTATATGGTAATATTTTTACTTTTTTTTATTTTCTTTGTCATTTTTTGTCTCGTAAGTGTAGATCTACAGAATATGCAAATATAACACCAGATCTCCAAGATTTGTGAAACTTATCTATTATACGAAATTGGAAACGTAGATTTGTGGGATATGAACTCACAAAGCTTCTTACAAACTCGAAATCGTTGAGACATATCTATTATACAAAAAATAGAAGCGTAGATTTATGTAATTTTTAAAAAGAAAATTGAACTTTCTATATTGATTATAAAATAATCGATGTAAAAATTTAAATATTCTACATTGTTTTCTTTATATTGGTTATTTTAATTTATATAAAAAAATCTTTTTTACACTAATAATTACATATTATATATATATATATATATATATATATATATATATATATATATATATATATATATATATATATATTATACTTTAAAATTATTTGTATATGTGCGCATAGTTTAAAATGTTATGGTTATTCATTGATTAAAATGCTTATATTTTGTATGAGTTTTTACTTTAAATTGAGTGTATTTTAGCTCATGCATTATGTAGGATAAAAATTTATAATAAATTTATTTTTAATATATAAATTATGTAATAAATAAATATTTTTGACAATATAAGTTATATTTTTGATTTATAATAAATTATTTAAATTGTGATATAATGTTTTTAACTATTATCAATTTATTTTAAATTATTGAAATTTAATTTAAAAAATAATAAAGAAAAGAATAAATGGAAAGAAATTAGTGATATTTATTTTTGTACGTCAATAATGTATGAGATTGTGTTGAAATTAAGATAAATAATAATTTATAAATATTTTCGTTCTTTAATTCTTTAAGATGTATTTTAAAAGATGAAAATTTATGAACGCTAAAACAAACAATATTTCAAATACAATTATCTCAACAATGAATAAGTTACTCTTGTCCTTTAGTTTTAATTGAGGAGATTTATTTTGATGTACTAAAAAGAATCCTATATTATTTAGCCACCAAAGTGGATAATAAAAAATCATCTATTTTTATCTATATTAATATCTTTAGTTCTGAATTAAATTTTAATATCTTTAAAAAAATTATTAATAATTAAAATAATATTATATTACAAATAAATTATTTATTATAAATTTAAAATATAATTTATATATTAAAATATTTATTATTATAAATTTTAGTTATAATATAATTTAAATATTAAAAATATGTATTTATTATAAATTTTAATACTGTAAAATAAATATTTATTTTATAAAATACAAAATACTAGTTTCATGCAGAGTTTAATAAATATATACAACAAGCATAAAAAAAAATATTCTATCAATTAAGCAAAAATATTTTTAATATAATTTTTTAAAAATTATTATAAAAATGAATAAATTTATTATATACTACAACTTGAAATTGGTTTATAATATAAATTTAAAAAAAAAGAATTATTTATTATCGTATTTAATTTTTTTCTATATACAGAATAATATCACTTATCTAAAAAAAAAAAAAAAGTCAACTAGTTTAGCTGCGGAGCATATCCGTACGAGAAAAGAAAAAACAAGAAGCGAAGGCAGTAAAAGTGAAAAACACAGTATAAAAGGCAAATATAAAAAGCTTTGAATTCATTATCTTCGCCACTCCATCAAAAGGGTTCCGATTCGACCCCACTCATATCGCCCTCTCTTCCCTTCTCACCAACCAATTACAAAGGTACTCTCTCTCTCTCTCTCTCTGTATATATGATTTCTACCTCCGTATTCTGATGCTAGTCCTTTCCTACTGTCTCTTTCTGTTTCTCGATGTGTACATGCAACAAACAAAATTAAAAAATAAAACTCGTTTAACCTTTTATTCATTCGCACATAAATTCCTCAACAATTCTTTGTAACCAAGAAATATTGTGGTTTTTTTTTTCTCTTTTTGATTCACAGCTTGATCTATTTATAATCCTTTGTTTATTGGGCGAACGAATTAATTTTGGTTACCAAACTCTTCAATTTGGTTAACAAACTCTTCCAACCTTGCTTTGATTTCGTTCACAGATCTCAGGCTAAAGGAAAATTAATATACATGTGGTTTGAATCTTTTTTATTGGCACTCAAAAATATTTCTTTTCTCGCATTGAAACTTGACTAATCGTATCGATTATCTGTCACGATCCGCGGCGCAAACGCGTGTACTTACTTGGCATTAATTTGACCAATTAGATGCAATATTTTTGCCCCCTTTTTGTCTTTTTATATTTGTCTCTCAATTTCTTTTTTCAATTCGCCACTTTGTTGTCTAGTCTCTGAACTCTGATTGCTGATTATAATCGATATGGGTTTGGAATTTGGATCAGTGTTTACGGAATTGACTTTAATGAGATTGATGCGGTAGAATTGATTAAGATTACAATTGATTTTGAAGGCGTTTTTATTCTAAAAGAAGCTAGTAAAAAAAATCAATATTAATTCTTTTATCTAACATAAGAATTATCTAAAATTATTTCATCTCAAAATCGATTTTAAATTTAGAATGAATTATTTAATGTGATATCAAACATATAAATATTTCCTTAAAATTACATTAATTGATACTTTAACGTAATTTTCAATGATTCACCGTGAAACTTAATGGATACTCAATAATGAATTGAAATTTGTTGAAGGTTAGAAAAGAAAAGTATGGGGAGCAAGGCACCAACTTGGTCAGACCAATGGGGAAGTGGAGGGTTTGGTAGTGAGCATTTTGAGGAGGAAGAGAAAGTGAAGAAGAGTGGTGGAAGCAGCAAGAAGATGGCAGATGCAAAGGCTGTGGCATCAGCTGGGATGGACAAGGCCAAAGCAGCTGCAGTTGTGGGTGCTGACAAGGCTAAAGTAGTTGCTGTAGTGGGTGCCCAGAAGGTGAAGAGCGGCACTTCTGCTGGCATCAAATGGATCAAGAATCAGTACCAGAAAAGGACTTCTTCCAAGTGAAGTCACCACCTCATCGATTTGCTTGGACAGTTTCATTTCATAGCTTTGGTAAATAATATACATGATGCTCTAGTAAAGCGTTTGCTTTGTTTCCTTATTATGCTTTGGTTTTTCTTTCTTTGCAATTTCTATTTCTAGTACAACAATCCAGATTAGCTTGTTATTTTTATTTTTCATTTGTTTATAGTTGGGGGTTAATCATGTTATACATCTTTCTGTAACCGCTCGATGAACAAATTTTGCAGTTATACACCATTTGTGTCCACTGCAGGGTTATGTTTTACAAAGTTATAATGTAAAATCTATATTCTGTAATTAAAATTAATGTAGACACACATTATGATAAATGAGTTTAACATTATTTTTTTACACAACCTATATTGCACTGAAACAACTGGAAACTAAAAGGTACACTAATTCGGGTTAGATAGACTAATTTTTATTTCACCTAAACCAATTTAATCTCAATCAATTTGAATATCAGATTTCTTTTTAATTTAATCGATCTCGAAGAAATTAAGTCACAAATTTTATTTTAATATTTCATTTAAAATAGGAATTAAAATAAGTCAGATTGGCGGACAAAAGTTTGGGATTTGATTTGATTAAAAGAATAAGCTTTGGATTATTTAAAAAGTTTTTAAGGTTAACTGATGATCTAAGTAAAATAAATAATAATTTTTCACCATAATTATTTTAATTTTTTTTTGTAATTTATTAAAATTATATATTTATTTATCTTTTTAAATATTAAACATGTTGACTTATATAAAAAATCAAATCTAAAGAATAAATTTATATTTTATTTAAATATTTTATTGTAAAATTAACTTTTAAATAAATTATTGTGAAGGTCAAATTAAACTTTAAAAATATATTTATATCATATAAATTGTTCTCATATGTAAATTGATACAGTATTAGTCACTTGATCCTTCTTTCATATCCTTTCTCTCGTATATATATATAAAAGTCTTTTTTTCTTTCTTATTAGGATTTTGTCCCCTGACTTATACATAACATGACAAAAGGTGTCAAGGACATGTCACGTATAAAATGGCTACTTAGGCTCCAAAAACATGTCAGATGCAAAATTGTTGCTCAAGCTCCCAAGGACATGTCAGGTGCAAAACGGCTACTCGGGCTCTACTCCCTAACATGTCAGTTACAATCCGCCTTTGCTAGAGGGTGGTACAAGTCGTTATGTCACCTCGCAAACTCAGTTTGGCATGCAGAGCGGAGTCGACATGCGAAGCGAGTCGGCCTGCGGATTGGAGTCAACCTTTGGAGTGGAGTCAGCCTATGGGAAAGACTCTGATTGTCAGGTATGGTCTTAAGGGCCGACTGGTACACAGCCCCCAAAGTACCGACTGGAGCAATACGCACTTTGAATCGGAGGTCTAGCCAGGATGGGACTTGCTGGCCGAGGGGGACTCGGCTGTCCAGGATGGGCTCTGAAGGCCGACTAGTACACAGCCCCAAGTGTCAAGTAAAGCGATAGACACTTTGAATTCACAAGTTGATCATTTTGGTTGGCCAAGAAGCATTCAGTAACGAGTTTAGTCGAAGGGTATTTTGGTTTATGGACCGGCCTGGGGGTCTATGGACCAGCCTCTGTCAGATCTTGCTTTTTTTTTTTTTTTGCTTCGGGGGGGTCTATTGATCAACCTCTCTCAGGTCTTGCTTTTTTTATTGCGAGGGTCTATTGACCAGCCTCTCTCAGGTCTTTATTTTTTTTTACCTGGGGATCTATGAACTAACCTCTCTCAAGTCTTGCATTTTTGTTTGGGGGGTCTATGGACTGGCCTCTCTCAGGTATTTATTTATCCCGGACGGTCTCGACCGACTCTTTATTTGTCTCAGACCGTCTCGACCGACTTGTTTCAAACAGGTCTTTATTTTATTCATATATAGTGTCATGTCACTAATGCATTGTATTAATCTCGTCAAAAGATACATTTTAAACTTACATGAAACTTTTAGCTCTAATATTTCGTCAAAGAAGTTTGGGATCAGCTCTACTCATGATCACAGTCTTCTTCCAGGGGTCCAGCTCCTGTCCCTTTCAAGAAGCTCTCTGATTGTGAGCCTTTCTTTCTCGTTTATCTGGACAAAACGTCCTAAGCAACCCTCTTGTATTAGTCTTTCAATCTGGGTCTGCAAGGTCTAACATTCTTCTATTGAATGGTCGTGTGCTTTATGGAAATCACACCACTCATCTTGCTTTCGTCCCATCGTTCGGCCATTTGTTGCTTTCGGGAATTCCAACAACTAGGTATGGCATATTTCTTGCAGCATTTGCGCCCTCTTTACCTTTAGGGGAGTAAAGAGTTGGGGGTTGCTATCACGTGGTCGAGGTTGGATTTGGTATCTCGTCTCCTCTTTTAAGGCCCTTGAAGTGTCGGGTTTCATATCCTATAATGCCACAGGTTGGCGCTATGCCTCAAGCTCGTCTGCCAAGTCCTCCTCGGCCTCTATATGCTTTTCTGCTCGTGCCCTTATTTCTTCTATACTGGTTGGTCGTCTCAGGGTTAATGCATTGCTGCACTGACCGACCCTCAATCCTTTCTAGAAAGCTTTAATGACAAACTTTTGGTCTAGGTCGTTTACTCGGACTGTGGCATTATTGAACCTAGCCAAGTAACTTTTCAGGCTTTCCCCCTTTGTTTGCCTTATATCAAACAAATTAGCTACTTCGAATCGTTTCATTTTGTTCGCTGCAAATTGCAAGACAAACAAAACAACCAGGTCGTTGAATGATCGAATAGTATGTGTAGGGAGGGCTACCAACCAGTGCATGGCCATTCCCCTTACTGTACTAGGGAAAAGCTTGCAGGTAAGGGAGTCATTCCCCCACTAATTTACATTTGAGTCTGAAATGCTTACAAATGTGCATGAGGGTCCTGGGTGCCGTCGAACGGTTCCACAACCAGTTCCCGAAAATTAGCCGAAATAGGTGTTCTGTCAATTTCTTCACTTAAGGGCTGTCCCCAGAAAGCCTAGATGATCATTGTCTCTTGTGCTGGTCTCTTAGTTCTTTCTGCAATTGTCTTCATTGTTGTTATTTGCTGGCGGAGCTCGTCTTCCCTCTGTTCGGCCACCCTCATAACTTCAAGGTACCGCTCCTCAGCTTGATGATGTCACTCCTCTGCCTCCATCGGCCGTTGCATTGCTTCTACGCTAAGTCGAAGTAGCCTCTATAGGGTGTCTTCCTCCCCTTCATTAATGGAGCTCACTTGGTTTCTTGTTACTGGCATAATCACTCTCACTTTCTCTCCTCTCTCTTTGTGAACTCAAGACTTTAGCTCAAGGTCTCTCAATCTTGTGGGCGTTGGGAAAAGTTTTTCCGAAGTCCCACAGTGGGTACCAATGTTCCGGTCTGTAAATTGATAAAAAACCAACCACTTGATCCTCCTTTCATACCCTTACAAACATATATATACAAGTCATTTTTTCTTTCCTATTTGGATTTTTTCCCCTAGCTTATACGCAACATGACAAAAGGTGTTAAAGACATGTCAGATGCAAAACGACTACTCAGACTCCCAAGGACACGTTAGGTACAAAACAATTACTTAGGTTCTCGGGGACATGCCAGGTGCAAAACGACTGCTCAGGCTCTACTCCCTAACATGTCAATTACAATTCGCCCTTACGAGAGGGTGGTACAAGTTGTTATGCCACCTCGCAAACTCGGCTTGGCATGCGGAGCAGAGTCGACATGCAAAGTGGAGTCGACATGCAAAGCAGAGTCGACCTGTGGATTGGAGTCGATATGTGGGAAAGACCCCGACTGTCCGGTAGGGCCGTGAGGGTCGACCTATATACAGCCCCCAAAGTGTCAAGTAGGACAATAGGCACTTTGAATCGGAGGTCTAGTCAAAATGAGACTCGTTGGCCAAGAGGACTTGGTTGTCTGGAATTGACTCTAAAAACTGACCGGTACATAAACAAACTAATCTTAACTTCTATAAAATGTAATTTACCTATTTTCATTTTTATCTTGTACTTTAAGCAATCATAATTTTAATATTCATCATTTATATTTATTTTACAAGAGTTTTTTACTTTGGTATATTAGTTAATTAACTTTTCTAATAATAGCTTAAACCTACATAAAAAAATTAACATAAAATAATTTTTTAAGTACATTAACAAGTCAAGTTATATCTTAAAAAAATTAAATCAAACCTAAAAAAATAAATTTATAAAAGGTAATGGGTAAACTTTGGATTTCGAATTTTTTAAATAGGTGATTATTTAACTCAACTTGTGTTTAACCCTAATTATAAAGATATATTATTTTAATCTTAAGAAAATGTAAAACAACTTTGTTTAAACAGAATTTGCTCAAAATTTTAAAAATAACTTGATCACCGAATTCGAAGTAACACAACCATGATGGGATTAAGTTATTTATCAGTAGTTGAATATTGACCTGAATCAGTTTTAAAGATAAAATTATCAATTTAATTTTTCACATTTTATCATCTAATCGCTTTAATTTAAATTTTAAATCTATTTCATCCGATCAAAATAAATTTGAATTGGGTTAGCTTTTTGGCTTTTATTTTATTTTTAGGAAGAAATAAATTAACCTTGAAATACACAATAAATATAATAAGATTGAATTATTCTCTTAATCCTTATTACTTTATCAAGTTTTTAATTTAGTAACTATTGTTAAAAATGTTTTATTTAAGTCCTTGTAATTCTACTTTCTTTTGATTAAATCCTTATTTAACACCGTCAATTGACACGGAGTAGACAAATACATCCCAAACAATCTGAGTAGACTAATAAATCCCAAGAAATCTTCTTCTAGAAAGTTACGGACGTCACTTTCTAGATTTTGTCTTTCGAAATTCTTAATGAATATTGAAGCTTGTGTTATGATATATTTTGGCAGTTATGACTGGCATCACTGAAGAATACTCGAGGAATGTAAATACAAATTACGATGTCGAATAGTGATGAAACTGCCGTTGCGTATAAACCGCATTAAAGAAAGAAAAAAAGAAAAAGAAAATGTCAATTCAACTTAATAAAACGAAAATCACACCTATCATGCCCAAAGGAAATGAAGGAAAAAAAAAAAAAGAATATCAGAAAGAGTATCAAAAAAGAGTGTGACTGACATTTGCCATATGTAAAATATAATTATATGACACCAATCAGAGTACAGGTCAGGGATCAACGGTGTGAACAAAGTACAAACATACCCTTAAACTTTTACAATTTAGAACTGATAGAAACACGATAATTTTCAAATAAGTTCCAGTTCACATAATAAACTTTACAACAAAGATCAAACCAGAGAATTTACAATTTAGCTGACTTCACATTGGTAATTTTTAGGAAGTTCTGGCCTGTCATGGATTATTTCAGAACCCAATCCCAAATGTGTTCTCTCCACTATAAGTCATATATAGGAATCCATCTTCTTCCTTGTTTTCCTCATAAATTGCAGACATCATTGCCGCTGCATAAACAGAAAATAACACCTCACTTCACAAAATTGACCACAAGAACAATCATTTTATATAATATATATTCCGCATTCACATCCACAAAATCCATATATATATATTACCAGTTGGTGGTAAAATGTTCTTAACAAAAATGAAAATGGCCTTCTCGGGACTCAGCTTGATTCTCTTCCGCACCACATACACAAACTGGCCAACAGTCAAATCAGCAGGAACAAGATACCTACATTCATCCCAAAAGGAACAACAGTAAATAAAGAGGAAACATAGGAGACGAAAGAAGATGATATGTATCCAGTTGAACATTCAAATGATTGTCAATGTTCTCGATGGAATAAGAATTTGAAGCATCTCATTTTACAGTTAACATAGAAATATGACAACATAGAGCACGCCAAACACACTCATACCCATGCTAAAGATCAACATTCCATCCAGGTTTACTTATTCTTCTAAGTTTTGAGAGGCACTTATTCACAACCATTTTTTTCTTTAATTTTGAGGATGAGTTGATGTTAAGTGAGAGTCAGGAATCATCCAAACCTCCTACAGTTTACAATCAGACTACCACTAATGATATTATTAAGAAAAGAGCACAACATACAGTTGATGCTTCTGCTTACCATGTTGAAAGCAAAGTGTAGTTAGATTTGCTACCTTAGGAACATTTTCGATCGATGCCACAGACATAAAGGGGGAAGACTCAAAAGTTGACAGGTTTCAGACAAACCCCAAACACAATAAAAACCAAAATAGTTCAGGTCCAAGTAAAAGTACGTAACTTCAAATGTGTATAGTGTGTACTTCTCAAATTTTAAAGTAAAAAAACAGGAGTAAAGAACACTTACTATTTAATATTCAAAAGGTCATAACACTTAATCAGATAACCAGAGTAAATAAACTGTGCCAATGTTTACAATTGTACTTTTCAATGAATAGAAGAAACTAACTTTTTCTTATCAATTTCAGGAACATCACTCTTCTCTGCCCTTTCAACAATTACCTACATTGAAACATCAACCAAATTAATCAGTAAAATAAGAGATTTAATGATACATAAAAACATCAGAAATCAGGTCTTACTGGAATTCTATCAGGATACTTCTCTCTTATGCGAGATGCTTCAGCCTGCCTCCTCTCTGGCACAAAATGTTTGCACAAATTAGAAAGCATATGTTGGACCTAAATCACCTAACGGGTAAAATTGTAAACACACTTACTAATGATGTTTAGGTGATAGAATATTTTTCTTTACCATGATAAAAAAAAATAAAAAAAAAAACAGATCGCCCGGCAATGTGAAGAGAGAAAAAAAAGGCATGGCTCAATAGCAACGACAAACCCAATTCATAGGAAGTAAAGTCACATATCATATGAAACCAAAAAAATAAAACACAGAGGCAAAAGGAAGTGCATATTAAGTGATACAACATAGGTTATTTTTCATACTAAGCTAAAGAAAAAAAAAACGCAAAATACTAGTAAAAAGTTCCATATTCTAGGGAGGACACATAATGAGACTCAAAAATACAAATTTCACACCCCAATTAAATCCCAAATGGAAAATTACAAAGCTGGGGTATGAAAATCCAAATGTCTTCGAGTATTATCTGGTAATCCCAAGCATCAACTTTAATTCCCAATTAAAAATGCACTATAGCATATAAGGAAAATTGGTGAAACGTTAAAAAAAATAAAGAGAGAAACGAACCAAGTGGGTGTTCCATCTTGAAAGAGCTCTTGGCCATGGCAATAACTCTGCAGCAAAGAACATAGGTTAAAACAAGAAAAGGAAGAAAAGAAAAAAAGGGTAATTACAAAATTAGGGTTTGTAACGGAGACAGCGATCGGTTGATGAATGAAAAGAACAGGAACCAAAAAGGGGGAAACGGGGGATAGATTTTCAATGGAAAATGATATTCCTTACCAGAAAAGAGAGAAGAGTGAAGAAGAGAGAGAAATTGTTCGAGATCAGACAAGAAGAAAGGAGGAAATTCCCTGTAAGGAAAGGAATTAAGGAAAACCTGTTATATCCAGTTGTGTGTCAATGTCTCTGCTCAACGACACCGTTTCTTAACTCTCTTATTACATCAAAAATTTAAATAAAAAGACTAAAATTATATTTTAGTATAATAAGGTTAAAATAAATTTTGTTCCTCACTTTAATTTTAATTTTTTTAGTTTATGTTTCTAAATTTAAAATTTTTTATTTTAATTTCGTAGAGTGTTCTTGTTAAATTAAATTATTTTTTTATTTGTTTTTTACATTAACATGTTAGTTAATGTATTTTTTATATTAAGTTGATAAAATTAATGTAATAAATTTAACAAATACACTTTAAAGATATTAAATTAAATTTTTTTTAACTTAAAGATCAAACTTAAACCAAAAATTTATATAAGGATAAAAAATATATTTTAACTTAAAAAAGAAGTAAATCATTTTTAAATATTTTTAAATTTTAAATGAAATAAAACAAAAGACTATATTTGACCAAAAAAAAAAGTCAAAAAGTTCATTGAAACTTGAAAATTATCTGGTACTTGAAGACTAATAGTTAGCAGTTGAAAATTATTAAGCTAATTTATTAAATTATAAATATTTAATAAAATTATTAGTTAAAGTGACTAATAAATATAAAATGACTAAAATAAAAAAATTTATATAGTATTTTTATATAAATTTTAATTTAATTAATAAAAATATATTTTAGATATTTATAATTTTAGATTTTCAATTAATTTGAAACTCTTATAATTTTAATTTATAGTTTTAGACTAAAATTTATTAATTTTAAAAGTATTGAGATTTTATTTGAATAATGGAAACCATAGAAACTAAAATCATTTGTTTGCACACAAAAAATTTGCTATTTCTATGTATAAAAAAAAAGCACATCATCATTATCATATATCATAATCAAATTTAATGGTACGTGGCAGTTATATAATCAATAATGAAGAAAAGTTATAGAAGTCACAAGAGTCAACAATCACAATGAGAGAAAAAAGTGTGTAAAAAAATAAATGAGAGAGGTTTCATCCTTAATTAGAGAAATTAACGAGTAACAAGATATAAAAAAAGAGGAAGCTATCAAGTGAAAATTAGAAATAGAGTTAGTTAATGTATAATGAGTTTAGTGGAGTTACTAAGTTTAGATAGACTTGGATGTTATTGGCAAAAATTGGGTATGATTCAAGAAGTTGACTATTATGTTGATGATAAAGTCTCCAATTAAGAATTTTGTTGATCAAAGAATATATAGTAAATATATTATTCAATAAAATAATAATGAATTTAAACAACATTCTAAGTCAATATGGTTGTGATTGAATGAAGTATTGGCTAAAAATCTTGCTAGTCAATACATAGAAGTTAAAGTTGTGACTTTGAGAGTGTATTTTTCATATAATCTAAATCAAGAGACCAACATTGGTTGACATAAATAATATCCACTTCCATTCCTTAACCAATATGTTAGAGATTTGAATCCTGGCTTTGGATATGAAAAAAAATATTGGGAGGATAATACTTGTAATTTGGTGAGCTCATAGTCTCCAACAGATATTAGTCACTATTTTCATAAGTTGATACTTTGTACCTATTTCATAGGTATCAAAAAGGATTAAATCAAGATAAGTTGAAGATAAGGATGAATTTTCATTTTTCTAAAAATAAAAAATTGGTTGCATGTTTTGTGGAGGAGATAATTAACATCTTTGTTGGAATTTTTTTTTATCACAACTTTAATTGATGTGACAATTATCCACGTTATTATAAATCACAACTCAACACAATTGTAAATGTGGATGTAAATAGGTTTAATAGAAATGATGGTCTTGTATAGACTTATATATATCAAGTGCATAATTACAACTTATAAATCATTTCAAATACAAAATACATATATCAATCAAATACAACTTATCTATTGTCTTGTGTTCTTTTTTCTTTCGTTACATTGTATGTTTCTTTTTATTCTTAGTGAAGTCATTTATAACTTTTATTACAAATTTTCTTTTTTTTTCTCCTTTTACAACATTTCATTTACACAATTTTCTTATTAGTTTTTTCTACTTTTAGATTGAGTATAAGTGCCTTATTTTGGTAAAATTTTATAAAAAGGAGATTTATGTTTCACTTTGGAAGTCTCGTATTGAAAAGAAAAAAAAAACATAAAATCATGTCTCGTGTAGGGTGGTTGAGTTTTTAGTTTTTAATTTTCAAAACAAAACAATTTAGCTAAAACCAAGTTGAAATGATTTTTAACTCAATTTCGAAATAATTTTATATTTATTTTCAAAACAAAAAAAAGTTTTTGTAAATTTGGTTTTTAGTCTTAAAAAATACTCTTTCAATACATTTAACAATTATTATCTTTGTTGTTGTTTTTGTTATTACCACTATATTATTGCCAATCATTGCTATTGTCGCCAACACTACTACCACTTTGTGGTCATTGCCACCAATATTATCACCACCACCACACTACCACCATTACCCCTACTATCATTATCATTCTTACCAACACACAAACATGTACTTAAACTAATTTTAATAAGATAGAAAATTTTAAAATAAGATTATTTTAAAACTAAAATTAATTTTTGAAGCAACAAAAATTTAAACTAAAAACTAGTTTTAGGTTTTTAAAATTTTATAACTTGCAATTAAAAACTATTACAAACAAAACCTTAAATTATGTTTTGCTTCCATACCAAAATCCCCACATCGACAAAACAAGTACTCTTCCAACTCCTCATTTCCTATACAAGGAGTGGTTTACTAAGTATTGAAAGGGATAAAAGATTAATCTAACACATGTTGCCTTTAAGGTATGTATGTTTATTTATTTATTGTCTTTTTAGTATTAAATTTATATTATTTGTGTTATTCTTTTATAAATTAGAAAATTAAAAATATACAAAATAATACCTTGTTATATTTTGTTTGATTTATAATTATGTGGTAATTTTTTAAAATGTGATAGAGTCTATTCAATTACTTGTTATAATAATAGTGAATGTCACCTTTAATATCATTTGGCTCATAGTTGAATATTAGTAATTTGTGCACTAATGGATTAAAATGAAAATCCTACTTGATAAAATGTTTTATTTTGAGATTTTAAAAATATTTTTTCTTAAATATCTAAATACCAATCATAATTAAATAGTGGATATTATTTTTAACATTGTTCAAATCATAATGTGTAATGATTAGTCATTCATTAGTTAGCTTAAATCTGGGTAAGAATAAATTTAAACTAAAAAAGGTTAAAAATTATTTTCAAATTTTAAAATAAAAAACCTTTGAATAAGAGGTATTTTTAATTTGTTCCACATTTATATATTTGGAAAAAATATTAGAAACTTTTTTAATTAAGAATATATAAGTATGGGACAATTTTTATCTTTCACGTTAATTTTGTAGAGTTAAATTAGGTTTAAATTTACATTCTAATACAATATTAAAGTTTATCTGGTGATTGTTGTTGAGTTTACCAAACTATAATTAGACTACTTGTAAATATCCAATCTTCTCGAAATATCTTTACTTCAAGGTGGAATAAATATTTTGAAAATTTCATATTGACAAGCAAGATATTCTAAATAGAGTATATAAATGATGAGAATAATCATGAGCTTAAAAACATGATTTTATAAGACAATCTAAATAAAATCTCCCATGAGAGATGTGAGTCTTTCTTAAAAAATATAAATCCTACATTGTCATTCCATTTTATTTTATCGTTGAAATATATTTTTTTTATATATAACTTAGTACCTTTAAAAAATATTCTTTAATTTTTTTCTTTCTCAATATATTTCTCATTTTCGTTAAGATAGACTCAAATATTGTATTTCATGAGAGTCTCACGTATCTCAAGAGAGAAAAATGTAATTTATTTTTTAATCAAAGATATTTTTAATTTGATCCATATTTAAATCAAAGATAAATATTCATCTTTAATAAAATTAAAAATATTTTTTTAAATTTTAAAATATTATTTCCCATAAAAATAAAAATTTCTTTTAAATTTTAAATTAAAAATTTCCTTTTTCATAAAAATCTAAAATAGCTTGTCAAATTTTTAAAATTTATTTTTAATAAAAATAAAATATTCTTTAAAATTACTAATATTTTCTTTTTGAATAATAATAATATATCATTTTCGAATTTACTTCCCCTTCTAATAAAAACTAAGTTACCTTTTCAAAATTCAAGACATTTTCTTTCATAAAATAAATAAGTAAAATATGTATCGTTTTAAAATTTTAATCTTATAATTCAAATTTAGACTTATCTTCTCTTTAAATTAAATTAAATTTAAAACAGACTTTTCCTTTTTTATTTTCTTGTTTAGAAAATCAAATTTATTCTTAAAATATAAAAATAATAAATAAAAATCTCAATAATATTTTATTTTTCTTATTTTTATTGGGACAAAATAAAAACTGCAAAGTTATTTAAATTTGCACAGTTACTTGTAGAGGTGTTATTTTAAAGGAACATTGTTATTAAGTGATGGTAATGACTTCCAATTATTTTTTAATTGAAAATGTCATTATCCAATGACTCAATTTTTTTTTTTTTCGCGCCACCGGTGTGACTCTAATTACAAAAACATTTTTTTAGGGTGGCTTGATAACTTACAACTAAGAAATTTAGTCATTTCCACGTCATAATATATAACTTTTAAAACAATTAGATAATTTGTGTACTATAATTTGTTTGGCAATGTCAAAAATTGTATAGAGTTAGGGTTCAATTACACCAAAGATGCCAAAAAATAAAAAAAAAAAGAAATACAGAAAAGATGCTTATTGCCTCGTCACACGCCACTGTACTTTATTATCGGAGATTTAAATATAAAAAATTTTATTCCCTTCATTCACGTGTTTGCGTTCTCATGAAGAGGTCGCAGCACTATTTAATGGTGTGGTGTAGTCATTCTCACATGTTTGTGTCTACCTACTAACATTATGTATGTGTAATATGGATCCAAAGTTTGAAGCCTATACTCTGTATTGTCCTTGTACCTGCTCTTCAGTTACCATAATTATGGGAGAGGATTAAGGGACTTGCCAGAGCCAAACTCACCCCTTTTAGCTCATTAAATTCATTTTACACTTCAGATTTTGCTACATGTCCTATATCGATTATTTATATAATATTTTTATTTTTGAATTAGTAATGCAATGTATATAAACAAAGTAATGACTATTTTTAATAAAAAATAAAAATAAAAATAAATTGACAATTTTATAAAATATTTTAAAATCAAATAGTTCTTTATATAATGCTTATTTTACTAAAAATAATGCAATAATAAAATATTGCATTATTGATTTAAAAATAAGAAATAGTACTATTATATAAGTAATTGATGTAGGATGTGTAACGAAATCTAAAGTGCATAATTGATCTAATGACCTATGAAAAAGTCACTGTCACTTTTCTTCTGGAAACATTTTCTTATTTCTTTAACATTTTTTTTATCAGCTCGTTATATCCTTAACATGATATATATACAAGTTTTTTTTTTTATTTAAAAAAGAACATGTTTTCGATATATTAGTAAGTTTAATTCTTTTACCTAACCCCACTCATTTAATAATCACTAGTAAGCAAAATCAACAATTGGACACGCGGTTTTTGTTTGGGATAGCGCTATTACTAAAATTAAACACTGATTGGCTGAAATTTAGTCCAAGATTACTCATTGAGAAAACTAACTTTCTATAAGCATCAATGCTACTTTTATCAAAATCAATTTATATATTTTTTTTTCTTAATTAAAGACAATAACTCAAAGTTGTTTTCGAATATTTATGGTGCCATTGTAATTTCGACCCTCACGTCCAATCTAAACAAACAATAAATGTATGTTTGGATTTAAACGAAGAAAACTCAACAATATTTTTATTTTCAGAATAACATTTTTTATTTATGTATTGAAATTCGAAACGCATTAAAATTCAGAAAAAAATACTTTTCAAACTTTTATCTAAACGAATGCAGCTCCGTCTAATATATGTATATCCAATTCCCATGTTTACACTTTTGCATATCTGGTGTTTATTCGAAACATTCTTCTTATTTTATTTTATTTTGATACTAGCTAGGACATGTTTGGATTGAGTTATTTTAAAATAATAACAATAATGTTTTTGTTCTTTTTAAAGATTTTTTAAAATTGTGTTTTATAATTAATTTCTCACCAAATATAGAGATTTTATAAATTATTCTACATTATGTATAACCATTTTTGAATCACCATAACTAGGACCTTTGAAATATTTATAAAAGTTTGGATATTTTAAACTGACTATGAGATTAATTCTCTGTATATGATTTAGTCACAATTAAAACTTTTCATCCCTTCCAAAAGATGTGTTATAGTTCTAAAAAAATTAAACTTAGGTTTCTCTCTACAAACTCAAGCATATGTTTACCAGGACAGGTGGAATATGTACAATATTGATTGTTGGATATGTTTCCCTACAATGTGATCTGGCAGAAAGGGTATGTTACATCATATGGTTAGGTCATCAATATTTCCCAATTTAAAACTAACAAGACGTTACTAAAGGAAACTTGAAACGAAAAAGACCATATATTGCTTAGCTAGTTTTGGCAGAGCTAGTTCACATGCCAGTTCTTAATCATCATTTTGCACATATTTCTAGCAAAGAATTGGAGGCAGCTAACCATGTGAGAAAACCATGCATCAATTGCATTTGTAGAGGGAATCCCTGAACCTACGAAGTGCCTCATGAGAGGCTTGGTATGATGATGGCTATGAGTACCACAAACCTAAACCCACAAAGCAAAGGTTCTTTTTCACTGTTCGATTCATAAATGCTGATTGAACTGAACCAACATCCCTCTCCCTCCACACCATAACCCATAAATGCTCTCATTTAAAGCCACAGATTTGTCTCCTCTCACCCTTTTCACGATTCCTGTACCTCCTTAAATTAATATTCCAACTTCCTTAGTTGCAAGGTGGTTGAGAATTTAATGCAACTCCTTCAATGCCACCACCACTATACCCATATTTCGTGCTCTTATGTTGGGCACTACCTTCTTTAAAACTTGGGACTTGAGACTTTATTTCTCTCTCTCTCTATCTCTTTGTTTTGTACATCAACAATTGAACTTGTCCAACCCTATATCGTGTTTCTTCTCCATTCATAGATCACTGTCAGTCCCTTCCTGCTTCTCTTCAACTCATTTAAACCAAAGCTTATTTATATATATCAATGTTATGTTATGTTACGTTATTATTCTTGTTATTAGTACTCCCTAACCCCAAATAGAAAACATATAGGGCCCTTCTGAATTTTTGCTATCAATTGTGGTTTGATTTTTTTTTTTTTTTGATAATATATACTTTATTTGTGGTTTTTCGCAGCAGAAGTTTGAGCCAAATTAACATGGTGGCAATGAGGGGGTAGAGGGGAGCGGTTCAACGGGATATTGGTCCGGTTCAATAAGAAAGCAATGCTCAAAATGTTTTTGAGTACTGTTTTTTGATTGAGCCGTGCCAATATCACGAGCCACTGCTCTTCACACCCTTCAACTCTTCTTATCAAAGATGGTTCTTCTGTTTCCATTCTTGGCTTGCTTTTTTATTCGGAGACATATATGATATGCAGGTTGTGTACTCTTCATCATTCTCTTTCTTTAGTCCTTTTCCCTGTCCCTCTTTTTCTTTTGTCAAATTTCAATGAGTTTATTTACTTGTGTTACTGTACAAGTACTTGGAAAAATTTATGAAAACAATGCATATATCTATTGTTATTAGTTTATTTCAATAAATTCTCTAAAATATCTTAGTGTCTTATGGCATGTATTTGATTTCTAGACTACATTTTTCATTCTATTGGGTCTGAAGCATGTGCAATATTGTGTCTGACCGTATGACAACATTTATATGTGTCTTAAGGCACATGCAACATTTCGGTGTCATTCAAAGTTTGATGTAGAGTAGAGCGGGGAAGCCTTGTGCAGTTGAAGCATTATCTGCTAATGTCTCTCTCACTGCCTCTCTCCTTTCTTGTATGAATGAGTGTGTTAGTTTTACAGTGAATTCAAGTCACGTTAAATTACAAATTAACCTAATATTAAGTAATTGTTCACATATTTTTATCTTGCCTTGATTTTAGATAATTATTCATGATTTTATCTTTGCTTTGAAGAATGAATTTATATCTAAATATAATGAGTTTACTTCAAAGATAAAACAAAATTATGCTCCAACTACAAGAACTTGAGGGAAAAGCAAAAAGCAGCGTCTTCTAAGTTATGTCAATTGCTTACTTAAAAATAAATCATTTCTACATATTTTATGTTAATAAAAAAAACGCTGGTTTTTTTCAATTTCATGTTCAAATATATAGTTGATAATAAATTAAGAAAAAGCTTATAGATCTATTTTTCATGTGTTATATTTGTAGCACCCATGAGCGATGATATGTTAGTCGTTTTGCCATATTATTTTTACCATTTCCACGTTTTGTTTGAGGACTTTGAAGTGTTAGCTCCTAATCGTTGCTGGTTTCTCTTATGTTCTTTTTATTTTTAGTTGTAGATAAACAAATTAACCATGCCTATTTTTTTTTTCTGTTCTATGTTTAGAATTAGTTTTTTAATTTTAAACTTATAAGTCTTTCTATCAAAATGTTAATTTCTGTAATAATAATCGTATGAATGGTACTTGATTTCTTTAATTTTTAACTAGACATGAAATTCATACCTGCATATTTTATCCATCTAGCAATGGTTTTAAACTTCTATAGTATATTGTTCAATGAACTAATTGAGAAAAAAAGTTAGAGACGTGTCCTTTCACAGCTTTGAAGATAAATTGTGAAACTTGATATATTTATTTGGAGATTGTTTTCTTTTAAATGTTACTTTTTCGTTTGTCAATGATACTGCATTTGTGTAATTATAAGAGCCTAAACTAAGACACTCGAGTGTAATTAGGAAAATTTAAACTATAACATGCAATATAAACATTTTATTGTACAACTTTCTGTCATATATGTAAATTTGAAAATCGTTCTATTTATAAAACTCAATTTTGTCAAAATAAATGTTAAATATACATCGATAATGTTTTTTGTATAGTGTTAAATATAAAACTCAAATTTGTCAAAATAAATGTAAAATATACACTCGGGCCTTATCTAAATTTTTGTCGTCAATTCGCTCTTTTGTCATTCCATACTTTACTATAGCAAATCACATGTCTCCCGAGATTTTTTCAAATTTTTTCGGATACTCCTTTTTTTTTTCCTTTATTTTATCCGTACACTATCCTTCATAATTATTTTAAAAAAATTACATTGATCTTTCTTTATATGTTACTCTAACTTTTTTTAGCTATTTGAAAAATATTAAATTATATATCTTTTAAGAGAAGTTGTTGCAGATGTTAAAAAGAAAAAAGAAAAAAGAAAAAAGAGGTAATGGGCAACTATACTCATCTTTTAATTTACATACCTATTCATTCATTTATTTCTTTTTATAACCAAGAAAACCTCCGGTGGATTGTGGGAGACAAAAATAAATAAATCTAATTTCTTAACCTCTCTTTTATAACAAGTCTATAAAAATAATCTTCCTAAAATTTATCAACTATATACACATAGTTTACATTTAATTTTTTATTAGAAATTACAGTAAAAATACTTTAATAATATTATATTATACTTCAATTCTTTAATCAATGCTTAGCATTCCTAAATCATCTCATTTACATCTAAGTAAGCCGAATCATAGGGATTAGGAAAGCTTGAAGTTCTCATATTATCCATACAAGTCCTTCCATAAACTATGCAAGACCAAATTCATTTTATCTTTTTTAAATTCTGGTTTAATTAAGTAAAACAGACACTTATTCTCTCCAAATTATTATTCTAATTATAGTTTTCACTCTCCTAGATTAAATCATTCACAAATATGCTGAAGGTCCTTATCTTGGTTTGGGAACACGGGCGAGAGTTGTCCTACTACATTGTAAGATTCCCAGGATGCTATTCAACTGATAAATGACAGCCTTAACATTACCACTCACTAAAGGTATGCTTCAGTTTTGTAAAGCATCAAAGAAGTCATGGCACTTAGCTTACATAATATCAAGATATGAATACACATTAAATATTTAAAATGAGAGTTTTATTACTTATAAAGATGTCAAGCGGATAATAAGGAGATTGTATTTCGTCAAAAATAGGTAATCATAAAAAACAAAAAAATGTCAAGACAAATGAATGGAAAGTTCATGTAATCCATACACTTGGAGAAACTAACCACGCTGTTGATTATCTGTCTAAATTGGGAGCATTGCAGGCTGAGGCTTTTAGTATACTAGATAGACCACCCTCAAGATGAGTCACATTCTTGGTGATGATGTCATGATCGAGATGAGAGTCTGATTGTAATTTTCAATTCTTCTGTTTTGTTTCCTTCCAACACAAAAAGAAAAAACAAAATACATTTCAACTTAACATAATTTATCGTAATTTTCTTTTCATCTATTTTAAAAGTTAATTTTAACTGTGTTAACTAAAAAGTATTTTTAAACCACAAAAATATCTTACTATTAAATTAACCTTCAATAACAAATTGTCATAGTATATTTATTCATTTTTATATTAATCACTTTAAAAATCATACTTAACATGATTTTAAACTCTAAAGAGTATTAACATATTAATTTTATTCAAGTTTAGTACAAAAGAAAATATTCAAACAAATTAAAATAATTTGTTCATATATGAATCCACAAACCCCGATTCTTAATAGTAATTTTAATAAATTTAACAAAATAATAATGAATAATACCTAACATTGGTTATGTTGACTATATTTACAAGACGTTCGAGTTGGACTTAATTATTTAGTATGGTCCAAAAATTCTAAGAAGGACAATATTAACCTATTCAAGAGGGAAAATGTATGAGGTAGTTTTGTCCATGAATTAGGCTGAATTTGATAACACTTCAAATAACTGTTTGAGCTGACCAACTTCTAGACTTGGATGATTTATTTGGTAGATATTGAGCTTCAAAACTATTTTGGAATACAAACATTTTTATTAGAGAATGCTATTTAACTTAACCATTTCAAAAAATTTAATTTGTACCTCTTCCTTAATGTTGTGTCTCTATCATGACAGTAGTAATTTCTGAAAATATTCTAAAAATATAAATCACGAGCGCATGTCCGAGATGTGTAAGAAGCAACAAGTAATTAATTTTTTGTTGCAAGAACTACAGATTTATATATTCAAACAAGTATTTTTCTTCTATAATAACAAAAATCTTCCATATTCAGATGCTAGTAATCCCTTGGTAATTGCTCGATTTGAGTGTTTGTCAGTGATATATCGGGTTATTACGTTATAACTTAGGCTTCTTTTTATGTTTTAATCTTTAAAAACAATCATTTAGTGAAATAATTTACCTATGTTGTAAATTTTGATGGATATATTATTTTGTGTTTTAGAAATGTTTTTTTTAGTGGAAAATTAAACAGTTAAAGTTGACTTTAAATTGTGCTATAAATGGTTGTTTTTTATGCGGGATTTTTTTTATAAGTACTTTTCTGGCTAATCTCGAGGTTCGGGTATATAATTTCAGGTATTTTCTTCTTGATATTCACTTTTCAAATAAAGAAAGTAAAATTATCTAAAACAGTTCATTATCTCTCTCTCGGTTGTCTTATACATGTTTACTGAAAAGCATTATTTACACTTTCCCTTTTAACCCGAATTTACCTCTATTTGGTAGGTGCTGACTTAACATGAGTTTCCTCAGAGTTGGACACAGAAGAACTAAAGGTACTTCGAATTAGATACATTATATGTCATATATAACTATAGTTTTTTTTGGTACATATATATGACTATAGTTTGAGTACAATCCTCGAGCAGCATTATTAATATTGGTTTTTGCACGTGTTTTCTGCTACTTGCCGCAATGAATTTGTACAAGAACAATCAATGGAACAGTTCTACCCATTTCCATTTCTGTGCCTTAGTTCTAGCTACCGATTCTTCAGTAATGTTTTGGAAAATGATAGTTGAAATTTGCAACATTTTCTTACAAACTTGGCCAGTTGTCAGCCTCATCTAGAAAGCTTAATTTTGTGTCAATAGAGTTTGATCCCTAAATTAGTTATTTGAGCACTTTGGACTTTCTTATCAACCTTACATCTCAATTTAGGGAATGCCAACCCTAAATCACGTGATGGTCAACTAATTAGGTTTGCAATTTTCAGCCACATAGAAATTAATAATCCATGGAGCGGATTTAATTGACTTCACTTAACATGAGTTTTGCCTTTCAATAAACAGTTTGGCAAACGTGGTATTTCTCTTTATAAACTCCCAAAAAAAGTCAGACATTCGCATGGGATTTAGTTGAGTTTTTTTAATTTAATTGAAAAATGGTTAATAGCATATTTTCTAACGCTATCTTGCTCATACATTCTCTTATAATGAGTCTCACTAAATCTGAGCTTCATTCTTAAAATAGTAAGATTCACATGAATTTAAAAAAAATGTTAGAAAATATATTGCAAGCCTTCCTTTAATTGAAATATATTTATAATAATTTGTACACTATATAATTAAAAAAATATTAACTTTAGTATATTTAGTCTAGAAATTATATTTAAAATGATATCTAATTCTTTCACTTATCACACTTTCATTCAATATACAGGCTACACAATCACATATTAATCTATAATTATTGATTTTAAATTTGAAAATTTTATTAAAAAATATAATAATATCATATATAAATTTATTCATTAAATAATAACATAATAGTTAAAAAAACTAACGTTTAAAATATAAGATAATTGTAAAATAAGAAGACATATCCAAGTTTATATTTAAAAGTTATTTGTGGTTTTATATGTTTTATTTTTATCTTTTATGTTTTGTTGAATAATTAAATATGTAATTAAAAATTTTAATCCATTTTAATTAATATATTTTAATAAAAAATCGAAATTTCTCTCTTCATTAAAATCAAATTCAAGGTTTCTTTTGTCAAAGTTAGCCGTCTATATTGAAATTAATAATTAATAATTATTAATTAATAACTAGGAAGGGTCAATTGTAGCTTTAAAGGTAGTTAGGAATGATTTGATAGTGAATTTTATATTCTATGAATATTTATAAAAACTAGTAAGAATTTTATTCATCAAATAAGTCTAAATTCAAATATGATTGATTATTTACAAAATTTTATAATATAAATATTATGATATCTTACTTTATTCATACTTGTATTATATATATATTATTTAATATTAAAGTACAAAATATTTTGTTAAATTAAATAGTTGTATTTATAAATATTTTTCAATCAAGTTATATATTATATTTTTAGTCAATATTTTTATTGATTTTTAGTAGTTAATTAATATCATAATAATATTTATGTTCTAAAGTTAAATGAATACATTATGAGTAACCATATTCAATTTAATTAAAATACAATAGGTTTAACAAGTGTATAGATATTTATTAGATAAAGGTTTTGAAAATTAAAGCTACTATTCATGTGAATATAAATCTGAAGGAGAGTTTTTTTTTTAAAATACAATTATAGGAAAAAAAATATAGTATCTTAACAAAATTTTACCAATCACCATCCTTATTTGAAGGTTGAAACTCGTGCATTCTTTTTTCTTGTGGACATCAAATGTAGATGTAGAACAAGTAGATATCATTGAATCATTTCATTTCATTTCAACCAAAACAGAAAAATAAACTTGAGGCAGAAGCAAAGGCAGCAACAGCCACCTAATTATATCTCTATTTATTAGGAGCTTGATAGCCATGGAACTATGAACAAACTGAGTGGCCCTTCAAGCATCAAAAGAATGAATGTGGACAATCTCGTGCGTCCTCTTACTAGCTGCTACCATGGTCAATCTCCTCTTAAAATGCAGAAGGTCCATGGGGCAACCATTTTCTCTCTCACACACTCTCACTCCTGCTTTCTCGTGTAAAATGACATTTTCTCTACACTGCACAAAACTATAGAAAAAGAGGGGGAAGAAAAAAAGAAAATCTTGCAGGCTTGATTAATTCATATTGCCTTAGTATTAATCTTCCTGAGATAGGAAGAACTCCAATATGACCTCCTAGAAAGAGGCACTCCACAAAGCATTCTCACCCTCTCCACACCTCCTATGTACCTCTTTAATCCTCTCAGCAGACCTGCAAATTCCACTGCAGCTCCAATCAAATGATGCAACACAAATGTTCCCTGCCTGGGCCTTCCACTCACAATCTGCAAGAGTAACCAACTCAATAATTTGCAATTTCGACAAACCAAACAGATAATGGTATGATCACATGAATCATTTGAATGAGTCGATGTATTTATATGTTAAGGAAAAATAGTCACCTGGAGGAGTGCCACAACAAAGCCTTCGATCATCTATATGCTCCACATCAAGTCCAATAAACCAAGATCCTAGTGACACATCCTCATTGGCATACTTGTGAAGAACATTGCTGTTTCAAAACAAAAACAAAGAGGGACAGAGCACAATATTAGATCCCTATGATATTATTACAACCGATATCCCTATTTTTTCTTTTACTCCAGACCTTTCTCAATTTAATTTATACAATAATATAACACCTATACCCTTCCTGTTAACACAAAAATCCCTTGATTTCTTATGATGTTACATAAATTGAGGGACATTGGGTGTAGTATTGTTAAACCTTAAAGGGTGTGAGAGTAACTTGTCCAATTTATAATTTATCCTTTTTTCCCTGATAAGTGAGATGAAGTAGGACTTACTGGTTAATTGATATGTATGTAGCCAAATCGTTTGAAATGGCATACAACTGTCCTGTGGCATGACGGAAGTACCTGTTTCCAGCCTCTCCAAACTTCCAGTGCTCAGGTTCATGGTACCTTACCCCTCTGTGCAAAAGTGTAGGCAGGTAAGAAGCTAAAAGTGGAAGAGCTTTAACAATTCAATTCAGTAAAAACAGATAAAAGAAAAGCATCTCTCACTTTTGAGATAGGACAGGCCCAGATTTCATGCATCCAATGTATATCCGAGGTTTTGATCGGTGTCTAACTAGAGTTTCTCCCAGTGTTGCTGAAACAGAAAGAATAGGATACTTGGATAAAAAGAACATATTAAAACAACATCATATATACTTACTATAGAAACATAAAACCCATGTCTAGCACTTGGTACAGATCTTAGATGCTTGTGAAGGAGTAATTATCTTATATTGTTACTCCTCGTGCTTTTTGTACATACAGCTAGAGATTATCAGAAATTTTAGAACTTTTAATACCTATATTTACATGAACATCGTCATCAACTTTGACATAGAAATCAGCATCCCATAAGTTCACAGCAGTGGCAAAGTAGGTTTTTGTCTTTGCTGACAATTCAAGGTATCCTTCCACATGATTCTGCATAAACAAAGTATAAAGAAGTGAAAACCTGTGACACTTTTTCCCTTTTCCTTCAAAAGCTATGACACTACCAAACGATCATAAAAACATTAAGGAAAATGTGAAAAGGGACATGCATGTGGGAGGGTAGCAGCAATGAAACAAAAAGGATCCTATATGTCAAATTACCAGCCTCAAGAAATCTCCATGCTTTCTATCCTCTGCTTCAATAGCTCTGTCTAGAATACCACCTGATGTAGCACTAGATAAAGGAAAAAAAACCAGATCAAATTTAGAATTCGTCTAATATATTTATGAACAATTCTAAATTTTCCTGCTAATTATCCTACTTCCTTTGTATGGAAAGTATTGAATGCGTTTTATATTTTCAAGACATTAAATGTATCTACTTTTTTATTTAATATTTTCTTTATAAGATAGTAGGAAGATTTGTAGGAGGATATAGCACTATTCTATATTTATTAGTTGTGACTGATAAATTAATGGATAAGTCATGTGTTTGCAGTAACTCTCAATGATTGTATTTGGAAGGCTAAAATACTGCTTGAAGACATGGAAATCTAATAAGTGCAATCTTTTACAAAAGCAGGTTGAGCTTGGACTGTGACAAAAGAATGATAATGTCGCCAATTATGCAACAAAATCATTTAAAAAGAGATGATATAGCTACCTGTGTCCAATTACAAAGCGCATGATAATGCCCTTCTCTTCCTCTAGCTTCTTTCTTTTCTCACCTATTTTCCATGTTATCAAAAGAACCAACCATCACAAACAGTAACCAGTAAAAAAGATAAACTAACATAAAAACATATCAGAAAATATTATGAAATGGAATGAAATTATGAACCTTGTGGCATCCAAGTGGCCCGAACCGAGTCCCTTCTTTTCCTGCTGCTAAATGCGGTATTAATACCTACGACCATAAGGTACTTTCTCTTACCGGATGACTCACTCATCTTTATATCATCTGCAACAGGAGCACCACTTCGTAGAGACTCCTGAGCTGCCCTTGCAGCAGCCAATTCCATCTCTAGGTTTGAAATAGTCTTGTCCAAAGTTCTACATTGAACACTCTCCCATAAGTTTGGCATGCAAAATAACAAAAAAAAAATAACAATACTTACAATAGTATCATCATGTCATGGCACTACATATAACTTACTGTATAGAATTATGACTCCTGAAAACTTCACCATAAATGTCTTTATCGCGTTTCATTTCCATCTCTTGCAACTAAAGGGTACACCATCAGACATAATTAAAAAACAAAACAATAAAAGGAATCTCAGAAGATAAACATAGAAAAGGTTCAGCCACCACATGAGTGTCGGTGCTTACAATTCTGGAATTGCAACCTTCTGAAACTACATTCAATTTTTCAGCTTCCGTAGCTGTTGGTCGTGCTAACCCTTTGTTGTGTTCAGGAATAGTCCATATCCTGTCATAAACATTAACATTTCTCGTCAGAAAAAGCACCACAATAACCACCTTACCGGTTGCCATGGCAATATATTCAACGGTTAATATGATACACAATGAAGCATGCATTTATTAAAATTTAACGCACCGACAAAGAAGTTGCCTGAATTAATAACAAGGCAGATCCAAAATTTAACGAATCACTTTTTAATGTTCTGACAGCTATAATATTACAACCACCATCGAAAAAAAAAAAGGACAAAAATTAGAGGTAAAATATTTTTTTAGGTGCTACTATTCTCCTATTATAATTATTAGAGTTTCATCTCATTGATAATTAAAAAATATTTACATGAAAGATCAAAACAGGTTGGATGATGAAACTCTAATTCTGATAAGAAAATAATACTAAGAATACTTAAAAAAACTGCTTAAAATTTTTCTTTTAGGAAAATTGTGAGTGCCAAGTAATATAAATTCATTTATTTACTTTCAATGTTTTATCCTCTTGCTAAAAATAGCAGTTAAAGTTTGACATAGATTCATAAGAGATCACCAATGAGAAGCTGAGAACTGAACCAGGAATTAAGCAGAGGAAGAGCTGTTAGATTAGAGCAGACACCGTAGTTGACTTGTCAATAAGATTCAATCATACAGAATAGTGTCTAAGGATGAAATCTCAAACCAAAAATTGGGATGATTTAAAATCATTCATGTCAATTGAATCCAGATCTAAATCCATTTCTTCTATGAGTTTTGGTGAACACAAAAGCACCATACAAGCAAGTCCATGAATTTAACTCACAAAAACCAATCAGAAAGATCCTTGAACACTAATTCGAAGACTAAAAAGCCAACTCAGAAGACACGAACTCGTTCTCAGAAACAGGATGAATCAAAGCTTAAAAATCTCAATAAAAAAAAAAACGTGAAATGAATGAATAGGAATTAAGAAAAGTGGTGAACCTGGTAGTGAAGAGCATTCCAGTACAGAAACTTCCTAAGCAGAGAAACAGTGCCCATTTCTGCGATATGACGCTTCTAGAAGGCAATTCTCCTCTGCTTTTCCAACTCATTATTTTATTTATAAATTTTTTTTTTATCTTGAAACTTGGCACGTCAACCCAGATGCAAAACTGGGTTTAGGTGGTCCTTGGGGAGAAGAAGAATATATGGGGCAGAGAGAGAAAGAGAGAGAATCAGAACAGAAGAGAACAGAGAGATGCTCTGTTTTTATTTGAAGTTGTTGTTGCTTTGGCTTATGGTATGTATGTATGTGTTGAGGTTTGCTTTGGTGTGATTTCTTTTCTGCGTGTCTTTGCAGGTGCGGTAAGGGACGTTGAAGGGTAGTGAAGAGACTTGCTAACCGACCGGTTTTATATTTACCGTAATGCCCAAACTATCCTTGTCGGAGGCTTCCTTTCTTTTATGGAAACTCGCTAGTAACAGTACTGGTTCCTGTCATGACATTATTGTCCCTCTTTCATTGCCACAGCTCTTACCCAAACCAACCATTTTCTTTCTCTACTCTCTGCCTAACATGTGCAATACAACCGCAACCTAATAAACTATTCAAAAATCACCCATCGTTTCACTTCATTTTCCTTTTTTTTTTATCCTTTCTTGAAAATTAATTTTGTTTTAATTAAATAAAATTTAATTTTTATGAGAATTATTTAAGTTGTATATTAAGATTTAAACTAAATATTATTTATCATTAAATTTTAACTTAATCGATTTAACAACATGATAAAATGTTATAAACTATTCGGTACTTATTCAATTTTGACAAATAAAAATTATTTATTAAATTGAAATATTTTTTGCTAATTAGTAATTAATAAATCAGGATTTTCTGACATCATAAAGCAACCGTAGGATTCTACGGTCGTAATTCAACAGGATAAACTTTTTTTTAGTTAAATTTTATTTAATTATTATATATATAATTTATTTTTGTTTGGAGCTGAAATTTCATGCGATCACAAAAATGAGTGTAGAGAATTGTATTCCACGCTTTCATTGGTTGATTTTCCTATTCCTCGCTTATGTGTTACATCCCATGCTTTTTGTGATTAATATTTTGAGTGGTCTCACGTATAGAGAAATAAAATAAAATAAAAAGGAAGAAAGGGAATGTATAAAAGTATGAAAAAAAAAGTGTCAAAATATTATGTGTAAATTATTCCTTCTTCACGACTTTTCAGGGTAAATGCTACAACTCCTACCAATTACAAGGATTGTGTCAGTTTCTAATTTTTAAAATTTTCAAGATTACTTGTATCTATACTATATTAAGCATTCAAATAGTCCAGGTCAAGTCAAATTGATCTATTGTCAATGGTAAAGATTTTCTTTCGAGTTTTTAATCCATTTATATTTTTAGAGATATTTAAACTTGAAATCTCGGATTAAGTTATAGCAATCCCCTAGTTGATTAGCTCATATAGATAATAGATCATGTAGGATTTTATTCAAGTTATCAAAAGGAGAAATAAAAAAAGTACAAAACAAAACAAACTTTCCTAATTAAAAAGTCTGGTTAGTTATTTTTCTTTTTATGGATGTTTTAAGTATTCTTAATTTGGATTATTTGTAATTTTTTCTCTATTTTTTTAGTTAATTAAATTTTTCTTAGACAAATTTGATTGCTATAAATTTTTTTATACCTAAAATTCTTAAATTCTTGTTCTCTGCTCAAGATTTTTATAAATTGAATATATTAATAGGAGAGTAAGTAAAAGGATATCTGACGACGAGGTTAGGTCGACTAGGTACACCATTTTTGAAATTACATTTAAGCGATAGTTATATGAAAAGTTATATATATATATATAGTTAATTGATTGATGAATTTTGTTTACTCTCGTATGTTTAATATTTATATTATTCATCAAATTTTATTGGTTTGTATCCTTTCATTATTTCAAGGTAAGACGATAATATATTTCTCTAAAATTTTATTTATAATTTTATTATTTTATTTTGAAGCATTGCTCTTTATTTATATAAAAAAAGAAATAATTTAGGTTTATTATCTATTTAATAAAACTCACATAAAATTTACTTAATATTAAAAATATATAGTGAACATTCATCTAAAACTTAATTGACAATTGAACTATATCCCCGATCTTAATATATTATGTTTTATATTTAAAAAATAAATTTAATAATTATGCACTAATGCAGCCAATCATAAATCATCATTAATATGATTTTGAAGATACTTATTGTAAAAGTCAACAAACTTATCCCAGTGAAATGTGATTAGATGAATGTGTAAAACTCTTTACACTAACTATGCTGACCTATTTTCATTTTAATTGATTGATGAGCTTTATTAACTCTCGTGCTTCATCTTTATATTATTCATCAAATTTCATTGGCTTGTATCCTTTCCTTGTTTTAAGATAAGATGAGAATATATCTCCCTAAAATTTTATTTATAATTTCATTATTTTCTTTTGAAACATTGTCCCTCATTTATAAAAAAAAAAAAAAAAATAATTTAGGTTTATTATCTATTTAATAAAACTCACATAAAATTTACTTAATAATAAAAATATATTGTGAACATTCACCCCAAACTTAATTGACAATTGAATTATCCTCCATCATAACATATTATGTTTTATATTTAAAAAATAAATTTAATAATCATACATTGACACATCCAATCATAAATCATCGTTAATATGATTTTGAAGATACTTATTATAAAAGTTAACAAACTTATCCTAATGAATTGATATTAGATAAATGTGTAAAACTCTTTACACTAATCGTGTATGACCTATTTTCTCTTAAAAATATATGATTATATAATAAATTGTTAAATTTAGTTGATTAACCTTCAAATTTTTAATATAATACATATTTTATTTGAAAGTTAAAATTAGATATTTTTTTTAATTACCTGATTTTTATTGTTAAGTCATAAATTTGTAAATTGCTTAAAAAATAATTTTGAGTAATTTATTATTATCATTATGATATGATAAGAAATGATTGAACTTGAGAGTGTATGTGATATTAATACGCTCTCAAAATTTTCCTAGATCTTTTAGTTAATTAATTACTTAATTTTAGACTTCGTTATTTTTTATAAAGGAATTGTAAACAATTCAATTTGAAAAATGTTAAATTACCTTTCACAAATTATGTTGACATAGAAATAAATGAGGGCAAGTTTTCATACAATCAAGCAAGCACTTAAATGGCTTTTGTTCTTTAGTTTTTGGTTGTTTTTTCTTTTCGGGTAAATAGCATAAGCTTTATAATCCTTGACAATGATATATTCAATAATGTTGTTCTTTAAGAATTTTAGGTATAAAGCCGATATGGTGATCTGCTCAAAGAATAAAGAATGAAGAAAAGATGGACAGTGACACGGAGAGAAAGGTTCCTCTTAGGGCAGCTACAAATTTACAATTTCGTCATTTTTAGGATGATATTTTATATTTTTTTATGCGTTATATTATTCTACAAAGTGAACAACTTTCTGAGGTTGAGATAACAGGTATTTGAATAACTTGGATGATGTTTTACGTTGTTGTTCTAATTGTATATAAAAAAAATTAAAAATGGATCCCTCGTTTTACAAAATTCAAATCATTTACATTCAACATAAATCAAATATCAACTTTAGAGTTTAATGTTTCAAGATTATACAGCACAATGCTACATTTGCAACATCATATTATTTTAATATATTTATTTCAGGTTATATTTAACATATCATTATTTTATATAATTGTTCAATAATATATTAATATATTTTTTAATAAAAATTGATAGAACGAAGATATATTTTCAATATTTTTCAGTATGATGTCAATAGCATGTTAAAATTGTTAAGAAAAGTTATGAAAATATTGATAACTCCAACAATTTTTGATATTTTTTTTTGCAAGGAATAAAATGCTCACTGACTAGAGTAAGAGTTAAAGAAACAATTAAGACTCATTTTCTTATTTTCAATGTAATTTTTGTACTTAATTTTGTTAAAATAAGTTAAGATGTTTTTTCATATTTTTAAGTCAATTAAAGAAAATTCGAACATATTAAAAGGTAGCACATTGTAATTTAGAGGGGTGAAATTTAAATATAATTTTATTGAGGCAACTTGTGACGATCAAACTTATGACTTATACTCTTATTTTTATCTCTCTCTTGAGTGTGACGTCAATACCATTCTCTAAATAAAAGATTCCAAAAATAATTTCCAAAAAAAAATCTAAATTTTTCAAGGCAATCATTTGCGTCCAAGTTCATATCATTTGGTATTAAGGCCTTCTTGATCTCACTCTCTTTTGCAAAGAAACTCATTTGTCTTTTCTTTTCTGAATTGTTCTCTTTTCTTTCACTTTTTCTTTTTTGTGATTCCTTGGTTTTGATTCGTGCCTTTTCATTTTCCATCTTTTTTTGTGTGTTCTACATCAAATTACTAGTTAAATTTTGAGTTCTATCCTAAAAAAAAGAGAAGTTTGTAAAAAAAAATTGAAAGAAAAGAGTGTGAGAAATCAAAAGAAATTGAACAAAAAAAATGAGAAGAACAAAAGAAAAAAGAGCGATTCAGAAAATAAAAAGCAAATGAATTTCTTTGTAAAAGATAGTGAGATCAAGAAAACATTCTTTTCCAACTAGTCTATGCTTGTATTCTTGTACAATGAGACATGTTTAAACTCTAAAACTGATCCTTCTTCTTTGCCTACTTCTATTATTTCTCTTTTGTAGGATGTTCAAGATGTCTTTTCAAATGAGATCCCTAGTGGCTTGCCTCTCATTAGAGGAATTGAGCACTACATTGATCTTGTCCCAAGGGTTGCTCTTCCCAACAAACTAGCATATAAAAACAAACTCAATGAAACAAAAGAGATACAAAAATAAGTGAATGATAATAGACTAGCATCTTGGGAAGAATGGTTGTCTCATGTTGAGTTTGCATACAATAGAGTTGTACATTCTACTACTCATCATTTTCCTTTTGAAGTAGTTTATGGTTTTAATCCACTAACTCCCTTGGACTTGATTTTGTTGTCAATGAATAAACAAGTTCATCAAGATGACAAGAAAATGACAGAATATGTTAGGCAACTACATGAAAAGGTGAAGCAATAAATTGAGAAGAAAACTCGACAGTATGTCAACCAAACCAACAAAAGGCATAAGAAAGTATCTTGTAACCAAGAGGTGATGACCATTTTCAAGTGACAGAGAAGATAAATGATAATGCTTATAAACTTGACCATCCAAGTGAGTATCAAATTAGTGCTACTTTTAATGTGATTGATTTATCTTTGTTTAATGTAGGTGATGAACTTGATTTGAGAACGAATCTTTTCGAAGAAGGAAAGATTGATGGAAATCTGGATGAATTAAATAATCTTCAAGGTCCTTTGTAAGAATAAAAGTCTCAATGACTAGAGTAAGAGCAAAAAAATAGTTAAAAGAAACAACTAAGGCTCATTTTCTTATTTTTAATATAATTTTTGTACTTAATTTTGTTAGAAAAAGTTCATATGTCTTTTTTCTATGTCGATTTTTAGTATGTTTAGGCAACACATTATAATTCAGAGGGTGGAATTTAAATGAAAATTTAAATTTTCTCTCTTCGTAAGAGCTTTCCTTTTGTTCTTGAACAAAGAACTAAATCTGGTTTCATCAAGATAACTTGTGACAATCAAATTTATGACTTATCACTCTCATTCTCATCTCTCTCTTTAGTGTGGTGTCATTACCCTTCTCTAGATAAAAGATTTAAAAAATAATTTTCAAAATAAAAATCTAAGTTCTTCGAGACAATCATTTGCATCTAAGTTCATATAAAAAAGTCCATCATCTAAAAGATACGCAAGTCTAAACTATAAATAATTTTAATCAACTATAGTTACTTAACTAGTCTTTGATCTTCAAAGGATATGTAGAACATCAATTGCATGTTAGGATAGCTAATAGAGATTCATCAAAAAATACATATATCTAAATTGTAAATAATTTTATTCAATTACAACTACTCAATTAATCATCGGTCATCATTAAAAGAATTTCTAAACAATATTCATCGTGAAACAAAATAAACAAAAAAAAAAAATCAAATCTACATTCACAAAAAAGATTAAAGTTAATTATGAATCTTTAACCACACTTCTATCAATTTTAAATTAGTCAATAATGTAATAAAATATTATATTCAAAAATTAATTTAAATTTTCTAGAATAAAATATAACATATTTGGAAGCTATACTTTATCGCTCAATGTAACTGTTGATTTGCATTTCACCGATGAAAGAAAGATAAAACAAAATATTTATTTTATAAATAACTAAATTAAATTAAATTATAAGATAAATATTTTAAATATTAATTTTATGTAATTTTGACAAATTAATTCTACTAATTATATATTATTTTATTAATACTTTATAAATATTTCATATTGCTTATCGTTGATAAAAATATAATTTAATAATAAAACTAAAAAACATAATAAAAAATAATAAATAATTATATAAAATTGTTTAAAATAAATAATATATATACTTATTGTATAATTTTTTCTTTATAATTTCATCTCATAGCAAATAATCATATATAATAAATTTTTAATTTTTATAAAAATACTTTAAATATTATATCTAAAATAATTTTTATTTAATTGATCGTATAAAAATTTGTAAACCAATAATATATGTTTATTAAACCCTTTTCTTATATATAAGATAATGTATGGTTTTGCTAAATAGAGAAACAGTGGAGGGTGGGCACGTGAGTAGATTCGAGCAGAGTGCAAACTTGAACACTCAGGTAATGAGATCCCTTCGTTTCTATTACATTGCTCACGTGACATTTTGTTTTCCCACAACATTGCCCCGGAAGGTACGGTCAACACACTAGGCAAAATAAATTTAAATAAGACTATTCGGAGATTGGATTGAATTAGTTTCATGTTAAAAAAATTATTTAATTTGATCATTATAAAAAAATAAATTTGTGATTTTTTTTTATTAAGTTAAGAATAATATTAAATTCATATTTTACAGTTTAAATTAATAATGTTTGTTTTTAAAAAAAATTTAAAGAAATGATACTTTATTTTTAACTAACAAACAAATGAAGTTTAAGGATTTGAATTAGTTTAGATGGATCATGGCTTCATCAACATCCCTACATCCAGAGTAGCTAGATTGAGTATGTATATATAATATCTTTTATCAATTTTGATAATGTCAGTGTTTTGGATAACTTTTTAAAATCTATAAATAGTAAGCTTTGTTGATAAAAAAATATTTATCATATTTTGATATAATAAATATTTTTTCATAAAAATGTTATTTTTAATTACTTTAAATAATATTTTATAATTAATATTAACACTTTATTTTTAAATGAAAAACATTAGAGTTTAAGCATGACCTAAATTGATTTAGTTGTTTTTTAATTTTTGTTATATTTTATTTTAAATACGACCTAAATTGATTTAATTATTTTTTAATTTTTGTTTTATTTTATTAAAAGATGATGAATAAATCTTATTTTACTTTTTCCATATTTTATTTAAAACTTTCTTTAATATAAAATACAATAAAGTGAAAATAAAATTTAAATTGATTCGAAATTTATAAATTAAAATAAAAATATTTAACAAATTGAAAAAAACGCTTATTCTAAAAATAAGTATTTTCAAATTTAAATTTGTTTAAAAATATTTTACGGATATCAAATTATATTAATTAACAACTTAATTGAGTGTTTTTATTAAGTAAAACAAGTTTATAAAAATTCATATAATTTAAATACTTGATACTTCATAAATCAAATTTTATTTATAATATACTTTTGAAAACAAAAATAATATCATATATCTATTGATATTCAATTAATCTCAAATTTAATTTAATTGTAAGATTTTTGTGTAGTAAAATTATATATGTTTAATTTAACTTAAATTTGATGAGTTTTCAAATTTAAATCTAAAATTTAATTTAATCTAATAAAAATAATTATTCCAAATTTATTTTTTAATATAGAATGATTCACGAATAGTCTCACATTCTATACATCCAACGTTTCCTAGCAATGAGAAAAGAAATCCATAAAACACTACTTATAAAAATAAGACAAATTATTTGTATATTTTAGAAGATATTCAAAAGAAAACTTTAATTTATGTGGGATTATAATTCATATATTTTTAATTTATTTTAATACATCTTTTAATGATACTTCAAATTTATTTTAATATAATTTATGCCACGAATTTTTATATTATTAGAATTTATTAAATAAGTTAGTTAAACTATTTATTTATCTGCGCCGACATGTGAGATTTATCTGTAGTGATGCATGTGGTGCAAAACATGACAACACTTTAACAATACAGCGTCGTGATGAACGCCACATGCGTTCCACAATTCCAGCTTGTTTTTGTTCACCTTTCACATGTTATGTCTACCAGGGCATTAAGATAGAAATAACCAAGAGTCTTAGTATTGGAATTATTAAGAAATTGATGAAGAAACAAATTATTAAAAATTAAATTAAAATATACTAAAAATTAAGGTAGGAGTAATAATGTATATTTTAAAAAATACTTTAAATTCCTTAAAGACACTAGCAACTAGGTTAAGTAACATTTGCCAAATACTAATTACATTGTAATTTCATTTCTCAGCTGCACATGCATATGCACACAAACATTCCAGTTGATCATGGCTCACACCAGAAGAAAAATCTAGCTCAGGACAGTGTGGTCAGGAAAAACAAAAAGAAAAACATCTAACATGCTTGTGGAATTATGGCATCCCCCATTTGTGATGAATCTGTTTTCCTTTTTCTTTTTAACAAATGGTTAGTATGAGTTTGCGTTTTGAAAAAGTTTGTAATTAACTCAATTATATTTTTCATCTCTTCAATTTAGACTATATATAATTTTAATTTGTTGAAAATTTTAAGTCAATTAAACTTCTTTGTTTTTAAAAATTAAAATAATTAATCTTATTGCCAGTTTTTAACTAAAATTTCTAAATTGTTAATTTTATTCAAAATCCACAGAAATTAATTTATTAAAAATCTTAGTCTACTTAAAACTCATAAACTAAAACATTAAATATCACAAAAAACGACTTACTTTTTTTTAACTTTTAAATCCTAATCTCACATAGTATAAAATCTACTAAATTTTAATAACTTATTACATATTTTAAAACTATTTTTTACTTCAAATTTATTATCATTTTAAGTATTTGAATAAAATAATAATTTAAATGATTAAATAAAAAATAATGACAAGACCAACTTTTCAAAAAAAAAAATTAAAATATTAAAAAACTAAATTGTACCTAATTTAAATTAAAGAAAATAAAAGTAAAATTAATCCAAATAATTATATAAATAAATTACTTTTGATTAATTGTATTAAAAAATATCATGTTGCAGTTGACATGACATGTGAAATATCGTATTTGCTGTCACATACCCACTGCCTTAAAATTTCTTTATGACTTATTTGTTCACATAAACTTATTTACATGCCGATTTTTGCATTTATATAACATGATTAGCCCGAGATCTTCTGGGGTTGGGGGTTTGAGAAAGAGAATTATTTTCCTAAAATAAATTAATACTTTACAAAATATATTGAATTTAAAATTTTATATGCAAGATTAACAGAATAATTATGCATAATTCAAAAGGCCAACTAATTAAAATTATTTATAATAATATTTGTGCATGAATTCATGTCTGCTGACATGAATCACTTGGTCAAAAGCAATGAGAAAACTTGGGTCGGATTTTAGAAAGCAATTAATTGTTTTTTTTATGAGATGGTCAATATCTAGAAATTATTTTGAATTCTATTTAATTTGAGTTAAATCGAGTGATCTCATTTAAGAAGACAAGGTTTTGATACCTATTTTTTCTATTCAAACATTATGAATTAATAACTTTACTTAAAGTAGCATTACACTCACATTATTATTTTCCCCACACATCAACTGATTGAATTTGAATTTAAATTAGATTATATTTTTCCCAAGTAAACCTAAATTTACTTGCATATACTTATAGTCACTAAAACCATAAGAGAAATGCCAAACATAGAGGTTTCTCTATATATCTACTAGAGGTTAGCAAATGGATTTGTAAACATGAAGATTTAAAAAGATGAAACAATGAAGAAAAGTGTTAGTAAATGGACTAGTAAACATGAAGATTATAAAAGATGAAATCAAAGGCAGCCATGTGGTGTGCAAATGGTGAGGGAGAGAGAGATGCCTCAGTTGCTTGTAATAGGATTCTTCTTCTGTCACTTTTAAAGCACTGTTGGTACTCCTCTTTCATTCTTTCTTGAAGCAACACAAAGCTGCCATTGCACGAGACGACTAGACCAAGTGTAGTTTGGTGACTTGCTGTAGATGCTTTGTCACACAAGTTAAAAATGCCTTGGCTCATACTCACTCTCAATTGGTCATGGATTCTTTCTTATTTATAAACACAGTAGATCAACTTGGACATTTACTGTATTATGGTTGACATATAAGACTGCTTCTTAGATATATAATCAGATATTCAATTTTTTAAGTTTTGTGTATATGAAAATATTTATTTAAAAAATAGCATTTAAAATAAGTTTTAGTTTTCAAGAGATTAATTCTTATAGAAAAGATTAACTGGATTTATTAAAAAAAACAAAAAAGAAAGATTATGGGTTTATGTATGCTCTAAAAAAAGAAGGGGACAAAACCTTATCTCATGCTAAGTTAAAGGCAATCAACCAAAGGAATTTTAAAGAATTTGCCATCTTGAAACTCTGGGGTGACCATTCCACTATAGAGAAATAATGACAATATTTTTGGCAAATAGGGCTTATGAAATAATTATAAGAGCATGATTGTCCCCCCGTTGCTCTAATCAAATTGTACTTTTTAGATTTTTCATCTTGGTGCTGGGAGACTCAATGTGCCATGATTCAATTTCATTCCATAAACAAATATGAAAGTGTTGAAGAGGCTCTCTCGGACCCACAAAAAATACTTACTACCCGACTTTTTTAAGATTTTGCCAATCATTCTAAAGACAAAGAAACCTAAATTTAACTGCTTTAACATGTTCACATTCATGGACGACTATAAAAGGCTAACTCATCTAGATAGTTCTTTTACTTTATGCATATGCATAATGGGATTGGTTACAACTAAATAAACCAACCTACCCAAAATATCGAATCCTTACATCACTATTATTTCCTTTTGCTCCGATCCTCCCCCAAATGATTGATCTCTTAAAATAGTATTCACTTCTCAATTTATAAAATTAAATTGATTTTGGTTTTGAAGTAGAGTAATTTATGATTTACAGTAAAGTTAATGTAAAACGTAGTATAATTTTTTAATTCATAGTAAAAGTTATTTTTATTACTTATAGTCAAACTAAGATTTGGAGACAAAATTAATTTTACTTAAGAATAACTAAATATTTATATTTTTACTAAAACCACGTTTGACAGTAAATTCAAATCTGATGTTCTCCACCATAAAATCAAACACACATTTAATTACAAGTTGAAAGAAAAATTAATAGACATTAAGTACTTTTAACAATGTGATTTTCTAGATATATATTTCCATAGAAACAAACAAGGGGAGACACTAATCGTTCGGTATTAAATGTGGCCATTTTGTACTTATTTATTATCAATTTTGGACATGTGAAGATCAGTGTGACCCACAGTTCTTACATAATTGGGCCTTTATAAGAATGCCACTATTGACCACCCTTTTCATGTGTCTGCGAGCTAGTGCACCATTGGGGGGACACTGCATTTGATTCAAAGGCGCAGAGCCCTAGTTCGGATTCTGTATGTCCTAAAGTATGGGCAATAAGGGCATTTCATTTGTGCAGTTTAACTGGAATGAGAAAAATGAAGTAAGTAAAAAGCAATGTCATTGTCAATCACTACCATGAAAGTACTGAGTAATTTTCAGTGAGGAACCACACCTATTGAAACATGCCATTTTCTATAGGAAAGAGCTATGCAAAAGACAAGTATGATTTCTAACTCACTCTTTTAATCGGTCCAGTTAATATTTAGCTGAAACAAATAACCACAAATTTAAGAGATTGGTCGAGTAAAATAAAATAAAGTTCAGGTTGCAAGTTTGAAATTCTACTTATTTTTTTAAAACTAACCTAAATATAAGATATTTTACAGGTATTTTTTAATTTATAATTTTTTTTTGCAATGAGTTGGGTTGCTTTATATTTTGGGTAGATATTTCAAAAGGTTGACATTTTAATTTAATTAAATTTAGAAAATTATAGTAAATTAACTTTGATACTTATCAAGATTAATATTTAATCTAACTTATCTTTTAAAATTTTGTCTTACCTTATTCTTTTTATCTAAACTCAGTCTTTAAGTGATATTAAAAACACTATTTTTTTCGTTATGATATTTCAAAAGTTTTTTTAGTCCTCTCTGGCACATCTTTTATTTCACTTCTTTATCTCTTTGAATTATTGAGTTATTAATTTTATTACCTTAATTATTATTGAAAAGAGTCTCTTATATTTTTTTTGAGACTTTGACATAACAAAACTAAGTCTGAGGATAATATAAAATTCATAGTATGATACTTTATGTATGTGTGATTATTGAGATCAGCGTGTTTGGCTCCTAATGGATCATAACTACGAAAATAAATAACTATAAAACGTGACATCTTCTTCCCTAAATTTTCTTTCTAGATAAAAAAAACAAATCTATTAAATGTCTCAAACTCCAATAAAATTATTGAAATGTAGACCCGTAGTTAATTTAATATTACAAAATTAACTTAAAATAAAAATAAACTACATTTATATATTCTTTAGACTCTATTTTTATAAATGAGACTGATTTTTTCTTAATACACTCTTCATGTTTAATGTGTCTTCTTAATAGATATAAAATAAACTTTAATACAATTTTAAATATATAACTTAATATACAAAATTAACTCTCAAATTATCTTCATTTATATATTTTTCTTAAATTTTATCTCTATAACCAACGTGTAAAATATGTTTTTCCCAAATAGTAAAAAATGTCAAGATGAAATTAAGGTATACTACTAGACAACTGCAGTAGTAAAAAGAAAAGAAAAGAAATTTAAAGGTAGATGGAATCTTCTGAAATTTTATATTATTTCTTTGCATCATGTTTTGGTGGATTAATTTCTAAACGATGACTTCACCACGAGATGTGACTGGTTCGCAGTATTTTCACAGCTCAATCAATGCTTTAACTTTCCTTTACGTCTCATTTTGTAGTAGACATATGCCGACGAAACTACAGCTACAGTAAAGGGCTCTCCTTCCTTGACCAATCTTGCAAAGTTTTTTTAGCCCATCGTCGATGTAGAAATCACTATCTAACTTTTTTTTTTTCAACCCAAAAAAACTTTTTCTTTCCTGTGGGGAACAGACACATAGGCATAATCAAAATGGCATTTTAATAATTGTCTTCACCAAATCCAAATTACCATCATTGTCATTTTTATCACCATTTCCAGCTGAGCAAGAAGTCGCACTCAGACTTTACCCGTGCCAGTGGCTACCCGATATGGCCACGCTGTCACTGTTATTTCAGCTCCAACATTAACATTAGGAGTAATTGCCACAAATAAGGAATTACGCAGGATGAATTGAATATATTTTGAATGGAATTATAGTGGGTGAGTCAAAAATAAATTATTAATTTATTTATGAACTGTTAAAAATATATTCAAAATTTTAGTTTATTCATAATTTATTTAATAAAAAGCCAATCAACTCATTTATTAAATATTTTTATCGATGGATATTCAAAGGACCAAATCATCTATTTAAAACATATCATATTTTACTTTTTAAGTATTTTTTACAAAATAAAATTTAAAACTTACCTACATTCATGTACCTAAACACCATAAAGTCCAAGACTCATCTTCAACTAATAAATTTGGACTATTTAATCCAGAAGATTATAAAAAATAGATGTATCTATCCAATAATACATAGTGATTTAATCCAGCCAATCTATTAATTTTTATTGTTATAGTGGGATGAATTGGTGAGTTTATATATGAATAAATGAATTAAATTACCATTCTTACAAAGCCTATTTGAAATTACTGAATACCGTGTTATAGAAAGGAATTTCTCATAGATTGTTTACTAGAAAGAAAAGAAAAAAAAAACACTGTAGCTGGGAAATAGTTCCCTTCTTCCCTTCCCCTCCACCTCCAAAATAAAACTGAAACGCAGATTTAGGTTTTTTTTTTTTTTTGGGTGTAGATAATATATAGGTACTACCGAAAACAATCTTGTTCAAGTTATATATATATATATATATATATATATATATATATATATATATATATATATATATATATATATATATATATATATATATATATATATATATATATATATATATATATATATATATAAACTCTCGGGATTTTGTGAAAGGAGTTATATTTGTCCAGTGTTTTGCAAATTGTAAGCTAGTCAAGATAAGTCACTGAAGTGTCCATTTGGTTTATAAGTAAAAATAATTTCACATATAACATATATTTAAATATAAAATTTTTGTTTAAACTTAATATAAACATATTTTCACTGAAGACATGTTTTAATCACATTGAATAATTTAAAATTGGTTTTACTAAAATTTAAAGTAAAAGACACAAATTCGAATATGACAAATGTTGTGTACAGTTGATTGATAGTTCTCAGAAATTAGTACTAATACTTTGAAGATGATGAAAAAAATAAGAAAGAAATATGGGATAGAGAAATAAAGAAGATAGAAATTAAAAAAAAAAAAATTTTGGATGAAAAAAATAGAAATAAGAAAAGTTTTCTTCAATTATTTAAATGAATTGAAAAATAAAATGAAAAGAAATGTAAATTGCATGTAAACTTGTTATTATCCATATATTAATGAGGTGTTTTTTTACATTCATTATTATCAATTCATTTAATTTAAAAATATAATTTAATACTTATTATATTATTTTTATATAAAATATATAAGTTTCTATTATAATATATTTTATATATTATTTGTAATATTTTTGTTATATGTATTGAACTAAAGATAATTTAAGCTAGAAAAGTTATACATCAGAACAAGAAATTTCAATTATAGATGTAGATCTCATTTGTCGTTTTCTATCAAGTAATTCCTCAACTTAATAATATTTAAAGTAAAGTATTTAAAATCTATCGATTTAATTCTTACATTAATATATTTTATCAACATTGAGAAACTAATTTAAAAGATTTTTTAACACTCGGGTACTACATAACATAATCTCTAATATTTTAAAAATTACTTACATAATTTTATTATGTTAATAATTACTTAAAAAACAATACTTTATTGTTGACTTATACGTTTTCTATCCATTCTCTTTTATTTCCGTAGTTCCTTCGAAGAAACCTACGTTTATATAATTTCAATCGTATGAAGATGTTTCTTTCATATGAAAATGTTTCTTTTTCTTCATTGTTTTTCATTTAATAAGTTGTTATGAAAAAATTTACTCAAACATATTTTTTATTTATTTTTACTTAAATTAGCTAATTCCAACAAAGTCGAGTGGAAAATTAATTGAGAAAAAATGAATAATATGGAGTATGTTAAAAGGTCGTAATTAACCTTATGAGGTGCAATACGTGAACCAATTCAAGGGCAGTGATGATTGTTTATCTCCAGTTCTCAATGGAATCGTCACAAATTGTACAATGGCAATCTCTGTGGTTGAAAACTTACAAATTTGATAGTATTTTAGCTTCATTTCACAAGAACCAGCAGCATATCGTATCCGGAAGATTCATGGTAATTTCTACGATGTTGACAAGAACATGCATTAAACTTTAAAAAAAAAAAAGTATAGTAATGACCCAAGTTTTGAACCAATTATTTATGTGACAGTCAATGCTTCAATTAAGCTTACTTCAAATTTTGGTGTACTCCAATTGCTTTTGACAAATACACGAAGTTCAAATTTAACCATAACGAATAATCAAATATGTTATAAACTAGAAGCATTCAAAGTAATTTCTCAATACGATAAATATAACACACATATTGAGAACATAACTAATTAATAAAATGACATTTTTTTTATAAATGAAAAAATTTATTAATTTATACGATATTATACTGATGTTAATATATAATTAAATTTTAGATAATTCAAACAATGAAGATGGATCAATATTATAGGTACTTTTAATACTACTTTTCAATCAAATTAGAATTTCACCCTAATAACGCGTATTAATTTTTAATGTTGATTTTTATTGTGTAAATTATAAGTGAAAGTCTATCAGGACTCCACCCAGCCCAGCCCAATTAGAGCAAGATAGTCCGAATTGGGCTTTACCACTGAAGGCCTAATTACGTTAAATAAGTGTCTGTCAACATCTGATTTTGCCACGTATGAAGAGCAAAAGCACTTGATTAAATCAGACTCCGCCGCCGCGATCAGAAGCGGTCACCGCCTCCACCGTGCCCAAAACCCGAACTGAAACTCGTGGAACAAGAAAACGAACAACTATCACAAGATGCGCGTGACATTCACCGTCGCCACATTAGCCGCCGCAGCTGCTATCATCTCCATCTTCTTCGCCGCGCGAAGGCGCAAGAAGGACAAGTCCCCGTCGAGTTCGTGTTATTTACACTCCGAACAGAAACCACAGAGCGAGTTTAAGCGCGTTTTAGGGGATAATTCCTACACTCCGTTCAAGCACCTCAGCCACGACGGTACATTTCACACTCCGCACTTGTTTCTGTGTTTTGTTGCCGAGAAACCGAAGGAAAATGTAAATGTTCACGTACTCGATCCTGATGCTTAGTCGCAGTAACTATAGCAAAGACGTAACAATAGCCGCTGTTTTCGCCTTTTCGCGCTTTCGCATCTCTCCGAATCTTCGAAGACTTTTTATTATTATTATTATTATTATTTTGAGATAGGGAAATGGATTGAGGTTGGAGGAAGGTTAAGTTTGAAGTGACGAGTTTTCTTTCATGTAGATTTCTTTAACAAAATTGGCACTAAATACTGAAAACTAGAAATTCTTTAAGTTTCTTTTGGATTCTTGATGTCCTATTACGTGAGTTGGTTATGGAGATGAAGCTGAGTTTAGTGGTCTTCTTACAGAGAATGCTTCAAATTCGCATCCGTTTGAGGCGGAGATTACGGCATTGTTGAAAAATCCTCAGCCTGAAATTAAACTTGGAACTGAGATCCTGGACTTTGAAATGAAGGATTCGCATGTTTGGATCCATACCGAGATGCAGTTAAAGGAACTGGTTGATGTATTGAGCGAAGAGAAGTTCTTTGCTGTGGACACGGAGCAACATAGCTTACGATCATTTCTAGGCTTTACAGCATTAGTTCAGGTAACTTTGTGCAGTTTTAACTCCTCGTCTCTGATTGCATTATGTCAGGAATTGATTGATTGATAAGTTTGTTGGTACATGTCTTTTTGTGTCATCAAGCAGATTTCTACACGGGAGAAAGATTATTTGGTTGACACAATTGCCGTGCATGATTTTATGGGCATTCTTCGCCCAGTTTTTGCCAATCCTTCAATTTGTAAAGTATGTAAGTTATCGGTATCATATTTCTAAACTAATATGTAAAGAATGCACAATGTCGGAGGTTCTAACCTTATTGTCATTGTATTTCCTTACTTTAAAAAAAAAACAAAAACTGTTTAAATAGGATATAGAAATTGTGGGGGATGTTTGCACTGACATTAACTACTTCAATTTCAATTTCAAATTTTTACTTCTTTTAATAATGTATAATATATTGTTAGAATAATTCAGACTTTTTTTTTTTAAATAGATAGATAAATATTTTGGGATAAAACCATATTATCTATTGAAAATATTTAGTTGATATTTTTTTTTGTCTGTGTTTTTGTTATCCAAGTCTATTTATTACAGTTCTTTTCCCTCTCAATGAAAAATTTGTGGATAGGTGTTCCATGGGGCTGATAATGATGTACTCTGGCTACAGAGGGACTTCCACATATACGTTGTAAATCTATTTGATACTTCAAAGGTGAGCTGCCTATACATGTTGTCACTATCATGTCACTGAACTCTGTACTGGATGCCATATACCATACAGAAAATTTTCCTCATGCATAATAGAACTGGAGAAGTTTGCCTTTTACAATTGACTGGCAGTAACTTTACTTTTTATTTTTTTAAATCGGTGTTGTTCATGTACTGCAGGCATGTGAAGTGCTGTTGAAATCTCAGAAATCACTTGCTTATTTGCTTGAAACATACTGCAGTGTGACAACAAATAAATTATTACAGGTTTGACCTGATCATGCTATCCTTCATTGGATGAGTTCTTTGGTTGTCTTCGACAAAGTTGTAGTCTTAAGTATTTAGTAATTACTATTTAGCATGGATATACCAAGTAAAATGTAATGCCTAAAGTTTTCACATGTTCATGGAGTTCAGCCTAGAATGAATTTGAGCATCAAAACATGTTATAAAGTTCATCCTGTGAGCTTTTCCCAAAGAATGGTAGACTTTTTGAGTGCCCTATCTAAAATGGGAGAATTACTTCTCCCATCTGGGCAGTTAGGGCACTATTTCTCTTTTTTAAAGTTTTTATTACATTCTTTCTAGTTAGTAATTACTCCTTCACTTGTCTTGTTGGGTAAACCTCAATCATAATTTTCTTTTGTACGTTACAATTTAAACTTGTAAGGAGTTTGACCTCTAGCAGTTGAATTGATATTAAGACTTGAATTTATTGAAATGACACGGCAAACTATTAGTCTATTACAGATATGTTGGGAAAAGACAATAATTGGATGTTGCTTGGAATGATGAAATTTATACTAGACCTTATTGAACTGAAACAGGGAAACTTTTAAAGTATGTTAAAAAGACAATAGTTGAATGTAGCTTAAAACTTGAATAATGAATTCATTTTCACAATCATGAGGGCAGATGTTTATACCAAAAATGAAAGTTATAAAGTGGTGTAATTCAGATGATACATTTATTCTGATTTTTTAGTGGTCATCATTTAAATTGAAATTGAGGTTGCTCCTGCAGGGTAGAAGAGATTTCTGAATCATACATTTGAAGAGCTCCCTTTTCCTTTGATTCAGAAGTAGCCATCTGAACAATGAATCGTATTGAGATTGTGCCAACAATTACATTGGCAATGGATAATTTAAAATCTTGTTACATTGGTTATTAATGACGCAGGCAGCTAGACATTTAAGGAGGTACATCAATGAATAAAACTTGTGCACTAAAAAGAAAATAGAAGTTGCAAACTGATAGAAACCTGGTATCTTATTAAGAAGAAATAGGGATAGACCCCAATTACAAGATAGAACACTGCGAACTTCAAGAGTCTACACCTCTCAATGCCAAAAGGCCCCAGTTCTCTCAAAAATTACAAGATGATCTCTCTTTCCACCTCCCCTCTTATTTATAAGCAGCATGCTTTATTCAACTATCTCACTTAACTAACTAATGGGTAGCCAACAAACCTATTGTAACTAACTACAACTGGGGGTTACCTAACACAAACATTTTCTCTTTCATGTAGTAAAATGTTACAAGTAAGACACAATGCTATTATTCTGTGTTTGGGATTTTTTTTAGTTAGACTGGAACAGATATTTATTTTATATGCTTAATTGTAGCGTGAAGACTGGAGGCAGCGCCCTCTCTCAGCAGAAATGGTCCATTATGCACGAACAGATGCACACTATCTGTTGTATATTGCAAACTGTCTGGTCAATGAACTCAAACAACTGGACAATGGTATTCACTCTTGTCTGATATTGTGAGGAAAGAGAGAGAGAAAAAAGAAACAAAAAAATTCTCTAATAAATTTTAAGCATTTTATTAAGTGAATTGAAACTTTTAAGATCTATCTTGTCTATCTCACTTTCTCCTCCTTTTATATTTTCCCATGCCCCAAATAAGCAGATTATTTTATACCTGAGATGTGCAAGATCTACAACCTAGAATTGTTGTATGGTCCTAAGGATTTTGTCATTTTAACGAGTTAGCTTTGATAAATTAACTGAAGAAATAAGTTTATTTTCATTGTCACTCCTCAACTCAACAATTCCCAGGACCTTTTGTGTTGTTATTGGGTCTAAATTCTGAATTTATTTGTGTCAGAAAACTCTTGTTCGGAAGACAAATTCCATTTTACTCTCGAGGCTAGTCGGCGTTCAAACATGATTTGTTTACAACTTTTCACAAAAGAGATTGAAGCTACTCCTGGAGAATCTTCTGCACTATCATTATTTTCACGTCAAGTATGTAGTCATGGCTTTCCATCAATTTCAAACGAAACCCAGGTTTGCTGCTTCCTGTACAGATTTGAAGTATTCTGTGTGGTCTACTTGGATATATTGTTCTAATGTGATCTTATAAATACAGATTCAGAATATTGTGAGGCAACTGTGCACATGGAGAGATCTGATGGTCAGTTATAATATATAAAGGCTCCTTAAATTTAGCTACCGTTTAAGAACAGTTTTATTACTGTAACTGTTAGCCTTTCTTCACTTCCTTGAGTTTGATGACTGCTTTAGTTTGCAAATTATGAGATGGAACAGAAATGTGTTCCATGTTCATAGTCATTTGAGATTTCTCTTCATACTTATTGAAATTATGGTAACATCTTTTCATGCCATCTGAAAAAATAAAACCTCAGAGTTATAATGGACTGATAAAAAGAAGGGGAATTCAACCAAGTACATTGAGGATTACTTTTTTGATATGTTGAAATTTATTATAATTGAGAATACTCTGGTGTGATAATTTTTCTAGTTTATTATTTATAGCAATTGAAATATTTAGGTTTAAAATTCCTTTCTGCCATTATTTATCCCTAAAACGGATCTACAAAACTATGTGTGTTTGATTGAACTAATTTTAAAGAAATAATCACTTTTTGAGAATTTAGAAGAAAAAATAAACCTTATTTTCCCAGAAAAAGTTTCCAAACATGTGCTTAGTTACACAGTGTTTATTATGATAACAAACTAAATTTATAATTCAAGATTCTGTTGCTTGCTGTACAAACTTTGATGTAGCGCTGAACATATTCTATTTGATGCCAGAAAAGTATATGTTAGCAACATTGTCATGAGCTAATTATTCTGTGGCATGTCCATACTTTCAGGCTCGTATTCATGATGAGAGCTTAAAATATGTACTGTCAGACCAGGCAATTGTTGCTTTAGCAAGTCAGCCTTCAGCAAGTCACTCTGAAATATACAACACCATAGCTCAGACTGATATCAATATGAAAATGGGTGTCATCTCTTTCATTCCTTCCCCGTCTCCTGTTGTTTGTAGCCACCTGAGTGATATCTGTCTTTTGCTTGCAAACAAGTTGGTTAATGATGATGATATATATTCAGCGATTCTTCAGAAGTGTCTAGGTCAAAATGGGAGTTGTCCACTTTCTATTTTTAATTATGCTTTGTTGGTAAACAGTAATCCAAGACCTACTTTGGCCCATAAACAACTGGGCCCAAAAAATCCTAAACAGTATTCTCGGAAGGTGTCTCGAGATTTGTTTGTTCAAAAATTTTCTTGTAAATCTCCTGTTTATCACAATTGCCGGATATTTGCAAATGATGGGAGGCTGCTTTGTTATTGTGATCAGAGGAAGCTTGAATGGTTTGTGCAATTTCACTTATTTTTATTCTGTTAAATATATTATTGATTTCCTATATCTTTTCTGATATGATTTTTATTTGGTCTGTATTTTCTTGATATAGTTTCCTTATTTCCTTTTTTAGGCTTAGATGTTTACCCTATAAAAGGGAGATTACAAATTGTATTATTTACACCACTTAGTTCAATATATTTTAATATATTTTGTCCATTTAACTTGGTATCAGAGCAGAGCAAAGCTCTGCCTGTGCCCACAACTAAGGCCCGTCGTTTGGGGTGTTGCCGTAGCCGTCTGCCTCCACCTGCCGCCTTCTGCTGCCACCGTCTGCCGTCGCCACCGTCTGCCGTCGCCACCGCCCGCTGCCGCTATCTACCACTGTTTGCCGCCGTCATTCTGTTCGTCGGCCTTGTTCCTACCATAATGAAAGGTGATGGTATTGCTGCTGAAAACTCTGCCATGGTAGCCTCTCGTAGAGGAAGAAGTGGTCATGGTACTAGAGGAATGTCACGAAATGGTAAAGGTGGTCGTGGTAAGCTTATCTGCTCACATTGTGGAAAAGAAGGACACCTATAAAATAGATGTTATGATTTGATTGGTTGGCCAAACAAAACTGCAAATATATCTTCGAGTGATATCCCTTCAAATGAAAGGATTGGTTTTCAATTAATCTCAGATGAAGAGTATCAAGAGTTCCTAAGGCTCAAGTCCAACAACCGCGCCCAATCATCTGCATCACCAAGTGTTTCAACTACCTGCATTTCTCATTTCATGGGGAGTCAAGGTCCATGGATAATTGACTCAGTCTTCGATCACATTTCCGGTAATGACTCACGTGTTCTCTTCGATCTCCTCACCTAAGTTTCCTCACTTCATTTCATTAGCCAATGGTTCCAAAATGATATCTCGGGGAGTTGGTCAAGTTTCTCTATCCTCATCAATTAGTTTAAACTCGTGTTTGTAGACGTTCCCAAATGTCCCTACAATCTGATTTCTTTTGAGTCAATTAACTTCGTTCTTTGAATTGTTCAAGAACCTTTTATACTTGATTCCTTTATTAAACAGGACCGGAATACGGGCCAGGCTGATTGGCAAAAAGGACATGAATCAAGAGGACTTTATTACTTATCCAACAACCCCTCTACGTTGTGTTTTATGCGTCAGATCTCCAAAAGCTTTTGCATAATCGTTTAGGGCACCCTAGTCTTGCAAAGCTAAAGTTAATGGTTCCTAGTTTCAATAAACTGTCTACCTTAGAATGTGAGTCCTGTCAATTAGGCAAACATGTCAGATCCATCTTTCCAAACCATGTCAACAAAAGATGTAATTCGCCTTTCTCTATTGTCCATTCAGATATTTGGGGACCAAGTCGAGTAACATCTTTTGGTTTTAACTACTTCATCACATTCATCGATAAATACTCACGGTGTACTTGAGTCTATTTGATGAAAGAAAGATCTGAACTTTTGTCCATCCTAATGTCCTTCTCTAAAGAAGTGGAAAATCAATTTGGAAAAACCATTAAAATATTGAGAAGTGATAATGCAAAAGAATATTTTTCTTCCAAACTAAATTCATATTTGTCCTCAAAAGGAATCTTACATCAATCCACGTGTCCTCATACTCCTCAACAGAATGGTATAGCTGAAAGGAAAAATAGGCATCTGGTTGAAACTGCCTGCACCTTACTTTTAAGTGCAAATGTCCCTACTAATCATTGGGGTGAAGCCATTCTTACTGCCTGTTTCTTAATAAATTGAATTTCATCTGCTTCACTTGAGAATCAAATCCCTCACTCAATTTTATTCCCTAACGATAAAATGTATCATGTGCCTCCTAAAGTCTTTGGTTGTGTATGTTTTGTTCATAATGTCTCTCCAGGTCGTGATAAACTCTCTACAAGAGCAATCAAATGTGTGTTCCTTTCGTCTTCAAAAAGGGTACAGATGTTACTCTCCATCTATAAAAAGACACTATATGTCAGCTGATGTTACATTCTTTGAGGAAACTATGTTCTTCACCAAAGATGATTGTGACTCTATCCAACAGGCACTACCAATTCCATATCTTAGTTCACCAGAGTCGTCATCCCTTGAAACACATAATCAAGACATACTCCAACCTTCCTCTTCTGTTCATTCTCAAGTTGAACTATCTCCACCTTCAATGTCTACATGTCAAAGCAGGACACAAGAGATGGGTATCCCAGTATGTGAAGATTCACTTGATTCATGTCCTCTATTCTCAACTCACCCCACACCGGATCCTCTTCCATTCTCACATTCCCATGATTCTGACATTGGTTGGCCCATTGCTCTTCGAAAAGGTATTCACTCCACTCGTAATCCTCATCCTATTTACCTTAGTTATTATCGTTTATCTCCTTCGTATTTTTCTTTTGTTTCCTCTGTCTCGTCCATTACTATTCCTAAATTTGTCTGTGAAGCCCTTAATCATCCTGGATGGCGACAAGCCATGATAGTCGAAATGCAGGCGCTGGACCAAAGTGGTACTTGGGAGTTAGTTCCTCTTCCCTCAGGCAAGAAGGCAGTTGGTTGTAGGTGGGTATTTGCTATTAAAGTTGCACCTAACGGCAGTTGATCGCCTCAAAGCCCGATGGGTGGCAAAAGGGTATACTCAAGTATATGGTCTTGATTATGGAGATACTTTCTCTCCTGTGGCTAAAATCACTACTATCTGCCTCTTACTTGCAATGGCCGCTATTCGTCATTGGTCTCTTCATCAATTAGACATTAAAAATGCTTTTCTACATGGTGACTTGGATGAAGAAATATACACGGAGCAACCTCCTGGTTTTGTTGCTCAGGGGGAGTCTGGGTTAGTATGCAAGCTCCGTAGATCCTTGTATGCACTTAAACAGTCTCCGAGAGCTTGGTTTGGGAAGTTTAGCCAAGTTGAGCCAAGTTGTTCAAAACTTTGGGATGACAAGAAGTGAAGCTGACCACTCTATATTTTATTGTCATTCCTCTTCTGCTAAATGTGTGTATCTGGTTGTATATGTGGATGATATTGTCATAACAGGAAATGATGATATCAAAATTTTCCAGTTAAAGCAGTACTTATTCAGCCACTTTTAGACCAAAGATCTTGGCCACCTGAAGTACTTTCTTGGCATAGAGGTCGCTCAATCCAAGGAAGGCATTATTATCTCTCAGAGAAAATATGCTCTTGATATCTTACAAGAGACTAGTATGAGTAATTGCAAGCCATTGACAGTCTCATGGATCCAACCAAATATGAAGCTAATGGTAAAACAGGGTGAACCTTATTCTGATCTAGAGAGGTATAGAAGACTAGTAGGTAAACTCATTTACCTCACTATCACTGGACCTGATATCTCCTTTGTAGTGGGAGTTGTAAGTCAGTTTATGCAGGCACCTTGCGTTGATCATTGGACAGCAGTCCTCCGTATTCTTAAATATATCAAGAAGACACCTGGACAGGGTTTGCTATATGAGGATAAGGGAGACACCCATATATCATGTTATTGTGATGCCGATTGGGCAGGATCTCCTATTGATAGACGATCTACTACAGGTTTTTGTATATCTATTGGGGGAAATGTGGTCTCTTGGAAAAGTAAAAGCAAAATACTGTTGCTCGCTCTAGTGTTGAAGCAGAATATCGGGCTATGGCTTCACCACTTGTGAATTGATATGGGTAAAACAACTTATTCAAGAATTGAAATTTACTGATGTCCAACCAATGAAATTGTATTGTGATAATCAAGCTTTCTTCACATTGCTTCTAATCCTGTATTTCATGAGAGAACCAAACACATTGAGATTGACCGTCACTTTATACGGGAGAAGTTCTTCCAAAGAAAAAAAGTACAGAATTTGTCAACTCAAGTAATCAACTTGCTGACATTTTCACCAAGTCTTTAAGGGGACCACAGATACAAGTTATATGTTCCAAGCTTGGAGCATATAATTTATATGCTCTAACCTGAGGGGGGTGTTAAATATATTACTGATTTCCTTATCTTTTCTGATATGATTTTTATTTGGTCTGTATTTTCTTAATATAGTTTCCTTATTTCCTTTTTTAGGCTTAGATGTTTACCCTATAAAAGGGAGATTAGAAATTGTATTATTTGCACCACTTAGTTCAATATATTTTGTCCATTTAACTTATTCCATTTGTAAAAGATTAAAAAGTGCTGTTGGTTTCTCCTTGATTAATGTTTAAATTTCCAGGTACCTTAGTCGGGATCTTGCAAAACTTGTTGATGAGGAACCCCCGGCTATAATGCTTCTTTTTGAACCCAAAGGCCGGCCAGAGGACGAAGACAATGATTTTTATATTCAGAGGAAGAAAAATATATGTGTTGGGTGTGGTGAAGGAAATCACTACTTACGGTATCGAATAATCCCATCATGTTACAGAATACATTTCCCCGAGCATTTGAAAAGCCATCGTTCTCATGACATTGTCCTACTTTGTGTGGATTGCCATGAAGTTGCACATGCTGCTGCAGAAAAGTATAAGAAAAAAATAGCTGTTGAATTTGGGATTCCTCTCTACCTTCGGAGGGTAGTTCATCCTGGTCAAGAGACTGAAAAACAGATTGATGATAGAGGTGTATCTCCATTACAGTTACGAACAGCTGCTATGGCACTTCTACGCCACGGACCAAGAATGCCACTCAATCGCCGTGAAGAACTGACTGAGGTTTGATTGTATTTCTGTTATTGGTTGCTCTGATACCTGTTATTATAGGGCCCCACCTGATGGTTTTCAATTCGGTAGTTTGAACTTTGAACTAAATGCAGTTACATAGCCAAGTTTTGAATTGATTTGTTTAAGGAACCCTTTGAAGATAGATCGGACGCATTTTAAATATAAAATATGGGTTCTAAATTTTACTCTATGCAGATTGAAATATAAGGAAAAATCTCATTCATGCCAATTAGGAAAGTTAGATAACATCATTTAATTTTATGATTATTTTGTAGTTCATGTAAAATGTGAGTTTTGATTTTAGTTTTTTCTTTGAATTTTATCTCTCAAAAGGTTGAAATTATTGTTTTTTATTTCTACACATATGTGACACTTTTTACAATAGAATGTCAAGAAGGTCAATTAATCTCACGTCACACACCTGTGAATTTTAATGCTCTTTGTCTATCTTTAAATCAACATTGAGATTAAAAAATAGTGATTTCAAATCAGGAATTTCAGATATTAGAGGGATGGAAATTTAAGCCTGATTTTATTAATCTCATTTAAAACGTAAATTTTTTTTCTAAATTGCTCTTTATTGGAACTTATATATATAAAGAATAAAGAGTCATTGGAAATACAACTTCAATTACATAAAAGGGTTCTGGGAATAGTATCATTAAATAGAATGAAATTAATTAAAATTTGCATATATTTTAGTCCAGAAAGAGTACATCTATAGGATTATCATTATCATTGTTGTTATTATTATTGAAGAGCTTCATCAACTGCAGGAGTTTCTGTTTATCAAGTTATATCATTATCATTGTTGTTATTATTATTGAAGAGCTTCATCAACTGCAGGAGTTTCTGTTTATCAAGTTACTTGTTAATTTGCTTGCAGATTATAAAGAGATATTATGGAGGAAGGGAGATATCTGGCGAAGATCTGGAAAGAGCTTTGAAAGTTGGCATGACTCCTCACGAGAGAAGACGATTTGAGAAGAAGAGTGGGTTTTCTTTTACACATTCCTCGGGGTGTACTGCTACAGTGCCAGAACAGGATAATCATGCAAATGAAGAAACAAGTGAAGTAGATGGAGAACTTTTGATGAGAAAAGATGATTTTGGAAACTCCACTTTGGCTTCTGATATTACAGTTAATGGAGCTGTCTCTGCAGCTTTAAACGGAAATGCGGTCACAGTCGAAACTACAGATTACAATGAAAGCAGTGAGTCCGTGGTAAATGTGGATAATAGTTGTCTGAGCAGAAAGCAAGCAAATGGACTTACTGACTTGTCCTGTTCCCCCGATGATGAAAAATCGACACCTGCTAAACATAATCCAAAACTATCACTCTTGGGACATGGACCACATGGGAAACAAGTTGTAGAACATTTACTGAAGGAGTATGGTGAAGATGGCATTCGAGAGTTTTGTCAAAGATGGAGACAAGTATTTGTGGACGCTGTAAATCCACGTTTTCTTCCGGCTGGTTGGGATGTAAAACACAGGTATGCTATGGTTATTTGTTGTTCTACTTGTTTTCTTTCTACTCACAAGTTTTCATCCTTATGCTCAATAAGCATCTTTTCATATGGTCAATATAACTTTTGAGGCATATTTTTATCAAAACTGTGGGTTACAAGAATATAATAAATAAATTCCCTTCCTTAGAAAAACTGAAGAATATAAATAATATTCCTTTTCATCTATTCAGAGTATGGAAATGAAAAGTTATTTTCAAGTTGATGCAAGAGACTATAATTAGGTTCGTTCACATCAGTCATTTAATTAATTAATTTATTTATTTATTTATTTTTAACTTTGTCCAATTTCTAAGGTATTTGGTGTTGCTTAAAATCGTCACAAAAAAATTGTAAATATAATTTATAGTTTATCTCCCAGAAGAAAAATCTTTTGATGCTCGATTTACTGCCATTAGATAGTTACTTCTACATGTAGTACACTTGTAATACTTTTGTGTATAGCAACTGAGTTTTCATTCCTTTCCTCGAGGCTTTGATTTTGGACACTATTTTTGCCAGTGGAAGAAGGGACTTCGGCGAGTTCAGTGTATACAATCCTGACAAAAGAGCAGATGCTGATAGTAGAGAGTGACCCTGCAGGAATTACAAGTGACCTGCACCATTTGATACCTCACATGGCATAAAAGCTATATTAGATAAACATGTTAATTTCTTTTTTTTTTTTTGTTAATTGACACTTCACGAGAATTTTCAAGTAGTCTTTTTTGTAACAGAAAGTACAAATAGCTTTCTGGAACATTTTTGTCCATACTTAAATTAGTATTATCATGAATTTACCAATCACGAACGTTGCGACTTCTGTTTTTCAAGCATATAACCCACAGCATTGGATTGTTGAGAGTGGTTAACTAAAAACCAGAGGCAAATTCTAAGCGAAAGAAGCGCCTTTTTCAAGCCCTACCATACGGCTAAAGCATTTTAGCTTTCTTTTTATAAATTTTTGGACACAGATGAATAAAAGGCCAATTACATTGACCGCTGCAACTAAAAATAAAATTACATATAACCGTAGAATTCATCCAATTAGGTGGACTCTTCAATTTTGCAAAAAAATCTCTTCCCATCTCTTGATTGTTTGTTTGACATCCATATGTGTAGTTACAAATCAAAACAAGAATTCACTTCTGTCCACCCAACGAGCAAAAATTCTTCCTCGATTGCCCGCTTCACCAAACCCTTGAATCTTCCAATAGAACTCTATATCAGCACCATCATAAATTATAACGTGAGAATAAAAATTGTACCATTGTAAAAACCAGTGAGTTTATTAAGTATTACCATAATACAAGCAGTTACAGTGACAACAGCTGTGATTTGTGGTCAATGCCGTTGAATACGTAGGTTCCGGACATTGGTACAAATTGCCTTGTTATAAGCTGCGAAAAACAAAAGTAATGGGATTCTCAATTCAAATAGTCTATTACTAAGGACTGAAACAAAATGAACTTCCTTCCTTTACTAGCACATTCCTATAAAAGAGCCTCAATTCGAATGCATGGGCCATTGCATGGATTTTAAGTCGCAAAAAACTGAAGTTCCTCAAAATGGATTACTATTCAGTACTTCTGTGCCAATGTCCATGCTGATTTAAGACCACAATAAGGTCATTATCCATATCTATTGTTCAGTGCGTAGGTTAAAGAGTATGAAAAACTACAGAGGAAAACTTTCCTTAATCATACCATGGATGGGGGTATACCCTAATGTAATTTATGGGATAAATGTAAACTTAAAATCATACCGTTGGCTCCCTGCCTCTGCACCCCATTTTCTCTAATTTTTTTCAATAACATATTCACCTTTCCACGCACCATTCCAAGCCGGTTTGTGAGCACTGTCCTCATTCCCAAGTCTATATAGCATGACTCCATCCCCTCGTATCAATCCATTATCATCAGTACTGAATTGACTTTCTCATTAATTGTTTAACAACCTCTCGCACCTCAATTCTGATAATATCAACAGAAAATTTCATCTGCTATTGATATTGCATACCGCGTAATTTTTATGCAGAGTTTTATAAAAATTGTTACTAATTTCATGATATTGGAATGTTATTGCCCACAAATTTATCTGCTGAGCTCCATTTTTATTTTCTTAAAAAACCTAACATTTTTGTTTTGTATGTGGTAAAATAATGGATTCATGTCCAGGGAATTGGACATTGAACAGGAATAGAGATAGGGCTTAATTCTGTTTCATACATGGGTTTGTGTCTGAATCTGGGTACTTAATACCTTGCCAAGACCTGGACCATGCTCATTGGACGTTGGGTCCACTATGATGATTTATTTTTCCCGCATAAAGAAGCAAATTAGAAATTTTACAAAAAAGCCTCCCCGCCCTCTCTACACCTTACGGGCAGAGAGGAATCATTGCAAAAGATGAGAAAATACAACAAAAGCCAAGTTTAATTAATTGACTTCTTTATAAGCATGTAATTTGTACTTGGCTCTCATTTTAACTTCCATGGCTTGAGCTTATGAAAGCTAAGTGACAACCAAGACGAGGCGGTAAAATTTTCCTATTAAAAAAATAAACTAAGAAGCAAACAAAACTATTCAAGATAAGATAGAATAGCAAACCTTGATCACTTCTTGTGATGCAATTCCTCCAACCAAGGCAGCAACAGCATGAAGCTCTGCAGCACCAAATCGACACATCTCATTGATAAGGTCCTCAGCCAAAGTGGCACCATTGCATCCCAAGTCATTAAGTAGGCCAATTGCTGTACTCTTCAATCGTGGTATATCCTCATCCATTGCACTGCAAAACAATTACCATATAAGCAAAAGAAATCTCAATAGTGTGTCCCATTACAAAACAGGAAAATATTTAGAGTTTAGACCTGTCAAACTGTCCTGGAAAACTGTTGTAATTTGCAGCAAACCGGTCAACAGCTCGAAGCAAAATATAAATTCCCACAGCAATGCTGCCACACATATAAACATGAAGCCAGCTTTTCAGTAAAACAAATCCTTTTCCCCATATTAGTTCTTAAATATGAAAATCATCCGGAAACATAAATTATAAAATGAACATTACCTGTAATCCTCATCAGTTAGGTACTTCTGTAACTCTGGTAGGTTTGGAGAATTAAACTCATCTTCAATTAGACGGTACCTGCAAACCTACACAATAAATATTAGAATCTATTACCAATCTACTTAGAATATACTCAAGTTACATGACTCGTTCACAACAATAATAGTAGTAATACTACCATTAAGAGAGCTTGATGCAATTCTCAATCCATATTTTTGGTCCAACAACAAAGAAACAAAAGCAGAGTAAACCTTTTGAATATTCATTCTACAATTCTACAAAAGCATTTCGCAAACTTCTTTTTAAAGGAAAATTTGATATAAAAGAATCTTTTTTTTTTATACATGCATTAACTAAGCCCTACTCCATAATGATGATACATGATAGACTGCAGTTACATTTGTGCACATTATTACACCATACATAATCTTTAACTTTCTTCATTATCTGCCATGTGGCATCATTAAGATAATTAGTGCCTGATTTCCCTTCTATTTATTTTGTATAAATTTGCTTCTTGTATTTCCAGCAATCAGGGCAAATTTTATTAGATTTTAATTTGTACAGATTTCATTTCTCCCTGTAATTTCATAATTAGGAAAGATTAGAATTAGTCTACAAATTGTCAGCATCCCCTGTACTGTTTATAATCAGAATAATATTTCAGTTCTCGTATTTCCTTTTTACAATGTTGGTATCAGAGCTTCTGACCCTGGAGACTGCTTCCGTATCAAAAAACCCTAACCTCATTCTTAGAGAGACAGGAAAATTGTACTATATAATCACCAAGGTGCCCATTGAGCAGAGTCACAATGGGAAGTGATGAAGACAGCCCCACAATTGATAATACCCAATACCAGAGGTTGGTTAAGAATCTTATATATTTGGCGGCTTATACCAAACCAGATATAGCATATGCTGTCAATGTTAGTCAATTCGTGCATGATCCAAAGGCAAGACACTCTCAAGATGTGGACAGGATACTACAGTATCTTAAGGCTACACCAGGCAGAGGACTAGTACTCAGAAGGAGTGGAAGCCTATCTATGGAAATGCACAATGATGCAAACTATGTAAGGTCGATTGTTCCCAGGAGATCAACCATTGGCTACTGTATGTTTCTAGGAGGTCATCTTGCAGCATGGAAGAGCAAGAAAAATGTTGTTGCAATGAAAATCATACTTGATGACCTCTGAATAAAATATGAAGTTCCTATCTAGCTGGTTTGCAACAATGATTTCACCATTAGCATTGCACACAACCCAATTTAGCATGATAACATGAAATACATATAGGTAGATCAACACTTCATTAAGGAGATGTTAGATAGTAGTATTATAGCTACAACATTCCTTGAAGGCTTCAATTGGCATATATTGACCAAGGGTCTTTCCACAGAGCATTCTCAAGATCTTACTAGCAAGCTGCGAATGGTAGATACTTATTCACCACCTTGAGGGGAGTGTTGTGTCATGTGTAACAGATTTATAACATAATTAACACCTAATTTCCTTCTATTTATTCTAGTACAGATTTGTTTCTTGTGTTTTTTCCTGTAATTGGGGCAGATTTTATTAGATTTTAAGTTGAACAGATCTTATTTCCATAATTAGGAAAATATAGAATAGTAAAACATCCACTGTACCATCAGAATACAGATGGAATTTAATATAGCAGTCCATTGGAGAATTCATTAGAAGCAATGGCTTAATCTTAATTGTACATCAGAAAAAAAGCCCACGTAGGTTATACATAATCTTTCTTTCATTTAAAAGGGAGAATGCTAACAAATGTCTTTAGGACATTTATTAAGGAATCAAAACTGGAAATTTTTTATGGAAAAAAAGTTGCCAACACACCCCCAGTGCCCTTAAGGCACTTGTTAGCAACACCCAAAGAAAAAAAGTAGTGAATGAGAAATAAAAAATACAGTCAAATATGCAAGATGAGTAAAACCACAATAAATATTGAGACTGGCCAGTTTGGATTAGCTTCTATGTTCTAACTTATGGGAACTTTTCAATTGTAAAGCCCTACTGTTAAGACTTTTTTCTAAGGCAAGAATACCAAGCTCTGTTAAGCTAATAGGTGCTCCTAGAGAAGTTAGATGAGGGAGGTTCTAAAAAAGTTGAGTTACCTAAGTTGATTTTAACTTCTTTGAGAAGTTTTATTCATCTAATAACTTTACTTCTTGGATTCATATTATTTTTTCCTCTCGAAAGTGCTTGCTACGAAGTTTATCCAAACTAGCACATTGTCCATTATATTTACCAAATCAAAGACCTTTTGAAATATTGAGATTTGGTAACTAGACAATTTAAAGCAAATCATTATTCAAAAAAAGGAGATCATTCACACTCATTATTTGCTATTTATATTGAATTTGATCAGTAAGTTCACAAGCTTACTTTGAGTTTTCTTGCATTTTTACAGAAGCTTTTAATTGTTGACCTTGGAATGCTATTTGAATCTCTACCAATTTTTTTCAAAGTACTTCTCACTAGACGATCTATTACAAGAAAGTCGGCCTCAGCTTTAGCGTGATAGATATTCTGCAAATTCACATATTGCCTGCAGGAACATCAATATATCTTGGGTAAATAAACTAACAATCTTTATTTTCTAGAGAAAAGTAAAAAATTACTCTGAAAATATGTAAAGATTTGGCTACTTACTCAGTAGAAGAAGTCATATCTGGTATAGATCCTTCAAGAGGTGCCTCCCCACCACCTTCATTTGTAATGAAATCCTGCAAAAGGGTGAGAAATGTACCATCAAACAACTAAAGTACAGGTAAGCAATCAAGAATATTGGCATAAATAATAGTAGGTTCAAAGCAGCAAATTATGACAAACTCATATCGAGTAACAACTTTCTGTCACTCCTCCTGTCTTTCAATTTCACAAGTTGTAACAAATTACTATCCAATAAGAGAACATTACAAAATTAAATACGTAATAAATTTTTTCCACATCAAAATGAAGCAAAGTCAGCGATGTAATGCCATAAGCACCAACCTTCAGAGCAGCTACCAACACCCAAAAATCTGATGAATTAGAGTCCACTTCAACTGAACTATTGTTTAGTATCTGTTGCAACTCCGAACCTAAGAAAGTACATAACTTCAGAGAATAAATCATATTTTCTATTGAATTGCAGATATAAATGTTCACACAATAACTAAATATTCTAGTTCCAGATGAAAATAATTTTTTTAAGGAAAAAATCAAATACTTGAAAGGAAATTCTCACATAATTTGCCCTTAACTGGTGACAACACGTTCCTCATAGCAAGCAAGGTATGGATTTGTCACTTTTCAGAGACAAAGAACTCTCAAAGAAAAAGTTTATAGTAAATTCATTGCAAAACTCAACAAATATATTTTTGGAACCATAATATAGTACACACTTGACATTAAAAAAATTCAAACAGTTTTCTTTATTTTTATTCTTCTCTCACCTTCTCCTAGGATCCTATAAAATTTAAACCTACAAGCTCTGAGAAAAAATATCCATTGTCATGCTCTCTATCCAAGAAAACAAAAGGATAGAGTAATTCTCAAAATGAAGATTGACAAAGGCAATAAGTTACAATCAATTAATCTTAAATTCTCTACTTACTTATTCCTTGGGGAGCAAATACTTTGAATGATGAATCAATAGCTTCTTTATAATTATCTTCATCTTGTGCAACCATCCCAGCCTTAAGAATCTCCTACATTGTCCAAATCCAAAGTTAATCAAACCACTAGAAGAGCAGTAGAAAAAAAGGCTAAATGATTAAACAACAGACCTTGAACTCCTTTTTTTCTTCTCTAGTCGATGGAAGCCTACCACCATGGCTTTTGGCCCACTCATCAGCCTTCTTGACAAGAATGACAACATATGGTATGTGTTTATGGACCACGGGATCTTGCACATTCAAGTCAAAGTCGTCTGCAAATCTGTGGATACACATGCAATGAAATTTTCAAGTGAAACTGGGGAAGGACCAGGTATATGCCTCTATGGTCTCAGCTTTACAGCAATTACATAGGTTGACATGTGAAACTTATGAAGGCAAAACCAAATCTTCGTATATTTCTGATATTACAGCAATTACATTGGAGTCTGGAAAGGGCACATGTATGCAGCCTTACCCCATAAACAGAGAGGCTATTTCTGATATTTGAGCCCATGACCTCCTGGTCACACGGCAGCACCTTACCATTGCACCAAGGGCCAAGGCTCACCCTCATCTTAGTATGTAAAGGAAATTAACCCCAAAAAATAAAGTAAGATAAAACTACTCTATACCTCTTCAGTTCAGGCCAAGGATTATTTAACCGGAGATCATCCAAAAAATGTTCAGGCTTTGACTCAATCACAGCATGTTCCTAATAAAACCAACAAAAAGTACTAATCAACCAAAGCATTCAAATCATGTTGATATTCAATAACTCGTCAATGTTTTCTAATAAAGGTATTTTCACCTTTGTAGTTCATACATATGAGTAGAAAAGAAAATTAGCAAGCCTGGTAGTCAATCTATTGCAATTCCGCCACTATTTCCCTTTATCTTTTTAATACTGTTTTTCAAATTACCACATTCAAATCATTCAATTATTTTTACTTTCTATCTTTGACATGTCAAATATCATAGTAAAAGTACGTCAGTGATAAAAAAAATTAATATTATGTTTCATCAGGCATCAGATTATTCTTTGAACTTGTAACATCATAAAATATATAATGAATACAAAGTTATCCATTTACCAAATTACCTTCAAACTAATTCGAACAAACCCTGTAAGGCCATAGGAGCGAGCAAAGATCAATATAACATTCGCCTCCCTGCAGATTCGGTCAAGCTTTATCATTGAATTTTCCACGAGCTGAAAGTTTACAAGTGTACCATCAATGGGAATGTACTTGAAAAAATGTGCAAAACGATATGGCTTTTTTGTAACTGAATAATAAAGATATATTGTTAATTGATAGGTTTCTTTCCAACAGAATTATGAATAGAGGCACATAATCTACATTTACACAAAATTTCCAAGCATTTATCTCATAGGATAGGAGTTGTTTGCATTATGGTAGCACACCTGAGTGGCAACCACCAAAGTAAACTGAGAAAAGAACGATGGATTTGTGTCGATCAATGTTTCGGGAGACTCTTCTACAAATTTTGCTTTAACTGCATCGTTCAGCTCTTGAAGAAATGAGCATACACATTTTGCCCTTGACTTCCCAAGGCTGGACTCATCCACTACAAATAATAGACAAAAATGAGAACCAAAAGAGATTCACAAACGCATAACCAATGTACAACAAGAAGTCCTTGTACCCAAAAAGTTGTTTCCAAGGTCACCCTCTTCAACTTTAGATCCATCAACTACAGTGATACTTCCAACCCCACCAAGAACAAGATTCTTAAGTGTTTCAGAACCAGTAGGACCACAGTTAAGTAAGCAAATATTAGATTTCTCAAGGGCTTCCTGTCCTTGTTCACCCCATATTCTGCATTTTTAAATAAACATTGCAATATGGATTAGATCAGAGATATCCCCAAGACTGCTCCCAAAAAATTAAAAAAATAAAGTATGACAAGCCGAAGGATGTTTGATTTTGTGAAACATTTTCCTGATTTCAAAAGTTTATATAAGAAAACAGTGAAAAACAACTTTTTATTATTTTCTGTTTTCACTATTTCCTATACAAACTTAAAACAAAATGTTTACTCAAACCAAACGACCTTTAAGATTCTATTTTCATATCTCAATACGTTAAATTCAAAATCCACATGCACACAAAGACAGAATTTCACAACAAAAGAAGCAAAAAACAGAGTTAAGAATGAGAACAACAATTTTCTCCCTGTCACTAGGAATCAGAACATTTCATTCAACAGTAACAATTGTAATAACTAGTTTCTGTTTTGCAAATTAAAATCATATGCAGATACACACCAAACTCCACTCCAGTTCATTTATAGTTAGCACACTTCATCAAACCACCAAATTCCTAGCATCTTACAAAAACAAAGAAACAACAAGTGGACTTTCAGCCATATCATCGTCATAAGAATTCACACGCCATAATAAACTTCTCCACTCGTTCAAGTAATTAAGAGCGAAGATTCTCACTGAACAAACAAATACACGCAACACTCGATTCAATTCAACTCATACAAAAAATTGATAATGCAATTCTCACAGGAAAAATCAGCTCTCTACACCATAGAGTTCACTAGGATTTTTAGAGAGGAAAGAGTTTAGGTTAGCGCAAATTAAAAACATATGCATCTCATCATACAACCAAACTCCACTCCAGTTCATTCATAGTTCAGCACACTTCATCAAACTACCAAATCCCTAGCATCTTACAAAAACAAAGAAATAACGAATGGACTTTCAGCCATATCACCGTCACAAGAATTCACACGCCGTAACAAACTTCTCCACTCGTTCAAGTAATTAAGAGACGAAGATTCTCGTTGAACAAACAAACACACGCAACACTTGAATTAATTCAATTCATATAAAAATCGATAATCCAATTCTCACAGGAAAAATCAGTTCTACGCGCCATAGAGTTTGCTAAGATTTCTAAGGAGGAAAAGAGTTAGATTAGCGCAATTTGAAAAATTAGGTAAATGTGGAAGTGACGAGAGTACCTGAGTTGGCGATCGTATTTAACTTTCGGTTCTGCCATTGTTGAGTTCAGACCTCCGCTTTTTTTCTCTCACTCACTTTTCACTTGTTTCGCTAGTTGGTACTACTAGGTTGCTTTGCTTGCTACTAACGCTGTGCATCGATCTCAGTTTAGTATGTTGAGGGAAATTTGACGCCGACGAGTTCAAGAGACAACGTTCTGCGATGTCACATCCATCAGATATTCAGATTCCTGGATCTTTTTTTTTTTTTGCGGGCTCAACACAGTAAAAAAAGCCCAACCCAATGTGAATCAGTTATTTTCAGCCGAAATATTTCCTTCACATTCATTTTTATAGTTCCTATAAGTATATTTCAGCTTATCATCTTCGTGTTTTATTAGATTATTAAACTTTTATGTGGCAAACACGTAAGTTAAGATTAATGTTAACACTATTATTTTTTTTATTTTCTCAAATTAAATATTAAAATAAAACATTATAAAGACTATAAACAAAAAAATACAAAGATTAAAAATGTAAGAGTAATATATTTACGAGTACCAACAAAGTATTTAAGTGTTAAATTAAATATTCAAATAAAATATTAAATTAAAATATTCTTGTTCCTATCTTCCCACCCCTTTGCTTTCAAACTTTTTTTCTCCTCCTCCCCAGTATCCTCTCCTTCCTTCTCGGCTGTTGGTTAAGTAAGAAACATTTTGGTTGTTAGTGGCTATAGAATCTCATTGAAGCTCTCATGCTTTTAGAAAAATAATCAATAGCAATTTGGATATCTAACAGTGCAACTCAACAAGGGGTCAAAGCAAGAATTACATGATAGGGTCAATTTTAAAAATTAAAATTCATTTAACAAATATATAAGTATTAAATTTTATATAAATTATTTATAATTACGTGTTTTAAAAACAATTCAATAGTATATAATAGAAAATATATTTATATACAAAACAGACTAAACATTTTTTATATAAAAAAACACTGAAATTATAAATGCCAATAGTCAATTTTATATACTACCAATAATTTTCATGAATTTATATTGAAATTTAATCAATGTAAAACATATTTTTTATGAAACTCTTAAGTTCAACCTATCAATCTCTTCCTCTCGATCAAAAGAAAAGATTCCGAAATTTGTTCCATTTGCAAATATTAATAATAAATAGTTTTTAGTTACCAAATAATTATAATCAAATCAAAATATATAAAAATGTAATAAAGTTATTTATTATAAAAACCTTTAAAATATGAACAATAGATTATAAAAAAAATACTATTGTGCTGATCTTCTTAACCATTTAAATAAATCTCGATCAATTTTACAATAATGACTAACATAGTGCAACCTAAAAAGTAAGTATAAATAGAGAAGAGAGATAAGGGAAAAAAGAGATCTTATATATATATATATATACTTTGTGACTATGTAACGAGGAATCCTAGGTTACAGACGTGAACATTGACGTCTACCATGGGTTACAGGCGAAAATGAAGACCCTGAGAGGTGGTCTAAAGACCCTGAGAGGTGGTCTAAAGACCCTCAAGATGAATTGAAGACCCTGAGATAGGAGATAGGCGATCCAGAGACCTCCCCAAACAAAAATGAAGACCCTTGAGAGAGGTGATCCAAAAACCCACAAGATAAATTGAAGACCTTGAGAAAGGCAGTCCAAAGATCCCCAAGATGAATTGAAAACCCTAAGAGAGGTGGTCCAAAGACTTACAGGTGAAAATGAAGATCTTAAGAGAAGTGGTCCAAAGATCCTAAGGCCAAAATGAAGACCCTAAGAGAGGCGGTTCAAAGACCCCAAGCGAAAATGAAAACTTTGAGAGAGACGGTCCAAATTTGGGGCTAAAGACCTGTGAGTAGCAATCGGCTAGTAATTGCACAGAGCACACTTCAAAGAGAACTACCAAACAGAAGCTAATTATGCATAACAACCAAGCCATTCTCAGTTGCCAAGAAAAAGAACTAAACTCGTCACAATTCAAACTAAAGCACCCTTCGTCTCATTCGGCACTTAGGACTATGTATAGGTCAGCCTTCGCCCCTCCCGGCCATTCAAACTCATCCTGATTATGGATCGGAGTTGGCAAAGTGGACCAAGGAGTCAATCGACCTCGATATAGCTAATCGACTAGATACTAGAACACGACAACCTGGTCATTCAAAGCGCTTGTTGTTTTCACTCGGCACTTGGGGACTTTGTATTAGTTAGCCTTCGGCGTTCTTAGCCATTCAAACCCATCCTAGTTATAGATCGAGTTGGCAAAGAGGACCAAGGAGTCAACCGACCTCAATATAGCTAACTGGACAGATACCAGAACACATGTATGATCACTAAATGACAACCTAGCTATTCAAAGCATCTATCGTTTTCACTTGACATGTAGGGGTTATGTATTAGTTGACCTTCGACCTTCCCGGACAATTCTCCATAAGTAACCGACATAGTACAACTCAAAAAATGAGTATAAATAAAGAATTGAAAGAAGGAAAAAATGAAATCTCAAATTATATACTCTGACTCTATAACAATAATCCTTATATTACATACGTGAACAACTATTAAAATAATAAATATATGAGATATATATTAAAAATTTTCAAATTAGAAAAGAAAATTGGGGCTAAGGTCCTCCAATTATCAAAATAGCTCCGTCCCTAAACTCAACTATACACAACTTTATCTAGAATAAATGCAATAAAAATTATAGGACATATTTTCCTTATCCCCGTCCTAGCAACTCGCTTTTCCTCCTTACGTGGTGTGGGCAATGGCCTCTAATGCCTCTAGTGCCAAAGGACAACATGCAGTACACTAGAGGAGAAGTTTGGGAAAAAAAAATCAATTAACATCTTATTTAATAAATTTTTATTATATTGAGTATATATTATAAGTACTTAAAAATTAATAAGACATGTGTGTTTGAATATATATTAATAAATATTTATATCATTTTTAAAGTGTTTGTATGTATTATTACATAGGTGCTTATAAGATATTATCTCATTTTAAAAATTATAAAAAATCAAATCATAATTTAAAATAAATTAAAATTTTAAAAACTAACTAAATAATTAATATAATAACAATATTTATATCACAAATTTATTAAAAATAAAAATTACTAGCCACTATTTTACTATTTTTACTTATTTATAAATTAAGTATCATGAATTTAAAAAAATTATCTAGCACGCATAAAAATATCACCATACATCCATCAATAATTTTAAAAATTAAAATATTTAATAATTAAAACATGATTAAAATTAAATTAAGGTGTTAAAATTAAATAATGTATCTTAAAATCATGATGTAAACTTGAAAAATCATAATTCACATGTATAAAAATAGTAAATCATTATAAAAATTCAACCAATATACACTATTGTAGAAATGTTGTGTGCGAATAAAAATAAAAATATATTTTATTAAATTATAATTTTTCATGAAAAAGAAGGAAATATAAAAAATACTAGCAATGAATAATTATAATTTATTTTATGTAGAATGCAATATTTATATTAATTTGGGTGAAAAAACAAAATATAAAATATTTAATTTAGAGAAAAAACAAAAAATTATATTAAAAATACAAATATTCTATATATTTGATCCTCTGAAGATTCAAAGATTTGTTTGTCTTTATAAGCTATTCATGTAAGTTATATCAGAAAACTTATAAAAATAAGTTTAAAACTTCTTATGAATTAGTCATAAGATATTTTTATAAGTTTTCTCAAATACTCTCATAAACACTTGTAATATAAGATAAGTTCAAATAAATTGTCTATATGCTATTTCAATTAAATGATGGTTCAACGGTGGTTCAAAAGAGTGGCATGCGACAAGTTAAAATGAGGTGTATTTAAAAAAATTAAACTCAATTTTATTGAATTTGGATTTTGTTAGGACATTGGAAATTCTCGAGAAACCTAATTTATTTTTTTTAAATCAATTTACTTGTATATATTTTAAATATATCATATATTAAATTATTAATTAAATTTTAATACAAATAATATAAAAAATTAATAAATAACAAATATCTTAAAAATCAAAATTTAATATTTAATTGATGTATATAAGTAATAGCATAAATGGAATATTCAACTATAAATATTACTATTGAAATCATATATTTTTTTTATTAGTGACTAATTATATTTGTTAATCATTTGTACAAAATAACAATGGTCCAACATTCATAGTTGTTGGTCCAACATATATTTTTTCAAGTGTTTGAGTTGCAAATATCTTATATGGTGACCAACAAGATATCAAAACATGAATTCATTTTTTTTCTCAATTATAAATGGTTTGAATAGAAGTTGGGTAAAAAAAATTGACTTGAATAGGATCGGACCCATTTAGTTTAGTATTATTTTTATTTTTATAAAATTTAAATATTTTTAAACAAAAAAAGACCAAAATTATCCTAGGTCGAGGTCACCTAACAAAATAGCAATTATATAAAAATTGGATTTGGTCAACTCATTTTCTCTCCTTGACCTGCTGGACAATCCATTTTGCTAACTTAAGTTTGAATGTAAATAAAAACACAACTTTATATTACATATTGCTTTAAAATGGCAATTATATAAAAATTGGATTGAGTTAACTCATTTTCTCTCGTTGCCCTGCTATACAACTCTTTTTGCTACCTTCTAAGTTTGAATGTAAATAAAAACATAAGTTTATATTACATATTGCTTCAAAATTTATGATAATTAATTTATTTGTTTAAATTTTTTTATTTTTTTTTTAACAAAAGTTTTAATGTAATGTTGTGTACTATGCTTCTCAAGCATGTAGTTATTGGTTGAAATGTGTGACTATAAAGAGATTAACATCAAATCAATAATGAAGATTTTAATTTTTACTTTTGTCTTTTTTTAAAAGAAAATTAGTGACTAATAGAAAAGACCTTTTTGTGAAAATAGCAATTTAGCTGTCTAATTTTAAAGACTATGACATGATGTCTTCTCATTATTTTTTTTCTTGCATAATAATCTTTTTGAGATGTTGTCAAATAATGTATTCAATTAACATTAGCATATATATGTCGAACATATATCATAGTTTCCATCAAACAATGATAAGTTGGTTAAATTTCATTTATCAAAGCAACACCTTCTATCATAGTACTTCTATTTAATAACTATCATGATTGATAAATAACATGATTATTTATGCGCAATCACATTCCCAACATGATTTAACCTCTCTTGAATCTATTTTGTTGTGCTACTATGAAATGTTTTCTTTTAACTAAAACAGTTGTGTTGTTGTCGTTACTATGTAGTTTTAGTTATTTTGCACTCATCAATTATTTCTTACTAAAATTGAATTGATGTTGCTTATGCCCCAAATCACATTGTTCCACTTTGAAAATAATATACTAAAATGTAAACAACGAGATCTACAACATGTTTGTGTAGTACAACAATATGAGATCGATGTTAATTTTTTTTTACCTGAATTTCAAAATATTACTATGATGATTGTGATAAATACTAAATTGAATATGTATTACATTATTTAGTTTCTTTTAAACATGCATAAATATAAATATGACCCATACATGTATCATACTAGTTCAACTATAAATATGACCATTGAAATTATTGAAGTATTATATTGAGATATTTTATTACTAGTAACGAGATTTGTATGTAGTTTATACAAAATAATAGTGGTGCAACATTTGATTACGTATGATTATTTTAACATAATTATAATTTTAATTATTTAACAATAAAAACAATTAATGTATACTTTATTTAGTATGAAAATAAAATTTCCACTTATATATACATATATATTAAATAACGAAACGGATCTAGATGAGACAAGATTTTTTCTCTTAAATCTGACCTTGCTTTTCCAAGTCATTGAAACTTGACTTTGCCCAAATTCAAATTTAATTTGATGCCTAGGCAGCACATGCATCGAGTTTATGGTAAGAAGATGTAAAAATTTGATGCCATGATTTTAAGTGGGCATCTTAGCTCAACAATATCCACCAAAATTATTGAGTGTGAGAGTCTTAAAAATTATGTGGGTAAGTTTTTATAGTATAAATTTGCAAAAACTGGAGAGTGATAAGTAAGAGTGTAGTTGGGTCGAGTCATTTGTGAATTATTTGAGCTTTACTCATTAAACATTTGATTAATCTCGTTTGTTTAGTTAAATAAACATGTCCAAGATTTAAAATATTAACATTAACAACTCATAAATAATTCGTTTATTTATATTGATGAAAAGATTTTACCAACCTTTGTTACTTGTATATTCATTGTAGAAATATATAAAACTTTGTTGAAAACATTATTTATATTATTTATATATTCATTGTAGAAATATATAAAACTTTGTTGAAAGCATTATTTATATATTCATTTATTTAAAATTTTACTAGGTAATGAAAATGTAACCGTCTATAATATTTTAATTTCATATACATGTTGAGAACATACTTCTATTTGTAAATTATCATATAATATTAAAATATTTACTAAATATTAAATTAATGAAATTGAAAATAATTTAAGAAAAATGTTCATAGAGCAAAAATAATTAATTTATAATAAACTAAATAAGTAAAGTTCAAAATTAAAAAAAAAAAGTCACATTCAAAACTTATTTAAATAAACGATAAGTCAGGTTTGAACAACCAATTTTTTTCATAAGTTAAGTTTGAACTTTAAGCTCGACCTGACTTGACTCATTTTCACCCTATTACTAAGTATGAGAAAGTATAAGTGGACAAAGATAAAAAGTATTTTAATATTCAAGCTTTTATTTTATTTTAATATTTAAGATAAGACTTAAATGTTTATTTTACCCATGTAAATATGTCATTTTTTGTTTTTAGTCTTTGTTTTTTTTTTTTTACAATCCCAACAATTTTTTTAATATTTAATTTAAAAAGTAATTGGAAAAATTATGACATTGCAATTTTTTTGTTGCAACAAAGTTTAGGTACATTGGATTTCAGAGGCTTATTAGGGTTACAACGATTTTAAAGCTTAATAAGTACTTACAAATGACCTACCAATAAGATTTTTACACTGACAACAAAATTCAAACTTATATCTTTGTGAGATATATGTATAATTTTTATCAATTAAACCACCATATAATGGTTGTGACATGACATCATGCACATAACAACTTTCATGACACGACATTATATGATGGCAACCACAACCTACATAACAGAGATTAACAACAAAAAATACATGCAGGAGTGAAAACAAAAAAAAAACTATATTTAAGAAGATTAAGTGTCTATTTGGTGGTCAAGATAGGATATGTTATGAAAGTATGGTAGGGTATGATAAAGCAAATTAAGTTTTAATCTTATCAAGTGTTTGGTGTACACCAAATAACAAAATAGATAATGATAAGCTATGATGTAAATTATGTTCAAATGATAAAATTATTGTTTCATTAAAATTATATATAATTTTTTGAAAGGTAACTCTTAATTTAATTTATTTAATTTTTTAAATTATAAAATTTATTATTTTATTTATGAAGTTACTTTTCTAAAAATTATATAATATTTTTTAAATTATAATTATTATTCAATTAATTTTTATAAAAAATTATTACAATCATTATTTATTTTTAATATTTTAGTTAATAATATACTTAAAACTTATATGATATGTTGAATACACATTTTATATAAAATACACATATATATTAAATATATTGTTTTTGAATTTTATTTAAATCATACAAATAAAGTTAGTGGTGCGTGGAATATGTTTGTAAATATTCATTGAATCATTAGTGGTTATAGTAATAAGTGATATATTTATATTTTTTTAAAAGATATACTTAATGTGACAAATTAAAACCAGTCATAATAATATGAAACATTTATTATTATGAATGACTAGAATTTACCCACTTGAACTTTGAAAGGAGATGTTTCACTTTGAAAGTATTTCTTTTGTGCAACTTTCTAATATATATAATTTTTACAAAGGTACATGTCAACTCACATAACCTATGAACCAAACTCACAAACTTATGTAGTGTATAGTCTAAATTGTAAATGTTTGCAATTAAATGGGGTAGATAGAACATTTTACAATTCCTGTAGATGGCAAGTTAAAAAAATTGTTTGTAAGTCACATCCTCAAAGACAAAGTTAAACTTATACGATAGATGGACTAATCATAAAAATTAAATTTTATCCAACAAATATATATACATCAAATTTCATATAAAACATTTATAATTATACATTCCAAGGCGCTAATTACATTAGTAATTTATCAAAATGTCAATGAAAAATATGTTTACATATAATACAACCTAAAAATCTTTCTTTTTTTTTTTGAAATAATTCAAAGATTACAGATGTATCTAATTAGTTTTACATGTTACAATTCACCACCACCAAATGCATGAATCATCCGACATAAGATTGTTCCAACTTAATAAGTAATTTTCAGTTGAAGTTTGAAGACCTTCAAGACTTTGATGCTTGTCTTCCGTTTGAGTAAGAACATATTCGAGTTATTTTCGATTTCTCTTAATTGTTATAGACAATTGAGTTGGTATAGATAATCAAATTGGTCTAGACAATTAAATAGTTATAATAATTATTGAATTGGTACAAATGATTACGATTGAGTTGGTGTTGGATTTCTCCAATACACTGCTAAACATGAGAATAGATATTTTTAATTTCATATTTTTAAAAATAAAAAAAATACATGAAACAACTATCCTACCATATTTAATAATTTATTGAGTATAATACAATAATTCAAGTTATACCTTATGTTATATTTCACTTATTTTTTTGGACATTCAAGATTTTTTTTTATATTATTTTAGGATCGAAAAGAATTTGGTCTGTGACTTCCGATCGTATAAGGCAGAATGGAAATCGAAACTGAATTGCCTCTTCGCTACCCTGGAAAGTTCTTCAGAAATACAACACAACTATTTCTTTGTCCAAATCACAATAGCTTGTGTAATTTTAATGGACGCGATAACTAGTGGTACTAACATATGATAGTAGATTGATAGTGGTAGTGGTCTAGTGGAAGTACTAAATGAAAACCGGAAATAATTCAACCCAAAAGATAAAGGGGACATAAAGTGTAGAGAATCGTCAACGTTTGTGCTGTGCATCCTGGACCTACAGTGCATTGAAGAGGACTACAACCATAATACGAGACCCAAGAAATTCGGCTCGTCTTCAGTGGCAAGCAAAACCATGTTGGTATTTTTGAATTCAAATCTTTCCAGACATTACCGATAAAAAACTAGTTACCCATCCGTCCCTATGGACTGCTAGTTTGTGGCCAGTAGCAGTTAGGGAAAAGATACATTTTTACGTTTCAGAGCTTTTTTTTCCCATCATATTATTTATAACTACAAAATATTTATTAGCTTTATTAATGATTAAATTTTATTAGAATTCTAGTCCATTATTTTTAGTGAGTATTTTTTAATTACAAAATTTGAATTTGAAATTTTATTTGAGTCTCGTTTCGATCGCTCCAACCAAGTAATGTTGATCAATGACAGATTTAGAAATTAAAACTTATTTACAAGTTAAATTTTTTTTAACAAAACCCCACCTCGTTTTAATCATATAAACATTGAAAAAATAGCAAATTTATAAAAAAGAGAAACAAATAAAAATTAATATTAAGCAACCTCACTAAGCTGAGAGCTGACTTAGAAATAATCAGCGTTATAAATACGGCACTTTGCATAGACCAACGAAAAGAAAATGTACTTTGTCGTCTTTCTATTTATTTGTACGCGTGAGAGATCTGATAGTGGATAGCATAGGGGCATCTAGAGAGGTTAGTTACTACGACAACTTTGTAATTGATTATTGAATATGAGTTGCTTAAAAATGCATATTTTATTTTTAAAATGTAAAATCATTTCTAAACTCAGATATAAAATATTTTTTTTAAACAATGCTAATTAAGAATCATAATAATCTTATCACTAGCATATAAATTTTTAGAATTTAAATAAAAAGTGAAATAGATGAAATAACATACCTAAACAATAAAAGACTACAATTACATTAATTGGAGCAAAACTGAATTTGAATAACTTCGGTAAGAGTATATTCGATTGTTACAAGTTTTTTGGTTTTTTATTTTTTTAAATATAATATTTAAAACAAAACGTAATTTGAAAAAATAAAGTTGAGATAATTTTTAAAACTCAATTTCAAGATATTTTTCCATTCTTGTGAATTTAATTTTTAATTTGAAAAAATGCACTCCCACCAATAATTCTTCTCATTGTCGGTACTAATTATTGAAACCAAAAAAGTTACTAATTTGTAAAAATCGAATTTTATTTTTTAACCTTTTAATTAAAAATCATCTTTAACGGAAGTTTTTGAATTCAAATTTAATATATAAAAAAACTATCTGAGAAAAAAATTAAACTAAAAAGTCCATTAGATTTTCCAAAATTTAATAATCACTGTACATTCATTTATCATACGAAAAAACTTACTCTTTTTTTACCTTACATCTTTTAGGGTTTTAATTAAATAAAAAAATAAAAATTGTTAAGCTACGAGAGAAAATTTGCAATTTTTTGGACATAAAATAAATGAATAAATAATTTATATACTAATAATATAAATAATTTCCAAATAATTTCCCCATCACATTATACTAAATCTCAACATTTTTTCTAGCAATAATAGCGAGGATTTGAATGAAATGATTTTTATATTATCATATAATACCATATTATTATTATGCCTTGACTTTTATTATAGTTACTCAAAAAATCACATATCATAATTTTTAATAATAATTGGCTCCTCTCATGCAAGGATGGTGTTTTTTTAGAAGATAAGGAATAATAATCACTAATTAAAAATTAAGGATGATATAATAATTAATTTTAAATTTTATTAAATATACATAAATTTTAATTATTCATTTTTAATTATTAATTATGAGTATATTTTATCTTCTAAAATACATCTTTTTTATTTTAGAAGAACAACTTTTTAATTAGTTGATAACTTTACATTTTTTTACACTAACCTATTGAAATTATACTCAACACATAATTACAATTTACTCCTTTAATTTTACTTTTAATTAAATAAAAAAATCAATACTCCATTCACACTAAAATATAAAAAAGAAAACTTTATGCAATAAACTAAAATATAAAAAAACTTAACTAACTCTATTCTATTTGATGAATAATAACTCTTCAAAAAAACTAATTCACACTAATTAAAAAAATATAATTTCAATTAAGTAAAAAATATTTAAAAAAATATTATTAAATAAAATAAATTTAGTTAAGATTTTACCCTTAATTTTTTTTTTCTTTTAAAGAAAGGAGTACTTGCTAGATGCTAGTCTAGTTGCTACACTTGCTAGTGATAGTTCATGTGACAGAAGCTCGGCTGAGTCTCAATGGTGCCCCTTTACCTCTAACATCCCGATAGTCATAGTCATCATCAACAACCATAAAGGCACGCAGCCCTAGTTCAAATTCACATTCCACACGCACTTTTGCCCATATTGCACAACCATACTATCTCTCGTTGCAGAAGACGCCACAAAACCGTTACCATATCTCTTTCTCTAACCATCCTTATCCTTGTTCCGAATGCGTGATCACCACCATGTATATAACGGCTTCTTCCTCTGCCTCTTCGTTCCTCAGAGTAACCAGGCCTAAACTCTTCTCTTCCTCTCCTTCTTCTGTTTCTAGAACCTTCGCTTATCCTCCTTCTCTCACTGTCTACTCCTCTCGCACTTCCTTCTCCGCCGCCACCCGATCCTTCCGCTTCTCCGTTCCCCGCTGGAGCCACCGCCTCCATTGCACTTCTACGTTCCCTCTTCGCCGTCAGATCAGAGCCGTCGCTCCCGTCTTTGAACGCTTCCACCGCAATATCGCTACCATGGGTGCTTCACTCGTGCTTTCGTTCACAATTTTGAATTGTTTATTTTATTTTGTTGACCTCATGTTTGTTCATTTTTCCAATTCCGTTTTTTGAATTTTGCGTTTTCATATTCATTTCTTGGGTTCTATTTAGCTTTTCAACGCGAGAGCGTGCGTTTAGCGTTTTAGTGATAATTTTGTTTATTTTCAGTATTTCAAAAGAATAGATAATATATGCTCTGTCACACAGCCATTTAATCAGAAAGTATCATCTCATAAGTTGGTTGACTTTTATAAAAATTACTGATAATTTTTTATTTATTGAAAGTGTATAAACTTTTACATCCAGAGTACATGTTTATTAAACTTATTTTTTAAATTGAGGATTTAATGTGTCACGTTTGGTTGGAGTAGTGTGATTTGCATTATCTTATGTGGTGGTGATTGTGTGAATTTATATCTATAACAGACGTATGCAAGTTTCCAATGTCTAGTGCTGAATTTTATTTTCTGAATTCTGTTTGTTCATTTCAGCCAATGAAAATCCTTTCAAGGAAAACTTGACGAGTCTCCCCAAGCCTGGTGGTGGCGAATTTGGAAAGTTTTACAGTCTTCCTTCTCTCAATGATCCTAGAATTGGTAATTTGCTGACTTGGCTTAGCCTGATTTTGTTCATGGTTTGAGTCATGTAATTTGTTAAATGTAATGGAGTCTTCGTTAAATACACGATAATGGTAATTTCAAATTTGTAAGTGTAACAGTTCTGTTACCGATGATGTCAATTTTATGCGTGTGTAACAGACAGGTTACCATACTCCATCAGAATTCTCCTTGAATCTGCCATTCGTAATTGTGACAATTTTCAAGTAAAAAAAGAAGATGTTGAGAAGATTCTTGACTGGGAAAACACTTCTACGAAGCAAGTTGAGATTCCTTTCAAGCCTGCTCGTGTTCTCTTGCAGGTATTTTGTTAACTTCTGGAACCTGGATACAGTGAAATAGTTATGTTAGGGATGGGTGATACTGTGATTTATTCATATGAACTACTTTCCTCTCCCCAGGATTTTACTGGAGTCCCAGCTGTTGTTGACCTGGCTTGCATGCGAGATGCTATGAATAAGCTTGGCAGTGATTCAAATAAGATCAACCCTCTGGTATTCATCTTTCTTATCACTAGTATGTGTTTTTGTTCTGTAGGAATTTATTGATCACAGTCACCAAAGAGATTTCAAATTTTTAACTCTACATCTGGGAGTGACACATGTACCTTGAACTCATAATTATTTCTGTAATATTATATCTTGTTTATTATGCACAGTAAAAAATAGTTTTGAATCTACTGCTGCATTTAAGAAAAGTTAGCTTTTATCTGGTAACTTTGACATATCTAGATGTAACCATTTTTGCCATCTTTACTACATAGCTGCTAAATGTTCTGCAATTGATAGTATCTGAAAATTTTTCCAATATGTTTAGCTGCCCTAGTTTCTTAAAATTTCAAATTGTACTATGTGTCTAAAGTTTGATTAATTTAATGACAAATATTGTTTGGTGAATCATTTTTAAAATTTTAGATAATAGGGAAATAATAGGAGACTAATGGGGAAAACTTCATTGAAATATAGCAAGATTATTGCATGGAAATTTTTCTAAACTAATTTGACTTAAAATTTATCATGCTAAACTGGTAGTTCAAAATTTGAGTGATTACCAACACAAAGTTTAACTAACTCCATTCTACAAAATTATTGGGTTTTTGGAGTTTGACAAATGCCATACTAAACATATTTTCTTATATTTTATGTTTGCTAGAAGTGGTTCTGAGCTATAATTGTGGACAGGTTCCTGTTGATCTTGTCATCGATCATTCGGTTCAAGTTGATGTTGCAAGGTCAGAAAATGCAGTGCAGGCCAATATGGAGCTTGAATTCCAGAGAAACAAGGAGAGATTTGCTTTTCTTAAATGGGGGTCAACTGCATTCCGCAACATGCTTGTCGTTCCTCCTGGTTCTGGTATAGTACATCAGGTAAGTTTGGAACCAAAGATGAAAAATGATTCATGGAATTTAGCTGTTCTTTTTATCATTAATATTGGGGACTTGTGGTGTGATGTCTTGAATTCCAGGTCAATCTTGAATATCTTGGAAGGGTTGTGTTCAACAATGAGGGCCTGCTCTATCCTGACAGTGTGGTTGGGACTGATTCACATACAACTATGATAGATGGGCTTGGTGTTGCTGGATGGGGAGTTGGAGGTATTGAAGCTGAGGCAGCAATGCTTGGTCAGGTACATTACCTTGTGATCTTGATATATAAACGCATAATGCAATGAATGCTAATTCTATCCAAAATGCTAATGGTTAATGAATTTTGTTGGCACGTTTGACTCTCTGGAGGTATTCGTTTATTTGCTTTATCTTGAAATAAGCATGTGGAGTAGTTTAGTTACAGTGTGATGATTCCATTGCTGAACAGCCTATGAGCATGGTTTTGCCTGGTGTTGTTGGGTTCAAGTTATCTGGAAAACTTCGCAATGGTGTTACAGCAACAGACTTGGTTCTAACAGTGACACAAATTCTCAGAAAGCATGGTGTTGTGGGGAAATTTGTTGAATTTTATGGTAATTAAGTTCTCTCGAGGCTTACTGTGGCACATTTTTTTCTCCTCTTTTCAACTTACACTAATTGTCCTTGCTAATTGACAGTTTTCTTTGTTTTGTTCTCTAGGTGATGGTATGGGTGAATTATCTTTGGCTGACAGGGCCACTATTGCAAATATGTCTCCTGAATATGGTGCCACCATGGGCTTCTTCCCGGTGGACCATGTTACATTACAATATCTCAAGTTAACTGGAAGAAGCGATGAGACAGTAAGTACCATATATGAACCCATTTATTATTTGCTAATGTGAAATGTTTATATAACTATAACTATTTGATCTTCATTTTTCTGGATACAGGTGACCATGATAGAGTCTTATCTCAGGGCCAACAAACTGTTTGTTGATTATAATGAGGTAATATTTGTAGAATGCCATTGTCCCATACACTCATCCTTTTTAACAAAACGAAGTATGTCTATATGTTGGAGGTATATAATGCTAATTTATTTTCCATAAATTCAGCCGCAAAAAGACAAAGTGTATTCATCGTATCTTGAATTAAACCTTTCCGATGTTGAACCATGTATCTCAGGACCAAAGAGGTAAGATCCTGTGTCTTTCACATGTTTCCCTGTATGTCAATGTAGGCTTTATTTCAATTTTTATCCTATTATCAATGTAATATTCATACTAAATGATATTCTTTGTAGGCCTCACGATCGGGTGCCTTTGAAAGAAATGAAGGCTGACTGGCATGCTTGTCTTGATAACAAAGTTGGGTTTAAGGTTAGTAATGCTGTGATATTTAAAAACCTTATTTTTCACATTTTGGTCTTATATGAAGAAAATATGATTTTGTAGTCTATATGTTGAATTGGCCGTTGATTGTTAGTTTTGAGCAAAATTGCTATTTCCTTCCCATTTGGTTTTGTGATAAAATGCTAATTGGATTTGGTTTAGTCTCTGTTTTAGTATTTAGTTGAAGTTGTTATATGTGATCCAAATTGGTTTTCCGTATAAAATTAAATCTTTGTTAAAATAACATAGAACCATCAAACAAAAGCATTTTTTTTAATATGTTTACTTTAATTGTTTAAATTGTAGACCTTCAACTTGCAGATTCAGTGTCATTTACAAAAATCTTTAGAATATACAAGGTTCATTTTTATGTTTGTGTTGCTTCTGTTAGCCTGCTTCTGTGTTTCTTCAACTAACTTACTTGATGCTTGAAGCAGCAATTCTACCTTACTAATATAATAGGTCTCCATCAACATCACTTCTGTTCCATTCAACTGTTCATTATATTTATAAACTGTTGGTGGCTCTCACTAGCTTGAGCACCAAGCTATCAATGACTTATGTATGATACATCTTCTGGCCTTTGAAAAAGTCAGGACTTTTGTTCATTCTTATCTATGACTCATGTTCTGCAAGACTTTGTTCTAGGGACTTTAACAACAGCAATAATGTCAAAGGCTCTGTAATATTGGGTATTATGGGGTGCCTAAGTCCTACATTGAGTAGTATGAGATGCTTGGTGGAGTATTTCAGTGCTTGGCTCTCCCCCGTTGATAGCTAGCTTTTGACGGATGATTCCTCAGGTGCTTATGAATTGGTATCAAAGCTTGGTTGTTAGGGTCCCGGAAAGGGCTACCTAAAGAGGGGCTGACTAAAGGCTGCGTGAAGTGTTGTAGAGTGTTAGCTGTTGGGATGTCGGCTCTCCGTGGCAGTACTATGATAGGGACTTGGGTGCCTGAGTCCCACATCAAGTAGTAGGGGATGCTCAGTGGAGTATTTAAGTGATTGGTTCTCTCCTCTTGATTGCTAGCTTTTAAGGGAGGGTTCCCCATGTGCTTAGGTGCTTATCACTTGTTTGGTTTTATATATGCTTGCTTTCTTATCCTGTGAGTGAGTGTTTGGGAGATCCATGTGACTGACCGGAGGGAATCTCACTCAGTATAGGACATTATTTCTTCTTTGTAATTGAATATGCAGAAGTGGGATCATTCATGTTTCATTGACTGTTGTTGGATGAGAATCCTATACGAATATAAGATATTGCATTTCCTAAATGTTTTATTTAAACACAGGGATTTGCTATACCAAAAGAGGCACAAGGAAAAGTTGCAAAATTTGATTTCCATGGGCAGCCAGCGGAGCTCAAGCATGGCAATGTTGTTATTGCTGCTATCACCAGCTGTACAAATACATCAAACCCAAGTGTTATGCTTGGGGCTGGTCTTGTTGCAAAAAAGGCTCACGAGCTTGGTTTGCAGGTTAGGCACTGATAATAATATCATAAACTATAACAGTGCTACTTCTCTCCTTTTCAGGATGAAGTCCTTCCTGGTGTCTGTTTTTGTTGCAAGTAATAAAAGGAAAAAATTGTACGTTTTTTATGTGGTGGTCCTTTTCTTTTCTTGATTCTAATTGTTGCTGTTTTCACTGTTTTTCCAGGTCAAACCTTGGATTAAAACAAGTCTTGGTCCAGGCTCTGGAGTTGTTACAAAATATCTACTCCAGAGGTATTTTATGCTTCTCATTAGAATACTTACACAGTAATTTGTATTATAATGTAGTCACTTCCCGAGCACAATTTAGGGAAAATGTATTCTGATTTTGTATTTGTTTCTACTTTTTTGGCAGTGGACTGCAAAAATATCTAAATGAACAAGGTTTTCATATTGTTGGATTTGGCTGTACTACATGCATTGGCAATTCAGGAGATCTGGATGAATCTGTTGCATCTGCCATCTCAGAAAATGGTCATATTTCATAACAAAATACAATTTCTTGAACTGAAGCTGATTTGCCCGCAACTCTTCATTTTCTCACATAATTTTTTTTGTTTACCTTTAGATATCCTACCAGTCTCCTAGACATTCTCTGATTTATATTAGCTTTCTTGCATATTTTTTCTTGTTTATACCTTTTAGATACCCTTCTAGTCTCCTAGACATTCTGGATTTTGTCCTGTTGATTTCATTTTCTTGTGTGTTCTGGTGCAGATATTGTAGCAGCTGCTGTATTGTCTGGGAACCGTAATTTTGAGGGCCGTGTACATCCGTTGACAAGAGCTAACTACCTTGCCTCTCCTCCTCTTGTTGTTGCTTATGCTCTTGCTGGCACGGTATGTATGTCTAATTCATATTCCTAATGTGTATAATTTGTTTTTTGTTCTTTCTTTTTCTATATTATTATCTGATATTCATCTCTTTTTGTAAGGGACAATAGTTATTTGATTTATCTTTGGAAGTAAATAAAACAAACAAATCATAAAATGATTGCAGGCTAATCACAAGCTTTGGTATTGGCTACTATTTACATAATTGTATACCTGAATCAGAAGACTTAAGCTATGTGTAATGTATTTGGACTCAAGTAGAATACAAATGCATCGAACATTTCCTCTCTATTCTTCTCAATTTTCTCATAACAAATATGGTGGCCTAATGCCCTTATCTTAACCTTTTGGATGCTTACATGCAGAAGTCTATTTATGGACTCAGATATACAATAATAATTGCACACGTGTGCATATGAAACATTAAGGGCCTGTTTGATTTGAGAATATATATATTTTTTTTCAAAAATAATTACAAAAAGACTGTCATTTTTATACTTTGTTTAATGTTTTAAAAAATTTGTATAATAAGCAGGAAAACAGTAAATCATTTGCACTGCTCCTTGCAGAAAATTTTGAAAATAATAAATGAAAATAGAAAATGTTTTCTCAAACCAAATAGGCTCTATTGCCCTAATATTTTGGGTTTTGTTTGTGTAAGGAGAAAGTATTTGACTATGAAATTTGGTATTTGTAAATTTTTCCTGACAGTTGACAGTGGCAGATAATGTCGGATCACGAACTAGTATTTTTCCAAATGTTCCACTATTAACTATTGAGTATGAGATAGAATAGAACCTTCTTTAGTTGGCAGGATTCTCATTTTATTTATTTTTATGAAAATAATGATGAAATTTAAGTTAAAAATAAATAAAACCTGAAATGATGTTGGACCTTCATCACGTACCTTTGAGTTAAATTTCCAGGTTGACATTGACTTTGAGAAGGAGCCAATTGGGACAGGGAAGGATGGGAAGAATGTCTACTTGAGGGATATCTGGCCATCTACAGAAGAAATTGCAGAGGTAAATGATGCCTATTTTTGATAGATCTAGGCACACTCAACGGCTGGAATGCTTCTTTTATTTATGAAACGAACCATTTCCGCAGAAACAGTGGATGCTTCTTAGACATTAGAAGGCTATACTAGTAAGAATAATGAAGAAAGATGCAGGAAAATGTCTCTCAATTGCCAGAACTGAGTCCAAGCCACGTTGGCTAATTCACATAAAAAATTCTCATTCCCCCTTTATTCTCTCTCTATGCCTCTATAACTAACTTTGCCAGCTCTACTTCTCTGTCTTCCATTTCAGTAACCAATTCTCATTGCCGTCCTTCATGTGTCTCTTTATTCTTTCTAGTGGAAACCTTCCAAGTCTGAGGCCCTTGACTAATTTGGTCTGCCAGTTTGCCAATGCCAGCACACCCTCTACCTGCTGTGGAGTGTGGACTATCAAATTTGCTTATTATATGAATTTTAGTCAAAATATACAATGCTGTATATGGTAAAATTAACTTTGGGTGACTTTATTCCTAGGTTGTCCAATCTAGTGTGTTGCCTGACATGTTCCGAAGTACATATGAGGCTATTACCAAGGGCAACCCCATGTGGAATCAACTAAAAGTTCTTGCTGACACTCTCTACTCATGGGACCCCAACTCAACATATATCCATGAACCCCCATACTTCAAGAACATGACCATGGATCCTCCTGGACCTCATGGTGTAAAAGATGCTTATTGCCTGTTAAATTTTGGTGACAGTATAACCACTGATCATATTTCTCCAGCTGGAAGCATTCACAAGGACAGTCCTGCTGCTAAATACCTTCTTGAGCGCGGAGTGGATCGCAAGGACTTCAATTCTTATGGAAGTCGTCGTGGCAATGACGAAGTGATGGCAAGGGGAACTTTTGCCAACATTCGCCTTGTTAACAAGCTCTTGAATGGGGAAGTTGGCCCCAAAACAGTTCACATTCCTACAGGGGAAAAGCTTTATGTGTTTGATGCAGCATCGGTGAGTTTTATGTCCTATTCAAATATGGCATGTTTGTGTTTACTGCTTTTGAGCTTTTCAAATGGCAAAACATACTGTATGAGTGTATTTTTCTGTTGCTGCTGTTTTTCTATTTTTTCAAAACACTACTAGAGAATGCCTTTATGACAAAATCTTTTCAAGATACTACATTTCTAACGAATTCGTTTACTTCAGTACATGTATCAACTATCGAGTCTTGCTTGTTCAAATATTGATAATGGACTTCTGATTATAAGCATTGGAAAGCTTGATATTCCGACTAGGGCATGTGAACATTATCCCTTGATTTGGTAGCAACTCTCCTTTAATGACGTGGTGGAGGGTACTATTGTGGCTCTAATCCACTGCGTTGTGCATCAAATACAATTCCCTTTTCTCTTCTCTCTAAAGAAAAAAAGAGAATTAGTGAATCTCATTGTGCCAGAGAATGTGATAGACCATAATTAATTTTAGGTCTGTTGAGTTGCTAATCCCCTTGAATTGTTCTCTCGTGCCAGAGATACAAGGCTTCTGAGCAAGACACTATTGTGCTGGCTGGAGCTGAATATGGTAGCGGAAGTTCTAGAGATTGGGCTGCCAAGGGTCCAATGTTACTGGTGAGTTCTTTTATATATTTGACTTGTGATTAAATTTAATTTCTGGTGGCTGAAGACACTTGTATTTCAATAATAGGGAGTCAAAGCTGTGATAGCTAAGAGTTTCGAGAGAATTCATCGCAGTAACTTGGTAGGAATGGGTATTATTCCTCTTTGCTTCAAACCCGGCGAGGATGCCGACACATTGGGATTGACCGGTCATGAACGTTATACGATTGACCTTCCAAGTAAAGTCAGTGAGATTAGGCCTGGCCAAGATGTGACAGTCACAACCGATAATGGAAAATCTTTCACCTGCACAGTACGCTTTGACACTGAGGTAATTTAAGCTTTTCATTTATTTATTTATTCTTTAAAACTTTTTTTTATGGTGGCATACCAGAGCTACATTATCGAGGTTTGCTTCTTAACATAACACTGTCGTATTTTCAGGTTGAACTTGCTTACTTCAACCACGGAGGCATACTTCCATATGTCATAAGGAACCTCATTAAGCAGTGAAGCCATTGTCGATGGAAAATTCCAAGGTCCATCGTCAACGTATGCTTTTCAAGTTGTAAAATGTGAAAATAAATTTCCGAGAGATAGGAAAGGATCCCTTTTGAGGGAGATTTTGACATTTTCTGTCTTTGTTAATTATTAGACCAGTAAACAGTGATTAATTTGATCGTGCGATAACTTTGCCCTTGAAAACGGGGATAACTGTGTAAGCCAACGTGAAGTGTGAACCCTGCCGATTGCGCGGCACTCGGTCTGCTAGAGACAAAGTGTTGAGGTTGTGAATATTTATTTCTTTCTTTTTTAAGGCTTCGTTTGGGTATCCAATGAAAAGCTGAGTAGAGTAGAATAATATGGAATAAAATAATTTTTTATATATTTTATAACTAAATAAAATAAGTTTATATTTTATTTTTGGTAAGTGAACGAAGCTGATTGAATTGTGATTTTATTATTTTTATCTTATTTTTTTTATTATGTAGTAGATATTTTTATGTATTGACTACATACATAATTTTCTTTCACCTACTCATTTTGAACATGTTTTACTGACTGTATCTTATATTTATATTTATTATGTATCAAATTATAGGTATTTAGTTATTTAAATTTAGAACTTTTTCCTTTTTCTTTTGCATTTATCAGATAGAAACCATTAATAAGGTAGTAATATATATGTAAAAGATAAAATGTTTGAACTTTAGAAAAACGGTGGGTACAAAATATTGATAAAAAAATGATATGATGAATTGCTTTTAAAAGATATTTTAATTAACAGTTCGATGTACCTTGTGGGCAAGAAGATGTTGCGGAGTAAGGGGAAATATTTCCAAAGAAAAATGCATTAATTCGTACTTTGTGCTATGGTTAATACAAAGCAAACGAACATCAATCAGAATGTAAAAAAACGTTGTATACTTACGTAGGATTAAATGACAAAATTTTAAATAATATTATTATACTCGGTGACAAAATATGAGGTGTAATTTTATTTTCAAAATTTTAATGTGCTTTGTCTTTTGTAAAGAGGAAATACACGTGAAAAAATATTAAAATAATAGTAACTTATTATGTAAGAAAATTATGTTAAAATTTTCAAATTTTTATCATTTATATTGTTATATAAAGAAAATATTTTTTTATAACATTTATTCTATTTTTATTACTCAATTATATTCTTTAACTATTTTTAAAATTATTCACTAAAACAATTCACTACTTTCTTATATTCTCTCCTATTTTTTTATTTAACTTTTATTTTTATTTCTTATTTTATTTTTATTTTTATTTTATAAAAAATATAAAAATACAAAGTGCCTCTCTTTTTTCAATAACTCAATACTCAATTAACCTCTCACATTTATTTCTGTTTCTTATTATTACATCATATTATTAATTAAATTTATCACTTTTCTATTTCTTTCCCTTTATGTATAACACATCCCAACATTTTATCGCAAAACATTTTTCTTTTTATGAAGACCTAAACCAGTAACTTTTTGTGTAAATTATCAAAAAAAAAAGACAGACTAAAAAACCTGAAATTGTAATAATTTTAGCGTGATAATTTTAGCCTAATAATTTCAGAACTCAGAAATAGGAGCATGGTGACGTGGCACGTAGCCCTAGTTCACATTGGGTCTCCACACGCCCCAAATCCCCAACAATCACACCACTCGATCTCATACTAGTCGCTTTCTCCTCTCTGGTAAGTAAGTCGTTAGTATTCTTCCACCACACCACCCTCACCATGTCTCGGCTCCTCCGATCTACCAAGGCTAAGCTCATCTCCTCCTCTCTTTCTAGAACCTTCCCCTCTCTCTCCCGCCCTAACCATGACCTCCCTCAGATCGGAACCCTCTCTCCCCTCCCCGATCTCTTCCACCGCAACACCGCCACCATGCCTCTCGGTATTTCACCCTCACTCTCACTTCCTTCTATTCCGTAACTCATTGCTTCTTATTTCTTCGTTCCGTTAAGATTTTTTATTTTTTTATCCCCCTTCTCAAGACCACGCAAATAAATAGGTTATCAGTAATCGCGCCAAGAGTGTAAATAGGTTATCGGTAAAGATTTTTTTTAATTGAGGATTTTCTTAGTTCGTGGTTCGTCGATTTGGAGGAATCGTGTGATTTGTGTTGGTCTATGAGCTTAATTGTTTTTCTAATCGCTGGTGCTCATTTTGTTTTTATGTTCTGATCGGTCGCTTCTTTTGATGCCGATGCCATTTCAGCGAAGGAAAACGCTGCCGGTAGAAACTTGACCGGTCTTCCCAGAGATCCTGCGAATAAGCTTGGCACTAATTCTAATGCGATCAGTTCTTCGGTATGCGACTTCTCATCATTTGCATGTGCTTTTTGTTCTCGTTAAAGTCACTGATAAAGTGATTTGACCACTATTCGTTGAGTGAATTGTGATATATGTGCCTTTGACTCATAATTGCTTGTAAAAATTAAATCTGTCTTTGTTTTTTTCGTAACTCATTTTTTCCCCTCTAATAATAAGAGAATTTGTCTTTGCTGCTGTAACCGTATCCCTCCTCTTTACTTGGTATCTTAGAGTTAGATATTAGACTAATAGGTTCAGGTCATACATACATAGTATGTTAGAGTTAGAAGTTAAAGCTAGTTGACGTTGTTGTTTAGTTGTCCTGGTTACTAATATAACTTTTGGGGAGGTTTGTCAAATTTAAAATATGTTTGGAAGTGTTCAAATTAAAACTAGTTTCTTAAGTTTTCAAATTGCATCAATTTAAATTTTTGATGTCTAAAATTTGACTGGATTGATGACGAATAAGAATTTGAAATTGTAAGAGAGAAAGGGAGATATGAATCTGATATATATTGTTGGTAGAAAGCAACTTCATGTCAGTTTTATTTTGAAACTAGTTTTTACAATGATATTAGAATTGGTTCTTCAAAATTTGCATTGATAACCAAACATTATATTTCAAAACTAATTTACATTGTACCTAGTTGTTGTGGTTTTGGCCCCCTAGACATCCTTTTCTTATACATTATGCGTGTTATATTGTATGTGGTTCTGAGCATTTTTATAATATAATGTAATTCTTTATGTCTAATATTTATAATTATAATTTTGCAGTAGCAGTTCTACCATCCACAATCCCACTATAATGTTCTTGGGACTAGCTGCTATGCACTTCTATGTGGATTGATAACTATTATTGTTGCTGTCATTGACAAAATAATATTTTGCTAAACCTTATACATGATGCTTACTAGGTTGTGATTTATTTTGTAGATTTTGTGGAAAAAGGTTTTCCTTCTATTGTTCATTAAGACTACATAGTTGCCAATAAATAGCAAGCTGTATCGAGGAAATTAAGAGCCAGAAAAAGGAGAATTTTTCTCCCCTCAACAGGGCTAGGCTACCTAAACTTAAATGTTCTACTTTAAATGTAAATTACCTAAGCTGATGTGATATGATTTACATGATTATTATCTAATAAAAACAGGAACCAGATAATAATCCTAACTGCCAGCTAGTACCAGATTTCCACACTTTTTATTGTGTTTTGTATCAACTATCAAGTCTTTCTTATTTAGATAGATTATAGTGGTTTCTTATTGCAAGCATTGCAAACATGATGTTTGCTAAGGACAGATGGAGCTGTGAACTGTTTGTTATCTTTAGGTTTAGTGGTATTGGTACCTGCTCCTTTGAGGATAGAGTGGAAGATATAATTGCGAATGTAAATAGAGTCTCATCTTACCCTAAATACAATTTTCTTTGTTTTTTTCTGTAATACAAAAAAATTGAACTGGTGCATACCATTACACCTGAGAATGTGATTCACGATCATTATTTAGCTCTTTTTAGTTTCTAATTCATGTGGAATTATTCTCTTATGTCAGATGTACAAAGCTTCTGGACTGGACATCAGTGTGCTGGCTGGAGCTAGATATGGCACTAGAGTTTGGGCTGCACAGGGTCCAATGCTATTGGTGAGTTCCTATATTAAAAGTTATCTGTGATTGAGTTGAGTCTAATTGGCCTCCGTTACTTAGCTGATGACATTTTCATTTCCTTAGGGAGTCAATACTGTGATGGCTAGAAGTTTTGAGAGAGGTATGGAAGCTGGCACATTGGGAATGATTGGTCACAAACGTTTTATGAGTGACAGCCCAAGTAAAACCAGTGAAACAAACCCATCTGGTTTTCGTCCGTTATCTCCTCATCTTCCTATTTATCAGCCCCAACTTTCTTCCACTCTCTCAATTTGCAATAGAATTGCTGGAGCTTTCCTAGCCGGTGTCATTTTGCTATTTTATATGATATATATGAAAGTGGGTTTGGTTAGCCTCACTTATGACTCTTTCTACCAGTTCATATTTTATTCATCAAAACTCAACCTACTTGTCATGGAGATCTCTGCATTAGCCGTGTCCTATCATCTGTATAGTGCAATTCGTCATTTATTCTTATGATTCGAGTCCTCACCTGAACTGTACGTTTGAACCTGAGGTAATCTATGCTTTTCCTTGATTCATGTTTTGTTTTCTATGGTTGCATTATTAGAGCCAAGCGTACTCTGTAATCGGGGTTTGCTTGGGGTTGAGACACATATATTTAGCTTTTAAAAAAAAAATGCTTGAGGATCCCTTTCTTATCATGGATTGGTGTATAACATGTATTTTCAGGTGGAACTTTGCTTAATTCGACCTTGGAGGCATATACTTCCATATGTCAGTCATAAGGAATTTCATTAAGAAATGTGATTTTGCTTTTTCGTAGTTATGTATTGTCGATTTAATAATTACAATTCTGGCAACTTCGTGTTTAGTGATGAGCATAACATCTGCACCTGACATTTCGTTCATGTTTTTTGCATCCCGCTCAAATTGCATGTAAGTGTAACTATTGCATTTAATAAATGCATCTGAGTTTTGGTGACCCTTAAAATACATTATCACTTGTACAATTCAAACCATTATTAATTGCTTCTTATTTTTATATTCCGGAAGAAATATGAATGAAATTTAAAGTAATCTGGGTGTAGGGAAAAACATATTAGACAATAAAATAATTATGGTAGTTATGAGAGGTGGACATTTTTAAGGCATGAACCAGTAAGGAGAAAGGACAGTAAAATGAAAACAAGAAAGCTCTAGCAAGCGACGATTCTAGCGTAATTCCCCTTCAACGGGCTTTAACAATCTCAGGATTCTAAAAGTGGAATAAGGAGACAAAAGTTACTGGCGACCAATTTAAATGGGGAGGAGGAATAAATTTCTATAATAGCGTTTATTTGAGATGGTATTTTTTTTTTCACATTTGGTGGATTTTTGAAAAAAAAATAAAACCAAGACAAAAGGTCAAGAAATGATGTAAGGTAAGAAGAATAGAGTAAATTTATTCATTTTTTTTTCACATCAAATATCATTTATTAGAGAATTAAGCGAAAAAACATGTATAAGTGAAAAAGAACGAGTAGCATTGAGAGAAATGATGATTTATTAAGCAACAAAACCCGCTACGTGAGAAGTTGAAACGAACAAGAAAGAATGACATGATCTCGTGGTCTTCGTTTAAAATGGCAGGAGTTATCCTGCCCCGCGAGAGCCATGTTAATCAATTTTCCTTTTAAGGTGCTTGGTGTATAAGATTAGGAAAGTTGAATTCTATTTCGTTATATAGAAACGAGACTAAGATTATAAAAATTGAAAACATTACATTATATTCGTAACCATATATTATTCTCATACGTAATATTTTTGAACGATATATAGTAAAATTCAAATTGTAAGTGGCCTGGTATCTATTTATTATTAAATGTCCTTCCTTCCCTTAGTTTTCTTACCAATAAGTCAATAACGTAAAAAGTTTAACTGAAGTCATTCTTCCTAGAGTTGAAGTGAGAGATCGCAGAGGTTTCCAACGACGCAAGAATTGTTTAGCAGAGAAATCAGAAGGAAAACCAAAACAAATTTACAACTTGCATTGCACCAAACATAAAAGTTGTCAGCGTTGTGGGTGCATTACATTATCAGTTATTTGGTTGTATATTTGCAACATGAATTCATGCGATTGTAAAACGACAGTAATGAAATTTGAATCTATAACCTTATTTGGAACAAACTGTTTATGAAACATACGATGAGATGTATTTGTGATTTGTTCCCAAGTATTGTGTGTATGGAAGAACTCTTAATTATGAATTTAATTGGAATATACTGATATGGTGAATTTTTTACTATTGAATATTATACAGTTAAAATTCTAATTAATGAAAACTTTTGAATACACATTATTTTATAATTAAAATTAGTAAAAATTTTAAATTTTTTATAACAATTTATATTGTGATATAATATTTTTTTTCCATTGATACTTTTTTTTTAAATATGAAAATTCAATGATAGATTAGAAAAGATAAGAATTTTAAAAAAATTCCTAAAAAATTCTTGAAAAATATTTAAAAATACTTTCATTGAATAATGGTCCTTAAAAATACTATCAATCAAGATAGCTGTTCAAATTTTTATATATAGAAAATTAAAAATTATTTATTTTTGTAATAATTATTTTAAAAAATACAATTAAATTAAATTATAATTAATTGTTGTCTCATTTAGATTTATATTCTCTCTTTCCCTAATATATTTTATAGATTATGTAGTTCAACCATATAAAATTGTCTTAACTAACAGTCTTGATTTTAAATTTTACACATAGAGCTATTTTAAATACTTGAAATAAAGTTTTGTCTCATAATATTTTTACCAAACTCAAATTTAATTATTTAGTAAAAGATATTTGTAGTCAATAAAAAAAAAATCACAGAGCGTTATAGGCTCATTTTTTCTTTCTCAATCCTGTATTTTGAATCTTTGGGCCGTGTAATGCGACTAGTAGCAAATCAACCAAGTAACCAACACCTCAATAATTCACGCAATCATGCTATACTGTCGAAATATTATCTTGATGGTCTCTTTTACTCTAGGTATTATACAACAGCACTTTCTGCGTGGCATGAGCCATCAACGTTGCATACATCACTCATAAATTAATGTCAATTATTATTAAATAATTACTTTTTGTCTTTTCCTAGAATGTTTTTCTAGTTTTTGTGAAACTAACCCCTCAGCTGTAACCTCACATATGGGTAACCTATGTGACTGCTTAATCAATAATTTAGTTTCACAGGTCTTACATTTTGATCAACGAAAGTGAAATTCCCTCGAACCGCGGGTAATGACAATTATTATTTATTGTCATATTTTTTTTAAGGATTGCTTGCATTACTCCTAGAAAATTAAGTTAATGAAGTCGTCTTTAACCAAAAATTTCATCCCCATAATATATTCATAGGATTCCTAAAATTTAATATGAACTTAAGAGTTAAATAAATTTTATAATACATGACTTTTACATGTTTAATTAACATGAGTCTTTAATTGATTCTTGTCTTTTATGAAAAATGATGTGAATAGTATTTTAGTTACGTCTAGGAAAGAATAGTATCAATGAATCTTTAGTTATGTATATAAAGAATTTAGAATTTCACTATATTGAGCTTAAAGACTCGAGGTTCATATACTCTACGATTTTATAATCTCTCATAATAAATTGTTGGTTGTATAAGTGTAGGTCTACTTATGAGAAATGTTGAGTTGAATGAAAAATCTCTTACTCAATCAATTATTAGTGATCTAATTCTCAATTGAGCAATCTATATTCTCTCAAATACTATGTTTAAAAAATATAGCCAATTACTTGATCGGATAATCCACAACCATTCAAGCACTAAGTCTAAAAAGCATGGATGGTTGCTCGACCAGATAGTTCACAACCCCTCAAATGCCAAGCTTAAAGACATAGGTGATTACTTGATTAACCAATCAACAACTTTTAAGAACCAAACTTGGAATGCGTAGACGATTGCTAAGTTGAATGGTCTACATCGCGATGCTCCTAAAGTTCAAAACAAATTCAAGAGTCTCTATTTGACAAATGTATTACCTAATAGATTTAAGGGATGATATAAATGGTGCCTTAGTCATGTTTAGGGAGAGGGTGATATCAATGGTGCCTTAGTCACATGTGAAAATAATCTAGAATATAATTTCATTATACTAGGTTTGAAGGCTCAAGGCCCACAAACTTTGCAATCTTGGGTTTCTCCCAATTATAAATTTGAGAGTATGTAAATCATAATAAATAATTTGATAATATAGATTAATATATGAAAAAAGATAGATTTAGTAGAAATTTTTTTATTTATCAACCAAATGTAGTCTAACTCAAACAAATGATTCACGAATACCAGTCAATATTATCAGAAATAGTTAAAAAATAAAAGATAAATTTTACTAAAAATTATTAGTAATGCTTTCCAATGTGATTTTTAATAAAGTTTTTTTTTTATTAATTCTTCAAACAGTGTCCTAGCCCGTAAGGGCTATGAGTAACTTAAGTGGTTAGAATGAGTTAGGATTTAAGCAGACGGTAGACATTGTTAGCTCAATTCCTATTAAGTGCCTTTCGATATACCTGAAAATATCAGTACCTTTTCCATCCAATTTCACTACCCAACTACTCATCGAAAACAGTTATTACTTATTAGGTTTCCCTGTCTCTCCTCAACAGAAAAATGACATGCGGTTGAAAATGACATTCTTTCTTTTTTTTGTTATTATTAGTAGTATTAGTTATTTGCTGAGGTGTGACTTCTCTTATTAGAACAACAGGGAATGAGGCATAAAAAGGGGATAAGTGGTTTTTTCAATCCCAGCCATTAGAAATCAACTCAAAGTTATATTCATTAACAGCAGTAGAACATAATTATTTGCAGAATTATGATGTCGCTTTCTCTTAAAATTTTGTTTTGTCATCTTAAGGCAGAATCATTAATAATGTTTTTGTTGATGGTTATAAGTGTATTTAACAAAAGCAAACCTTTCCGAAGGAAGAAAGTTATAAAATATAATGGATATTGTTACTTAATTCCTCATTCCAACAAAATTAGTCTTTTCGATCATGAATAACCCAACTAAATTAACTCACCAGTAAACTTAGTAGGAGGAAATTTATATAGTTTTTACGAGGTTTTAAGTTTATTATTGTCATTATATAAAAAACTAATAATAGATAATATAAATTTTTTATACAGTTATTTAATTACAAATGTCATATAATAATTATTTTAAAAATTATATTTATCATAATTTTTTATTAATTAATGATCTAAAATTTTCTGATAGTACATAGGAATTAGACTAAAAAAAACCATCAAAATTCACAAGCTTATAAACTCCAGATTTCTAAGTAACATTGAAACTATTTCATTGATGTGGAGTTCAATACATCAACTAAAAAAAGGGTCATGTTTACAAAACTACTTTAAATTTATCAAGCGATCCTCTGGAATAGTGACTAAAGATGGTGTCCAAGAATTCATATTTCCCTCATGACATTCACCATCCTCTGAAATTCTTCCTCCTCTCAACTTGACAGCATCTAGTAATTGCTCCAATGAAGTGTGTTGAGCTTGACCCTTGCACATCAACATCCTCTTCAACTCTTCCTGAGTCATCACCACTCTAATCCTCACACTTCCACTTCTAGAATTGCCATGATGACTACTTCCTCTTTCACCTTCACAAGTATCAATATTTTGTATGCTGAACCTCACCTTCTTATTCTTCTTCTTGATGCTTTGTTCCACCCCTAGTGTCTTAATCTGCTCAACCTTTGCTTCAATTACTGGGGCCTCATGATCTTGTGCTGATATTTTGCTGTTCCTCAAACAGTTCCCCATGTTAATGCTAATAATATTGAAGCATGTAATTAACTTAACAAGAATAAGACATGTGAGAGAGGCTATCGAAAGTGAGCTATAAATAGAGAGTGGGGAAGAGAAAGCACATGGGTATCCGCTTGTTGCGCCGGGTAATGGAGATAAACAAAGTGGGGTTCTCTTGCTTCTCATCATCATCATCATCAATTATTATGTATGCTTTTCCATACCCTTTGTTTCATACTATATGAAAATGAATATTTTACTAGTGGAGACGCGTCTCTTATGTTATCAAGCATAGTGCATGTTCGGAATAATTTTTTTTGAGTTACAAATGAAAATATTTTATCTGACAAGTTAATTACTTAATCAAATTTAATTCATTTTAAATTTAAAGGGAAATGATCGGTTTAAACTTTCAATTGAATTGATGAATTGCAACTAACCAATACCTTAATTATTTGTGTTAAATCTTGTATAATAATAATAGTTTAATTTAAACACACTGAAAATGAAAATCCAATTATAATATGACTATTATTAAAAGTTTATCATATACGATAAATTTATTAATTTTTATATTATAATGATTATTTTAAAAGTTAAATTTAGAATGATTTTAGTTTATTGATAATGTAATTTTTTCTATATAACAATAGTGCACGAAAATTAATAGTGGTACTACTAATAATTGGATCATTCTTTCCAGGAATGTAACGTTTTTGAACTTTTATTACGTCGTTTTCCCAATATAACATAACTTAGGATTAGGTCAATTATATTCAGCCAGCCCTGCATAGTTCCAATTAAAGTGTTAATAAGGTCGACGTTGATGCCCTCACATCACTGCTAAAAAAGCGCTAATCTTGCTTCTTTCTCAAGTGCTATTGCAAAATCTTTCAAGCTACTTTCAACATTTTAAATTTTTTTTCTAAAATATAAGACCAGAATATTCATAGTACTTTTCTTTGTTTTTTTCGTGGATTCAAGCCATTTTAGGGACACACGTGCTTTGTATATAAAAAAAATTCTAACAATTGTTTTGAAACCATTTTATTTCGAATTAACATAGTGCTAGAAAGAGTGTCTAGACTTTAAATTTGAAGTTGTATATGATTCATTCTCTTTAAGAGAATATATAATTAAGGTTTGAGTTTCTGTATAGAAAAAACTCTCGCTCGGAAAATTAGTCCCACGATACTGCAAATATTTCTCACTTGAATATGATTGCTTCATATACAAATACCTGTAATTTAAGAAAAAAAAAAGAAAAGCGAAACATCTCATTGAGCAGTAACACTGTAGCACGAAACCACACACTAACATTAAATATCAATATGATAGCTTGCACTTTAATTCTGGTGTCCCCCACACTAAAGTTGGGGCCAATATATTGCACCCAATTAAAAATGGTCAACCATGTTTTCAATTCCTCTCCATAACAATTGTATTTCAATTCCACCTAACAAAAAGAAAAGAACAGAGAAAGATGAAGAAAAACTATTGCTTTGGATATTGTATAGCAATTAGCAATCCTCTTTAAATAATCAATTATATACCTACCTTTTCAATGAGCACACCTTAACCATACTGTATTTATATTTTAATCCATCTTCAGCCGACTTTACAACGAGGAGTACCTTATTCTTTTATGCTAATTCAAACCTCATTATTATTACGCGGAGCGAATTTAGACCCTCTAAGTTAAAGAATTAATGTATAAATTAATGTTACATTAATGCATTAATTAAAATAATTCGAAGTAGCGTAAAGAAAACCAAAAGTAGTCAAACCCTTGAAACGTAAGTGTCATTCTAAGTTTCTAATGTAAACAAATTGAGAAGGAAATTCATCTACTATGGTGGTTACGTACAATGAATGTGGCCACAATTTATGAGTCAAAACAAATTTATGTGCCCTGGATAAGGTAATGAAATCTCACGTGAAGACGAAGGATAGTGAAGCTAGGTTATAGCACAAGACATCTTCAGCCTCGGGACACCATTTATTCTTCAATCACTGTATTTGGCCCCATTTTTTTTTCTAGCCTTGAAGTATTGAGATTTATTCAAAAAATTAATCTTTTTCTGACTTTTTTTTTATATACTCTAGAAATTAAATTTTTAACTACATACTTAAAAAAATACGATTATCCATGAATTATATAACACGGAGTTAGTTATTTGGCCCCATTTAGGATCAGAGTTGTTGATATGTTTAAGGGTCTTACGTGTAGTAATAGTAGCAAATGCCAGCAAGATGGGGCATCTCTTCACATGGGAAATAACTACCTGCTCGAACTGCTTGTGTTTTCTTTCATATATAGTTTCACACAAATGTGGTAATTGATTGGGAGGCAAATACTATGCTTCCAACTTGAGATTGTTTCATGTTTGGCAATGTGAAATTTTATTTTATTAGTAGTTTCTCCGCAAGTTAAGATTTCAGCAAAAAACCTTAGCTCCAACTAGAATTAAAGACAGATTTTGCATGCCAAGCATTTATAATAAAATGTTATTGAAGTGATAAATTAATCATACTTTTTTTAAGATAAAATATAGTCTTTTTACGGTCACATTGGACCATCATCGATGATAAAATTTTTCATTCAACTACTTAAGTTAAGTTGAAATAATTCTATCCCAATTAATCTACAAACTTGATATTTGGTAGCAACTAATTTTGCTATATTATATTTTATAATTAAGATTTGAAAGATTTGATTTGTTTATTGAGTTAGGTATATTATATTTCAGCTAATATTTATTTTATTAGTTTGTAAAGAAAAAAGATATTTAAGTAACAGATTCGAGTATATGTATGTAAGTAGTAATTGAATATAAATATTAAATACTAAAATTGCTATTTATATATATAACTAAGAGTGTTCGTATGAGTTTTTTTTGTTGTTGTTAAATATGAACACGAACGCGAATACTTTACTTTATCGTCCCATGTTTATGCATGCCAAAGCCCAATAACATAACAGTCTCTCATATGCCATGAAGGGCGCTAATAATTCTTAATGAAATGGGAGAATATGGAATTAAATGATTAATGGGTCCACATATAGTATTTTTCGTTGTTTTTATAAATGTCACATATAATGCAATTTGAAGTCTTATCGTAATGATTGTGTATATAACTAAGCAAAACTCACATCTCACGTTTTAATATATTAGATTTTTTTTAAAAAAATTATACAATATATTAATTTAAGTTTATTTTTATTATAAATTCACATATAATGCATTGAATTTGACTCTTTCAAAATAATAAAAATATATATAATAATAAAGTAATGATATATTTATTTTTTATTTAAAGTAAAATCCTTCGTAACCTTAATTTATTTAATATATTTTAAAGTAAAAATAAGGACATTTATTTAATATATTTAATATATGTTGAATAAATTCAATTTTTATGTTAAAAAAAAGCCGAAATCCCAATATCTTGAATAGTATTACGTGGATAATGTATTGGAAATATAAATATGTGTTTAATTACTTGTTTGGTGACTGTATTTATATTATTTTTATGTTTTAATCATTATATTTAAAAAAAATCCATTTTAATCTTTTTATATGTATTTTTCATATTGATTTGATCTATGTCATAAATGTATCTTAATTATTCTGTTAAGTAAAATTATCATAAAATAAAAAAAATGTAAAACTGCTAAAAAATTTTCTGCGTTAAATATTTATTACAAATTTAGATTGCTCATTTTTATTGTCACAGTTTTACAAAGTTAAGTTACATTTAACTGTAAGGAACAAGAAAATATAAAAAAACATGTTTATAAACTAAAATGATACTTTTTAGAATAAGTATATTGAATAAATTAGTAATTATACCTAAAATATGCTATTTGTGATGAGTTGCATTGAATAGAAAGACTTGTTACTTGGGGTTTGGGTTTGGTTGGTTGAATCGAACGGTGTATGGTTACTTTTACTGGCATCTGACGGTTGAAGCTGTTTGTGGATGCTGGGATAGCAGGTAACATGGGATTAACTAACGAAGCTACCTCTCCATATGGCATTGAATCCATCACGTGTTTCTCACGTGATCATCCCTGATAATATGGCTGGCAGTGGCAAGTGGCAATGCCATTTCTCTCTCTCATGTCTGAACTCAATTGTGAGTGACTGAGTCAGTGAAAACGGTGAAAAAGGGGTTTCTTGCATTCTCTTCCCCTTTTCTTCACTTTGCACTTCACTTGTCTCTCTTTTGGGTTGCATTGAAGCTTTTTTGTTTGAGAGTCTCAAGTGAGAAGCAATCTTCTTAATGTTCACTTTGAGAATCGTTGTCTTGGTTTGTGACAAGCTGCAACTATGAAGAGATTGCTCTCTTGCTGTTTCCTTCTTCAGATTACTGTCTTTCTTCTTCTATGTATGTGTTATTGCTGATACCTGCATGACCCATAACTGCTAATTTAATACTTTATCGTTTAATTTGTCACTTGCCTTTTCAAGTTTGCATCTTGATGGTTAGGTCACTGAATTTCTGTTAGATATGATGGTGAATTTGCAATAAGCAATGGAATTGTGCTTGCATCTCAAGGTTAATAATGTGTATTATTGATTTTAATATACTTTGGGTACAAGCCATAATACCCTTTATACAATTTTCCGAGGCAGTGTTCTTTTTTTGTGCATTGTAGAATGCCAATGAGCTACCGGAGATAATAGTCAAATACTACATACATACATATGTATATACACACTGTCATTCAGGTTGACATGCTGTATAATTTTTCTGCATGTACTTGATAAAATTATGCAGTGTATCTGATATCTGAATGTTGAATTTGAGTCTAGTTAACTTGGGGCCTATTGCAATGTAGAAGCATTTCATTTACTTCTAGAAATATAATTCCTTAAGCTGAAAATTGCCTGTAATGTATACAGTTATGAACAAGTCTCACGGCTCTCCAACCAAGGTTGCAAAATATTCGTTTTCTATTACTACTAAGGTTGATGCGCTGCCTCCTGCTATCCCTCCAAGTACACAGCCACAGCCCTTTATTCCTCTTATAGCTCCTTCCCCATTGAGACCTTTCACAAATAATTCCGTGCCTAAGTTATCAGGTATGGTTTACTTTTCCTTTCAGTCTCTCAGTGTGAGACCTTACAGTATGAGTTTTTGTTTGCTAAATTCTCGTTTTCACAAATACTGCTTACCCTTTGACACATTGTAGTTGTTGGTTGTTGAAAGGATGAGGTTTTAGGTATAAAGGGAGGAAGAGATGAAAGGGAATGAAACACTAAATTGATCTTAACTGAGATGTGTTACAATGTGTTGATGAGGTGTTTATAAAACCTAGACAACTAAACCTTATTAATACTAATCATTATCTTAAGTAATTAGGGAAATAGGGTAACTAATTCTAAGAGATAATGAGAAAATAGGGAAACTAATCCTTGAGGTAAGATAAGATATTTTCTTATATCCTGAGGTATATTCTAACATTGGTGAATAGCGGGGGAGCAGGGGGCGGAGCCAAGATTTTAATCCTAGGGAGGCCAAGACCCAAAGTAGATTGAAATGTCGTCAATTATTTAAGTCAGAGAGAATCTAATTACCATATAAAATAGACATGAAGGATGAGGACTGCTGAAGGATGCAGTGTGAAATTAGAATGCATCAGTAGTGAATGCGTAGTACTGGTGAGTTCAGTGCTATTGTAAGGTGCAACAATATGGGTTTGTACCTTAAGACTGGTGCTATTTTTTCTATGAGTAAAATGTGAAGTACAAGTGCAATGCTGTGAAGATTCAGTGGCATTGGTGCTATATATGGGTCTGTGACTGGTTTGTCCTCTTTAGTGGTGTGTGTATGGCAGTGCCTATGGTAATTGGTGAGTTCAATTTGTTGAGTTCATGTGGGTGTGATGAAGTTGCTGTGATGTGGGAAGATGGTGCAGGCTGTTGCGAAGGCTTGAGTGGGGTGAGAGATCACCAACTTACATATCATAATTCATATATGAGAAAAAAAGTTAAAAGTTTGGGGGAGGGGGTTGGACTGTGACTCCCATATATACCCCCCTCCCTCCACCCTTGAAGGAAAACATATCTGGGTAAATATAAAGTTTTCTCTCTTATGACAAAGTTTTGTATCATAAATGTTTTCAAATCCTTCATTCTTTGGGTGGATTTTGGTATTCTTGCATATTAAGTGTTACTCAAGTTATTCCTAGCTTCATTATGTGATATAATCCTATCACTATGAACAGGACTATAAATGGTGTCTTGCAAGCAAACAGTGAAATCACTTTATTTTTTCTTGAACATGCTATTGCATGTGCATCCTTAGTACGTGTGCTTATCTTGAAGTGCTTTGAACAACAAATCTTCTGGTTACTTAGATGACCCAGAATTCCTTATTACTTCCAGGCCTTTGTTCGTTGAATTTCTCAGCTGCACAAGATATAATGACTACAACTGCTACTGATTGCTGGACTTCCTTTGCTCCATATTTGGCAAATGTTGTATGTTGTCCTCAATTTGATGCCATGCTGGTGACCCTCATAGGGCAGTCTAGCAAATACTCGGGAGTGCTAGCTTTGAACACAACTCATGCTAGTCACTGCCTCTCTGATGTTCAGAAGGTCCTGGTCAGTCAAGGAGCAAATGAGGACCTAAAAAGTATTTGTTCAATTCATCCAACAAATCTCACTGAAGCCTCTTGTCCTGTTGTATTTGTTGACGAATTTGAGAGTATTGTAGACACTTCAACACTTCTGACTGCCTGTAGAAAAATTGATCCTGTAAATGAGTGTTGTGATCAAGTTTGCCAAAATGCCATTCATTATGCTGCTAGAAAAATTGCCTTGAATGATTTGTCTAATTCAGATGGAAACTATAGCTTGCCTGGGCCGACAGCTAGGATAAATGATTGTAAGAATATTGTCCTTCGTTGGCTGGCTAGTAAACTTGATCCATCCACTGCAAATAGTGTTTTTAGAGGACTCTCAAACTGCAACCTAAACAAAGGTAAGCATGGAGAAAAAAGGAGAAAAAAAAAAAAAAAAAATACAATCTCCTTATATCTCATTTGATTATTACAATTTTGGCTAATTTATTGGAATATAAAGCATATGTCTGACGATGTTCAATGTTGTTATAATACTTCACTCAGTATGCCCATTGGTTTTTCCAAATGTCACAAGTGTTGTGAACGAATGTGGGAATCTCATAAATAACCAAACAGCTTGCTGCAAAGCCGTCAAAAGTTATGTGTCCTATTTGCAAGAACAGAGCTTTGTAACCAACCTGCAAGCCTTGAAATGTGCTATATCACTTGGAAAGAAATTGCAGAAAGCAAATGTCTCCAAAAATGTTTATAATCTTTGTCATATAAGTCTGAAGGACTTTTCTCTTCAAGGTTGGCATTGTCATATTTCCCTTGCTTAGGAAACTACTATTTTACTGTTTCTTCAAGTACTGATACTGACACTTGTCCTGTTATGTTGTTAACGGTCAATGGATTTTCCCTTGGATCAATCAGTTGGATTGCAAGGTATGGAGTTTTATTGACATATTGCTTTGCCAAGCAGCTGAAATAAAAAAAGATGTATTTTTTCCGTTGTTCTCTCCCTCATAAAAAATGTGGTGTTTTTTTATATTAAATTTAAATTTCACTTATAAACAAATTTAAACTGCATTTAGGCATTATAATGAATAAATTAGCAAAGTCAAACACTTCAAACTTGATGATACTTAGGAAACTAGGTTATCTCTTGTATAGTTACGAGATTCATTCATGGAGAAAAATATATATTTGTTACTATAACCGATACTGTTAAGTGATATGAAAGTGTATATTTATGCACTTTATATATCAGATTCTTCTAGAGACTGCAGCTAATTTTCCTTGGTGTTGTAGTATCTAACATTAATCAATCATTTGATTTCATCTAGAATCTGGCTGCCTTTTGCCGAGTTTGCCTTCAAATGCAGTATTTGATGGAACTTCGGGGATTGGATTTATTTGTGACCTTAATGACAACATTGTAGCTCCATGGCCCACAACATCATATCCGTTTCCATCCTCATGCAATAGAAGTACGAATACGCTCCCCACCCATGACACATTTTTGCCTTTTTACAACATTGGATTGTCTTTTGTAATAATTTTTACTGTGACCAAAGACACATCTTCACTCTGTACCATGTCTAATTCATTTGTTCCTTTTATTCATGGCATTGCAGCTGCAAAACTTCCATCTCTTCCTACAGCGACATCTTCACAAAATGGTAAGTACCATACTACTGTACTGCTACGAACTGGTTTTTCAAGTCTGATCTTCTCTTCATTTTCAAAGCAATGGTAGTTGTAAGATATAGGGTCAGTTTGTTTTAAATTGATTTTCTCTCAAAATCATTTCTATTTGTTACAAAATTGATTCTTACAACTCAAAAAATATACCCAAGCAATCCAAGTACTGTCAAAACCTTTTTTCATGGACGAGAACGTGATTATTAAGTCTAACCAAACAGGTACATAAAAGGTTCCTTCTCTCTTCTTTCATCTATGATCTATTTAATCATTAAAGAGGCAGATGTCTAATATAAGAGCTATGAAATCAGTTTGTATTTTCATTTAATGTGATGCAGATGTTTTCCTGCTCTTGAGGAAAAATGAAACAGAAATAAGATGAAATGAACAGAATTATCTATACATCTTCTTAAGACTAGGAATTGAGTTTGCTTTTCAGCTATCTACTTTAGCCGAATCATCATGGGAATTCCGTAAGATAGATTGATTATTAGACAATTAATTTAGTGCACTGGAAAGTTGTTCAACTTGATCAAATGAGGAGCATATCTATGTTGGTTCTTCCCCACACACAGTCACCCTTGGTTGGATACCTATGCAGTTTCATTGATGAGTATCTACTTTGAATTTCCATTTGTTGCAGGTCTTTTCATTAATACCTTGGTTTTGCCTCTCCTCTTTACCTCTATACTACTTCCCATGAGGCTTCTTTAACCTTGGAGTTCTCTGTATTTAAGTTCTTTTGGCTACAGGGGTTATTCAGATAAGTTGGCTATTCTTTGAGGTTCTAATGAAGGACAAAGTCCTTATTCTTATCCAATCATTCTATATGTTTATATTGTCACTAGTTATTGAGTAGAGGAATCCTAGTTTGAGATAGTCCTTCTGGTAGATTCTTGCTTGTATTCTATTATCATAACATTGTTTCAATATTCTTTGAAATTGTAATAAGTTTTGTTTACTTATAAAGAAATAGTATTAATATAAAACGGATCATCTAAGTTCTTTCTGTATACTATACAATTGCGTTCCACATAAAGGTCAATAGGCCATAACCCATTCCGGAACAATTTTATTTCTCTCTTCCACTCGATAATGATGATATTGAATGGTTGGTTGCTTATAATAAATGAATTGGAATTTCTCTTCATGAGATTCTCACATGTGTGTGTGAGAGATGCGCAAAACCCCTATAGAGATTCTAACAACGACAATATGTTTATTCTCTAATAAAATGATTTTGTCATACATGGGTGTCACGTGAGATTTAATTCCAAAATGTTTTTGCTGTTCTGCCTATGGGATTGATTTTGTGTGGTGCAGCTGTTGTGGGATTGGCCCCTTTCCACACCCAAAACAATGAAACCGTGATATGGACAATTTTGTGTTTTACATTTTTCATCCCTAGTCCTGCCATTGTGTTTATTGATCAGACCTTGTAGCTTAGCAGCATTTATGCAGCGACTCCTGTAACAGTTTTAGTAATTGGATTTGTAATTTAGGATCATTTTGGTAAATTTTTACCATAAATACTTGTAGGAGAAGTTTTTACAAATTTGCTTATGCATGAAAAAATATTTTTATTTTTTTTCTTATTTTGTTTATCATATAAGTACTAATAATTATCCATACTTACTTTTATTTTCATGGATTTATCGAGGTGTCATTGTCCACCAGGGGTATTTGTAAATACCATCTTAAAATAAGCTATATGAGTAAGAGGAGTGGACTGTAATGTGGCAGACACGTCCAAGGTGCTAAAAAGTAGTCAGGCTCCATGAATGATTATTTCACATGAAAGACAACACTCAATAAGTGTATAGATACAGGTACTTCAAGTTTAAAACTCTACCTTTAATTGTCTCATGTGTTCAATACTGTGTTTCTTCCGTATCTTTTTCACTTGATACAAGCTATCTTGTACTTTCAAGAATTAATTTGTTTAAAAACACAAAATTATGTGTAGCTATAATTTTATACAATGTTTAGATAAATTTTTGCGTAAACCTTATGGAATAAAAAAAATGAAAGAAGTTTTTCTCGTAAGTTAAAATTAACATATTTACATTAAAATTATTTTTTAAAAAAATTAATATAAGAGAATTTTTATAAATTAGTTTTAATTTATAGACAACTTAATTTTTAAGTTATTATTTTTTTCTTATAAGTATTTATAAATAAGTTTATCTAAATACGGTAGTAGTATTTGGTTTAATTTATTTGATTTTTCATCTTATATTTACAAATCACAAATTTATTTTGCTTCTACTGTAATTTAAATTTAATTTTAAAAAGTTATCGAGGAGCATGACATTATTTTATGAGGAAATATACAATTTCGTGTTTGAAAGTGACAACATGTATTGCATTGATCCTAAAAGTTCATATGTATACAATTTTGTTTCCCAATCAGTCAATTTCACGACAAATCAGTTCTTTTCTATCAATTTAGTCTCTCAATCGGCCAAGTTCTTGAATTTATTGACTTCATGACAAATTTGGTTCTCATTAATTCAAGTACATGTTTTTTTAAGACGATTAATTTCTCGTAAATTTGACAAACTGAAGAATTAAATTGTTTACTTACAAACTTTTATGGGCCAAATGAATGTAAGTTATCACTTTTAAGGATAAAATTGTATATTTATTCTATTTTTAGTTAGAAAATTTCCTTACATCGTGCCTTTAAATGGACTTGCTTTAATACACATTAATATATAAACTGTGTATACTCAAATTTAGTTAACAGAGTACAATGACTTCTTTTTTTTAATACCTTACATGTTTTTTTCATCTGAATAAGAAACAAAACTTTCTTTTCTAGTATTTAACATGATTACATATTAAGATTCAAATTTGAAATGTGATTGGGGAATGACTTGTTTGAATGTAGTGAACTGCCTTGCTATTATTGATTTAGATTCTAATAGAATTGAGTTGAAAAAAATTAAAAAAAAATGTTTTGAAACGATATTTTAAAAAATGATACTATAATTGAGATGAGAATGGGTTCAATTTGGTTTCTAGCACAGAAATATCCATCTCAGGTGAGGCAAAGTAATCGTCATTGATTTCGTCACAAGAGCAATTATATGAACGGGCTTGTCCCTATCCAGTCACTATATGTGTCCATGAGTTAGTGGTATATGTGAGATGTTTGAGGCCATTAATAACAGGGAAGGTTCTATACTAGTCACTATGAAGAAAATAACTTTGCCAACCTAAAAGCTAAACAGAAATTGTTCGCTGTGTGCTACAAAATCAAAACAATCATAGAATATAACTTTGAATAATATCTGACCACAGGAAGAAAGCCAACCTTACAGCGACAAATTATAAAGGATATAGATTTCCATAAGATTAGAGACGTGTTAGAGTTAGATTCTTAGTGGTCCGAAAAATGGCATTAAACATTGAGAATGATATTCCATCATCAGCCAGATACAAGTTTGGACTTGAAGGGAACGTAATTTAAGACAGAACAAGATTGGACACTTGATCTTACCTGCAATTTTGGTGGCTGAAAATTTTTAAGCTAATAACCAAAGTTTTAAATTATGGTTACTGCTTTGTAGCAATTTTTGAAATCGGGAAAAATTGTGGACAAATATGAATAATGCAGCCACAATTAAAAAAATTTGACATTACAATAAAAATTATGGAGGCAAGCCGTTTTTCAAAACCATGACCACCACCTCTGTTAAACTTAAATAATTTGTCTTATGCATCCTGAATTAAAGAAAATATTGAATATGCAATTTTGGTGGCTGTGTAAAATGGTTGTCGCATGCTTTCTTTCTACTAGTATGAAGGTAGACGACATTCAATACCTCAATTCTGATTTTGTTTTTGTTTGTTTTCGTGCGCTTTGAGGGACGATAATTGTGAATCATGTTGCTCATTTTATGGATGATACTGGTAGATGGTATTTTTTCTGGTTTCAAACATGTATATTCATTATTAAACAATTTTGTGGGAAACTAACCTTTTTACTAGATCCATCTCCATTAGTTGGCAGTGGACATGAAAATAAATCATTGTCACACTTTGCATAGCCAAATATTCTATATATGTTTCATTTATGCTCCAAATATATTGTCATTTAATTAGTATAGTTGGATACAAGAAGCTTTGAATGAGAAGAAATTAAATATAAAGAAATTTGATATAGGTTTTAATTGATTTGATATGATAATTAAGATGATACCAACCACGAAGATTGAAGATAGTTGTCAATGTGTAAGTGTAATGATGCCTAATTATGTCAAAATGAAGACATTTATTGAAAATTGTATGAATTAATGAAACGTCACATTCAAATAATATGTTAATTCAAAGTTATAAGGATGTGAGGAGTTGTGCGGTGTTGTAGGTTTATATTAATTGTGGTTTGTTGCTCATTCTTAGAAGAAGCAATATCTTTCTATAATAAGGGGATTTGTGAGGAGTAGGATGATCCATCCCATCCAAGATAGCAAAGAGTGATAGTGAAATTTTCTTGAAGGACAAAACTTACGTAAAGTTCCTTAGTTATTTTTTGTATTGATTTTCAATCAAAATTAGTGTTCTACTTTTATCTATATTGACCTTTAATACAAGTTTTTATTGTACAAATTATTATAAGATAAAAATCTAATTAGAATTAGATAATAATGTTGAAAGCAAGTATATAACTAAGTCTAAGTTTTATCTTATCCTCTTTAATAAAGTGGGAGAAAATTATACTTTTACTATACTAAGAATTAAATCATATATTGAAAAATTGTAAAATATTCTTATTGGATGAGATTGAAAAATTATCTTGTATCAAGATATAAATATTGTATTTCTCCTTTAAATAATATAAATATTTTACTAGATTAAATCCCTTCATCTTTTCATACTCACTTAAAAAAAATTATATTAAAATTCTCGATCGGTGTTATAATTCATTTTCATCTCAATACTTATTTTACTATTTAACCGATTAATTTCTACGAGTTTCTTACTTTTCTCGCTAATGAATTGAAAGATATGATTTATTCTATTAATATATTCCCTAGAGTTTCTTACTTTCCTCGCTAACGAATTGAAAGTTGTAAACTACTCATTATGCGTCCATTTTTTATTTTATTTTTTTGTCATATATTATTTCCAAGCAATTGAAAAACTTGAGGGCAGATCGAGATTGATCCATGATGGGGTCTAAATTATTTTTTTGCAAGCATTAGACTCACGTCACTTGACAATGCAACATGCATGTTTTCAACCCAAGCAATAGCATCGAGTGAGAAACTTTTAGGTTGTAATTAACTTCCTGCTTTATGCAATTGAATCTTTTTATAAAATTATGTTTAAAGTATACGAGTTTATGTTAACACAACTTTTTTCACATGTATAGGCTAAAGTTGCCACCCGATAATTTCTCCTTATCATAATTACCAGCCCCAGCTTTAGCACATAACTTGCAAGTAAAATATATGGTTGCCTCAGGTACCATGTGCACTGCTCTGCATCTCTGGGCTTCGTAGCATGTTGATTACAACGTTTCAATTCTATTCTAACCTTTTCCAATTATATAAGAACAGTGTTATAACTTGTCTTATTAAATGTGGATTAGTAATACGATATATTTATAAAATGATAAAATTAGAATGAGATTAGAATTTGTGATATTTTTAATTTTTATTATCTAAATTATTAACTTGTTTGAATTATAATATATTATATAATATTGTTGCATGAGTTAATTATATTTTAAATATTTATTTAATGTTAAATATAATTTAAAAATAAATAATAAAATTATATAAAAATAATAATAAATAAATTGTGTCAAATAGTTTTATGCTTATATATAATAACATATCATTGTTGGTATGTGTCGCAACCTGGACTGCGACAAAGTTGACGATGAAATAGACGTTTGGAGTCCACATTCCTTTCAGAGAAGGAAACATGGAAATTAGAGTCGTTACTGGCATTTTCAAGAAAAATACCAAAAAACCTATAGTTGGATAAGGCTAGTCTTGGGAACCAGGACTTGAATTTGGGAGTCGATTACGCGTAGGAAAACATTAGTATCTCATCATGTTTGTCTTTAAGACAGTTGTCCTAGCTAAATGCAAGAAATATGAAACAACTTCTATACTATGGTTTTCACCTTTTGGATGCAGGGAAGAGTAAGTATTTACAAGGAGGAACGAGTGATATTTTTGGCTTTTATGAACTTAACAAGAGTCACATCTTGCTCCTACGTATCTCCTAATGCAATGGAGAAGTCAAAGTTTACGTAGTTCTGGCTGAGGCTATGGGCTAAATGGAAATGCCAACACCTAGTCAGTTGCGAGAAGATGTCGACTATATGTCGACTAGGGTGAGATGCCAACTAGATGTCAACTGGGATGAGACTAGGATACCGACTATGTGTCGGGTAGTCCAAGATGAGTTAACTAAGTGTTGGTCGATTCAGGATTGGGTGTCAACTAGGGGACGACAACGATCAGTGTTGGATGGCCGACTAGGGTTACTGGTGACCCTTTTGTTAGGTTTTGGTTGAATGTTTGGTTAAGTATTTGGCTAAGGTAGGATATTGTGTGGGTAGTATACTCAAAACAAAAGAATGCTTTAGAATTTTACCTAGTTTCCGGGTGTGACGTCGTCGTCGTAGAAGGAAACAACTTCACGCTTTTTCTCGTCTTCCATCTTTCTTTTCTCTCTTGCTCTCTTCCTAGTTCCCAAAACAAATCCCCTCTCTCTTCATTTTTACCTCTCCTTTTTATATATCACCCAAGGTTGCCTTCGCTTGATTTCCCTAGCACTCCAATCGTGGTCATGGTGATGTTGGGGGTGTTTGCGCCTGTGCACAATGCAATAGTGGATGCAAAGTTGGTGACGGGGTCTTAAGCCTACTGGGGCACACGGTGGAACAGTAAGCGCATAAGAGTTGTTGATGGGGTTTTCCTCGAGTCTACTAGGACGTGCGATGGAATAGTAAGTGCAGAAGGGTTGTTGATAGGGTTTGTTGTGGTCATGGCAAAGAAGTTGTTGGGAGATTGCGTGAGAAAGTCAACGGAGAAGCTTCTTCTCCTTTTCCTTTTCTTTTCCATTTTCTTTCTATTTTTTTTCTTTTTGTTTTTTTTGTTTTTCTAAAAGGGGGACAAATTTGAGTTTCAACAATATGACTTTTAAGATAGTTATTATAAAAGTTAATAAGTTTATCATATGTAACAATTTGTTATAATTATTATAAAAGTCAGCAAACTTACCATACATAGTAATTTGTGATTGGAGGACAATATAAATGAGTGCATAGTCTATTTTCTTATTATAAATTTATTTTTCCATACAATCCTCATATATATATATATATATATATATATATATATATATATATATATATATATATATATATATATATATATATATATATATATATATATATATATATATATATATATATATATATATATATATATATATAAAAGGAGGGATCTACTTACTCCAAGAGTAACTTTAAGAGTATTATTCCTCATTCTTACCCTTCATTTTCTTACAATTTATCAATAATATGTATCACTTGTTAAATTGAAAAAAAATTAATGTTGAGGATGAGGAGTAATTGAGTCACTTTTATATATATATATATAATAGAAAAAATTTTGTGTACTTATTTCTATAAACAATTTCTTATTTATTATTTTTTATCTTTTTAACTAACTATTCAATCATCCATCCATTATTATTTAACTTCCATTATTTCTTTTTATTTTATTTTTAATTTTAAAAAATACAGGGACACTAGAAGTGCTTTTTTTCCTAGTATAAATTAGAAAATTTATTTTAAATGAAAGGGCTTTTAGCTACCCTTTTCTAACGATAGAATTTTTAAGAGTTTTTTTTAATACGATTAGTTGTAGGGATTTTGCTTAACCTTTTATTTTTTTCAATTTATCATTTTTAATATCTTTAGTTCTAAATTAAATTTGAATATTTTTAATAAAAATTATTAATAATATTATATCATAATTATAAATTTAAAATATAATATATTCAAAATTATTTATTTACTACAATTTTAATTATAATAAAATTTATATATTTAAATATTATAAATTTAAGTTATATAAAATTAAAGATTTATTACGTTCAATGCACATGTTTTCATTAACATGTTCCAATTTCTCATTTGACATTGTCCAATAATATATATATGGGCAAATGTCGTGTCTTATTATATAGAATACGAGGAACACGGGAACCAATAATGAATTTAAAAAATTATAAAACTACTGGAATTTGAAATTAGAACTCATGATCTTTTCTTTTTCACACATAAATAATAAGTTATTTAACTTGTTTGAGTGTTAATATAAATAATATATTATATATAATAATTACATATGAGTTAATTGAATTTTTAAAATATTTATGTAATGTTAAATCTAATTTAAAAATAATAAATTATATAATAAAAATTAAAATAAATAAATTATATAGTTTTTTTTCATACAATAAATATAAATATATAATTACTTTTGTCTTTCTTCTCAACTTTTCTTACCACATCATTAATATTATATTATTTATTTTAATATTTTAATATTTATATTTTAAAATAAAATTCAATATTTTTATTTTAATATATAAAATTATTAAATATTATAATATTATAATATTAAATTAAATAATATAATATTAATGATGTGATAGAAAAGATGAGATAAAAAAAGAGACAAAATACACGAGTGACTATATGTCTATAATTACTAGTATTTAATTAATTTTAACTTGTACATTATACAAAATAATTATTTTTTATATAACTTAAGTTTATAATAAATACTTAAAAATATATAAATTATATTATAATTAAAATTTATAATAAATAAATATTTTTAAATATATATATATATATACACATTATATTTTAAATTTATAATAAATAATTTGATACCATGTTACTTTAATTATTAATATTTTTTATTAAAAAATATTAAAATTCTTTAGAATTAAAGATATTAAAATAATAGATTGAAGTAGATAAGAAGTTAATTTTTTATTTCTAAAAATTCCCTCGCAGAAAACTAAACTCATATAAAAATGATCACTAAAATACTCTTGTTTAAGATTTTTTATAATTTATAGAGAAAGATAATTATATAAAAAATAAATTAAATTAATAATTACATAATTTATCTATTATTTATTATTAAACTATATTTAAAATTAAATTAATATTTTTAAAATATAATTATTATAAGTAAAACAAGTCAAATAATATAATAGTTTAGGCAGTAAATCATGACATTTATTTATATATTATTAAAGAGTATCAAAATAAAAAAAAAGTTTAGTTTTATTTTTTTTATTTTGGTATTAGTTTTTATCTTTATATATTTTGATTTTTTAAACAGTACTTAAGGATGACAACACATCTTTAATCATGTTATGTCATTTTTTTTAGGAAAAAAAACAAAAGCCTCAAAAAGTTATCAATAACAAAAAATAATAAAAATTCATGTAAAAAATAAAAAAAAATTATATTATACTATTTTATAATATATAAAAATCTACTACTTAATTAATTTTATGAAAAATGAAATAAAGAGTGCCATAAAAATATTCTCATATATTACTTTAAAATAATTAGTAATATGACATGACACAATTTGATTCATGCAAATATTTCATCAATATTTTTATTTTTTATTTTTTTATTACATCATATTACTAATTGAATTAATCACTTATATTCTTATCTTTTGATCACTCCTGAAGCGCAAACACCTTCGAATTACTCAAGAATCATTTTCCCTCATCGAAGTCTGACAATATATAATCTCAACCGATCCAAAAAGTTCAAATTAAAACACCCTTTTGTGGATGAGCCTCAAAGCCTCACAATATTTCCCAAACACAAACAAAAGTTATATATATAGTTCCAACATGGGTTCTACTTCGGTGCACAAGGATGTTGATGAACCTGAGCCGGTCTCAAACCAGCAGCCACCTTATTCTTTTACTCAATCATTCAGCTCAAAGCATGGTTCGGATGGTGAACTTGAGCGTATACTCTCAAACACAAGCGTCCCTTTCAGAAACCGTCTTGGACCCGCAACATGGCTGGAGTTTAAGCTCCTCTTTCACCTTGCCGCTCCTGCTGTTATCGTCTACCTCATCAACTATGTCATGTCCATGTCCACCCAAATCTTTTCCGGCCACCTCGGTAACCTCGAACTTGCTGCTGCCTCCCTGGGAAACACTGGCATCCAAGTCTTCGCTTATGGCCTTATGGTACCACTCACCCTTTTTCTCTCCCTCTCATGCTATTTAATTATGTTCAACTTTTTTGCAGTTCTCATTTCCTTCTGTAGCGTTTTTTTCATATAGTAAAAAATTATGGTTATAATTGTGGTCACACACGATTATGAATAAATATGTTCCGTACGATTATAGTTGTGCTCACAGACATCCTAGAAACTATGATACTGCACCTAATTGATATTGCGTTAATTTCACAATGCATAGAAATTAATATTTTAAAATAAAAAAAATAGTATATATATCTGTGGTATAAAATTTACGGTCAATAGAATATTATTATATATAACTTTTATAATAAGTAATACATAAAAATTAACTGAAAATAATTTATTTTTTATCAGTTGGGCATGGGGAGTGCTGTTGAGACGCTATGTGGACAAGCATATGGTGCCAAAAAGTTTGGGATGTTAGGCATATACTTGCAAAGATCAACGGTGCTTCTGACACTAGCTGGTGTTCTTTTAACTCTGATATACCTCTTCTCTGAGCCTATTTTGATCTTTCTAGGGGAGTCCCCAAGAATTGCATCCGCAGCAGCACTTTTTGTGTACGGTCTCATTCCTCAAATATTTGCATACGCCGTGAACTTTCCCATTCAGAAGTTTCTTCAGGCTCAGAGCATAGTGGCCCCAAGTGCATATATCTCAACAGCAACGTTGTTGATCCACCTTGTGTTGAGTTGGGTGGTGGTGTACAAGGTGGGGATTGGTTTATTGGGTGCATCGCTTGTGTTGAGTGTTTCGTGGTGGGTGATTGTGATTGCACAGTTTGTGTACATTGTGAAGAGTGAAAGGTGTAAGGACACGTGGCGCGGGTTCAGTTTTGAAGCGTTTTCGGGGTTGCCAGAGTTCTTCAAGTTGTCAGCGGCATCGGCGGTGATGCTGTGTCTAGAGACATGGTACTTTCAAATTTTGGTTTTGCTTGCTGGCTTGCTTCCTCACCCTGAGTTGGCCCTCGATTCGCTTTCTATTTGGTAACTTATTTTCTTTCTACCTCTTTTTTAAAACACTTCTTCATATTAACTATTTATTCAACATCTACTACAAAAATTTAAGTGGCAGGTTGGTTATTTAGAAATAAAGTATATTACTGAGGATCATTTTTGTCATAAAATAATCTATCTTGTATATTGTGGAGTCACTTGTTATAATATTTATGTGAAAATTAAGCATCATGAGAATTTCACACACTATTTATTTTAAAATTTATTAAAAATTATAAAATGGTAAAGAAAACTTATTTATTAAACACAAAAATAAAGGATGAGTCATTAAGTGCATTTTTATTATTTTAGAGAAATAAGTTTTATTTTAATTGTCTGTGAAAGATTTTCTTACAGAAAATGTTACCAAACGTGTAATAAAAATTTTTATGGAAGCAAGATACTTGTGAAGAGAGACGTGGGAAACCATGCCTGTAGGACTTTTAATTGCCAATAACATCAGGAACATATTTAGACTTTTGGTTTTGTCTTTTATTTTTGGTTAGAATCAAAGGGAAAGAATCTCATTCAAAGAATAAAGATAAAAAAGGAAAAAGGGTTCATTCAAAGTAGAAAATTTGGAATAATATTTACGTGAGGAAATTTAGTTACGTTATAAAATAACTTTATTTTATAATTCAATAGCAAATAATTATATGTAACAAGTTGGTTAACTTTTAATTACTCTAAAACTTTTATCAATAACAATTTTTATTGGATTTACATATCAATTCATGATTATTACTCTCTCTATGTTAATGATTTATAAGAAGAATTTAATTCTTTCCTTTCTGGTTAAGGGAGAATCTCATTCTTCCTTTTTGGTCTAAGAAGAATCTAATTTAAAAATTAGGTTTATTAAACATTATTAAAATAAATGTAATAATTAATGTAATATAAAAATAAAAATAAAGAGAGATATGAGATAAATATAACAGAAAAAGTTAAACTTTCCGTGTATTTGGAACAAAGTTTCCGTGCTGAAATTTGCTAAAAAATTTATTTCATGAAAAATAAGTTTTTTTTTTTACAAATGAAAAATAAGTTGTTTTTATTTCATGAAAATCTGAAGTTTATAATTATTTTTTAATAGTTTTTTTCTTCCTCAAACGTGTTATCTTCAGATTATTTTAAATTTTTTTTAACTACTTTTTTTCTTTCAGTCTCATACATGCTATTTTTATAATTTATTATATCAATTAATTTTTTGGTACTGTGTACAAAAAAAACTAATTATTTTAAAATTATTTGTCCGCATATTTGTTCAAATAAAAACTTATTTGGATTATAATCCATGTTTGAATTCAAGTTTCATCATTTAAAATTATATTAAAATACTAGTTAATGAAAATTTCAATAAATACTTAATTTCATATTAAAGAATTGATGTCTAAAATTATTCATTTAAAATTAAAATAATTTTTGTACTGGATAACAAAATTTATATTAAAATTTATTATTAATTTACTTTTAAAATAAAAATATTTAAATATAAATTATTTTATTTTAAAATGAATTTTAACCAAAATTAATTATACACGTATTAAAAAAATCCAAGCACATCACAAATGACAACATTTGGCTTCTTGTACTTTTGTCGAGAGGCAAATTAGCAGTGCGGCAAGGAGAAAAAATCCTCTCAATTTCTTTTTCTTCATTTATTTTTATTACTAAGTTTTTGAGAAAATAAATTATATCCTTTAGTATTTATCATCTTTATTTTATTTATTTTCTCAAAATTTAATCATAAAAAATAAAAATAAAATGAAGAAAAAAAGAAAAAGTATCTATTTCTGGGGCAGAGGTGTGGCTTCTGTATCACGACAATTCCATTCCTGGTATTAAGCTGCAATAGTGACAAAAATTCTTTGAAGTCATTCTGTCGTCCATTCTGGTATTTGTATCATTCGTTTTTGACATTATAAATTTTATTTAATATATTATGAATTCAATTATAAAATTATAAGCTAATTAGTATTGTGTAATCACAAAAATTGTAAACTTTCATTATTTGGTTTGCAATTAAAATAAATTATATATAATGTTATTTTGCAAGGAATATCGAAATGAATTCAATATTCTCATAATTTATGTTTTCAATAAACTTTTTATTATTATATAAATTAAATATCAAATATTTTTATGTTTTAAAATAATAGTTATTGTTTATTTACTAAACATATTATTATTATTGTTGTGTAATACTGTATCCTTGAACGCCGCCATTTAGCCACCCATTTTTTAGTTTCAATAACAATAAGATAAGATTCCAATATTTACAGGGGGAAAATATAAAGATAATGAAATAGGGTCATGGGGATCAGATCATCAAGTAAGTGGCTGGTATATTTAAATATTTAATGGCTGGTATATAATGAATTAGAATAAAATTATTATATTATTATTAATAGAATGAAAATTTTATGTTATTATAAATAATAAATTATTTCTATAAACAAATTTTTATAAAACTAAATTAATTATATTAAAATTATAAATAATAATTTAAAGAGGAAAATATATAAAAACTGGGATAAAATATATTTTATTGACTTTTATTATACTCTAACTTATTTCAAATAGAATCCCATAATGATAATTAATGTTATTCTAGTTTCTTTAGTTTTATTTCTTTTTATTGATTTAAATATAATTTAAACGACATATAATAATCATGTTTAGTTTCTATTTAATAAATTAAATTCATGATTTAAAATTACAAAATAAATTTTCATCCGAGTCATGGCTTTACGTTTTGCAAATGAGAAAAAATATTTTACGACAGTGTCGCATTTCAAAATAAATCTCCTTCTATCAACATGTGGACTCAACTCGTGGGCCTATATAGAATTCTATTTCCTTTTAGCTTTTGGGTGGCCTACATCGTTTTGTGCCCTTATTGTAAAACTAAAATTATTATTGTTGGTTAATTAATTATCTCTGTCATAAATCTCTTGAATATATGTTTGTTCGGTGATGATTACAAAAATTATTCTCTAAGATCTATTGAAATTTTTAGATGGGTTAATTCATTCCAACAAAATTTATTTTACATGCATCAGCTAAATTTTGAACTTCAGCATATTTAAGGGATTCAAAAATTCAGACAATCACTTGTTAGTTATATCTCTTAAATATAACCCTTAGTTATATCTTGATCAATCAAATTAATGTTTGTGCAGGTTAGAAAACGATTATTTGTATGAAATAATAGTTTAATTTATAAAAAATTGAAAAAAAATAAGTGACTATTTTTCTACAATAAGGCGTGGTGAGCAAGTTTTAATCTGTGTATTCGATTAACATTTATTTCTTATTGCAGTACCACAGTGTCTGGATGGGTTTTCATGATCTCAGTTGGATTTAACGCAGCTGCAAGGTTTGATTCTTTTTTATATTTGCATGCGTCTACTTCAACTGTATAATCTTACTCATTTAATAGTCTTTTGTTTGTATATAGCTACTCCAAAACAAAATTGGTATTATATAGGTGTTTGATCCTATCATTCCTATGTGTTGTGAATTTTTTCAAGGTTATTAGATTTTTTGTGGTGATGCAGTGTGAGAGTGAGCAACGAACTAGGGGCAAGGAATCCAAAATCAGCGTCATTTTCGGTGGTGGTGGTGACAGTGATTTCCTTCCTAATATCGATAATTGTAGCAGTGGTGGTGCTTGCAATACGAGATGTGATTAGTTATGCATTCACAGAGGGCGAAGAGGTCGCTGTTGCTGTCTCGGATCTTTGTCCCCTTCTTGCTCTTTCTATTGTCCTCAACGGCATTCAGCCTGTCTTATCTGGTACATTCATTCCAATCACTACAAATAAAATGCCACGTGCATGCTTCTATTTCTCTCTCTGCGCTTTTTTTTTTTGTCCAATTATTAATAATATATTCTCTATTATTAATTAAAAATTATAAATTTTGTAATAAAATTTAACTAATATTAAAAAGCCCTGTATTGCTAACTCATCAAAATTAAACCATTGATATAAAAATTATACATAGAAAATTTCATGTATACACGAAACCATTCTATCCTACTCTATATCATTCTTAGAGATAATATTATTAGCATAGAAAATTTATATTTTTGAGATTCTGCTTATCAAAAGTGGAAACTCAACTTTAGAGAGTAAAGTATAACAATAACTATTAATTAAAAATTAATGGTTGATATCGTAATTAATTTTAAAATTTTATTATATATAAATTTAATTTTATTACCATTCTCGTCCATTGATGTTTTATTCTTGTGTTTCTTTGTATTAGAAGACAAATATGTTATTGATATATTGGAATAATATTATTATACATAGTACATTATATTAATTAATATTATAGATTTAAAATCTTTAAATTTTATATGGCTTATACATATTTATAATTTTTATAAAATAAGTGAATTTTGATTTTAGTCTTTACAGAATTCTTTTTTTATTTTCCATCCCACTAAAATTTGATATAATTAGCTATTTCTGGTTGATGTATAATAAACAAATTTTAATTTTGATTCTTATGAAAAAAATTATTTGGTTCTCATTCCTTTTAAAATCTAAAATTAATGTTTTTATCTCTAAAATAATATTTTAAAATAGATAAATAATATTCATTTTAGAGATATAGAAAAATTTTAGAAACATCACATGTTACTTAGAATAATCATTTGATACATGTAAGTAATTAATGAATGTAGCTTATAATAAAGACAACAAATTATTTTAGATTCTTTTTACGAGTCAAAGTTAAATTATAAAATTATAAAGATCAAAACTAAAATTTAATATAATCATTAGGATTGGTTTAATGGTGGAAGGTTTGAAATTTTTGAATCTTGTTGTTTTTGTATTTTCTTATTTTACAAAAAAAATAAAATTTACTCATTTTACAAAAAATAAAAATATATTTAGTCCTATTTATATTAATAGTTTGTTTTGTAAAAATAAAATTTATAACCATCTAAACTTTTTTATACTATATCTAATCATATATTACCATGTTTAGAAAAATTATTTATTTTTATAATGATTACTTTAAAATTTATAATTAAGATAATTATTTCCTAATTAGTTGACAATTTTCACATACAATATATCAAAATTAAACTCACAAAAATTATATTAACGAAAGTGATCCTAATTAATGCATAAACTGTTCTACGAGTATATGATATTTTATTTATCAGTGAATGTTAGAAAATTTTGAAACTAACGCACACATGATAACGTGTTGCATGTATTTAAAGGGGTGGCCGTTGGATGTGGATGGCAAACTTTTGTTGCGTATGTGAACGTTGGTTGTTATTATGGAATTGGCATACCATTGGGTTCGCTTCTCGGTTTCTATTTCAAACTCGGCGCTAAGGTATGTTAATGAATTGCTGTTATTTAATTTTTCTCATTCAAAGTCTTTGATTTAATAATGCAAGAATGGCTATATTTAATTTGCATGCACGTATTGAAGACGGTGTCTGTGTGCAGGGAATATGGTTGGGAATGCTAGCTGGCACTGTTTTGCAAACACTTATTTTAGTGTGGATCACATTCCGAACGGATTGGAATAAAGAGGTAAAAAAATAAATAAACTATTACCACGTTTGGAAACGTTAAGAATATTAATTTCTTAAAATCACAAGACCTAGAAACAAATACCATGTACTATGTATGCGGGTAACAAGCTAGTTATTTCTGACAAAAAATTTCTTGTTTGAAGGTCGAAGAAGCAACAAAGAGGTTGAGCAAGTGGGACTGTGAGGACAAAACAGAACCACTTATCAAAAACTGAAGCTCTTCGTTTCCCATTGTAGCTAGTCCACAACTATACCAATCGGGCTTTAGATCTTGCAACTTTATCTTATTCGTTTTTTATATGTAAATTATAACACGAGATTAAATTATTAATTTCACTGTTAAAATGCCTTGGTCTAATTGGAAATAATTTAATTCTTTGCAAAACTTGTTACCTGCACATTCCAAGATTCTGGATCATTTAACTATTAAAATAGTCTAGTGCACTATTCAATAGTGATTCAACAACAAAAAATTATTGTGTTTCCTCAACCGTTGTATAAGCCTCAAAGGTGCTGAATAAAAACATTGAGCACTAGAGTGAAACTGTGAAAGGGAACCAATCCCACAACCTGTAAGGAAGGAAAGAATACGTAGCATATGTGCTTAACATTTACCCAGTAACGTGGTTATGTGCCTGGCACCAATTTGGACGCAACATCAAAACCCAACTATGGGAAAATTTCAGGCCCAATTTATATATAAAGAGAGCAAGACATTTATAAAGTGTCTTAACATTAAATGTAGTAAAAACATGTGTAGAATTCTCAATTACTAACTTAAATTTTTATTTGTAAGATTAAATTATACTTCCAAAAAAATATATGCACTGCTAAAAATTAAACCTACTTTTCATATTATAGGATTAAAATAATATAAGTTTCTACAACATTTGTTTTTACTAAATACTTTAATATCGTAAAATTTAATTTTTTGGAATTAACTTCTCCAGCTTGAATTCCTAAAGTCCTAAATAGTTAGCCCCTAATTTATTTTTCAAAGTTTAAAATTATTGAAATATTACGTAGAAAAACCTCTGCCTCTAATATTTTTATTATTTGGAAACTAAACCTACCCATGCACTTCGCAAGTCCAAAATCTAGTTGACTCAATTAATAATAAAGATGTTAAAGACGTTGTTACATAAAAATATATTGTGTATTCTATGGAAATTTTCTAATTTAAGAAAAAAAATATAAGTAGTTTAGTATCGGGAGAAAAATATTTTAAAAACTTTTGAAAAAATTAATTTTAGAATATAAGTACTTAAATTTAAAATAATTAAAGTTGAAATTTGAAAAATTAAACCTTGATGTAAAAGGAAAATTTTAATTAAAAAGAAAATTGAAGATAATTAATTATTTATAATTTTGTTAAAAATGTAAAGGTAAGCATTAAAATAACAGTAAAATAATGTATTATGAAAAAAAAATATATAATAAAAAAATTTATAATATAAGAAGTTAATTGTTGAACTAACAGTTCACCTACTACTCATATTTCTAAGCATTAGATTCTGTTATGTCTAAAATCAAAATGTAGACACTAATGACCAAATTTTAAGTGCATCACATTTGAGTAGCTTTTGCAAGATCCATTCCAAAATTGGTACGGAGAGAAGTTAAATTTAGATTAATTTGTATTAAAAATATTCTTTTTTGCAGCTTCTTAAAGAATATTGACTTCTCAATATGGTGATAATTGTGCATAAACTTCTTGTTTCATTTAGAAACTGCATTTATTTCCTTATTTCATATATTACTTATACACGTTGACATCATTTTTTTAATTACAGATATCTCTCTTAATTTTAATACTTGGACTATACATATAGTACCGTTTAGAAGAACAAATTAGCAAGGGATATATATATATATATGACTACAACAATGTTAGAATTTAGAATTTTGTACTAACTACCTAAATCTTCTACAACTAGATCAATTCTAATAAATTAAAACAAACATCACTTTTTTTTTATATAATCACACCCAATAAAATTAGAACTTAAAATTTTATTCTAACTATCTAAAATTTTCAATACTAAGTCAATCCTAATGAATTAAAATAAATACTATTTAATTCTCTTACACGTGATTTTTCAAAAAGTCAATCCTAATGAATTAAAACAAACACTATTTAATTCTTTTAGACGTGATTTTTCAAAAGAATAATAAATGTATTTAGACATTTCAAGTTAATACCTATTATTTTTCTCCATATCTTTCATTCTAGTGCATTATTTCACCCTTTTTTTGTTGTGGGATGCACTATTTCGCTAATAACGACATAAAGTGTTTTTATATATTTTCCTTTCGAAAATAAATCCAAATCAAATCAAACGGGTTATAGTATGTTTGACTTTGTATCGCAGCAAACAAACTTGATGTACATACGTGGTTGATCAAAATTAATGCTACCGACAGCAACTTCAGGACCTTTCAATTATGCTTCTTTGAAACCTGTGCATAGTTAGTTACCACAATACCCTTATTATTTATTTCTTAAAAAATATATATGGGCACGTGTTTTCATATCGGACTATAAGAGGAAGAGATAATAAAAAGTGTAAAGGCGATGACATCATATAATACGATAAAAAGGAAGAAATATTAAAACAAAATAAAAGATGTTAATTGAGTATATAATTATTATTATGTACTACAAGCGCGTCATTACATTCTTTATAATTTTATTTATTAAGGTAATTTTATTAAAAGAATCCACCTCGTCGTTAATATAGTTTAACTTCTACATTACTAACATGTATAACTACTCTACAAGTGAGATACCGTAAGTCTAATAAAGACAATCATAAGAAGTATAGTCTATCCATAGAACCATAATTGGTAATGGATTAATAATTGTTTGGAGTATAAAAAGTTAGTGGGTCAAATGGATTGGGTTAATGTATAACCAAGTCCAAGAAAAGACACCCCACTGCAGAAGTATTCGTCGCTCCACTCAACATTTGAGGGATTGTATGCCGATCAACCTAAGGTCTTCACTGTTGTTAGAAATGACCACCTTATAAAATATACTTTATACGATCGACGCTTAAGGGCCTATGTATAAGTTGATCTAAGATTCCAATCGGTGATCACTTTATAAAACTGTATACCTGTTGACCTAAAGTTCTTTCCTGCCATCGAAACTCATTTTGATTGACTATTCTAGAGAAGTCAAGATAGTACATATAACATTTAATGCTTGTAGGAGGCGTCGTCTGAGAGACATAGTAATTAGGAGACGCATACCTAGAAACTTGTTTGCAACACACCATAACAAGAAAAAATGATCAAATATGTCTCCCAATAGCCGATAATGTCACATCCTACTAAGAGACCCCTTTTTGTTGGCCAATATGAAAAGAAGGAAAATATAAAAAGAAGGAAAGGGTGAGGAATAAGGAAATAATCCAAAAACTCATTCTATGTACACTTTGGGACTTTATAATAAGTTCCTTTGAGTTACATATGTGAACATATCTCATTCATAAATACTATTCTAAAATGAAAATAAAATTTTAACTAACTATTTTTAAATCAATGATAATTTTTGAAAAATATAATTTCATTTCCCAGAAACAAGTAAGTGATTTTTACATGAATCACACATAATATGAAAGAATCAATAGATAATGATGTAAAAGTCAGAAGTATTAACGTATTATATTCGGATTTAGAGTAAGATTAGATTTAAATTAATTATATTTAATTATATTTTTTATTTTTGATTTTTTTTTACAAATTCAAATTGAATCAATTTGATTAAGATCAAATTAATTTAATTCGGACTATCGAGTTATGATAGAAAAAATATTAATGGGGGTTAAAATGAATAAATATGTATTTTGTTTAATATTTATTTTATGAATTTCTTGACTCAAAATAACATTAAAATTTTCAAAAAGAAGTATATGAATTAAGATATTTGATAATATTATATAAGATTCTTAGAAGATCAAAATGAATTAAAAATTGAATATATTAATCTATAATTAAAAATAATTTATTTGATTTAGTTCGAGTTGAAAATTTTGAGAATTGAATTAATTATAATTAATTTAATTAGAATTTAAAATTTAAAATTAAGTTGTTGAATTTTGACCGGAGGTCCTCCCCAGGGTCCCAAGTGCACGTGATCCATTATTACAAGATATTTTAAAGGTTGGTGTTGAGATCTTGAAGAATAGAATCTAAAGGCACAAAAGGTTTAATAAAACCACGCAAAATATCTAAGACTATGGACAAAACACATATCATTCAGTTCCAACTAGATTTTGCCTTCAGTATTTATTGGGAAAGGTGCATCGAAACCTACAAGATTGAGGCTCCAGTCTTTGATAATAGAGCAATTAACGCCTCTGTATTTGTACTTAAAATATAAATCACTTGTGTTAATAACATATGTATGCATGGGTTTTTTATATAAATGACTCCATTCATTTCAAACATTTTTCAGAGATCAATCATTTTAAATAGGATAGGTATATTATTAGCGATCAAGTTTTTTCGAGTATTTAATTTGTATGTCCAAAAGTGAAATTCTAAATTATCGTTTAAGTTGGAATTATTTGATCTATGTGTGTGTTTTGTAGTAGATAAATTTATTTATAAGTACGTGTAAGTAAATAAAATAAAAAATAATAATTAAACTTATTTGATAAGTTAAATTTAACTAATAATTTTTTTATTATATCAATAATAATAATTTTTTACGATCATCCAAAATATAAAAAAAAACAAATTTATAATAAGAGTAAATAAGTTACAAAAGTATAATTTAATATTTGCTTAGTTTTACAATATTATACTATATATTTACCAATAAAAAAATATTTTTTCATTCATTTTAAGACATATTTAATGTATTTTTTTACGTATATTTAATTTAAGTAGTCCAGTAATTTTTATGCATGATATTAAAGCATTGAGTTTAAGTTTTATTTTACATATTTTTTTCCAATTTTTGAGCATGGAGTCCTCCTAACAGTGCCACGTCAAGTATGAGGAATAAATTTGTATTAAGCCAAATAAAAAAGTTGGATGATTGAATGAATTTGAAAGGACAAAAAAATTAATAAACAATTTTAAATTAAGATATTGTGCAAAGATATAATATTTTCTTAGTATTTTATTTATTAATTTTTTATTTCATTAAACTCATCTTTCTTTTAACATATGCATCGGTGAAATTAACTAAAAAGTTAGTTGATATAAAAAGTTAGTTGGTAATTAAAAATTAGTAGTTGATAGGTAAATGATACTTGAGTAAACTTATTTTATTATAAGTATTTAGTAAAATTATTCGTTGAAATAGTTGGTAAAAAAAAATAAAAATGAACATGTTTATAATTTTATATTTTTAGTTAATTTTATATTCTTATAATTTATATTTATAGATAGATTATTTTAAATTTTTTTATTTCATTTATTTATATTGTGTATTCTATTATTAATCTTGTACTATGTCTTAAATATCTGCAATCAATTTTTAAATAAATTAACAATATCATATAGTAGAGTAAATTCATATTTTCATTATGCTAATTAGTGTAATGATCAAAACATCTAAAAGTATCATATTAAAAAATAATAAAATAAATAATATAAATAGTGTAATGGTTAAAATAAATAGTATAAAAAATAAAATAAACCTATCACCTATCATCATTAATATCTTCAAGAATAATATTAAATTAAAAAATAGTATAAGTAGTATAATGGTTAAAATAAATATTTTAATATAAAAATATATAAAATAAAATAAGTTTGTTATCTATTATTATTAATATATTGAAGTATAATGTTAAAATAATAAAATAAATTTTGTAATTGTTAAATTAAATTATAAAAAAAATTTACCTTATTTAAAAGGATAAAAAAAATAATAAATATTTTAAGAACAAAAGAAAAATAAATATAAAAAGTTATAAGCTATCATTTTAAAAATCACTACTTGAAATAGTATCTAAAAAAATGCTATAAGTTACTATTAAAATATTTATTTATTAAAGACAGTTAATAAGGTAAAAAAAACTGAAAAACTAGTATAAAGAGTTAGAAATTAGCCTCGTCAAACGTAACCATAGTTTCAATATAAAATATCTTTTGAAATATTTCAAAAGAAGAAATTAAAAATTAATTAATTTTTTATTAAAATGAAAATTATAAACAAAATTATGAGATAAACTGTACATATATAATTATATTTTTATTATTTTATTATTGTTAATAAAATTAGTTTATAAAATATTTTTTTAAACAGATAAATTCAAATATATATTATAAGTATTAAAAATTTTATAATGACATTTTATTTAATAATATATTTTTAATATAAATAAATTCAAATAAAGTATTGTATGTTTAATTTACATATATTAAAATTATATTTATTAAATTCAATGAATATACTATATTTAATAATTATAATATTTGATAATATTCTTGAAAATAACTATATATTAAATTAAAAAATATGCTATTTAATACTGTATAAGAAAGTATCAATTTATTTAAATATTTTTAAAAATATTGTATTAATAACATCAATTAAAAACTATTTTATTACTTGTGTTTGATTTTATTTTACTCATATAAAAATTGCTTTTATTTTTATTATTTTAAAATATATTTTGTGAAAATATTACTAATATTTAAATTTTAAATAAATAAAATTATAATAGTTCATAGTAAATTTTTAAAATGATAATTAAGTAAATAAATCAAGAGACAGATTGTTATACATAACAAAATATGTACAATTTAATAAAATATTTAGTTTTATAAATAAAAACAAAATTTTAAAATATATATTATATAGTAAAGTTGATATATATTTTTTATCCTTGCAAATGAAAACAGTATAAAAGAAATTATAACACTTACCAATCCTATTTAACTAACTGAGTTAGACTTCATAGATAGTAAAGTGAATATCTTTATATTTATTAAAGGAATAAAATGTAAATGATATTTTAATAAAAAAAATTAATAAAGCAAACAGAATTTTAATAGAAAATTTTAAAAATAATAAAATAGAAAGATATTAGTATAATATTTATATCTTTTAACCGACAGAACATGATTTACTCTAATATTTTTAGAGTAAAATATATTTTTAGTCGTAATAAATATTATTAAATTTGATTTTAATTCTCCAGTTTTTTTTAATTAATTTTATAATTTTATTTTTTTTAAAAGTGGTCTCCTTTACTGCTTATTAACAACTTGACACGCATATAATTACATCACATACCACTTCAAAATGGTCTTTAACATGGTATATTTAGATTCATATAATGTGATTATTATATATTAATAAAGATTGTACGTTTTAGAAAGTTTTAAAATTAAGAGAACTAAAATTAATAATTTATTTTTGAAAAATAAAATAAAATAAAAAGTAAAAATATATTTATACCATTATTTTTATTATTAATAAGTAATAATAATAATAATTGTTTTTAATATCCAATTGCAAATGACACCACATTTTATGCATTTAAAACCCGCAATGACTTCTCTCTTTTAGCTTTCTTATAATTCAAGTCCTATACCTTTGTATTAGTTTGCCAAATTCACTCAATTCCTATTCTTATATAACATATTATGATGGATTTTTCTCTTCTAAATTAAAGAGGCACATTTTAAAGAATAAAATATTTTTATAATTGTTAATATGAGAAGTTAATTTGAACCAGTAAAATTATAAAAATTGAAATTACCTTTTAATAAATTATAAGTACAAAAATATAATTAAGGGAAAAAAAAAAAAAAACAACAGTGCCATTTGTTATAAAAGCTTTGGTACGAAAGAAAAGCTTTAAGCAATGAAAATAAAGTATTGACCAATCAAGATAAGTGTTTGACTTAATGAGTAAGAGAGAGAAACTAAATTGTCTTAAGAAATTCGTCCTTGTTAGCATTTTTCATTCATTTATCATCCACTCTCTGTTAACGCTGTCAGTACGGTCATAGATCCAAGAGGAGAGGGAAGATAGCAAAATGAATAAAAAAGTTTTTTTTGGGTGTGGTATAGATATTAAGAAGATAAAAAGCAAAGAAAATGAGGGAATTAATATGGTTGGTGATATAATATAAAAGAGTGATTAAATATATGGTGTGTTATAATCAATAGATAATTTAATTCATAAATATATGATCAAAAATTTAATTTTTTTTAGAAATTATGTGTATAAAAAAACAGTTATTGAATGATGTTTACTTTTCCGATGAATCTCAATATATTAAAATATTAATCTTTAACTTTTTGATGAATAGATACTCTGGTCCACAAAAATAAATAAAAAAATATTAAATGGGTATTTTATTCATAGATTGTGACTCTAACAAAATAGATACAATAAGAATTGAGAAAGAAGAGCATATTAATTATTAACCCTTTTCATATCTATTTTGTTTTTCTTTTTAAAATTCTTGGTTCCCTACTTTGTTAATTTCTTTGACATATATTTTATCCAGAGTCTAGAATATAAAACAAAAGAAATGTAATCGAAGTTGTCATAAGCAAATTTTAAACAATTTTATTTCATTTTAATATATATTTTTATTTTTTAATGATATTTTATAATATTAAGTTTTAGTGAAAAATAATTTTAAAAAAAATATTATTAAATAAAATCAATGAAATCAAATAATACTTAACAAACATTTTTAATTATCATAATTTTTTTTATTAAGAATATATTTTTCATGTGTAACCATTTCAACTTTATGCTTTCACACTCGCATGAATGAAAGTATTTGAGCTGTATTGCGTTGATTTACAGCCTTTTCTTTTTTGGTGAATTTTCATTTTCAGCCTTTGAGACTTTAGAGAGCATTCCATTGCCAGTTTAAAGGGACTTCTCGCTAGAAACTTAAAATAAATAAATAAATAAATTATAATGATATTATTTATAAAATACATGCTTAATAAGATAAAGTTTCACAATTTTATACGTATACATAGTAACATTCGTTTTGTATATTATAGAGGTACTTTTAAATTAATATATGTGAAATATTTATAAAAAGTTCAAGAAAATTAGAAAAAACTAGTTTAATTGATAAAATATTATTAATAAAAAAATTATCGGTGTTTGAATTTTCAGTTTTGCAAAATGTAAAATTTTACTTAATTGATTGAAAATAATTATTATACTAGTAATTTGAAAATATCCCAATGTACTCATTCTTAACTAAAGAAATTTGAGTAATGATTAAGGAATAAAGAAGAATAAAAAAATGTTTAAATCAACAACTAATTAAAAAAGAAAAAAAAAACATGAGCTTAATTTGACATATAGGTTTATGTGCTTTAAAACGATAAAAACACATAAATATATGAGAAAAATAACATACACATATTGTCTCAATTTTCAAAAATAAAAATTTAAATTTCATATTGGTGAATATATTTCAAAATTAGCTCGTGTTGAAAACTTGAAATACATGGACACTACTACGTTGGCAGGCACACATATCAAATAAGAATTTCTTAAGGTTATTTTTTTATATCCAAAAATGGAATTCTTAAGATTTTGTTATGATTTAAGCATGTGAGGTGAATTCAACTTAAAAAATCTATTGAGTTTCATAGCTTAATTATTTTTTTTTAAGTCTATGTAGAACTCATAATAAATATATTTTCTTATTAGGTTTTAAATATTTTATTTATTTATTAAGTAATTTAATAAGTATGTATTATCAATATAAAGTCTTTTATACTGAAAATTTATTAGCACGAGTGTTTTATATTGACACAACCAATTACAAATTATATTTAATATAAATTTTAACATAATTATAGTTAAATGTCTCATTACCATTATAAAAAAAAGTGAATTATTAGGTGAGAGGTAAAAAAAAACCCTCATCCATATAGAATTAAAAATAATTGTTAGATATATTAGTAATATAAATAGAACATTAAAGAATGATTCAACCTCATACATTCATTTATTTTAATAATTATTTTCAATTCCGTAAGAGAATTTTTTTTCCCCTTACCTTAAAATTTACCTTCTAAATATATTCAGTATTACAAATATTAGTGAAAATTGTTAATAATAGTAAACAAATTTGATAATTGTTAATTTTCAATCACTAGTATACGATTCAAATCTTATGAAAACAAGTATGTGAAAGAAAGAATGTTCACTGCTAGAGTAACGTAATTGGTAAAATAATCCACACAAATGACCAAATTGCTACATTTCATGATAAAATTCTGAACTATATTTAATTCTTTTTAATAAATATATTTTTTATAAAAAAATTTTAATTTTATCATAATAATTTATGTAAATAATATTTTTATTCAAAAGTGAAAGTAAGAAAAATATTAATCTGTTTTCTGAAGAGATTAATTAAGGAGTCCAAAATAAAAAAAAAAATAAAAGATACTATTAATGTATTTTATTGTAATTTTTATGATTAATTCTTTAATTATATATAATATTAGATTGACAAGTGAGGTATGCATATTTCTCCACCAGGTATTCCTATTTTTGGCTAATCTAATCCTGGTGAGTGTTTGTCCGTTATTGCTGGGATTGAATTCCACGCGAACCAGGATTCTCTGTATTTAAGAAGCAACTTCAAAATTTTGTAATTTTTATCTAAGGGTTCAGAATTTTCAAAATACATTTTATTTTATTATTTGATAGATATAATTTAATTTTGATGACTAGGATAACAGTTACTTTTGTGACTTCAAAGAATCCATATCCCATGGTTTCACCATGCAAGATTCTCCAACACAATGTGGAAAATGAGAGGCACGAGGAAGACTCACAAGTCACAATCCAACTACTTTGTGTTCATTTTCGACCCAATATATGGTTTGTCTGCATTCACATGTGTAATTAATATATTTTATTAAATATTTTAATTATTTTTAAAAACTTTTAATATAATATATACTTCCTCTAGATCAAATAAATTTTAGATCTGTAAAAAACAGAAAGATTAATTTTTTTTTATTAAAGTTTTGATTTTTATTCGCGTAAAATTGCATGGTATGATCTGTGTAGTCAATCTCACATGATGATGAGATCAGACTTTGTTTTCTATTACACACTTGGAGTCCCACCACCATTGTTTGGTACCAAATAGTAATTAGCAAAAAAAAAAAAAAAAACGAAAAGAAAGAGCCAATTGTATGAAAGAATGAAAAGATATAAAATGATTGAATATAATTTAAACAAGTAATCTTGATGCTACTTGGAGTATTATTCTTTTTCAAGTCAATTCTGAAAAATGGTCTCATATTAAGGTATCATAAATATAATTACAAAACCTGAAAATAGATGAACACGTTGATTCCATCGAGGAAACTTCAAAGATTTTTTAAGCACGACGAACATTGAAATGAATATGCTTGAAAGCGAGTGAAATGATTCTTTTCTTGAACCTAAGACACAGTAACTTCCCTTTTATGTTCCATTGTTCCAGAGCAGCACTGTTCCAAGCCTTTTTTATCTCTTCAAGTCTGGTCTTCGTGAGGTAATCTCAGATATTCTCCTCTTCCTAACGTGTTATCTAGGTTTCTGTCACATATTATATTGATTTTTTTTATATTATTAATAAATTAGACATGTGGGTTTAACGACTCCAAGACAATCTTATTATATGGTTCCAGTGGCTTATCTTTGGAGTTTTTGGGCTTATTGGACCATGGTGGTTCACTCATATGCATATTTAGAATCACCAAAAGTATGGTTATAGTTTGTTCTTGTTGAGTATTGAAAATACTACTTTTCTGGGGTCCCCCCAACATGAATGAGTTCTTACCCCTTACTTTCTAAGGATCTTTTGGATCATGGAGTCATGAGTTTTTCTTCTTTATCCAACTATGATGATGCTTACTTTTTGTTTATTTTTTGTGCTGTTCCTGAAATGTTTTTGGCACTTGACTGGTGCTTAGTTCTCTGTGCTGAATGTTGGTAATGGTATAGACCGAAGAACTGAAGCTGAGAGTTGCTTACTTTGAAGGAAGGTCCTCTTGGCAGCATGGTTATGGGCAGAACATTGTTCCTCTTGGTTTTCTGCTTGTGGATTCCCTTGGAAGTGGTGGGGAGGGAAGGACCTTCTTCAACTACCAGTGTGAATTCCACTGTTTCTTCGAGACCGACTGTTGTGAAATTTGGGGCCCTCTTTACTATGGATTCTGTCATTGGGAGATCGGCTAAACCTGCAATTTTAGCTGCGGTTAATGATGTTAATTCTAGCACGACCATTCTCCCTGGCATTGATCTGCAAGTTATTTTACATGATTCTAATTGCAGTGCATTTCTGGGAACAATTGAAGGTATTTGCTAAAACTTGAAATTTTGGTAGCTATCTCTTTCACTAATTGGTTTTACTTGACTTTAAGCTTAGAACTTATATATGTCTGTATGGTCTCATCACTCGAGCTCTCATGGTCTGTTAGGAACCAATTGCAAGGTATGGGACTTGAGTCGCACATTGAAAGAATGAGATTCTAGTGTGGGGTTTATAAGGCTTTGGGCTCTCCCACTACAATAACTAACTTTTGTGGTGTGATTCTCCCAAGGTTCTTATCATGGTCTCTGAACAAAATTCAGTCTCAAAATCTAAGATAGTATCAGATTAATTAGAGATAATGTCTTTCTAGGTGGATGGTTCATCTCTCAGGTTCTCCTTCATTTTCATTGTACATTGCAGAATTACTTTTCTTTAAAGTTTGCTTATCAATCTTGTTAAGTCACATTTTGCTTGACAATCTATCTACACCCAGAAATGAATCTTTACTGGACCAAAGACATTATGCTTGATTGATATTCATATCTTCTCTTGTTATCCCCTCTACACGAAAAGTAAGTAAACAGGCTTGATTAATCTTGTTGATAATGTAGCTCTGGAGTTGATGGAGAATGATGTGGTTGCTGTTGTTGGTCCACTATCATCTGGAATAGCTCATGTCATCTCTCATGTTGTTAATGAACTCCATGTACCTCTTCTATCGTTTGGGGCAACTGACCCCACTCTATCTGCTCTACAATACCCATATTTTATCCGCACTACTCAGAACGACTACTTTCAGATGTTTGCAATTGCAGACTTTGTTGATTATTACAGGTGGAAGGAGGTAATTGCCATTTTTGTTGATGATGACAATGGAAGGAATGGAATTTCTGTATTGGGTGATGCACTGTCAAGGAAACGTGCCAAGATCTCTTACAAGGCTGCTTTCCCTCCTGGGGCCAAAGAAAGTGACATCAGTGACTTGCTAAATGAAGTGAACTTGATGGAATCGCGGATATATGTTCTCCATGTGAATCCTGATTCTGGTTTATCAATTTTCTCTATTGCCAAGAGTCTGAGAATGATGAGTAGTGGCTATGTTTGGATTGCAACAGATTGGCTTCCTTCAGTGCTGGATTCCTTAGAGACACCTGATACTGCCACAATGGATCTCTTACAAGGGGTTGTGGCTTTTCGCCATCACGTTCCTGATACTGATCTCAAGAAGAGTTTTCTCTCCAAGTTGAAAAGCCAAAGAGACAAGGAAACTTCAAGCTTTAATTCCTATGCATTTTATGCATATGATTCTGTTTGGTTGGCAGCTCGTGCCCTTGATGCTTATCTCAATGAAGGTGGAAACATATCTTTCTCCAGTGACCCTAAGTTGCGCGATACAAACCAAAGCATGTTGCAGTTAGGATCACTTCGTTACTTTGATGGTGGTCCACAGTTTCTTCAGACAATTTTGAGAATGAACTTCACTGGTCTGAGTGGTCAGATTGGGTTTGATGTGGACAAGAATTTAGTTCGTCCAGCTTATGACATTCTAAATATTGGTGGTAGTGGATTCCGTACAATTGGTTATTGGTCTAATCACTCTGGTTTCTCAGTTATAGCTCCTGAAATTTTGTATGAGAAAGAGTCATCTAATACTTCTTTGATGAGTAATCAACGACTGTACAGTGTGATATGGCCTGGTGAGGCTACAGCTACACCAAGGGGATGGGTGTTTCCCAACAATGGACAGCCACTGAGGATAGCAGTGCCGAACCGAGTGAGCTACAAGGATTTTGTTTCTAAAGACAAGAACCCCCCATGGGTACATGGCTATTGCATTGATGTCTTTGAAGCAGCCTTAAGCTTGTTGCCTTATCCTGTGCCGCGAAAATATATGTTATATGGAAATGGTGAAAGGAATCCTAGCTACAATGACCTTGTGGAACAAGTTGCACAGAATGTGAGCATCTATGGGTCTGTTATTCATAAATATTTATAAGAGAGAAAAATAAAATAGTTTAGTTAAGAAGTTCTTCTTTAAAAATTGATTTTTAACTTATGCCTAAGTTAATTTTAGCGGTACGATTGTGTTGTATGTATTGTCCGAAAAGGATTGCAAATAGCAATGATATGGAAAGTTGGTCCTTTCCTTGATATGGTTTTCAAATTCTGATAGTTTTTTTAACTTGATCTATTTTGTTCAGAACTTTGATGCAGTTGTTGGAGATGTTACAATTGTCACAAATAGGACAAGGATTGTGGATTTTACACAACCATTCATGCCATCGGGGCTTGTTGTTGTTGTTCGTGTGGAGGAGAAGAAGTCAAGCCCTTGGTCTTTCCTTGTGCCATTCACTACTCAAATGTGGTGTATCACTGGTGTTTTCTTTCTTTTCGTTGGAACTGTTGTCTGGATTCTTGAGCACCGGCTCAATCCCGAGTTCCGTGGTTCACCAAGGAACCAACTTATAACAGTGTTTTGGTTAGTATGTTTCGACTTTTGACCATTTGAAAGCCTTTTTATCTGAATCTTTTCGTAGATGATAAAGGCCCCTTTGTGATGGACCTGTTTATTGCTAGGGTGTGCCCTATAGATTCTTATTCACACCCTTTTTGCTGAGGTGAATTCCTTTTTTGCAGGTTTAGTTTCTCAACAATGTTTTTCTCACACAGTATGTATCCTATAGATTATGATTCACACCCTCTTTCAGTTTTTACCTGCAACAATCCTTATATTGTTTTGTGCATGATGAAATTCTGAATTTTTTGCTGACCTGACACAGGGGAGAACACTGTGAGTGGACTTGGGCGATTGGTGCTAATTATATGGCTCTTTGTGGTGTTGATCATAAACTCAAGCTACACAGCTAGTTTGACATCTATCCTCACTGTGAAACAACTTTCATCTCAAATTGAAGGACTTGACAGCTTGATCGCAAGTACTCAACCGATTGGAATTCAAGATGGGTCATTTGCACGGAAGTATCTGTTAGATGACCTCAATATAGCTGAATCTAGGATAGTTATATTGAAAAACATGGAGGATTATATTGATGCCCTTCAGCGTGGCCCTAGTGGTGGAGGGGTTGTGGCAGTTGTTGACGAGCTTCCTTATATTGAGGTCTTGATGTCCAGCACTAGCTGTAAGTTCAGAACTGTTGGGCAAGAGTTCACTAAAAGTGGCTGGGGATTTGTAAGTATCTCTATTTGCATGTTTGTGGTTCAGGATTTCGTATGTTCATCAATTAAATAAGTTTAGGTATATTGTGTTTATTTTTATTTTTGTTAGAAGAATACTAGACGGTTGAAACGTCTCTCTAAAGGGCAAATTACTTTACAAATGGTTATTTGGAAGAACTAAAATAATAGAATGATGGGTTATTTTGTTCAATATTTATCTAATGATATCTCTCCTTCTTTGATGAATTTCTTTAAGAATAGAAGGTTGTTTTTATGTTATGATGTTTTCTTCGCTGTTCAATAATTTTCGAATGAATTTATGTTTAATTTAATTTTATAAAATTAACTTATAAAGTAAAAATTGTGAAATTATAAGCACTACATAGGTTGTATTAGTATATCTCTAAGTAATGTGACACTAAACACACTCTTTCACATCCAATACAATGAAAGTATTAGAGACTAAGGTCACTTAGGAGTAACAACAACAATAAAACAAAGAAATTTGTTTATATTAAACAAAAGTAATATATGAATATGTCATTTCATTTTTTTATAATCCTTCTAGAAGGAAATCACTTGAGTTACTTTGCTGCATTATGTTTTTATGATAAAACCTTCTACTAATATGTAACAATAAAAATAAACAAATAAACAAAGGTAGATCTAAGTCTACACATGAACATTCTCTTACCATGAGTGTGCTTGTTGTGTCTATATCTCTTTGATATAATATCTTTGAGAAATTTCCTAACATGGTTGGATATTGTTCTCAACTTCTGATATTTGTTTCCCTTACAACAGGCATTCCAGAGGGACTCTCCCCTTGCTGTTGACTTGTCAACTGCCATTCTTCAACTCTCTGAGAGTGGGGACCTGCAAAAGATTCATGACAAATGGCTTAACAAAAAGGAGTGTGCAGCCACTGATATTGATTCAAACAAACTAGCTTTGACAAGCTTCTGGGGCCTCTTTCTTATATGTGGAATTGCATGTGTCATTGCCCTTATTGTTTTCTTTGCTAGAGTGTTCTGTCAATACAACAAATTCAACCCAGAGCCTGAGAAGATTGATGAGGAAATGCAACCAGTTAGATCTAGACGTCCAATCAGAACTTCTAGCCTCAAGAACTTGATGGGATTTGTAGATAAAAAAGAAGCAGATATCAAAGAGATAATTAGGGAACACAAGAAAAGGAGACACAGCCAGAGCTTGGATGAAAATTCTGTTTCACCAGCTACCTAGTTAACCAACCTTGTGCATCTTTTTGTTTTTCTCCTTTTGGCTAAATTAATCTACACTAGTGAAGGTAAATTCCTTCCTTCTCAGCAAGGAAATTGTGACAGAAAGAATGTCACTATAACAGTATTTAAAAAAGAAAAAAAAATATGCTTTAGTTTGATATGATCCTATGCGATCGTTACAAGTATTCTTAAATGCCCTTCATCTTACTAATTTAAGATTTTGTTTTAATATGAAAAACAAACAAAGTTAGTCTGTCAACATAATTCTTATATTCACGAATCTCTGTGAGTATAATATCTTCAAAACCGAAATGAATAATTTCGTGGTTTCACATGAGATTGTCGCAAGTAAGTTACAAGATTGAAAATGATTCATGAAATGGGACCATTGTACACACGTTTTCCATGGCACCACGTGGTCGATAGTGTTGTCTTGTTTCTCAAAAGCTTCTTTTTCCTCACCGAATTTAAACGAAAAGGAAAAGAAAGAGATTTTTATAGTACCCTCACTATTCACTAATCGATGTCCTTAATTACTTGAATAACATTACTATCTGTCTTTGAAGTTAATAATTGGATTTAGTCAACCTAAAAAAAACACAATCAGTTAGGCAGAAATTCTCCAGGAAATGAAAACCATTCTCAAATCGACATCTGTTAAAGAGTTAAGACAAAGGTTCCTTGGGTGGCACGAGTCTATGGGTAACTGCCACCTGGTAGGGTAATTGAACAGTCACTATCTTTGTCTAACAACAAATAAAAGCAAGGCTAAGGCAAAACGATTCTTCCTTTTAATAACGTCTTTTGTAGGAAAAGAAAATTTCTCAAACATTTATTTGAAAGGTTCACATCTTATGCAAGACATTAAAGTGAACAGTATGTATTTCTCTCTCCTCTTTATCAAGTTAAAATTAGAATTGTTGGTTGGTTACATTGCGAGTGTATATTACACTTTCAGATACAAGTATTACACATAATTTTTTTTTTATATATAATTTAGTATATTTAACTTAATAATATTAAAATAAATTATTATTTTTCTTAAAATATATAAATATTATATTATTTTTATTTTTTATGTTAAAATATAAAATAAATTACATTTTTTATATTTATACGAGGTGAATATTGTACTGTTTTTTCTTTTTTATGTTAAATATATAATTTATTTTATTTAACTTTATATCGTTAGAAAATATTAATTACAAGATTTTTAATATATTTTTAATTAAAATATTTTAATTTATTAAGTAATCATTCACTCACTCGATACTTTTAAATATATAATCAAAAGTTAAAATAATTAATTTTCACTTATTAAAATGATAATTAAAAATTATAAGATAAATTATATATATATATTTGAATTTTTCTATTTAAAATTAGGTTTTAATGATGATGCACTAACAATATAAAATAATTTTATTTGTTAACGAATATTAAATTATCGTTGACGTGACTTTTAAGATAATTATACTAAAAGTTAATAAATTTATCAAGGTGATTGGACTATATAAAATAATTTTATTTGTTAACGAATATTAAATTATCGTTGACGTGACTTTTAAGATAATTATACTAAAAGTTAATAAATTTATCAAGGTGATTGGACTATATAAAATAATTTTATTTGTTAACGAATATTAAATTATCGTTAACGTGACTTTTAAGATAATTATACTAAAAGTTAATAAATTTATCAAGGTGATTGGACTATATAAAATAATTTTATTTGTTAACGAATATTAAATTATCGTTAACGTGACTTTTAAGATAATTATACTAAAAGTTAATAAATTTATCAAGGTGATTGGACTATTAATACATGACCAATTTTCTCATTAAAATGTTTTATAAACTAATTTTTAGAAACTAATAAAATAATAAAATTTAATTATAATTTAATATATATATATATATAAGTTTTAATTTTTTTAATAATTATCACTTTATTTAATAATATATTTATGAATAGATTCATTTAAAATTATATATGTTTAATATAAATATTTTTAGTATTATATTTATTAAATTTAATAAATACTATATAAGAAAAATACCAACTTGTTTAAATATTTATAACATACTATATTAATAACATAAATAAAATATTACCTTAATAGTTGTGTTTAATTTTATTTTAAATATGTAATTTTAAATTTTTTTTTTGAAAATAATAATTTAAAATATTTTTTTTAAAATATATAAATCATAATTCATAATAATTTTAAAAATAATAATTAAATACGATATTATATATATATATATATATATATATATATATATATATATATATATAATAAATATGTACAATTGAATAAAATATTTAAAATAAATTTTATGAACTAGTGTTTTATAAATAAAATAAAATAAAGTTATATATATATATATATATATATATATATATATATAATAGTAAAATGAATATATTTAAATTTATCAATGGAAGAAAATGTATTATATATATATATTTATTTATTTATTTATATTTGTAGTAAAATGAATATATTTGAATTTTTTAATGGAGGAGAAAATGTATTTTAGCATAAGAGAGAACATTGTAATATTCACATATTTGAATGGATGATAGTATAAAAGATGTTTTAGTAATGTTTTTTAACAAAAAATTTAAAAATAAGTAAAATGTATTTTAACACAAAATTGTAATATTTACATATTTGAATGAGTGGTAATATAAAAGATGTTTTGGTAATATTTTTAATAAAAAATAAAATATAAAAAAACAAGTAAAATGTCATACATTAAAATTTACTAAGGAGAGAAATTATAATTTTTAACATAAAAATAAAGCAATGCAATATTCTTATTACTAAAGAAAAATGAGTATAATTTACTTATATTTTTTTCTCCTTCTTAATTGTTGTATAAATAAATAGTTTATGTGCAGTAAATTTTTATATTGTAATTTAATTATAAATATTTATTTATAATAAATTTAATAATTTTTATAATAATTATCTTAAATATATTGGAAATAATTATTTTTATTGACCTTCCATATAAAATTTTTACCTTAACGATGCTCAAAATGTTGGATAATGACCACTAAAGGAGTAAGATATCTGCAACATGGTAATTTACTAAAAGGATCCCAATTCATAAAACTAGCAAATCATAACATATTAAAATATCATGAATAGCGAATATTACTTGATTTACTCTTTTTCACACGAGAAGCAACGAAATCTACATTTATCTTATGTCTTTGGTATCTTGCAAAAAGAAAAACTGCAGCCACTAATAAAAGCGATTTAAAATTGTGGTACGAATAGAATAGATAGTGTCCATATTTTAACGGTCAACCGTGGCGTTAAAGTAGTGTCGCCGATAGCACAAAAGTCGTTGAAAGATGTAACTGAAAAGTGAAAACCCTTCACAAAACACAAGAACATAGGAGAGAGAGAGTGAAATTCCCAAAGTGCCCTTGCAACATTCAAAATATGAGACAACACACAACCTCGCTTTTCATTTTCATGGCTGAGAGGCTCACTCGTTGCACCTGAAGCCATCGCATCCCATCCCATACACAAACACTTCCACTTTTCTTATTTCCTCCGAAAAAGAACATAAAGAAAAGAAGAGGAACAAAAAATAAAACATGTCCCACTTTTCCCGGAATCTCGGCCACTCCCCCACCCTCCGGCGACGGATTCACCACCGTGTTTCCATGCTCCGGAGGTGCCTCCTCCGCGTCCTCCACCGCATCCTCATCTGCTCCGGGAGGAAGTCCAACAATGCCACGTACAGCATACTGCCGGCGGCATTGCCTTCTCCGCCGCAGCCGGCGGGTTCCTCCGGCGATCTTGCCCGTGAAGAGGTGGAGGTTGCGATGCCGGCGATGTTTCAAACCCATGACTTGGACTCTGATTTGGTTTCCTTGAAGATCAGCTTGTTGGGTGATTGCCAAATTGGAAAAACCAGTTTTTTGGTTCGTTCATCACTTTTTTTTTTTAATATCTAGCAGTATAATTGAACAACATGAATTTTTTTTTTAATTTTTTTGTTCAATTGGATTTAATCTGAAATGGGTTGAGTCAAAAATATGTTTTTTTTTAATTTAATTTAATAGTTAGTTTTTAAAAAAAAATTGGTTTTCAGGTGAAATATGTTGGGGATGAAAAAGAGCAGCATGGGAACCAGATGGAAGGGCCAAATCAGATGCATAAAACTTTGGTCGTTAGAGGGGCACGTATATCGTATTGTATCTGGGAAGTACAAGGTATATATATAGAGAGAAAATCCCATATTTAATTTGATGATTTTGCTTTTGGATAAGTTATGGTTATGGATATGGCAAAAAAGAAAGATCAATGATGGTTAATTTATTTTATATTTGATTGTTATCCATGCAGGTGATGGAAAATCAGAATACCAAATTCCAATGGCTTGTAAGGACTCCGTGGCAATTTTGATTATGTTTGATCTAACAAGTCGATGCACATTAAACAGGTATGTGTCAGATTCAATTTTGTTGTGTCACTTTTAGATTAATTTTTTGTAAAGTTTTTTCAAGAGCTAATTGTAATATCTGATGAATTTTCCACCAATTTTTGGTTTGATTTCAGTGTCCTAGGATGGTATAAAGGAGCCAGGAAATGGAATCAGGTACATATATTTTTTGGCACCAATAGGTTAAATTGTTGGCATGTGGATGCAGAGGAGTGGGAATTTTATAGTGTGGTGTTGGTGTGTGCTTAATTTTTGTAGACGGCAATTCCAGTGTTGATAGGAACCAAGTTTGACGAATTCATTCAGCTCCCTATTGATTTGCAGTGGACCATCGCCAGTGAGGTAAGGATTCCAATATTTGACATTAAAATTGCAGTTTAAGTATGACCTTCTTCACTACAAAAAAAAAATGTATGTTCTTAGATCTAGTAAAACAGAACCTCGGATCTAAACAAGTATTTCATATACTGATGTAACTTGTTTGAGAAATTATTTTCTTTTACAAAGTAGCACCGAAAAATAAGTTGGTATATATTTCTTAAGAATTTCAGTATCATACGTTGGCATAAGAAAATTTTTTCGCCCTTAAAATTATGTTTTCTAGAAATGTTCGGTATATCTAAAATATTTTTAAAAATAAGAAACATAATTGTATTTTTATATTATAAAAAACTTTTCTCCTTTTCATGAGAATAAGAGATTCTCGTCTACTTTCATGATTTTTTTTAGTGAGAAACATAATTAAAAATAATTTTTAGAAATAACTTTTAAAATTGTCAACATAAGATTCCTGAAAACTTAAAGAATCCTCCTAGAAAACACTTCATAAATGTCAACTCATAAAAAAATCATATTTGATATGCTTTTATAATTTTTAAAATAGTTATTATAAAAATTAACAAAATTATATATATGATAATTTATAATTTAATAACAGTTATTTTTTTTTTTTACATTCTCAGTTCATACAAATTAAATTCATTTTGTTAAGTAACTGAAAACTGAAATTTAGTCAGATATTTTTCAGTGGCGTTTTCCAACTAGTTTTGTTCCTAATCATGTTTTAGATAAAATATTGAGAGAAAAAATAGTGTGATTACAACTTATCAACGACCACGTTTTGTTTCCACATAACCACCTCAAGCACCTAACAGTCTTAAAGCTGTTAAAGGTGATTATAGTCCGAGGCATATGCAATGATACTTGCAAGCCTAATCAATTTCGTACATTCTTTACTGAGAAAAATGAATAGGGACCAAGATACTTCTAGTATTTTTCTGTCGATATTAGGAAAGTAATTTATGAAGTCGCAGAAATTATTGAAAATTAACCATCTAATAATATATCTAAAAAGAATCCAATTATTTAATAACCTTCTTCCTACATATAATAAAAAATTGAACATGTACCAATATATTTAAAAGAATCTAACTATCTACTCACCTTCTTCGTACAGATAATTAGAAATTGAACATCTAATATATTTTAAAAAATTCAACTATCTCACATAATTCTATTAATCCAAAACTTTCTAGTTAATGCTATAAAATAGAGCCTCTAGTGTTTTTTTTTTTTTCATTCTTATGATTACGCCAATGTTTAAAAATGATTGTTTATTGTTTTCGGTTGCAACGTCGACTCAAGTGAAAGGGATAGATGGGCTCACGGCACACAGCATATAAAGAAACCCCTTATTTCCTAACACGTTACTTTGCAGCCACTATTAATTTCTCTGTAAGGTAGGGTTGCAAAGATAATATTAATTATACAAAACCAAGTAGAATCACCTGCATAAAAGCATAATCAAGCTATTATGGACCCCATGTATATACACACAAATCTTTCTTCTTTGTTATTTATTGGCAAATATGGACCCCATCTTACATTACAAGACATTTTGTGTTTGATGATGATTTGAGTCCAAGGCAGACAAGCCCAACCATACTCCCATGCCCATTTATTTACAAGCAAGTTAAGCAAGGCATGTTGGAATGCTATGTAAGCCTTTCAAGATAGCTAAAAATTCTCATGTTTTGGGGATAAGAATTGATGATGTGTGTGATGTGTGACATTGAAACAGGCAAGAGCATATGCAAAGGCCCTGAATGCCACGTTGTTCTTTTCCAGTGCAACCTACAACATCAACGTGAATAAGGTGTTCAAGTTCATCACTGCCAAGCTCTTTGATCTGCCATGGACAGTGGAAAGGAATCTAACTGTTGGGGAGCCCATCATTGACTTCTGAACTGTACATTACACAGAGTTTTGAAGTTATGTGATCAAAGTCAACCGACCAACCGGGGGTGTCATCAATCAATCTCACTCACTCTTGGGGCAATCGAGTTGTTAGGTTTACACATGTCAAATTCTCAATTCCCATGGAAACAGGACATTCTTAAATCAACAATAAGGTTTTACAAGGAGAGGAATAATGGGAAAGTGGGAAATAAAAGAAATTGAAACAAAGGAGAGGACTAAGGTTTAGCACCATAACAAGAGATGTTAGTGGTATTTTTCTTTCGACTTTTCGACCAGAATTAAAGTTTTATTTTAATAACCTGACTCGTAAAAGTATGCATTAAAATATCACGTAAATTATCAAAGTAAAATTCAAATTCTAAATAGAGAACAGTTTTGTCCTCTAGAATACAAATTATTCAATGGTGCTCTTCTCTTGCTGTGAAGGAATTGTCGTGAGTTACTGTCAAAAGCACATAGAAATTGGGATAAGGATGTAACTGATCTCGCTCCTTTTGTTTCCTTTTTATTTCTCACCCAGTTTTGAAGTTCTTGTAATTTAAGGCTTCTTTTCAATAAATAAATCATTTCATATGGTTACCTTGTTTTTGTCATTAAAGTCTTAGGGATCTTTCAATTCGATAGAATTTCACATCATCATCTCGTAATCCTACTTAACTAATCCTAAGTCCTAGCACTATAATGATGGGATTTCTAATATCAGACAATATTTAATAGATTTTAATGAAAATTATTCAAGAATCTGGCAAGCAACTTCAAATTTCAAAACATGTCATTGGATTTTTTTTTTCAACTAATTGTGTGGACGTGCACACTAATCAACATAATTTTATAGAATTGATTTTAAGTAAATGTAATTGGATAAGATATATTAAAAAATTCTTTTTGATACAAATTATTGTTTGAAAACATGCCATCAAAATTGATTTTGAACTTATAGTTACTTAAAATAGATTTTAATACATGAAATGTTGCAAGTGAATTCAAAAGAAAAAAAAACTAACAATAAGAAATATATATAAAACAAAATTATGGACTCAAATTATACTTATTCAAAAGTTATTAGAAATAGTTTTAATTAAAGTCTTCAACAAAATTGCAAACATCATAATAAAAAAAATCAAGTTCAACTACTATTAGACTTGAGTGAAAGGCTTTTGGACCTGGAATTAAACATATTCTAAGCAAACAATGAAGATAAATATAAAGTCAGATGAATTTTACAAAAACCAACTTGGAGTTAATATTTCGAATTTCTTCTTTTAGAAAAAATATAGGAGTAAGTGAAATTATCTCTTGGTCTCACCATCTTTATGTTGTTTTGAAAGCATTTGTAGAAAGTGACACAACTTTCACAGTTTTACCTCTCTTTTGATGAAACTGTAGATAGGTATATAGCTGTGTTGAAACTTTGTTCCTCCCTGGAATAGCTATAGTTCCAACAAATATCATAAGCAGCACAAGGCAAAATCAGGGGTTGTAATTGGAAGATTTTCATGGGGACAGCCAAGACAAGATGTTCAAATAAGGGTAAAAATAAGGCAACTTAGTGTACAAGCATCCCAGGAGGGAATTGATGTGATCCTGATAAGGCGAGGTCCTTTCTCATAGAGCCTAGTCAAAAATAATCATCTTTCATTACAATAATAAATCTTTGATTTTTTGACACCTTAATTCTTACAAGTTACAACCACCACCTCACACTTGTCTCTATCTATCTCTTGTCTCTTCATCTTTCATTTCATTACCTATTATACTTAATCACTTTGTCTCTCTTTCTCACTTTGGGTGTATACACTTCAAAGGTGTCAATGATAATTTTTTGTGAAGCAATAATACATAGACAAGTGTCCTAATGTTAATGAAATAATAGTACATTGACATTATGTTAGTGTATTATTTGACCAAGTTATTCTATTCTTATAATATATTCTTATAACTTTTTTCTTATAACTCATTTTTCTCTCCCTATATTTGTTTATCGTTACACCTATATCTTCTTTAACTTCTTTTTTTTTTTCCTATCTTTACTAATTATAGAAAAGGCGAGTAGAAATAGAATTATTCTTTTCCAATTGCAAACTCTCTCGAAGCTGAATGCCCAATAAATTCACAAAATTTAATGGTATAGTTAAGAAGCAGAGATAATCGTTTAAGTGTGCATTGGAATTGCATGCTGGATGATAATGTCACCCTGCTTTTGAAATTAGAATGCACGCACTCCCTGAAGAGCTTTTTTTTTTCTTCTCATTTGTTTTTGGTTAGTAAAACTACATTTGTTTTTGGTTAGTACATAATTACGTTTTATTAACTCTTTTATATGAACTAAAATTTTTAATTATATATCACGTAAAAATTAATTAAGATTAGAATCATATAATTTGAAATTATAAATTTATTGTAAAAAAAAAAAACTCACATAATTTAAGATATGTTTGTATTAATATTATAGTTATTGTGGTAGCATGAATTCTAATACACCTTCGATTATAAGTAATAAAAGGATATTCTTTTAGAAATATACATTAGAGACAACTAAACAGTAATTCGAAGATGCACTTAACAAATTGATTGGGCTTACCCCTTGCCTTTCGGCTTTCAGACTCATGTAACAGTTAAGTTTGTTCCAAATAAGTAAAGTTAAGTAAAACATGGAAGAATCAAGAGACTAAGCTGAAAAGAGTCTAATCTGTCATAAAAATCTTGATCCGCTTCACATAATTCAAACAAAGGATATTCCACTTAAAAATATCTTGTATACATTTTTATTCTATAAACTAGTTTAGTCATCACTAAAGCAACTCCTTGTGTTGATAAAATTGATAGAAAATGTAGAAACAACTTTCATGGACGTATTTGTTGATTCACTAACGGTCATCCTCCAACACCCGTTACTATTGAAATAGAAAGTGTAGAAGCAACTTTCCTGATCCCATTAGAGAGTAACTCATTCATGTGTCAGTGACCGGTGTTTGGATATATAACAACTCTTCTTTCCACTTTTTGCTAGTCACACATAATTTTTAGTTATATACCATGTGAAGATGTCAAAGCAAATAGAGTAAAAGATGAGTGTAGAATAGATATAGGATTCATTTTAGAAACTTCTTAAAATTTTTAGTTTGGAATAAAAAGATTATTAAATTATTTAATGTAATAATTATTTTAAAAAAAATGTCAACAATATTGATGATTTACTTAATAAAAATATTAAGTTGGTGGGTTATTGACTAGATAAATGATTCACCGGTTAAATTACATGAACTAATTTAAATTAAAATAATATAAATAGATATTTGATATAATAATAATAATAATAATAATAATATTATTATTATTATTATTATTATTATTATTATTATTATTTATTATTATTATTATTGTTATTATTATTATTATTAACTATCTTTCTTAATAAAGGGCATTTTAGTTGGGACAACTTGTATATCTTATAATTTACTATTGAGTTTTTATAATTTAATTGCTTAACTCATAATATTTCCAAACCTCTGCCTTAACTCTTTTTTTTTTTTAATGAATGAACTTTAAATTTTTCATTAAGGCTTAGCTGATCTAAAAAAAAATCTCTACAAAAATATTTCACCTATATCATTTTATTTAATTTCTTATTTTATTTTAGGATTAAAATAAAACTTTTTAAAAGTTATTAATAATTTCACTTTCGCAATTAATTATAAGATAACTTTTTAAGTATTAAGGGTGCAGTAGATTGAGTTTTCACTCTTCTATTCTCATGTACATAATCATCTCCTAAATCCAAACTCTATTTTCAAAGAGTGGTTTTCCAATTTTTATTTCATGTTTAAAAAATTGGTGGTCACTCCTAGTTTTTTCCATAAATTTCAATTGCTTCTCATCGTGATGCTTTCCAGGCACGTTGTAACAGCTGAAATCTCAAGTGACTAAAATATGAATCTCATTCTTAGTTTTTAAAACATCATTTCCCTAAATAAGTTTCACATTTTCATATGTTTTTATCTTCATAATGCATGAAAGATAGATTAATTAAATTTTCGATGGAATTTTTTTTATAAATAATTTTTTTATTTCTAAATTATGTAAGGTTTATATTTTTTTAAAGTTAGAAGCAGTACAATACTACAAGCCCAAAAAAAAGAAAAAAAAAAAATTTTAAATTTTGGATCTAAAAATTGAAGTTCAAAAGAAAAGAAAAATAAGCATAAATGTATTTTAATTAAGTACAATCATACTTCCATTCAACAACATGCTCATGCTCGGACACAAATAGATAAGGGTGGTCGTGCTCTTATTCAACATGTGCATGGGTAGGTTCTCACCACACATTATAAAAGGGAGCAGTTGCGAAATAGAAAGAAATATCCTGAAATTTCATAACTTCTAGTTTTTAGAGATCTTTTAAGCACTTAGTATTGTTTAGCAAGATTAAGATATAGGATAAAGTAAAGGCGTAAGATTTCAATATCCACGAATTATTCTTCTTTTTTCTCTCTTTATGCTTTCTTTATGATCATGAGTATTGACAAAACTTTTTTTATCATGACTTAGTTAGTATTTACAAACTTCTAGTTTTAAATTGAATGTCAATCTTTTTAGATTTATTCTATCATTGAATTATTTTATTATTTTAATATATTTGCTCAAAATTGTTCAAATTGAGCAAAACCTTTATCAACTATTTGACGAAGATGGTATTGCAATTAATTGATAGAATTATAAAATAATTTGGTTTATTAAGAAGTGTATGACCAAAATTTTTTCAAACTTCTTATTTGATTAATTATTTAATCTACTTCTATGTGTCTCATGTTTATTTTTAATTGCATTTCTATATGACTAACTAGGATTGTAGTTTAAAGTAAAGAATATTTGGAATCTATACCAAGAAAAATTAAGAGATAAATCAACAATAGATAATTAAGTTAAAGAAATTTGCATGAAATCAAATATTAGAGAATAAAAGAATATAAATGAAACCATGATCATTCTCTTAAAATTTAAATTCTAATTTCTTTACTTGCTTGATTCGATTTTACCTTATTTTAAAATTCTTTTTACTATACAACTTCTTTTTAAAACTAAATTGATTTGCCTAAATTAAATAAGAACTTCTAAAAATTAGTAATCACATTAGTCTCTTGAATACAATATCTGAACTCATGTATTCAATATTGTTGTGATAGAATATAATTATCCTTAAGTACATGTCAAAATGCATAAAAGATCTTCATTTTTCTATTTTTAGCTTTGATATCGCATCAAGAAGAACATTAAAATCATCTAGAAGAAATTCAAAAGAACTTTAAAGAAGTTGAATCATTACCTTATTTTCTTCATGTGGGCATATCTAGATGCTTTTTCATTATTCTCTAATAAGCTTCTGCATTATTCAGTAGTTATCAAACCCTTCATTTTTCTTTATTGCCTTTCCTTTAAGTTTGAACATTCTGTCTTGATATGTCTCGGTTACCAGCACTCAAAGCATATAATTTCAAACTTTCTCTCTCGAACCTTTAAAAGGTTGTTTCCCATTTTCTTTTCTATGCACTATCTTTATCATCCTTTGAAGATAAAAGAGATTCAATCTTCTATTTTAGAACCACTTTTTATTTTATCAGATTCTTCTACTCACTCTCTTTATTAGCTTTGAAGACTTTGTATGAGGATATCCTTTTCTAGTTTTGGTGAAGAGGATTTGTCCACTTTGGAGTTGCTTGCCTTGAAAGCAATGGACTTATTCTTTTGTCGGTATCTCTTTTGTTGAGGTATAGATTATGAATTCTTAAAGAACCGATAAACTCATCCATTTTCAGTTGGGAAGATTCTAGAGTAATTTCATGTTGTTCTCTTTTATGTTGTACTCTTTACTAAAGTCTAAAGACCATTGAAGTTAATTTGAAACCTTCCACAGATTTCATCTATGGTCTTTTCATTTTGAAAAGCTCTTATTGCCCAATTAACAGGATGGTCTTGGTATGTTTAACATTGTCTGTTCCCTCATGAGAGTGAGCCAAGATGTTTTACATTTCTTTGGCAGGTATGCACATAAATACTATTTTATATTCTGATCTCATCAGAGTAGGTGATAAGATATCTAACCTTTGCATTCAATTGCATTCTATTAACTTCTTTCGAGTCCATTCTTCTCATGGGAAAGAAATTCCAAGAGGATTTCTTGGAATATCAGTCTCCATCAGAAATAAAAAAATTCAGAGACTTGATAAACTTTACATAATATCTTTCTGATAAGGATAGTCCTCACCAAAATGATCTTATAGTTCTGTATATTATCCTTTCATATGCCAGTTACTCAAGCTCTTAAAAGAGTTACATGGTGTAAGAACTTTACATCTTAGTAACTGGGTTATCTAGGTAAATTACATACCCATAACATATCTTAATTGGTGTTTTGCTAAGTGACAAGAATAACTAACTAAAGATTTTTCAATTTGCAGATTTTGTCAACTTACAGTTGGATACCAACTGGTGTTCGACACTTGAGTTTATTTTTGAGGGGTGAATTTATCATTTGAGTCACTAATTTAATGAAGGAGCTAATTAGTCTGAAACTTTTGCACATCAAAGATCAATGTGACTATGTTGGTGAAGAACCTTTTTGTTGTTGTTGTTGATTTCAAAATGAATTTTAAGGGCAATTATAGTAATTCTTTGTTCTGTTGCTTTCATATCCATTGCAACTCAATCTTCTAGAAGGAAGAACAATTAAGAAGTTGCTGCGAGATTTGATATCAATTCAGCAACTAGAAAAAGTGAAAATTGAATTAGGTGTCTTGTGTAGGAGAAATTATCAAGTAGTATATGGTCTACATTAATCTCCACATAATATGTAATGAAGTATCACTAACATCTTTTCGTATTAAAAAACATAAATACATGTCATATCAAAATTAACTGAAACTATGAATAGGTGGTAATTGTAGATCACCTAATAACTTTTACGTGTCTAGATAGTTCTTCTGGTGAAATACATTCTCAAGTACGGCAAAGATTAAGAAGTTCTGACTGTCATGTGCCAAAATCAAGATTTACATCTGCTATCTTCCTCTATTGCAACTTCTCTACTACCAAAATATTATCAGTAGAAAGGCCGCAACATGTTACCTTTTGTGATTATATTCTCTCCCTGTGTTTTCATTATCGAGTTAATGGGCTCTCCATGTTTGTTAAATATGGTTAGCAAATCATTTGAATATTACTGATATTTGTCTATGATGGAACACCATAAATTTTGGTTGCTTAGTATTTCAGGCGTTCACTTAACCGATTTCATTAAGTCCATCAAATTTCTATTCATTTAACATATAATCTTTTAATAATTGCCTCAAGTTCTTTCTTTTTTTTGGTCCATGTTTTAACTTATATTTAAAGTAACTTCTAATTTGTTTGTTCTCTCTGTCTCATTTTTTATTTCTGAATCTGTTGCCACCAGCAGAATACACATCTAGAAGCTAAAATAACTCATCCAAGTAGCTAGCATTTTATTTCTTCTCATAGCAAATATGAAACAACATGATGGAATTTGATGTTCACATGATACAAAATCTTTTTCAGATATGCAATCAAAGGAAACACAGAATTAAATACATAACATTAAAAGCATACAAAAATTTGGTTACAGGAGGGGGACCTTGGCACGCTTCATCCCCTCTCACCTTCTACAGTTACGCTTTTCTTTCCATTTTGTCATGTTTGATTCAAACCTCACAATTTCAAGCTCGCTTTTTCCGTGCCAATGCAGGTCTTCTGCCTAGACCTGTTGTTTTGGATGAACATGTCAGCAACCCTCGCAGCAAAGCCAGAACACCCAAACCCATGAAAGAGGCATACAATGTCAATAGCTTCTCAGATGCCCTCTTGGAACCCATCATTTCTGATAATATAGCAACCTGCAACCCACAAACAACCAAAATTTCATTGTTACACCATCTAGGACTCTATGATGAAAGCTTTGTTTGGATAAATTTTTTCATAAGTACTTATAAAAGATGAAAATAAGAAGATAAAATAAATTAAACTTCTTCCATAAGCTAAAATCAACTTATACATTTTAGTTTTTGGAAAAATTAGATGAGAAAACTTATACAAAAATTAAGTGCATAAGTAAATTTTAGCTTACAGAAGAAACTTAATTCACATTTTCTTATTTTTTTTCTCCTATAAGTATTATGGAGAAAAATATATACAATCAGGACATTATTACAATCTACACCTCCAACTTTGGTGAAAGAAATACCATTGTAAAAAGTCAAATCAGAGAGGTTACACTTTTGCAGTCTTATTAATACCTTAGCAAGCATATGATAAATTGTAAGAAAAGCCATGCAATATATCTTGACTGTAGCTTCTGATGAAATTTAAAATCTAAGCTACAAAATTTCACAACTCCAATTTTTGTTTTCATTATATTTAGATAGCAAATTATATCATCAATTCAACATGATCTAACAGCCACAAACGCCAAAATAACACAAAATAAAACGACCATTTTTCCCCTAGTACAACATATAATAAATAACCAAGAAAATCTTCAAATGAAAATGCATGGCACAAGACAACAGACCAATGAAGAGGATGAATCGAACAACTAACAGATTCCTGTAAACAAATAAATGCATTGATTCTAAATGAACGTTTGTTACTAACACTAAAAAGTTGAATTTTTCTTGATCCAAACATCAGAAAAGAGAATAATATCCGTATTCTCTCTTCCCCCAGAAGCCTAATCATTCATAATATCACAGGATCCATACAAACATGCAATCCCATTAATTAAAAATACAAAAAGAACAAAAGGGGGTCATTTGAAAAGGGGGTCAGGTAGGATCACTTTTCAACAAACAAAAAATGAATTAAAAGGTGATAGATAGATACCATGGAGGTACAGACAGAGACACCATAGATCAAGCAAGTGGAGCTGAACCAAGGCTTGGAAGTGAAAATGGCATATAGGTTGAGAAGCGCAAGTGGCCATTGGAAGAGAAGCTCAAGCCAAACAAGGCCTACGAAAAAGTGTGGCTTTTCAGCGACAATGTAATCACCATAGTCGTGGGTGTATTGTTCCTTGAGTTGGACAAGGAAGTCAGGGAAGTAACTTAGAGGAAGACACGTTTGAGCATCAATGAGAGGAGCCACCACTGTTATCAAGAAGAAGAAGAGCAAGAGAATTAAGTCTACTAGCTTTAACAACACACCCATTTGTTGATTCGCTCTTCTGAGGGCACCAGATGAAGATTGGAGGGGTGAAAGAGAGATGGGTTGTAGGAAAAGAGGGATCTTGGAGCCTGCAAATTCCCCAAAACCTGGACTTTGAATCCTAGTATTGTATGGATCCTCCTTTTTTTATTAAATTTTTTTAAAATTAAAATAAAAATACTGTGTTTCCCTGCCTGTCATTTTTAGAAATTTTATAAATTCCTTAAAATAGCGTGATGGAATTTCAAAGAGTTCTTTCAAGTTTGAATGCCAGATATGTTTAGTATTTTAGTTAATTATTAAAATTAGTATTTTTGTTTATTCAATACATAGGATATCTGGATAATTTATATATATATATATATATATATATATATATAAAACTAAATTAAATTTATCCATTCAAAGAGTTTTACCGTACTCACGATTCATCAACTAAAATATATTATAAAAAAAATTGTGAAATTAAAATAGACTTATTATTAATAAACTAACAAAGTAATTAACTCCTAACTGCGTGTCAACATATACACTATTGTTTTCATATTTGAATGATATACCTAATATTTTAAAATTTTAATTATGATGTTTTCACTATAAATTTTTTATATTGTCACTTAATTTTTTATAAACCATAAAAAAATATTAATAGATACTTAAGAAAATTAAACCCAGCAACTTCCAACGGCACACCTAACATTCCAAGTGCAGTGATTTCAAACAATGATACTTAATTAGACGGACAATTAAGGTTGTTCACGTGTTTTATTCGACTAATTCGATCCGCACTTTCAACTTAATTTTGACAGTTTCATGTTTTAAAAATTAGATCTATAATGTTTTAAGTTATATTTTGAGTTTTCTTAATTAAGTCTTGTATATAAGATTGGATTCACTAACTTATAAATTGATTGGAGCAAAATAAAATTATTTGATACCCTATTTGTACCCGAGACTATTTTAATAGTTTCTGAGTTATTTTCAGAAATAACTTCAACTAGCATTTTAGTTTAAATTAAAAAATATTAAAATTAAAAGCTAAAAATTAACAAAATTAACAGATGATTGAAAAATGTTAGTCAAAATTAAAGCTGTTTATGAATTGATTCAATCTAATAAAAAAATTAATCCATAAAATCGAAAATCAAACAAACTAAAAATAAAATATTTCATTAAATTTGATCGGATTAAGTCTTGAATTTGATTTTGAAAATCAATTCTATCCAAAATAAATTTATACATATGCATATATTTTTATTTATAAGTTTATCACACTGTTGATGTTTATATTTTTTAATATATTTATAAAATTATCACACAACTTTTTATTTATTTATAAAAATATATTTAATTAAACACAATTTTTTAGTAATTATTTGAAAAAGCTGCATAAATATAATTATCAAATTAGGTAAATTAGTTATTAATTGTATATATTTAAAGGGTTATATTGCTATTAGTTACATAATGATTTATAGATGAAATATTTAATATTTTAAATTATTTTTTATTATATTTAATATGAATCTTACCATTCATTTAATATTTTTAAAAATGAAAATAAAAATAAGACTAAAACTAAAAATTAATCTAATTCAAATCATTTCAGACATCAAATTTAAATTGTAAATCAAACTAGATGATAGTAACTCTAAATTGTTTGACTTTTGGTTGATCCAAACAAAGAATGCAGAAAAACATATATATGATCCTATTAACTAAAAAAAACAAAGAAAAAGGGGGTCATTTGAAAAGGGGGAAATAAATTGAAAGGTGATAGAAAGATACCATGGAGGTAGAGACAGAGACCCCATAGATCAAGCAAGTAATGTTGAACCAAGGCTTTGAAGTGAACATGGCATAGAGACAGAGAAGCGCAAGTGGCCATTGGAAGAGAAGCTCAAGCCAAACAAGGCCTACGAAAAAGTGTGGCTTTTCAGCAGCAAGGTAATCATCGTACTTGTGGGTGTACCGTGCCTTGAATTGGACAAGGTTGTCGGGGAAGTAACTTAGAGGAAGACATATTTGAGCATCAATGAGAGGACCCACCACTGTTACAAAGAGGAAGAACAACGACAGAACAGCGTCTACTACCTTCAACACAACACCCATTTCTTGCTTCTCTGGTCTCTGGATGAAGATTGGAGGCATCAAAGGTTGTAGGAAAAGAGGATCCTTATTTTTTATTAAAAAAAAAATTGCACCATCTCCAAACTTAAATATAAGAAAAATAAGTTAATTTATGTATTTTTTAAGAAAATTAATTATTTTTATTTTATTTTATTTTAAAATTTTATATTATCTTTTATTGAAATTTAATATTAAAAATAAAAAATAATATTAAAAATAGAATCTTAATTAAATAAAGAATATTTTTAAAATAGTATCATTAAATAAAATAAAATAAATTAAAACTTACTTATATTTTTGTTTATTTTGTGTAATTTATTTTCTTATACTTCAGTTTGAAAGGAATATTTCTTTGCCATTTTTAGAAATATTTATAATTTCCTTAAAATAGTGTGATGGGTTTTTAAGGAGTTCTTTTGTATCGCACATATGTTTAGTTTTTTTTTTTTACTTAATTATTAAAATTATGGTTAAATATTTTATATTTAACAAAAATGCATCATGTGAGAAAAAAATTTTGGAAAATGAAAATTATAAATAATATAATTATACATTAATAGTGAAAAAAAGTGTATTTGTTTTTTAATTTTAATCATTTAAATATGGTCAAATAGTTTACAATTAAAGTTTTTTATTTTTCATAATAACAAGATTTCACTTTATGTATTTTTTTCTATAATTTGAACGACACCTAATATTCTAAAAATTTAATTATGATATGTTTTTGGTATTAAAAATAATATATATATATATATATATATATATATATATATATATATATATATATATATATATATATATATATATATATATATATATATATATATTACATGATTTTATATAAATCACAAAGGAAAGTATAATAAAAACTCAAGAATACAAGAAATATTCTAACATGTATACTTAAGAAAAATAAACCGTTTAACTTCAGGAGAAGATTCTCCCTAACAAAACTGGATGAGATTTCAAATCTTAATTAAATTTATTATTTAATATAAAAAGACAAATAAATGATAAAAATTAAATACTGGACGCACTCCAATTTAAAATTTTCCAATTGGAGAGATCGATGCCTTCAATTTTCCAATCCACACCTAACATTCCAAAGGCACCTAACAATTTGTGGATGTGCTTGTTTTGCATGAAAAAGAGAGAGGAAGCTTGTTGCTTTTTTTTTTTTTTTTTCAATTGGAATTAAGGGTTATGATTTTATTTAAGTTTTTCTCTTTCAATCCTAATTGTATGCAAATTACTTAAATTATTTGCTTTGTTGTTAATTTTACCTCTTAATTCTATTGAGGATTCTTGGTTCATATACCCAATATTCTTTATCTTAAGTTGATTCTTAGTTGGTTATATAAGAACATAAAGGTAATTGAATCAGAAGCTTAAAGAAAAGATTTGACATGCAATTTTCCTAAACTAAGCTGTTTTATAAATTCATCAACTAATTATGGGACAATTATTAATAATTAATTAGTTTAAACATGCTAAAATCGTTAATAGTCAATTGCTTAAAACATGTAAATAGTAATAAGTTGCTTACAAAAAACATTTAAATCATAAACAATAACGGAAAAAAAAAAATATATTGCATTCAATTAATAATGAGGATTTCAAACATAAATTACATCATAGTCCTTAAAAGGGATTTAGCTATCCATTCATGTCGTGATAATATAAAAAACTAAAGTAAATATGGAAGAATGGAGAAAAAAAATCGTGATACTTAAAGACTTTGTTCTTCTATTCTTTACTATGTCTTTAACCTTGCTAAATGACTCGAAATATTCCTAGAGAGCTCTAAAACTAAAGAGAATATAAGGAAGGAGAGAAAGTATGAGAAACTAAAGCTATGACGTTTAGATAATCATTTTACTTGTTAGCTACTCCTTTTTATAATGTACAAAGTGAGTTTCTCTAATATGCTTGCATAGGCATGATGCATGGACACATGCTTATATTATTCTTATTCATGTTTGATCACGGATATGTAAGTGGAGTACAACCATGCTTGTTTTACGTGAACTTTCTCTTTTCAAATAAAAAATTTATTTTTTATTAAATTTTCTTTCTTTTTCCTTGTAGGTATGTGTTACATCAAACTAAAAAAAATAATTCTGCTAAGTAATTGTTAAAAATAATAAAAATTTCACCCAAAATTTATTACATTAATATACAAAGATGTAATTTATAAGTAAGTTTGTTGGTTTTGATAATAATTATCTTAAAAATCATATAAAAAATTATTTTTGATTAGTTCTCAGCTTATATATTGAAAATGTATAATTATTAAACTTGTATAATTTTTGTTTAGGTAACAACTATTAAATAATTGATTTTGAATATGAAATTATTAAAAGGATTTTAATGTTCATATATATATATATTAGATATAGTCTTTTTTGTTGTAATTTATTATATATTGATATATACATTAATAATTTAAAATAAAATAACTAGCTCTGCAGTATTTTTTACAAGAAAATTAAAATATTTACATAATATATAGCTTTTGCATAATATAAAATGCATAGTATATGAGCCATAACATATTGCTCTTTTGTTTTGTATTACACTTCAAACAATTTAAGGTGTTGCGACAAATATAAAGGGGTTATAAAACATATATTCTGGCAAGACGGATACGTTGAATAAGTGTAATTTTGAAAGGATGTGTGGAATAAATATATTGATTCATGCTAAAGTAGATCTGTAAGTTATTAAAAATAGTTTTAACTTAACTTAGTTTAAACCATTTAAATCAAGTTTGTAATATAGAAGAGTATTAACAACATTTTTTTTTTAGTATATACTTTATTATTGATTAAAATTTATTAAAAATTATGAAATTAAAAAAATATATTAAATAAAAAGTAAAACTCACCAAAAAATTATAATTTTTAATAAAATTTTTAACTAATAATAATGTATTTTAAAAAAATATGTTTCTAACGTTTCTCTTGCAACATATTACCAAACATGATGGACAACAAAAAAAAAAATTTAAGTTTCACTAATTTTAGACTTAAGTTACAGTTATTTAAACGTAAAACCAATTACCTGTTCTAAAACTAACTTACCAGCAAAATACGTTTATTTTTGTTATATGCACACCAATAATAATAATAATAATAATAATAATAATAATAATAATAATAATAATAATAATAATAATAATAATAATAATAATAATAATAATAATAATAATAATAAATTGGTCCACCCAATTGTCCTAGATAATTGATCCATCTAATTATCCTGGATGAAGTGTCTTTTTTAAAAATGAGAATCGAACAGTTATAACATTGACAATAATAATAATTTATAAAATTGGTCCACCTAATTGTCGTGGAGAAAGTGTCCTTTTTTATAAATGAGAATTGAACAGTTATGACATTGTAATTTGTATCACCTAAAATGAGAATTGGTCCACCTATTGCTATCTATTCATTGCTATTTTTTTATTTTTATTATATTTTGATTACCACTATTTACTTTTTTTTTTCTTGTTCTTATGTTATGACATTGAAATTTGTATCACCTAAAACAACAAACCCAAACAATTGGTAGTCCAAAGAAAAAACCTACTTTAGAATTTAATTAGCCCAATCCTTCAGAGCCCGTTTTTACAATTTATCTATTCTTTGTCAAGAACTCTTTGGATCAAATAAACTAACAACGGCCCAATTAATATGCAGCTCAATCAAATAATACTAGCATCTAGTCCAAATCAATGTAAAAACTGACACACACCTTAGATGGAGTAATTCATATTAGCTCATTAAAAGACAATCCATATATTTATCAACGTATAATAACATTTATAAAACTAATAAAATAAGCTATTAGCTAATGCAACAATGATACAGGACACTGTTATGTACTATTGTTTATATATATACACTCGTTTAATACTTTTCACTTCTTTCTTTCTCATTCTGTTACATTGTATTATTACCCACATTATCATTCCTTCCTCTTATTGCCTTTATCTATCATGATGTAACATTTAGTGTTCACAACATTATTCTTGCTTATATTTGAAGAAATGACACAATTACATGTGTTTGGGTGACAAAGGTGACAAGTCGTACAAATCATTACTCACATAAATACTTGTTAAAAAACCCTTAAATAAAAATGACAAGTTTTAAATTAGTGAAAAACTTAGAATTATAATTACCTAAATATATATTTTCATCTATAAAAATAGAATTTATATAAATACTACATTAAAACAGGTGTTTAAAAATTCTTATTAATTATTCAAAATTAATTACTTTAAAATATGTTTTAGAAATTATAATAATTAAAAATATAGATTTTAAATATATAGTTAAATCAAAGAAATTTATTTTAAATAATAATGAAGGATAGAAATTAAGAATATATATATATATATATATATATATATATATATATATATATATATATATATATATAAGAGAGAGAGAGAGATAATATTTAATATATGAAAATAATTAACATTATGTATGAAAGATATATTTATTTCTATAAATACTACATTAGTACTTTTTAAATATATATTGTTTAAATTTAATTACTTTCAAATATGTTTTATGAATAATAAAAATTTAAAATAGATTTTTAAACATATAGTTAAATTTAAAAGAATTTATAATAGTTTATTTTAAAATATTGAAGTATAAAAATTAAGAAATAAAATATCAAGAATTGAACTATACCTACAAACACAATAACATAGGTAAAACTTAAAAAAAACTTCAACCTATGGATGCTTAATATAGGTAAAACTCTTGCAATATTCTTACATACATGATTGGTCATGGGTAAAACTAAAAATGCTTCCACTACATATGTTCGATGTAGGTAAACATTAAAAGACTTCTACCTACAAATTCTAGACATAGTTATAACCTTAAAAGACTTCTATTAACATATCCTTGGCATAGGTAGAACTCTACAAAACTTCTACCGTGTCACTACTCGCTAACAATAAACTATAAAAAAATATTATAATTTTTGGTACATAATTTAATTTTCACAATTTGATACAATTTTGAATAGTTTACTTTTTATGGTTAAATATTGTCACAATATTTTAAATATTTTTAGTTTTCCTTTTTATACATATTTATTTTATATATTCATGGATTAAAACAAGAAACTATATGAATTAATAAAATCTAACTATATGTTAAAATTATTCAATTTTTTATATTTCTTTATTAATTTTTATTTTCATATTATCTAACAAAAAAATTACCTGTTAACTCTTATATATTATATGATTAATGTTCACTAAATAAAATTATTGTTTATAACAAAATATATGTAATAATTTTTAATATATTTGATATTATTTTTTAACAACTTAAACAATATAATTATCCTTGATTATTTATTTTTTAATATTTAGGAGTCTCTTTGTTTGGGAGAAATTTAGTAGTCACTTCAAAAGAATCAATTTCAAATTTCTTGTATTTTTGAAGGCTCATTGTTCACACACATTAAAGATTATGTCATCGCATTGGCAAATAGGAGTCTCATGGTTTCCACCATTCGAAGGTTCGTTATTCCCTTGCACATCTCTCTCACAATATCTCTTGCTAATCAAATTCATTATTTTGCTTTTTCAATTTTTTTTTCATTAGCTCTTAAATTTGCCTAACTCTTTGCAATGTCCTAACTTACTACAATGATATTTATGATTTATTTCTTTGTTTCTCAATTTTTCTTTGCGAGATTTTAATTATTACAATAATCTCTCACTAGTTATTGAATTTTAAGGTCAGTTCCAATTTTGTCATTGTGAATAGTTGAATTAGGTCTTTGCAATGCCTTAACTCATTATAAATATACAAATGATAAGACTTTTAAGGATTCACCAAACTACTTTTGATTTAGTCTTCCCACACTAAACTAGATTTAATTTTGGATGAAAACAACAATGATTGGAAGAGAGAAATTAAGGGGCGGAAATCTCTCCTTTCTTTACAATGTATTTGTGTATTGTTGCTAATGAAGTGTTTAATGATTTGATTCAATAAAATTATCTTTGTTTTGTGATTAGGAAAGAAATGAGTGGATCATCACTCTTGTCTTATCATTGTAAGTTCCATTCTTCTTACCTCGCTTTGTAATTGGGTTCAATGTTCATTTAATAACAATAGTAGTATTAATATTCTAATGAAATTAAGATTAATGAAAAATTGAGTTTTATTTTTTTTTAATTCAAACTAACCTTTTTTTAGCTCAAAATTTAACAACATTCTTATTTTATACAAGTGTTCTTGTTGCTTATTTTCTTTGTGTTTATTGCTTATTAGACTGACTCAGGGATTGATTGCATGCTTAGTGCAGTTATATGTATAAACAATACTTGAAATTATTATCTATCTTAGATGGTAGAGAATGAAATCTTCTAATCATTCAACATTGTTAATTTTCATCTCACTCAATTTATGGTTTTTCAAGTTGGTACAACTTAATTCATGTGTTTGAAATTTTATTTTGACTTTTTTCTTTTTGTCAATTTTCTCATCAATCAAAATTGGAAGGTTAGATTATTTGGTAAGATTGTATATGCATTAATTGAGGTGAGTTTTGGTCTTTAAATCTAGGAAATTGTGCTAGACTTTACTATCCTCTTAGTACTTTTTCTTAAAAATAAAAGTATTAAAAGCTTATGCAAAAATAATTTGGTTATTTAAACTTTAAAGTTTCTTTTATGTATTTAATTATTCACATGTATAAGTTGGCTAAAGAGTGTGTCGATGATGATGATGCGAAACTCAAAATTTGTCAGTTGAAGAAAGTAGTTCTGAAGGAGCTGGAGATGCCAAACTCACTAGTACAAGTAAGACAGTTTTTCAAATAATATGGGCCTAAATTGAGTAGGATCTTCAAATCTTACTCATCACGATTTTATAACTTATATTTGTAAGTTGTGACTTTAATTAACTATGAAGTATTTGAAAGGAAGAACATCTTTTATTCACAATTTTCTACTAGTAAATGAGATAGTGCCAGAATAATAATTTAAGGTTTGTATATTAAAAAGGAATATATATCTCTTCTAAATGTTGATTCGATCACTTTTCATTATTTTAAAAAATCAAGCAATTTGAATGCATAACAATGAAGTTTTATGATGTTGAAACTTGGAACTTGACCATTAATCTAACATTCAATGCACATTAACCAAGTTTCAAGAAATATTACTTTCTAATCAAGAGTTTAGATACATCAACCAAAGGTTCTAACCTTAGATAAATATTTTGATCTTTATGAAAAATCAAGAAAGAAGTTGAAAACAAGAAGGATTTTACAAACCAAATATTCAAAGCTGCAATAGCCATTAACAACATTACTTTACATGAAATGGAGACTTACTTGGAATTTCATTCAAAGATAGAATATGAATGATCATTTCTTATTTTTTCAAACATCATGAGATACTAGTGATATATGTGAATTTGGTTAAACAATTTGATTAAACACTTTAACACACTTATCATGATGTTTGAAAGATCGAATAGGAAATGAAACTTCAAATCGTATCTTCAAAAAAGATTCAAAGTATCAAGAATCTTTATTTCAAATAAAGTAATGTTGTTAATGACCAATATAACTTTGAATATCTAGTTTGTACAATCCCTTTTGTGCTAAACCGATTTCCCGAATTTTCATAGAGACTATAATATTTATTTGGGGCAAAAATCCCTTGATCCATATATATCTCTTCTTTTCATTATTTTAAAATCTTAAGCAATTTGCATGCATATTAAGGAAGTTTTTTGATATTGGAACTTGGAGCTTGACCATTAATCTAACATTCGTGCATATTAACCTAATTTCAAAAAATAATATATTCTAATAATTTTCTCTTTTCATAGGAAATACCCAATAGCGTTGTGAATCTTGAGTTCATATATGTGGACTGAGGGGTTCTGGACTTAGATAAATGTTGTTGTCTCCATGAAAATTCAAGAAAGCATTTGCAACATAAGAGGAATTGCACAAACCAAATATACAAAGCTACATTGACCATTAATAGCATCACTTTAGTTGAAATGGAGATTCCTGATACTTACTTCGAATCTCTTTCAAAGATATAATATGAATTTTCATTCCTTATTCTTGCAAGACATCATGAAATACTAATGACATAAGCACATTTGGTTGAACAATTTGTTTGAACACTTTAACAAACTTATCACGTGAGAGCTTATTAAAGTGTTTAATCAAACTAATTAACTGACGTGACCTAAATTGCGTTGGGACAATTTAGAAAGAAAATTTTTATGACTTGATTTGAGTTGAGAACTTGAAGGGAAGTCGAACCCATCTTCGGAGAAGAGTCAGCTTCAATGAGTTGGTGCATGTTCGGCCAATCCGGGGAGGTTGACCAAACTTGATCCGGCTCGGACTGGAGTCGCCACCAACGTTTAAAGGCACGTTGGAGCCCGGGGGTGGATAAGGCAAGTCGGCGAACGCGGAGTCTAGGTAAGGAGTCGGTTATGCATGAGAATGACGTGTCACCCCATTCACCTATCATTTGGTAGTTACCCTATGAAATGCATGTAATGTAACCTTTACCTTTACTGTTAATGACTGGTTGGAACTATGAGAATGTGCTTGTACAGAGTCGGGATGTTAGGGATGCATAACTTGACAAGAGTAGGCCTCTTGCTCCTACGTACCTCTCCTAGCACAGAAGAATCAAAGTTCATGTAGTTCTGAATGCATGAAGTGAAATATAGAGTCAAACTTTCCATTAGGCGTCCTTCCTCTTGGATATAGACCTTGCTATGAGTGTGCAATGCTTATTTTGATATGGTTGGACTTTCCCTTAGGCGTCCACCAGGAAACATAGGGTATGAATTTTCCATTGGGTGTTCAACCCTCAAAGGTTTGAGTTCGAAGTTGGGACTGTCCATTAGGTATCCCGCCTCAGAGCTAGACTGAGTGTTTATATGTATGCTAGGTCGACTCAAATATGCATATACTGACTCGAATTCGGGTAAAATGCATTGTATGTTATGAAACAGGGGATCGAGGCCGGCTCGGTCCTAGGCCAAGGCAGGCTACATGCCTGCCATCTAAAGTGTGATTAACTCAGTTTCAGGTCAAGGCGGGCCACTTGCCTACCATCTGAAGTGTGACTGGCTCGGTTTTGGTTAAGGCGAGCTTGCTACTTTCCATCTGAAGTGTGACTGTGAGGACGAGAAGGGATACTATCTATAGCATGATTGGAGTTTGGCCAATAAGCTTACATGGTATCTAGAGAGATGATTGGCACTTTCGCTCATAGTTGGAAGTCCTTTTGTAACCTTGAGTCACTAGTCGCACAACAATTCTCTAGCAATCTTGCTCTGTATGGCACACTCCTCAATTTTTTGCCTCGAGTTCTTTGCGCCGAGACCTTTTATAGCTTTTGGAAGGGTGATGAAGGCGTACCTGATCCTGCCACGTGGAGCTACCCCAGCCTCTTGATTTAGTTCGTTAGCCTTGGCAATCTTCAGGTTGATGCTTGTTAGGTCCCGTGCCCAATCGTGGCATGTTCTCCCTAAATTCATAATGCCTTTCATGGGTAGTAGCTAACATGACATGTTCCTTTGCTGTAATTGGTGAATATTTCCGTTCTGTTGGTAGATAGGGACCTAGGCTCGCTTGTGTGACTTCATCAAGGGGCTTCCTTGCATCCTTGGAGGATCTGATGGCTCAGGCACTATGAGGTGGCATTTTTCATCTGAGGTGACTGATCTTGCTTGATTCTACTGACGTGGTTGGCTCCGTCAGCATTGAGTTGAGGTTCTCAGATCCGGCTTGGGTTGTGCTCTGACTAATTGGGCTGAACACGGGTGAGTGACTGATGTTGGACTTCCTTCGCATGGATTGGTCCATTGATACGTGGTTGCCATTTTGGGCCCTTCTTTCGGTGACGGTAGATTGAGTCGTTTAGGCTTCCTTTACCAATGAGCTAGTCTAGCTCTTCTCGTCTCTTGGGCTCAGTTTGAGACTTTGTAACTTAACCAGTCTATCCGTGAGTCTTTCCTTGGATTGGGTCGACATTGGGCCGGATGAATTTGGGGTCCTACATTAACCAAATGCACACATGTCATTTGTATCTCATGATGTTTGAAAGAAAACGGAACGAACATTCATATTGTACCTTTGGATGAGATGTCACATAACTATCAGGAATATCCATTTTAGCTAAAGTAATGTTGTTAATGGCCAATGAAGCTTTGAATATCTAGTTTCTGCAATCCCTTTTATGCTACAACTACTATCTTGAATTTTTATAGAGACTTTAATATTTATTTGGGGACAAAATCCCTTGGTCCATATATATCTCTTCTAAATGTTGGTTATATTACTTTTCATTGTTTCAAAATCTCAAGCAATTCAGATGCATATTAATGAATTTTTTTGATGTTGCAACTTGGAGCTTGACCATTAATCCGACATTCGTGCATATTAACCCAATTTCAAAAGGCAACACATTCTAATAATTTTCTATTATCATAGGAAATACTAGATAGTGTTGTGAATCTACAGTTCATATATGTGGACTAAGGGATTCTGGACTTAGATAAATGTTGTGGTTTCCATGAAAATTCAAGAAAGTATTTGCAACATAAGAGGGATTGCACAAACAAAATATTCAAAGCTACATTGGCCATTAATAACATCACTTTAGTTGAAATGGAAGCTCCTGATACTTACTTTGAATCTTTTTCCAAGGTATAGTACGAATTTTTATTCCTTATTCTTGCACACATCATGAAATACTAATGACATATGCACATTTGGTTAAACAATTTGTTTTAACACTTTAATAAACTTATCATGTGAGAACTTATTAAAGTGTTTAATCAAACTAATTAACCAACTGCACACATGTCGTTTGTATCTCATGATGTTTGAAAGAATAAGGAATGGACATTCATATTGTACCTTTGGAAGAGATTCCACATAACTATCAGGAATCTCCATTTCTACTAAAGTAATATTGTTAATGGCCAATGAAACTTGAATATCTAGTTTGTGTAATCCCTTTTGTGCTGCAACTGCTTTGTTGAATTTTTGTAGAGACTGTAATATTTATTTGGGGCCAAAATCCCTTAGTCCATAGATAACTCTTCTAAATGTTGGTTGGATTACTTTTTATTGTTACAAAATCTCAAGCAATTTGGATGCATATTAATGAAGTTGTATGATGTTGCAACTAAGAGCTTGACCATTAGTATAAAATTCATGCATATTAACCAAATTTTAGTAAATAACATATTCTAACTATTTTCTCTTTCCATAGGAAATACTAAATAATGTTGTGAATCTAGAGCTCATATATGTGGACTAAGGGACTTAGAGATAAATATTGTGGTCTCCATGAAAATTCAAGAAAGCATTTGCAACATAAGAGGAATTGCACAAACAAAATATACAAAGCTACATTGGTCATTAATAGCATCACTTTAGCTGAAATGGAGATTCCTGATACTTACTTCGAATCTCTTTCAAAGGTATAATATGAATTTTAGATCCTTATTCTTGCACACATCATGAAATACTAATGACATATCCATATTTGGTTAAACAATTTGTTTGAACACTTTAACAAACTTATCATGTTAGAACTTATTAAAGTGTTTAATCAAACTAATTAACCAAATGAACACATCATTTGTATCTCATGATGTTTGAAAGAATAAGGAATGGACATTCATATTTTACCTTTGGAAGAGATTCCACGTAACTATCAAGAATCGCCATTTCAGCTAAAGTAATGTTAATAGCCAATGAAACTTTGAATATCTAGTTTGTGCAATCCCTTTTGTGCTACAACTACTATCTTGAATTTTCAAAGAGACTTTAATATTTATTTGGGGCCAAAATCCCTTGGTCCATATATATCTCTTCTAAATGTTGGTTGGATTATTTCTCATTGTTTCAAAATCTCAAGCAATTCGAATGCATATTAATGAAGTTTTTTTATGTTGCAACTTGGAGCTTGACCATTAATCCGACATTCGTGCATATTATCCCAATTTCAAAAAATAACACATTTTAATAATTTTCTATTTTCATAGGAAATACTAGATAGTTTTATGAATCTAGAGTTCATATATGTGGACTAAGGGGTTCTGGACTTGGATAAATGTTGTTGTTTCCATGAAAATTCAAGAAATCATTTTCAACATAAGAGGGGTTACACAAACAAAATATTCAAAGCTGCATTGACCATTAATAACATCACTTTAGTTGAAATAGTAGTTCCTGATACTTACTTTAAACCTCTTTCCAAGGTATAGTACAAATTTTTATTCCTTATTCTTGCACACATCATGAAATACTAATGACATATGCATATTTGGTTAAACAATTTGTTTGAACACTTTAGTAAACTTATCATGTGAGAACTTATTAAAGTGTTTAAACAAACTAATTAACCAACTGCACACATGTCGTTTGTATCTCATGATGTTTGAAAGAATAAGGAATGAACATTCATATTGTACCTTTGGAAGAGATTTCACGTAACTATCAGGAATCTCCATTTCAGCTAAAGTAATGTTGTTAATGGCCAATAGAACTTTGAATATCTAGTTTGTGTAATTACTTTTGTGCTTTAATTGCTTTCTTGAATTTTTGTAAAGACTGTAATATTTATTTAAGGTCAAAACCCCTTGGTCCATAGACAACTCTTCTAAATGTTGGTTGGATTATTTTTCATTACTTCAAAATCTCAAACAGTTTAGATGCATATTAATGTAGTTGTATGATGTTGCAACTTGGAGCTTGACCATTAATATAACATTCATGCATATTAACCAAATTTTAGTAAATAACACATTTTAACAATTTTCTCTTTCCATATGAAATACTAGATAGTGTTGTGAATCTAGAGCTCATATATGTGGACTAAGGGACTTAGATAAATATTTTGGTCTCCATGAAAATTCAAGAAGGCATATGTAACATAAGAGGAATTGCACAAACCAAATATACAAAGCTACATTGGCCATTAATAGCATCACTTTAGCTTAAATGAAGATTCCTGATACTTACTTTGAATCTCTTTCAAAGGTATAATATGAATTTCCATTCCTTATTCTTGCACACATCATGAAATACTAATGACATGCACATTTGGTTAAACAATTTGTTTGGACACTTTAACAAACTTATCACGTGAGAGCTTATTAAAGTGTTTAATCAAACTAATTAACCAAATGCACACATGTCATTTGTATCTCATGATGTTTGAAAGAATAAGGAATTGACATTCATATTTTACCTTTGGAAGAGATTCCACGTAACTATCAAGAATCTCCATTTCAGCTAAAGTAATGTTGTTAATGGCCAATGGAACTTTGAATATCTAGTTTGTGCAGTTCCTTTTGTGCTACAACTACTATCTTGAATTTTCATAGAGACTTCAATATTTATTTGGGGTCAAAATCCCTTGATCCATATATACCTCTTCTAAATGTTGGTTGGATTACTTTTCATTGTTTCAAAATCTCAAGCAATTTAGATGATATTAATGAAGCTTTTTGATGTTGCAACTTGGAGCTTGACCATTAATCTGACATTCATGCATATTAACCCAATTTCAAAAAATAACACATTCTAATAATTTTCTATTATCATAGGAAATACTAGATAGTGTTGTGAATCTAATGTTCATATGTGTGGACTAAGGGATTCTAGACTTAGATAAATGTTGTGGTTTCCATGAAAATTCAAGAAAGCATTTGTAACATAAGAGTGATTGCAGAAACAAAATATTCAAAGTTGTATTGGTCATTAATAGCATCACTTTGGTTGAAATGGAAGTTCCTAATACTTACTTCGAATCTCTTTCCAAGGTATAGTACAAATTTTTATTCCTTATTCTTGCACACATCATGAAATACTAATGACATATGCACATTTGGTTAAACAATTTGTTTTAACACTTTAATAAACTTATCATGTGAGAACTTATTAAAGTGTTTAATCAAACTAATTAACCAACTGCACACATGTCGTTTGTATCTCATGATGTTTGAAAGAATAAGGAATGGACATTCATATTGTACCTTTGGAAGAGATTCCACGTAACTATCAAGAATCTCCATTTCAGCTAAGGTAATGTTGTTAATGGCCAATGGAACTTTGAATATCTAGTTTATGTAATCCTTTTGTACTACAATTGCTTTCTTGAATTTTCATATAAACCACAATTTTATTTGTGGCCAAAAGCTCTTGTCCATGTATTTGAAATATGGATTCCCATTATCTAGTATTTTCTATGGATAGAAAAAATTATTAGAATGTGTTATTTCTTAAAATTGGATTAATGTGCATTGAATATTAGATTAATGGTCAAGTTCCAAGTTTTAACTACATAAAAACTTCACCATTATACATGTAAATTGCTAAAGTTTTTGAGACAATGAAAAGAGGTTCAATAAGCATTTAAAAGAGATATATTTCATTTACTAATAGCACACAAACCCTAAAATACTACTCAAGCCTATTCCATTTTCAAGTTGAAAATTATGGAAAAAGATGTTCTTCCCCTTGAATGCTTTATAATTATTTAAGGTTACCACTTACAAATATAAGTTATAGAATATAATAGTAAGATCTAAAAACCCTATTCTAGTTTAGGCCCATGTTATTGGGAAAATACCTGTACGAGTGAGTTGGGCATCTTCAACTCTTCTAGAATTGTCTTCCTCAACTGACAAATTCTAAGTTTTGCATCATCATCATCAACACACTCTTCAACCAACTTATACCTGTGAAATAATTAAATACAAAGAAGAAACTTTAAAGTTTAAAGCTGAACCAAATTATTTTGCACTATCTTTTAATAATTTTTATTTTAAAGAAAAAGAAAAAGAAGTGCTAGGAAGAGGGTATAGTAAGTCTAGCACAATTTTCTAAATCTAAAGAACAAAACTCACCCCAATCAATGAATGTATAATTTCACCAAATAATTTAACCTTTCAATTTTTTGATTGGTAACTGACAAAAAGAAAAAAGACATAAAATAAAATTCCAAATACATTAATTGAGTTGCACTAATTTCAAAACCCTTAAATTGAATGAGATGAAAATTAACATTAGGTCACAAGAATCTGTGTTATTAAAACTGGCTCGGATCAAATAGATCAAATTGGAAACGAGACATATCACTAATTCGAGTATAGTGTTAGATCAGAAATGTAGGTGACTCGGTATAAATCGATTTAACTTGACCAATTTTGGAGAAAATCAGTGACTCGAAGTTTCACAATAAATTAGACAATCATATAAAAAAAAATTGCATCCTCAAAGAGAGATTACCCTTTTTGGAGAAAATCAGTAAACCTTAAACCCTAAACCCTAAATCATATAACTTGACCAATTTTGGAGAAAATCAGTGACTCGTGGTTTCACAATAAATTAGACAAACATATAAAAAAAATTGCATCCTCATAGAGAGATTACCCTACATTGTGGCTGCATCCTTGTCAGCCCACTCCTTCATGTTGAAGAGCAAAAATAAAGAACAAGACAGGAAAAGTGAAGCGGCAGAATGATTTTCCTTCCCACAAGTAACCTTTTGTAGTAGTTTCTTAGGGTTTTGGAAGTAAATGGGCTAGATTATAACTCTAAGCCCACATAAGTGAATTTATGTTATTCACAAGTGCTTTTTTATTGAGTTGCTTATTTAAATACCGTAAATCTCTTTATTTTAAAAAAATTATTATACGTCTCTTTTTTAGTATTTTTTATTATAAGTCTTTTTAATTAAATATATTTTATCTCAAATTAGTCATGTGATTATAAAAATTCTGAATTTGGACAAAATTTTCCTTTTCTATATATTGGTTAAATACATTCTTTTATTTCTTAACGATAGACTAAAAAACTTTTTATTAAAAAATATATTTTACTATAGTCATAATTAACCACTATTTAAAAATAAAATATTTTAATATTACACACAAACACATATGTATATGTATATGTATATGAGAGAGATTTACTTACTCCAAGTTTAATTCTAAGAGAGTTACTTCTCATTCTCACCATTCACTTTTTTACGATCTAACAGCTCTAACAGGTAACAATTTTTATCCGTTAAATTGTAAGAAAATGAATGGTAATAATGTTAGAGTTATTTTTGGAGTATGTGGATCTCTCATCATATTATATATATATACCAATTCATGCAACTATGACTTACCTGTTCAATTGGTGGCCCATTGACTTAGTGACATAGCCAATTCGATTATCAATCCAAATCTGATAATATTGACAAGAATATTTCATTGTCTACCATCTATGATAGATAATAATTTCTATATAATTATTTCAAGTATTGTCTGTACACATGTAATTGCACTAAGGATAACACTAATCCTCGAGTAAGCCTAATCAATAGTAAACAAAAACAAAGTCAACAACAAGAACACTCATAAAATAAGAATGTTGTTGAAATTTGAATTAAAAGAAGGTTAGTTTGAATTAAAACAATAAAACTCTAAATTTTTTGTTAATCTTAATTTCATTAGAATATTAATACTACTATTGCTATGATAAACAAAAATCGCAGCCAATTACAAAGTGAGGTAAGAATAGTGGAACTTACAATTGCAGTGGCATTACATAAGACGAGATTGATGATCCACTTGCTTCTTTCCTAATAAAAAAACAAAGATAATTTTGTTGAGTCAAATCATCAAATATTTCATTAGTAGTAACACACAAATACAGTGTTAATGAGAGAAAGAGATTTACACTCTTTAATTTCTCTTCCAATTGTTGTTGTTTTCATCCAAAATTAAATATAGTTTAGTGTGATGGTGCATTGCATTTCATAACATATTTTATATAGTATTTTTAATTGTTTTGCATGCATTGTTTTAGTTTTAGGCTTCAATCCATTATTTTTTACTTAACCTTTCTTGTTTAGGACTTCTTATTGTATTAAGTTGTGTTTCATGATTTTGGATGAAGGAATTAGCAAAAAGAACTAAGAAATTGCATTTTGGGATGTCACTAGTAGCAATGTTAATAGGAAAGGTTATATCTTGAGTCATAAAATGAGGTAGAAGTGATTTTTGTGTCCACTGAAAGCTTAAAGAAATATCTATGTTATTCATGAAGAGATCATGAGTTGATTCAACCTGGATCCCAGATGAATTTAGACTTGAAGTTAGAGACGTTGTGTTGTCTTGACAACATGATATAGGTTCAATATTATGATCATATCTCAAGTTGTAGGGATCCTGATATGAGACGAGTGCCTAAATTTTAAGGAAGAAAATTATCTACAACTTTAATGAAGATGTCAACCCAAGAATCCAACTTCCTACCTGTGAAAATGGCCATGGACGTGACACGCGATTAATGCTCTACTTTTGCAATTTTATCTTTTATTTTGTGTTGGGCATGAGTCTTCTTTTTAAACCTTAAGTATAAATAGACATTTTAGGATATGGTTTAGATTCCAAACCCTATCATGGAATGACTTAGGAGCGGAAACAATCTTCTTCTTCTTCGTCCTCCAACTAGTGGAAACAATCTTCTTCTTTTTCTTCGTCCTCTGAGTTGGAACATTCCTTCTTCCTTCTTCTGTTTTCTTTATGACTATGATTGAGTAGTCCTTCTTTTCTCTAGGACTGATCGTAGCCCATGATATTTTAATGGATTTATGATTTGTTATTTTCTTTATGTCAAGATTGATTCTCTTATTTGATTATTTTCTTATCATGTTTATGTATTTGAGCTGATTGGTCATCTATTTGCATAATGTTAGGTGTTTAGGGAAGAACGGAAAGGCAAATCAAAACATTGGAACCATAGGAAAATAACTTAGGCTTTAAATCAAGAAATCATGTTTAATATTTCAAGGAACAAATGAATTAACAACGAACAAAAATTGTCTAATTGAACATAGCTATCTGATGAGTCATATTTTAGCCACCTTACAAGATCTTAAAAGGGGTGCAGTTTAGGATATCTTATAACTAAGAGACATAAATTAGCTAAGATTCAAATTATTAGCCTAAAAATAGAGAAAATATAAATCAGTGCTAATTGGATGATTTTAAGCTAACAAATGTTCAGCTCAATTGCGCAGGCCCAAAATTGGAATCAAGATCGACCCAGGCTGAGATGAAGTTGGCTCCAGAGGATCGACTCTACGGACCAACTCCAGACATAAAAAGGGCACGTGTCCAACGTGGCAAGCCAGCACGAGATTAGCATGACAATTCAACACGTGACCAACGAAGGAATCCAGCACGTGAAGGGAATGAAGCACGTGATTCACAAGGAAGCCAGACGATTAATTCTGTTAGCTAGTCAGTTAGGATAATCACCATGAGACAAACGTTTAACATGTGATTAATGTGTAGCTCATTAGTTATTAGTTAGTCCATTATTCTCAGGTGAGACTTGTATATAAGAGGTTGTGTAGATCATTCTTAGGTTAGCTAAGTCACGCAATTACACATACACAATCCATTGCACACACATACACTTAGCTCAAAGTTCTTCCATTCACGGTGGTGTACGGTGCTTCAGTTTGGCGTCCAACTCGGTCGAATGGATGCAGAGCTAGAGATTGGGTAGTTGGAGGTCGCCAGAGGGGACTGTTAGTTTAGCTAACACACTGCTGGTGAATTGAACCCTCGCGCTCTAGTCATCCTTGGTGGACCACCATCGTTCATCCATGGCGGTCACCATGGGAAGCGAATTCCATCACTCCATGTAATTTTGTATCAATATCTTGTTTATCAATAAAATTGGTTGCATGTTTCTATACCTTTTTCTGCTTGTGATTCCTTCATATTTCGTTGGTTAGTACTCCATGCTTGCATGAGGAATAGTAAGTCGATAACATTAAATTAGGCCAGTCGGAACTGATCTAACAACTAGTTAGATAATCGCTAAGAAAACCTAAAATCAATCGGGTGCCTAATCCTTGTCCCTTCGAGGTTGCAATTGTGTAAGTCCTTTAAAGGCAAGGGACGAATGTGCGGTGGTCATCGTAGGTCTTTGGGTTGGTTTGGAGTCACAGTCAGCTATTAAAGAACTAAAATCATTTCATTGTACAGACATGTGTGTTGGTATGATAGGTATTGTAGCACAGGGTAGCTTAGTCGTAATTACTTTCAGTACTTAGTTTACTTTTTGTCATACTTTGTCTTTCTGCAATAAAACCTCCCATTTCCAATTCCAGCTAAGTTTAAGTCAAGTTCGACTTTGTCCAAGTCCGACTTCGTCCGAGTTGTTTCTATTTGGGACAAATTCATCTCCGTCCGAGATCGAGTCTGAGCCGCCTCCATCCAAGACCAGCTTTGTTCGAATCATAGTCAGCATTCTACATGCACTTTGTCTTTAGCATAAGATTCTGATTTCCACACTAAGCCACAAATGAATATACTATGTCCTTGAGAGAATCGACCTAGGATCAAGTTATGCTATAGTTAGCTCTACTTTTATTTGATAAGTCACCACGACAAAATGCTTTATCATTATCATAAAAGTATGAATCATTTTAGTTAAATACACTTTCGTATCTTGAAAGAAAATGAAAGTTACCTTAGGTTAATTCACCTTCAAATTTGAATCAATCCCAGTATAGAGATAATAACAATAAATCTATTGATTGTTATTGTTTAATCCCTCAACCTTAGAAACTTTTTTTTTATCTTATCAATTTAAAATATTCGATTTATCTTGAATTAAATTTTTATCTTTATCTTATTTCTGATTTGAATTTAAATTCTCAACTAATAACCTTATCTTATCTCAAATATTTTCTCACCTAACTTGCTTAACTTCATTTAAATTACGGTAAATTGATAATCATAAAGCATAGTCCTTGTATATTTGATATTTTATTACTTAATGACAATCATACACTTGCATCTACCACCCTATCATGTGCAAAGATTAAATCAAAAGTAGTTTGACAAATCCGTGAAAGTCTGATAGTTTGTATATTTATGATAAGTTAAGGTATTACAAAGACCTATTTGGATTATTTACAATGATTATATTGAAATCGTGATCTTAAAATTCAAGAGTTAGTGAGAGATTATGGTAATACTTACAATCTTGCAAAGAAGAATTGAGAAATAAGAGAAAAATCAAACATACCATTGTAGTGAGTTAGCACATTGCAAAGAGTTAAGAAAATTTAAAAGCTAGTGAGAGAAATTGAAATTAAATACGAAAGAGTGACTTTGATTAACAAGAGAAGTTGTGAGAGAGATGTGCAAGGGAATGATGAACCTTTGAATGGTGAAAACCATGAGATTCCTATTTGCCAATGTGGTGACATTACCTTCCATGTGTGTGAGAAGATGATAATGAGGCTTCAAAAGTATAAGAAATTTGAAATTAGTTCTTTCGAAGTGACTACTAAATTTCTCTCCAACAAAAGACTCTTAAATTAAAAATTAAATAATCAAGGATAATTATATAATTTACGTTATTAAAAAATAATATCAAATATATTAAAAATTATTACATGTTTTGTTATAAACAATAATATTATTTAGTGAACATATAATCATATAATATATAAGAGTTAACATGTAATTTTTTTTGCTTAATAAAATGAAAACAAAAATTAATAAAAAAATATAAAAAATTGAATAATTTTAACATACGGTTAGATTTTTATTAATTTATATAATTTCTTATTTTAATCCAAGAATATATAAAATAAATATGTATCTAAAAAGGAAAATTAAAAATATTTAAAATATTGTGACAATATTTAACCATAAAAAGTAAACTATTCAAAAGTGCACCAAATTGTGACAATTAAACTATGAAGTGTTTTGAAATTTTTCCTACGCCAAGCATATGTAAATAGAAGTCTTTTAAGGTTTTACCTGTGTCAAACATTTGCAGGTAAGTCTTCTAAGTTTTACCTACACCAAACATATATGGGTAGTAGTCTTTTACCTACACCAAACATATATGGGTAGAAGTCTTTTTTATTTTACCTATAACGAATTATGTTTGTAAGAATATTACAAGAGTTTTACTATATTAAGCGTTGACAAGTAAATTTTTTTTTTTTAAAGTTTTACCTACATTAAATCATGTCTATACGTAGAAGTATCCCTAGGCATATTTTTATAAAACTTAAGAGAATTAAATATTGTATTTAGTACATTTTCTCTAGTGTAATTTTTTTTTTATACATATATAGGTTGATGACTAGGACCTAAAAACCTTGCAGCAATTGAGAAATAGAATACACTTTGAACAATTCCAGAAGAGTTTGAAAAGAATATTTCTTATAATTAATATATTTTGTTAAGGTTTATATTATATTATATATATATATATATATATATATATATATATATATATATATATATATATATATATATATATATATATATATCAATATATATATCATGTCATTTTTTATATATAATTGTTTTCATTTTTAAATTCTGTATTTTTTTTAGTTTTTAATCTTTATAATGTATGTCGTCACTTTTTTTTACATTAATTTTTGAAAAAATTAGATTATTTTTATAAAAATTTAAATTACATAAATTAACTTTTTTATTAAATTTTTTTTAATTCATTATATCTTATTATATTTTCTTCCTAGTATAAAAAAAATCCATACAGATAACAAATGACGTCAGATAAGGACCAGTCACTAAATTTGAAAATATTAATTAAAAATAATTAAATTCTTATATTTATAAGGTCTAAAAATAAAACTACTATATTTTACATGTACTAAAATAAAATAAAAAACGTTATATTTACTTAAAGAATTAAAAACAAGTCACTGTATATGTTACCGAGTGTAAACTTGCAGAAATTAAGGAACACATGCATATATCCATAATATAAACTTCAAAAAAGGTGCGGTGAGAAATTAGCTTGTTTATTAGATGCTACCTTCCCACCAACTAGTGCCGGAGCTACTTCTAAATCACACAAAATCAGAATTGAAAAAGAAGACAAGAGTGAGTTTACAATAAAGTTAAAACCCTAGTTACTGAAAAGGTTAACCTAGCTACTAGCTATATATATTTAGTCTTAGAAAAATGGTAAAGGGTAGCAAGGCTCTTAATATTGGCTCTTAACGTTTACTATATCTAGGGAAGTCAATTCCCGAACCTTAATCCTCTCAGAACTCTTTTGGGGTGCTGAGAAGGGATCACGCAAGGTGCGCTCTTGACTTCTCCCCATCTTCGTAATATAACACGAAGTTCCTCACCACCTTTTCATTTTCCCACAACGCAATGCATCCTTTTATCCTACCTTGTAATAAACTGCAACAGAATTACCAAGTAAAAAAACATTAAAATAAGTAGAAACATGTTTAGGAGGTTAAAAATAGATACAAGGCAAAACCAACATTCTTCGTTGTTCCTAGTCTTCAAACTATGTAAGAGCGTTTATTTTGCAAAAATAATAACTCATTATAAGCCTTTAAAAAATAAGTAATTATTCCTCTAACATAAACTCCACCAGGCATGCATACATATGATGGAAATCCTTAAATATCACTGCATTAGAAAAATATACAAGCCATACACACCACACAGGTTACCAACATCACTAAAGTCTTATGGGGAAAAGATGGGTAGACATCAATCTTAGTTAACTCCTGGGGGAAGAAAGAAAATCGTAATATAATAAAATATAATGCGACAGGAAGAAAATGATAAAAAGAAAAAAAATCTTTATATTTTTTTAAACATAATCAAAATTTATATAATTTCATATTAGTAAATTTAGTTTAAAAATACGTACTTCTTAAGGGTCCACGTATCATCATCACTTACATGAACTACATAATAAAATCTTGATTATTAAGTGTGAAAGAATTCAAGAAAAGGTGTGTGCATGTGTGGCATACAGGTCATGATCTTACCGCACACAATGCATTAGTCTCGAAGCTCAAGCAGGTTCACCGGTTAAAGAAGCCTTGATTCTATCCACAGTGCATGCAATGAGATTGTTAACAGTGGCAACAGATCCGAGAGAAAGCTTAGCCGTTGGAACCGAATCAACCAGTATTTGAAACGCAACAGTTAAAAGAGAGCCACCTGGCCCAGTTTCGCCAATGGCACTTCCATGCGTTGTGGTCCCATCTGGGAGAATAGCAAACCCTGAAGGAAGAAGGGCAACATAGTCTGGGTCTCCTCCATTTAGAACTACATTCATGGCAACAATATCAACCGGAGCGTAAATCACAAAAGAACCGGTTGAATCGGTGCAACTCTCTTGCAATATCAACATGTTGCTCTGGCTAGAATTTGCACTCTACAAGGTAATTATGATTTTTTAGTCATTTTAAATGGGAAAGGAATGTTAATATTGAAGATTCAAATTGACAAATAGTGAACACACGTAAGATATAAGATATCAACATACATTTACTCGAAGTAGAGACACGCAGTTTCCAGTGTCTCGTCCATTTGCAATGTGTGCCATTTCTTGGACAACTCCACCGTTGGAAAGAATATCCCACTGTCGTTCAAGGAGTTAAAAATGTTAAAATTAATATACGAACTACAAGAAATGAAGATTAAGATATTAAGAATAACACAAACACATGCTTTTATGCTTTTAAAATAATTATTACAAAACCAACCATCTTATTTTATAAATAATTTATAGTTGGGTAACAGATTAAAATACTTCTGAATTATCCATGAATTCTAATAATTACATTCTTAAGAATTAATAAAACTTCCATTCATTTTGTAACACTTGCTTTTATTTCTTTTTTGGGAAACTCATTTTTTATTTAACTTCATTCTATATATTTTAATAAAAATTAAGTTTCTTTAAGATCACATTGATTTAAAATTATTAATTTTTTCCAAAAGAAGTTGATGTTCTTAAAAATTAATTTCTTAGAAAAAAAAAGGAAGAAATGAAATTCTTATCTAACATAATAATGCTCGATAAGTACACAGTTTGTTGACAAAAATCACTTTACATCAATAGATCAGAACATAGGTGTGGAGAAAATGAAACGGGACCAATTAGATAATAAACATAATCTAAACGTAAATAGAGTGTGTAATAAAAGTAGATATGTATCGTTATTATTCTACCTAACATTTTATCATCTAACATATCCTCGACCTTTATTGAAAAGGAGTCGTATCTATCATGCTGTCTTTGGCAATTTGAAAAGGATATGTAATCCAAAGCATATGGTGTAAAACTAGGCAAGTCAAAACTCGAGAGATCAGAAAGAGAGAAATTCACCTTAATAAATCCACCAAGCAAGCAAGGTTACCAGATGAGGGTTATCTATAATAAATAATGGGCCTAGGAAGACACAATAATGCAGGCTAAAAGGTTATTAACTTTGCTTTTTTACATTGTTAACGTACCTCATTTCTAGAGTTCTCGTCACGGAGGAAGTCAAAGACTCGTTTAGGTGGAACTGGAAGCCAAAAAGAAGTGGCAGCACTGAGAACGATGCCAGGGGGTCTTCCAGGGTCATCCACACTCTTTCGGGTCATCACCCTTACATCATCAGCTCCTGTCCCAGAGAGTGTTGTCCATGTGTGAGCAGTGGAAGCACTCACTCCCGCACAAAAGCTTATAACCATTCTTTCTGCCAGCTTCATCATGCTCTTTCTCCCTTCTTGGTTTGTTATCACTAATAATAGCATTTATAGTAAGAATCAAAAGTTAATTTTAACATTCAAAATAGTCCCCCCACCAATATACTAAGTGATATGATGTTATAAAAAAAATAATGTCAAATGACTGTTCATGTTATATGGAGATCCATTTATAAATAGTGTTGAAAAGATTGTTGCTATTATTTTTCAAGACTTATGCGTAGAACAAGAGAATGAGTGTTTATTATACCGCCAACATCTACGGTGGGAATGTTTGTTGCCATGGCACTAGCGAGCCTTTCACATTGTCGATCTAAGGTTGCAACCCAACGTTTTGCGCCAAATGCATGTCCAGAACTAACAAGCTGCTTGTAAAGATTATGAACACCTCTATCATCCACTTCCACATGCTCAACCCATGTCACCTAATATAGATAGAGATTAGAGATTAAGCCACATTAACATAAAATAAATAAAATTAAAGGTACAGTCTTGCTCCCACAAGTTAAACAACCTTATCTTAAAAAAGAAATAAAAATCTGACATACACAAAACCACCAAGTACATTAGTTTTTCATACGTGCATGTATACCTTTGAATAGCCATTTGGCATTTCTTGAATTAAGCAACCAGAAGGCCTTCTTCTACATCTAGCTGAAGGACTAGGACGCAAATTATCCAAAGACACATCCACAACTGCCCAAGTCCCATCCGAATGTTGCTTACAATACCTTACAAAATAACTCTCACGAGTTGGCACAAGAGGTGTAGGTAGTTGTAGTTCTGCTGTCATCTGCAGAATCAAACAATGGGTTTACTTGTATTCATTTGCTTCATTAACATATTGCATGGTAAGTTAAACAACTTTAAGTAAGAAGAAAGTAATTGCTCTATAAATATGTACCACTTGTAAGGCACCATTGTAGTTCCCGGCCACCCCCGTTGATAGCACTTCAAGAGTCATGGCTCTTGAGACTATACCAGAGAACACAGTGGACCATTGGTTCTGAAAAATACAAAGAAATCAAGTGTCAAAATCCAGAGATAGTAATGTAAAACAATTCCCATCTTTTAACACCCTATAAACATTCATTGACTCTCTAGTTTCTTTCTATCTTTCTCTTCTAACCACATCATATTACCTGTCACATTTATTATTTTTCTTCTATCCCACTTTTTCTTCCATTTTTTAAACTCTGTTTTCTATCACATCATTTATTGTGTTTAACACTTTCTATCTGTCTCCCTCTTCCTTCCGCTCATAGTGTATGTGTGAAGTTTCTACCGTAATAATCCACAAAACATTTTTGAATGTAGAATAAGAGAATAGAATTTATAGAAACATACGACATCCATGAGAATCTCAACGAGGCTGACATGGTTCATGATAACAACAGAAGTTTCTCGAGAAGCTTCACATTTGAAGCCAGTAGGTTTTGGGCCAATTCCTCGAGGGAAGGACCTGATGTATTCATCTTCATTGAGCATAGTGGATGTGCCATCAAGGGTAGTTAACCAAAGAGGTTCACCCACTTGTGCCATCCCAACTAGCTCCTCCATAGCAGCAACAGCTAGCTCTATTATTATTGGTTTATCTGCTTCAGTGGGCCCACTAATTGACCTCAGAAGATCCCCAGCTCCATACATGTCCACACCAATCCCTGGCTGGCCTCCAAAACCAGCACCAACCCCAAGTTCAAGTGGACGAGGAGGAAGAGAAGGAGAAATATTTGAATAGTTTACCACAGGCTTCCCTACATACTTGGCAGCAATTGCTGAAATTCGATCAATCTGAAAATAAAAGTCAAAAAATGTTATAGAATAATCAACAACAACCCTCTGGGGTTTGTAACTGTTAGGTAGTCCTTGCTAATCTAACATGAGTTGAATCAGGTGAACTTATTTAAAAGGACAATGCTCTTTTAATATTTATTTTAATTTTCTATTCTAAGACTTTATTAGGTCCTTCTTACTTGGACCAACGAGTAGCTAGAGTAATTAAACACATAAAATGTTGCCTAGTTAATTGATGTACCTCTTCTCGTAGCCGTGCGTTTTCAAGCCTCAAGTGATGTTCATCGAATGACATTTCTCCTATAGCGGTTGGTCCACCACAATTAGGACACGAAGCATTGCTAAGAGCTTCTCTATACCTCATGTTATCTGCTCTAAGCTTCTCGTTTTCGGTTCTAAGCTGTGTATTCTCGTGCCGCTCGTGTTGTGTCTGCAACAACAAAATACAACCCCCCTTATAAAAAACTCACAAAAATAAAAGCAAAACCTAATATATATGCACCAAAGATACACATATATACCTTCATCTGAGTACGCTTGTTCTGAAACCAAAACTTAACCTGCAACGGCTCTAACCCTAACTCCCTGCTCAGTTCCTTCCTTTGCTTGTCATCTGGGTGAGGACACTCCTTGAAGAATCTGCAAGAACATAATTCAATCATTTTCTTAAATAAAGTATAAAAAAATAATTAATATCCCAAAGTTAGAAGGTTTGAATCTTAAATATAAAGTCGTATCAAATACTCAGCTCTGCAACTGTATTGAATAATTAAAAGAATTTTTTTTGTCACCGATAATAATCCTACACAACCTCTGCGCGTAGAAGATACTTACGGTGATGTAACAAAAAAAAATATGATGGAGTTGGTGACTTACGCTTCCATTTCCTGGATCTGGTGTTGGGTGTGGCGGTGGTAACGCTTCTTTTTGTTTGGACGAGGGTCTTGGTCTTCACCAGAGGCACCTTCATGATTTTCACTACCAGACTTGGTGGCACTGTCGAACTCATCTTCACGGATTCGAGGAACCTCACTCTCCGAAGTGTTCTGACCCATCTCCAACGCGTCCATAAGGTTCGGCTGGAACATTGCTACAGATCTTTAACGTTCCGGAGGCTTATGGTTTTTCAATCTACCAAAACACAATACAACACATGTAGTATTATAGTACGGTACTCTCACAGAAAAAGACACAATATTTTGTTTTCGTAATTTACGTACTCCAAGATTTTCTTTCTTTCTTTCTTTTTTAACTAGATATAATTTTTTTCTTTTGACTTTTTTTTTTGGAAAACATAACGCAGTTTTGGGGAAAACGCGGCTTTCTAATATCGAGAAGGATATTTCGCCTGGTTGGTTGTACAAAAAAAGGGGTTGTTTGGAGTTGTGATGCAAAGGAGAGCGTAAAAAGGTGAAAATTTGATGTGGCTATTTTGTTTCAAAAATTTTAATTAAAGGGGGAACTGAAGAGGCGGAAAATAATAATTAGAAAAAAGAAAAAATGAGTCAAATGAGTTGAGAGAGAAGGTGAAAAGTTATAAACACCGACCTGGGCAAGAATGAAAGGCGAAGATGATCCAAACCCACCAACGTTGTTATTGTTCCTTGCTATCATCGAAAGCATGTTTCTCGCCGGAATTATAATACCGGCTGGCATATTTCACATACCTCAAAACCACCAACCAACAACAAGTATATCATGTAGAATCGTCTCTCTCTCTCTTACCGAGCAAGGGTTGGTTGGGTTTTCTGAGGTCCTTCGATGGAGAAGAAGCTTAGGAGGTTGAGCCTTTGGATTCTGTTGGATGGCAACGTTAAAGCAAGTCAGTGTGCTACTACAAAACTCAGATATATATACAACCGTGACCTCCAAGAAAAAATAAAAAATAAAAAATAAAAAATAAAGTATCAAAAGTTCAAAACAAATATATACGCTATGCATATATCAATATATTTGAATTAAAAAGCAAAAAAATATTCTTGCCCTTTTTCTGATCTTGCCTTTTCACAAAACAAAATCAGAACTTTTTTTAAAAAACACATATCTCACAGGAAGATCTCGTAGAATCCTACAACGCTCCTTATATTTCAGGATTTTTTTTCTCTCTTGCAGACCTAACGTTCCTCTTCACACTCAACCAGCCCTAGCAACTCACCCGGAAAATGTTAGAACTAAAAAAAAATGTACGAAACATCTTCACCGATCTCGTTTAAGAAAAACACTGACGTTAAAGAACCATAACAAACCAAAAATGTTATCCGGAAAATGTTTTTTTGGTGGGTAAATTTAGAATATCTTTCGGCGAAAAGTTAGAGACTGATATTTTAACAGATATTTTTTATACCTGATGATTAAATTTCTAACAATTGACTACATGTTTTTAAAAGACATTATTGTCCGTTAATCATACCACACCATATTGGTGGCCAGAACAAGATTTACTAATAAGAATTTTAACTTACCAGTGAAGGGTAGTAGAAGATGAAGGTGTAGATCTGTTTTGGGACTAGAAACCCATTGAAAAGAGAGGAACCATTTGAGGGAAGGGTTTGAGCCAGATATGGAATTAAGTTGCTTATATGGTAACAATGAAGGTGAAGGTATGGCAAGAGAAGGTTGTGTTTACAGAGAGAAAGAGGGAAGAAGAAGGGATAGGGACAAGGGCATTGAAGAGGGAGGGGGAGAGAGGGAAGTGGGGAACAGATGGAGGAAAATGTGGCAGGGAAGAGTAATTGCAGAGCGTATTGAGAGGGTGCAATTGCATTTAATGGAGGGCAAAAGAGGTGTAATTGCTAGAGAGGGGAGGAGAAAAGAGACGCGGCATATTTTTGGTGTATAAATTTTTGCCGTGCCTCTCCGAGAGTTGACGGTGCAATGCAATGCAATGCAACGAATGACGGCTACCAAACAAATGCTAAGTGCTGCTGTGGTGAAATTAATTTCTGCTTCTCACTCCATTACTTTCTTTCTCTTATAGGTTTTCCTAAGGATAAGTGTGTAATATTTTTCATTAATCATGTATTAGGAGAGACTGTAATCGGTTCAAGAATTACAACAGTTTTTATTGAAAATATTATTGCTGATCTTTACTGTAATTTTCAATATGTACCGAATGTGATTTTTAATGGAAGATTTATTGTTATTATTAATTCTTTTGACCAGAGACGCTGGTCAGCGAGAGTCTAGTAATTCCTTGATAATTAAGGGATTTTTTTTAATGAAATATTGATAGTAAGCCTTATAAAAAAAAGGAAAATAGGGAGTAAAAAAATAAGAAAAAGAGGAAAGTTACTATTCGATACATTCACAATTCCTGTTATGATTTAACCAATTGAGTTAAGTTAAAGGAATAATAAGGTAATTTGACAATTGATGACATAATAAGATTAATTTGAGATAATTTATTCTTTCATATATATATAAATATAAGATTTTAAATTCTATGCATGGTTTTAAAGATTTTTACAATCAATTAATTAAAAATATAATTTTTAAAGTAATTATTAAAAAAATCAATAATATTATATATATGTGATAATCCATATATAATTAGACTATAGTATACAAAACTTATGCACTGTAAGTGTATTATAAATCTTTCTTCTTAAAAGTGACATAATCTTTTTTATATATTTTATTATTATTTTCACATAGTAATATTTTTTAAATATGTTAAATTGATTGTTTTCCTTAATTAGTTATTAAATTAAAGAATGTTCTTAATTTTTTACTTCTTTAATTATTGATTAACATTAAACATGATAAAATATATCCACCAAAAAAAATTATAAAACATATCAACCAAAAAAACATGATAAAATATTTTTCAAGTTATTAAGAAAACAATATTATACTGATTATAAATTAATATTTGGCATTTTCAAAATTAAAAATTAAAAATTATATATTTTATATTTTGATATTTAATTTATAAAAAATATCTGCACATAAAACTTACTAATATAATTTGATATTACAATACGGGTGTAAGTTAATTTCTTACGCAAGATTTTATTTTTCTAAAAAGATATTATATATATATATATATGGATATTCTTAATCCTTACTTTTACTTTTATCTCTTTATTATCTTACAATCTAATGATTATAAAAAAAAATAATACATTTTATCAATTAGATGGACTGAAAATGAAGATTGAAAATGAAGTTGAAGTAATTTTATTCTCTATGAAATTGTAATTGAAGTTTTTCTTTTTTGTTCTATACGTGAACTATATTTTATATTTGACGTGGTAAGTTTTACCACGATATATATGAACAAATTTTCTGATGAGGTGCAAGTATCAAATTTGAAACCGCAAGTGCAAGTTATGACTTTAGACAGTGGTAGCTTATTTGTATTTTTTTGCTGACTAAATATTAGTTTGAAATATTATAATTAAATTGTAATAACTTCGTTAAAAAGAAACTCAACCAAAATATATTTATAAAGAATAGAAGACGTACTAGTTTAGTAAAAATATTTCGGAGAATTGGGAGTAGATTAAAGATAAGTTGTGCCATAAAATTCCGGGATGAATATTTGTATATATACAATAAGTTATTTTTGCATTTAGAAAAATAAATTATATAAGGAAAGAGAAATAGTCTCAATGAAAATAAGTCCAATGACTTGTTAGAGTCTTACAATCTGACTTGTATATAAGATACAACTTAATTAACTTGTTTAGTAAAAAGACTGGAATTTAGATTTTTTTAATAAAAGTAAAATAAAAAGGTGAAGGATTAGACTTAAAAAGAGTTTATTATATATATATATATATATATATATATATATATATATATATATATATATATATATATATATATATATTGTATTTATATTATATATAAAATATTTATATTTAATTCATATAATTATTAATAAATTTTTTATTAAATTATTTTTTATTTGAAATCATTTGCAATATAATGTCTTTTTATACTTTTTACTATTGAAATCTAAGTTGGTAAAAACAAGCTATACCTTCTTAACATACATTGTATTCTAATTTTCTGATAGGATATGTTGTCATCGTGTCATGCACCTCCATAGATGTCATACACACTTCTGCAAGAGTTATGTGACGCTTGCTTCTCTATAAATGTTGAACATGAACTATAGTAGAAACATAGTCACATAACACAAACGACAAATTGGTTACATGAACTATTCGATATATAACAACATCATCTTCATTGCAAGTGGATTTAGTTTTCATCTATCAAATTGACAACCTGATCCATTTGTTGGTCATTTTATGCTTATATATGTTTATGGGTTTTATTTAAAATATATTATGTAAATAGACTTTCAAATAGGTTAAGTGAAACCTTAAAAAATAATTAATAACAAATAAATAAGTTAAACTCGAGTTTAATAATTACCATATAAGCTATTTTTATCCCTGAGACCTTAGATAGAAGAAATGGATGAAGTCGGAAAAGCCTTTATTGGAGAATTTTGTGTAAATCATTAATATTATCTAATTAAGACATAACTGTAGCGATAAATAGACTTTACTAAGGGATAGGGGATTACTTTGTGAAAACAGCTTTGTGCTATGCTGCATATACGTATATAATGAACAAGTTGACACATTTTTATTTTTATTTTTTGGCAACCTCTGAAGCATACCCATACCATTTAATATTTCAGCATTTGCACAGAAAATGGCGTAGAATAGATACAAATAAAACACAATCTAAATAAGAGTAACAATCATATATAATATCAAGACTTTACTTGCCCATTTTGCCAGGTAGAAGAAGAGTGGATATCCTACATTATGTTTTCTTACATGTTCTCCTCTTTGGTGTAGAAGGAATGCTATAGGTAGCGTAGGATTTAAGTGATGTTGCCTAGAGACCCTAAACACTACTTTTTACAACATGTTGTTGGTTTTGGTGGAAGGAAATTTAATCAAGCAACTTAATGGTTTGCTGCTATATGGTCATTATGGATAAATAGAGATGATATTATATTTAGAAATTAAATAGTTAACAGCAAATTTGTATTTAACTTGATGAAGTTTAGGTCCCAAACATAATGCTAAAGTCAAAAGTTTTTTTATTTTTATTTTTATGAGTGGCCAATAAATTCATTTTGAAAGTTTGAATTGTTCATAAAATTAGTAGAGTATGTTTTGTATTAAGTTAGGTAATGACAAATTTTTTTAAATAGATTGGGTACTTCTTGTACTCTTTATCTGATATATTTTGTTTTTGGCTGAAAAAAAAAAACACTAAGAGAGAATACATTTTTAACAGGCAGTATTATGTTCACCTGCGGCTAGAATAATCCCAACCTAAAAAAAGTACTAAAATATTATATCCTGAAAAGATTAATTTACATTACGTTACACTTTTAATAATTTTTTTACAAATATTTAAATTTTATTAATTTAATCATTATATTAAAAATTCTCACAAAATATACACAATTTTATATATTTAAGAATTAATTGATATTTTATCATATTATTTTATTTTAAAATAAAAAGTAAATTTATATTATTAAATTATATAATTACACACTAATACAAAAAAAAACTTTTTACAGCATAATTTCACATATTATTTAATTTTGAAATAAAAAATGTTAATATATATAACCAATATACTCTAGTGTTCTAAATGGAAGGGAAAAAAAAACTTTCCAGATAATTGTTTCTTTTTTATCAGTATTCACTATTTCGATTACCTTGATCTTTTCGATAACATGATAGTACCATCAGGTCAAGATCTTGTCAAAGTTGTGACTTGTGAGTCATTTGAAAGTAGTCTCAAACCGGTACACTCTCTAGAGTCTTTAATCAATATTTTGATTAATCACTTTTTTATTTGTCATTTTTCAATCTTTCATTAAAATTCACACACCGTGGACCTTTGTTGAAATTCCCACTCCCTTAAACTTCTTTTCCATATAATATTAATTAACTAACACTTTTCAATTAGCCCTATTGAATAATATAAAACTTATCCTTTTCAATTATTCATCAAAATTCATACTCTATCAAAGTATGAATTTTGAAATCTTTATTTTCAAATTTCTATCGAAGTTACCACTTCTAAACTTTTATCAAAATCAACAATATATTTTCGTGTTTACACTTTTTAGTTCTTAAGATGTCAATTTCATTTTTTTCATACTTACAAAATTTCACGTCAATAATTAGAAATTCTGCTCTCCTTTTTTTTTTTTTTACCAAGAATGTCAAAATCTCACCCACCTTCAATATTAGTGCCCAGCTTAATTAGGACTGGTTAAGAAACAACTTTACCTCATACCTCACTTTCAAGTGAATATCATATTTATCTTAATTTGGAATATCGTCATAATATGTTGTATTGCATGACAAAATATAATTATAAAAACTAAAAGAAAAAAAGATTACTAGTATTGTGGTGGAAATAGATTAATCTTATAACATTTGTTATATAATATGTATACTATATTGGATACACTTGTTTATTAATATTAAATAATATATTTTTCATTTGTTGCTCGTAAATTGCTTTTATCAATTCACCATCTATTATATACATGTCTTTTAATATGTCGAATATTTGATCACTTTTAATTTAAGGTGGGGCAGATAGAATGCGAGTTATAACTTTGTTCTTTTTTCAGGGGGGACGAGTTCAAGTTCTAATTAAGAGTGCGGGACAAGATAGAGAATAAAACCTTTTTTCTATTATAACATAAAATACTAAAAATAACAATTTGAAAACTTTATCCCATTTCATTATAAACTATAATAACGCAATTCCCTACCTTTATTTAAAGGGAAAGTAAATTAAGTTCCTATAGTTGAAGTTGCTTTTTTTTATTATCACTTAATATGCTAACGTAATAATTATTAAAATATTTTACACCAACAATCTATCAAAATCTAATCATTCTATATCATGAAGAAAAATTACATTTTTCATTTAGTACTAAATATCAATCATACTTGTCCACCGTCCGGAGTTATCTAAAGTGGCTAACAAGTATACCTTTCTTTAAAAAAAAAAAATAATTGTTGTTTTATGAGTTTAATTTCAATATATTATCGGTATAAAATTACACATCACTTTAAAATAATTATTACAATCGTATTGTATGCGATAATTCATATAATTGGATAATAATATAAGAAAAAAAGTTTGTTATTAGTACATTATAATTAAAATTTCATTTTATAAGTATTTTGTATACTGTTTTCCGATAAAAATATGTTTAATGATTTATTAGTGAAAGTATTTTTTTATTTATAATAAAGTTTAGTTGATTGAGTTCGACTTTAGAGATTTACTAAGACCAATGTAAGTTTTAGGACTCTATCAACGCTTAAAAAAATACTTACAGATTACTCACTAATAAAATTCTTACATTAATTATTGAACTCGAACCTATGTCTGTACCAATTAGACTAGCTTTTGTTGGTCATTAATGAAAATATAGCACATTATTTATGTTTTCATTAAAAAAAATTAAAAGTATCAATAAAATAGTACCTAAGTTTTGTTTTCTTTTTCTTTTTCAATAAGCAAAATATTAAGAAACAAAATACTCCGGGTACTCCAACCCATAAACAAAAGTCTTTACAAGAACAAATTAGTGGGATAAAGAGAAATAAACTATAGGGTTAAAACACCATTAAGAAAAAGAACATTGAGTATTATTCATCTTGTCCTTAAACCATGTATATGATTTAACTGTAATAAAGTCTAGAGTACTAATAAAGTTAAAAGGAACACTCTAGAACATGGTATTATTATGCATAATCCAAGTAGACTACATTATAGTGTGTCAAATGTCAAATGTCAAATAGAACACATCATTTTTCCTTTTTACTAGACTCTTAAATCCTAAACTCCAAAATAATCAATCAAAGCATCGACTGCATTCCAAATTCGTTTGCCACCAAGCAAAATAAAAATAGGTGATGACTATCTTCTTCGAGGGAAAGGATAACACACAAAAGATACCCTACACTTGAGACATTAATACTTTTCTTTTACATAAATTAATTTAACTTGGTAATATCTAGGATAACCTTCCAAGATAATGCAAGCATTTTCAAGGGAAGAACTCTTCCATATATTTAAATAAAAAAAGCATATTGGGAAGAGTGCAAGTTTCCTCATAGCAATTAAGATGGTAAAAAAGTATTGGATGATTTAACTATAAAATTTTCGAATTGATCATCTTTCAAACTTAATTAATTATCTAGCGAGTCTTTATACAAAGAAACAAAGCTCAAGACATTTACCAAATATGTCAATTACTCTTCTTTCAATACAAAAGACATCTCTTCACCTTTATAATCAACACCAGTCATTATCTTAGCCCCAACCATTTTAGCTACACATACATCTCTATTGAGAGAGACATGATATAAGCGAAGAAAGAAATGTTTAAGGCTAAACTAATCGATTCAAACATTATGTCAAAAACATTTGTTTTTTTTAAATATGAATAATGTATTTTTATTTTTGTTTATTGTAATACAAAAGTCTATAAAATACATTATTCTCTCTAGTATATTTTTGTACAATGAAAAGATATATAATGAAATGATGCAATATACTTGTCAAAGAACTAACAAAATCTATCCATATACATCTATTAGTAAACTATCTCTAAGACTAGGGATGACAGAGTGGATCAATCTATTCCATCTTGTTTTCAACCCACCGTTGAAAGTGAGTTAGAAAATATAACTTACCCCACTTAAAGTCGGATTGGTGAATTGGTGAATTGACCTTCTATGGAGGAGGACTAGTGGGTTACAAATTGGTGGGTTGATAAGTTAATCTACAAAATCTATATTTTAAAAAAATAAATTAGCTTAATATTTCATACATGCATGATTATTGGTATATTTCTTTGTTTTTTTTTTTCTAAATTATAACTTAAATATCTGATATTTGTTTATTTTTAATTTTACAAATAATTAAAATATGAAAAAATACGTTGGTGGATTAGGCGCGCCAATTTGAAAAATCAACTGAGAAATCAATTTATTTAGTTATTGGCAAGTTTGATGGATTAAATCACCTAATTCACTCTATAATTTTTTTTTTACGAGTTAGACGTTGTGGGATTAACTTCCTTTTTCCTCTGTATCCAAGACCTAACCTTCGGATGAATTCTTATAACTCGTGTGTTTTGAAAAGATAACTTCATTGTGAATGTCTCAAATATAATTTGTAATGGACCAAATTATAGTGAAGTAAATAATCATCCAAATTTGTTTAATTCAATTTTTCTTTTCTAATTATCATTACCAAACTTCTACATATGTTGCATAAAGTGCGTCTTACTATCCAAAGGCAACATATTCGTATCCTAACCAAGTTGCTGACATACCGGGATGGTTTGATTGCAAAGAAAAAACAAGTGAAATGTAGACTCCAAATCGGTTTTGCATAGCACACATTAGCTATATTCAAAGCGTTTATGTCATTTCTAATAAAAAAAAAAAAAAAAAGTCCAATATGACTTATCACGAAAATGTCACAACCTTTGATGGAGCATAGGGCCAGAACTTCGCAAAAATTTCATCTTGCAAGAGGAACACAATTTTTTTTTATCCTCCTTTGCATCATTATTTTTTTTCAATTTCTTTCCATTGTGTTAAATTGTTGATCATTGGATCTCGATAACTTCTTTTCCTTTTAAAGTTATGTACCATCATGTTATTTGTCATATTATGTTATTATAATACGACGGGATGAATGACTTCTTTATAGCTGTATCTGTACCCTCTTCTTTCATTCTTGCAGGTAGTAATGGAATGCATGAAATATCAAGTTTGTTGTCAAATATCCTCTCAATTATCACGTTTAGAGTAAAGACTCTGTCTGCCTTTTTTTCCCCTCAAATTCAGGGCAAAAAAACATGCTGAGGCGATAATTAAGTAAATAATGTTAACTAATTTCACCCCAAATAATAACAAAAAAGGGGGTCAAATACTATATTTGAATCATTCAAGCATTACATCGGTTCTTCATATATGATCTTGCCCATAGTTCCATAACTTAATTTGGCTAGTCTTATTTGCATTACATCATTTTGATCCCAAGCTTAAGGTATACCTTTATAATACGTTAGATTCTCGATTCCCATTAGTTGAAAGAGTACTCATGACATCACACATATTCTCATCAATGGTTTAGGGGCAAGAAAACTACTTTCCTTATGCTCTTTAATTTATTATTGTCGTAATAATTGGTTGTGACGTATATTTATAAATAGGAAAGATATTATATACTGGGTATTGTAGAGGAAAGGATAATGTGTAGCAGGAAAGTATCTGGTGAAATAAATGAATCAAACAACATTGATCATTAATAATGATTTTGGTATTAAATTACGATTCTGTCAAGATATAACATCATTGTCAATTATAATGAAAGGGAAACAAATTTCAGGATGTAGTTAGCCCTTCCATATATAATTGTTGAACACACATATGTGATGCATTTATTAGAAAGAAGAAAGCTGAAAGGTATTCAATATATATTGAAGGAAAACATGATACCCGCCTGTGACGTTAATTAGTGACATCTCCCAATTTTTTAACCCTCTTTGGCTTTTCAATTTGTTTCTCTCTCAGGGATGATGAAGTGTATGTGTATATTTTTATTATATTTCAGTGAATGATTAAATCCTCATTAACCATGGCCTGTCTTTTTTCATCATTTGTCTTTGGCAACTTAACAATTTTGACATGTAGAAAGAAAGCAAAACAACAAAATTGATAATGTATTTAATAATAATAATAATAATAATAATAATAATAATAATAATAATAATAATAATAATAATAATAGAGATCTTGTGTCGTCTAATGTGATGGCATGAACAATATATATAACTGAGGTACAATTCATAAATCGGTTTTTTAATATTGAATTAAGTCTAAATCCACTTTTTTAATGTGGTATCACAATTAATCATAACGATTGTTGTTGAATTTATTAGGTCATTTGCTATTTGACCACCCGCAAATGTCTAATCTTATAAAATTCACATTCAAGATGTCCAATCCTCAACATGAAAGAAGTGTTAAAAATCTCACATCGTCTATCCATAATGGTTAAGTACTAATTTGAACTTCTGCTATTGATGGTTAAACATTAAGAGATACATGTGGTTTATTGATGTGATTTGGAAAATGCTTAAGAGCAAGCGTATCTTATCATTATAGTAATAAGGTCATAAGTCTAGATATCATACCCAAAGTACTATTGTGTTAGTTTCCAAGAATTTTTTTATGCAGTTTAAACAATCAAGAATATATTTGTGCAATAAAAAGAAAAAGCAAGTAAAGCACAAAAGTAAAAGAGTACATAAGAAGAATTTATTTTAGTTTTTTTGAATTAAAGGTTTTGGTTTTGTTTATGTTTTGTTTATGTTTTTCCCCTCTCAACCTCAGTCTTATACAACTTTCTTATCCTACCATCTTGCATTAATGATTTTACTTCTTAATTATATTAGGGGACCTTGGTCCAATACCCCTAATAATTTTTACCTTGGGATGATTAATATTTTGTCATTTAGAAATACATACTTAAGTAAGGTTTAGGTTTATAGAAGCTTACTATTATTAGTCAAATCAAAAGTATAGGAAAAGAAATTTGTCATGCAATTTCCCTAGACCCAATTATCATATAGTTCTACCAACTAACTAAGGTATGGTAGTCACTAATTAGTTGATTAAACATGCAAGGTTGATCAAATCATTACAAGAATATTCAAAGTAATAAGATAATTTAAGCAGTAAAAGGCAAGAAACAAAAAGTTACATTCAAAAGAATAGTCAAGGTTTTAAGTACAAATTACATCATAATCCTTAAAAATGATTTAGCTACTACTCAAACACATGATAAAAGACATACAAACTAAAAATAACATAAACAAAAAGAAGAAAAACTTATAGAAACTTGTGGCTCCGGTCCTCCATTATGTATTGTGTTTTAGCCTTGTCAACGCCTTTCAAGTACCTTGCAGGGAGCTTCGTAATCGAGATAAATATTGGAAGGATGGAGATAATGAATTGTAGAGTGCTGGGGAGTGATGAGATGTAGTGACATGTGTCGAGATGTCTCAGGATGTGATTTTTTAACTCCTAGGCTATCCCTTTTACACTATGCAAAAAAAGCCTTTTTGGTGGTTTGTACAGGCATGCACAGTTGAGCACGACTGTGTTGTCTACCTCTCCTGCATCGTGTGCACAGTTGGGCACAACTATGATGCATGTCTTTCATGTATGTGTACAAGCATGTTAATCTTGACACAAGTGTGCTAGACATCTTTCAGGACGAGCACGAGCGTGCTATCGTGCTAGTCTTATATCACTTCCTCTTTTTAGGCCAAAAATCATGATTTTGTTGTATTTTTCTTTTAAAAATATTAAGAATGTGGCATTGATATATAAAATGTTGGTTTATCATTTATACAAAAAAATATAATAATAATAATAATAATAATAATAATAATAATAATAATAATAATAATAATGTGAAAAGGTATTTTTTATATGAGAATAAGAAGAATAAATTTCGACCATAAAATCATATATAAATTATAAGATTAAAAGTTTTTATATAAAAGTACATAATTACTTAAAAGAGTTACAAGACTTATTTTAAAAAATTTACATGACAATATTTATAAATGTTGAATTGGGTTGAATTGAATATAATTTTTTCCCACCTCAGCCTCTTTTCCCAGCCTAAATGGCAGTATGTAAAATATGTTTATCTAACATTGACTATATTTATAAACAATTGAATTGAGCTGAAATAACTGGTATAAGGTCAAGGCCTTCAAAGTCAATATTCTCCTCTCTTGGTGTAGCAACAAGGTGATCTTATACTCTATCATAAGATCTTCTCTATTCCTAATCTTATCTTAATAGTCTTATTCTTGAGTGCTAATTTGGGTTAATCTAGTGTTTGAATCAATGTTATCCATTACATAAATTGAGTCTCAATATCAATTTAAAACAAATGTTCTCCAAGTTGTTAGCTCATATTCACTTGAGGTGTCAATTTGTTGATATTTATTTTTTAACAGATTCGTGTCGCAAAGAATTTTGGTAGTTTGTTAAACAAGTGTCTTTAACCCCTCAGATGATTCAAAAATAATTTATTTCTTTAGCACATAGGATTAATAATAGAAGTGACAAATTTTAGAGTATTGATTAAGAATTAAAAATGGCTTCTTCCATAGAATTTTGATTCTAATATTTAATATGAATCTTAAGCACAAACATTATAACAAGGGTTATAATTAATATTTTCTAAAAAAACTTATAAATACTAATAAGTATTTAATAAATAATATTCTCCTATTAAAAAAATTCAATTATTTTTTCTTGAAAAAGTTCCATTATCTTTTTTTCCGGAAAAATGTTCACTATCTTATTGTAGTAGTATTTGCTCAAATTATTTAAATTTCTCTTGCGTAATTCTATAAATGCTCTAGAACATAAAATGAATCTTTCCTTGATAAAAACAAAGTTTTAGATAAGTTAATTTTAAGAACTTTTCCTTCTCTAGATCTTCCTTCATTCTAAATCCAAAAATTAAAGAATATATTACACAAAATTTTTAACAAAAAAATTACTTGTGAATTAAAAAATTACAAAATAAATTTAATTTTAAAGTTTTTTATTTTTAACTTTACATAACTTTAAAATACAAATTCAATCGAAGACTTTTTCATAAATTTGTTGTTTATAAAAGATCCAAAAATAGTTTTTAATAAATGTATTTAATAATTATTTTTATTAATTTAAAAACACTTTTCTATTAAATATTTGTTATTAAAATCATTAATAGAGTTACGAGAAGAATCAATAAAAAATTACCAACAAAATGATTATTAACATTGTAACTATAGTTATCGAAGGGAGTCAATTAGCTCATGTTGATTTGTCCACTCACTCGTGTTGACATTAGTAGGTTAGCCAACTTAATTTTCATTTTAGCAAACTAAGAAATAGTCAATATAGTTCCATCTACCATGGGTTTGTGGGTTAGACAGTTTGACTCACTTAAAAAAAATAAAAATAAAATTTATATATTTTTAAAAAAATATTATAATAATTAATTAAATAATTAAATATATTTATTTAATATATATTTCTAACTACACATGCTCATTGTAGTACTAAATAACAAACGATTCATGAAAAATATGTAACAAAGAATAAAGTAATTTTTTGAAAAAGAAAAACTTATTAACTCCTAACCTATGAGTTCGATTCACTACAGGTTTAACCCTGTGAGCTGCATACTAAGTGAATCAAATCAACTTCTACTCAATAATCATAGAAGGTAGGATTTTTTTTTTTCAACACAATCAAACTCAAACATGTGATAAACCGAATTGACTTGTAGGTTACAAATTACTTTAACAACTCTAATTATAACCTTTTAAGGATGAATCTAAGTTGAGGGTCGGATACAGAGAATTATTAAAAAGGCTGATTTTTAATTATTTAAATATATGACTTCTAATAAATAATTATTTGAAAAATAATTTTTACAAAAATATTGACTAAGTATATACATAAATCTAAAATTGATTTTTTTATGATAAAAACAAAAAATCATAATGAAAATTTCTATCACAAAAAAATTATATTTTAAACAATAAAATTGTTCATAATTTATAGAATATAAACTATTTTAAAGAGAAAGAAGAAAATATAATAATTTTGTAATATATATATATATATATATATATACACTTCTGTGAACTTGATGGAGGGGCCAAGACCCACGCCTGTTTCTCTTAAATCCATCCCTGCTAAATCATCACAAACTTTCCACTCACATCAAAGCATGACCTTTCCCCAACAACTATACAAAGCACACGTACGCCCTTTCCTTCCATTTTCCATTTTTTCTCTCTCTGTATTAAATGTTTCTGGGCCATGCAGGATCTGCATGTCAAATGCCATTTACTATGCTCATGTGTTCCAAACTGAGAATTTTAAGTAGGTATTAGGTACAGAAGATGAATTTGCAGGTACTTATTTTGAGAGCTTTGCACTCAGCTCACTAGAAATATATAATGCGTGAACATCATATATGTACGTAGATATTATTAGTTAGATTCATATTTTATTTAATGTATTGCGGATAAAATTAAAAACTTAACAATTAGTGCTATGCTTGCTTTTGTGTTAAGAATCACCAACTCATAATTTAAAACTTAATATTTATACTATTTAGTTTGAATTTATATTTTTCTCTAATCACTCTACTATATAGACAATATTTAGAAAATATTATTTATTAGTTTAGTAATATTTTAATAAATATTTTATTTGAATCATATCACAAAATCGTTAGTAATATTTTATATATTTTTAATCATATTTAATAAATATAAAATATTGTTAATAGAAATCTTAGTAGCATTATAAAATGTTATAATGTTACTAAATTTTGATATATGGAGTCATTAAATATTAAAATTTGTCTAATTTTCTTTTGTCGTATCCAAATAAAGAAAATATATAGTAAATAAAGTTTGGAATAATGTTTGTAATAAATTTGTCCTATAATGTTTGTAATAAAGTCGTTTACATCTAATTTGGTGCGTAAAATTAAAATAAATTAAAAATATCTATTAATTCTTTCAAAATTAAAAATATATATTATAAAAAACTTAAAGACCTAGTTTTTTTAAAAAAAATTATATGTTGGTAGATTTTATTATTATTTTATTAGTACTATTATAAAAAAATATATGTTTGAAAGAATTTTTATTTTAATCCACCGTGAACGTGACGTAAGATAACATGAACAAAGATATTCTTACGAGTTATGTAACAAACAAGATGATACAAACTGTATGGTGTAAAGTATTATGTGAATTTTTAAATAAATATTATTATTATTGTAAAAATATTTTAATTTCCTGTGTTTTAATATAATCCACGTCGAATATAAGATAGCACAAACGATTATATAGATATTTTATGGGAAATACAACAAGGAATATACATTGATGTTGTGCATTTTATGTTTTATCATTTTTACTTTTATTATTATTACAAAAATATTATAAAAACAAATTTTTGTTTTAACCTGATCCACATTGCTCAGTATATAAAATAATGAAAACAACTATACATGTTACATTAGATACAGATAAAACTTTAAAAAAATTAATAAATAGACACAACTATCATCTTTTGAGTTAACTTTTAAAATTGAGGATAGTACTGAACATAAGGGAATGTATTAAAAAAAATATCTCATAAAAATTTATAACTAGAAAATAAATCTCATATTTGAAATCCTTATTGACTAGGGATGACGCGGTGGTAACATGGACAAAATTACACATAAGAGTAGAACTTGTTACCTTTTGCATAAATTAGAAAATTATAACCACTAAACTAAAAGAATAACTTAGTTTATAATATAAAATATATATTATATATAACATTACTATATGTTTAATGTGCAATTTAGTTTTTATTTAAAAGTAAATATTTATTATTTAATTTAAATATTATAATAACTATATAAATTTTAAATTTAAGTAATAATATTTAATATTAAATTATATAAATAATTTATAAATTTACAAATAAATTAAAATATGTGTATTTTAAATTAAATTTAATTAAATAGTTAAATTTTATACTATTTATATAAAATTAGTATAATTTATTATTAATTCTCTCCAATTATAGGTGAAAATAAGTCAGACTACTCATTTAAGATTTGACCTTGCTTGTTTAGTAAAGAGACTAGGTTTAAGCTTTTAAAAAAAAATTTATTTAAATTGGTCATGTCATGGACTTTTTTAAAAAGTCTATTAAGTCTGACAGGTTGGTTTATTTATTAATATAATTTTTAATAAAAAATATTAATATCAATATAATATATATTATTATAATTATTTTAAATGAATTATAAAATTATTTTATTTCACTGTGGACTAATTTAAAAAATAAAGACAATATTGGTTGGAAATTTTTGACAATTTTTTTTACATTGCTTACAATGTTGACTTTGATAGTTGATCTTATTTTTTTATTAGTTGACACAATATTTATTGGTCAAATAAATATGTTATTAATTTATTAACTTTTTTCTTGTTACACACATCTCTTATCCAAAACAACATGCGATTATAATTGTCTAAATGAGTATAAGAGTTCTTTTTTCATATGTAAATTCAACTTAATTTACTCTATGTAAGTTCTTTACTTTTCTTGTATTTTCAAGTAAATTATAATTATAAAATTTAAAATTTAAATTACGAATGTTTTATTGATTATTATCATAAAATATTTTCTTTAAAATCATGTGACTTATTTAAATATATATCATTGGCTTCAACAAGCTAATGAGACAGGTCATACTTATATAAAGGTAAGGTTAAACCTAAAAAAAATTTATGACAAATAACAAGTTCAAACTTGGGCCATAAAATTATGAAATAAGCAAAATAAGACTTATGTAAGGTCTAACTTAACCCAGCTCAACCCACTTTTACCGCTACCTCCTATTTTTTTTTATAAGACCGAATTCACTGAATCATCAAGACTAAAAAATTTATTTAATTTAATTAAAATATTAATATATTTTACTTATTATTTATTGAGCTTTCATAATTAAAGATATTTCTGTAAAGAAAAAATAATTCATGCATAAGACATTATATAGTTCTTATAAAAAGGATCAATACTGTTTTAATTTGGATTTTATAATAAGGACCGAATGATGTTGGGTATAAATTCAAATGACTATCTATTATACTTATTTATAAATTATATAGATTTATTAAATTTATAATTTTATTATAATAAAAAATAATATACAAAATTATATAATATAATTTATAATACATAATACGTAGAATTTAATTTAATTTATAATTATATAAAAACATATTTCTTAAAATTGTGAAATTTTAATACATATAAATATATCTAAATGCTCTTAAAATATTTTTCTATAAATTCTCTTACTTATTAAATTAAAAAAATTAAATATATTTAATATATCTAAAATACTATATATAATTTATGTTTTATATTATAAACTAAGTCTTCTAATTTAGTGGTTATAATTTTTTTATTGTATAGAAAATTGGAAAAATTATCTTCTTTATGTAAAATTGTATATTATGCATATGTTTTTATTAACAAAAGTATCGAAACTCTTAAAATCATGACGATACCATAGAATTTACCGATTTTATTGACTGACAAAAATAAATGAGTGACAATTCTCTTAATAACAACTGGGAGACCATCTCTTAATTGATCGACAGTAAAATAAACTTATGCTACTCTTCATGAACTCTTGTCCTAGTCCATTAGACTTACTCCTTAAGCAACTTGTATTTTTTAATATAATATACTAACAGAGGTTAGTTCAATACTATTGAGAGCATTGAGTATTTTATATAATTAAGTGTTTATTGAATAACCTTAGTACCTTTCTATTGGCTCTCGCTGCCAGTTAAACATATATTAACAAATAAATACTTTAGACATTCCTATATTGTACCTACGTTGAATATCTGAAAATTTTAGAAAACAACAAAAACTTTTAAGAAGAATTAAAAACAATTTTAATGTGATTGCTAAATATCATTTTACTATACTTTCATTTTCCGCTCTAACTTCTAAAAGTTGTAGTTCCATCTTCCCATTTATTATAGAAATGTGATGATGCAACACATACCATGTGCACTTCTTACAAAGCCAGCATATATAGTATACATACGTGCAGCAGTAGTGATAGTTTTATGAGATAGGAACCAGAGGAGAATCCGTGTCTGAAAAGACAACATCCAAATAAATACTTCCATTTTTCATAAAACTACATAAATATTTACAAAATTGTATTTATATTGTTTTTGTACAATAAAAAAGAGAAAAGATATATAATAAAATTAACGTAATGGAGAAATAAAAAAGGTAATGTTATAAAAAGGTATTTACCAGAGAAATATACCATATTATATTACTTAGAGACAGGAGGGATTAACCAATTTTTGCATTGGACTTAAATTTCTTAAACAAAATTTTAAATTCAAGTTTTTAAATGAAAAATTATAATTGAAAGAAAAGATTAATTATTGAGAAAGTTAATTATACTCTACACTTGTGTTAAATAATAATCATATTAGAGGCAGAAACATGTGTTAAATAATAATCATATTCAACTTAATTATGCTTATAATCTCTAAAAATAACTTTCTTTAGAAAAACTACCTAAGTGTTGTCCGGTGGTTAAAAAAAAAAAAAAAAGAGTCCAAATGGGATCTTTATAGAATAAGTGTGATTTTGACAAATTAAGGTGATGATCGGTGGAGCGCGGGACATTGATGTATGTTGGGCGATAGCCTTGTCGTTTACTGTTATTTTCCCGTAAGGATTATGTTGTTTGTTTAAAAAAGGCACAGAACAGGGTAGATAGGAAGTGGTATGTAGCCATGTGATAGCAGCTCCTCAGTCTCTGAATAATGGACCCATCCTTCCCTACGCTGCACGCCACTGCGTTGCATGTATCAACTAATAAATAAATATATCTTCTACAACCAAATTCATCATCTTCATTTCTTCATTCTTATCAGGGCGACACCACACTCTTCAATTTTATTTTCATTTCTTAAATATCTTGGATTATTAACTTTTCTCTTTATTATTTTATCACATTTGTTTATTGATTATATGTTTAATATAAAGTTAAGTTACCACTCATTATTTTTTGTACTCTTTTATAATATCATTTTAGTATGTGATATTTTTAATTTTATTATATTTATTAATAAATATTATTTATTTATTTAAAATAAATGTTAAAATAAATAATAATAACTTTAAATTTTAGAAGAATAAAATGAAAGAATTTTTTTTATAAAGATAAAAACCAGCTTATTTTATATGCATGCGTGGACAAAAAATTGTAATTTTATATTTTGGAGAGATGATTTTTATTTTATTTTTTTTTGCAATGACTAAAATCAAAATTTTTCATTTTTTAAAAATTAAAATATATTTAACTTTTATTTATTGATTAAACATTAACTAGATATATTTTGTCAAATTTATAAATATTTAAAAAATAAATACAAAAATTTCATGTAAAAGAATTATATAAAAAATCTGACACGAAAAATATTTCCTACATGATTTTGTTTTAAATTCAATCAATTTAAATACCAGTTCTCGTAAAACAAATGTACGTGCTTCCATTAAATTGATTTATGCTTCATTATATGATTACATTTCTCAAACGATTGCACTGATGTTTTTTTTATACCATGAAACATATGTGAGTATAAAGTTTAAAGTGGTTACATTATATATAAGATGTTTATGCACTTAATGATTATGAGATTAGTTTTTGTTTAAGTATTTAACACCATCTCCTTTGTTGTATAGTCATGTTATAGTAAAATTTGAATCTTGACATTATAAATAAATTTTATTCTCTTAGAACTCGATTGTTGAAAATAACATATTTAAATTAAATCCTTCACGTAATTGATAATCTATGGCGGAGCTTCTCGAGGTTCAAGAAATCATACACCAAAAGTTATAAAATACCCAAATTCAAAATAAGATAATAATTAAACAGTTTCACTCCTCTTTGTAAGAAAAATATTATAATTATATTAAAACATAAGAGTAGTGATGTAATTTGCTTTATATTTATGCATGTGGAATTCATAAGTTCTTTTTTTTTAATAACCTTGATTACGGACCTTCAAAACCTAGCTTTTGCAACGTAATTAGTATAGATAGATAGATAAGTTATAATATTGGTTGGATTATAATTAAGAAGAGTTGAATTCCAAACTACTAGCAATTAAGGTTGATTATCCAAAATCAATGATTCTCATTTGTCTTATTTAGCAGTTGCCCTGTCGGGTGTTGTTAAGATTGTTCCAATTGCTGCGCCTTATCCAATTCCAATTTTGCAGAGAAAAATAAACTAGTTTTCGTGTCATAAACAGTTAATTTATAAGATGACAACAAAAAAGAGCGAATTGCATTGGATAAGGAATCTAGCTGCATTAACTCTACGTACATTATTATATTATTATACTATTATATATAGCAACATACGTGGCGATGTTTGAACCACCCATAACTGCCCTCGCTTTGCACTCAAATTCAATCAAGCATTCAAGTTTACTTTGAAATTAATTAACAATACTGGACTTCTACGGTGAATCTAGTAGCTATATTACATTTTTATAATGACGATAATGCATGAATGAACGCCTAAGCTAGAGAGTAGGATGACTAGCTACTAATAAACAATAACATATTTGCATGTGTATAATATTTTTTAATTTTAGTTTTCTTATAAATTTATTGAAGTGATTTTAAAAATGTTATAAAACTATACATAAAAAAATATAACTTTCAACTTTCCACTTTTACATGATAAAGGAAACTATAACCACTAAACTAAAAATCTTATTTAGGTTATAATGTAAAATATAAATTATATATAGTTTTTAGGAATATTAAATGTATTTGATTTTTTCTTTATTTAATAAGAGAATTTATAAAAAAGAGCATTCAGATATATTTTACATAAATATTATAATTTCACAATTTAAAAAATATATTTTATATAATTATAAATTAAATTCTATATATTATGTATTCTAAATTATATTATATAATTTTATAAATCGATATAATTTATATATAAGTATAATAGATAATCATTTGAATTTATACACTACCTCTTTCGGTTCTTATTATAAGACCCCAAGTTAAAACTTTGTCATCATTTTTCTTTTTACAAGAATCAATCTCTCATGTGCTAATTTTTTTTTTTACAAAAATACTCCTAGGTATGAATCATTTTTGAAACTCAATGAATAATAAGTGAGATATATTAATAATGTTGTTAACATAAGTAGTTCAACATTTGTGTTTATTAACCGATGGCTAGGGTTCGATCATTGACTTGAGCATGAAGTTATAATTAGAGATATCACTTTACTCTCAAATAGGTCAATCCAATGGGAGAAAAATTAGTTTGGTGAAAAATAAGTTCCAAACATGATTTACAATATATATTAATGTTTTAGACTCTTCGCATGTATAGTCAATAAAAATTAAAACAATAAATTATTAATAATGAAAGTGACTAATTAAAGAATTAAAATAATAAAAATATTTATAAATAAAGAACATGAGGTCATGGTGAAAATGGATTGAACTAGGACTAAGCTGACTTTGTATAAGTCTTGTCTTGTCTACTTTATAATTTTACAACTCAAGTCTAAGCATGTTACTTATCATAGACTTTTTTATGTTTATGTTGACTTTTATGTTTGACTTAACTCGTTAGTCCATTTAAAGATTTATTTCATATTAAGGCATTTAAATAAGTCAACCACCTATACTAAAATAAATTATGGAATTTTAAAGAAAATATTTTATAATAACAATTAATAAAATATTCGTAATTTAAACTTCAAACTATAATTATAATTTACTAAAAATTGTAAGGAAAAGAACTTACAAGAGTAAATTAAGTTTGAACGTTTTGATTTACATATTAAAAAATACTTTTATATTCATTTAAACAATCATTCTCTCACATGTTGTTTTACATAAGAGACATATATAATAAATTCGAAGTTAATAAACTAATTACATATCTATTTGATAAAAAAAATATTGTATTAACCAATAAAGCAATAAAATAAACTATCAAAATTATTATTGCAAGCAATGCAACTGTCAAAATTTTCAACCAATACTTTCTATTTTAAAAACTATATTAATATTTTTATTTTTACTAAAAAATATATTATTGATAAACAGGTTGATATATCGATCTTAATAGGATTTGTTAAAAGCCTAAAACTTGACCAGTTTAAATAAAAAGACTTTTAAAAAAGCTTTAACCTAATCTTTTTATTAAATAGATTAGGTCAAGCCTTAAACAAACTGTTTGACTTACTTTTACCTATATTTAAAAGGAGTTAATAATAAATTATACTTATTTATTTATTAAATTATATTCTATGATAATATATAAATATATAGATATATAAATATATAGATATATAAATATATAGATATATAAATATATAGATATATAAATATATAGATATATAAATATATAGATATATAAATATATAGATATATAAATATATAGATATATAAATATATAAATATATAAATATATAAATAATATACATTTTTAACTACTTAATTAAACTTATTTAGTACACACATAATTTAATTTATTTATAAATTATTTATATAATTTAATAATTTTTATATTAAATATTATTACTTAAATTTAAAAGTAGTGTAGTTATTATATTATTTAAATTAAATAATGAATAGTTAATTTTTAAATTAAAATAATAAAAATTATTAAATAAAAATTAAAGTCCCACGTTAAGCCAACAACAATGTTATATATAATATATATTTTAAATTATAAACTAACAAGTATTTTGGTTTAGTAGTTATAGTTATCTAAGATAGATTTATCAACCATTTATTTTTTCAGTACACCATCCGCTGAATTTATAGAAAAATCTGTGTTGGAAAATAAGTAAAACATACGTGTGGCATTGTTTAAGCGACCAATATATAGTACCCAGCCCTTTCTATTGCCTCCAAAATTTCAAATAGGATCTAGTTTAACTACGAAATTAATGTAGATTTTATATCCATTCGACCTATGTGGATTTATATATATTTTTTCTTATGATACCAGTTACGTACTTTAGTTTATTAATTATACAATAAATTAAGTTAATATTATTTAAGTCATTATATATTTCAATAAAAATAGTGCTATAATTTGTTTTAAAAGGACAATATTTTTATTTGGTTTTATAAACATTTACTTAACATTAATTTAATCCTTTAATGATTTTATAAAATATTTCTAACGTTTTTCAATAAAGTTTTTAATAAAATTATTAAAATAATTCATTTATAATTTATTTCAAGAAATTTTATAATCAAATTTAAAACATGAACTTTCATATAATAAAAAAATTGTTAAATAATTAAATACTTAAGTTATTTATCTAAGTACCGCTTAAAAGAATACTTTAATATTTAAAGTATATATAATTGTGATCAAATACTTAAGATTTGCGATGCACATGTACACATTCTTCTATATTTGTGATATTTATTATTTAAAGTTTATTAAAAATAAAATATATGGTGTTATTCAAATTATTATATATTTTAATAGTTAAAGTAATAGAATTTAATTAGAAAAGGAATAAAATACTTGTACAATTTCATAGACATTTATTTGACATCAATTTTGTCTTTAAAAAAATATTTTAAGGATAAACACTATAATATGTGTCTTAATATTATTTAGGAGACTTATTTGATATAAAAAGTTTGAATAATAAAATTAAAATAATTAAAAGACTAAATTATAGTTAAATATTAAAAATAGTTAAAATATCAAAGTTAAGTTATAATTTCTTGATACATTACATTTTACATTATGGTAATCATATCACTAAGTTAGAAATAAAAATATTAAATATATCAATTTATGAAAGAAAATTATATTTACTTACCTTCATAAAATAATTAATTTATATTACGTATTCTAATGTTATGTCAATGTATAAAATACTAATTATTGGCTTTGGATAATATTTTATTATTTATGTTTTTAATATAATTTACACTATAATAATATAATATAATAATAATAATGAGGTAACTATAATGTGTAAATTATGATAAATAATTTTTTAATTTTATTGTCTCTAAATAATATTTTAAAATTTATTTTTAATATAATTTAAAATATAATAATATAATATAATTATATTCATTTCTATATTATAATATAAATATTTTCTTATTAGTATTTCAATCATAAGTTTAAATATATTTTTATTCTTTATAAATAATCAACAAGCTCTTATTTTGGACTTTGTTATTTTTTTTATTTTCATCCAAAAAATATAAAATCATATTTTGATTTCTGTCGTCATGCAACACATTAATGTCTTTTATATTTAATAGAAAGTCAAATAATAATATCACATCATTAGCATCCAACTAAAGTCATATTTTCTAACATTTTTTTTAATACACTCTTTTTTATTGGTTTAAGTTTATATTAAAAATTATAAAATTATGAATGAAATTTATTAAATAAATAATATTGTCATATAATTTTATATTTTATAATAAATTTTAATCAATAATAAAAAAATATATACTAAAAAGAATGTGATAAAAAATATATTACGAACATTTCTCTAACATTAAATACGTACAACTAAATTTATGTGAATTTTTATTTGTATACACATAAAATAAGAATATTTAAAATCAAAGCCATTTCTAATATATAAAAAAAACTTTTCAAAAAACCGTTTAAAGTAATTTGCCCTATTCTTTCTTGATACATGTTTATATTACATTTTTCTTCTCTCTATTTCAAAGACTAGCACAGTGCTTCTTAAGAATATACTTCATTTAATTTCTTTAGGATTATTGAGCATCAATAATAACTAATTCTGAATTTATATTTTAAAATTTGGTTTTAAAAGTTAAAATGACTATTTGGAGTAAAATTTTAAAGTTGACAATTATTTAAACCTTTGTTTCATATTTTATAATTCAAAATTCGATAGTAAGATATTTAAAATTAATTGTTTGTACCTCTATTTACAAGACTATTTTAACGTAATATTTTAAAAATTTAAAAAAACTATGTAAGAATGTAATTATTTATAATTTTTTAAAAAAATATATAATCAAAATTTTATAGTTTGAATTTTAATGGGTTTATATCAGAATAATTTATTAAAATTTGAAAGAACTTTATGGATTTACATAATTAGAAAGAATTGCATAATTTTTTTTTTCAACCCTTCAAAGTTATAAAAATTGTTGTATCTCTTTATCTTTTATTTTGATATTTTCTTGTTGTAAATCTCTCATTTAAATTACTAATACAATATATATAAAAATAGTTATCACCAATAAAGAAAATCAATATAAAAAAATACTTATCATAGTAATATGTTTGCAAATATTTGTAAATAATATTATTTTTAAATAGGAATGGGGTCAAAGATTTAACAATTGGGGCCAACTATAAAAATGAAGATTCATCTAATAAATATACAAGTATTAAAATTTATATAATTTTTTTCATAATTATGCATTTTCAAAAAATATTTAAGAACATATTTATATAAAAAAATAAACTAAACATTAAAAAACAACTCAAATTACTAATGACACTGCAATTTCTCATGTAATAACAAACCTTTATGGATTAATAATAAATTTTAAAATTTATGTTCGCTACTAGAAAATTTAAAATTTGTTATACAATAATTTTGTGACTAATTTTAAAATCAATAGTTATTTTGTAGCTAATTTATAGTAAAAATAATTAACTACAAAATTACTATAATATTGAATGGTAGCATGAAAAAAGTAGCAAATTAGCTAAGAAAATAATTTTAGTTAATTTGTAGTAGATTTTTTAAAATTTGTAGTTATTTCCTAGCTAATTTGTAGCAATAAGAAGTATAAATGAATATAACTTCAATTTAGCTAGAAAAAAATAATATTCTAGTTAATTAATAGTTAATTAGCTAGGATTTAACTACTAATTTAAATGGTAGCTAAAATTAGTAGCAAAATCAAAAAACTCTTGTAGTAGTTAACCATATATATTTTTACGAAAAATCTTATTAATTATGTTTAACAATCTACTAAATTAGAAAAAAGAAATATTATTCACTAAGTTATATTTTACAATAATAATAGCCACCAACTATTGAAGAAAAAATTACTTTCAGATAATTAGAAAATTAGAAGAAGAAAAATGTTTTGTTGTGATAAATGTTACAATTATGATAAACCTTGAATTGTTACTTAATAGCTAATGTATGGATTGGCGGAAAACACATTAAAACCTTATAAATAAGAAGAATACATGCAAGAAAAAAAATGAAGAACCATCATAGAAAGATTTTTTTTTTTTAATGTAACTCAAATTTAAATTGCTAATTCGTTATATAGATTTTGTAAGTCTATAATCTATTGAAAAAAAATTAATAAATAACTTTTAATTATCAAATTAATGTAAAGAAAATGCTAATAAAATTATTTGATTACAAACTATAATTATTTATAACTTTTAAAATAATAATATATTATAGATGAAAAATACTATTAGAAAACAAATAATACTCAAATATTTTGTTTAAAAAAGGAAAAATATAATTATATTTATAATAAAAATTACAAAAGAATAGAATATTTTGTTAAAAATTAAAATTAAAATAACACTTAAATTATATTATTTACATAATTAAACTCTTAAATAAAAATAATTACTTAATATATATATTAAAAATTAAATTAAAAAAATTCAAGTGGCCCAAGGTACCTAAGCTACCACACAGCTCCATCACTGTTTTTAAATAAATTTTCTGCATTCAATTTTTTTAATTTCTTTGTAATAATAAATTGAAAATAAAAATAAAACACAAAAAAGACATGAAAAAAAATTGCATGAAAATGATGAGGTGGTGTGTAGAATTGGATGAAAGAATTAACTAAGTATTATAACAATCCAATGTCTAAACCACTTTCAACGAAAAATATATAAATAATATGTGATGAAAGAGAAAAAATTTAATAATAATAGAAAAAATAGAGTTAAGAAAGTCTTAAAGGTTTGGATGAGATTGCTAAATGAGTGATTTACTATTAAAATGTCATACAAAATCTATTAAAATACATCCTATAAAATAATCCATAAAAAATTTATATTTATTTTAATATAACTATAGGAGATTTTTTTAAATGGTAAAAACTTTTAATTAAATATCATCCGATTTTTACATTATCTTTAAATAAATCCAAATTTTTTTTATTAAAATACATCCTACAAAATAATAAAAAATTTATATTTATTTTAAAATAAGATACTTTTTTAAATGATAAAAAATTTCAATTAAATATCACTTGATTTTTATATTATTTTTAAACAAATTCTGATAGTCCTGAATATTGCAAAACTTATTTTTATTGTTTAAAATTTTAATTAAATACAAGAAGACTTTTATTATAAAAAAAATCTTTTGAAATCTTAATTCAAAACCCCTTAATTTTCATGATACTAAGTGCTTGAACGAAATATTAGACATGAAAAAATTGTTCTGGCCGTATTTTGCACGAAAAAATTGTTCTGGCCGTATTTTGCACGACAAAAATACACAGGTCTGTTCCAATTAACCACAATGTAAATGTAAATTTGATTATCCTCCAAACTTAATTTAAACTCAAAAACTAATTTTTTTTTAAACACTCTAGCATTGAGATAGAATATTTTAAGAATGAAATTTGCATAATAGCCTAATAATAATAAGTAGTGTAATAAGTTCAATAATAATTAATAAAATAAATTTTGATATTTTTTAAATTTTAAATTTAGAACTAATTTAAATTTAAAAATTAACACAAAATTAAAATTAATTTTCACTTATATATTTTATTTTAATCGTATCACACATTTATTCTCCCATGCATTCCAAATTTGGTTGTGTCAAAATTGCATGTACATCTGTTGTAGGCCATGGTGATGTAAGTCCATATTCATGTACAGCGGGGATCTGCATGTAGATGTGGACATGTAGCTGTCATGCATGGCCCTGCAAGAAGGACAACTGGCTCCCATATTTGTCATCATTAATGAGGTCAAACTTCAAACTCAAAGGCAAAACCAGTGTCAACAAGGCTCTTTGTTTTTCAAATTCCACCAGGTTGTTCCTGATGAGAATATTGGCCAAGTCAAGGGAAACACTCAACACATGGCCATGGCAAGTCCACTGGCCCAATTGAAGGCTTCTTTTCCTTCTCTGTATACAAGTGCGTTTCCTGTCATAATTATATATAAGTGCGTTTACTCAAACAGAGGTCAATATTGCTTTAAAGTTTCCTTCTTGTAGATATTAATATGATATCAAAGTCATCTTAGAATTTCTAAAATGAACTTTTCTTTTCTCAATAAACATTTAAATTTAATTACTCACATAACAACACACATTAAATTTAGGACTATTCTAATAATATGGTGGATGTTTTTGTTAATATATGTAATCTTTTTGTCAATGATTTTTTTATTTTATAAAAAAATTAATTAACAATTTTTTTATTATTAGGTCTAAAGTTTGAGTTTTAATTATTTGAGTTTGTCTTGGTTGAATTTGTAAAAAATGACATTTTCATACATACATTTTTGAGAATGAACGTAATTAAAAGTGATAAAATGAATTATCTAATCTGATTTAATGGGTCAAAGAGAAAAAGGACTAACTCGGTTTGACTCGATTTTTATATGGGTCGTTATTTTGTTGGCCAACTCGATAAGATGGCCTGTCGAGTAGAATCAATTTGAACTTTTTTTTTTAAAATATTTATTTTTAAAAGAAAAAAATATCAGGTCAAATAGACTTGGTTCTATTGAAGTCACATTTTTTTAATCCAATATGACTTATTAGATTGGACCAATTTGATCTATTCCATATGAATAAAAATTTTAAATCGAATATATTTTATAATAAAATCTAAAGTATGTCAAAATTTTCAAATGATTAATTTACTTGACCATACAAAATATTGAAGTTCATGAAATACTTTGGAATCTTATAGAAAAATAGATCTTAATTATGGTGGATAAAAAAATTTAAACTAATTCATCTAAAATTTAAATATTCTAGATATTAATTTAGTATTTCAATGTTTAAAGTAAATACTAATATGTTCTTTAATTCATATTAAGACATTAATTTGATGATTATTTTATAGTATAAAATTAAATCGGTCTAGAAATTTTTTAGAAGGTCAACTTGATGTTTATATATTTTACGAGAATCAATTTGAGCTTTCACTTTTTTCTTTTCTAGAAGCTAGTAATAGATGTTATATCACTATATTAGTCAATATTTGACTATAAAAGACCTAGAGCTACTGAAATTATTGGCTATAAATAGCGCTTAAGGCATAGAAATTTCAAAATGTTGTTTTGCTATACATATATTGACAAATGAAATTAAGATCTTGTCGAGTGGCAACAACATCACGACTTAGGTTCCTATATATGATCTTTCGATTAGGAAGTTATATCAATACATGTGTATTTCTAATCATACATTAAATAGGAGTCCGGGTAACTAAAGGGTTAGTATGCAGTCACATATGCTTTGCTTTATTTATTGTTTTACTTTATGTTGGCGTAGTTTTGCTTTAAGTAATAGAGACTTTGAATTTTATATTTGCTCATGCTCCCATTTTGCCCAAGGACATGGGTGAGCTCTAAATTCGAATTGGCTTAGGTGTGCTTTAAATTAGAATTATAGGCTTACTATAGAGTACTTTTTCTTCCTCTCATGATCTCATCCTTTTAATTTAATGAAAGTCAATTTTGCACTAATAAAAAAAAACTTTTTTATATCAACATTTTACATCTATTTGTAGAAAACTAAAATGAAATTTTACATCAACATGGTTTAAGAATTAATCTAAAATGTTTATATATTTTTATTTTTTTAAAATTATAGACTAAATTTTTTTTAATTTGTTGTATTATATATAGTTGACGTAAAATGTTACTTTTAGATCTAATTCCACTTTAATTAATTTATAAAATTTTATCAAAATTATTCATGTACCCCTTCAACAAAAATTTTCACTCTCAAACATTACAATAATTCATTTTCATGTTTTTGTTAGTGTCATTCTCAACAAAAAATTTCACTCTCAAACATTATAATAATTCATTTTAATGTTTTTGTTAGTGTCATTCTCACATCATTGAATCTTTTGTCTTTAGTTCTCACCATCTTTATTCTTGCTATTATAGTTACTTTTGCCTTTTTGTTGTGGTTTGTCACGATATTGTTATTATTCTCGTCATGCTTATTATTTTTAAACAATTTTTCTCTCATGCACATGCATTGTCTTGTTGACATATTTTATTGTTCATAAATTGGTTGTATTATATTTAATATAGAAGGTTATTTTTAGATCTAATTCTACTATAACTAATTTAGAAAATTTTATCAAACTTATTCACATGTTCCTTCAACAAAAATTTTCACTCTCACGTCTTTGTTGGTGTTGATTTCACATCTTCGAATCTTTTATTCTTGATTCTCATACTCTTAATTCTCGTTATTAGTGTTACCTTCATTCTCTTTAGTTGTAGTTTGTTATGCCATTGTTATTATTGCTCATCATTTTATATAATTTTTCTTTCATGCACATGCATTGTCTTGTTGGCATTACTTTTATTGTTCATAAATTGGTTGTATCATAATTAGTATAGAAGGTCACTTTTAGATCTAATTCCACTATAACTAATTTGGAAAATTTTATTAAATTTATCCTAATGTCCCTTCAAAAAAAAAATTCACTCTCACGTCTTTATTGGTATCAATCTCACATCATCAAATTTTTTGTCTTTGGTTCTCACACTCTTAATTCTCACTATTATTATTACTTCCATTCCCTTTCATTGCATATTTTTACCCTATTGTTATTATTCTCGTTGTACTCATTATTTTTAAACAATTTTTCTCATGTACATGTGTTGTCTTGTTGACATTATTTTTATTGTTCATATTTATCTTTATTCTTTTATATAAATTATTGTGTATATATTGTTAGTTATGTGTTTGTTTTCTGTATTTATATGTCATTGTTAATCATTGTATTAACGTTGTTAGTCACTATATTTACTCTTTTTAAAATAAAAAAAATGTCATAATGTGTGTTTGTACTAATCTTTATCTTTTTAAATGATAAAGAAAATGTCATTACCTATGTGTATACTCTGTATGTCATAGTGTTTGCAATCTATATGTTTGTACTATGTTAAATATATGTGTTTGCAATATATATTGACAGTGCATGGAGACTTTTTTGTTAAGTTATTTTTGGGCTCCCAACCATATGAACAAAAGCTTAATACTCTCAAGTCCGTTAGATCTTTCTTTATAAGAGGAGAAGGGGTCAGATTGAGGAGAGACAGGTACACAGAGAAACATAGAAACAGAGATTGAGTAAGAGTGAATTTTCACAAGGCAAAAGAGAGAAGAGAGAGAGGGAGAGAAAGAGAAAAAAAAAAAGGTGTTCTGTTTTCATCTCAACACAAAACAGTCACGTCAAAATTGTGAATTCTACTTCGTTAACCGTTGGATCGGGCTGGAAATTTGACAGAGGGTTCAACACACATAGTTCTACATCTTGACCGTTTGGATCTTGATTTGAAGGTCTGTGATGTGAGAAATCGTGCTTGCGCAGTAGCTCAATTTTGTGGGTTCTTTTCTTTCATCTTGTTCTTCATCTTCAAGTTTTGCTTGCTTGTGCTGGTTAGTTGTATGAAAAAACATTGTTCTTGACCTAAACAATCTTGTATCCTTATTTTATTATAGTAGATTGATTTCTTTGGTCTGGACGACCCGTGGTTTTTACGTCTCAGGTTGAGGGGTTTTTTCCACGTTAAAAATATTGGTGTTTCTTGCATAATTCTTGTTATTGTTACTATTATTCTTATTTATGGTTACTCCTTGGAGATTCTTGCAAGGAGAATTTATATTCACTGCATTGTGTCATCATTGCATATGCCTTATTGCTTTTTCCCCATCATTTTTGTCCTTTAATTCTGGTTCAGGCATCCAATCTACTCACAACAAAAGGAGATCTGGGATACATTTAAAAGAGTTCCTCCTCAATCGAGACAGTTGTCCTCCTCAATCGAGACAGTGAAGAGGACAAGTTTTATATTGATTATGATAAATATGAAAAATCAAAAAAATTAAATTGTTAAAAATTTAAGAATTTTGTTTTTTTAGGACAAAGTGGATAATTAAGACAACATAAAAAGGGTAAAAGTATTGAATTTAGATTAATATTGAACAAAACAAATCACAAATTAAATATTGATTTTTATTGACTTTAGTATTATATAGGCGATTCAAATATTTATTTTTCTTAATTTATTAGAGTTGGTCGAATAGGAAGAAATTTTGTTAATTTGAAAATTATATATATTTAAATTCAAACTCTTATGTTGTTATTATAAAAAATTATTTAATTTTGATAATGTGTGATATCATCAACAAATTTTGTGATAGCATTTGTTATTAATTATATTTTCATTTGATTTGATATAATTTACGAATGAAGGTAATTACTTTATGTTTAGACGAAAGTTTTAAAGACCAACGAGAGTTGGATGTAGTGGTTAAAAGGCGCTAATTTTAATTTTCCACAACATGATAAATCAAGATTCGAATAAAGTATATATATTTAGTGGAACATGATAAATAAAGATTCGAATATATATATATATATATATATTTATTTATTTTGGCTCACTACATTTCGAGTAAGATTGTATATGTAGGATAATACTTTTAAGAATCCCAAAAATAAAGGTTTTGGAAGAAAAAAGAAGGAAGCGTTATTTTTAATTTTGATTAATTATTTTTAATTGATAATTTTAAAAGAATAGGCAATTAATCTAAAGAAAAATTGTCATGTAATATTACATAAATTCAAGAAATAAATCAATATATAATACATAAAAGGAATAACCTTCTAGCTTATATAAGCAGACATCTTATTAACTAGTTAAAGTGAAATTTTATGTTAACAACGTGATAGTTTTCAAATTCAAAATTAATATTGAATAAATATGAATATAAATATAAAAATTTATCGATTGTTTGGTTTAAAAAGTTCTGATTGCTTCAAGATTAAATTTAGAAAATACGAGTAAGTTTCTACATTTTATCTGTGAATTACAATCAAATTATATCTTTGAAAAGAGACACTTGTAGGGTTTTATATCTCTATTGTGAATTATATCTTCAATATTTGATATAATGTATTGACTGGAATATTGTTGGATTAAAGTCAATTTTAAAATCAAATAAAAAATAAAAAAGAAAGAAAATAATGAATGTAATTTTGAAAAAAAAATGTTTGAAGCGTTTTATTAATTTAAAACAAATCTTTTAATTATATGAGAATATATCAAAATAGAGAATTGATTATATGATTATTTTTATGATTTTCATACAATCTTCTAATTTTTTAATTACTTTATTATTTAATTTATTTATTACTTATTTGTGACCTCTAACTATCAATTTAGAGATTTGTTTATATTTATAGAAATAGAGAAACATGTTTGTGGATTTGGAAATTTTAGATTAACTAATCGTCAATTAATTTTTTTCGGATTTATGTTTACGACGGAATTGTTGTCAACTTTAGTTATTATTAATTACTAATTTTAAATGTTTTATATTTAATAAAATAGAAAATATATAAAAATTTTAAATTAATTGATCATCATTTAATTTGCAACTGTTAAAACTAATTATATATAAAAATACTGACTCTGTTTATTAATTTTATAATAATAATAATAATAATAATAATAATAATAATAATAATAATAATAATAATAATAATAATAATAATAATAATAATAATAATAATAATAATAATTCTACATGGATATATTGTTTTGAAGTTTTCAATCAATTTAAAAATTTTATTTGTTTTATAATATTTTTATTACTTTAATAATAATAATAATAACAATAGTTTTGTTTTGCAATATATGAATTTAAGACTGATATCTAATGAAGGATTATGGAAATAATAAATGACATGGGATTAAAAAAATGATTTTAAATTCTTTATACACTTCTATCACGAGAATTAATGACAAACTTATTATGAAACTTTTTTTTTTCTTTTGTGGAGCGAAACCTTGTTTTCAAGTCTCTTGTATAATTTCAATGGCTAAAAATGTAGTATAATCAACATAATATCAATAGAAAACGAATAAAATTTACTTTAATAAATATATTTCACAAGGAAAAATTATTATCCTGTTGATATTAATTTGTACTGTAGAGGTAAACTCATACATCTTCTCCAATCTAAAAGGAAAAGTTATTATTGCAAAAAGTTAATGATAATCCTTATAATGAGTATATTTCACAATGAATATTTTTATACTTTTAAGAACACAGCTCTCAAGTATAAACATAATTAATCGTAGAGTAATGCTATATTCTTCAGCAAATCATTTTACAAATTTTCTTATTATACTTTATAAAAATAGTAAATAAAAAGTAAATATATTTAATGTCTTAAAAATATAAAGTATATTCAATATTTCCTATATAAAAATAAAAGATTAGTAAGGAAATATATGTTGAAAAAAAAAATATATTAGAAAATTGAATTATTCTGAACCTTATATCCTTGTATACTTCGGAAACAGTATCTTTGTAAGTATAATTCTCATTAATTGCAATCAACTAAAAAGATACTCGTGCTTTCACATGAGTCGAATTGCTTATATGTATATAATTATTTGCTTAAAAATAATTAATAGAATAGATGAGATCGAATCAAATATTAACACGTTGCAAATATTTAGATTTAATTTATTCTTTACTCACGAAACTGTAATGTATAACTGATTTACTTTAATTATTTAATTAATCTATTTTTGTGTTAGAAAAGTTACACCATTCTCTATGAGATCTACTTAGCAATCATGACAAGCAACACAAACAAACTGTAGTTAGTGCGGCTAAGAAAAATTTTTGTGGATTTTTTTATATTAGATTATCTAAAAAGAAAAAAATAATAATAAGGTGTATACATCTTCAAATTTTGATGCGTTCAGTAATATACCTTTTAAATTAAATTAAAGGTAAATTGTTTTTGCACTTTTCAAATAAACTCAATTTAAAATGTAAATTAAATTTTAATTCATTTTATTAAAAAAAGATATTTAAATTTACAAAAAAGACATATAATAATTATAATTATGTAAATTTTCTGATTGAATGTATTTTTTTTTATCAAATTTAGCACTAAAGTAGGACCCAAATAATTTTAGAATAGCCATATTTTAAAAGCTTAAAAAATCACTTAAAACAATTGAATCCAATATTTTATATATTGTTAATATCTCTAATATTTAGAATTTTTTGTGAACTGGATGCCTTCTAATTCTCTCTCATAAACTCCATTATTTCATTGATATTATTAATATGTTTTTTTAATTAGAGTTATTTAAGATAAAATTATGGTTAAATTTATATTTTATATATATATATATAATGATGTGATATTTTAAAAAAACTACATATTTAAGTTATTAACCTAAATTTAGCAGTAATAAATTTATTTCGCATATGGTCTCGTGTATTAAAAAAATTTATACAAATAATGTTCGATTGATGATACTTGAAAAAATTGTAATAGTATCAATATTAATTAAACTTGTCATATACAAATAAATAATATATTATTTTTTAGCTTTCTTATAATTACTTTTCTTTTTATTTTCTTCTTTATAATACTAATTTTATTTTATACTTCGTAATTGTAAAAGAAACTATAGAAACTTGTATAAAATAATTTTTATGTACAGACGTATAACAACTCAACAATTGGTTAATACTCAAAGCCAATTTAAATAGAAAGATTTCATAAAGTACACAATATATTGTAATATTTTAACAATTGCATTAACTATATTGAGCACTTACAAATTTAGGACAATACTCATCATGTAACATAATGAGAAGACCAAGTGCATTGTAGATATATCTATAGTTATATCTTCTTCCTAGTCCCAAGGGCCACGACTTCAAACTAAGCATGCCCTCTTCGAAGGAAATGACTACTAAATTTCTTATGATTGTTTTACTCTTTATTGTATTAACATTGTAAATTAACTTTGAAACCAGTGAGGTAGTCTAATACTAATATTCAACACTTAAAATTGTAGAAATTATTATAATTTGAAAACATGTTGGAAATTTTTAACTTTCCACTGGAAAATTTTCATCAAGCTCATATCTTTGAACTACCATAGGCTAATTAAAGATGCATATAAGCTTGCTAAACTAAATAAAATTCACAGCAAAGGTATCCATGTTGAATATTTATTAAAGCCACTGATTTTTGAAATGATTTATGCTATTAAGTTCTATTTCAAAAAATAATTGTTATTATTGTATATACACCTATTAATAAAAGTATATGCTTTGGAAAATAAAGGGGAAATGTGTAATCTTCCCGTGAGTATTAAAAAACTTCGAAATTGTCAAATACTAATTTTATCATATATGTATAGGAAACAGTCACAGCATATCTATAATGCATAGAAAGACATAATTCGAATTGATTTGTTCTTCTAAAGTAATTAAAAATTAATATTATTTAATGTAGTAGAAGTCTGGAAAATACAAAAATGTAAGAGTGAAAGGTAAAAAAAAATACAAACCAAAGACATTGTTGATAATAGTAACAAGACAATAGCCTATAAAACAGAAAATTCTATATTTGAAACATGACTATATAATATTAAATATTTTAGTGTCACAATATTCAACATGACCACTACAATATATAAGTTCAATAATAAAATTTAATACATATCAACAAAAAAAATAATAGTACCAGTCTTTAAAGTTGTAAAATGAAAGGTAAGGGACTGTTTCATCATCTAGGACCAATAACACATTTTTGGTATTTATATATAGATCGAATGTGTGTGAAGATTAAAAGAATGTTTTATCATGCAAAGAGACAAAAAATGCATCAAAAGTTAACCGTAAATATTACATGTGCCTTTAGCATAAGGAGTAGTAAATGTAAAGCATAAAGAAACACATTATTTGTGTTGGATACAACTCTATTGAGGTATTCTAAATTTTAAATTACAAAAAAAAAAAAAAAAAACCAAGTAGCATTAATAGAATGAAATGTTAAAATAATAAGGATAAGTAAAGTACTTGAACCCAAAAGTCTTAATTCATCATCAAGCCAAGCTCACACTAGATGTGTTAAGGTCAAACAAAAAATGCACCTAATTAAATTTGTCATCAAGCAAGAATTAGTGTCAAAGTCTCACATACCTAGTTCTTGTCCCAACCATGCACTACTCTCTACACCACCGCAAGTCTCATCACCATCAGAACATCATCCATCATTGATCAATTTAGTTCATAGGTTGTTGTTGTTGTGGCAATTTGAAACAAAAGCTTTAGAATTAAAAAGATTAAAAAAAAGTATCCAAAAAATGTCTTTTTATTCACATTATTTTTTAGCTCATCAACAATGATCAATGACCTCTCTTCCTTTGTCAAATATGCAATGACACCAAAAAATAATTGTAGACCATAAAAAGAAGCAACAAAAATGAAGATAAAAAGGAGAATAACTATAAAATTTTAAGCATAATATTATGTAATAATTTAGTTCAAAGGACTTTAATAACATCAAGACATAGAAAACAGTTCCATGACGCAATATATGTAATTATCCAACTTAAAATCTCCCATATAAGTGATTTTCTCAGTGAATTATGACTCATGAGTATTATTCAGCAAATAAATAGTCATAAATTAATTCAAATAAGCAAAAGCTTCAAATTAGAGAATCTTTTGTGAACATGATGCCACTCGAGAATAGTCTTTCGATAATTTTATAGGTTAGAACTATATATTCAAGGAACTTAGGTTTGATACAAATTAGCCTATCTATAACAAAATAATTCCTTTTTTAGTTAAAGATTATGGGATTAGATAATTAGATAGGCATAAAATATGATCCAACATATTGAAAATAGTGATTGAAATTCAAGAAAGGTCTATGTATTCACCTTGCCATGTTGATAAACACATTTTCCCATCATTATCAGAATAATTGGTAATATGCAAAGACTTAATTTGGAACTTGCAGTTGTCATATTGTATTGACATGTCTAATTAGTAACTTGGATCTAAATTCCCCTTCTATTTTCAAAACAATACCTCGTCTCACCCCTCGCCAAAGAAGTAAAACCTAATTAGTAAATACATTTTCTTTTGAAAAATAAACAAATAATCAAAAGACAATAATTATTGGCTAGCAAAAAGAAAAGAAAAGGAAAATTTTGTAACTATTAATTAGAATATATTCTTTCATAGATAATTAATAATAATTTCGTCAAGCTTTTTTTCAAATAAATAAAGCAAACAAAATCATGTAATAGTAATAATAATAAATAATAAGATAAAAGAAATATAGGTCCATAAAAAGTAAAAAAAGAAACAACTTATTCATATCTATAGTAAAAGATAAAGCAACATTTATTTTATTGATAAATTTTCTAGCTTCTAATTCTCATGAACAACACTTTTTTCAATAATCATTGGTACTATTATTATTGGTCTATATAACTACTTTCAAGTCATTATACTAATTGTATGATTGTGTCGTTACAATTTTGAATAACAAACATCATTGCACCTAATGAAAGAAAAATACTATAGCCTCATCTACACCGATGCAATAAAATGCTTTCATCAACAGAAAAAAAAAAAAAACATTTGGTACTAATCTATAAGAGGCTTCTTCTTATAAAAATTTAAGAACCTTGATAATCTATAAAAAAAGAACTTAGAAACATCAAATCTTTAAAAACAAAAAACAATACCAAAATATTATGCAATTGCTTGCTAACTAAAAAGTAAAAATAATTTAGTTGAATTCAAATAAAAATATACACTCTCAATAATTCCATCATACGAAATCAACACAAAGAAACGCATGATTATAAATTTTTTATGTAAAATAAAATAAATCATATTGCTAATAACCTACTATAGTTTAAACAAAATAATAATAATAAATCATCATTCCCAACCTTAGAAACAAATAATTAACCTCTTAGAATTTAATTATCTACAAAGAAAATTTGAAAGCTTAAATTTTAATTGAGCTTTTATGTAGTTCATATGTTCTATTTGTATCTTTTCACATCGTGGTTTATGGAGTCCCCTAACAAATAGGTCAAGAACATACCTGCAAAACTCTAAATCCACCTTCTTTACATGCAAGGACCTCGAGGACTTCGAGAATAGTGAAAAAAAAAAAAACTCTCAAAGGAATCAGAAATCCACTAACACCTCATTCTTGAAAAGACATATTGAGAGAAAGTACCAAGAGAGAGAGATAAACACATTTTAAAATAGACGAAGAGGGAGTACAAGTAAAAATTAGAGGTCGTGTGCCAACAAGGAGTGAGGTGCGATATTCAACAATGACATGGATGAAAGGTGGGTTCGCCAAAAATAAGATGAAAAAGGGAAAAGGGAGAGAAGATAAAAATGGGAAGAGAAAGAGAGATATGTAGAGCGGTTTTTAATTTTGAAATTCAAATTTTAAAAAATAGGAGAAATTAAAACAAAAAAATATATATGAAAAACATGGAAAAAGTTTGTGTAGGATTTTTTTTCATGAGAGTGACACGTGTATAGCCCAAATAATAGTAATGGATGTAGATTACAAAACGTGTTCAACAAAGGGATAGCAAAATAATAAAAATATAATTAAAATATTAATATTATAATCTTCCCCTTAAAATGATCTTCCCGTTATTTTTTATTTCAAATAAATATTTAATATATATTTTTGAATTTTAAAATATAGAATAGGTCCAATTTAAATAAGAATTTATTTAGAAAGGTAAAAGTAGAAAATATAAATAAATTAATATTTATTATAAATTATAATTAAAATATATTATAACGGTTATAAAGTTTTCAAACGTCAATGATTTCAGTATTCAATGTTAAATTTAAAATAATAGCACTTTGACAACTAAACAAACTATTAATTGTATAATTGAAATATTTAATTTTTGAGAATAAGATAAAAAGGATACTTTGTTCCGTCATACATCAAAATGACCATTAAATTAATCTCTAAAAATAAAATTTTAATTATGTTAGTATTTAAATAATAAAGTTATGCTAAAAATATTTTAGTATATTTCATCAGTTAAATTAATTTAATTAACTATAAATATATACTTATAACTAATTTGGTCTATAGTAAAACGCATACCCAAATGTTATGTAAAAAAATTATTATTTAAAATTAATAGAAAAATTAAATTATTGAAAATTATTTTTGGTAAGCATTTATTTTTTTCCAAAATAAATTTCTTCAATCATGTGGTTAATGTTACTAATGCTTTAAATTTCTGATTTTATTAAAAAAGTATTTATTTATTTATAATGTTTAATTTTTTATTCACATATATATATATATATATATATATATATATATATATATATATAAATAGATATATTAGATTAGATGGAAGCAGTAACAGCAAAATCAAGTAACAAGAATATGAAAGTCACATACTCACCAACTATGTAACAAATTAAACATAAGATTTCAGGTAAGAACATAAACAGTGGGGTTGTTTCTTTTATGAATAATTATAAAATCATTATATAAAATTCTCTTACTAATTCTCTTTTCTTTAAGCTACGTATTAAATGCATTTTATATTTTTAAGACATTAAGTGTTTTAAGTTTTTATGTAATACTTTCTTTATAAAGTAGTAGAAGAATTTATAAAAAGATATAATATTATTTTTTTATTATGTACGTGGATAAACCTGTTGTAGGAAAATAAATAAATAACTTCTTAAGTAACAATTGCATATGGAAAGGCATTTAATATGAAGGCGAAAAAGCACAATATTTATTATATGAAAAGGAATTGAAGCATAAGTTTGCTTAAAAAACATAGCCAAATAATTGTAAACTTAATGTAGTTTTAGGAAAATATTTAGAAAAATATACAATACAACTTATCTACTCCCGATTATAAGTGATAAAATAGGTCTAATCCAATCCATCGAACAAAACAGTTATTAATTATATTAGACTGAACCTTTAAAAAAGTAATTTAAATAAAATTACACCTTTTTTTTCTTGATTTGTTTAGTCCAACTAACTTATTAAATTAATGTCAATTTGACTTGTAGGTTAGTTTGTTGGGTTGAGTCAATAAAAAAACTTAAAATAAAATACCTAATAAACCACAACTTAGTAAGTAAATATACTGTTGGACGTAGGTCCTTGTTAGTTGCTACCCAAAAATAGGAATCATACAATTGAAGCAACGAACCAAATCATAAAACAAGTTTTAACCACCTTAAAATTAGTTAAAGTCGTGTATAATTGACTATGCTATTGAATCAGAGAATCCTATTTAACAATGGAGTAAATATTTGTTATGTAGCATGACTAGCATCGAATCAATTCCTCACAAAGTAGAATTTCGAATTCATATCCAATTATTCATTCACCTTTCATAATATTTAAATTAACAACATTTATAACAAGAAGAAAAAATTCTAGGTTTATACAAAGAATTATTACACCATTTAATAAGTTACTTCTACTATTATATTATTTAATAATTTTATATAAAAACGAATATTGAATAATACTGGTGTAATATTGGATGTTTCTTTTGTCGTTGACGAACCAATGGAAGTATGAGAATATGAGATGCTATATATAATGTGATAAATGCCGACCTAAGATTAATATTTGAAAGCTTCATTAAGAAACTTTGCAATATGAACATTAATTGAATGATCTTAAATTTATACTGCAGACTTCTTTTAATGCCTTCTTATTGAAATAGATATCGTAGGTAGAAGATTTATTATGAAATTTAAATCTTCTTTCTTCTGTCTGGGCGTTGGTAGGATGCGGATTGCATAAAATCCACGATAGAACAACTACTAGCTAGGATTCAATGAACAAAGGGATTTTGTGCACTTTATTTCCCTACAATAAATGATTTGGTTCATATATTAAAACAAAAGATTGTGTACAGCACTGAGAGTTTCTAAAGAAATTAATGTTGTGTACAAATTGTATTCTATCCCAACTTTTCTTCTATTTTCTTTCACACGCAACTGAAAAACCAAAAACCTAGTTTTGTCAGTTAACAAAATCAAGGAAAATGTGAGAAGTTTATAGATATACCTATGGACAAAATAAATTGTTGTTATAATTATAATATAAAAACTAACATTTTTTATAAAAAAACATAATCTATTTATATTAATAATATAATAAGTATATGTTAATTAAGCCATATGCAAACTACTTGAAAATGTTTGTTTTCTTTTTTTAATTAAAATATTTACTTTCTGTTCTTTACTTTGCTTCCCATTGATTTTTTTTCACATTTTTTTTATATAATAAGGAATATACTTTGAGTTATTAGTATTATATAGATGTAACATACATGTAATATTATTATGGAGCTTGCCTGATATGTAAAAAAGCATGTTCTTTGCATTAAATAAAATAACTAAAAAATTACTCTTAGAACATTCCCATTGTGTGCAGGATGGAGGTAGTGGGTGGTCAATAGGGGTCATGGCCACCCAAAAATTTGTTTTTTTTTTATTGTTTATGTAAATATAATGTGTGGCTCCTCCAATTTTCTCACTTTTCTATGTTTATTATTTTTATTAAAATATTTTATTTGAATGTCAAAATTTTGTGTTTTTCTTTTTTAACAAAGTAGTTTTCTTCCGTACGTTTTACTCTTTATTTTCCCCCATCATTTCTATTTTTTCTTCCATTTGTGTTGCATATTGCTATCTTAGATCACGTTTCTGCACTGCCTTTGTCTTTGCGTGCAGCCATCAAGAAACTCACCCAATCTCTATTCCCCTTGCTTCTCTTCTCTTCCATTTTTCTAATTTGTTATTTATTTTCTCACTTATCATTTGTATAAAACTTTCCATTTTTGCATGCCTTTTTACACTCATGTGTCTTTATATTTATATTTGACTTGCCATTTTTTTTTATTAGTGGTGGGTAATTGATCATCATCACACATTCTCGCATTTGATTCTTATCTACATTTTTTTTATTAGTTGTTAACTTACTATTTTATATCAACATTTATTTTGTCTTGTTAGTTATTAATTTATTACTGGCATGCTTTTATTTTGTAGTTTAAAATAGATTTAAAATAAAAATTTATTTGAGCATGTTTTTATCCGAACATGTAGACATGTAGTGTTTTTTATTTAAGTTTTTTTTTGTGTGACTCATTTATTTATTTTTGAAAATTTTTGGGGTAATAATCTCTTACTATAATGGAATTTTTCCACTGAATTTAATTGAAATTTGTTATATATTTTTTAAGTTGAAAGATATTTACTCATTTAGTTTAGAGAACAAAAAAAACAAAAATCACAACTTGTGTCTAATGCATTTCAATTTAGATTCCAATTTACGAAATATAATAATAGATTAAATATATTTTTATTATTTAAATTTATATTAATTTTTTTCGTTTCTTAAATTTAAATTTTTTTTAATCTTTGTATTTTTTTAAATAATTGATTTTAATTCTTTATTTTCTATGACAAATAGAATATATATAATTATTTATCACATTTATAGTTGAAAATTGAATAATATTAGACGAAAAATTTTAGAGTTAACAAGGTTATTTATTTGAATTTTAAATATGTAGGTAATAAATAATAATTTATATTCTATTTTTTATATAAGGTAAAAAATTAAAATAAACTATATTCTTTTATATATAAAACTAAAAAAAAGATAATTTTATATTTGAGAAATAAAATAAAAAAAATCAAATTTAAAAAACTAAAAACATATTTAAACATATAATAATATCTCTTTTTTCCATTATAAGACAAGAACGAGCACAACTTGTTAGTATTTACTATTTACCATGTTTTATCGAGAATGAATATATAACTAGCCTTTCTTTATTAAAACTTAAAACATATACAGTAGGTCAAGTCCAGGAAGAATAGCAGCGAATGATATACAAATCCAATAATCCAAGATTTCTTCAGAAAGATAGGGAACTGGCCCAATAGTTACATAAGCCCAGTAAACATAGTAGCCCAACCCATTGAAAAGGAATACTCACACGCATTATTGTAGTTCGTAGAAGCGTAGAAGACCTTGCACAACGTTGATTCCACATTCGAGAAATAAACTCAACTAAGCACTGCACAAATCACACCACACAGTTGCTAGAGAGAGAGAGAGGGACATGGCGACTCTCGATTCCGACGTGCCGATGGTTCCCGCCGGCGAGCCCTCGAGCAGCGCCGGCCCTTCTTCCAAGAAGCCCAAGCGCTTCGAGATCAAGAAGTGGAACGCCGTCGCTCTCTGGGCTTGGGGTATTTCACCCTTTAAACCCTAATTTTTACGATTTTTTTTTCATCTTTTTTTGAAATTGACTTTTTTTTATTGTCTTTTGCAGACATTGTTGTTGATAACTGTGCTATCTGCCGGAACCACATCATGGATCTCTGTAAGAATTTTATTTCAGTCGAAAACGGCTCTTCAATTTGACGTGGTTTGTTCTGCTTTTGAAATTTTGGTCTCTGATTTTTAGGCATCGAGTGCCAAGCTAACCAGGCTAGCGCCACTAGCGAGGAATGCACCGTGGCTTGGGGTATGTTCCAAACCCCTCTTATTTCTAATTCGCTTTAGCTTTAATATGTGTTTTTATGTGAAATAGCTTTTAGAATGTTTTATTTGTCTGTAATCTTAGGGTTGAAGAAGCTAGATATAATTGTAGGAATAATATAAATTTAGATATATAAATTGTAATAAAATAGTTTGGTAAGAGTGCGACAGTCTCAGCTGCAAGGAATTTGTTGTTCATAAACAGAGCTTAAATTGTTGCTGCAAACTGCAATTTTCAAAGTGGGTATCGTGAATATTTGGCAAATTAACTAGGTTAAATTATATTTTTGGTTCCTTATTTTATTGTGAAAATTCATTTTGACCCTTTATCTTTTAAAAGTTTCATTTTGGTCCTTTAATTTTCAAATTTGTGTTAATATTATCCTTATGAAACATTATTATTTTTTTTTTTTTAATTTTGGGTCACGATTTTTAACTTTGTTTTGACTAATTCAAGATATGAAACTTATCTTATTAGATTCACCAACATGAAAATTATAGAAATTAATTAATGTTCACCAAAAAAGGCAATAAACAAGGCAAAAATCATGTGAAAAGTGAGTCATATGAATGATCGGAAGATTGAAAATTCTTATATCAATTTATTTTTTTCAGATGCTTGTAATACTCACTTTTCATGCGATTTTTGCCATGTTTATGGTCCTTTTTGGTTTGAACATTAATTGATTTTCATAGTTTCCATGTCAATAAATCTAATAGGACAAGAATTACGTCTTGGATCAGTAAAAGTGGTTCAAAATTATGTCCCAAAATCCAAAACAATAATTGTTTTAGAAGGACAACATTGACTCAAATTTGAGTGTTAAATGACCAAAATGGAGTTTTTAAAAGATAAATGACTAAAACAAATTTTCATTATAAGATAAAGGACCAAAAATATAATTTAGCAACTGTACTTCATGCATAGCTTACAATAGCCAATGGGTATATAATTTAACTTAACCTTTGTCTGAACTCAATAAGTAATAATCTTAAAGGAAAACAACTTTCGATCCTCCAATTCTTCCTGGTGTTATGTGCTATGTTGTTTTGTATATGATTGTTACTGGGCTGGTGGCTGCTATTATCTCCTTGATTTTGAGTGTGACAAGGTGTGATTCACTCTTAGTCTTAGGCATGGATTTAAGCTGGACAGAGTTAATCTTTTGATATCCCTATTTTAAAGCATAATTAAGCAGAATACACTCTTGTCTGAGGAAACATAAAGTATTCTTTTTACCAGTCCATATATGAGCAAGCAGTTTATGATATGAAAAGGAATTAATCTTTTTATTGCAAGGAACAATCATATTGATAGTGATGCCCTCAAATTTCAACAGTAAACATAGTAACATAATACTAATGGAGATACTAACAGTTATTGCTAAGCACATTATATATTTTATTTAAGGTTTGTGTACCTTCAAGATTGTAGTAGTATCGAGATCCTTGATCATTCTAAGTATTAGTCTATGACATAGTGGTTAATAGCGGTGGAGTGGTAGCGGCGCGCAACAGAACTAGCAGTGCATTTCAATGTTGCGGTAGTCGCGGCCGCAATAGCGGTAGAGCAGAGCAGCCGCTACAGCGGGAAATCGCTGCGGAGCGGGTCACCACTACTGTCCTCATGAAGGGGAAAAGTCAAAAATGCCCTCTTGTTTAAAACGTTAGTGAGTGCAGTTTTGACTTTTTGTGTTTTAGGGTTTCAGTTCAAATAATTTTTTCAGCCAGTTTTCCCTCCTCCTTCTCTGTTCTTCCTTGTTCTTCTTCTCCAGCAACGCCCCTTCTATGGCGACATGTCTTCTCTGGCCAGTCGTCGTCTATTCTCCGACCAGTTCTCCGAAGACCATCAACTTTGAAGTAATTTTTTATCTTTAGTTTTTTTTTTTTTTTGTTTCTGCCTATACCAGTACCCCTTTTCCTTCTCTGTTTCCAGCAACTCATGCTCTATTGTTCAATTCAATCATGGCATCTGGTTCTCTACCAAGCAACGATCAAAAGAAAAAAACCACCGCTACTGCTGCTGTTGGCTGCAGTGGTACACCTATACAATCAGTGGGAGCTTCAAATGCAATGTTCAAGCCCACTGGTCAAAACATTGACATTGCATGGAAGTGGAACAGCTTGAAGGACAAAAATAATAAGTCTTTTATGAATTTTTATTATTAATGATACTTGTTAGTTTATGAATTTTGAGTAATATTTATGTTTTTAAGCTTATATATATAATATATATTAATAATTTTAATACATATATATATAATATTAGAATAGCGGCTATCTTGCTATCCGCTATCCTAGTTCGGGGGTCGGTCGCACCGCTCCGCTATTTGGTATTAACTACTATGGCCTATGAGATAATCACTTTGAATGGTACCATAATGTGCTCACTCTTTTATTCAAATACAACTTTTAAATTTAATTGCCCCTTCTTGACCCATGTAGTTGTGGTTTGAGCTGAGAATCAACTATTATGATTTATGATGACCTTTGGGCTTTTTTGATGCAAAGGAGGGAAGGAAAGGAAGGGATACATGCTAAAGAAAAGAAAGGAAAGAAAGAGAGAGAAAAGTGAAGGAGTTATTATTTCCATTTTTTTGTTATTCTCCAATGGAAAAGAAGGGATGCTTCCCTTCCTTTGTTTGGTTTCATTATCGAAAGGAACAGAAATCTTTGTTAATAACATTGAGATGGATAAAAAAAATGTTCCCGCCACACTTTCTTCCCCTCATAATCCTCCCCAAAAGTGAGGCATGAGAAATTGTGGGATTCATGGATTCTTTCTTCATTCTAATCTCTCTCTTTCCACCCTTGATACAAAACAAAGAGATAATATCTAATAGCTAATCAATATACAATTCCGTTCCTTTCCCTTCTAGAATACATACCAAACAAATTTTTAATTCTACACTTGTCCATTTATTACTGCAAGTTATTTCACTGGTCATTAGAGTTGTGCAAATGCATTTGATCATGATTTTATTTATTGCCTTAAAAATATCTTTGTATAGGTATAGATCTGCAGTTTACTAACTGTAAATATATGCCTTTTGGCTCAATGATTTTGGTGACTATTGCAATAAGATATTATGAATTTCTTCATGAGAAAAAATATTGCGCCTTTAAGTTTAGAATACAATATTTTGATCAGTTGGGACTTCAAAAAATAGTTTGTAGGTCTTTCCTTAATTGTGAAGGCTTCTGTTGTTATTATTCTGCTTAGCTTGCCCTGGATTACTCAAAATGTTGCTTGCTCTGGCTTACATTTTTTTACAGGAGTTTGTAACCATGCTTTTCACTTCCATTGCATTAGTCGATGGCTCAAGACCCGTCAAGTTTGTCCTCTAGGTATGTAGACCTAGTTCCTTCCATCCTCCTTTTCTTTTGGAACCTTGTGGATTTAGAAGTGCACTTCTTACTTGTATTTCCGTGCTTGTACAGATAACAGTGAGTGGGAGTTTCAGAAATATGGTCACTAGAACTTTGATGTGGTTGAGCTCCTTGGACATTTGGGCTGTTTATCCTAGCTTTTGAATATTTGCATCTCTATCTGTTATTTTCTTTTGCTTGTCTACCGAATTTATTATGTTGAAGAAATCAGTGTCTAATGGAATTTGATATACATGGATGGTAATATGTAAAGTTTTATTTTAATCTTTTGATTTATGTATTTCATCTGCTTCCTTTCGGTTGTTTGTGTATGTGGTGTTTTCAAGCAGTGTGAGATGGTTATATTTGCTCCCATCCGGTGTATTGCATTGCAGTTGATGATACTTCTGCATCAATTTTAAATCTTATTCGAGCATATTTGCAGTGTTATTACAAGCTGTATTCCATGAAACATTGTCAGATGTTCAAGTGGTTTGTAAATGTGTGACCATGCATTATGATGTCAGTACTATAGGCTAGCTATCTAGGGTACGTGCAATGTCATTTATCTCATGCAAGTCTCTACTACTTTTCTCACACATTAGAAAAAATTATGTTGGAAGTTTATGGTCTAGTGTTTACCAAGATGGTGCTCCTTTCGAAATAAAATGTTTCGATTTATGAACGATTTTATCCGTACCACAATTTTTGGGTCGTCTGAAATACCAAATTATAATTTTTTGTAAATAATATTTTTTTACTTTTCAAAAAAGAATCAGGTATCCATGGAAGTCATTTTACAGATAGTTGACGGAAAATGTCTAGTTGAATTACTATTACCCTTAGCGTTTCTCGTATTTTCTCTGATCGATTTCGAAATGTCTATTTGTGTTCATGTTTTCAAAATTTAGGAACTAAACCAAATGTGACAAAGTCAACTGGTCATGGTGTCTACCTTTTCTCTGATCGTGCCCCTTTAATCTGTACCTAAAAGAGGATCACATTTCCCTAGAAGAATTGTCCATTACCTTTTAGTAAATTCAAATTGTTTGATACTCTGCAAGTGTATACAATTAAATCATATGCTGATATATAATCAAGAGTTTGACCAAGATTATAATCATACAAAAATATTTTTTTATGCAAATTATTAGACGAGAAAAAAATTACAACTGCTTTAGGTTATAATTAAATTGAAAATAAAAAGTTTGTCGTTTACCCTTATTTAAGACAACCATAGCAATAATTTTCTTATCACAGCTCATATCACAGTTTCAAAGTACAGCTATATAGTTGGACACCTCTGTTACATTTTGATTGCCATTCTAGGAATCTTGGTAGCAGTATAGCTACTAGATAGATAGGTTTCCTGTCCATATTTGTTCTAATTGATAACTTGTGTATTTTTATTAGGGTGCTTATTTTCATTGCGGAAATAGGATTTTTTTAATATTTAGGAGAAAGCCAGTTATTAATACTAGTCAACTTAATGATACAGCAAATAAATGCGTGTCATACACCTTCCATTTACTAAACACCATTTTCATTTCTACCTATGTTCGTATAAGTTATTTTATAGCTATATCTAGATCGGTTGCTTGTCCAAATTTTAGTTCTGTGTTCAATAAGCAACTTTAACGTCTCTGCTTGACCCAAAAAGGAAAAGAAAAGAAAATGTCTTACAGAACTGGGATAAGAAAGACTGCGTTTAGGAAGTCTCGGGAAACAATGATTTTCATTTACTGTTGATTGTCGAGGCATCATACTAAGACTGATATTATTCTTTAAACTGTACACTTGGACCCGTATTCTTTTACATTCTTCATCTCTCTCTATTTGAAATTTTAAATACTTACTTGAACTTCTCTTTGTGAGAATTATCATTATAAATTTGGCTTTGCTTGATGAAATGGGTGAACATGATCTCTCTTAATATTTTTCTCTTACAGTAGAATATGTTTGGCACAATATTTTCGTTAGTATTATGCTTTTGAATCACTTCTAATATTTTTCTAAGTCATATGACTTGGGTAGAACAACTTGTTATTCTTATATATTTTTCTTAAATTATAAGGACTCCTTTGGTGGTCCAGAAATGATCCAATTGAATTGAATAACTATCTTATTTTGTTGTAATATGTTGTTTGTGATGACAATATGATATGATAATTTTATTCTACCTCTTATTTTTAGTTTATATTTCTTATCCTAAAAAGATAGTTGAGTTAGAAAGTGTCAAGATAAGATATAATTTTTTTCTCTCTATAGATAATATAATATATAATATATTATAAAATATATATAATATTATTATGTAATATATATATATATATATATAATACATAATATATATTTATTTATTTATTTAATAATTTTGACATAAAATATTAAAATTAAATAGTTATCATACAAATATTTTCAAATTTTTTGAATAATTATAATTTTAAAATTATTATAGAATTTTTTATAATTGTAAAAAAAGTAAGTGCATAAATAAAATAATATTTTTATATAATTTAGTTAAAAATTATAAAAAATTAGGCTAAAGTATAACTTTGTTCCTTTATCTTATGGTAAAAATTTATTTGGTCTTTTATCTTTTAAAAAAAAATTAATTCTAAAATTTGAGTTAGTATTGTTCTTCCAAAAAAAATAATTATTTTTTATTTTGGAAATTTTAAACTTTTTTGTTTATTAATTCAAGACGTGAAATCTGTCCTATTAGATTTATTTACATGAAAATTATGGAGCTCAATCAAGTTTAGAATAAAAGAGTCATAAACATGATGAAAATCGCATGAAAAGTGAGTCCCGTGATCATTTGAAAAAAATTTGATGAGATTTTTTACTTTTTTGAATGTTCTTAGAACTCATTTTTCTCATGACTTTTATCTTTTTTATGGTCTTTTTCTTGTTTGAACATTCATTGGTTTTATAGATTTTATGTAAATGAATCTAATGAGATAAATTTCTTGTCTTGAATTAGTAAAAATATAGTTCAAAATCGTGTCCTAAAATAAAAAAACAATCATTTTTTTCATAAGGATAACATTGACTCAAATTTGAGAGTTAAAGGATTAAAATGAATTTTTAAAAATATAAAGGACATAAAAGAATTTTTATCATAACATAAAGGACCAAAGTTATAATTTTGCCAAAAAATTATAATTTTTATAATTTAAAATTTTTAAAAATTAAATTAAATGTTATCTTTTATAAAATTATATGTAATTTTAATGAAACAATAATTTTGTCATTTGAATATAATTTATCTCATCATATCATTATCTAGTGTGTACCAAACATAAAATCGAATTGAAGTTTATCATGTTCTTATCATATTCTCATATCTTATCTTATCGTGACTATTAAACAAATTCTAAAGAGTGGAACAACTGATTGTTTCTTTAAAGATCATGATATTGCACTAGTACCTAAACAAAATGTGTCCTATGATTTTCTTTTTCTTGTTTCAGTACCTTTATTCCAATCATTATATATATACCCAACATGCTTTACATCATCATTTTAGAATTAAAAAAATTCCTTTAAAATATTTTTGATATATCTAAGTATTCTCTTTGGTCATTAAAAATGACAAACTCGTGACTCTGTAATGAATTTGTCGAGCAATCCAACTCCAAATACAATGTCTAGTCTAATTGCAATTATATATACAAGACTCTCAATTAAACTTTTGTAATTAGTTGAATCTACCTTTTTGTCATCAATTTCTCTTGCCTACTTCAACTTCTCTTCAACTTATGTAAAATTTGGCTTTGATTTTCTATCTTCAAATTCTTAAAAATGACACTTTATAGGAGATAAAAATCTGATGATTTTACTAAATAATATCAATTTTAAGAAAATAAGACATCAAATCTAAATTTGTCATCTTAAAATAACTTATCATAGTCTCCCTAAATTTTATAATATTTTTAAATTATTATTAGTAAAAAATTAAATCACAACATAAAGATGCACAATATGAATATATCTAGAATCTATAAATTTAATATATAAAGTACGCTAAAAAATCATCTCCTAAAATCATATTGCACATAGTAAGAATCAATTTTCTTATACATGTTCTTTGTGTCTACTTCAAAGTGTACATACATTAATTCAATTTGTAATTTTTTTTTACTACATATCTTATAGATTATTTAATATACATCTTTGAAAGCATCACAAAAAAATTAATTTAACATCCATTTAATATATATTTCAATTATTTTGAGCCAAAATAATAATAATCATGCATTATTTATATCTAATCTTGCAAAAGCAAATACCTCAAACTAATTCATACCTAATTTTTGCGCTACTAGACATTAACTTAATATGGAAAGATTATTGAAGCTTAATCACCACCGACATCTCATATCCTTGGTAGTATACTTATTTCTTAAATTAAATTTCAGTTCAATCATATACATTTCAACCTCAAGTTCTCAACTCCTTCCGTATATCATGATTAGTTCATTTAATTAATGATAGTTTGATCCAGTACAATATATATAATTTTTTATAATATTTAAAATATATTACAAAAGTATAAAAAAATATTATCTATTAGTTTTTTAACATTTTAATAAACATTATGTTTGAATCATGTTGTAAAATATCATTAATAATATTTATATATCATTAAATATATAAAAAAATATTACTAATAAAAGTATTCGAACATTTTTACAATAAAATGTTAAAAGTGAACTATATAGTAGTTAGATATTAATATTACATAGTGGATCAATTCTGGGTGGGCGATATTTTGCGTTTTGGAAGGATGATGAAGTGGAGATATCGACCTAAGACAAACAGCTCAACACCAATGAGCTTAAAGTTGATTGGTACCTACCAAGTTATTTAGGTGTCTTCTTTCTTTGGTATGTTAAAACTTAATTGTATTCAAATTGTAATTATTGTACTTAGAAATGGCAATATGGATGCTTAGTTTGGTAATGTGCCAGTAGTTGGACATCTAATTCAAACATATGCTTTTAAAAGTTGTCTCCCAAACAATAACCCCAATGTTCTGTGTTCACAGCGTGAATTGAAAAATACTTATCAAACTATGTCCATGGCCAATGAACTAATTGAAAAATAGAAAGAGTTGGTACCCATACATTGGACGGGGTCTACGATTAATTATTTGATGATAATAAGCATTAAACCATAAGGAATTGGGTAGAGAAGTTGATAAAGAAAAAGTGCAACTAATATCAGTAATATAGTTTATATATGTTTGTTCTTAATAACGTCATTTTATTGCGGTGCATAGGCATAGAAAATGACAAAAATAATTAATATGTCAACAAACTCTTTGTTCACAAATTTACCATCATTTTATTTTTGTTTATAATTGGAATATTCGAATATCTTAACGGCCATTGTTGTGAGACTAATCTCTTCAGAACTGTGGTACTATCCCCTCTAACATTGTTGCGACTAAGAAATTAAACCCTCCAAGCAATTACCATCATTGTTAGAACAAAACCATTTGATAAAAGGGATTTTTGTTTTAACATGCGATTTGAACAGTCAAACTCAAATTTTAATAAAAATAATACAAAAATTAGTGAGTATTTTACCGTATACAATGAAAATACGACCATAGCCATCACCAGAAAGGCGAGTCTTGAAAAGGAAAAATGAAAATGCCGTCCTTCTTGCACCGCAAAGGTCAACCGTTTCTCTCTCTATAATTTGTTGTTTTTTTCTCTCTCTATCTTTGGTTTTCAGTTGGAGTTTCAACTGTTACTTTAACTTCCTCGACACCCTCTGGCCCACCCCCAAGAATCTATGGTATGGCCTCTCTTTTTCTCCATTCTTCACTCTTAACTTTTGGTTATAAACCTTCTACCAAAAGTTTTCTCAACCTCCCTAAACACTTCTATTACTATTATTATATATAATATATTCATTATTCTAGTCTAATCAGAAAAAAAAAATTAGGTTGGGGAGGAAAGCAGTTTTTTTTTTTACATTACATTAAAAAATTATACCATGAATGATTTTTAATGATTTTTAACTGAGTAAGGATAGAATATTTGATTAAGAAAATGTATAATCATTAAACTCTTATAATAATTATCTTATAAGTTATATAAAAATAAATAAATAAAGTAGAAGGTATAAATCAATTTTATCATGTTATCTCATGATAAATAATTATGTATAATAAATTTATTAATTTTTATAATAAATATTTTAAAATTATATAAGTTAACGAAGATTAATCATTAAATAATAATGTAAAATTATTTTATATTATTAGTATATAATAATAAAAATAATAATTTATGATTATTTTTCGTTTTTATTATGATGGGTACATACCTCCTCCTAATATTATTATTATTGTGGTGCTCTATATTAGTATATATGGTGTTCTTGTTAGAGTTTGACTAATGGATCATTCTCTGAATTGTTCATCAAGAGGCAGAGGCAACAAAAACCCAAGTGGTTCTGATGAGGAAAGTGGATGGACATCTTACTTGGAAGATTTCTCAAAAGGCATAGAGCCCAGTTATTGTTCCAGTTTGGGTGGCTCCTCTTTACTATCAGATGCTGCTTCTTCTGCTGCATGGAAACTTTCTCACCAGAATCATCTTCTTTCTTGCTCCTCATTTAAGACCACTACTGCACCAAATCTCCCCAAAAAACTATGTTTCAAGAAAGCAAGAGCCAAACAGATATCAGAGGATGACCCTTTGGAAGACACTGCTAGTTCTCCAGTCAATAGCCCCAAGGTATACATACAAAACACCAATTTCTTATGATCTGATTTTCTTTTCTTTCCCTCTTTCACCAATCTTATGCTGAGACTTTTTTCTTTTTTCTTTTTTCATAATATCATTATTAATTGTCTGCAGGTGAGAGACTTGAATCCAACTGAAATTAGTTCTAGGAAGATTGATGATCAACTAGAAGGTTCTATGGTAAACCTGGATTTTAATGCTTTTCATCTGAAGAGAAATAAATTTGGTTCTCAATCTTAGCTAACCAATTCTATGTATGGTTTCATGATCATGATTGTGTAGGGTAAGGGACTCACATCTTCAGAGCATTATTCAAATATGAAGATGGATGATAATAAGCATGAATTAAACTTTAATGGAAAGAATATTGATTGCACAGACTTGAAGAAAAGAGGACTATGCCTGGTTCCTTTGTCCTTGTTGGTTAATTATTTGGGGTGATTGATACTTTTGTCTATATACCTTATCTCTCTCTCTCTCTGCCCCTTCTAGTCTCCTTTTCTCTGTGTTCTTCTATGTTGCTCAAAAGTTATGGAATTGTATATTAAATAGCATGATGATCAATGACTGATATATAATCTGTATATGACTGTGTATATTAATTAATCCTAGTTAGCAGTTTGATAAATTTGTCTTTGGTAATTTGTTCTTGAAGGGAAGCTTTAGCCTTAGTGTGTCAGTTTTCTGATTCTTCATGATGATTAATCACTTAATATGCAGTATAAAAAACAAAAACAAAACAAAAAAAGATATAACATAATTAAGATAATGTTCCGCAATCGTGTGGACGACATTACTATAAATTTGAAATTAATAAACCAAATGTGGCTTCTGATAAATTAATACAATAGGGAGAAAAAGAAAAGCACTAATATTATTCATGCTGACTATTGGTAATAAGTACAGGTAGAAAAGGCCAAGAATAGGTTAGCCCTCAAAGTGAATCTGGTGGTTCATAAGCTGTAAGTTGGTCGGTAGTATTAGATCGTGTTTTTAATAAAACTATCTTATTAGCTAGCCAAATTTTATAACTTAAGAGTTGAAAAGTTAAAAGTAAACGTTGATGTATGTTGTGAGATTAGCTAATAAATTAGTTAATAAATATAAAATAATATAAATATAAAAAATAAGATAATTATTTTAAGTAAATTAGTGAAAATTAAAATATTAAATAAATTTTTTTTGTAACTTATAAGGTATAAGTTAATTAAAGTAACTTATGAAAATAAGATAGAAATTATAAATAAACTAATATAATAAACAAATTTATAATTTGATACATTTATTTTTGTTATACTCATTTATAAAATATTCAAATTAGCTTATAAATTATTACACTCGTGTCTAAATATATTCAATTATACGAAGCATAATAATAAAAACTAATAAGATGACACTTAATTATGGTTTTTTTAATGAGAATAGACTGATTAGTGATCACGATTAATAATGAAACTTGATGCTAGCTACCACTTGTGGACGTTGAGTTAAACATAAAAAGAAAGGTGAAATTTATTTTAATAATTTATACTTTGATTAGATGATACTATTGATACGGAAAAAGAGGGGGGACACGATATTTAGTGCAAATGTTCATGTACATATTTGAGTTTTTTGTTTTAAAAGTTTCAAATTATCCTTTAAATAAAAATTTGTATGCTATGACTTTTACACAAATCATGATGTATAGGTTTCAAGAGTCCAATTACTATACACTACAAATAGTTTGTCATTAATGATTAGGAAAAAATAACTTCTATGTAGTAAACTTTATATAGATGACGAATTAATTAATTTAATGCTTTTACGTATTCCCAAATAACACTTTTTTTATATATCCATTTGTAAGTTAATGAGATAACAACAATTTCAGTTTAGTCTTCCTTGTTTTTTAAAGATGTTCTTTACACTTACTACTTAACATGAGAGATTCGACAGGCATCAATACTAAAATTCTATGAGAAAAAGAAGGGAAAAGAAATTAAAGATAACGACACAACTATTTTAATAGGCAAAAGACAAAAAGAACGTGCAAGTCGTTGGATTCCTGTAGCGTGTCATGCCTGATACTCTACAAAGAATATTTTTATTTTTATTTTACAAAAGATATTTGGACACTCTGAGAGACGCAGACGATAGAAAGAAAAAGATATATAAATTATCGATATAATTGATGACGTAATAAAAAATAAAATAGAAAAAATAAAAAGTGTCAACAGCGTAACTATTTGTGTGTAAAAATAAAGATTCTTTTATTTTTAGGTGACCCATTTTTGAATCATTATATATGATTACATTTTAAGAAAATACCTTGCATATCAAGGGAAGGAAGGCCTCAATAGAGTGTCTTTATTTCACTATGTTTTTTCTATTTATAATTGAATTCAAGATTTTTTTTGAATTTATATCATTCCAACTAATGTAATATTGATATTAAGTTTTATCAATTTAATTATTGTTATAAAGTTTTTCGTTAATTTTTTTTAAAAATTTTGAAATACAAAGAAAATATCAAGATTAAAACTTAAGATTTTGTATCAATGTATATGTTGTCTAAACTTTTCATCACTAGATCAATCTTAAATAGTTAGGATTTTTATAAAAAATTTATAAACTTAAAAATTTAATTAATATATTTTATTGTATAATTTTATCTTAGAGTATAATATACTTCAATGTATAAAGTAGGAATACCAATTGTAACATTTTTGAGTTATTTTTTATTTATTTAAATTTTGGTGTGTAAAATTATTAATATAATATTATATAAATTCAATAATTAAAATTACATTTTTCGAAGAAGTTACTAAATTAAATAACGTCAGTATCAGAGACTTATTTATAAAATAAGTGGATTTTTTAATTGTAGAATTCTTGTATCTATGATATAATAATCATGTGACTTTACATTTCAATAATTTGTTAATCAATATCAAAGTGAGAATGACCAACAAATTTTGCTTCATGTATGTATATCCTATTACTCCGGTCTATTTAATTAGTGTCTGATTCCTCTACTAAAATAATAATAATAATAATAATAATAGTGTCTGATTCCCTTGAACATTGGTTTAATATGTTATGGAATATCTTCAGCAGCACGCTGATGATAAACAATAAATATACATTGTTCTACAAATATGCTAATGTTTAATATAATGCTTATTCCTTATATAGTATTCCTGATAGTTTATTCAAGCAAGAAAATTAAATTGAGAGAATCATGAATATATCTCAGTTCGGTTATATTAGGATTTTCTTTTTATAAGCCAAGGTTATATTAGGATGTTCATAACTCGATTTATTCAATACTAATTTATCTCGATTAGAAATTAATTTTGAGGAGTTGAATTAGAAATTTGACCTGATATATATTAGAAACAGGCTTGGATTGTATTTCAAGTCATTCGAACCTGATTTAAAGTCTATTGTTTTTTAAAATAATTATATATTAATAATATAATTATTTAATAAATAATATTTTATATAATATGATAGTATATTTATATTGATGTCCTAAAAGGAAAGAGTAGATTGATAAGTTTAAATATTATGAATTCGTATCCTATAGCTACCTCCTGCTGGCCATTCATTTAGTATAGAATATTGAGAAATGGGTGCAACGAAAGAGCCCTCCATGTGCCCAAGCATTTAAAACAGGTTACAATGGAAGATTGCACGAATCATATATATAAGCATATTACTTATAAATTCCACCATCAAATGTTTTCTTACACCGGCTCCATTATTCTTCTACAAGCTAATTAAGATTATTTTTCTTTTTCATTTTCATTTTTAGTACCTTGTACATGGGAATGCTGATCACATTCCATAATTATGTGTGGACGTTATCCACAGCAGGTCCTATCCATTTTGTCAATATCTAATTATGGTTGAAATTAATTAAAGCTTCGAAGATAACATGTAGAGTTGGATTTAACTAAAGAGATTAATCTTCTCGCAATATATGATAAATTAAAGTTTAAATTTCATTAAGAGAAATATTTATTTCCAACAAAATTATTTTGAAAAAGAATACTTATATATATATATATATATATAACATTACGGTGTGTATGCAATCCAATGCGGAACGAAGCTCAAGATTTCAATTGCCAACCACTGGTATAGGATTTGTCTGTTAATTTGTCAGTCTCTATCAGAGAGTAAATACTACAAAATTGGCGAAACTGTTGACAACGATCGCCTTATATATAATCGCATGCCACGGAAAGATGATCGAACTCTTTCACATGAGATGGTTGGAGATTAGGCTAATAATTGATAAATGAAAGGGAAATTTCAAGTGCATTACGTCAAATATATAATTATATGAGCACCAAATCAATTCACGTTTAATTATTTTATTTTTACAAGTGTCTTAAATTTCAATTTTTATTATATAGACACAAATATTCAAAGGAAAAATTTTACAACTCATAATAATCTTACTTTTCAAAACATATATATATATATATATGCTCTAAAAAAACAAATTATACGATCCTTCTCGTTAATATTGGTAAGAAAACTTAGTAGTAGTTTGAAATGACACAATTAGTCCAAACCACTTGGCTAAAATTTGTTAAACATCACACGTTAGGTGCCCAATCAAATAGTTAACAACTACTAATGATGTGATTTGCGTTATGGGGTGGTAGATCAAAGGTCTAACTCATGCTAAAAATTGATAATAGAGAATCAGCTTCACCTTTCATGATGATTAATCGTTAATTAATCCCTTCATCCGTAGCATTAATATATATCTAACTTAATTACAGACATAATATAGACCTTATGATCTGTTGCATGCATGTATGAAAACATATACACATGTACATGATTTTGAAGAGAACAGTCTGAACTGGTTTAGCGCTAGGAAGTATTGAAAGCTTGAATTAGTGTTATACTTTAATTTGTATATAACAATCGAGGTAGTTTTATTCTTCTTTAATTAAACAATTGAAGTACTTTTACTTTTTATCTTTTTCTAACCCCCACGATTCACGAAGGCACGCTCTTGGAGCAGAAAAACGCACCTTCTTTTTTGTGTGTGTACCAACGTGGTAACAAAGTTTGAATTTAACACCTTGTATAAATTACTTATTCAACCTTTAGTTATTATAGTGTAAATTATAAAATCTTCCTATTTAATCCCTAAACTGTAACAATTATTTTCATTAATACTTCCATTCAGTTTCTGTGAATTCGCTGACGGTAGTAGAATTCACGTAATCTGCAGATAGCAACTGCTTGATGATGTGGCAGAATATGCTAATTCAATCTTGATTGCTATTTATTATTTTTTATTTTCATTTACTTATTTTTAAAATAAAAATATATACCAATAATAGAAAGAAAAAAAAACACTCAGCGGAGCTCAGATCTGCGATGAGATCATAATGGAGGTTTGGTACCATTCGGCAATGATATAAAGTTGATGTTTTTCTATATTTAAACTTATAATAATGAAAATAAATTTGTAAAATTTGAAGAAAAAATATTAATTTTTTAATATGATTGATCCGAGTTACAAACAAATGGAAGTCATTTCTGCGTTAAAAAATTTAATAGAAAAATAATGAAAGGACTTCTTGGTAACAATTATTGTAGCCTAATAATGATTAAATAGAAAGATTTTATAGTGTATGTGGCTCATTAAAAAAGTGGTTGAAGTTTAATGAATTTTGAAGTATTTTCCCTATAATTTAAAAAAAATATTTTAAAAAAAAATTATTTTCAAATTTTTTTACAATGATTACTCATTCACAAAATCAATAAGTCTATAACATAATAAAAAAATTATATATATAAAAGATGTGTGTATTTGTATGATAAATATTTAGATTTGTTTGAATAAATTTTTTTTAACAAGCATTTACGAGGAGAGAAAATAGGAAGGAAAAATAAAATAATTTTTTTATAAATTAAAATAATTTATATATAACTTAAAAATCAATTTTTAAAAAATTTAATATAAATTTTTTTTATAAATTAATTTTAACTTAAAAATAAATTTATTTCATTTTTTTTATAACTATTTATAAAAAAGTTTTCTTAAACAAATCCTTATTCAAGGAGTACTCGATTAAGGTTTTTTTTTTTTTAATCAAAGAGGCCAAAGCCCAATGGTAAAAAACTACATAATTGTCACACGAAGAGAAGAATCTCCCAAAGCACCAGAAATAAAATAAAAAAAATTGCTTAATCTGATAAATCGGGGTTGATCAAGGATAGTTATAATCACCTAAACACAAGCAAGATTGGCCAATAAATCAGCACTCTCGTTTGCCTCACTAAAAATATGCAAAACTTCAAACCTCCAATCACTGTCGAACACACTACAAATTTCACGCATCAAGATCCAACCTACCTCACTACTGGTCGAGTCCCCTTTGATGCTTCCTACAATTTCATAATCCATCTACTCTACTTTTAGCCAAACGTAGGCCTTCATAAACCATCCAAAGTTCAGCCATATATCATTTTATCTTTATAATTTCTATCTTTGATTTTATGTTATATTTCATTAAATTCAAAAAGAGTTTAGTTTTAATACATTGTTAATATAAAAAAATTATACCATAACCAATTACAAATTACTTTAAATATAATTTTAAAAATTATTATTATAAAAATCAACAATATTAATAATTTATAATTAAAGGTTAGTATAATTTTTTGTCGTTAATATATTCTAATTAAATTTATTTTAAAATATATAATATTATTTATTTTTAATTTTTTTTATAATTGCTAAAACCCAATAAAACCAATGTACACAATATTTTCACATACTATGCGTCAGTTAATATAAATTTATTCATAGTTTGATTTAACGGTACAATCACGGGTGATAGACAGAGAGAGGAAGAGTGTGTTGTACGATAACAGTTTGTACGCGATAACCTACTATGTTGTCATATGACATGTCCGCGTGATTTTCGGTCCACTTAGAAAGCGAAGGATTTGAAGCAAAAGGCACACAGAAGGAGTTTGTTTTCAAAATATACCTCCCCCACCAAAGCAACGTTAGTTAACCACCACCAGCAAGCACCATGTGCCACCCCCTTCACACTTATTCACTTCTCAATTTTGTATTGCTCTTTCATGTGTTTGGTATTGACTTGTGTAGAAAACACCTTGTCCCTTTTGTCCCTGTCACATTCCACTTTTCAATCGTACTCTGCCCCCGTGAATTCTAAAACTCAGCTGCCACAATTCCCGAATATGTTCTCTTCCTTACATTGGATTTGGATTAAAGAATGGACATACATTCTATAGTCTATACATTCACACGTTCAACGTTCATGAATCCGAATCATTACATGAAGAATGTCTATTTTAACTTGGATTTACCAATATAGCTATAGCTAATGATTCATCTAATCTTCGTTTAACCATTCTGATTGAACGATCGTGTAAAAGAGTGTATTTCTTGATGGTAGGAAATTTAAATTCGAAAATATTTATATATAAACACACGTTAGACAAGATGACTTTTAACAAGAGAAGACGGAAGAAATGAATAATCCATTAAATAAGTAGTATAGAGATAGAACACTATTTATAACCGTCAGATAGTTGTTAAATAAAAATAATAAAATAATCAACAGTTTAAATTTGTAATAAAATAATTAGTATCTACCATTTATTATTTAAATATTATATTCCATAATTAAAAATGATAATCAACTTGTTAACCATCCGTTTTGTGGGTCCACCGTATATGAGGAATGAATCATTTTCACCTGATGATGAAATCAAGAAAAGTTAATATTAAAAGATAAAAATCTCACTCGATATATCCCAATATATATGTGTATTTTAATTTTTATCTTTCATGATTTAATATTATGGTTATGATTTGTAAATGTCACAACTTTACAATTTAATCTTTATATTTTAATCTTTATCTTTCACCATTTTATTTAATAATTATGATTTAATCACACTATCACTTACAAAATGTCATACAAGTTTATGTTTTTATCTTTATATTTTAATCTTTATCTTTCATGATTTAAACTAAAAAAAAAATTAGATATATTTTTTATCATATAATTTATTAATGGATGATTTTAGTCTTTATAATTTCAATTACTTAAAAAAAATTTATATTCTTAAAAATAAAAAATTCTAGTATAATTTTAATTGTTGAAATCAAATTCTCATATTCTTAAAATTAATGAAATTCAATCCAACAATTAATTTATTGTCAAATTTCTAATAGCATTAAATTATATGAATTTCATTTAATGATGTGGCAAACAACAAAAATAAGTAGAGTAAAAAAAAATCCTTTTGAAAAGAGCTTAATTCTACTTGGAGTTTGGACCTATTATCCCATCTTTTTACATCATATATAAGAACCATTCCGACATGTAACTTATTTGGAACATGTGCGAAAAGTATGTTATATTTAACTTAAATTTGTATGGGACAAAAAATACATACACATACTACTAAATAAATAATATAATATAATAATTTATATTTTTTTACTATATATAAATTGTAATAATTAATTTGTATTAAATATCTTTTTTATAAAATTAGATTGTTTTAATTTTTTTATACTTTAGTAAGTGAAATAAGAATCTATTATTGATGTAACCATTTTTCTGTATTTCACTAAATATAGTTATATTTATATAATCATTTTTTTACTATAATTTTTTAATTTAATATTAAAATATTTATATAATACTGAAATTTAAAAAGTTATTTAGAAACTGAAGTAACATAGTATTGTATTTATAATAATTTTCTATTTAAATACAAAAAATTAAAATATTTTCTTTGTTGATTTTTAAGATATTATTAAAAGTGTTATTTTAATAAAAATCAATATTAAAATACAATGTAAATTTTGAATGTATTATTAAAACATATATTTTTATTATAAAAAAATTGGTTTTAATTATAAGAAGAATTGAAATAAAAAATAAAATTTTAAGATATTTTTAAAAAGGTTATTTTAATTTTTTGTGAAATACAAAAGGAATCCTATTACATTAGTAATAATATTTTACTACAGCCATTAAAGCAGTGAAAAAATAATACAATTTTATAAAAGAAAAATATTTAATACAAGTGATTAAATTACAATTTAGATATATAGTATTAAAAATTAAAATTATATATAATTTTAACTTTAAATTATATATAATGTAGTTTCATACTTATACGAAGTCAAAGTATCCTAGTAGTTTTTGGCATTAAAACATAGGACAGTAGATTCAAAGTTTACATCCTAACTTCAACCTTTTTTCCAATTTTCAAATCTCATTTTTTGGTGTCATGTCAATGTCTCTGTCAGATGACCATGTCAGTTGTCACTCAAATATCTTTATATCATGTTAGTTGTCAATTAGTCATTTAATGGATAATTAGTTGTTAGACTCGATTTTAAAAAATATAAAAAACTAATTTAAGTAATTAAAACAATAAAAAATTAAAATAACTCGCTTGATATATTATACGGACTGAAAATATAATTAAGTAATTAAAAATAATTATATAATGTTTCTTTAGTTTTTATTATTATTATACAAACTACAAATTATTCATCCCACGATTAATATTTGTTAAAAAATCTAAGGAAAGTCTTTACTAGAAATTTCTCTTCCAAACAATATATCTTTAGTTTATTATTTAAAATTTTAACTTAAATTTATCGATATTATTTTACTCAACATTTAAAGTGTAATAATAGTTATTGATTAAAAAAATCAGTAATTGAAGTTGTGATAAAATTATATATATATATATATATATATATATAATAACAAATTTAAAAATTAATTATAATTTAATTATTAATTAATGATTATTATTATAATTTACTTAGTAAAATGCATTTCTTTGCTCTGGAGAGTTGAATTCAATTTTTTTTATATAATCCTCCTCTTGATATTATTTAATACAGTGAAAGGGCATTCATTTATTTGGCTATCAATTTATTTTTATCAAAGACCACTGTATTATTAGGTGCAATTATTAGACTTTAGCATTGATTATCACTTTGAATAAATCAACTAAGCTTAAATTATCATATTATATTTACATTAAAAAAAAAATCACATCATTGAACTTTCAAGTTAAATTTTCGTTTTTTAAGGACCAGAGGAAAAAGCTGCAACTGACCCAAAATTGGATGACGAAAAAAAAAAAACTACTATACCACTGTGATACAACATTACTTGTTCAATGTATTAAACAATATAATACACAGAGATTAAATAATACATATCTAAAAGAGGTGACTTTTTTGTGATTAAATTTTAAGTAGGTGACTGAATACTATATATATTATATTTTCCTGTAGACATTCTAAGTGTCAATTCTTAATGGCCGGCAAGTAACAACCTATGCATAAACCGGGGAACAATTTAGGAATACAATGAGAACAATATCCATCAAGTTCTAATCACGAATCTTTTGGGGCGGCGAAGAGGAGCTTAATTGGTTTTGGGATTTGGACCACATCCTCTTTTGACAACGTCTTTATTCTTTAACATTTAATTTTCCACTTATGTACCAGAATATAACATATATGCATATTTTAATGTAAGTACCAAGTTCCAGCGCTCAACTACTCGCCCAATAGATTTTGTAACTGTAATTAAATATATGACAAGGTTGGAAGGTTGGTGTTTACAACTTTCATGTTCGGTACTACAACATTGGTATTTTTGGACGGAAGAAAATTTCAAAATATTACTAAGTTTTCAAATGAATTTTGGACAAATTTTGGAAAATTTATGTATAAAACAATTTCTGTCCCAATTGATGCGAAAAAGGCACCACAAATGTGATGACACAACGTAACAGATAGAAATTCTCCTAACTTGCAAGAATCTATAAGAAGTAACCACAAATAAGAATGACAAATAAGAATGACAGTAATTATGAGAAGAATAACGTAAGAGACACCGATATTTTTAACGTGGAAAAACCCCCTCAACGTGAGAAGTTAAAATCACGAGTCGTCCAGACCAAAGAAATCAATCCACTATGATTAATTAAGTGTACAAGAGTTATCAATCTCTTTTGTCTCTCTCACTTTGTGAAAAATCCACTCTCTCAATCTCCAAATCTGACCCCTTCTCCTTTTATAAAGAGAGACCTAGCAGTGAGAGTATTAGACTTTTGTCCACATAGTTGGGAGCCTTAAAATAACCCAACATATCTCCCCCCTCACAACTATGTGGAGGTAATCGTCAGTCCAACGATCTCACCGTAAGCTTCAAACTTCCCTCTTGGAACAAGATGAATTGTACTTTGACTATCACATAATAATCAATGTTCGTACTGAACAAAACCAACATATGCCTTGGTAGTGGACAAAGCAACATACTTCTACAATTTAGATTGTCAAACCTTTTGCCTTTCTTCACTCTCCATGGACTCTTGGTAAATTTCAAGTTTTTTCCCATCTGTCAAGGTCACATACTCATCAAAAGTATACCTTGTAGATGATTGTCTCTACCTATTAGACCTCTTGAGTTGAATTGGAGGCTGTTTAGGAGTATCACTCAGATTCTCATCTCTTGTTCCTTTTTAGCATCATCAACAAGAGGAACATCAAAGTCATCTCCAAGTTGCTAATCATCATAGTTATGTTGCTCACCATTCTGAACATTATTATCAACAATATCCAGATCATGTACAGGCATCCGAACTGGATCAATTTCAAACAAACTATTGTCTTTCTCAGGTGTAGACTTCTTTACCTTATCAATGTCTTCAATGGTTTGATCTTCCATGAATTGCACTCACGGCTTCTGACAAGTTTTTCTCAACAGGATCATACATCTTGTAACCATACTCATCATGATCATGCCCAATGAAGATACAATGCCTAGTCTTCATATCCAACTTAGATCTTTCACCTTTGGAACATGCACAAAGGCCTTACAATCGAAGACTCGCAAATGATCATACTTGACATCTTTGCCAAACCAAATCTTGTCTGACACCTCAATATTCAAAGCAACTACAGGACTAAGATTAATAACATGCACTGCTGTGTAAAATGCCTCACCCTAGAAATGCTTAGGTAACATTGCTTTAGAAAGCATGCACCTAATCCTCTCAACCAATGTCTTGTTCATCCTCTCTACTAAGCCATTCAACTGAGAAGTTTTAGGAGGAATCTTTTCATGTCTGATACCGTGCTGCTTACAATATACATCAAATGGTCCACAATATTCACCACTATTATCAGAGCGAATACATTTCACATTCTTGCCTGATTGTCTCTCAACAAAAGCCTGGAAATGTTTGAACTTCTCCAACACTTGGCCCTTTGTCTTCAAAATATAGACCCAGAGCTTCCTAGAACAATCATCAATAAAGGTAAAAAAATAAAGTGCATCACTAAATGACTTTACCTTTAATGGGCCACAAACATCAGAATGCACCAATTCTAACAACTCTGACTTTCTTGAGGGAGGATACTTCTTAAAGGATACTCTAGTCTGCTTACCAGCCATGCAATGAGAATACTTCTCCAACTCTGCATTCTTCAATCCTGGAAGCATGTCCTTTTTGGCTAAACAAGTCAACCATTTTTTACTGATATGACTAAGCCTTCGGTGCCACAAAGATGCCTCCATATCCATGACATCCACACTGTCTTTAGCAACCAAAGCTTTTGTCCAATACAGTTTAGAAATTTTCTCCCCTCTGGCCACAACTAAGTTACCTTTGGTGAGTTTCCATTTTCCATGACCAAAGTGATTATCATAACCACCATCATCAAGCATATGCACAGATATCAAATTAAAACGAACATCTAGAGCATGTTTGACTCCTCTAAGCCACAACTGCATTCCTGTGTTGGTTTGCAAGCAAACATCACCAACACCGATCACCTTGGTTTGCAAGCAAACATTCCTGTGTTAGATTCAACACTCCAAAATCACCTGCAGTGTAAGATGTAAAGAATTCCTTCCTTGGTATAACATGCAATGTAGCACCACTATCAATAATCCACATGTCATCGGATACAAAATTAACCGATTCAAAGTCTCGAAGAATGACAAGACCATAACCTATAGCAGTAGTGACACGATCATCATCCTTCTCTTTTGACTTGCCCTTTTTGCCTTTGTTCTCCTTTTTTCACAAGAAACAATGCTTCTGTATATGTCCTGTTTTGTGACAGTAGTGACACTCCACATTCTTGTATCTAGACTTGGATTTACTTCTACTCTTTTCTCTTTCCTTTTTCTGACTTCTCCCCTATTTTCAATGACAAGTACCTCAGATTGAGATGAAGAACCTTATGTCTTCCATCTCATCTCCTCGTTAAGTACACTACCCTTTACCATTTGTAAAGAGACAACATCATTAGGGGCTGAATTTGTGATAGAGACATTAACAGTCTCCCAAGACTCTCAAGAGTAGTAATCCCAAAATCTCATCTTCAAACTTGATGCCCATTCCTGACATCTGATCAATAATCCCTTGAAACTCATTCAAGTGATCTGACAGTGAAGTGTCTTCCTTGAACTTCAAACTTACAATAGCATTTAACAAAAATAATTTGTTATTCCCATACTTTGACGCATACAAGGATTCAATATTCTCCCACAAAATTCTGGCATGTATCTCACTTGTAATATGATTATAAACATTATCATCCACAAGAAGTCGGATAAAACCACATACCTATTGATGCTCAAAGTCTCATTCTTCATCAGACATAGATTCTGGCTTTTGAGCAGCAAAAACAGGAAGATGCATTTTCTTCACAAATAATAAATCTTTCATCTTCCCTTTCCACAAGTGATAATTAGTGCCATTTAGACTCACTATTCTATTTGTATTACCCTCCATTATTTTCGCAAGTAGAACACCCTTCAAACCAGAGCGCTCTGATACCACTCTGATGGGAAAAGTCACCACTTTGATGATGGGAAGGTAGTACGGTACTGGAAACAAGGCACCACTAATGTGGTGACACAACGTAGCGGATAGAAATTCTCCTAACTTGCAAGAATCTATAAGGAGTAACCACAAATAAGAATGACAGTAATTATGAGAAGAATAACGTAAGAGACATCGATATTTTTAACGTGGAAAAACCCCCGAACGTGAGAAGTAAAAACCACGGGTCGTCCAGATCAAAGAAATCAATCAACTATGATTAATTAAGAGTACAAGAGTTATCAATCTCTTTTGTCTCTCTCACTCTGTGAAAAATCCACTCTTTCTCAATCTCCAAATCTGACTCATTCTGCTCTTATAAAGAGAGACCTAGCGAGCTTGAGAGTATTGGACTTTTGTCCACATAGTTGGGAGCCCAAAAATAACCCAACATATATATATATATATATTATTTTTTTCTGAAAATTACTTGTCTTATTTTACCAAAAAAAAAAAAACATCATGGATAGACTTCAAAGGGAATTTGAACACAGAAAATTATTTTTAGATATCGATTTATAAATTGATATGATCATTGAATAAATTAGCAATGGATTAAAAGATCAATTTTACAACAGTAGATAAACTATTGATTACTGGTTTCAAAAACCAATTTTATAATTACCAACTTAGTAACCTGTTTTATAATGATTGATTTAGTGACTAATTTTATAATGACTTGTTTAGCTGTCTATTTTATATAATAAATGATTTTATAATGACCGATTTAGTGAATCTTTAGTACTAAACAATTTACTAATTCATTTGTCAACCTAAAATTTAAAATTTAAAATTAATAAATATAACATAATTGATATGCTAAGGTTAAAATCACTAACATATAATGATTGATTTAATGAGTGATCATATGCATGAAAGTAACATAAAATATTAAGGTGATATTGGATTTGGGGGTGGATGGGAATGAAAGATTGTAAAACAAGTAATTATAATACAAATAGTATTGCAAATATAAAAGGGTATTTTAACATAAAAAGTGCAATAAAATAAGTAATTAAAACATGAAATAATACCACTAAAAATCAAGAATTTAGGTATGTATTTCATAGTTAATTGTATCACTAAAATTTACATTTAAAAGTATGAGCATGGAAGGAAGAAAAAAGGAGTGGAAAGAGAGCAAGGAAGTGAAAAAAAGAAGTTGAAATTCAAACAAATTATTGCCCAGAACAAATCCAATTCACGGGTTTTAGAAAAAAAAAAAAAAAAAGCAGTTACATAGCTTTGTTTATTTCACACCTCAAGGATCCTAACGCGGTTAAGAAATTTCCCATGAAAATTTTCAATGTGTTGTCGCGTAATATTCCTCTAATTGGATTGACTTAAAATATGAGTCTTTGTCAGTGAATCACCAACTTTGACATAACACCTCCCGTGATTGTTCTCAAACAATCATTTCGTCATACGTTTGAAAACTAAAAATCAATTATTATTACTATTATTATAGAGAGCATAAGCTTATACATGCAATAAAAGCAAAAAAGCTACATTCACATTTTCAATACAAATTGCCCGATTTTCCCCCTACACACTCAATAATGGGCCTCCGAAATATTTTGTTTACATTTTAATTAATTATTTTTAGTGATTCGTTTAATTTTGAATTTTTTAAGTGAATGTTATTAAACTTGGCATTATTTTTAAAATCGTAGCGGTTACATCTTAAGTGTGTGCGTGAAAAAATCTTTTAGAAGGAAAACAACCTTAAAAACCAAATTACACTAAAAAGAACTCTTTTAAAAGGAAAATAACCTTCGAAAACCAAAATTTTAAATTTAAATAACTACAAAATGTTTGTTTTACCTCTAAAAGTAAAATAAAACAATTTTTTTACTTTTTATTTATAATAGATTTTATTATCATGATATTTTTATTATTACAAAATCTTATTATTTTAAAAGGGGGATTATTATTATAGTTTTATTAAACATTTTATGTGTTTAATTTTTAATTTTTTTATCTCTTAAAAATTTTTATCTTTAAAATTTAAAAGGTGTTTACAATATCCAAATCAAAAAAGTATATTTAAAGTGATTACCGTTAACCTTTTAATGCTTATGTAATAGTTAAATTATAAGTGCATCCAAATGACTATCACTAAATTTTTTATTTTTTTATTATTATTTTTCATCTTCTTTTTTTCATTTATTAATAACTTAAAAAATTCTCATTTATTTATTTTATATAAATTTATCATTATTTATTTCTATTTTAGTAATTGAAAGTTAACTTTCATAATCTTATTATTATCTTTTTTTATTTAAAATAATTGCACTATAATCAAATTTAAAGAGCATAAAAGTTTATTATTATTGAATTTTATGTTAAATCAGAAATCCAAATTAATCAGTACTAAAGCTTTACTTTTATTAATATTATTATTGCAAGGCTATTTCTAACTTTTCTTTACTAATTTTTGGTTCAACTTTAGTTAATTTTTCTATTTCTTTTACTAAAATATTTTCCCTTATTTTATTTAAATACTTTTTAGAGTTATTACATTTCATTGTTTTATTTTCTATTATTATTATTATTACTACTATTTTTTGACAGCCTCCTAAATCTAAATAAGCGAAGGATCCAACAAAAGAAAAGGAAGAAGAAGCGGATAGGCCAGCCCAATATTCTCCTGATCTGGAGAAAGGTATGGAGACTGGGCCTGGCCCCAAACGCATATGTGACAATTTATAACTATTATTAACCCTCAAAAAAAATTATGACAATTTTACCTAACAGAATTAAGATACATTTGATAAGATATATTTGACAACACATATTAAAACAAAATTAAAAGTGAGAAGACTAAATGATAGGTAGGTCTAGAGAGGCCCAAAAAAGGAAAATTAAATAGTTTGAAGACATTAAAGAATGAAATTATGATATTATTTTATTTATCTTTTAATTTTTCTTTAACAACAACTAGATTATAACATTGTACTCCTGTTAGGTTATGAGAAAGAATGCAAAATTAGAATATTTATTTTAAATTTTAGCTTTTAATGGTAGTCTATGTTATTTCCCATAGCAGTATGTTCGCTTCTAAACATTAAAACCGATGGTGTCTCTATATATGATTTTTGTCTTTTAGTTCGGTGGCCGACAGGTCGGACTAAGTTTTTTTTAAATATATAAATTTTAAAAAATAATACTAAATTAAATGGATCTAGTTATTTTTCAATCATACTTTTAAGTCAGTCAAACTAACCCGATATTATTTTAGATTATTTTTTTCAAAGTCCAGTCCTAACTGTTTGTCTAACATTTTTTGTACCTCTAATGCAAAGCCATTGAGCGAGGAAGAGGAAGTGTGAGTGTGAATAAAGTATTTTAAAAATATGAAAAAAAAAATCAAAAAGAGTAAAAAGAAGGATGTGAAAAGAAAAAAATAGAATCGCCCTTCATCAATTTACAGACGAGCTACCAGCCTAATTTTATTAACACTAGTGCAGTTTATTCTAATATTTATGAACCAAGCTTATAATTAATTGATTTTGAAGATTGAATCTAACTTTTTTTTAGAAGAGATAAAAAGGAGAGGAAGGAAAGAAGAGTAAAGGAAACTATATTTATTTAGGGTGTGCTAGGCAGGAAGAATAAAAACAGGTAAAAAAAATGAGATGAATGAAAATAAAAAAGAAAAAATAAAGTAATGAAAATATGTGAAAAATAGAATAGATTTTTTAGTGTTTTCTTTAAGAAAAATAAAGAAAAAATTGAAAGAAAAAATAAGAAAAAAAATACATTTTAATTGATTAAATTTGTATTTCAATCAATTATAGCATCTTCGAGTGGTTTTAAATCATAAGTAAAAACATTCAAAATTGTCACTAAATATCAGTTTTTAATCATTATTACTAAGAAAATAGTCACAAAATATAAAATTGATGCTTTTTCATCCACTTTGACTTATTTTAGCCAGAAAATAAAAGAGCATGGGTCACTACTTTATTATTTTCTCCTCCATCCATTTTCATGCAACTAAATAACATTACTTTTCTTATTTCTAAAGCTAACAAAATGACCTAGTCTACATGCCAAAACATGAAAAAATATTTTCTTTAAATTGTTATTTTTTAGTCTTGATTAAAAATAAATTAAAAAGGGTTAAATCTAAAAAAATAAAAAACAAAATCAACATTAACAAGTAGATCAATGACAAGCAACACCAACAAGCAAACCAGCAAATCAACAACAAGCGACGCAAATGATTAAAGCATAACAACTAATCAACAACAAACGACGTTAGGTTTTGTGATTTTTTCTCATTTTAAGTTTAGTTTATTTAGAGAAACGTGTCATGAATGCTACTATGTTACTTAATATTTATTAGACTACTTACTTATTATGCTATTGTTTTATTGCCTGTTATAGCCCACTAAACATTTTTATTTTTAATTGAGTCACCCTAATAACCTACGAGTTAGTTTGACCCTAATCTGATGGACTAGTCAAACTAATCGGAATAAGACAAAAAAGTCTGATTCTGTTAAGGTCATTCTTTTAAAAATATAACACAACCTAATGAGTAGATTGTTCAAACAAACATATCAAATCAAGTATATTATACCACTTCTACTTATTTTTCATTCATTTCTTCTCCCTTTTTCCAATTTCTTTACCATCTTCCCTATATACAACAAAACATTAAGCTCCTTAACTTGGGAGTTGAAATTAAAATGATTTGCAACCTCGCTCACTTTTGTGAGTATACAGGAACGATTATAAGATGAACATTATTTATAGAAGTAGTTGTTAATTTTCACACTCAACATTAAGAATATTTTTAAATAAAAGAACATTCATGTACATATATTAAGTTGTCAACTCTACGTCATAGAAAGTGTCTAGTCCTTTGTAAAGAAATTAAATTGGCATTCATGCATCTCAAAAGGATAAAATAATATTATTATTAAATTAAAACTATAATTTAGTGTTGCAACTGCAATCGTAATGGAGACGACGAAAAATAGAAAGAAGAAATTCAAGTTCCTTTTGAGGAAAGAAAAATGAATTTAATGAAGTCGTCACCAACATTTTTAAGGGGAACATCAAAAAACCTTGGACAAGGATAAAGTCGGTCTTTCGAAATCAGATTTAAGGTTCTGGAATCGGTTACGCATAGGGAAAGTGTCAACATCCTATAACGTCCATCATAAGACAGTTACTTTAATTAGACGCGTGAAATTGTTATGGCTTCAAAATTATTACTTTCACCTTTCAAGCACAAATAAAAATGAAATTTATTGTTGGGAGAGGAAAGATATGTTTTTTTGGGTTTTTGAACTTGACAAGAGTTACCCCTTGCTTCTATGTATCTTTTAGTACAATAGAGAATTCAAAGTTTATATAATTTTGAGGAGACTTGGAATGTGATTGAAAAAGAGTGGACTGTCCATAGGCGTCCAAAAAGTTAGAAGGGATGTATTGTTGTGGGCGGTCTACCGACTGGGTGTAACTTAACTAAGTTGGCCAACTTGGCTGATTAAGGGTCATTTGGCCAAGGTGTTTGACCAAGGTATTTGGCCAAGGGGCTTGTGGAAGGTTTAGTTGAGAGACCGAGGGGCTTGTGGTTGGTTTGGCCGAGAGGGTGAGCAGCTTGTGAACGGTTTGGCCAAGAGGTCGAGAAGTTTGGCCAAAAGGTTGAGAGACCAAAAGGTTCGTGGTCAAGAGGCTCGTAGTCGAGAGGTTGCGATGTTTGTGGTCGAGAGATCGAATCGAAGTCATTTGATCGAGTCAATAACTTAACAAAATTGGTCGACAAGGGTCAATTGTCAAACTGGGTGACTTATCAAAATGGAGTCGTTAAAAGGAAAAAGGCTAGAGGTTGGCCACTCAACTAGGTCATTTGGCTGGCTATCCATAACAGATTTGCAGTAAAAGGGGAGAACCGCATGCTGGCCCTCTCCAACAACAATCAAGGAATTCACATGGCAATTAGTAGAATATCAGCGAGCTATATCTTATGTAAAATAGTAGGATAACCAAGATCCTATCTGGACGTGAGGTTTTTCGTTGATAGAGACTCTTTCCTTCCTTTTGATGTTGCCAATTCTCTTCTTGAGCTTTCAGAGCATCGTATCCTCCTTTTTGTGTTCCCACTATCAATGCTTCCGACTCTAGAAAAATTTTAGCAGAGTTTCTCTCCTTCTCTCGTCTCCCCCTTTCTCCTTCGCCACCAACCTTTTTTATAAGCCAGCTCCACCTTCCCTCAATCTTTAGGAAAATCTTCTACTATATATTAATGTGGTGACTCCCCACAAAGTTCCATTAAGGTGGTGTTACATGTATAAGGATTATATTAAAAATGTTTAAAGGAATTAACTATCGATGTATGACAGCAAAAATTAAATTGATGACAATTGCATGAATAAGGACTGATTTAATAAATTTTTATATACATAGATCAAATTGAAAATTTGCAACACATGTAAGAACTAAATTATATGTTTAACCTTATTAAGAATAATAAGCTGAGTGATAGTAATACAAGATCTAGCATGTTCATTCTAACACATTTTATATTACTCTCCCATTTCAAATATAAGCAAAAAAAAAAAAATTATGGATATTAGTTTCAAACATAAACAAATTTCAATTAATTTTATCTTATTTAATAATATTATATTTAAAATATCTTTTATTTATTGGAGGTTCTAATCTCAACCACTCTTTTTTATTCTTTATATCAAATTTTAACGAAGGAAAATTTAGGAATAAGTTTATATTTTAAATAACACTAGTAAAATTAAATAAGATTAACTATATATCTTTCTTAATTAATATAAATTTAGTTTATGTTTTTTTTTCTTATATTAGATACCAAAATGAATATTAATTAAAATTTATAGAAAACTACATAAAGCCTATTTAGATAAATTTATTTACAAGGTAAAACTATTTTATACATAAGTTTAAAATCAATTTAAAAAAAAAAAAAAAACAAGAAACATTTTACAAATGAATTGATGATACAAAAGGTAATTTTAAGTCACAGAAAAGCTTATCCCAATTTTTTTCTACATGTGTTTATAAAAAAATTTATTTAAATATATCTAAAATTACAAATAAAATTCATTAAATGAAAAATAAAATCTTACAAATTTTAATAAATCAGTCTGTTGGATTTCCTTAACTAAGAGCATATTTGAACATGTGGAGAAATTCCACTCTTAGAACTCTTTGAAACTAACAATCATAGCTTGATTTTGGACATGCAGGTGGAAACAAAATCCACAGAAGTAATGTTGAAAGAGATGTCACAAGTGACATAAACCTTGGCCTTACGCCTTAAAATCTTGATGACAGTCACTTTTCCAGCCAGTGTAGCCGTTGATGTCAAATTGAAAGCCCCAACTTCAACATCTTGCAAAAAATTGATATCATCTATCAATTTTCTGGTCATTATGGCTGCAGAAGTGCTCACATTGGTTGTGCTACGCGCAGGGACTAATCTTGTCTCCAACGGAACTTCTGCTATAACGGTGTCATGATATTTAAGATAACCCGTGGAATTCACGTACTTGAAGCTTCCGTAGTTTGGGTTCACTATTGTGATCACCATGCCTAAAGGTGCACTAGTTGAATTGGGTGAAAGTAACTGAAAGTTTTCGAGGTCAATTGGGTGGATGGATATTTCTGGGTTCTTGGGTTTAAAGATGGTCAAAATTAAGGTCACAATAACGGTTGCAACTATGATGAACAAAAGTGTGGTAATGGCCAAGCAGATTTTGAGACTTCTAGTGGCCATAGTTTCTGCTTCTGGGTAATAAGGGCAATAGGGATTATTGCCTTTGCAAACTAGCTTTTGGGGGAAAATTAGTGCGGGTGCACGCAACAAAATTTGTGATCCTATTGGATTGTGCCTCATTGTGAATAATGGTGGTGGTGTATATAGATGTGATTCCGTGAAATTTCGAAACTCGACTTCTTTTATGGGGGTTCAGTTGGCAGAAATCGAAATCAGAAGAGTTGGATGTATAGCCTAAAACTTTGGCGTAGGTTCCTACTTAGACAACAAACCCCATGAGTGCAAATTAATATCGCTACCGACACAAAGTTACGCATTTGTTCAAATGGCGTTTAAAGATACTAACAAGATCACTATAAATAGAAGAGGCACTCACCAAGCATGTGCAAGTGGGGAGTAGTTTATACTTTTTAATTATACTATGGAACTTCCATTTTTTATTGTGCAGATCAAATATTATTTGTAGACAGAAAAATGAATGAAATATTTACTTTTTTGTATAAATTTATTGTACTTGACATGAGGTCCTAAATTAATAAAGTATTAACACAATATTAATTATTATTATATATATGTTATATTCATTTATATGTGTTAGTATTTCATTAACTTAATTCAAGTTATTTAATAGATATAATTCAGTTTACAATAATAATAAGTTTGTAAAAAAAAAAACCTTAAAATTCAGTTACTGTATTATACATTTTTTAAAAGGAACAAAAAATTTAAAACAATAGAAGAATAAAAAATTCTAATTACAGTTAAAGAAAAACCTTAACTCAACTTAACAGATTGATTCCTTCAAGAACGAGCTACATGATTAGACCCCTCCACAGATGATGTTTCTAGGTGGTCTCTTGAGTGAGTCTAGGGATGAATGAATTGGATTTATCATTGTTAGGCAAGGTCCTTATTTTTATATTATAAATTTAATATATTAATCAATTAATTAATAATAAAATATATATATGTATGGGATGAGTGCTGTACTTAGACTTGTCCATATTGATAAACTTTTGCAAAAAATTATTCACGTATGTATTCGGACATATTTGATAATAATGACGAAACAATTAGCTCCCGAACTAATAACCATCTCTAGACCTTTGCTGTTTTTTATTTGTCTCTCTACGTGAATATTATAATTCAATTTGTTGTTTTTTTACCTTTTGGTCCAAAGTAGAAGGTGAGGGAGGAATTTTTAATGTGAGAGTTCAAATGGTCCTTTGTTCCTTACACTTTTGCAACATATGTGTCGCTAGTACAATTCTTGTTGAGTTATTCAACAAGGACTACACTTTCCTTTATCACATTATGTGCAACTCCACATGGGTGTAAGAATAAAGAATGAGAAATTATTAGTTAGTTTAGCATTATCACGTATTTATGATTTTAGCTAATATTTATATAATATATTTAAATGTTATAATTTATATAAATAAATTAGTAATATTTTAATTATGTATTTATAAAGATTAATAAAAAATTAATAATACTTATTTATGTATTAATATGTAAAAAACTAGTAAGAATCATAACCCTCTCAATTTATTTAAAAATTTACTGTTAAACGTACACCAAATTTATACAAAAAGTGCAACAAAATTATAAATAACCTTTCCCTCCCTCATTAAAGCAATTAAAATGTGTCAACTGTCAAGCCACTTAATAGGCAAACACACGTGACTCTAAAACAGTGATTTCGATAATTTTATCTATTGTCAGCATAATTTTAATATTATTATTTAATTGTGCAATTTTTACATCATGAAAGAGTCTAAATTCTTGGCTAATTTTTGTGGTCATATTTCAATTTTTTAATAATATGAGAAAACAAAATTGATTGAATGATTTACTTGCCAAACGTTTCTTTAATCTAAAACAACATAGAACAGAATAACAAAATAAATCTCAACACTCCTTTAATATATCTATCCCAGCCTTTATCATTTTTTCTATTACAAGCAATATATCATTTTTGTGTTACATCATACTTGGTAAAATTAAATTGAAATAACTAAAAATATAAATATGTTAGATTATATTTTTAAAATTTAATGAAGAAGATATTACTATAAAATATAATAAAATATAAAATATAAAATATAAATATAAATATAAGAGAAAATAATTTATTTATAAATAAATTGTAAATTTTTAATAATTATAATATAATTAATAAACAATGATCACTTGGTAATGAATATTTTATACCATATTTTAATATGAAAAGTTATAATACGATCTTTAAACTCCTGTAATAAATAAAGTTCAAGTAATTTTCACTTCTTTCACATACAAAATTTATTAACAATTTTTTACTTATGCGTCAAATGTATAGGTTAAGTAAATAAAAATATATTTCTCGTTGAAAAATATTTACTTTCTTTTAAAACATTTCTTATTTATTTTTATATAAATAATTAGAAGTATTTAAGAATGTGTTTTAAATTCCCATTAACTTATACACCAAATATCTATTAAAAAAAATTCCATTTTCATGTATTCAAATATTGGTAATATTTAAAATCACACGTGTGTAGTCAAAATGATTTTTTTCTAATAACTTCACTTGATTAGTTTTTATAATGTAAACTCACACATAATTTTCAATTTAAATGATGCAAGTATAATATTATTTTATCCAGATAACTTGTTTATTATTGTAAGTTATATCTTATGAACAATATACTTTTAAATATTGATAGCTAAGCAAGTTTAATGTTTACGAATATATAGTTTTGTTTTTGATGCAGTGCGAACATATAGTTTAATTAACTTTTAACATTCAAATTTTAATATTTTTAATTATTTTGTTAAAAAATATAATTTTTATCCAATAAGATAATCAAACTCAATTAAATATTTAAAACGTTAAAAAAATATCTTCTCTTCACACACATTCAAATATTTTCATTACAATTGATAATGAGATTAAACATATATTAAACTTATAAATATTGTATTGTAATAAAAAATTATATCAATTATTTAAGGTCACATGTGTATATAATTTTTATTGTTCTATTATTTTATTTAATTACTATTTTTTAAAAGTATTTTTAATAAGATTGAGAAAAATTAATATGTCTAATTTATATATTTAATGAAAATAAAAAAGAAATATTAAAATTTTTATGTTATCAATATGTATATTAATGTAATATCTTATTTAATTCTTAAATTTTATTTTAATCATTTAAATATTATATTATCATTGTTATACAAATAAATAAATAAATACAATTATCAGTTATTGATTGTTAAAGTAAAATGTGATCTTAAATCAATTTTTTTAACTTTTTTTTCATTTTTTATATGTGTATATTTTGAAAGAGGAAAGGAAAAAAATAATAAATGTAATGGATAATGTGATAAAAAAAAGAAAGAGATAAATAAAGTATTTAAGAAAGAGATAAAATGTAATAAATTTAATAGATATTAATCTTAAGAATTTAAGAAATTCTAATGATAGAATTTTAAAGTGGGTGCTCTTATCAAATAACATAGTTAAAATATACATGATAAAAAAAAGGTTAGAATTCACGTGACAAAAATGTTAGACGACAATTTCTTTTATATATAATATAAGTTATAGTTTCAAATATAAATATTAGCAAAGGGAAAAACATGAAAGAATGAATATTGATAATCTTTACGGTGTCAGTATAGGCAGTAGAAATTAAAGTTGTTAGGTAAGTACACGGATAAATAGTAATCTTTAAAGTTGAGATTATAATATTTATACACAATCAATTAAAAAGTTTAAAATAATATTGAAAAACTTTTACAAAGATTTGATAATTAATTTTATAAGTTTAATAATGATGCTAGATAATATGAGTTTTAAAATATTTATGATACAAGTTATCAAATTTGTCATGTAGGTTAGATTGAAATTAGACGACGGTATAAAATATTTTATATTAATAATACGTCACATAGTATAAATTTATTAACTTTAATTTAGTTCCTTATTTTTTAAATAAAAAACTCAAATTTCTTGTGTTTTAAATTGTTGTTAGATATCATCGAATACAAATTTTATTTCGTGTTATATAAAAATATTTTCATTTAGGTGTTATTTAAAATTCTTTCATATTTTGCTTGAAAAAAATCTCCTATAAAATTCTTATCATTTTAAAAATGAATATCTAAACAAATCATTTTAATTCACTTAAGAAAGTAAAAGAAATAAAAGAAACTCATACAGCTTAATCATGAATATATGTTCGAAAATCATATATAATTCCTCTCTTATGTAATTTTATAATATATGTTTGACAAGTATGAGATTCAGACGAGAAAGGAGACTTTGATTGCACCGGATTATATATGGCACATGAATATCATATTTCGCCCCATGAAGTGCACACAGCAAACCTCTAAATTACATTTTCGACATTAAACTACCGGTGTCCGGTGTCTGTCTCAATCAAGGTAGGCAAAATTTTATGTACAGTACGCTGGTCCTTAGGTAGTTAAAATCATGATTAGAATGCCGTCACATTAATGATACAATATTTTTTAGTCTTTTATTAAATTTTAATTTTAGTCTCTCAATAATATTTTACCAATTATAGTTTCTTATAAATTTTTCATTTACATTTTTAGTCTACTCCGTTAACTTGAATTATTAAGTAATGATTTTCCCCAATTATAGTTTCTTATAAATTTCTCATTTTCATTTTTTGTATATTCTATTAACTTGAACTACTAAGTAATGGTGTAATAATTATATTGGCATGCTTATCACGTGATGTGACGTAACATAGTAATTTTTTAAAAAAATTTGATATAATTTTTTTAGCAACATAAAATTGTCAAAATTTGATATTATTTTCAATAATTTATAACTTTTTATATAAAAAAATAAAGAAATATAATATTAGTATATAATTCTCGCACAATGACAAATTCTCTTTTGATTCAAAAATAGAATTAGTATGATTCATCAGTAAATTCAAATAAAAGTTTTGCATTCAAAGAGAACAAAGAGAAAATATTATACTCCTTATTCGTTACATCTACCATCACACATATTAAAATTTTATTTTATTTAAAATAGTTGCATGTAATTATAGGTAGATGAATTAGTTTGTTGAGTTTAGTAAATCAGTTATCCAATTAAAATTAGTTAGTTTTTATTGTATTTCTGTAAATATATATAATTTTTTTTTGTATTTTTTATTAATTATTCTTTGCAAATATATTTTTATGATTATCTATTATTCTATTATGAGTTTTATGTTGTATGACCTATATGATATTAGAGCAATACTTTCCATTTTTCAACATAAAATCGTATTTTGTTATCACTCAAACAATTATTTTTTATTTAAAAAAATCAACCTTCATTGTCGTCACATAACAATTCTCACACAACACCTACTCTATTTTCTTTTTCATGTTCTTTTTCATGTTTACGTAGCGCATTTTTGTACATTATTCATCTTATCTCCACGAACCATAAATGCACCAACATATATCTCCACCGTCACACCATACATCACCTTTTTTTTTTTCTCCTTAAGAACACTAACTCCCTGTCCAACAACATGCTCCAACCACCATTATTCGTAGTCTGTGAGTCCACCATAACCAGCACATGGTCACACTCGAAATCTCAACCATATATTTAAATAATTCAATAATCTATCAATTGTGCTCAATCTTGTTGATCTTATAAAAATAAGTTGAAGACAATTTATGAGGATAATCATAAATTATTTTTATATGTTCTCTCAAAAAATTTCATAAATACTTATATTAGAAAATAAGTTTAAATAAGTTAATCATAAACTAATACAAACATGACCTAAATAAAAAAGAAAGTTTAATATAATACTTAAATTTTCCTAAAAAAATGTAAGACTTAAGTTATGAAACTCTCTTGTTGAGTTAAGTTTTCTTTATTTACTTAAGTCATATTTTTATCTGTTGTAAGTTATATTTTTATCTGTTATCAAAAAAGTCTCTGAGATTGTTGTTGTAGTGGTTTATGATTGTCAATTATCATCAATTGTGAATTACAGGCTACCATCCTTTTTTTTTGTTTTTCATAAAATATAAATAAGCACAAAAGAAATCGTCTAAGACATGTAATTTCACATTATTCATATAATATGCAAGTTCTCTAAAATATAACAAATTATTTTAAATAATAATTAGAATAATAAAACTAACAGGATTTAAGTGAGAATAAACCAATAACTCATGGGAACATAACACACCTCATAATCTTTCAAAGTATTATATTTTTAATGAAAAATAGTTTTATAATTACTCGAGACTTAATCAAAAGATAAGATGAAATTCAGTCTAGAAGAGTAAATCAAAAGGAATGGATCTAAAGATATGATATGGTTAAGTCAACAAGACTTAATTAAAAAATAATTAATTAAAAGAATTTTTATATTTAATTAATAGAAAATTTAATCTTTAAAATATCCATTCAAAATATAAAACAGTTAACACTTGAGGGCATTGAGGTATTATTTGGCGATGTTATAACAATTTCAATAAAGTGGTTTAAGAAAAAAATTTCACATATTTAATAGAAAATAATAAAAATATTTTCTGGAAATAAAAAATTTCTAGAAATATTAATTTACGAATGAGTAAGAATAAGTTTTCCACCTTTATAGCTAGGAAAAAAACTTCCACGTGGTAATTATGTGTAACATTTTCATCTAAATTGGTGATAAATATTTGTAGAAATTCTGAATAATAATCAAACAAAATTTATTATTTTTTTAAGAAACATATAATTCTTAGAAATTAAATTTCAAGGAATATATAAGTTAGCTGAGAATAAAAGATTCTCAGTGCCAAACATCGCGTTTAGTACAATAAAAAAAATCAATATAGTATTAAGTCATTAAACTCAACAACTTAAAAATAACTATTTACTATAAACAAACTAAATTAAATGCATAAAAGAAATAAATAATTGATGTCCCGTCTATTAATAGAAAGACCAGTCTAAAAGGCAAGATGCATGACCCAACTAAGATGGGCCCTATAAGTGAAGGTTTTTCATTTGCCTATGATCTCAATCCATCATTCTGGTAGGCACTTGCCTCTTTATCGTATTCACAAATTATTAGCAAACAAAAGTGGGTTCACTAAGATTCATGGTTTACAGAGACGTGAGTTTGTTTCTCATTATTTACGTAAGGGTTTTGTTCTAAATAATATATAAGTAGGGTGCCCAACTCAAAATCTTTATGGGCTTTATATTTTATGACTTGGCCCATTTTTTTTCTTCTTAAATCTATATAAATTTTAAAAAGAAATAATTAAATATAAAAAAGTATCGTTTGGGCTTAAAAATTGATGTGACTTTAACTAGTTTCTTGATGATCTCTATTATTTTTTATTTGCTATAAACTCTAAACTTGGTGGTCCCTAGTGTCAATTTTTGACTGTATCAAGTTAGAAGCAAGTGCATCTGTTCTAGCCACAAACAAGAACAGTTTCCACACCCATGATATCAAACTGAAGCCTTGCAGCCACAAGCCTGTTGATATACTCACTGATGGAAACAAGCACTTTCCCAGCCATGTGGCCACACTTTTTGGTCACACAAGGAGAAATCAATCAATCCTAATACTCATCTTCTTCTACATGATTTCAAAATCAGGAGTCAGTAAAAAAAATTTCTTCAAAAATCAAACAAGCTATATTTATAATTTATATTCTGCAACTGCTAGAAAAAAAATGGAAAACAAAAATTGATATAAAAAATCAAATAAAAGAGTTTTGCATAGTACAATAATTTTTTATTTCTCAAACACTGCTGTTAGTATTTACAAATAGGTCTGCAGTAGTTAAATTTAAAATTGTTCATAATATTTAGTTTTAATTAATAATTAAGGATATAAAATAAAAAATAAATTATTATATTTAATTTTATGATGAGGTATACACTTATTCCAACCGATAAGATATGTTTCATGTTACAATCGTAATAGATTGCAAATGAAGAATGAGAACTTAGAATTACTCATAGAGTAAGGGTATTTCTCATATATTTTTATATCTAAAAAGTAAGATATATAAATACTATAATAATAATATTAAAAATTATAAAAAAAAAAAGAAACAAACTATTATTTAATACACATGTTTATTATTTTAAAATTTAGTTTCTTAAATATATATTGTGGCCAATAATAATTAAAAATAACAATTTTATAGATATCTTAAGATATATATAAGTAATGGATATTAACATAGTATTTTTCCACTTAAACCTAGGATGAAAATGAGATTTCATTGCAAATGATAGCTAACCAATGTAATGACATTTGAAAGCGTGAATTCTTGATTTATTGCATTAATTGGATGAAATTAAACTTAGTTATTTATTATATTTAATCTTTATCTTTATATATAAAAATAATATATACTAACATAGTATTGTCCTGCTTAAAATTAAGATAAAACTAAGATTTCATTACAAATAATAACCAGCACTGTAATCACATTTGAAAGCGTAAAATTTTTATTTATTACATTTAATTGCATTGATAGAATGTAATTGAAGGTGATGGAATGTATTTAATTGTTCATATTAAATAGATATTATTATACCTAATTGCTATGAAACTTTGTTTTCTACACCTTTAAAATAATAATGAAAAGTAATATATATTAATGATTATAAATATTACAATCAAATAATATATATTAATAAATTTAAAATTGAGATCACCTTACTCTAATAGTTACCTATCATTTTTCTCATTTGTTTTTTTTTTTCAATCTAATAACAAGTGATATATCTTATTTTTTAGATTACAAAAAAATAAAAAATAAGAATAAGGAGTAATTAGAGTTATTCTTTAAATAATTTGATCAATGTGTGAATTTTTTATTTATTTCATTTAATTGCATTGATCAGATGTAATTAAATTTAATTATTTGTTATCTTTAATCTTTATTTTTATATATAAAAATATTGTATATTAGTATAATATTTTTCCACCTAAAGCTGGGATAAAAATAAAATTTCATTGTAAATAATGGCCAAACGATGTAACAGCATTTCCATATATGCATTCTTCATTTATTGTATTTAATTGTATTGATTGGATTAATTAAATATAGACATTTATTATATTTAATTATTTACATTATAAATATAATCAGATCTAATTATTATGAAACTTTTTTCTATACTTTTAAATTAATAAAAGTAATATATATTAATGATTATATTATAATCAAATAATCTATACTAATAATTTTGATTAATCCTATAAATAACTACCTACATCATTCATTTGCAATTGGGAAATATAATGAAAGATTTTGATATAAATAAATAAAAATATTGAAAGAATTATATCATAAAAGCTAACTAAGGTAAAACTTTTATAAATCTAACATTAGAATTTCATACTTCAAATGAAAAACTCCACTCGGATTAAGATATAACTTTACTTGTTCAAATAATAATTAAGGTGAAGTAGAGTCAGGAACAACGAATCTCTTTATGATAAACAGATTCTAATGGGGTATCTTATCCATGTATCTATATATATTGATAGCTAATTAAAGCTGGAGTTAAATCTATACGCGTTTCATAAATACAAGTCTTATTACCTAGATACTCTGTAGTATTCTCTAAAAAAAAATAATTAAAAATATCTCTCTTCTTTGTAAATTCAAATTATTTTTTAACAATAGAAAAAATTTAGGGATTGAAGAGAGAAATGTATATTAAATATAGTATAATGACATTCAATTATCCGAAACAGAATTTCAAGTTGGATTTTGAATCCCATATTCAATATCTACCAGATTTACTCCAATTAAGATCATTGCAGTGAATTTGTTTTTAGTTTTTTATACTTATTTATGAAATAAATTCAAAATATCTAAAAAAAATAATAATAATTAATTTTACAAGAGATTATAAACTCACTATATGGTAGATGTTTTTCTTCTCAACATAATCTTTTTTATAATGAAGATCAAGATACATGAGACCATTAACTGCAGTAAAATATGTCAAAATATGATCTATTTTTTAAATTAATTCAACACGTATAATAAAATGTATTAAATATTTTTTTTTATCAATATCATTAATACTACTAAAAACCTCATTGTTTTGATACGACAGCTCTGTAACAAGTATGCTGTTTAGGAAAAAAAAATATCAACAGGAGTCAATCAGGTTCACTTTAAAGCAACTATATATGTGAAGACAACAATTGACGTACATTTTGTGCAGGAACACTTCAGTATTTATCCTAGTTGCATCCTGGTATTACGTAAATATGAAAAATTATTAAGTTTGGAATATAACAATATATTCATGATATTGATGAACTTTTACGTAAAATATATTTAAGTTTTTCAATTTAAAAAAAAATTATTAATACTTATATGTCATATGAAGATTAGTTAACTAGGACATGTTATTAGACCACCTACTAATTTCTAATAATTTCTTCCGTAAATAATATTGTGATGAAAATCGACCAGAAAACAGGATGCAGTTTTGTGAGATTATTGTTCCAAGAATTTGGAATTTGAATTCCAAAGCAAAAGGTAACACAAGATAAGACTACCTAACCAAATGGTTAATATAGCCCTTTTCTTAATGTTTATATTCAAGTCTTGTTGTACCCTGTTGTAGTAATTAAAATCCACTTTTCTTTTGGTTTCATTCAATTTAATCGCATTGATATATATGTAACTGAGAAAAAAAAATGTCAATGTGTTTACATTTATTAAACTACACGAAAATGAATGATATATTTTTGTATACAAATCACTAAAAGAAAATTTACTTATAATTATGACAATTTGTCACTAAAAACTTAAAAATTCATCACCTATCATCACTAATATTGAAGTCACTATTATATTAGCAACAATATTTTAAATTGACTCTATAAAAGATATTTTTTAACAAAAATATTGTCACTAATATTTATGCATATTAATGACATATTTAATTGGTACAAATACAAATAATAACAGTGATGATTTAATCTCACTATTAAAGTATACAATGACAAATAAAATAGAATTGTTGTTATCAAAGCGTGTCAAACTTTTTCTATCACTATTATAAATTAATTTATCAATAATTTTATCACTCAAATTTGTAATTCTAATAATTGTTCAGCAGCCATTAAATACTATATCATTATTGACACCTATTATATTATTGTAGAATATTATTTTTGGTAACATGTATTATATTAAATAATATAATTACATTTCTTTAATGTTAAAATAAAACAAAATATAAATTTCTTTAATGTTAAAAATTTATTGTGATAACAATTTTATCAAGTTTATACATAAGTGAACTTTTCAAAAAAAAGAAAAACTACGAAAACTACAGTTACATTAAAAAAGGGTGCATAGTTTTTTATTTCATTGAATAGCGGCTATATCCATCAATATTTGTTATTCAATTTTTTTTCTACATAAAATGGTAATAATAATAGGTTATTCACCTATGCATTTTGGTTTTTAGGAAGCTGGAAACTTATTTAGAGCCCTCAAACTTGATGTATTGATATTAAAAAAAAAATTGTCATTGAAAGTAGATTGAAATTAAAAGAAAAGAGAAAAAGAAGTAATGATCTTTATAGCAGAATATCTAAGAGTTTTTTTGTTATGCTAAAATAAATTATTTTATAATTTTGAAATCTGCAGAGAAATTATGCCCAGCTTTCGCCTTATAAATATTTCCTTTCTCTATCCTTCTCTGTTACATCAATTATTTTTATTACGGACATTTTCAGTTAAATAAAATAGTCAGTATTTTAAATTTTCTACTACCGTATTTAATTCCAATAGACTAAAAAAAAGTGAAAATAAAATATACTTAAACACAATTTCAAACACACTAATTTTTTTATTATACAAAAAACTGTAGAAATACATTTCAATAGAGAGGAAATTCATGTATGGAAAATATAGAAAGAAATAATTAAACTAATAACATGTTTAGTTAAATGTGTAGTGAATATTTTAAGTGATTTTATATGTCCAGACAAAAGTTATCAACTTAATTTTTAGGTTTTGTTAACAAATTTGATGTTATTTTCTATATTAAATGCATATGTCCAAATACACACCAAGTCAAAAAGGTTAGAGGTAGGAGTAAAACAAATTACAAATAACTGAAACAAGTTTTCTTCATGCTCCTTGTGGACAGACACGTATCCAAATACAAACTGTATAATATGTTTAACGGCAGGAGTAAAACAAATTACAAAACACAAAAACAAATTTTCCTTGTTCTCCTTGCCCAGAAGGCAAGAAATAAAAGAAATTATGCAGCCAAAAAATACCTGAATGATTCAATGGCCAGTTTAATTATTATGGACATTTATTCCAATCCAACACAGAAATTTGGTGAATTTCCCCCGATTCCATCCTCAGCAGCATAGTTCAACAGAAGTAGCACTTTTACATTCTGGCCTTAGCAACCACCATACTGCCTCTATCAATGTCTACAGCTCCTGGCCTAATCCATGATTCTTTAAATTGCTCTTCAGTTACTCCTACAAAAAAACAACATTGAAGGAAAACAAGTTTAATTTTAACATACAGTTTATACTATTAACTAATTAGAAATCATTAACATATAATTTTCGAAACAATTATTAAAAAGTCACCCGACTTATCATAGTAATTTATTATTGGATAATAGTTTATAAAACTATTAATGTATTCTAATTAAATTAAAACTCATAAAGGTTGCATCAAGAAATTAAAGAATAGTACAGTTAGTGTGTAACAATGTATGACTTGCCTTTTCCCATTGCAGCAGTTGAAGCCACACCTCCCTGGACAGTCTTGAGGTACCTATCATAGTAGTTAGCACCAGCCCATTTCTGGTGAGCAAGTGTGTCAACCCCATTGTTCCTCTCCTCTCTCTGAATCTTCTCCACATAGGCCAGCATTCCTCTATTGGCAAAATCTCTTGCAAATGTTGAAGTGATGAGTGCATTGGAATGCAGTCCTCCCACTGTGATGAATTGCCACACATACCCCAACTTTGCAATATTGGGAATGAAGTCCCTCATTTGCTCATCAGTCATGCCAGAAGCATCCCAGTTGAAAGATGGAGAGAGATTGTACCCCAGCAACATCTGAGGGTGCTTTGATCTAACCCCCTCAGCAAACTGTGTGCACTCAACCACATTGGGGCCTGCAGTTTCCATCCATATGAGATCAGCATGTGGAGCAAAAGCCCAACCTCTAACAACTGCTGCAGATACTGACCCTTTGAACCTGTAATACCCTTCTCTAGTTCTAGGCAAGTCCCAGTCCCAGAAGAGGTTCCTCACTCCTAACCTCTCAGCAATCTCCCTACCCTCCTCATTGGAAACACACCTTTCATAGCTTGAATGGTGCATCCACTCATTCAACTTCCTTCTCTTCTCTTGCTCCCCAATGTTCTGCCTCTCAATTGCATCAACAACTGCTTCTGAGAGAGTCTTCAACTGTGCCATTGCCAGCCACTCATCCTCCAAGGCCTGAAGCTCAACCCCACTCTTGCCAGCAGCCATGCCTTGTGCCATGAGAGTTGCGAGGCTCTTCCCTCTAAGGTTTGTGTTAGTCACACCCAAGATAAATTGGTGGTCCCTAGTGTCAATGTTTGACTGGATCAAGTTAGCAGCAACTGCATCTGTTCTAGCCACCAGAACAGTTTCCACCCCCATGACATCAAACTGAAGCCTTGCAGCCACAAGCCTGTTGATGTGCTCACTGATGGAAACCAGCACTTTCCCAGCCATGTGACCACACTTTTTGGTCACAGAAGACTGGTCCTCAATGTGGATGCCAGCAGCACCTCTCTCCACAAAGAGCTTGCAAAGCTTGACAGTGGCTGTGGTGCCACCAAAACCTGTGTCACCATCAGCAATGATTGGTCTCAAGTAATCAACATAAGGGGTCCTTGCTCTCTCTTCCCTGCTCATGTTCATTCTCTCCTCTCTTTGCTTCCTGTCATGGTACTGCTGAGCAAAGAAGAGGTGCTCAACCTTGTTGGGGACAGTGTCATAAGGGTAATCAGCAAGGTCAGGGCCTGGCTCATTGGAGGTTGTGTGAGTGGCTGAGCACTGCCACCCTGAGACATAGATGGTGTCCAAGTGCTTGGCCATCTGAGTGACCTGAACAGGATCAAGTGCACCAAAAGTCCTTGTGGCTGTGCCATTGGCTTGGTGGTTCTTCAGAATGCGCCACAGCTTTTTGGCCATCTCATTTGAGCCATAGGTTGTTCTGAGGTTGCCTCGGAGGGACACCACATCTCTAGCTGAGTATGGCCTTTTGGTTAGCCTGAACCTGTCAGAGTTCCACCATGCTTGCACCTCTGCCACTTCGGCTTCAAATCTGGCTTCTTCGTCCACTATCTGTTCATGTACAATTTGCATTAACATTCACTAAACCATGTACTCAATCATTGTATAATCCATATACATAGCATGCATGATAGTTTTTTGTGTATGGTTTTTAGGACCATTTTAGTCTCTTGAGGAACAAGTCACAGGAATGGGAAATCAATCATTTCTTCCCTTAAAAGGCAATCCTAATACTTCTCTTCTTGTCCATGATTGCAAAATCAAAATTTTTTTTTCTTCAAATATCAAATAAGCTATATTTACAATTTATTTTCTGCAACTGCTAGACAAAAGTGGAAAACAAAAATTGATATAAGAAACCCAAATAAAAGAGGTTTGCGTAGTATAGTACAATAAAGTTGTATTCTTCAAGCATTGATGCTCGTATAATCGTCATCCAATACTTACCGATATTATCAATTAGATAAAAGTGCCGCATTCTCCTTGAAAACAGGGTTGAACTTTAATAAATTTTTTCATTTTTGATTGTAGACTGAATTAGTCACACTTCAGTCCTACCGGATAGTCGAGTCCACACCCGAGGCAGTCAAGTCTACTCTGTCATTTGAAGAATCAGATCACACCCTGTGACCAACTCCACTCCTCCAACCGACTCCGCTTCGCCAACCGACTCCACTCCTCTAGGTGATTTCGTTCCGCTAACCGACTCCACTTCTCTAGGTGATTTCGTTCCGCTAACCGACTCCACTTCTCCAGTCAACTCTGTTTCCGCCAACCGAGTTCGCTCCCGATGGTCAAGTTCATTCTACCATTAAAAGAGTCGAATCCCCTATCGGCCAGCCGAGTCCATCCCGACTCTAGCCTTTTCTCGGCCCGACCAGAAGATGGCACGTGCAAGGTAGCATAATGGCTGCCAAAGGCGGATTGTAACTAACATGTCAGGGAGCAGAGCCTAAGCATGCCGTTTTACACCTGACATGTCTCTGACACCTTTTGTCATGTTGCGTACTACGTTAATTAGCTAAGGAACAAAATCCTAATAAGAAAGAGAAAATAACTTAGGTATATATGTACCATGGAGTCCATTAAGGAGGACAAGTTGCTGGGACTGTATTTGCAAACCAAAACATTGGCGCCTACCATGGGGCATCGGAAAAACTTTTTCCGACGCCCGCAAGATTGAGAGACCTGGAGCTAAAACCTTGAGTTCCAAATAAAAAGAGAAAAAAAGTGAGAGTGATTATGCCGGTAACAAGAAACCACGCGAGCTCCACTAATGAAAGGGAAGAAGACACCTTATAGAGGTTACTCCGGACAGTGGCCACTTTGCAAGAGCGAAGTGATGAGCAATCCGGCTCAGTGTAAAAGCAGTGCGACGATAGATGGAGGCGGAGGAACGACATCGCCAGGTCGAAGAGCGGCATCTTGAGGCGATGAAGATGGCTGAGCAGAGGGAAGACGAGCTCCGCCAACAAATAGTAGCAATGAAGGCAACTACAAAAAGAACTTAACGACCAACGCAAGAGGTAGTGAGCATCCAGGCTTTTTGGAGACAGCCTTTCAATGAAGAAATTGACAGAACCTCCATCCCAGCTAACTTTCGAGAGTTGGCAATAGACCCATTCGATGGTACCCAAGATCCTTAGGCACACCTGCAAGCATTTCAGACGCAAATGTACATTAGTAGGGAAGTGACTCCCTTTAGCGACAAGCTTTTTCCTGGTACCCTAAGGGGAGTGGCCATGCACTGGTTGGCAACCCTCCCTGCAACGACCTGGCCATTTTGTTTGTCTCGCGATTCGCGACAAACAAAATAAAACAACTCAAAGTAGCCGATTTGTTTGATATAAGGCAAACAAAGGGGGAAAGCTTGAAGAGTTACTTGGCTAGGTTCAATAACGCCATTATTCGAGTAAACAACCCATCAAAACTTTCTAGAAAGAACTGAGGGTCGGCCAGTTCAGCGATGCATTAGCCCTAAGACGACCAACTAGTATGGGAGAGATAAGGGCACGAGCAAAAAAGCATATAGAGGCCAAGGAGGACCTGGCAGACCGGCTTGAGGCAGAGCGCCAACCTATGGCATTACAAGAGATGAAACCTGGCACTTCAAGGGCTCAAAAAGAGAAGACGAAATATCAAATCCAACCTCGATCACATGACAACAACACCCAACTCTTTACTCCCCTGAAGGTAAAGAGGACACAAATACTGCGAGAAGTATGTCATACCTAATTGCTAGAATTCCCGAAAGCAACAAATGGTCAAACTATGGGATGAAAGCAAGATGAGCGGTGTGATTTCCATAAAGCACACGACCATTCAACAGAAGAATGTCGGACCCTGCAGACCCAGATTAAAAGGCTGATACAGGAGGGTTGCTTAGGATGTTTTGTTAAGACAAATGAGAAAGAAAGGCTCACAACCAGAGAGCTTCTTGAAAGGGACAGGAGTCAGACCCCTAGAAGAAGACTGTGATCATGAGCAAAGTCGATCCCAAGCTACTTGGAGGAAATATTACAGCCAAGAGTTTCATGTAAGTTTGAAATGTATCTTTTAACGAGATTAATACAATGCATTATTGATAGGATACTATATATGAATCAACTAAAGACTTGTTTGTGATGAGTCAGTCGAGATCGTTCGAGGCAACTAAAGACTTGTCTATGATGAGTCGGTCGAGATCGTCTGGGGCAATTAAAGACATGTATGTGATGAGTCGGTCGAGACCGTCCGAGGCAGTGTTTGAGACAAGTCGGTCGAGACCGTCCAGGGCAACTAAAGACCTGTCTATGACGAGTCGGTCGAGACCATCCAAGACAACTAAAGACCTGTCTATGACGATTCAGTCGAGACCGTTCGAGGCAACTAAAGACTTGTCTGTGACGAGTCGGTCGAGATCGTCCTAAACAACTAAAGACTTGTCTGAGATGAGTCGGTTGAGACCATCCAGGGCAACTAAAGACCTGTCTATGACGAGTCGGTCGAAATCGTCCAGGGCAACTAAAGACTTGTATGTGACGAGTCAGTCGAGACCGTTCGAAGCAACTAAAGACCTATCTGAGACGAGTCGGTCGAGACCGTCCGAGACAACTAAAGACCTGTCTGAGACGAGTTGGTCGAGACCGTCTAGGACAACTAAAGACTTGTCTGTGACGAGAAGGTCAAGACCATCTGGAGCAACTAAAGACTTGTCAAAGATGAGTCAGACGAGATCGTTCGGGGCCGAAACTTAAAGACTTGCTAGAGACGAGTTGGTCGAGACCATCCAAGACCGAAACTTATAAAGACTCGTTAGAGACAAGTCGACCAAGACCGTGTGGGGCACACAAAAACCTGGGAGAGGTTGGTCCATAAACCCCCCAAGATCGGTCCATAGACCAAAATACCATTCGGCCAAACCCGTTATCAAATGCTTCTCGACCATTCAAAAATGATCAACTCGCAAATTCAAAGTACTTATCGCTTCACTCGACACTTGGAAATCTGTATACCGGTTGGATATTGATATTGATATTTTTCGTTATCCACCGATACTTATCGGTGAGCATCAAAACTTATAAATTATTTTATAAAAATCTAATAAAGCTACATTATACTTGTAAGCACATATATAACAGAAATATTGAAGCATTGTTGGTTGATAATCCAAAAAATATGAAAATTGTCTTTATAAATTATTTCAAAATAGAAATGAGATTAATAATATTATTCTTTTTTTAAATATTAAAGAGTAATTTATGATGACAATAATTTATAAAAAAAATTATTTTAGTACAATCCAAGAAATATGTTTTTAATTTAGAATTTACAAAATTATAATTATATATTTATTATATTATATAATTTTTCATACATCTCTAAATCTAAATATGTATCATACACATATCGTATCTTATATATTTTAAAATATTTATGTCGTATCGGATACATATTATATCCGATACGCGAATCGTATACGTCTTATATCCAATCACGTATAGTATCTGTGCATCATTGAATATATATAACAAAAAGAGGAAATTAAAATAAAAGCCCACCATGGGATATTTTTTGTTTTCTGCCTCAATGTAACATGAAAAATTACTGAAGCTGGAGCCATTCAAATAACAGAACATGCATCATATAAATTTTTGCCAAAATTCAAATTCAAAACAAGTCTTTATATGAACAACAATTATGCTGAACTTGGCATTAAGACTCAAAGAACCAATTCAATTAATTTGCATTAAACTAGCTGTCGTACACAAGTGAAGTTCAAGAAATGAGGAAAGCGAATAAACTGAGAAGAAAGCAAAGCAAAAATGCAGGGTATTATTGAGCTTACGGATGAAGGCATAAAGAATGATGCAGCCATGATCAGAACTCTTTCTTCTTTTGTAAATGTTATAACTTGAACAACTATGAGAATCTCATGCATAAGCTCCTCAATTTATGTAAGTATGGGGCAAGCCAGGTAGATCATGTCCTTGTAAGAATGGTAAACTAGATGACACTATGGATAAGAGAAACAAACAAAAACGAAGAAATCTTATCTGATTTTATTTATGTCTGTTGTTGTTTTCCTTAGGAAAATTGGGAAACATGGCACTTGAAAGCTGCATTTGTAGGTACGTATGGTGATGGCACATTGCTAACATTTCTATTTGTCATCTTTCATTTAGCATGATGTCAATCACAATACTGCAGAAGTAACTGATTCTGTTTTAAAATGCATTCACATTATCTTGGAACACCAAAAAGTGAAATCCTTTCTTCACTGGATTGGCTGGAATCTATTAAGAGTATGTGAAATCGTTTGTAGTCTTGATTTTGGACTGTAGTTTGCTGAATATAAAAGTGACAAAATGAAGTATGGGACTATCGTTGAATGCAACTAGTGGATGATAAATACGATCCTCTATGTTTCTCTTCTGGGGATTCGCAACATTTGATGATAATATGTTTATTTGTTAAATAAATCAAGAGTGTGAGAAGAGAATTCACAAACAAGAGTTGATAAGAATCGTACTCATCTTTTAATGACATAAATGAATAATCTATAAATATTTATATACATGATCAAAGTCCCATAATCTAATTTACATAAATTATAAATAAAAAATAAATCGGACAAAAACTTTAATTGTATTATTACATGTGGTCAAATATATATCAATGGGATGGTAAAAAAAAATTATCCATAAAATATATGTAAAATATTTCCTACTTAAAGTAAAAACTAATTTTTTTTGGATTATGAACTCACCTAATGGTAAGTATTCTTTTTCATTGTGATTTTTTTTCATATGAAAGTAAATATTCAAATTCATAACATCTTTAAGCAAACTATTATTTGAAGACACAACAGATAGGTTTTTAGCACTTCAAGATGGCTTTGATTCTCAGGTTTCTTGTGATTTGAGTATTTTGAGTTCAGACTAATAATTCCTTTGAAAGATATGATGTATGATATTATCCAAAACCCGGTACGTGATAACATATTTTATTCACTACGTGTTTATTTTCTCCCACGACATACCTATTCTTTTGGCTGTATTGCTTCCTAAATCGAACGAGGATAGGTCATACAACTTGAGCACCCTATCTTCTTCTTTGCTGTTATGTTTGGGATGAACCATGATATATATATATATATATATATATATATTACCATTTTAATGTTATTAAAAACTGTTATTATTTTTTTCTTTTCTTTTAAAGGAAGGGTGAGCAGATTTGGTGATCTCACTTAATAAATATCAATTTGGATACGAGACAAATATAGAGCAGATTTTCATCAAATAGGACCTTAATTATGGGCTACTACTATTTGTATATGCCTGTCTCTTTGTCATCCTTACATAAGAGAAAATATTTTTTATTTTAATAAATAATATTACTTGATTTAACCATTTATAAAATAAAAATAATAAATAAACATAAATTTAATGTGTTAATTTTTATTTTTTAAGAATTTAATATAAATGAACTAACAATATAAAATATTTTTATATTATTATTTAATTACAACTAGCTAAATTATCATTTACTATATATGATAAATTTATTGATATTTATAATAACTACTTAAAAATTTATACTTAAAGATAATTTTTTATTGCTCGATTTTTTTAAACTAACTATACATAAAAGTTAAATTCTATATAAATATTATAGCTTTTTAATTTAAAAATAAAAAAATACGCCCTTCCCTCCTTTCTTTCCAAAATGCGATTACCCTATACATATATATATATATATATATATATATATATATATATATATATATATATATATATATATATATATATATATATATATATATATATATATATATATATATTAATTAAAAATTTTAATTAAATATTATTGAATTTTATTAATCTCATTTAATAATAAATATTTTTCTAAATTAACTTTCATTATATCATTAATAAAATAAGATTATTGATAAAAAAATCTCTAATAAATAAAAAGTATTTTTAGATAATTTCGATGTAAAATTAATTGATATTTATTTATATTTAAAATTAACATCTATGGTATTTTTTTTTTGGCTTATATTCAAATAAATCCTATTGAAATGAAGGAATATTACTGTATCAATAATAACATTTTTAATAATTATTTTTATTATTGATATCAATTTTTGATGAAGGAAAATTAAAAAAAATATTATTAAATTATATCAATACAATTAAATGATACTTAACTAATTTTTTTAATTAACATAGATAATTTTTTTTGTTTTCCTTATATAAAACTGGAAAAAGTATAGTTTAGCTCAGGCATGTATCATTAAATTCTATGTATGTACAACTTTTGTAAATGATTAGTATTCCTTCCTAACTGAAATACAAGAAGAAAAAAAATTTCATGTATAATAAACTAAAATATATACTAATTTTAATTAATTTTACTCCATGTAATAATTTCATTTTCAAAATACTTTTCATTTAATTGAGGTTGTATTTTCAAAGATTCCTTATTATTTTTTATATCAAATTTTAATAAAAAAAACAGTTAAAAAATAATTTATTTTTTAGTTACAGCACACAACTCAGTCGATCTACCGTTCAAGTGTGTTTTCCAATTTTCCATTTTTATTTTCTTTTTATGAATTAATCAGAGTATTTGGATAAGGGGCTCAAAGTCAAGGTTTCTTCATAGATTCTTTCTTATCTTGTTTTACCAACGAGGTGTTAGTTGCAAGTACAATCATGATAGTTAAAATTGAGATCTTAGTCATAATTGAACAGGAAAGTTAGGATTGTAAATTGAAGAATAATATGATGTTAAGTTCCTACAAAATTCATTAAATTCGTATAGATGCTAATTACATTCATGCACATATGCATATCAAATAACATAAAGAAGAAAACAAAACATTTAACCTTGAGAAAAAGGAAGAAAATAAAATCTTTAAATTACACATCTTAATTCTTCCTAAATTCAAAATCATAAGAAAATCAATCAACTCAATTCATGTACAATCCAATCAAAAGTACAAAACATAAGACAGATCAAAACATCAAAACACAAAGACTTACATATCTAAAGTATATAATCTTCCAAGTTAAAATTGTAATTAATTTATTAAGAGATGTTCAACTCCATCTTTTCCAATTTTATATCTTTTATCATTCAAATCAACAATGTCCAAATCATCTGCAAGTAGAGGTGTAGTCTCATCCTCTCCAAGTTATCTACATTGAAATCCAACCTTTATTCTCTCCATGTTCATGTTCCATGACGTACTCATCATCGAATGAAAAATTATCAAGATTTAGATTAACTGACTTTCGTACTTGCTTTTTTGACCAATTTTAAACGAGTCATGATAAAAACATCAGTCATTATGGTTTGCCTCAAGTTGTTTCTTTTGTTTACGTAGACCTAAACAAAATACATATACTAATGTGATAAGCAAGTAGTAATTCTATAGATATTTTATAATTAATTCATATACCACTAAGTTTACCATCTCATTTGAATTCTAGTTACACTCACACCGAGAGGAACTACGTGTTAAGCTCAGTATAGGAAACTATAACAATATCTAGCGTAGTATTCTCCTAAAAAAAATTAAGGCATTTGCTAGGAAGGTAATAATTAATAGAATTCCATCAAAATCTAACTAACTTAGAGAAGGTATGGTAGAACAAAGAGATCAACTATTGTGTTAATTTTGCAAATCTAACATATAATCAATACATTATTTAGGTTTCTCTTATAATTTTCCCATAGTATTTGACAACGAAGTTATTTGTGGTTAGGTGTATCATGTTTAAGTAAGGTTTTTTTTTCACAAATAAGAGAGATGATATTGAGTTTTAAATACTTATTTAGATGTGCATAATATGATCAATATAGATGCATAGAAATCCAAGTATTTTTTAATAGAAAATACATCTGTTATTTTATGACACTACTAGAAAATTTAAAATTTGTTACAAAATAATTTTGTGACTAATTTTAAAATTAATAGTTATTTTGTAGCTAATTTCTAGTAAAAATAATTAGTTATAAAATTATTATAATATTAGTAGTAGCATGAAATAAGTAGCAAATTAATTAAGAAAATAATCTTAGTTAATTGGTAGTAAATTTTTAAAATTTGTAGTTATTTTCTAGTTAATTTGTAGTAATAAGAAGTATAAATGAATATAACTTAAATTTAACTAGGAAAAATAATATTCTAATTAATTAATAGTTAACTAGTTATAATTTAACTACTAATTTAAATGGTAGCTAAAATTAGTAGAAAAATCAAAAAAATCTTGTAATATGAGTAATAGTCTAACTCACTACTAAAATTGTTTTGTTATGGTATTTTTTGTACACAAAATTATGTAACGGCAGAGTATATTTCCTGTACTCTACCCTTTAATATAAATACATAGATAGATAAATTATTTATATATTTGTTTTTTAAGCGAGAATTTAGTAAAATAATATATATATATATATATATATTTGAAGTGAGAAGAAACATTGTAAATGTTATATAAAGATGGTCTAAGATATACTTAATGTGTATGCAAGAAAAACTCGGCTTCCAAATCGAACGCTATAAGCCAAGGCCCAAGAAAGTTATAGTGACAGGACAAGTGTAGAAGCATTAGCAAGAAGCTAAATGAAGCAGAAATACACATGAAGGTGCCCTGCATTAAGTACAATGCAGTCCACCTGCTACTGATGACATGAACAGATCTTAATCATAGATTGCCCAAAACACCTAACTAGGAACATTACAACATAAAGTAACATTACACACACGGGCTTTTAGAATGTCATGCCCCTTTTGGTTACCGCAAAATGCAAATACTACTATCCATATATAATAGGATCAACTTTCATTTTATATCCTACATAGTCATTCCTATGACTTGCAGGCACCCAAAATTTTCTTGCTTCCTTCTCTGCCACTTCATTGGCTAGTCGAGGATCTTGAAGTCCAATACTTCTCTATTTCTTCTGGAGTTCTTCCAGGAATTCTTCCAGCAATCAAAGACCACCTAAGGAAGAACATATTATTTCGTAACCTTGATCTTCAAATGGTCAAAAACAAAAGGAGTTTGGGATGAAAGTAAATTAAAAGTGGTAAAACTAAAAGAAAGCATACTCACCTCTCCCCAACCAGATTATACACCATGCCAATAAGGATTTCCTCAGCTTCAGAAAATTCCACATTTGAGACTTGGCTGGATTTCTCTGCAAAACACAAATCAATTCTTTATGTTTAAAACAATAGATTTCCTAATGCATGAACACATGTCACATAGTATAAGAGCATTGAATATACCTTAATTATCAAATAGTTTAAATTACTAAAAATCATCAATCAATAATAACTTTTGTGTTTTCAATATATTAAATTTTTTTCAATAATTTCTATTTTAGTTTTTACTTGTCAAAATGCATCCATGAGTACACATTAAGAAAAGATACAGCAAAAATATTTAACATAACTCATAAGAGAAAGAAAAGGTAGCAATCTCAGAAACCATGATATCAAGGTAAGATCCCAAGATGATAAAACAAAAAGCCCATAAGAATAGGATTCAGAAAGTATATATTCCAAATCTGACAAATGCAATGGCATCAAAAAGACTAAAGAGTGACTCAGAACAAGGGGTGAAATAAAACTGCAGAGAGACCAGTCATGCGTGTGTCTCTTAAGTTTCTAGGTGCATTATATATTAAAGATGGATCATGTTTTAAAATTTAAATTTAGCTTAATTCAACCTAAAAATTAACTCAAAAAACAATAATCATTCTCTAATATATTATTTCAATAGTCTAATTCAACCTCAAAAATTAACTCATAAAACAATATTCATTCTCTACTTATATATATTATTCTGAAACTATTTCTTATCACATATTACTTGAATTTTTCCTAATATTTAAGAAACTAATCTCATCAAAACATACTTAATTATCTAACTATAAGAAATGAAGACATGGACTATAAAAGGGTACCTGTAGAATCAGCAGAAACATTATCAGAGGAACGATCTATGTCAGCCATAGCAATAGCAAGTTCAACAGAGGTATGAAAGTTTGAGGGTTGTATATTGAAGATGCGCGGGTAAAGAAGTGTGTGTAGAATAAGGAAATGATTGAGCGGTATTAATAGGTGAAAGTTAATTCCTAGAACAGTGAAAGGGTATAAATTGAAAAAGAATGGGGAGTGAAAGTGGCGAAATAGAGAGAAGAGTGGTAGTTGAACACATGGTATTTGAGTCTAACTTGCTTGGTAGTTGGCATGTACGTGTTAGTTGGACTGGATTTTGTAGATGATCCACAAATGAGTCGGTGTTAGATGCACACGAATATCAAAGTACCATGATGTAACAAAAAAGGATGGTACTACATTGATTATTCATCAAGTGCTCTTGTCAGTTATAATTCTGCATAATTCGGTTTCGATTTTGGATTTCAGTTAAACAAAAACAATTTTGCTAACCATTATTCTTAAAATAATGGTTAAGGAATTAAAAGTGTAAATTTTTTTATTAAAAAGTAGATTATCTTTTAATATTATTAACGTAATTTTATTATGACATATATAAAATTATATATTTCTTAATTCTTATTGCCTTGAGGATGGGTAGAACAGCATCAAGAGTATGGTTGACTTAAATCATATGGATGTTAATAATGCAATAAGGGCATACATTAATACATTGTTAAAGTAAAATTTAAAGCTTTGTATTTAAATTTCAATTGTTACTTTCTCTTTCACATAAATACTTTACTCCTACGTTTCATTTTAAGAAGATGTTGGAGAGAAGCTAACATAAGTTAGGTACGAGGATTTTAGATAGACAATTTTGGTAGAGATAAAATTATTATGTGAGGCAAAGAATATTTTAAAATATTTAATATAGATTTATATGTAAAACTAAAATTTAATATTACTAATTAAGTTCAAATAATATCATATCATATCACTGACATATTTTTCATGATTTCGTAATCGTGAAAAATATTACAAAATTTATTCAATTTTGTACAATAAAAAAATAATTGATGATAAACATGAGAATAAAATCTATATTTAGGAAAGGTTTAAAATAATTTTTAAAATGTATCAAATTACAAAAAACTTCATATTATTTTTGATAATTTGTTATATAAAAATATGTTTTTACGCAATCCTAATAGAAATCACTTTTCAGTAAACATACATGTTACATAAACAAAAACATATTGTATTTTGATTATACATATAATCAATTATGAAAAGAAAATCTACATTTTATGAATAGTTCAAATATACTCAATCAATGGTATGGATTTTGTTTTCGTGTAAAATAAAAGCTGTATTTTTTCTAAAGAATAAAATATTAAATTATTATTATTGCTTGGAATATTAATTGTCTGCACAAATATAACAAAGTTAATTACTATAATTTTGCATTTTTATTATTTAAAATATGTCATAGAGTTAAATTCTAATAAATTACATTAATCAATTTCTATTTATTACTCCGACCTAACTAGTAATTTTAAATTTAAATTTTAAATATGTAGCTACATTAAATATTCTAAAAAAACATAATCATTCATTATAATTCTATCAAATTCAATTAAAATTATCTTCGTAATATATATATATACCAAAAAATATATTAATAAACTAAGTAATCATCACTTTGGGTTAAAGGATAAGAGTAGTTTATTCCTTTGAAATTTAGAGGAAATTGTGATTCGAAGTAGTTGTTGGGATGGTGGTAGCTGGTTATCTTGTCTGTTTAAGTGGGAAATGCCAAAAATAAAGTAAAGAAAGAAGTGAAGGACATGTCAAACAGGGAGAATAATATACTAATCAAGCATCTAGAATGTCATATAAGACCTGGACTAAGATTATTTTCTCCCCATTTGGCCAAAGAAAATTTGATTATACTTCTACTCGAGGATGATGTTATTACTATTTCTTTAAAGGATCTTTTTCAGCATAATTTTTTTCTATAAGTTAGGTACGAATCTCTAATATATTGGTTAAAATACCCAAAATGATTATAACGTATAGTATTGAAAATTTTGTCTCATTTGAAACGAGGAACACTTATGGTTAGACCCCTGAGAGTAGCATTCAAATTTTGACGACGCTAAAATCAATTCAACACGGAACTGATTTTGTTGAACGTTGAAGAGGATAGGAATATTTAGAAAAGACTCTGCGTTTACCTAAATATCCTTGACACGTTTTCTATTGGACTTGATTTACTATATACAATCATACCCAATTACAAGCAAACAAAAATAGACTTTGTTTTGTAATGTACTACTATATATAGCAATACATAGTTCCAGAGGGGGCTGAGTCATCATCTTTCAAAGGGATAAGAACGCTGTGACGGTGTTCCACTGTTAAAGTTGTCACAACTTACAATCAATGGTCCCACTCAAACCATATCTTACTTTTATTTTTATTTTTTAATGAATATTTTATTTTTGTTATAACCTTTCATTCTATATTCTCATTGAGTCTCCACTCTCGACCATCTCCAAGAAACTAATTAACTTTGTTTAAGTTTTTTAACGTTTAGTGTCTAAATTAATTACCATATGATTGTTTTAGTCTAATAATTCTATATTTGAGACATAAATAATTTTAGTTTTATAATTTTAATTATTTTATTTTATTTTATTTTACATAATTAAAAATAAATAATTTTAATTTATATATTAAATAATTTATCAAATATGTGTGTATCATAAGTTATTTAATTTTAAAAAAAAGTTGATTGATTTATTATTTTATTTATTTAAAAAATAAATAATAAGGTAATAGTAAAATTAAAATTATTTATTTTTAAAATATAATCAAATAATTAAAATTACGGTGACTAAATTTTTTTTAATATAGACCAAAATCAAGTTATCATATATCAATTTAGAGAGGACAAAATGCAATTTAGACCCCAGTAATTT